>CM066032.1:909055368-910335669 GCA_033557465.1 Ichthyophis bannanicus | reverse complement strand
CTTTTAAACTAGATATTGGACTTTCGGTGGCCATGGTGAGCTGAGTAGGGACGCTTCCTTCTTAGCTCCGCGAGGCCGCGCTCCTTTCCCCGCCATTGCTTTTCATATTTTCTTTTCGGCAACTAGTTTATCGCTGTCCAGAGTGGGGGAGAGCTTTCCGCAAAGTGCGGGAGTTTTCTTTTGAGTTGGCCGCCTCTGTTTGGAAAGAAGCTCCGTATGGCGACCTTAAAATAATCCCGCGCCGTGAGCGGCCATGAGGAGGGGGAGACCAATATGGCCGAAGGGTGCCCAAGATGACTCCGGTTTGCCAGTGACCGCTGCGGCGATGTGTATCGGAGATCTCTTAAAGTGGTGGTGGAGGCGCGTTTGTAGAGGGACGCCTGGGGGGCTTGGCCAAGCAGATCACCGCGGTGGCCCAGGCAGTCTCGTAATTTACCCCACTGGGTTTGGAGCATGTGGAGAGCTCGCATAGGAGCCCTCGAGGACAAACTTGGGGTGCACAGACGAGGCTCGCCTTAAACATCTTTGAGGAGGCCTTGGGTGAAACAGCATGAACAAGCTGGAGGATTTGGAGAATCGGAGCAGACGCCAAACAACTCTTAGGTTTATTGGCATAGAGGAGTCTGCTAGGTGCTTGAGAGGGGACCTGAGACAACACCTGGAGAAGTGGCTGCCGGCTAATTTGCCCCTGGATGATGATGTGGGGGAGATTGTTTCTGGAGGCGAGCGCAACCGAATGGGTGGGTGGGGCCCATATTCGGGGCTGGAGATCGCCGGCCAAGGGCGGTGATTGCCTGGTTTCTTAATGCGGCACAGAAAGGACAGTGTCCTTCGTGCTGCACGGCAGTTTGCACCGTTCTGGAGATAATGGCCTACAAGGTGCTGAATCTTCCAGGATTATTCGGGGCAGGCGTTTCCATTGCGCGGAAAGGGCCTACAAGGAGGGCCTGTGGTCTGCTGATTGAGTGTTGGCCTCCGATTCACCTTGGCCTACCCCGTGATCCTGAAAGTGCAACGTGTGACGGCGGTAACCGCGGTGTTTTCTTCCCCAACGGAGGCGATGGAGTATTGCAATAGACCTGGCTGAGCATGTGGTGGCCTCGAGGCGCGATCTAAGCTGTGTTTCTTGATGGGCTGTGGCTCCTCTGAGCGTGAGCTTGATCGCGGCCTCTGTGCCTCTGGTGACTGTGCGATTAATGCCGTGGGGACATTTAGTCCCCGAGAAGAACTAAGCGTGGAGGACCGGTTCAACCATTTGCCCTCACGTTGGTTGGGGGCCTTTGGCGATCGCCTGCGCTGCTGGACTCAGTAGTTATGTGTTCTGTGACAGTTTACTTACACAATCATGTTATATTATAGATTTGCCTTTAATCCATATTTTGTTGCTGTTTGGTAGTCCCGGTTCTCTCCATGGCCTGTGGTCCCCGCGGTGGTTTGGTGGCGGGCAGGCCACGGAGCTCTCATTAGTTTGGGGAGGGTGGGGTTATTCTACTGTTATTTTTAGTATTCTTTTATGTTACTGTAATTTGATTTTGCCCGCTTTTACTTTATTTTAACCTCCTCTTATTTTATTTTTTCTTCTCTCCTTCTCTTTTCCTTTATCTTCTCTTCCTCCTTTATTTCTCACCTTATTCCATTTGACTCTACCTTGACTACACCTAATTATTCCATCCTTCAGACTGGTTCTATGTTGTTTTTTGTACCCCTGCTTGCCCCCTTTTCTTTTGGCCCTTGTTTGCTCTCCTCTCCTAATGTATTTTGGTAATTTATGCATTCACTGTACTTCATGTATTTAAAGTATTCATGCATTTATCTTTGTTGCCTTATTTCACTCCCCATTTGCTTTAGTTGCAAACTGGCCCGGCGTATTCTGGGGCTCGGCTAGCTACGAGTTGTACTGTAGAGCCAGCCATTTCTGTGTGTGCACGTTGGCGGCTGCGGTGGGCTTCCTGCTCGGAGGCGAATGGGAAGGGAGGTTTCCTCGATGCCCCGCCAGCCTAATCTGTGCTGTGGTGGGCGTGGTTCTAGGGAATCGCGCTCTTTCCAGCCCAGGTTGTGGGCCTTGGATTTTTTGCCTATTGTGTGGTGGTCCCTCGTTTCTCTTTTCTTTTTCTTTTTGTCTTGTTCCTTCCTTTTATCTTTCTATCGTTCTTCCTATTCTCTCCCTCTGGCATACTAGAGTTACTACAACTGTGTGTGGTTTCCTGGTACCGGTCCATCTCGCATTAGTCTTGGACGTATAGAGAAGTGCTGAATGGTAGCCTGAGCACAAGCCTGTCCTGGACGGACCATGGGTATTGCCACGTACCGTCCCCGTTTGGTTGGGGCTGGCCCCTCTTCTTGTTTTCAATTTTTACTACTATTTATATTTATGCTGGGTTCTAATCCCAGGTAGGGGGCCCAATGTGGAGGTTTTATATGGTTCGTTCCTGAGGGGGGGTTAGTTTACTCGTGGTTAATTAGGGGAGTTGGAGTAGTTTGAGGTTCCAAGGCGGGGGGTTGGGGTTGATCTCAGGCCTTACTAGTGTCGATGGCCCAGGGTTTGTAGTTGGCAGGGAGTGGTTGGGGGGAGGGAGGGTGGGCGCTCTGCATGTCCAGGGAGTCATGGTGGCCGGCCAGTGTGAGATACACTGGCGGAGGGCGGCTTGTGGTTCTGCGTCTCGGACTGTTGGTCCCGCTCGGGGGGGGGATGGCGAGGAGAGGGTAGTGGTGGGGGGGTCGGGGTTGTAGTGGAGCGGGGGTGGTGGTGGGGCTCGTAGGCTTGGGGATATGGGGGGGGTTGGGGGGGCCAGGGGAGGATCAGGAATGACCTGTTGCCGGTGGGGTTTGTGTGGAAAAGCTGATTGGAGGTCTGTGTTTGATGTGTGTCCGGTGGTGGCGATGTTTTGGGGCGCATGGCTGTTGCTGGTGTGGAAGGGGGGCCCTTGGGCTGAGGGGCGTCTTCTCGTCCAAACGGGGTTCCGGAATTCTGTTTAAAATGGTATCTTTGTTCTCCCCTGTGTCATAAGTAGATGGACTTCGGATTATTAGGCCTCCTGGAATTGTTCGGCGGGTTGGATCCCTGGTGAAGGCGCTATAAATTGTGCTCCAAGCCATCTGAAACGGTTCAGCGGCTTGGGGTTAGTAATGCTGACAGGAAACATCACCAGACAGCAGTGGAACATGCTAAGCTGGGCAGGGGGCACAGAAAGCTCATGTTTATGGGGGCCTCCGCTGTTGGAAAGAAGCGGGGTGTGGTCATCCTAATTGCCAATTCGTGTGGCTTGGAAGGAGGAGCGTGTGTGGGTCTCTGATGTGGATGTAGGATAGGTCTGTGTTTGGGGGCTGTTTGAGAAGGGGTAAGAAGGTGTATAGTACTGTGCTCGCTGTCATGGGCCTAATGGGTATGAGGCCCCACTTCTATCCAGGCTATTACAACGAGTTTTGGCGGACACCAGTGGGTATCAGGGTTATATTGGTGTGGGAGGACTTCAATGAAGTACTGGATGTTGGCTTGGATCGTTCGGGCTTGACTGTGAGTGGGAGTAAGCGGGGCCGTATGTAGGCGCTGTATGGGGGAATCTGTTGAAGCACCAAAGTTCTTGGATATTTGGAGACTTCTTCATCCAGGGGATCGGCGGACTACACCCATATGTTCCAGAGCTCACGGGAACGTGGATCCCGCATTGATTATTTTCTGATTTCAGATTGCGTATTCGGTTGCGTCTCGAAGGCAGAGATTGGAGTCTCCCATCCTTTCGGACCATGCGATGATACTAATGGAGTTGCGGGGGGGGTTGGGCAACAAATCCCGCTAGGAGTAGGCTGTGGAGATACCGCTCTGGAATCTTTGTGGAGATGTGCACTTTGAAGCATATTTGCAGTAGATCGCTGGAGAGAATACTGGCTTTTAATGACCAGCCCCGAAATATCTCCTGCCTTACTCTGGGAAGCAGTGTATTGTAAGGCTGTCCTGTTTGGTGGGGAAATTATAGTTTATCCATAGTCTTCGTCGGAAGCGTTTGAATCAGAGCAATCCTTTGTTAGAACGGGATTTGGGTATAGGTGCGAGGAGGGCGGGGGCTGGGTGTCAGAACGGCATCCAATCAATGTAAGTTGAGGGCAGCTTCAGGGACTGAGTTGGAAGATGCTCCTTCATCGGAAGGGCTCAAAAATCTATGTTGTATTATAGATATAAGCTATACCAACATGGGAACAAGGTGGGGAAAAGTTTTGGTGTTTGTTTTGTGATGTTCTCTCTGATGAGGCCCGCAGGGGGCTCTCGGCGAATTGGAGGCTATTCGGCACGCTGATGGGATATTCCGGTGGGAAGCGGTGGATATTGAGAATTTTTTTCCTGATGTTTTTAAGAAGCCTTTTAACCGCGAGTGATGGGGATAAGGAACTAGAGGGCTGTAGTTTTCTTGACGGTTTGTGTTCTGCAACCAGCTTTGTGCGGAGCACATGGATGGTTTCTTAATCAGCCCATTACGGGGCGGGAGGTCCAGTTTGGGATCAAAGAACTTGAAAGGAACGGACGGGCGCTGGGGTCGATGGGTATCGCAGTGAATTTCTATAAGGTCCTGGGAGACGCCTCGTGGTTCCCACTGGTGGGATACTTTGAGGGACTTGGTGGCGGCGGGGTAAATTCCCCTTTGAGGCCAATAAGGCCCCTGGTCACCATTCTGCCCTAAACCGGGGAGGGACCCACTTTTATCGGGCTCGTATCGTCCTATTTCACTTCTTAATGTGGACATTAAGCTCCTAGCTAAAATCATGGCAGATCGGCTGGCAATATATTTGCCGACTCTGGTTCATCGGGATCAGGTGGGATTTCGTGCAGGGGCGCCATGCAGCGTATAGTCGCAAAGTATCCTACTTTCTATCAGTGCGGGGCGGTTAGCGGAGGGCCAATCCTTACGTTATCAGGCTTTGACGCTGAAAAAAGCGTTTTGATCGCGTTAACTGGGGCTTCATGTATCAAGTGATAGAGGCGATGGGGATCACGGGTTTCTTGGTGGACGTGGTTCGATTGTTATATGGCTGATACCATCGGGGCTGTTCTGGGTTAATGGGGCTATGTACTGCTGACTTCAGTATCCAGAGAAAAGGCACTCCGCCAGTGATGCCCGCTGTCCCCACTTCTCTTTGTTCTGACGCTGGAACCCCTTTTGATTCAGATTCGGACCACCTCACAATTCTGTGGTATTCGGATGGGGCGGGAGGAGTTCCGGGTGGCAGCTTTTGCCGACGATTTGCTGGTGCATTTGGGGGACCCTTATACTGGGCTGCCTAAACTCTTGCAGCTTATTTGGGATTATGGGATACCTTCCGGATTCCGACTTAATCTTGACAAATCGGAGGCACTGCTAGTAGGGCCGGAGGGACGACCGGGATGGCAGGGGGAATTCCCCTTGAAATGAGCAGTGGGGTATTTTAAGTACCTAGGTATCTATTTACCGGCGAATTTAGGGGATCTTTATCATCTCAATGTCTCCAAAATATTAAGCGCAGTGGCAGTCAGTGTTGATAAATGGCGTGACCTGCCGTTATCCCGGGGGGGTCGTGTTGTAGCATTATGCAAGATGGCCATATTCCCCAAGATCTTATATCCGCTTCAGATTCTTCCGTTGCTTTTAAAGCGCTCGGACCTTCGTCAATTGACGCGTTTATTTAACCGGTTCCTTTGGCTTGGTCGTAAGCCTAGGGTGCGCTGGCGATTCTCCAGCAACCCTGGGCGTTGGGTGGCATAGGCTTCCCGGATATACAGAAATATAATATTGCTTGTTTATTACGGTGGATCCGGGACTGGCTATGGGATCTGGAGGATTGTTCCCCCTTGGGGTTGCTTAGGGTTGCGGCGCATCCCCTACATCTGCGATAACCTTTTACATGCTAAACATGTTCAGGGGTTGCTTGGAGATTTCCGGGAGATCATATTGGCTGCCCTGCAGGACAGCGTGGAGATATTTCTGCTCAGGGACATCGGCTCTCAGCGAATTATACACCTTATCTTCCTATTAGGGGAAATGCGAGTTTGTGCCAGGCCTGGGGAGGTCCCACTTTGTGGTGTGGGAGGAGCTGGGTATGGTGAATCTGGAACATGTGTTGACTTTAGAAGGGGGGATGAATGCATTTTCTGTGCTATGTCAACAATACCCCTTAGGGGGCAAGGCTATATTTCAATACGCGCAGCTCCGCAGTTATGTTCGTGGGATCCCTGCGGGGGCCCTGCGGGGGGAGGTGTGCTCGATAATTGAGTTAGCGCTTTTGGGGGGAGAGTCAGGGGCACGTGTGTCGGGATTATACAAAATGCTGTGGGATGGGCTTTTGCCCATCGGTGGCGATGAGCTTGCGGTGGCTGGCTATGGATCTGGGTGAAGGGCTTAGTGGCGAGGAGCTAGTTGGTGGGTTGAATTCTATTCCGTCATTAAGCGCGGTGGTACTCCACAGGGATACCCAGTATAAGCTCCTGCGTCGACTATACTTTGCCCCTCTGCGGGCGTGGCGTGCAGGGGTGGGAGATAGTCATTGTTGTCCGCGATGTGGTGAACCGAGGGCCACCCTGGGACATATGTTCTGGCGTTGCACGAGAGCTCAGGGGTACTGGAGGCAGATATTGACGTACTTGACTACCTGTTTACAGCAGCCTATCCGTTTGACTGCCAAGAATGTAGTGTTGGATTTGTGGGAGGATGTCTGGGGGGACAATTTGGGACAAGTGGGCCTGCGCTGGGTGCGGCTAGTTTTGGTGACTGCTCGTATGATTGTGCTACAACACTGGTTGGATGTCCGGGGACCCACTTACGGGGCCTGGAAGGTGACAGCTGCATAAGCTCCTGCTATGGAAAGAATGCATGCTTGTGGGAAGGAGAAGGGCTGGCAGCGGTTTCTGGAGGCTTGGGGACCCCATCTACATATGTTACCTTGGAGGGCTCATAGTCGAATTTTGAGTGGGCACTGACAGTTTTGGTTTGGAGTCTTCCCGATCCTCCTTTCTCTTTCCTTACTCGGGGTAGGCTAGCTGCCCCCAAGGATAGCTGTAAACCCTGTTGAGTAGCGAAGTGGGGGGTGGGAGGATGGGTAGGTAGGGGAGGGTGGGGGCATAATGGGGGCATAGGGGGGGGATTAACCGGCAGAACGGCCGATCAGCTGGTGGGGCTGGGCCCGGGAGAAGAGTTCACCTGGGCCTGCCCATGTTTCCATCTCTTTCATACTACTCTGCTGGCCTAGCGGGGGGGCTTTGTGGGCTGGGTAACTTGGGGGTCGGGGGGGGAGGGGGGATAGGTGGGTATAGGAGGGGGCCATAATACTGCTTCAATTACTGTTATAGCGGTACTTTCCCAATTTTTTATATTCTCTTTGCTTACATGTGGGGATCTCTATTTTGGGTTATGTGGATGATTCTGTACTATGTCTTATGGTAATGTAATTCCGACCATGGAGTAATACTTGATGTTTTTTGGTTGTTTGAATAAAAAGATTTAAACATAAACTAGCTATTAGGGGAAAGCCGACAGTCGCCCAAGAGCGGATGGTTCAGAAGAATGTATCTTGGAAGGATACTACCAAAAGCAGAGAGGTTCCACAAAAGAGTAAAGTAGCCCAAATGCCCTCAAGTATGGAGCAGACAGAGCTTAAAGATCCCAAATTACCCATGTCTAACAATAGCCAAACTAATATGAATAAAATATTCTCTAAAATGCTTCTATGCAAATGCTAGAAGTCTAAAAAATAAGATGGGAGAGTTAGAATATATAGCACTAAATGAAAGGTTAGATATGATTGGAATATCAGAAACATGGTGGAAGGAGGACAACCAGTGGGACACTGTGATACCTGGGTACAAACTATATCGTAATGATAGAGCTGATCAAATTTGTGGAGGGGTTGCTCTCTATGTTAGAGAGGGCATTGAGTCAGAAAGGATTAAAGTTTTGCAGGAAACAAAATCTGCTGTAGAATCTATATGGATTGAAATTCCATGTAAAAGGGGAAGGCAATGGCAGTGGGGGTGTACTATCGAGCGCCTGGCCAGAATGACCAAATGGATGATGAAATGCTCAAAGAAATCAAGGAAGCTAACAAAAGTTACAGCACAGTAATAATAATGGGTGATTTCAATTACTCCGGTATCGACTGGGTCAGTGTCACGTCAGGACATGCTAGGGAGATAAAGTTCCTAGATGAAATAAATGACTGCTTCTTGGAGCAGCTGGTTCATGAACCAACCAGAGGGAAGCCATATTAGACCTAGTCCTTAGTGGAACACCAGATCTTGTGCAAGGGATAAGGTGTTGGGGCCACTTGGCATAGTGATCATAGCATGATCGCCTTTGATTAATTAGTGGAGGAGGGATAGTAAGGAAATCCACAGTTCTACCTTTTAACTTTCGAAAGGGAGACTATGATAAAATGAGGAAAACAGTTAAGAAAAACTAAAGGAGCAGTTGCAAAGGTTAAAGATGTACATCAAGCTTGGGTGTTGTTGAAAAATACTATCTTGGAAGCCCAGACCAGCTGTATTCCACGCTGGAAGGAACTCCAAAAAACTGCCAGCATGGTTTAAAGGTGAGGTCAGAGAGGCTGTTGTTGCCAAAAAAGCATCTTTCAGGAAATGGAAAAAAGAGCCAAACGACGAAACCTGGAAACAGCACAAGCACTGGCTAGTCAAATGCAAGGCATTGATAAGGCAGGCAAAGAGAGAATTTGAGAAGAAGCTTGCTGCGTAAGCAAAAACGCGAAATAAAGACCTTTTCAAGTACATTCGTAGCAAAAAACCTGTGAGAGAGTCAGTTGGTCCATTAGATGATCAAGGGGTTAAAGGAGCACTAAGAGGCGACAAGGCGATAGCGGAGAGACTAAATGAATTCTTTGCTTCGGTCTTTACTGAGGAAGATGTAGGGATGTTACCCATGACTGAAGTGGTATTTAAAGGTGCGGAAGAATTGAAGGAAATATCGATACATCGGGAAGATGTATTACAACTATTAGATAAACTGAAGAGTAGCAAATCACCTGGGCTGGATGGTATACATCCAAGGGTGTTGAAAGAACTGAAATATGAGATTGCAGACCTGCTATTAGTAATCTGTGAACTATCATTAAAATCATCTCTAATACCTGAAGATTGGAGGATCACCAATGTAACGCCAATTTTTAAAAAGGGTTCCAGGGGTGATGCGGGAAACTACAGACCGGTGAGCCTGACATCAGTACTGGGAAAAATGGTAGAAACCATCATAAAGAATAAAATTACTCAGCATGTAGATAGTCATGACCTAATGGGAGACAGCCAACATGGCTTTAGACAAGGAACATCTTGTCTTACTAATCTGTTATGTTTTTTTGAAGGAGTGAATAAACAAGTGGATAAAGGTGAGTCGGTTGATATTGTGTATCTGGACTTTCAGAAAGCCTTTGACAAGGTCCCTCATCAGAGACTTTTGGCAAAACTAAAGAGTCATGGGGTAGGAGGCAGTGTACTATTGTGGATCAGGAACTGGTTAAAAGATAGAAAGCAGAGGGTAGGGCTAAATGGCCAATTTTCCCAATGGAGAAAGGTGAATAGTGGTGTATCCCAGGGATCTGTGCTGGGTCCGCTGCTTTTTGACATATTCATAAATGACCTGGAAAGTGGAATAACGAGTGAGGTTATCAAATTTGCAGATGACACAAAACTATTTAAAGTTGTTAAAACCCAAGAGGATTGTGGAAAATTGCAAGAGGATCTTGATAAACTGGAAGACTGGCATCAAAATGGCAGATGAAATTTAATGTGGACAAGTGCAAGGTTATGCACCCAGGGAAGAACAACCCAAACTAGGTTACACGATGCAAGGTTCCACATTAGGAACCACCACCCAGGAAAAAGATTTAGGCGTCTTGTGGATACCATGTTAAAACCCTCGGCCCAGTGTGCAGCGGCGGCCAAGAGAGCAAATAGAATGCTAGGTATCATAAGGAAAGGAATGGAAAATAAAACAAAAGATATTATAATGCCTCTATATCGTTCCATGGTGAGACCGCACCTTGAATATTGTGTGCACTTCTGGTCGCCGTATCTTAAAAAGGATATAGCGATTTTAGAAAAGGTTCAGAGAAGAGCCACCAAAATGGTAAAGGGGATGGAAGGATACTCCTATGAAGAAATGCTAAAAACTTTAGGGCTCTTTAACCTGGAAAAGAGACGGCTGAGGGGAGATATGATTGAAGCCTATAAATTAATGAACGGAATGGAACGGGTAAACGTAGATCGATTGTTTACCTTATCAGAATATAGAAAGACTAGGGGAAATGCAATGAAGCTACAGGGTAAACTATTTAAGACTAATAAAAGAAAATATTTTTTCACTCAACGTGTAATCAAACTCTGGAATTTGTTACCGGAGGATGCAGTAAAGGCTGTTAGTGTATAGCTGGGTTTAAAAAAGGTTTGGACAAGTTACTGGAGGAAAGGTCCATAAACCATTATTAAGAAGGGACCCAGGATATCAATGCTTGAACCAATACAAGCATTGTGGAACCTGTGTCTCTTGGGGAAACTGCTAGGTACATATGACCTAGATTGGCCACTGTTGGAAACAGAATACTGGGCTTGATGGACCTTGGTCTGACACAGTATGGCATATCTTATGTTCTTATGTTCTTATGTTCGTATAGTTCCCAATGCACATGCTTCTCCCCAATGGGGAGGAAGACTGGCATATGCTCGGGTTCCACAAATCCAGTATAGTCCAGGTGGTGCTTGCCAGGTACTATGAAACGCTAAATTAGTCCAGATGCTGGCAATATTAGGAAAGAGGACTAAAGGGTTGGAGGCCTCTGGAGTGTTGACCCCCGACCACCAGGACGTCTTCCTAGTGGTACTGTTGTAGAACTTCTGATTGAGACAGACCAGCTGTCCAACCTCCATGGTAAACTGTGGTCCAGAGCGAGCAAAACACAAGTTACCAACAATAGGGTGGGCCAGTACCCACTCACTAGTAGTATTATGTAAAGCAGTCTGATTATAAGGAATGGAATAGTTCACTTCTTGCGCCTCCCAGGGCCATTGGTCTCCCATCTTAGTTCCTCCACAGAAGAAGCAGTCCGAGATGTGGAGACTAGATTCTACTGCCCAAGCGAGTTCAATGAACAGGTTTTGGGAGGTATGAGGGATTTCAAATTCTGCCTTCATGGCCTCATAAAAGGAGTGATGTATTTGATAAGGTGCGGATACATGAGTCTTAGTATTTAGCTGTATATGTATAAAAGTTCCAGGATCTATGCCTCCTCCTGCTATACGCAATCCAAATCTGAACCCCTGCTTCCACTGGCTAGGGTTAAGTATGAGGAGCTGTAGAGGATTGCAGGTACCTTTCTTGCACTTCTGAGGCTCCGGTAATGATAATTTTTCCAGGCTGTCTATGCGTTTATCTCCCTCTCGTCCAGTAGGCCCACCAGACCAGGTGGCATAGTACACGCATTCCCACTTTGGACAGTAGTAAGCATCTTTAGATGATGTGCTGTAGACGGTTGGGGAACTCTTTCCAGTACACTGTCCCCATCCATATGCTCCTTCAGGACACATATATTTATCATCATAGTAGTAGGCTTGCTCCCACGCTCCACACTTGTGATAGGTATTTCTGTTTATCACATCACAGGCATCAAAGTTCAGGATAACATACTTTGTGGGATCGGAGAGTTGTTGTGTGGCATTTATGAGGGCTCCCTCCTCGTCATTCCATCGTATCTCCAGTACATAATAAGAGGGGTTCTGCCGGGGGTTGTAGCAAGTCTTACTTTTCCCCTTCGTACAGATATTCAACTCTGTACCATTATACACACACCGGCTAACTATACCAGTGCAAGTATAGTAGGAATGGTAAAGTAAAGTCTGAGTGACCTTTATTCCAGTTCGGGTGGTAGTTATACAAGCTGCACAAGGGGGTAAGGCAAAAGTCTTTTCCAGGAATCCCAGAGCTATCACTCCCATAAGACAGTAGTGGAGGAACATCATGATTACAGTCTTTAGAGGTCAACTGAAATATCGGGTACGATGAACTTGTAGAGTCTTTTCTTCTTCTTCTTTTCTGCTTCGACTGCCACCCCTGCGTGACAGGAGTAGGATTGTGGATTCTGAAGACTCTTACAATGCCGGTTATCTCTGCAATGTAAGCCGCAATGGAGTTTCAGGGTCATTTACTGAAGTCCATTGACCAAGTTCAGGAGCGGCTGCCGGCTTCACTCGACTGTGATGGATCCAGGGTTCGAGTTCTGCAACTTTTACTGCAGTTGGGGTTGATAAGATGACAACATAAGGTCCCTTCCAATGCGGTGCCAGCGGGGTCTTTCTCCACTCTTTGATCCACACTGACACTCCTGGCTTGAAGGGATGTAGAGGTTCTGTCAGATTGATGGGCAATTGATCTTGCACCCAGGTATGAAGACTCTGCAAAACAGAACCTAAAGCCAATAGTTCTTGTCTAGTTATTTCAGATCCAATTTGTTTCATATCTCCTTTTATTCCCTGTACAATGGGTGGAGGTCGCCCATACAAAATCTCAAAAGGGGAAACTCCTAAAGACTTGGTTGGAGCAGAATGTATCCTAAGAAGGGCTATAGGGAGAACCTGGAGCCACTTTAGGTGTGTTTCTTGACAAAGCTTGGACAACTGAGATTTCAGGGTCCTATTCATACATTCTACTTTCCCTGAACTCTGGGGTCTATAGGCAGTGTGCAACTTCCATTGTATCTGTAGAGCTCGAGCTAACTGTTGAGTCACTTGGGACACAAATGAGGGTCCATTGTCTGATCCTATAGTCAATGGTATTCCAAATCGAAGAATAATCTCATGGAGCAGTATTCTAGTGACTTCTCGAGCTTTCTCAGTTCAGGTGGGACAGGCTTCTACCCACCCAGAAAATGTGCAAACTAGAACTAACAGGTAGTGATATCCATTTGCTCATGGCATTTCAGTAAAATCCACCTGAATATCACTCATAGGGGTCACCCCTACTGACTGAACTCTTGGGGTTGGAGTGGGACCCTGCTTAGCATTATTCTTGGCACATGTCAAACATTGCTGTGCCACTGAAGCGGACAGGGGTCCTAATAGTGAGATACAGAAATGGGGTCTTAGGGCTCTTTCCATGGCCATTTTCCCATAATGTGTGGCCTAATGAAAAGCATGAACAAAGGCTGGTCCTAATGCTTCAGGAATTACTGTGGGACCTGGAGGTGAGCTACCCTCTGGAGGGGGCAGCACTATCCAACCTTTTTCTGTTAGGACCCCTCCCTCCTTTTCACAGAAATAATCTAACTCTCTTGTAGTGTATCGGGGAGCCCATGAGCTAAGGGGCACAGGGAATAAGGCTGCCTGCACCGAAGTATCTTGGGTCACATCTCGTCCAGTCGTGGCTGCTTTTCGGGCAGTGGCATCAGCAAATCTATTCCCTCGGGCAATCTCTCCTACTCCTGCCTGATGACCTCGACAGTGCATGACTGCAACTTGCTTAGGGGCCCACACAGCGTCTAATAATATCAATATCTTGGGCCCATACCTAATGGACTTTCCTCCTGAGGTGATCAACCCTCGTTCTTTATACAGGGCCCCGTGTGCGTGCAAAGTTGTAAAGGCATACTTGGAATCTGTGTACACATTTAAACGGAGTCCTTCTCCTAATGTCAGTGCTCTAGTGAGAGCTATCAGTTCAGCCTTCTGTGCTGAAGTTCCTGGGGCCAGAGCTGAGGACTCAACTACCAGATCAAGGGTCACCACTGCATATCCGGCACAATGATGTCCATTGATGACGAGCCTGCTTCCATCTACAAAGAAAGTCCGTTCAGGGTCCTCCAGAGGGACATCAGTCAAATCTGGGCGACTTGAAAATACAGTGTCCATAGTTTCTAAACAGTCATGATCAGGGGGGCCAGGACCAATTGGAAACAACGTAGCAGGATTCAGAGCTTGACTGACCTTTAATTGTATCTGGGGGTTTTCAAATAGCATACTCTGATACTTCAGCATTCATGAATTCGTTAGCCAGAAACTTCCTTTGTGTTCCATGAGGGTCAGAACAGAATGTGGCACAGTAACTTGTAGATTCTGTCCCAGAGTGAGCTTGTCTGCTTCGCTCACTAGAAGGGCTGTAGCTGCAACAGCTCTCAAACAAGGGGGCCAACCTCTTGCTACCACATCCAACTGTTTTGACAAATAGGCCACTGGCCGTTGCCAAGATCCAAGAGATTGAGTCAGTACCCCTAGAGCATTTCCTTCTGACTCATGGACATAGAGATGGAAAGGCTTCTGGACATCTGGTAGACCCAGAGCTGGTGATGACATCAGAGCGGTTTTCAGAGATTGGAATGCTGCATCCTGTTCGGGTCCCCACTCCAGTGAAGACTTTTCCATTCCTTTGGTAGCTTGATACAATGGTTTTGCTAGCAGAGCGAAATTGGAGATCCATATGCAACAGTATCCTGCGGCCCCCAGGAAGGCTCTTACCTACCTCCTGGTGGTTGGAGTGGGAATACTGCATACAGCTTCTTTGCGTTCCGGTCCCAAGCGTCGAATCCCACTAGACAACTGGAACCCTAGATATTTAACTTCAGTTTGACATAATTGCGCCTTGGCTCTTGAGACTTTGTATCCAGCCTCGTTTAAAAGGTGCAAAGTTCACTAGTGGCTTGTAGACATTCACTTTCTGAATTTGCGGCTATGAGCAGGTCATCCTCATACTGAAGGAGAACCCTTTGTCCTGGGTTCATTGAGTAACTTGAGAGATCTCGATTCAAAGCAGCACTGAAGAGAGTAGGTGAATTCTTGAATCCTTGAGGTAATCGAGTCCAGGTGAGTTGGCCCTGCCTTCCTGTTGTGGGGTCTTGCCATTCAAAAGCGAACAAAAGTTGATTGGTGGGGGCTAGGCGTATGCAGAAGAAGGCATCTTTCAGGTCCAGGACGGTGAAATGAGTAGCCTCAGCGGGAATCAGTCCCAAGAGAGTATAAGGATTTGGTACCACTGGGTGTATAGTTTCAACTGCATCATTTACCCACCTCAGATCTTGTACTGGGCGGTAATTCCCTGTCCCAGGTTTCTTAACTGGGAGAAGGGGGGTATTCCAAGGTGACTGGCACTCCTTGAGAAGTCCATATTTCAATAGTTTCATCAGATGGCAGTGGATACCTTCAATAGCTGGTCGAGGAAGAGGATACTGCTTCACATGCACTGGTTCCGCTCCTGGCTTGAGGGCAACAATGACAGGGGCTATGTTCTTCGCTAGGCCAGGTGGATTATCTTCTGCCCATACTTCAGTCGGGGCTAAAAGGTTAGGAGGTATACAGGAACTGGCTGACTTAGTCGGAGATATGCTGTAGAACCGCCACTCCTCTTCTCGGGGAATAGTTAGCACCATCAATCCAGCAGGCTTTGGGTTCACAGTCATTTGCATTTCTCCCCCTTCGGCAAAGGATATTTGCGCCTGAAGCTAGCAAGCATATCTCGGCACAAAAGTGGAATAGGGCATTCAGGCATATAAAGGAACTGGTGCGTTATTTTCTGTCCCCCTAGTTCACACATGCGGTTCTGCAGGAAAGGCTTGCTGGCCCTAGCCCCAGTGGCCCCAATAATGGTGACAGATCGAGAGGAAAGAGGAGCCACTGGCTTTGCCACCATTGAATGTTCAGCTCCTGTATCTACCATAAAGTCCATATATTGGTCCCCTACTTTCAAACTGACCATAGGCTCCTGGGGACCCAGGGTGAACTTGGAGCCCGGTCTGGCCTAGTCTTCGTCCATTTCATCCACATCATAGCTCGTTGCAACTGCCACTCCCTCAATAGCTTCTTCCTTCTCTCGCTGGAACTGTGCTCGAGTCATTCCTCCACGACTCTGAAATCGGCCTCCTGTTCTCCAGGGACTCCCTCCTCCCCTCCTGGGGGTGGAGTCAAGATGCGGGCATTCACTTCTCCAATGTCCTTCTTCTCGGCAATGGCCGCACTGATTCACACCCAGTGGGGTCCAATTATTCTCACGACCCCTTCCACATCCTCTGCTCCTTCGATTAGGAAAACCTCCTTCACATCGTTCAACTAAAGCGGCAGCAAGAAGATCTGCTTTCTTCTTCATCTTTCGTTCACTTTCTCTGTTATGTTCATTTTCACGATTCACAAACACTTTCTGAGCAACTTCCATTAACTGTGCTGTATTCATGCCCGCAAATCCATCCAGTTTCTGTAATTTTCGTTTTATGTCTCTCTGGGACTGACTGACAAAGGCTGCATTTACCATGCGCAAATTCTCCTGAGCGGCTGGATCGTATGGGGTATACAATCTATAGGCTTCAGACAACCGCTCATAAAAGGCCGCTGGGCTCTCATCTGGACCCTGGATAACTTCTGATACCTGTCCAACAAAAAAGGCAAGAAATCACGTGGTAGCAAGCACACAGTCCAAAACGTGATATGAGTGGAAAAACACTTTATTTTTAGTTAATCTAAGACCTATTACAACCCGACACAGGCCGTGTTTCGGAGACCTTCATCAGGGGTTGTCGGAGTAGGTACTAAAAACATAGAAACATACAAATTGATTATAGTTAAAATTCAATATATGGGAAAGAACAAATAAATAATTAAAAACATAAATACAGTGTGATCAATCGTATAAACAATAAATAGACTAGTATAAAAAAGAATAAGACAAAATCCATTAATTAAAAATGTGGATACGCAAATACATTAAAAAATGCCATATGGTTAAATTAGTTAGAATGAAATAAAACAAAACACAATAAAATAGAATAAAATAAAATAAAACAAGATAAAACAGATTAAAATAGAAAACTTAAAGCATGTGACAAGCATATGGTTTCAACATTAATACCTTAGTTGTAAATATGATGAACAAGTAATCCTCAAAAAGAGGCAACAACACTAAAACAAAGAAAACAGAATGAGGCATATGTATACAGTGGAGATAATAGTTGTAATCCAATTAAAAATAGCAGAACAACAATTGTTAACTTCTCAGAAAATGAAACTCAAATCTAAATAGTCACCGGAGACTATATAAATAGCAAGCAACGGGTACTAATCTTCGAGTTAGGAAGGAAGGAGGTCAGGCTCAGAGGTACAAAAAGAACTCTACGTGCAACATTGTGCCTCAGTGATATTCAATGTAATTATTGAATCTTTGAAAAAGTATCTAACCTAAACCCATCGGTTCACTTTAATGGGAAAAAATTCCACTTTCAATGAGAGATCAAAAATACTATAATGAATAGTATAAAAGATTATGCTAAAAAAATAATTAAATAGATAAATAAAACAATAGATAGATAAAACGAGTGCATTTCTAGTATGGCCAGAATTCCATCAGAGGGACCACATAGTAATAAAGAAAAAGAAAAAAGGATTCAGCAGCGGTATGAACTAAACGTTTGCAATCAAAAGTTTTAAGTGATGCCAAACGGCGATAATATAAAGCACTTGAAACTCACCAATATAAATCTCTGCCAAGTATTATTATTTTGCGAAGCCAGCAGTGTGTTTGTTCAGTCCGCCGAAAAAAAGTAAAACTAGAGAACGCCGGTACATGCGCAAACCTTAAAATCGTGTGTAGAGCGGGAAAATTAAGGGGCGTGGCTAAGGCGGAGTTAAGGAAAACAACCAATAGGTGAAGTTAATGGCTGACATAAAAACCATTGTAAATATGGATATAAAACTCACACATCATTCTTTGAAGAAATGCTTATAAAATATAAACTAGCAGTTTAAACTGTGAAGGAGGAGAAGGAGAGAGACCAGAAAACCAGTGGATACACAACCATGGATCAGATCGCAGTTCACTCTATAAATAACTGTATAGATGTGTTTGTATACTATTGAGATATATATTATATATGTGTCTGATATATATGCTGGGGTTTATATTTTGAGATATATATTCTGGACCAGACTGTTTTAATTCTCAAGGTTAAAAAACACAGCCTAGATTCGTCAGCGTAATTGTATGCCTCTGAATTCTATGGATTGCAAAACGGAAACCAAATGTAAAACACAAAACAATAAAAATGTCAACGTGTGCAAAGCTGCTAATGTTAGTCTGGAGAATGATACTTAGAAAAAGTGTGCAGCAACTTCATTCAACACCGGAATCCTATGCAAATAAAATATATAATGTAACAATGACATTTAAGGTAATCTAATAAAAGTTAGAAAGTGATGTGTATTAGACCTCATGTAAGAAAATGATTGTCTAGGTGCAGTCTATAGGAGCAATATTAGAAATGCAAGAATCATACAATCCACTACTGTACCATCTAATTGTGAAGGAAAAAACCAGTAGCGCACTACTGCATGAAAAAATAATTGTTAGTTAAATGTGTTGTATAACAAGTTTATTGAAGCACAGCAGAGGATAATGAAACACTGGACATGAGGGTATAAAAACCTACTATATAAAAGACAGAAAAATCTTCATCTAAATTAAGACCATTGGGAGCCAGAGTATCTAATAAAAATATATACCTCTGTTCTAACCTGAGAATGGTTTTGTTAATATCCCCTCCTCGCCAGTTGGGTTTCACTTGTTTTATAACGAAAAATTTAAGGTCACTAACTTTATGTTGGGATGCATGCCAGTGGGAAACTAAAGGTTTATCCTCTACATTCCTCCTAATGCAGCTCATATGCTCCATAATTCTAATTTTAATCTTACGGGTAGTCTTGCCTACGTAGAGCAATCGGCAGGGGCATTGTATCACATAAATGACATTATGTGTATCACAGTTGGCAAAATCTTGGATAGGAAACTTCTTATGTGTAATTGGATGGGTAAACGTATTTCTAACCGGTAAAGCATTCAAGCAGATAGAGCACCTACCGCAATGAAATTGGCCTTTATATTGAGACAAAAATTTCTTCTCTGTGAGTGCTGAGGGCACAAGTAGATTCCGGAGGTTGATATTGCGCTTGTGTGCGACAATAAGATTCTGATCTTGAAAAACCGGCAGAGACTGTAGAATATGCCATTCTTTCTTAAGAATAGCAGTGATTTTTGCAGAGAATTGGGAATAGAGAAGAGGACAAACTAGCCCTTTATTCGATTTCTTTTCTTTAGGTAACAAAAGTACTTCTCATGATGTATTTTTAGCTCTTTTATATGCAGATTCTACATGTTTAATCGGATATCCTTTCTCGAGAAAACATTTCTTCATATCTCTTGCCTCATTTTCGAAATCATGTGGGTCGGAACACACCCTTCTGGCCCTAAGAAACTGGCTCACAGGAAGGTTGTTTTTCAAGGATAGATTGTGAAAACTATTGTAATGTAGAAAATGATTCTTATCCGTAGGTTTCTTGTATAATGTTGTTGAAAAGCCTATTTCTTCTCTACGGATCAAAAGATCTAAATATGAAATTCTATGAAAATCATAAGTCAACTGAAATCGTAGGTTGGTATCTAACTGATTAATCCATACATTAAACTGTCCTAAAAGTTCCTCTGTACCTCTCCAGAGTATTAAAATATCGTCTATGTACCTTATCCATAAAACTACATTATCTTGAAATGGATGTTGTTTTAAGAAATTCTCTTCAAAGTTATACATGTACAGATTGGCCACGTCTGGGGCCATGGCTGACCCCATAGCCACCCCTTTGATTTGCTTGTAAAACAAATCTCTAAAACAGAAAAAGTTCTCGAACAACACAATCTGTGCTAAGGAGAGAAGAAAAGTAGTAGGAATCCGTCGTTGTTCTGTGCGTTTCAAAAAATAATACATGATAATTTCTAAGGCTTCTTTTTGAGGTACATTGGTGTAAAGCGATTCGACGTCTAGAGTCACTAAAATAATATCTGTGGTACAGATGTTAAAGGTTGATAGAATCTCTATAACGTGCGCTGAATCTCGTACGTAGGACCACATCTGTTTTATAAAGGGACGTAAGAAAATATCTAGGAATTTCGAAAGAGGTTCTAAAATGGAACCGATTGACGATACAATAGGGCGCCCTGGTGGTTTATCCAGACACTTGTGGATCTTAGGCAAGATATAGATAATAGGAATTACTGGTGTTTCAACGATCAAGAAATCGACAATTCACCCTCCTATCACAACATGTCCCAGGGAGAGAGATCGGCTATTCTATCCCTTCAAAAAAATAATCAGATTATCATAAAACCTGCAGATAAGGGTGGTGCTGTTGTGGTTCCAGACAAGCAAGACTATATATATGAAGTTAATAGACAACTAAATGACAAGACTTTCTATCAGAGATTAGATGAGAATCCGACTACTGATATTAAGAGAAGAATAGACAGTCTTGTCAATACCGGTTTTGAGATAGGTTACATTACAAAGAAAGAAAGAGATTAGCCACGCCCCTTAATTTTCCTGCTCTACACACGATTTTAAGGTTTGCGCATGTACCGGCGTTCTCTAGTTTTACTTTTTTTCGGCGGACTGAACAAACACACTGCTGGCTTCGCAAAATAATAATACTTGGCAGAGATTTATATTGGTGAGTTTCAAGTGCTTTATATTATCGCCGTTTGGCATCACTTAAAACTTTTGATTGCAAACTTTTAGTTCATACCGCTGCTGAATCCTTTTTTCTTTTTCTTTATTACTATGTGGTCCCTCCGATGGAATTCTGGCCATACTAGAAATGCACTCGTTTTATCTATCTATTGTTTTATTTATCTATTTAATTATTTTTTTAGCATAATCTTTTATACTATTCATTATAGTATTTTTGATCTCTCATTGAAAGTGGAATTCTTTCCCATCGAAGTGAACCGATGGGTTTAGGTTAGATACTTTTTCAAAGATTCAATAGTTACATCGAATATCACTGAGGCACAATGTTGCACGTAGAGTTCTTTTTGTACCTCTGAGCCTGACCTCCTTCCTTCCTAACTCGAAGATTAGTACCCGTTGCTTGCTATTTATATAGTCTCCGGTGACTATTTAGATTTGAGTTTCATTTTCTGAGAAGTTAACAATTGTTGTTCTGCTATTTTTAATTGGATTACAACTATTATCTCCACTGTATACATATGCCTCATTCTGTTTTCTTTGTTTTAGTGTTGTTGCCTCTTTTTGAGGATTACTTGTTCATCATATTTACAACTAAGGTATTAATGTTGAAACCATATGCTTGTCACATGCTTTAAGTTTTCTATTTTAATCTGTTTTATCTTGTTTTATTTTATTTTATTCTATTTTATTGTGTTTTGTTTTATTTCATTCTAACTAATTTAACCATATGGCATTTTTAATGTATTTGCGTATCCACATTTTTAATAATGGATTTTGTCTTATTCTTTTTTATACTAGTCTATTTATTGTTTATACGATTGATCACACTGTATTTATGTTTTTAATTATTTATTTGTTCTTTCCCATATATTGAATTTTAACTATAATCAATTTGTATGTTTCTATGTTTTTAGTACCTACTCCGACAACCCCTGATGAAGGTCTCCGAAACACGGCCTGTGTCGGGTTGTAATAGGTCTTAGATTAACTAAAAATAAAGTGTTTTTCCACTCATATCACGTTTTGGACTGTGTAACTTCTGATACCTTCCCGATATTCATGGCCCTCTGGCCTCCTTTCCTCAGGCCCTGCAGCAAGGCCTGGCGAAATCGCGTTAGGGCCGCCGCCCCCCTTTCATCATTTGGATCCCATCTAGGATCTTCCTTTGGGAAAGCTGCGGCGGCTGCTTGTGGGAGATTCATTTCCCCCGCCTCTACGGGATTCTCTTCTAACCAGCGGATGGCTGCTTGCACAATTCGCGCTCGCTCCTCAGTAGTAAAGAGAGTGGACAGGAGCTGGCGACAATCAGTCCAGGTAGGCTGATGAGTTTGCATTATACTAGACATTAACTCTGTCAATTCTTGTGGCTTTTCAGTATAGGATGCATAATGCGTTTTCCAGTTTAATAAATCAGTAGTGGAAAAAGGCACGTAGATTAGACTGGTTAGTCCTGGCGCCATCTGGCCCTGTTCATTTAGGATAGGTAAACCAGGCACTTGATGCAATGGCATTAGGCGCCCTGCTTTCTCCTTCTTCTTTGGGGTTACACTTTTTAAATCATACTGCTCCCGGGTATAGGCTTCCTTGGTGGGTGACCCTGAACTGGCAGGAGAGCCTCCGCTCCCAGTATCGTCGGAGGACCCTGGTCCCCCTGGTGTACTTGGGCCAGACTCGGGGCTATCACTCGGGGAAGTGGGCTTCTTTTGCTGCTGCAGTGGTAATTGCTGAGGTACCTCATCAGGTTCAGCTTCAGGTGGTGGAGCTGGTGGAACTAACTTATATGGGTACCGGGGTAAACGGGCCAGGATTTCTGGGGACTCTGAGGCGGAATACACAGGCGGCTTCCCCTCCTCAAACTTCTGGGTCCCCCTAGTGGTTGCTACTAGTATTCTACACTGTTCCTCATAGCAGCGCTTTACTCAAGAGGGCTGCCTTTCGCAAACACCCAGCCAGGAATCTATGTAGGGGAACTGATCAGGGTGCGCTTTTTGTACAAGCTGATGAACACGGGAGACTATTCCCACATCAAAGGTGCCCCCACGGGGCTATGAAGTAGCTAGCACAGGCCACTCCCTATCACATAGCATTCTTAATTGAGACAGAGACATTCTTATTCCGTAGTCTCCTGAAAATCCCTTACGGAAATTCTTGATCATACATTCCAACGGAGTTTGCGTGGACTCCACCCCTCCCATAATCGTAATGGCATACACGTAATGATGTACACGACAACAGACAGTAAGGGTAGGTAGTATGGCTGTAGGTAAGGGGTCCGTACAGCCCACAGAACAATGGGGGGGGACAAACACCACATGCTTCCTCCTTTTCGCAACCTGGGCGCAGTCGCCCGGCCAGGAACTGCGCTACTCAGGAGTCCGCTCTCACTCGGTCTGTATCTCAAGACCTCTCAATCACACAGGCAGTCATACCATCACAAGAAATTATTTTTCAAATGACCAAGGTTTTCTGACTAACTCACCCCGAAGGGTCGATGGCTTCGGCTTCCGCTAACCCTTATGCGGAGCGTACTAGGACCGCCCTTATGAGAGGTGATCAAGCTCTCTCGTCTTTGCGCACTTATGCAAGACGTTCTCAGTTAGTCTATACCAAATTTGTCTCACATACTTATGCAAGACTTTTCCCCAGGCTTCACTGACTATTTAACAAGAAAATGTCTACTCACTAGATCCGGTTCCCGATACCAAACCAGTTCTTGGGTTGGATCCCGGACTCCCCTCGGGTTCGGAGGTGTTGGCTGGCTGGACCCAGTGGTCCGCCGAGGCAAGGCGGAACCCACTCTGACACAAGAGGATCGGTGGCGCCTGAGGTTTCCCCCGCAGTCGGACAGACATGGTTCCAACCGGGCCAAACCTGGAGGCGAATTACGTGGAATATTCACTTGAATACCATTCACTATCCGCACATTCCCGGCCAACGCACCAAGAATATGTAGCAGCGAAGTGCAGACAATGAATAAATCCAGGAGTCAATTGCAGGGTCCAAGCCAATTTATTGTGCACAAGGCCCAGACAGTCAAGCTTCAAAAAGGACTGAGCAAAGTTCTTACAGAAACATATTCATTTTATACATTTCTTTTCAGTTTGATACATGCAGACTTTCTATTGGTCCCAACGCCCCCTGCATTTGTCCAATCGGAGATCCCTCCTGGGCCTAGCACCCAGCTCCCTCCTCTAGGATTGTTCTAACAATGGCACAGTTTCTAGGTATGGATACAATTCTACTGCAAGGTCGGTTCTAGCTCTAGGAATGCAAGTATTGAAACATTTCTATCCTCAGAACACAAGAGAATAATGAAGGATTTATGAATTCATGAAAAACTTCTTATTAAGCAGTTTAAAGCAGTTTTCTCAGTCTTTCACAGATTTTTGGTTCTTTACTAAGATGGGGGTTGGAATCAGGGTCTAACTTACAGGCCTCTCATATTTGCAGGCTATCATAGGCCATAGCCTACCACACTTCCACTCTCGCTTCTTTAAGCTGAACAGCTCTAACCTTTTAAGCCTTCCCTCTTAAGGCTTTCCTTCCATCCTCTTCATTATCTTGGTCCCCTTTCTCTATACCATTTCTAATTCTGCTATATCTTTTTATTCTTTCTTCCTTAACAGAAGTTGGAAAGTATTATATAAAAGGGGTTCAGATTGTCTGAGGGCAAAATACCTCTCTGATAATTAAATGGGGTGAGATGAACCTTAGCATGTCGGAAAAATTGGTAAAAAGACACATTAAGTTTGAAAATGTGCAAATAAGTACAGGTTCCAGAGAAATATGCCCCAAAATCTAGCTCAAAGTAATTCTATAGAAGAAGGAGTTCCAGCTTCTGTAGCATAGAAAATTATATATAGTGAAACATAGCAGTTAGGGAAGTGCCCCTTTCTCTGTTCTCTTTTATCCCATTCCTACAAACTGTCCCTCCACCAAAACCAGCCTCAAACAATTGCCCATTACTCCTGATATTGCCCCATCCCCCAAAAATACCTCCTCACAATTGCCCTGCCAACTAACTACGCCATCCCTAAAAAATACTCCCGCAACTGCTCTAGTCTCAAAATCTACTTCTTGAAACTGTCCCACAATCTGCACACTGCTCCATCCCTATTAAGTACTCCCTTACAACTGACCTCTCTCCCCACCAACTGCCCCACCCCTAACAAAAATCCCCCCACAACCTTGAAAAATGTCCCATCCCTAAAAACTGCCACTTGCAGCTGGTTATCACCTCCCAAATGCCCACCATCCCATGAACGGCTTCCATTCCAAAAAATGACCACCCTCAATTGTCCCACCCCCAAAAACTACTCCTCTTTAACAGCCCCACCACCCACCAAAGATATCATCCCCACAACTGCCCCACTCTCAAACCCCCATATACAAATGACCCACCCCCAAGAGCTCCCCACTGTAACTGTCCCACCATCCTGCAAACTACTCCAACCTCCTAAACTGCCACCACATAAGTGTCACTAACCCCTCCAAATTTTATCCTCCCGAAATGCCCACCACAGACATGACACATGTGCAGCACACACAGAACACGCAAGAGATACAAACATCACTCACAAAACTTTAACACCACACACACAGGGATTACAAATAATTCCCCAGCTGTGATGTACTACATCCTAAATTATTCACATATAGTAAGATGAAATTAGTTCTTACCTGCTAATTGTCTTTCCTTGAGCCTTCTCCGGGCCAGTCCAGGGAAAGGTAGGGTTGTCAATCCCCCATAGTGACTGAGGACTGAAGACTTCAAGCTTTTCCTTGTGATGTGAAGCCACTCCCCCTGAGGTTAATCAAGCAGTCTCCTTCTGACAAAGCTACTAAAGAGAAAGAAACTAAACACAGCAGATTAACCCTGCACATACTGCTAACATTCTATAGTCCGTGAAAAACATTTACTACAAACTTATTTTTTTTTTTTTAAATATTTACATATGCAAGCTATAATAGCTGCCAGCGGTGTAGACTGAATACTAGAGGCCCCTAAGCATCCTCCTCTAGAAGATATAGACGATGTAATTCTGTAGAGGCCTGAGAAAGCGAACACCGATCCTACAATGCACGTAGTAGATAGAGAACAGGGTGGGACCCTGGACTGGCCCGGAGAAGGCTCAAGGAAAGACAATTAGCAGGTAAGAACTAATTTCATCTTCCTTATCGCTTCTCCGGGCCAGTCCAGGGAAAGGTAGGGCAGTACCAAAGCAGTACCTAAGATTGGGAGGGACCCGCCAAACCGGCGATAAGAGCTGATGCTCCCACTCTGGCATCGTCCCTAGCCTGGACATCTAATCTGTAATGCCTAGCGAAAGAATGCAGTGTAGACCAAGTCGCCGCTCTGCAGATATCCACTGGGGGAACAAAAGCAAATTCTGCCCAGGATGTTGCGAGAGCACGAGTGGAATGAGCTTTGAGACCCTCAGGTGGGGAAATCCCCCTAGCTTGATAAGCTGCTGTAATAGCAGAGCGAACCCAACGAGCGATAGAAGATTTTGACGCAGCTTGTCCCTTCTGTGGCCCAGTCCACTGGACAAAAAGTCTGTCCGTCTTTCGAAACGTTCGTGAGAGCTTAATATACTTCTTTAAGACTCGCCCAAGATCCAAATGTTTAAGCGCTCGATCAATTGGCGAGCCATCGCTCTCAGAAAATACGGGCAATGTAATTGATTGGTTAATATGAAAAACCGAGAGGACTTTAGGCAAAAAAGAGGGAACTGTTCGTAAGACCACTCGATCCGGCAGAAATTGCAGATAAGGCTCTTGGCAAGATAAGGCCTGCAAATCTGAAATTCGTCGAGCGGAACACAAAGCCACCAAAAAGGCCGTTTTCCAAGAACACTCCCGAATTTGCGTAGCGCAGAGGAACTTTAAATGCGACCTAGACAAACCGTCCAATACAATATTCAAATCCCAAGGAGGTACGATAGGTCGTCGAGGAGGACGTATAATTTGCGCTGCTCGTAGAAAGCGGCGAACATCCGGATGAGCGGAAAGACGGCGATGTTGCACCAAGCCCCTAAAACAAGATAGTGCCGCGACATGCACCTTAAGGGTACTGAGAGCCAACCCCTTATCTAAACCCTGTTGCAGAAAGAGGAGAAGATGAGGCACGGTAGAAGCCAGAGGTGATACCTCTTGTCGCTTGCACCAAGCTTCAAAAAGACGCCAGACGCGAACATATCCCAAGGAAGTTCCTGGACGTTTAGATTGGAGAAGGGTAGTTACAACAGAACTTGCATAACCCCTGCTTTCTAAGCGAGACCTTTCAAGAGCCAAGCCGTAAGCAAGAAGCGATCCACTCGCGGCATGAGAATGGGACCCTGATGCAACTGGTTGATACGAACTGGAAGGAGCCACGGCGGAGCTACAAGGAGTCGAATGAGATCGGCATACCAGGGTCGACGAGGCCAATCGGGAGCAATGAGAATCACCTTCCCCCGGTGATTCGCTATGCGCTGAATAACCCGACAACATTGGCCAAGGCGGGAACACATAGAGGAGCGCATCGCAAGGCCAGGGTTGAACTAGGGCATCGAGACCTTCCGACATGCGTTCCCTGCGCCTGCTGAAAAAACGGCTGGCCTTGGCATTGCTGTAGGAGGCCATGAGATCCATCACTGGCTGTCCCCAACGCAACGTTAGCTGATGAAAGATCGCCGCATTTAATTCCCATTCCCCTGGATCGAGAAGATGACGGCTGAGAAAGTCCGCCTGTAGATTTTCTTTGCCCGCGACATGTGCTGCGGAAATGGCCAGGAGATTGCTCTCTGCCCAATCCATCAATTGTTGGCATTCGGACAGTAGAGAAGGAATCTTCGTCCCCCCCTGACGATTGATATAGGCGATGGTCACTGCATTGTCGGAAAAAATCTTGACCGCTGTCCCCTGGAGCAGCGCTGCGAAGTGAAGCAGAGCTAAGCGCGCCGCTCGGAGCTCTAGACGGTTGATCGACCATGAACTCTCTATTGTGGACCAAGTTCCCTGTGCAATGCTTGACTGACAATGAGCACCCCACCCCGAGAGGCTTGCATCCGTGGTCAGTAACACCCACGAGGGGTCTTGCAAGGGCATTCCCGCTGTGAGGTGCTCCCGAACTAACCACCAGTCCAGACTGTGACGGACGCTCTCGGGATAGGGGAGACGCTGAGAGAGCGGATGAAGCTGCGGAGACCATCGTGTAAGCAACGCCTGCTGCAAGGGGCGCATGTGAGCCTTGGCCCACGGAACAAGATCCAGTGCCGCCGCCATGGAACCCAACAGTTGCAAATACGTCCAAGCCGACGGCGCCGTTAAGTTGAGAAACGCTCGGATCTGTTGTAGCAGCTTTTCCACATGAACCTCGGGCAAAAATACCTTTCCTTGTGCGGTGTCGAAATATGCTCCGAGATAAGTCAGCTGCTGCTGCGGTTGCAGGTGACGTTTGACTTGGTTGATCACCCAGCCGAGTTGCTCGAGAAGTTGCACCACTCGAGCCGTCGCTTGAACCGAGGCAGATCGCGACTCGGCTCTGATCAACCAATCGTCGAGATAAGGGTGTACCCTGATCCCTTCCTTCCGAAGCGCTGCTGCCACAACCACCATAAGCTTTGTGAAAGTACACAGAGCCATAGCCAGACCGAATGGCAACGCTCGAAACTGGTAATGACCCATGGGGAGAGCGAAGCGCAAAAAACGCTGATGCGCACTCCTTATGGGAATGTGCAGATACGCTTCCGTAAGATCGATGGATGAGAGAAACTCCCCGGGCTGAACTGCCCGAACTACAGTACGGAGGGTTTCCATGCGAAAATGAGGCACCCGTAAGGAACGGTTGACCCCTTTGAGATCTAGAACGGGCCGAAAAGAATCTTCTTTCTTGGGAACCACAAAATAGATCGAGTATCGACCGCAACCGTATTGGTCCCGAGGTACGGGAACGATAGCTTTGAGCTGCAACAGGCGAGTCAGGGTGTCCACAATGGCCTGCTTTTTCCGACCGGGACCACAGGGAGACATTACAAAGGCGGGCAACAACGGGCATGCGAAATCGAGCGCGTAACCTTCCCGGATGACCTCCAACACCCACTTGTCTGAGGTAATGGTGGTCCAGACCGCTAGAAAGTCCTGTAGGCGTCCTCCCACCGGAATTAGCGGCTGGACCAACTGACCTTCATTGCGGCTTCTTATTGGAGGGCTGGGATGCCCCAAAGTAGGACCTGCCAAATCCT
Source organism: Ichthyophis bannanicus (assembly GCA_033557465.1). Lineage (NCBI taxonomy): Eukaryota > Metazoa > Chordata > Amphibia > Gymnophiona > Ichthyophiidae > Ichthyophis > Ichthyophis bannanicus. The sequence continues at coordinate 910,306,936 of CM066032.1, read as the reverse complement.
CTGGCTCCCCGAAAGGAAGTCCCCCGAAAGGAGGAACGGCCCCTGGAATAGGGCGCAAAGCGCGCCCCCCGAAACCTACGGGATTCCCTTCCGAACCCCCTGCCGGAAGGAAGCATTCGGGAAGGTTTGGGTTTGTCCTCAGGCAAACGACCGCCCTTAGCGTCGCTCAAATCCTTAACAATCTTCTCCAAAGCCTCCCCAAAAAGCAATTTACCCTGATAGGGCAATTTGCTAAGTCTCAATTTGGAAGAAACATCCGCCGACCAGTTGCGTAACCAAAGAAAACGCCTGGCAGCTACCAGAGAGGCCATGGTCTTAGCCGCAATTCGCAACAAATCATAAAAAGCATCTGCCATATAAGCAGCGGCTGATTCCAGTTTAGGTGCATCGGGAACTGCAGCAGGAGCATCAGGAGAAGTATCGCCTTGCAACCAACGAATGGAGGCGCGAGAGACATAAGCCCCACAAACGGCCGATTGCAGAGCCAAGGCACTAGACTCAAAAGCCTGTTTGAGTAGAATCTCCAATTTTCTATCTTGAAGATCCTTGAGAGCTGCAGCCCCTTCCACAGGAATAGTAGTCTTTTTAGTCACTGCGGATATAATTGCATCCACTTTTGGCATGCGAAATAAGTCCTTTACGTCCTGAGGAAGTGGGTACAGGCGAGCCAACGCTCGGCTTCCGGACACTCTCATTCCGAGTCAATCATCTGTTTGATCACTCTGTGTAAGGGAAAACACTTCTGTTCAGTTTTAACACCCTGCAGCAAGGGATCCTCTAAGGGTTCCTGAGAAGACGCGGGAAGGGAGAGATGGAGCGCTGCCAAAGACTGGGATATGAGAGCTGTGAGTTCTTCCTTACGGAAAACCCTGAAAACATTAGGATCCTCTCCTGGAGCTATCTCCCCTTCTTCCAACTCTTCTGTGTCCCACTCCCCAGGATGTCCTGTAAAAGACTCCGAATCCCCCTGCTCCTGCAACAGCGGGGCCTGAGACAACAAGGGATCTAAGGAATTCTGAATCATATCTTGAATATGAGAGGATCCCTCTCCGGGATCATCAGGCAGTGGTAGGGAAAGTGGCACTGACACAGGTTCAGAAAGAGAAGAAAGCCGCGGAGGCTCAGCAGATCGCATAAGAAATGCTTTGTGCATAGCCAGAATAAAAGCTGGCGAAAAAAATGAGTCCATGTCCTCCTGAGGCAAAGTTGGAGCTGGGGAGGGTAAATCAGGTAAAACCGCCGCTCTAGAGGACTTCGCTTTCCATTTATGAGGCTTTTGAGGCTCTGCCAGAGCACTGCCTGACGCCGGTAAAATGGCGGACTTTCCCGCCTTTTCGGCGTGAGGAGAAGGCTCCGGTGAACTAATCAAAGGCTTTTCAGCCATTGTTCAAAAACAACTCCGGGATCGCCAAAAAAAACAGTAAGCTCGATTAAAAGAAAAAAAGGTTGTTAAACACGAAAGCAAACTGCCCCGGAGTCCGCGGGCCCGATCGCCGAAAATCAACACGGAAGAGAAAATAGACTAAAAACTCACCGCAGAAGTAAAACTGTGCCCGACTGAATGGAGCACAGTTTAGCGGGACCACCGGCAAACTCACCGCGGGTAAGACAGAGGAGAAATCTGGGGCCCCCAGTATCACTCTGCACCGGGAGACGGAACAGTGATAGAGGCAGGCTCTACCTCACACTGTAATAACTAAGTCCCCCACGTCTCCTGCGGTCTTAAAGTGACAGCGTATTTTAAAAGAAAAGTTGAAAGGACTATAGAAGATTAGCTCTGCTAGAGCCAATCATAAATTTAAGAAAAGAAAAAAGGGAAATTGAAACCACTACAGGTGTACTTTGAGGGAGAAGGTAAGTTCGATCCTCTCTAGTCACTGAGGACTGAAAGACTGCTTGATTAACCTCAGGGGGAGTGGCTTCACATCACAAGGAAAAGCTTGAAGTCTTCAGTCCTCAGTCACTATGGGGGATTGACAACCCTACCTTTCCCTGGACTGGCCCGGAGAAGCGATAAGGAATATAGTTCATGTTCTTTGCTGCTATTTCTACTGTGAAAGCTACTGACTGAAGGGTATTGTTTTCTTATTGGTTGCTATCTGTACTCACAGTTAATATCTGTTGTCATGTGTAGAGTTAGATGAAGGCTCTGTCAAACTAGGAACATACTTAAAGTCCTAAGTTTAGGGTGGCACTGTCAAATGTGCTCTGTAACTCAGGAGGTTAGGATTGATAATTGCCTTACTTTTCTCAGAATTCTACTGCTTTTTACATTAATGTCTGGAAGCTAAGATGGCTAATATGTCGACCTTTTTCAGAGTTTAAAATCTTTATCTGCAGTTCTCTAATCCTCCCCTCTGTGTGAATGAGCCTGCCCTGCCTGCTTCCAATGTATGTAACTAGCAGCAGCAACTGTGGGTAAGATTCAGCCAATGGGAAGGCTGCAGGGGCGGAGCACTGAAATGCTGCTCTAGTCATAGGAAGGGAGGAGGGGAACTGGGGGAAGGTCCTCTGATGCAGTTTAGTTTCTTCTACCTGTTATATTAGATGGAAGAGAATTGAGGCCCCCATTCCCTAAAGAATGCCGCAATACATTTTTATAGGAAAATCTGTTCCAACAGTAGCAGCATTCATAGTAACATAGCAATTACAGATCTGCACCTGTCAAACAGTCCTCCCCTCTCATAAGAACTGTCATACTGGGTCAGACAGAAGGTCCATGAAGTGGTTTTCTCTTGGACTTCCTTCATAGCAGTTTATGGACTTTTCCTCTAGGATTTTGTCCAAACTTCTGGTAAGCTCAGCTATACTATCTGCTTTTACCACATCTGCTAGCAATGAGTTCCAAAGACTAATATTTTGAGAGAAAAAACAACAAATTCCACTACCAGGCATATTGTAGAAAAAATAGAAAACCTGCACACATGTACACCCCCGTATTCCCCCCCCCCCCCACACACACACACACTCTTCATATATGGAGTGGAGGAGTGGCCTAGTGGTTGGGGCAAGGTACTTCAGGCCAGAAGGTCAAGGGTTCAAATCCCACTAGAGGACAGCAACCTTGGGCCAGAAGGACTGGGGTTTCTAGTCCCACAGGTGCTCCTTGTGGTCTTGGACAAGCCACTTAACCCTCCATAGCCCATGTTCCCTGTAAAATAGTTATCTCCAAGTTATAATGCCCTGTTCAATATAAACCACCTTGATATCATGAAAGGCAGTATATAAGAAATGTTAAATAAATAAATATATATAGCAAACCTGCCATATCATAGCAGCACTAACTCCCAAGAATCAAATAACAACCCTATGTATGAAAAGGAAGCACTACAACACCAATGCCTGTCCTATTGGGAAAATACAACAAATGAGACAATTACAGATCCCTGCATAATAGTAAAACACCTCACTTCAGTTACATATACACAGAACACAGTCAAACGTTTAACACATATTGAATAATGGCCACAAATTGCAAATGTGGCAAAAACTAAACTGGAAAACACTTCCCTCCTCCAGGAGTGCCACCTCTGGGACAGAGGAGAAGACAGGAGAACCACTGCTTGAAATGTACTGTAATAGGGATGTTAGAACTGAACAAAGTATACTATGGCCTAATGCCAACAGGCCTGAGTTCTTTAAATAAGGGTCCCTGAGCATGGGTTCTCTGAATTAGGGAATAATTTACCCGGAATCTCCTGAAACAGGCTTCCCAGTTGCCAGCTCCTAGCCTCAGGTACCTTCTACACCCGGAGAGCCTAAGAAGACGAGTCCTGGATTCCAGCACCTGGGCATCCCAATTCCAGGACTTCGTACCCAAAGTTCAGCAACATAAGTCTGGAAACATAGAGCTCGATTCAGGCAGTGGGACGTCTTGGCCCGTTTGGACCTGATTCTGGACTGTGGGCACAAAACTTTCCCACGGTGCACAGAATCGGGCTTGTGGACAGCCCGGCATGGCCGCCTGCCTGCGGGGACATCCTTCCTGCAGGCGCGCCCAACTCCCGCAGCTTCAGCCCCCTTTTACCTTACTGCCCAACCCACGGCTAGCCTGCCGGAGCCTGGATTGGGCGGGGGGCCCCCCCCCCCCCCCCATACCCAGCCCTGGCCCTGGAAGGTTTCCTGGGTTCCTTTGAGGTGGAATAAGTAGCATGTCTCCTTTGACCTGGCAGGACTACAGGGCCGTGATCTGACAGGCTGGCTTGCCCCCACCGCGCCCAGATCCCACCTCCTCCCGCTCCCCACCGGCTCTCACTGTCCTGATGCTCAGGTTGTACAGGGAGAGCCAAAGGGGGAATCGGGCTGGATGGCTTATGGGGCTGCTTGTCCCACCGGGACGTGCAGCCCTGCAACCTGTGCCCCGGAATCAGGCCAATAGTTTGGCATATCCATAGCATGGGGTAGGTTAATGGATGGGTGGGGGGATAGGTAAGTTAGTAGTCTTCAAAATATAGGACAGTTGTTTCTGAGTAGAGAGGTAGGCATATGGAGTGATGGGTTAATGGATGGGTGGCTATCTCTCTGGTTAGAGTCCCTCTAGCATGAGGATTCTAACACTTCAGTTGTTAGAAGCGTGATTTTAACTTAAATTACATCTCTAACCACTGAAGTTAAAACAGAAGAAAAGTTAGCTTTACTTCAGCTTTTCCACACATTTTTTTTAACTTTACTTCTGATTTAATTCCTGCCAGTAGCCCCAGCAGGGGACTCCAGAAGACACTGTGAACCCCCTAGGCTTCAGCTTCCACAGCCTTGCGAGCTTCCAACAGCAGAGGACCAGAAGACTCAAACATCAAATTTGAGACACTAGCAGAGACATATTTCAAAACAAAAATAATAAGATGTTTGCATCTGCAAGGGAGTAACTAACTTCCTGAAAATAGATTAATTTTGGCCCTTTGAAGATAATAGAGAAGGAACAAAAAATAAACTAGTAGACTATAAGAACCCTACATTAGCTTAATCATTCATGGTCCCTTACAGTGCCTTGCGAAAGTATCCATCCCTTCGCTGTTTGTCCTGTTTTGTCACATTACAACCTGGAATGAAAATGGAGTTTTGGGGGTTAGCACAATGTGATTTACACAACATGCCTACCACTTTGAAGGTGCAAAATATCCAGTACAAGCATTGTGGAACCTGTGTCTTTTGGGGAAACTGCTAGGTACTTGTGACCTGGATTGGCCACTGTTGGAAACAGGATACTGGGCTTGATGGACCTTGGTCTGACCCAGTATGGCATACCTTATGTTCTTATGTTCTTATCCTTTATTGTAACACAAACAATAATTAAGACAAGAAAAAATGGAAATTATCTTTGCTCTACTGCCCCCACTTAGCAACAAAGCCACTGCCTTGCTCTTGCATTGTTCTCTAATCGCCTACCCTCAAACTTCTGCAGCTCATTTCTCCCCTTATCGGACCATCACCTGCTAAGCTTCGCTCTTCATCACTCACCGCCTCGTCCTCACCCTGTCTCCTCCAATCTCTTTAAAAATCTTCATGCTATTGACTCGATGGCTCTCTTCTCCACTGTCTCACACCTCCTTTCCTCCACTATGTCATCTGTCTCTGAGGCAGTAGCTTCCTATAACGCTGCACTCTCCTCTGCTCTGGGTGCTCTTCCTCTGCCCATGCCACGTCCTGTGAGGCATACTGTACCTCAACCCTGGCTGTCTTCCCTACCTGCTATCTATGTTCTTGTGCCCGCACCCTTGCAGACTTTCTACACTTTAAATTCATGCTTTCTCTTTCCAGTCAGCCAGAACACTTTCCAAACAAGACTATTATGTCCATCTGACTATTTCTCTTGCCTCTGACCTTCACCGTCTCTTTACAACTCTCAGCTCTCTTCTCAAAGTGCCTCCGCATCTGACCCCTCCCTCCCTTTCTGCCCAAACCCTGGCTGACTACTTCCATGACAAAATCCACACAAGATCACACTCCAGTTCCCCACGAGGTCAGCTACTCCCCCTCCTCTTCACTACCATCCTTCCCCCCTACCTCTGTTACCTCTGCTACCCTTTCTTCCTTTTCTATGATCTCCAAGGAGAAAACTATTCACCTTCTTTCCTCATCCAAACTCACTACCTGCTCATCTAATCCTATTCCCATCCATCTCCTTAGCTCCATCTCCTCCACTGTCATCCCTTCCATCTCTCATATTCTCAACTTATCGCTCTCGACTGCAACTTCCCCTGTGGCCTTCAAGCATGCTGATGTCACTCTCTCCTCAAGAAACCCTCACTAGACCCTACCTGTTCTCTCTATCTACCCATCTCTCTCTTCCCCTTCATTTCTAAACTAGTTAAATGTGCGGTTCACTGCCATTGCCTCGACTTTCTCTCCTCTCAAGCCCTTATAGATCCTCTATAATTTGTCTTTTGTCCCTTACATTCTACCAAAATGGCTCTTGCCAAAGTCTCCAGTGACCTCTCCCTGGCAAAATCCAAGGGCCTTTACTCGATCTTCATCCTTGTTGACCTTTCTGCTGCTTTTGATACTGTTGACCACAACCTTCTCCTTGATAAGTTATCCTTGCTTGGTTTTAATGATTCTGTGCTGTCCTGTTTCTCTTCTTATGTCTCCCATTGCTCTTTCAATGTTTGTTCTGGTGGATCCTCCTCTACTGCTATCCCACTCTCACTTGGTGTAGCCCACGGATCAGTCTTGGGTCCACTCCTTTTCTTTATCTATACCCAGTCCCTTGGTGCATTCTTCTCTTCCCATGGCTTTCAGTACCATCTTTACGCTGATGACTTCCAGATTTACCTTTCTACACCTGAAATCTCTCCAGCAATATTGGCCCAGATCTCTGCCTGCCTTTCTGACATTGCTGCTTGGATGTCTCACTGTCGCTTGAAATTGAACATGGCCAAAACTGAGCTTCTTATTTTTCTCCCTAAACCCTCCTGTCAGTCTTTGTGGATAACTCTCTACTCCTCCCTATCTCCTCAGCTCGAAACCATGGGGTCGTCTTTGACTCCTCTCGCTCCTTCTCCACACACATCCAACTGATAGCTAAAACCTGCCATTTCTTTCTCTACAACATCAACAAAATCCACCCATTCCTTTCTGAATACACCACTAAGACACTTTTCTACTCCTTAGTCATCTCCCATCTAGACTATTGTAACATGCTCCTTGCTGGTCTCCCTCTAAGTCATCTCTCTCCCCTTCAAGCTGTTCAACACTCTGTGGGCGGCTAATCTTCCGCCAGCCTTGTCATGCTCATATTACCCCTCTTCTCAAGTCCATTGGCCATTGGCTTCCTATCCATTTATGCATCCCTTTCAAACTTCTCCTGCTGACCTATAAGTGCATTCATTCTGCAGCTCCCCACTACCTTTCCTCTCTTATCTCTCCCTACACCCCTCCTCGGGAACTCCGCTCTTCTGGAAAATTGCTTCTATCTGTGCCCTTCTCTTCTGTTGCCAACTCTAGACTTCTCTCCTTTCACTTTGCTGCTCCTTATGCCTGGAACAAACTACCTGAGTCTGTATGTCAGGCGCCTCCTCTGACCCTTTTCAAATCCAGGCTGAAAACTAATCTCTTCGCTGCTGCTTTCGAATCTTGACTCACCTGATGTCCTTTGTGTTTCCTTACTATTCCCCCTAGCTGAATCTCATGTCTACAGCTACTGTGTTGTCTGTCTCTACTAGATTGTAAGCTCCGAAGAGCAGAGACTGTCATTTACATGTGCCTGTGCAGCGCTGCATATGCATTGTAGCACTTTACAAAGGTTCAGCAGTAGTAATATTCCCCCCCCCCCTGCCCCCCAAAGTCAATACTTTGTAGAGCCACCTTTTGCTACAATTACAGCTGCAAGTCTCTTGGATATGTCTCTATTAGCTTAGCACATCTAGCCAGTGGGACTTTCACCCATACCTCAAGGCAAAACTGCTCCTTCAAGTTAGATGGGTTGCGTTGGTGTACAGCAATCTTCAAGTCATGCCACAGATTCTCAGTTGGATTGAGGTCTGGGCTTTGACTAGGCCAGTCCAAGACATTTAAATGTTTCCCTTTAAACCAGCTTTAGCAGTATGTTTAGAGCCATTGTTCTGCTGGAAGGTGAACCTTCATCCCAGTTTCAAATCTCTGACAGACTGAAACAAGTTTTCCTCAAGAATTGCCCTGTATTTAGTGCCATCCATCATTCCTTCAACCCTGACCAGTTTTCCTGTCCCTGCCGATGAAAAACATCCCCACAGCATGAAGCTGCAACCGCCATGTTTCACTGTGGGAATGGTGTTCATGGGGTGATGGGAAGTGTTGGGTTTGTGCCACATATGGCGTTCCCCACGATGGCCAAAAAGTTCAATTTTCGCCTCATCTGACCAGAGAACCTTCTTCCATGTGTTTGGGGGATCCTACACATGCTGTTGTGCAAACTCCAAATGTGTTTTCTTATTTCTTTCTTTAAGCAATAGCTTTTTTTCTGGCCACTCTTCCATAAAGTCCCACTCTGTGGAGGGTACAGCTTAAAGTGGTCTTATGGACATATAGTCCCATCTCCACTGTGGATCTTTGCAGCTTCTTGAATGTTATCCTTGGTGTCTTTGTAGCATCTCTGATTAATGCCCTCCCTGCCTGGTCTGTGAGTTTTGGTGGGCGGCCTGCTCTTGTCAGTTTTGTAGTGGTGTCATACTCCTTCCATTTCTTAAAATGGATTTAATGGTGCTCTATGGGATATTCAGAATTTGGGATATTTTTTATAATATGAACCTGATCTATACTTCTCTACAACTTTGTCTCTGACCTGTTTGGAGTGCTCTTTGGTCTTCATGTTGCTTGCTTAGTGATGTTGCAGAGTCAGGGGCCTTTCAGAACAGGTATATTTATACAGGCATCATGTGGCAGATCATGTGACACTGATTGCACACAGGTGGACCCTAATCAAGTAATTATGTGATTTCTGAGGTTACTTGGTTGGACCAGATCTTATTTAGGGGTTTCATAGCAAAAGGGATGCATACATATACACTCACAACTTTTCAGTTTTTACTTGGTTTTTATATATACAAGGTATTTTATTGGCATTCCACTTCACCAATTTGGACTATATTGTTAAGTCCATTACCTAACAACATCCAATTGAACCTCCACTTTCATTCCAGGTTGTAGTGCAATAAAACAGGACAAAAACTTAGGGGATGAAAACTTTCACAAGGCACTGTGCATATTTTAAGTAGCTTATGATAAAGATCACTGACCTTTTTAATAATCCTCCTCTGGACCAACTCTACGCTGTTTATATCCTTTGGAAGGTGTGGTCGCCAGAACCGCACACAGTATTCCAAATGAGGTCTCACTAGAGATTTCTGCAAAGGCGCTATTGCTTCCTTTTTTCCTGCTGGCCATTCCTCTCCCTAGGCATCCAAACATCCTTCTGGCTTTTGCTATTGCCTTTTTAACCTATTTGGCCATTTTAAGATCATCAGATACAATCACCCGAAGTTCCGATCTTCTTCTCTTTTTATTTATTTAACATTTCTTATATATTTATTCTATAGATAGATAGATAGATAGATAGATAGATACTCTACCATTCCCTTGGGCTTTTGCAGCCTAAAAGAAGGACCTTGCATTTTTTAGCATTAAATCTTAGCAGCCAAATTCTTGATCATTCTTCAAGCTTTGCTAGATCCCTCCACATGTTATCCATACCTTCCAGGGTGACTAACTTGTCTCAGATTTTGGTATCATTAGCAAAGAGGCATAACTTTCCCAAAAGACCTTCTGCAATATTTTTTAGAATAATATTAAAAAGAACAGGACCAAGGACTGATTCCTGCAGTATACCAATGGTAGCACATCACAGGGATGCTACCAGAGTGAACTCCGCTTACTACTACCCTCTGTCACCTTCCACTCAACTAGTTTCTTACCCAGGCAGTCACTTTAGGGTGCATCCCGATGGTTCTCAGCTTATTTATTAGTCATGGATATGGAACGCTTTCAATGGCCTTGCTGAAATCTAAGTATACCACATCTAGCACTCTCCCCCAATCCAATTCTCTTGTCACTCAGTCAAAGAAAGTAATCAGATTCATCCAAAGCATGAATAGAGCTTCTAAAATAACATCCCTTACAACTGCCAAGCTGCCCCATTGCAGTTACTTCCTCTTCCAAATCTTGTGTTCCACCAAGGACTAAAAGCCCCTTTTAGTAAAGCCTGTTAGCTGATTAATAGGCATTTTAATGTATGGCATCAGAAACACTAATATACGAAGGGGTCCACAGCCGCATGCTAAAGCACTCGATAACCAGCCATTGCAGGATCGGGCAGGGAATGGCTGGAGCATGGGTGTGGAAAGCACATTACTGCTGGAGTCCTGGCAATTGGCATGCACTCAGTGGCGATGTCATTCTATATGTGGGTTCATCTAACGACTCCTCTATAGAATTTGTTAAGTGAAGCCATCTTGGTGGAGTGCATGTGAGGTGAACCCTTCACACGTTAGCTGCCAGGAACATGCTCGTCACGCCCCCAGCAGCTAACGCAGAGACTTTGTGCATTATTTGCAAATACCCAGTGGGCTTTATTAAAATGGGCTCTAAGTCCATAATTGCACTCTGCTTGCTGGTTCCTTAACTAGCTGCTCCTTGAAGCAGTTATTTATTTCATTTAGCAACCACTCCCAGCAGAGTCTGATAATGGCATTTTCCTAGTCAGTACTGAGGTAATTAATTAATTTATTTAACTTCTCTTATATACTGCGCTATTACATATCAGTGCGGTTTACAATAAACAGAACAAATTACTATGCAGGCGAGCCACAGAGTATTTACATCGAACAAGGGTTAAAACTTGGATTCAACTGGGGTAACATATCTACATATTATTTACAGTACAGCCTATGTTTTCCGGATTGTGGCCTTGAAATCATGATTTATTATTGTGTTGCCAAATTTTTTTATTCCCTAATTTCTGTTATTATTTCATCATCTGTCTGTTCATTCAGGCCAGGCGAATGGTAATATACCCAACTGCTATTCTCTTCCCCTTTGCCCATGAAATTTCTGTTCATAAGGACTCCATTGTGCATTGTTTCATGCAGAACTTTTATTCTACTTGACTCAATGCCCTCTTTAACATATGGTGCCACCCTTCTACCAATTTGATTCACCCTATCATTGTGATATAATTTGTATCCCACTCTCAGTTGATATACCCACTGCTTGCCAAGGGCCCACTCCTTTTCTCTCTGTATACCCAGTCCCATGGTGCACTCATCTCCCCCCATAGTTTTCAGTATCATTTTTATACTGATGACTCGGATCTACCTCTCTACACCTGAAATCTCTCTAGCAATCCAGGCCCGTATCTCTGCCTGCCTATATGATATTACTGCCCAGATGTCTCACTGTCATTTGAAATTGAACATGGACAAAACCAAGCTTCTTATTTTCTCCTTAAATCCACCTCTCCCTTTCTCTGTCTCTGTGGCTAACCCTCTACTCCTCCCTGTTTCCTCAGCCCGCAATCTAGGGGTCGTCTTTGACTTCTCCCTCTCCTTCTCCATACACATCCAACTGATAGCTAAAACCCGGTGTTTCTTTCTCTATAACATCCCCTTTATTTCTAAACACATTACTAAGACACTTATCCACACTAGTCACCTCCCGTCTGGACTATTGCAACCTCCATCTTGCTGATTTCCATCTGACTCATCTCTCTCCCCTTCAATCTGTTCAAAACTCAGTGGTGCAGCTAATCTTCTGTCGGCCTAGATATGCTCATTTTACCCCTTTTCTCAAGTCGCTTCACTACCCATTTCTGTACCCAATTCAAACTTCTCCTACTGACCTATAAGTGCACTCATTCTGTTGCTCCTCGCTACTTTTCCTCTTATCTCTCCCTACACCCCTCCTCGGAAACTCCACTCTTCTGGCAGATCACTTTTGTCAGTGCCCTTTTCTCGCACTGCCAACTCCAGACTTCAATCCTTTCAATAATGCCTTCAACAAACTACCAGGCTTCATCTCTGGCCCTTTTCAAATCCAGACTGAAAATTCACCTCTTAGACCTCTATCATATCTCCCCTCAGCCGTCTCTTTTTCAGATTGAAGAGCCCTAACCTTTTTGGCATCTCTTCATAGGGATATCCTTCCATCCCCTTTACAATATTGGTGGCTCTTCTCTGTACCTTTTCTAATAATGCTATATCCTTTTAAAGATACGGCGACCAGAATTGCACACAATATTCAAGGTGCGGTCGCACCATGGGATGATACAGAGGCATTATAATATCCTTTGTTTTATTTTCCCTTCCTTTCTTTAGGATTTCTAGCATTCTATTTGCTCTCTTGGCCACCGCTGCACACTGGGCGGAGGGTTTCAAAATGTTATCCACGATGACGCCTAAATCTTTTTCCTGGGTGGTGGTTCTTAATGTGGAACATTGCATCGTGTAACCATAGTTTGGGTTATTCTTTCCTAGGTGCATAACTTTGCACTTGTCCACATTAAATTTCACCTGCCATTTGGATGCCCAGTCTTCCAAGTTATCAAGGTCCTCTTGCAATTTTTCACAACCCTCATGTGTTTTAACAACTTTGAATAATTTTGTTGCATCTGCAAGTTTGATTACCTCACTCGTTATTCCCATTTCAAGGTCACTTATGAATATCTTAAAAAGCAGCGGACCCAGCACAGATCCCTGGGGTACTCCACTATTCACCTTTCTCCATTGGGAAAATTGGCCATTTAGACCTACCCTCTGCTTTCTATCTTTTAACCAATTCCTGATCCACAATAGTACACTGTCTCCTATCCCATAACTTTTTAATTTTGCCAAACGTCTCTCATGAGGGACCTTGTCAAAGGCTTTCTGAAAATTAAGATACACTATATCAACCGACTCAACTCACCTTTGTCTACCTTTTTATTCACACCTTCAAAAAAACATAACAGATTAGTAAGTGTCACAGGGTGGACCTAGGGCAGCCTGAGAAAGTGCAGAGCAGTGTGAATGATCACGGTAAAAGTGACAAGATAAACAGAGGAATGTTTGATGGTTGCCAGGGACAACCTAGGCACACGTGCACAGAGCCCAGAAAGACACACCCAGAGAGCAAAGCAAGGGAGTTTGTTTTACCCAATAGAGTGCAGCTGAGTGAAGGTGGAGTCAGGAGACACGCAGATAAAATAGACTCCCAAATATTTGGAGATAGGGAACCTTTGAGAGAGAGGAAATCCTTGAGAGAAGAGTCGAGGAGAGAATCCCTGAGAGAGGAATTGGAGCAGCAGCAGATACGGTTGAAGCCATGCAAAGCCTGGAGCTGGCATGAGGAAGACGACGACAGTGAAAGTGAGTCAGTAAGGCAACAGGGGAGCCGGTGTGAAAGTTGGAGAGAATCCAGAGACCTGTGTGGTTCTGGGAGAAGGCAACACCCTGACAGCGTGAATGTGTGACCTTAACTCCAGTATAAGAGGCAAGGCTGCAACTCTCTCTCTCTCTCTCTCTCTCTAGCCAAACAGACAATTAGGCTGTTTGTTATTTGCTTTGTTTAAAAGTTACAAGCTGAAGGAAGCTATTTTTGTTATCTAGTTATATTTTGTTATAAGCCAAAATAGGCTATTAATTTCTGTTGTATTTGAAAGAAGAAACCTCAAGGGACGGGGAATAAAACCCTAAAAAGAAAAGAAAGTTTTCCTGTGTGATCTATATATATATAAGCAAGGCACAACTACCACCCTCAGAAAGCCCAACAATACCAGTAGTCACCGCTGGGGCAGATGAGGTGTGACATATAAATGGCGTAGTTGGCAGGATAATTTTTCAGGGGGCATAAGAAGTTGCCTGAAAAAGGAAAAAGTACAGTGCTGAAAACCAGAAAAAAAAAAGTCTGATCCAGGAAATATTGGAGAGGATTCGGCTGGCAGACCGGCCAGCGGTGGAAAAGACATTTTTCTCACATGCTGGAGTCTACCAGGAAACTGAGGTATTGGTAACCTGGGTGGATGGGAGAGGATATTGTGAGAAAAGGGGTGATATAAAGGGAGAAAAAAAAGAAACCTTTCTGTGTGTTTTGTACCGCACTTGGTGGTCTTTTTCTCTTTATTTCAGGTACAGAGCGAAAGGAAAAGAGGATGGATCCCCAAGATATGCTGGCCTGGATGGGCGAGCAACAGGAAAAGCAGGCCAGGATGATACAACACCTGCAGGAACAATATATGGCGGCTATGCAGGAGCAACAAAGACCGTTGTTGGAAGCTATGACTGCGCTACTAAGGAAGTCGTCAGAGAAAGAATCTACAGTACCGCAAGTAGACATACATACAGGTCTTGCTTTGAGACATTTGGGGCATGAAGATAACCCCAAGGACTTTATTGAAGCGTTTGAGCGCATAGCAGGGAATTTAAAGTGGCCTACAGAACAATGGGCGATGCGATTCGCCATGACTCTAAGCGGAGAGGCTTTATCTGCCTTTAAGGCCATGCCAGCTAGCCTAGCAAATAATTATGCTGAAATTAAAAAGGCAGTAAAGGATCGCCTTGGTCTAACACCTAGGCATTACAAACAGTTGTTCAGGGAGGCAATAATGTTGGAGAATGAGACTCCAAAGGCTTTGTGCCAGAGGCTCAAGAGCCTGCTTTATAAATGGTTAGACCCTGAGAATAGGATGCTGGAGTCTGTATTAGATGAGCTTGTTTTAGAGCAATTCTTGTTAGCCATACCACAGGAAATGAAAATGTTCCTAACATTACAAAATTGCTCAAATACTGAAGAAGCAGCTAAAATGGCAGAGGTGTTTAAGGAAGCAAAGCATGCTACTGTGTCAAATGTGAGCCTTTTAAAAGGTACAGGTGTGAATGGGACGGATGAAAGTAAAAAGTATACACCCAGGAGAGTGAATGAGTATAACCCTGGTAAGAGGAACACTAGGAGGTGCTATAGATGTGGCAGACCAGGCCACATGGTAAAAGAATGTCAAACTAAGACAGTCCTTATGGTAGGGGCAGAGAAGCCAGTGCCGAAAGGCATATGTTTGCAGGTACAAGTTGATGGAGAAAATGCTTTGGCTATATACTTGATTCTGGGGCAGAACAGAGTTTAATTGCCCAAGAGTTTTGGGAAACTTTGAAGCAGTCTCGCCCGGTAACCCCAAAACAAGTAGCAATAAAATGTGTACACGGTGCACAGCTTCCCTATCCCCTACGTCTAGTAAGCGTCAGGGCACTAGGGGCAGAAAGAAAGTTACAGGTAGCAGTAGTCCCTGGGCTACCCCAAAAACTTATTTTAGGACGGGACTGGCCTTTGTTTCCAGGTATATTGAGCCAGGGGGTAGGCATGAAAACGGGATTGGTCTCCACACGATCCCAAGCCCCGGTAGTTGAACCCCATGAAACCCCGGTAGTTGAACCCCAAGAAATCTCGGTAGGTGAACCTCAAGAAGCCCCAGTAGAGGGAGTAGAAACACCTACAGAAGAGGAGGTCAAAGAGGCTCCTGAGAAGGGGACAGAAGCGGAAGAGAGGGATCCACTACCTAACCATGATGAGTTAGTTCAGAACCCGGTGGGGGAAGGAAAGAAAACCAGGGCTACCAAGCGACAGGAAAGAGATAAGAGAGCCAAAGGAAGAAGGGAACTAGAAACAGGGGAAGGGTTACCCTGGGTCCCCGCTGCCCTCGTCCAAAAGTTTCCATCCTTTCCGATGGAGCAGAGAACAGACTTGGCCTTAAAAAGAGCTTTTGAGTGGGCCCAGATGGATCGTAATACATTATCACGATTCTTACTCGATGAGAATATTTTATATAGGGAGAGTCTAGATCCCTATACAGGAGCTGTGAGGAAGCAGCTGGTGGTGCCAGTAGCCTTTAAGGCGGTAGTTTTACGCTTGGCACATGACCATCCAGTTGGGGGACATAAAGGTGTCCAAGGGACACTGGATCAGATTTTAGCACGTTTTTATTGGCCCGGGGTGTATCAAGAGACCAAGCGGTATTGCGATGCTTGCCCTGCCTGTCAAAGGGTCTCTATATCCAGACCCAAGGCTGCACCCTTGATACCCTTGCCCACAATAGCTACGCCTATTAGGCGAATGGGGATAGACATCGTAGGCCCATTGATAAAAACGCCTAGGGGTTTCCAGTATCTATTAGTTATTGTAGATCATGCGACCCGATTCCCATGGGCTATACCCCTTAGGAATATATCTGCTAAAATCATAGCGCAGGAACTAATAAAGCTGTTCTGCGAGGTGGGGTTTCCCCAGGAAATCCTAACGGATCAGGGTACCAATTTTGTTTCTAGGTATCTTGCTAGAGTCTGGGAGGCGTTCGGTATACGCCACATAAAAACGTCAGCGTATCATCCCCAGACTAATGGGTTGGTGGAGCGCACCAACCAATCAATAAAGCATTTGTTGCGAAGAGGCCTAAGAAAGGGGGAAATGATGGAATGGGATACATTACTCCCGTTCGTGATGTACGCTTGCAGAGAACGAGTTCAAACCTCGCTAGGAGTATCCCCATTTGAACTTCTGTTTGGGAGGTCTCCAAGGAGAGTATTAGATATTTTAAAAGATGAATGGGTAGAACCCAGATTACCCGAAGTGGGGATCCCCCAGTTTTTGAAAGAATTAAGGACGCGCCTAAAGAAAACGTCCCAGGCCTCGATAGAGAACTTGAACCGTAGCAAACAGCGCCAGAAAAAATATTATGATAGGGATACACAGACCAGAGAACTGGCAGCAGGGGACAAGGTCCTCATACAAGTGGCGGACCCCGGTCCGAAATTTGAGTCTAGATGGAAAGGCCCAGCCGTGGTAGTGAAAAAAGTAGGTTTTGTGTCATACCTAGTGGAAAATGAAAGCGGGCGTAGGCAAATATACCACATCAATGTATTAAAACCGTGGAAGGAAAGGGTGGCCACAGCTAATTTGGCCTACCACGAGCAGCACTGTAGAACCCCGCAAGGGATTACATGCTGTCCGCTGAAAATTGCGGCAGCAAGTAATGTTTTAAGGGGGGGAATGTGTCACAGGGTGGACCTAGGACAGCCTGAGAAAGTGCAGAGCAGTGTGAATGATCACGGTAAAAGTGACAAGATAAACAGAGGAATGTTTGATGGTTGCCAGGGACAACCTAGGCACACGTGCACAGAGCCCAGAAAGACACACCCAGAGAGCAAAGCAAGGGAGTTTGTTTTACCCAATAGAGTGCAGCTGAGTGAAGGTGGAGTCAGGAGACACGCAGATAAAATAGACTCCCAAACATTTGGAGATAGGGAACCTTTGAGAGAGAGGAAATCCTTGAGAGAGGAGTCGAGGAGAGAATCCCTGAGAGAGGAATTGGAGCAGCAGCAGATACGGTTGAAGCCATGCAAAGCCTGGAGCTGGCATGAGGAAGACGACGACAGTGAAAGTGAGTCAGTAAGGCAACAGGGGAGCCGGTGTGAAAGTTGGAGAGAATCCAGAGACCTGTGTGGTTCTGGGAGAAGGCAACACCCTGACAGCGTGAATGTGTGACCTTAACTCCAGTATATAAGAGGCAAGGCTGCAACTCTCTCTCTCTCTCTCTCTCTCTAGCCAAACAGACAATTAGGCTGTTTGTTATTTGCTTTTGTTTAAAAGTTACAAGCTGAAGGAAGCTATTTTTGTTATCTAGTTATATTTTGTTATAAGCCAAAATAGGCTATTAATTTCTGTTGTATTTGAAAGAAGAAACCTCAAGGGACGGGGAATAAAACCCTAAAAAGAAAAGAAAGTTTTCCTGTGTAATCTATATATATATATAAGCAAGGCACAACTACCACCCTCAGAAAGCCCAACAATACCAGTAGTCACCGCTGGGGCAGATGAGGTGTGACATAAGACAAGTCCTTCCTTGGCTAAACCCATGTTGGCTATCTCCCATTAAGCCATGACTATCGACATGTTCAGTAATTTTGTTTTTTTATAATGGTTTCTACCATTTTTCCCAGTACTGACGTCAGGCTCACCAGTGTGTAGTTTCCTGGATAACTCCTGGAACCCTTTCTAAAAATTTACATTACATTGGCCATCCTCCAATCTTCAGGTATTACAGATGATTTTAATAATAGATCAAAGATTACTAATTGTAAGTCTGCAATCTCATACTACAGTTCTTTCAACGCTCTTGGATATATACCATCTGGTCCAGGTGATTTGCTACTCTTCAGTTTGTCAAACAGTTGTAATTCATCTTCCAAGTGTATTGAGATTTCTTTCAATTCTTCTGCAGCTTCACCTTTAAATATCATTTCAGTCATGCCTAACATCCCTACATCTTCCTCGGTAAAGACTGAAGCAATGAATTCTTTCAGTCTCCGCTATGGCCTTGTCCACTCTTAGTGCACCTTTAATCCCTCTATCATCTAACGGTCCAACTGACTCTGTCACAGTTTTTTTTGCTATGAATGTACTTGAAAACATCTTTATTACGCATTTTTGCTTCCACAGCATGTTTCTTCTTAAATTTTCTCTTTGCCTGCCTTATCAATGCCTTCTAACTTGCCATTTCTTATGTTGTTAGCAGTTTTCGTCATTTGGCTCCTTTTTCCATTTCCTGATAGATGCCTCTCTGACCTCACCTTTAAACAGTGCTGGCAGTTTTTTGGACTTCCGCCTAATTTTCTTAAAGCGTGGAATATAGCTGGTCTGGGCTTCCAAGATAATATTTTTAAACTACATCCATGCTTGATGTAAATCTTTAACCTTTGCAACTGCTCCTTTTAGTTTTTTCTTAACTATTTTCCTCATCTTATCATAGTTTCCCTTTTGAAAGTTAAAAGGTACTACTGTGGATTTCCTTACCATCCTTCCTCCATTTATTAAATCAAATGTGATCATGCTATGATTACTATTGCCAAGTGCTCCAAACACCCTTATCTGTTGCACCAGATCTTGTATTCCACTAAGGATTAGGTCCATAATGACTTCCCCTCTGGTCAGTCCATGAACCAGTTGCTCCAAGAAGTAGTCATTTATTTTATCTAGAAACTTTATCTCCCTAGCATGTCCTGCCTTGACACTGACCCAGCCAATACCGGAGTAATTGAAATCACCCTTTATTATTACTGTGTTGTAACTTTTGTTAGCTTCCCTGATTTCTTTGAGCATTTTGTCATCCATTTGTTCGTTCTGGCCAGACGGACGATAGTACACCCCCACTGCCATCGCCTTCCCCTTCCCCTTCCCCTTTTTACGTGGAATTTCAATCCTTAGAGATTCTACAGTGAATTTTGTTTCCTGCAAAAGCATAATCCTTTGTGACTCAATGCCCTCTCTAACATAGAGTGCAACCTCTCCACCAATTTGATCTGCTCTGTCATTATGATATAGCATGTACCCAGGTTTCACAGTGTCCCACTGGTTGTCCTCCTTCCACCATGTTTCTGAGATTCCAATCCTATCTAACCTCTCATTTACTGCTTTATATTCTAACTCTCCTATCTTATTTTTTAGACTTCTAGCATTTGCATACAAGCTTTTTAGAGGCTATATTTTATTCATATTAATCTGGCTATCGGTAGATAAGGGTAATTTGGAATCTTTAAGCTCTGTCTGCTCTGTACTCAAGGGCATTTAGGCTACTTTTGTCTTTAATGGAACCTCTCTGCTGATATGTCCTAACTTCAATCTTTTGCTGGTGTCCTTCAAGATACATTGTTTCAAACCATGAATTCTTGGGAGACTGTTGGCTCTTCCCCTATTACCTAGTTTAAAAGCTGCTCTATCTCCTTTTTAAAGGTTAATGCCAGCAACCTGGTTCCATCCCGGTTAAGGTGGAGCCCATCCCTTCGGAAGAGCTCCTCCTTTTCCCAGAATGTTCCCCAGTTCCTAACAAATCCAAAACCCTCATCCTTGCACCATCGTCTCATCCACACATTGAGACTCTGGATCCCTGCCTGCCTTTTGGGTCCTGTGCGTGGAATGAGAAGCATTTTGTGGAATGTTACCCTGGAAGTTCTGGATTTCAACTTCCTACCTAAAAGCCTAAATTTAGCCTCCAGAACCTCCCTACCATACTTTCCTATGTTATTGGTACCAACATGTACCAAGACAGCAAACTCCTCCCTAGCACTATCTAAGACCTTGTCTAGGTGGCGCGTGAGATCTGCTACCTTTACACCAGGCAGTCATGTTACCAGGCAATCCTCACGTCTACCACCCACCCAACTATCTACATGCCTAATGCCAACTATAATGGCTGTCTTAATCCTTGCCTTGTGGACACATGGCCCTGGAGAAACGTCCTTGGTGTGAGAGGGTTTTTCATCACCTGAAGGATAGTTCCTAGCTACAGGATCTCTTCCTGCCACACCAGGATGATGCTCTCCTGTCACATGACCTCTCTCCTCCATGGCAACAGGGATGCTGCCAGACTGGAGGTGGGACTTCAGTACTACATCGCTGTAGATCTCATCTATGTACCTCTCTGTCTTCCTTATGTCCTCCAAGTCTGCTACTCTAGCCCCCAGAGATCAGACTCATTCCCTGAGAGCAAAGAGCACCATGCACTTAGTGTACATGTAAGACCCCTCACCAACTGGGAGAAAATTATGCACATGACACTCAGTGCAAAAGACTGGAAAGCTCCCATCTCGCTGCTGGACTACTGTCTGCATCTTAGTTTTAAGGTTGTGTTTAGGTATTTAAGTTGTTTGCTTACTAAGATTTGCTGGGGATACTTATACTAATAAAACTACATCTAATACATTTAATGGACTTTGTTCACCTCAAGCTTAATTAGTCTCAGGTCCTTAATGTATGCCTGATGAGGATAAACAGCTGTGCCTGAGAGTGAATATGGCACCTCTTTTCCTTTAAGAGCTTTAAGCACCTATAAAGCTACGATTATCCCAGGAGTGGGTGTGAGTCAGGGAGGGAGGGAGGGAAAGAAGACTTATTAAAAGCTGGCTGCTACACAGTACCCTGTCCTGTGCGTCTGAGGTAATCTGTGATAAATTTCTTGGGTGATTCACACAGCCCTTGCTTGGATTGAGGGAGTCTTTCAAACTGCCCCTTTGATCTGTCACTTGGCTTTAACATCTATTTAAAACAATTTCACAGGTCTCTTGCCCCCTATCTAGAAGGCCTCTTTGTATAGGTCTCTAGAAACAATTTATTGCTCAAGGAATACTGACCCTGTTTTTCTTTTTATGCTAAGTTATACTCTGATTTGATTTAAATTAAAGCTCTTTGCTGATACTAGGTCCTGACTATTAAATTTAAACTGGAAGCTCTCTGCTGGGTTCTAAAATTAAACTGAAAACTCTCTGCTGGTGTCTGAATTTAAACTGAAAGCTCTCTGCTGGGTTTTAAACTTAAACTGATAGCTACCTCTAGAGTTGTTAATTTAACTAAAAGCTCTTTGCTGACACTAAGCCCTGACTGATTTAACAAATATACTGGATTCTAATTTACACAGATTAATTAGCTTTAATCTAAAGAATTCCCTTTTCCCCAAGATTTAGAAAAATTCCCCAGAAGTAAATACTTACAATTGCAGCTCACTCTCCAGAAGTAGCAGTCCCCTTTTGTAGTCCTTCAAGACTCAACCCCACCCCATTTTCCTCTTTTTCTGTGGCTTCTCTGCATTTATATGTTTCTCCCCCAAAGCTTACCTCTTCAGTTGTTCTGCTTCCCATTGACTCTTCCTCAGTGTACTTCATTTCATTTTTATCACAGGAAGCGTTCTCCCTCGACCCTTTTTCAGTATTGTCAATGATGTTATCTCCTTCACTAACTTCTATCTGTATCTGCTACAAAAAGAATCATCAGGAGTCAAGTTTTACTATTTCTAGAATAAATAATTTTCTTAAATACAAATGTTAAGATGGAGAAAGTACATCTTTCAGTCTTTTGCTGAACGTCTCGGAAACAAATGAAGTTGATGGGGGGGGGGGGGGGCTTTATTCCTGGCCTTCCTCATCTCTGTGACCCTCAGGCATACTCCAGTCCATACTTCAGATTATTTACTGCGTTTCTACACCATTTTGTGCAGGACTTATAATCCAGTGGCAGAAATGGTCCACCCATTGTCCCCACCCCAGCTAATGGAGACAACAGGGGATACTCTCAAGCTTATAACAGAATCAAAAGGCTGACAGAGACCTTAAGCCATTGACAATGAGATCATATCTTAAGCCTGCCAATGACATCTTGTGAAAGAAATTCACGGCTGATACTACTCTCACCAACCCATGGCATGATATATTCATAGGGATGGTGGAAGGATATGAGGCACCCTAGGTGAATCCTTACTTATGTTGCCCCCCTCCTGCTCCCACCCCCGCCCCCAGTCCTATATATTCATTAGGATATGTTTGCACAATAAGCAACATATCCTCAATAATACAGAAGCTATATCACCATCCAAAGGGATGTGGTTTTGCAACCACCACTCTTGCAGCAGCTGACACCAGCCCGCACTGTGGACAGCAACAGCAGAAGACATCCACCCCAGCAGCCGAGACACCTGGATGGTGGCATATCATGTGATATCTCCATATACTCCACTCTAGATTCCTGCGAGTGTTTCTCATATCTGAGTTCTTCTTCTTCCAGTATGGAAGATAAAAGTTAAGTCTTCTCATCAAACCATGGGATGAGTCAACCTGGCTAAGATCGGTATTACTGCCTTGAAGATGTTCCTCCCTTCCTTTTAAGCTATTGCAAGCCATATCCTGGTGATGTGACCTGCTCTGATTGGTCCCCTGAAACTATTTAAACCTGAGAACTCCCATCAGACTTGCCCCTTGATAGGGCTTACATGACAGTGAGTGTGCTATTACTTCATTTTACCTTTTGGCACTGACTTTTGCTTAGCCACTCCTCCCTGAGTCCCTGATCTCGTCTCATGTCTAAAACTAAGCAGGGAAAGGTCTAGGTACTACTTAAATGGGAGACATTCTGGGAATGCCAGGTGCTATTGGCTTCCTACTATTTCCAGCGCTGTTCTGCTAGCCCTGACCAGTGTTTAATTCTCAGAAACAATTTAATCTGCCATGACTGAACTGTTCCTAATTCTCTGGAATTGTTTTGCCCACTGACTGTGTACTGTTCCTGTTTCTCTGGTATCATCCTGACTTGTCCAACCATCTGTATTTCTTCAGTCTCCCATAATCTGATAGCTGGCGAATAACATTATACTCAGTATAGAAAACCTTGGGACTTGTGTTTAAAGTCCTGGCAACTTCTGAATATCGGAGGGCTCAACTCAAAGGGAAAGGAGGTTGTTATAGGTGAACATGCAGAACTAAGCCAAGGGCCTCCAATGCTCCCTGCTGAATTGTCATCCAGTCATGACAGAAGACAGCTAGGCAGCTAGGAAGAAGAAATATCCACTAAAGCTCAAAGTAGGGTTTTGCCCTTTCAGAAAAGGAAGCCAAAGTCACTCTTGCCACCTTACTGGACAGAGCAGATGGACCATACCGATCTTTATTTGCCATCATATACTATGTTACTGTATTACAGTACATGCATAAGACACCACTTACACACATCAATCAGTAAAATAAAGGAACTGATACCTCATTAATATCAATACCCCTTTATGAAAAAATATTTCCTGATGTTGCTTCTTAGTCTTCCTCCTTGGGGCACCATATCTTGACCCCTAAATTGACAGCTTCTTCCCCAAAGGACAAAATTAGTTTGTGTATGTCTTATCATATCTCTACTTTGTCTCCTCTCTTTCAGAGTGTACATGTTTAATACCTGAAGTGTCATGTTGTATATCTTTTGATGTTGGCCTGTTTCCATCTCCATCTGCATGTGACTCTTCCGCTCCATCTAGATCTGTGTCTGCCTATGACTCTTTCCATCCGTGCATCTCTAGTCCACTATCTGTGTCTCTCTTCTTTGGTATTTTCTCCTTATGTTTCTGTGTAGGTGTTCTTCCTTTTTGTCTATTATGTGCAGTATGTGTTTTGTGGGTGTGTGCTTCTATATTCCTGTGGTGGGGTCAAAGATATATAGAGAGTTTCTCTTTGATAATCTAAGCCAGTGAAGTCCATAGATAGAAAATATTTCTGAATTTTGCACCTGATCTGCTGCAGATGCAAAGTATACCATAGTAGACTAAGCAGAGATTTCAGAATCAAGCTACCTGCATCCTTTGCCTCCCCCTCCCCATCTGTTTTCCTTGCATCAAAAAAGACACTTGCTGTGAAATCTATGTGCAGACTTTTAGGCAATGAGTGAAGGGCAATTGTCAGCCCAGAGATTTATGGTCTCAATACTGCCCGTGGGGATCCGATCTCAAGCTGGAAGGCAGAGGTCCACCGCAATCACATACATTCCCTTCTTTTCTGCCTGTGGAGGGATCCCTGCAGGCAGAACAGGAAGGAAGGCCGCAGGGGGCTAGAGGCAGAGCTTTGATGGAGTCAAGGCAGAGCTTACCTCCCCCCCCCCCCCATTAAAAAGGCATTCTGCAGCCTCTGCCCCATTCCCCTCTTTCTCTTTGTCTATGCCTGCAGAGCTACAATATTTTTTCTGTGGCTTCTCTGTCCACATCTCCTTTCCATCAGAGCTTACCTCTTCAGGGGTTCTGAACCCTGCTGGCTCCTCCTCATTGGTCTCAAGTTCATTGTCACTGGCAGAGTTCTCTTTAGGCCCGTCAATATTTTCAATGGGGTTATCTCCATGACCTAATTCTTCTTTCTGCATTTGTTACAAACAAGTCATCGTCAGGAGCAGGATTTCATTCTTGCTACAGACTACTATCTAATTATGTTAAATAAAAAAGTTAAGATGGAGAAATTGATAGGGGAAAATAAGACTTAAAGTGTGTGTACAGGAGGACTAGGAAGCCCGAAGGGGAAAATGGGAATCCTGTACATATCTATATATGGAAAGGAATGTGCTGTGCTAAGACAAATTGATTGTTGTGCAAGGAAACGACTAACATTTGTGAAGTTACTGATAAGCTGTGGTGGGCCTCAGGGGATGAGTTGATGACGTATGTGTATGCTTTTGTTCATGTATCAAAGACAGACAGCCCCTCTAATCTGTGGAATAAACTTACATACTACTTATATGTGAGTGTGTGTGTTTGTTCCCCTGGAATTCCAGACAGAGAAGGTAAGGTGGTTCCCCGGCCCAGGGGATTAGCAAGCGTCCCGAGGGTAAGTGGTATATAGTGCTGGGAAAGGAGTAACCCACACTTACAATTTGGTGTCATAAAGTGGGATTTCCCGTCGTACTGCGATTTCCCGACTTCCTAAATTGACGTAGCTTTGGTAGCTCGTCTCGGGAATGCGCTTTGGTAGCGCTATGCATAACGGGGACGTCCCGCTGGGTCCGTGGTAATACCCTTTTCCTTCTCTGTGGCTTGTGTGATTGTGTGAGCTTGGCAAGACGCCCCTGCCTCAGCCTGAAGCGATAGCGCTAGTGACGGTTGTTGGCAAAAAGCAAGTGGCCAAGCGTGCGATTGTTGGATATTAATTAGAGGATGGGGGGGTCCCAAGGTAAGGGGACCGCTCCAGAATCCGTGGGAATGTGTGCGCAGCCAAATGTGGTAAGGTTTAAAACTGCAGCTAGGAAGACATCCTATTCTCGTCGTATCCCGGTCCCTCCCGGCGCACCCCCAGTAGATGGGGAGACGCCGAAGGAATACGTAGACAGAGTGGCAGGGGGTTATTATACTAATCCCTGGGTGGATAATATGGCGGGGTGGACAGAAGGTTTACGTAGCTCAGATCCTTTTCCCAGGGAGGGTAGCTTCTCTGCCTGGCATTTAGATATGATTCAGGGATTGTGTCTGGGGGATAAGAAAGCTTTTCCCTTTTATTTTGGAGACCCGAAATGGCCAAAATCTTATATGAAGGAATGTGGTACTGTATGGATACAACTGGCTCCTTATTATAATGGTCAGCACCAACCGGTGCTTGACTTGCCCTGGGAACTGCCTCCAAAATCGCCCCAACCCCAGGTTCCTCCTCCCGGGTGCCTACGGCCCCTCCGCCATATCAGCCCATTTACCCCTCCCTGGTTGGATTGGCCGCCTTTGTAAAGCCAGCCAGAGACTCTGATTCACTAGAGAACATTGTTCTGGTGACAGCTGCTTCTACCGCGCACCCCCCGGTAGTAATGGCGGGGTATGCCCCCACCCACCGAGAATTACCTATAGATAAAATATCTCGTCAGATATGTACCACTTACGAGGCTGTGAGTGTGCAAAGTGGAGGAGCCTGCCAGTTCGCCTCCACCACCGCCCGCTGCCTGGCTACCTTCTCCTGCCCTACCTTTTCACTCAAGCCCATGCTTGACTGAATCTGGGCCCACCCCTGCTGGTCGGGATGCGCTCAGGGGAAACATGTATTGCCAATTGTGTAAGACATTTCAGGAGGTCTCTACCGGGGGTTTGGGGACACGAGCAGGGGCCGGAGGGTCCACTGCTTCCCTGGTCCCTTTTGCCCCACTGGAGTCCCTCATTACTCCCCCTAATTCCCTCCTTCCGATGCCTTCAACCGAAGATCGGGTGGGGGAACAGGAACAGAGTAGGGCTAGGGCTCATAGGGATGGGCTTAGCCCTCATAACCCCTTTCATAAGCTG
This sequence comes from Ichthyophis bannanicus, assembly GCA_033557465.1. Taxonomy (NCBI): domain Eukaryota; kingdom Metazoa; phylum Chordata; class Amphibia; order Gymnophiona; family Ichthyophiidae; genus Ichthyophis; species Ichthyophis bannanicus. The sequence goes on along the minus strand of CM066032.1, from coordinate 910,280,406 downwards.
GATTCAAATGACGTGAGAACGTCTAACAGTGAAAGAGTGACAGGTGACCCTACCTCTAAGGGCCATATATACACCCAGTACCCTTTTTTAACTATTGGTAACCAGCTTGTTGTTAAGCCCCTGGATCCCACCATCCTTTCTTCTATTTTACAGCATGCTCCGAACCCCATGAAAACGCCAGCTGCCACTGTGCACTACTTGCAACGTATGACTCGCGGGTTGCAGTGTACAGCACAGGGCTACCGCCTCATTATTGAGGGTGTCCTGGGGTATGATGAAGAAACCCCATTTGATTTTTCTAGAGTTAAGTCACTGGTGAACCCTTATGAGACGCCGGATGATTCTAATTACCCCCTCCGATATCCCGAGGTGATAAAAAAGATGTGGGACGAAGTGTTAGGAGAGTTTGAGCGTTTGAACGTTTATTTGGGGCGAAACAGAATCTCACTGCGTCTATTGCATGCGTGCAGGAACCAGGGGAAGGAGTTTCACAGTTTGTGCGAAGGTTTCATAAGTGTTGGAAGGAGGAGGCAGGTTTGTCACAGGAAGACCTGATGGCTTCGATGTATATTCAGACGCTGTTTGAGGCTATGCGCCCCGAAGTGACTGTAGAATGTAAGCAAATGATAGATACTTGGTTTAGCATGACTCCGGCAGAATTGGAGAAGGTAATACTAACGAAGGAAGTGGCGGGATGCTTTGCAAATATGGATGTTAAGAAAGGTAAAATTTCTCATGCTTGGCAGCAGGATATTGGCTGCCAGCAATCCTACCCCGGGGGATATCAACCCCCGGGGCCTCAGTGGTCACAATCTTGGGGGTGGAGGGAACAGCGGGGCCGGTTTTGAGGCGGACAGGGTGGTGGACAAGGAGTAGGGCAGGGAATATCTAGGAATCAGATTTGTTTTCATTGTAAGCAACCAGGACATTGGAAAAAGGAGTGCCCTTACGTGGCAGGTAGCGGCCCCGGGCCGACTCAAGGGGGGTGGGCTTTGCTCCCTCCCGCAACACCACCGGCACCACTCCCTCCCCCATCTAGTAGCCCTGCAACCCCTGTTATCCCTATTATATGGCAACAGCCCCCACAACGCCCATAGGTCTGCCCTGAGGCAACGGTTCCGATCTGGGTTCAGTTAACGGGTGGATGGAAGGAGCCCCCTTGTTGTACATTTTGCATTAATGGCCAGCAAGTCTCCTTTGTAATTGATAATGGGAGCGACTTGCTCTACGCTGCATGCCTCTATTTGTAGGGAACCCTTAACGCCAGGTCCTGCCTCAGATGGGATAAATGGAACATCTACCCCCACATGGATTACACCCCCATTGTCTGTCTCCGCGCTTAGTAATAATACTGTTCTGTTTACACATTCATTTACGATTATTCCCTCCTTTCCAGTGAGTCCCTTGGGGCGGGACCTGTTGTGACGCTTAGAAGCAGTAACTATTAGTAATTCAGATGGCTCTTTTGCCTTGCACTCTCCCTTTTTATTTAAGGCGCATGGGTTGTCTAAGGTTCCTCCTAAACTCTGGGCCACCTCCCCAACTGATGCCGGATTGGTCCCCTGTATGCCATACGTGGCACGTTTGAAGGATCCTCAAGCTGTCGTTTGTATCCGACAGTACCCTTTGTCTGGCCCTAAGGAAACTGCTTTGCAGTCCATGATCCAGGATTTTGTCGCAGCAGGTATTGTAGTTCCTACTGTTTCTCCTTATAATACTCCCGTGAATCCTGTCCCTAAGGGGGATGGGTTCCGTTTTACCCAGGATTTACGGGCCGTAAATCAGCTCGTTGTCCCGCTGGCACCGGTGATGCCCAATATTGCCGGGCTACTTACTCTTATTCCTATGGAAGCCAAATGCTTTACGGTTATTGATTTAGCTAATGCCTTTTTTAGTGTACCACTGGACCCCATCACGCAGCCTCTTATGGCTTTCACACATGCAGGCAAACAATATACCTGGACTCGCCTGCCGCAGGGATACATTGATTCCCCAGCGGTGTATTCTCTTGATCTTAAGGTATCAATTGAAATGTGGCATCCGCCTTGTTCCTCCACCCTTCTCCAGTATATGGACGATTTCTTGTTATGTTCGAAAACAATCACAAAATGTCAAGATGACTCTGTATCCTTGCTCTGCCATTTAGCCTCCCATGGACATAAGGCTTCTCTAAAAAAGCTCCAGTGGTGCTGCAAGCGTGTTACCTACTTGGGGTTTGTGCTTTCCCCTGGAAACCGGGCGCTCTCTCCCGCCCGAGTACAGGCAATTATAAAATTATCTCCTCCAACAACAGTGACACAAATGCTGGCTCTCCTTGGATTAGTATCCTTCTGTCGCGCTTGGATCCCGGACTGTGCTTATTGGGATTCCATATTGCGAAGGGCTACTTTGCAGTTACCAGGCTCTGCATCTATTGAATGGACCGAAGAAATGCTTTCTGCATTTGCCACATTGAAAAAGCTGCTTATCTCGGCTACTACACTTGGACTACCCGACTATGGGAAAATGTTTTACTTATATGTAAGGGAAGAGGGAGGAACACTATCGCAGCTATTTTGGCTCAAGACCACGGGGGGGGGGGGGGGATAAATGCGCCCAGTCGCATATTTATCAAAAAAATTGCCCCTCCAGGTACAGGGTATGCCTGCATGTTTACGAGCCCTGGCAGCTTCGGCTATTGCCATACAGATGACTATCCCGATTACTCTGTCTCATGAGACTATCCTGTTTTCTACCCATTCTGTTTTGAATGTGTTAAAGAACCTCACTACGCAACACATGACAGCCCAGCGCCTTAGTGGGTATGAGGTAATTTTAACAACTACTGAAGGGTTGTCGGTTAAACAGCAATCCGCTGCCTTTACCCCGATGCTGGCCTTAAGGGCCTTAATGCGCTCAGTAGATGACTCCAAGTTACCCCAAGAAGAACATGATTGCCTAAAGTTGATCAACTTTGAGACGTAAATGCGTCCTGACCTGTCCTCCTCCCTGCTCCCGGACGCTCCACATATATTTGTGGACAGGAGCTGTGTCTGTCCCGCAGACAACGCCTACATTGCCTCTTATGCCATTGTAGAACTCCCAAATATTTTGCATGAAGTCCAGTTACTACCCTGTGGCTCTGCACAAGCGGCAGAATTGGTAGCGCTTACTAGAGCCTGTGAATTATTTGCTGATAAATGTGTTAACATTTATACAGATTCCAGGTATGCCTTTGGGGTGGTGCATGATTTTGGCCTCTTATGGGGGCATAGGCGTTGGAAGACGGCAGACGGTAAACCAATTTCTCATGCACAACTGGTTAATGAATTGCTGGCCGCCTTATGTAAACCCAAAAGAAGTTGCCGTTATTAAATGTGCCGCCCACAGATATGATATTTCTATTGCCTCTCAAGGCAATGCTTTAGCTGATCTTGCAGCCAAACAGTGTGCACAAGCCCAAATTGAACTTTTACGTAGTAATAATATCTCTCAGGGCATGCTGACAGTTTCTTATTATTTGTTTGATCCTCCATTGTCTGAATATTATGTTTCCCCTCTTGAGCATTCTTTCCCCCTGCACCACTTGCAGGCTGCTGCAGATCCCGAGGACATTATGTATTGGGAACAACATAATATGAGTTAAAATTCAGCACAGATTTGGCAGGAAAAAGGGGGGGAGGGCCAAGAGGGCTACCGAAAGCGGCAGCCCCTCTCTTAATTGGTCAAGTACATGGGGTAGGGCATAAAAACAGGAAGACGGTTCTTAAGGAGTTACAAGAAATATTTGTTTGCAGAGATTTGCCTCATTTAGTGGAATCACAACTGAGTCAATGCTTAGTATGTGCTAGGAATAATGTTCAGAAGGGAAAAGCAATAGGACAATTGCAACATTTACCCCCACCCCAAGGCCCGTTTCAGGCCCTACAAGTAGATTTCACCTGTATGCCACGATCGATATGGGGTTATAGGTATTTGTTGGTCATTGTTGATAGGTTTTCCAAGTGACCAGAGGCTTTTCCCACGACTAAGGAAGATGCTAGAACAGTAGCAAAAATTCTCTGTAAGGAAGTTATTCCCCGCTTTGGGTGTCCCCTTTCTATAGATTCTGATCAGGGACCAGGGTTCACCTCTAAGGTGTTACAACAGATTACTCAGATGTTTGCCATTGATTGGAAATTTCATGTCCCATATCACCCACAGTCATCAGATATAGAACGAATGAATCGAACAATTAAAGAAAAATTTAAAAAGGCTACACAACACGCCCCAGGAAGGTGGCCAGTCTATTTACTGGTTGTATAGGCAGAGATTAGGCTGACCCCAGGGGCATCTGGATTCTCTCCTTTTGAAATTCTGATGGGACGACCCTTCCCCTTCCCCTGGGAAATGGCCCGAGGGAACGGTGATAATGGAGGATGACTTGCTGCTAGCGCAGGAAAAATATGGCACACAGTTAGCTAAATATTTGTGCATGGTGTCTGAACAAGTGTATAATGCTTTTCCTTTTCCTTCTGCAGAGCCGACGCACCGATTCCGCCCGGGAGACCGTGTGCTGGTAAAGCTGTTTCATAAGAAGGGCCAGTGGGACCCGCCGTTTGGAGATCCGGAGGAGATTATTGCAGTTACTCGCACAGCTGTGCTAACTGATAAGCATCCGACCTGGGTACACGCCTCACGCATTAAGAGTGCATCAGAGGATTCCTGGAAGACGCCTGACTTGCCCCAGCCATGAGGTCTGCTTGGCTGGCTCTGTTCTGCTTGTTATTGATCTTGGTTATCATTGTGCTGACTATATATTATTTTACAAATGAAGGACCTTGGATGCAGGCACATCGGACAGAGAACAATGCAACTTGGATTCAGGCCCTGCAGAGCTCCACCACTTTTATGTACTCTTATACACCTGTTTCCATGGTGGCTGATGTACCTGAGCACGCCACCACTGACCAGACTGTTCGGCTGTTCTTATAGTGGGCCTATGCAGGCCCAAAGGGGGGATTGATAGGGGAAAATAAGACTTAAAGTGTGTGTACAGGAGGACTAGGAGGCCCACAGGGGAAAATGGGAATCCTGTACATATATATATAGATATGGAAAGGAATGTGCTGTGCTAAGACAAATTGATTGTTGTGCAAGGAAACGACTAACATCTGTGAAGTTACTGATAAGCTGTGGTGGGCCTCAGGGGATGAGTTGATGATGTATGTATATGCTTTTGTTCATGTATAAAAGACAGACAGCCCCTCTAACCTGTGGAATAAACTTACATACTACTTATATGCGAGTGAGTGTGTGCTTGTTCCCCTGGAATTCCAGACAGAGAAGGTAAGGTGGTTCCCCGGCCCAGGGGATTAGCGAGTGTCCCGAGGGTAAGTGGTATATAGTGCTGGAAAAGGAGTAACCCACACTTACAGAAATTATGCCTTTTAGGGCACAATACTCAACAGCATTTATGTGTTTTAAAACCCTGTAAACCATGTAAATGCCTCTGTACTGTGATATTCATCGGCACTAACATGTTTAGTGCCGATGAATATCCCCCAGTTCTCCCGCTACATGCCCTGATGCAATCTGCATTAAATCTGGGCGTGTCATGGGCATTCCAGGGCAGAGTGGAGGCAGCACCATTGCTAACTGGGCAGCGGCGATATTGAGCCTCTGCCCAGTTAGCGACCCAAAGATAAAAGATAGGCACGGAAATACCTTGCCTGTCTTTCCCATGGGTGCTAACTGGACAGCGGCTCAAGATCGCCACTGCCCGGTTAGCTTCTGCAGCTTGCAGAGCATTTTGGTGCATGATGAAAGACCAGGATATTCAATTCAGGTGCTTGGATATGGCCCCAGATTGAATATCTGGAGTAAAGGTTCAGCAGAGACGGCTATGCGCCTTAGAGACGCATAGCCATCACAACTGAATATCGGGCCCTTAGTCTTTTGCTCAGCCTCTCAGATAGAAAAATAAGATGATGTGACCCTATGTCTCCTGGCTTGCCTCATCTATGTGGTTCTCATGCCTACTGTGTCCATGCTCCAAATTATTTGCTGCTTTTGTATACAGTTTTAAGCCAACCAGGATTTGCAGTCCCATCTAAAATGGTCCACCCAGGTCCCCAGACCCAGAAGATGGAGACTTCAGGAGATGTATTTATTTTATTTAGTAGTTTTTAGCTCATGCCTTTCCAGTACTAGATCAAGGTGACTTACAATAAGGTACTGTAGGTATTAAGCTGATAACAGAATCAAAAGGCTGACATAGGCCTCGCACCATGACCATAGACTCAGACCGTAAGCCTGCCAAGGGGATCTTGTGAAAGAAAATACATCTGCTGTGACTCATATCAATCCATGATGTGAAATATTCAGTAGGATATGTTTGTATGCTAAGCAGCACATCTCCAATGATACTGAAGCTATACCGCCACCCAAGAGGAGGGGGTTATGCAACCACTGCTCTTGCATCAGGTAACACCAGTCCCCACTGTGCAAAAGACACTCACCCCAGCAGCGGTTCATTCCCAACAAGAGTGAAGGTCGAGAGCCCTGGATGTTGACACATCATATCAATACTCCATAGCTTCCACTTTAGACTCTCGTGAATGTTTCTCATATATGAATTCTTCCGCCATTATGTGAGTTACAAGCTTGGACTTCCCATCATATAGTGAAATAGGAGTCAGCCTTGCTAAGGTCGGTATTACTACATTGAAGAAGTTACTTTATTACTCCCCAGGATGCCCTCCTCATGTGAGAAGGGGGCCAGAGCTTCCTCCCGCCCATTTAAGCCTTTGCAAGTCACATCTTGATGATGCAACCTGCTCTGATTGGTTCCCTGAAGCTATTTAAACTTGAGAAATCCCATTCAGTCTTGCCCCTTGATCATGGACATAGCTTGACTGCTTCATTTGGTGAGGCAAAGGGTGGGATGCCATATTTGCATATTCATTATGGTTATCTTAAAAATACCACTAGATGAATAGGAATCCAGGAGATTAACCCTTTCCAGGCCGAGCCCAAAACTCTCGGGATCCAAAATTCTGACTAAATATTCCTATCAAATGGTATATAATACATGACCATAGCAGAAGGAAAATCACTATTATAACATATTGAATAAGAACAAAAAAAAGATATCTGTGCAACTTAGACGCAATTTCTGAGAAAAAAACAAAATATGACCTGGACAGGATTAATGGTCCTCTTCACTGATATTTGGTTGCACAACCCTTGGCAGTGATGACAGCCTCCAAACATTTCTTTTAGCCATCTAAAAATGTCACACATCTCTATGCTGGTAGCTTTTCCCACTCTTCAAGTGCGATTTGTTCCAGCTCGTAAATGTTTCCAAAATTCCTTTTAGCAAAGGCAGATTTTAGCTTTTTCCAAAGGTTCTCAAATAGACCGAGATCAGGACTCATTGCTGGCAGTCCTTTTTTTTTTTTTTGCTTTATAACCATTCTTTTGTACTTTTAGATGTATGTTTTGAGTCCTGCTGGAGGACCCATGACTTTCGACTCAAACCTACTAGCACATTTCGCTCCAAAATACCTTAGTAGACCTCTGACTTCATTATTCTTTTATACATTCCAGGCCTCCAGTTCCTGAGGCAGCAAAACAGCCCCACAACATTGTGGAACCTCCACCATATTTAACTGTAGGAAGGGTGTTTTTTTCCTTATAAGCTTCATTTCTTTGTCTGTAAATGTATTACTAGTCTGTATTGCCAAAGAGCTCAAGTTTGGTTTCATCTGTTCACAGAGCATTTTCCCAGGATTGTGGTTTTTCAAGGCGGATTTGGGCAAAGATCAGGGGTGCCATGTGTCTTTGAGCATTGGGGTCCTCCTTGGCCATCACCCATTAAGTCCTTCTTTGTTTAGTGCATGGCATATGGGGCATGTTGAAACCACCAGTCCAGATTGTTCCAGGTCAACCTTAAGCTCTCTGAATGTTATACGTGGTGTTTTTCCAACAGTTTGCACTAACCTTTGAAGACTTCTTGGATTCATTTTCCTCTTCCCACCCCATCCTGGGAGGTTCTTGACATTGTGAACCATAGACACAGAAATCCCAAGGTCTTTGGAGATGGCCTTGTACCCCTTTGAAGTTTGATGTTTGGTGAAAACGGCTTTTCTGACTGCCTCAGGCAGCTCTTGTCTTTGTGAAAATGGAACAGGGAATAAATGTGGCCATTTTAAACATTAGAGCCATCATTCATTGGTTGATTAAAGTCATGTGAGTACTGACAATTGATCACAGGTGCATCTAATTTTAGTGCAATGGGAATGTGATTTTTCTATTCAAACTGATTTGAATTATTTATTAAGGTGCCAATAATCATGTCCTAGTAATGCCCCAGTTTTTATACTCTTTCCTTTTTTTATTTGTTTTATTTGATTCTTTTATGTGCCAAGTATGTGTGCAGAGATAATCCAAAGCCATTTCAATGGCCACTTTTTTTAGGAGGTATTGGACATTAAGAGGTAGAACTACAAGGGTGCCAGTAATGTTGACCACAACTGTAAATATAGCAGTGGGCCTTAGAACATCTTTACACCTATTCGGAAAACTGAACAAGCCAAATTGTACAGATACTACATAGAAACTCCAGGCTAACAGAACACTTGGTCTCAGCCACTCAGGCAGAACACAATGGGGGTCATTCTGAGGTTCCTGCCACTGCATAACTTCTCCACCGGTTGTTCCCAGGCAGGGAAGGGGCAGCACGGGGGCAGAGAGTGGGCGGTCGATAAGGGCCGATTCTAAAGTCAGCCTTCTACGTCCAGGGCCGGTGAAATGGCGGGGAAGCTATTCCACCCTCGGGGTGGAATAACTTCCCTGGATATTTCAATTTTGCTGCTCCGGGGGGGCGGAAGGGGCTGGGGCAGTGTTAATTCCCCGCAGCCCAGCCCTGGCCTTAGGAGGCCGGATTGGGGGTCGAACTGCGGGGAATTAACATTCTGGGCAGGTGGCTGGCATTGCAGCTTTCAAATGGAGCCGTGGTGCCATGGCAACAGGACACCATGGCTCCATTTTAAAGCCCTAGCTGAGTTAGCCAGGCAGTTCCTGTACCATGCAGGCTAGGACTGAATTGCAGTCCTGGCCTGCACATTATGTCTTGATTGTGATTCTGATCCCACGGGCTAGATGTGCCCCACGGGATCAGAATCATGATCTCCTCTGTATGTCCGGGATCGGAATTGTGTTCAATTAGACCATCACCAAGTACTGAATGAATTATAACAAACTTGAAGTAGAAATATGTAGACAAAATTAAACTGAAACTCCAGCAAGCCAAGCTCTGCATGCAGTGCAACACAAGAAATAGAGGAGGCAGGCAACACTTTCCCTTACCTTTGCTAAGCAGTAGCATGAGATGCACAGGCCTGTCTGATCCCACATGCAGGCAACGTAGTCTCTCCCCACAGTCTTCCACCTCCATTGATCTCAGTGCCTCTTACTCAGAGGCGGTGTGTCACTGATTAGGTGCAGTGCTGCACCTCCATGCAGCTCATCACTGAACAAGTATCACTGCAAACAATGGAGGGGCAGACCAAGGGGAGAGGCAGTGTTGCTAAGCATGTGGGATCAGAGAGAACTGTGCCTCATCTTACTGCCCAGCAAGCATAAAAGCAGCTGTTCCCATGGTGATGGGATTTTATTTGTGCAGCTGTGCAGCCTATAGCTGGTGCCAAAATTCCAAACATGCTGTGCCTCAATTGCAGGCCTTGACAAATTTTGTGACGACTTAGGAGCCAGTGCTTGTGACCTCTTCGCACAACTCCCTTGTCTCTCAGACTGGTCTCATGTTCTCAAGTCTCATGAGACCAGCGCCAGAGTTCTTATACTGTTCGACATCTTGAAACAAAAATACAGATAACAACAGTTACAGCTTCAGATATTAAGTGTCTGTACATGTATGTGGAGCAGCAGTGGTGTGTCTGTCTGTGCATGGGATGTGGCAGTGGGAGCCTTTGTGTGGGTGGGGTGCAGGATTACGATGCATGTAAGTAAGTGTGTGCTGCAGAGCTGGGGAGGATCTCTTAAGTGGTACAGAGGTGAGGTGCCTATATGTGTATGTGTGCTATGAAGGTGAGGTGACTGTGTGTATGTGGTGCGGAGGTGAGGTGCCTGTGTGTGTGTGTGTCTGTCATGAGAAGGTGGGGTGCCTATGTGTGTGCATGTCTATTGTGAGGAGGTGGGGTACCTCTGTATGGGTTTGTGGTGCGGGGGGGATACTTGTGTAGGTGTTCTGGGGGGAGGGGAATGCATCTTTTGGTGGCAACCTCTCTCCTGCTGGCTCCACTCTTCTATTACTCTTTCATGCTCTCCCACCTTCACCAACCACTCTAGAACTCCCATTCCCTGCCCTAAAATCCACCCATCCTCCTTTTTAAATAGGTCAGGAGTCCCACATGACGCATGAGAGAGTAAGGAGGTGTCCTTGCTCACTCCAGGGTTGCCTTAAATTTTATCAAAGAATTCATCGCTGTCCGAAGAGAAAAACAGAAAGGAGAGAGATCGGAAAAAAGTGGAAGAAGGGCTGTCACTACAGAAGTGCAAGCCAGGGAGGGTAATATGCCGATACAAGCAAAAAAAGACCGAGAGAGAAGTACCAAATCGGGGGCCTCCACTTCCACGATGTCGCAGCCGACCTCTCCTGGAGCAGACAGCGTAGAACCTGCAATGGAGGACGTAGCAATGGAGGTTGTAAAGCTCCTGGATCCCAAATTTGATCAGGTACTAAAGAAACTGGAGGCAGTTGGGGAGTTGCTGGTGGAGATTGGAAGGAAAGTGGAGGAATCACAGCACCGCGTGGTGTCCATAGAAGACGAGGAGGGACGGCAAACCAGGGAAAATACAGCGCAGCGGAAGCAGATTGAGGCCTTGCAATTGAAGGTGGAGGATCTAGAGAATAGATCGCGCCAAAACAACTTGAGAATTGTTGGGGTGCCAGAAACAACGACGGATCATATGTTAATACCCCTAATTGAAGAATGGCTACCGAAGGAACTTGGCTTAGACATATTAGCTGGAAAAATGAGAGTGGAACATGCACACTGAATTGGAATGAGGTCGCAGGCCAGGCAAAGGCTGAGAGTGGTGATTGCACGTATTCTTAACTTTCAACACAAAGCACAGCTTCTTCAAGCATACCGGAGGAAAGGAGATTTAAAATTAGAGAATCAGAAGCTTTTGATTTTCCAGGACTATTCAGCAGCGGTGGCAGCAAAAAGGAAGGAATTTTCACCCATTTGTGCCACCCTGTTCAAGAAGAAGCTGCGTTTCACCTTGACGTTTCTGGCAGTGCTGCGAGTTTCTAATCAAGGACATGACTATTCTTTTGACACAGTAGTAAAGGCAAAATGCTTTATGGCCGAATTGGAGGGAGAGTCTGCAGAGGCAGCAGCCATAGCATCATAAGAACATTTATTGCAGGACTGGATGCTGTGTGCAATGTGCGATAGTTCATGGAAGATTTATAGTACAGGATGAGAAATCCTTTGGTGGTAATGTACGGTGGGGATGTGTGAAAGTTAAGTCTATAAGGGTAAGCAGACTATTGCAAGAGAAATGTTAATTATACATACTTGGTAAGGACAGGGGTAGTAACAGTGTGGCCCGAAGGAAGATAGTTGCTTGGAAGAAACTCCAGGCAGGTTGGTAGAGAAATGGGAGGACAGCGGAAGGGGGGCGAGGCAGTCCTGCAGCACCTATGGGGGACAAGACCTCAGCAGACAAGGGCTGGGGATAGATAATATGTGGAGCGATGAAGATAAGGAGAAGAAGGGGGGGTTGGAGGGGGGAGGAGGGGGGAGGAGGAGGGGGGAAGGGGAGAGAGAATGCGGTGTGAATGGAAGAGAAGCAAGCGGCCTTTTGGGAGACGAAAGCAAAAGGGGAAGAGGAGGAGGAATCCACAGTGGAATACTGGTAATCCACTCAATAGTAAAGAGCTCGGGGTTGAGGCCGGGCAACCTTGGGCAGATGGTATAATTCAGAAAGTTGAGCACAGGAAAAGAAAAAAAATTGAGATGAATGGAGCATGATATGCACATGGTAACTTGGAATGTGGTGGGGGGTGAATACCCCCATAAAACACATGAAAATTCTGCAAGCTTTAAAGAGGGGGAAGGCTCAAGTGGCGTTTTTGCAGGAAACACACCTAAGTGTCAGTCATTAAGGCGAAGGTTCAATCTGGAATCTAAGGATTTTTATTTTTATTTGCAGGTGCGGCATTATATTAGGGGCATCCAGAAAGAAGTCCGTACACTGTGGTACCTGGGGGGTATAGTGTATTTGTTGGAGGGTTTGGAAGAGAAAGTAACAGTGCGAGATTTAAGGAGGGAGTTGTACCTGGCTGGAGAGGGGGGAGTCCTAGACAATTTGGTGATGCGGTGGCAACAAGACGGGTTGCCGCAGATAACGGCAGAAAGCCTAGAGAAGGCGTTTAGAGCCATAAAGGACATCTCTGAGTCGGTACAGTTGTGAGAAATACAATACAAGTTCCTCTGGAGGGCTTATGTACATGATGTATGGGCGGCTAGGGCGGGCATGGCAGTGACAGATGTGTGCAAGCTATGTGCAGCGGAGAAGGGCACACTCCTACATCGTTTCTGGTCCTGTATAAGAATACAAGTTTTCTGGCGGGAGGTCTGGGCTAAACTTACTGGCTGGTTATCGAAGCGTTTAGTATTGTGACAATGAGAGCTGTGCTGACTCAAGGGAAGCACAGGAAAGTGGTAACTATGTCTTTAAGACAAGAGACAGGCAAGCTTTTCAGAGGGCTAAAGCTACAGCCAAGCAAAAGAAGCACGTACTTGCTGAGGCTAAGCCACGCGCAAGCCCCAACGTGAGTGCAGGCTTGGACTCTAATGACAACCACCTGTGCAGAGATAAGGGTGTGGTAGCTAGGAAGCAGCTTTTTAAACCTTCTTCAGTGCAGAGAGACGGAGGAAGGATGAAGGAAGGAGAGAGGAGCAGCAACAGGAAGGAGCAAGGAGATGGGGGAAGTTTAACTCCACGTGGGAGAAGCAGTTCCAGCAGCAAAGGGAGAAACCCTTGTGTGAAAGGTACGCTCGAGCCAGAGACCAGCAGATGTATAGTTGGGGAGGTTGCTGAAGAGCTGGGACAAAGTGCAGTGCAGTGTGTGCATGAGACAGTTCAGAAAACCCAAGCTGCCAGAAGGGGGGTGAAAGCTGTTACAAACAAACGTAACCAAGACCCAGCCAAAGGCAGAGACGTAAAGCTGAACACAGGTGAAGCAGTTAAGCTTTTGTTCCAGGGAAAGAAGCCCCACGCTCCTGATACAGCTAATGCTTACCAGGGAGAGCAGTTCTGGAAAGGACTTTTGAAGTTTCTACAGAATAGTAAGTTGGAAAACATTATTGAAAATCCTGAAAGAGATAAGCAATTTGCAGAACAGGAAGGCATGCAAATTGACACTCTTGAGTTAGATTCAGTGTATGACGAATCACCGATGGATTGTTCTTTATGCATGAGGGAAATTGAAAGCTGCTAGAAAGGACTGTAAAAAGAACTTTTGAAGGGCAATTTTTCCTTAGCCAGGAAACTGCTAAGACCTTCTTTAAGCTAAAGAACTTTGCTAAGAATAGAATTTGAATTAAAGCAGCATTGTTGGAAATGATCAGAATTTACCTATGCTGTTTGAATGAAAAGAAGCTGTAACACAGGTGCTGAGATGTGTACTGAAAACAACTGCCATGTTTAAAGAAGTATTTCAGTTCTTTAACTTCACGTGTACTTTTGTTCCTGTAAGTTTTTCTGTTTTGGAGAATAATCCTTTTGCCTGCGTTGTCGTTGAATTTAATGCGTGGAAAGAACCCAAAAATAAATTTCTTGTTTTTGCCTTAAACAACCCCAGTGGTCACACACTACTTTGTCTTTAATGAAAAGAACTACAAGTCCCAGGATTCCTTGCTGGAGACAAAAATAGCTTTGTTGTTGTTAAGTGCCGTCGAGTCGGAGTCGACTCATGGCGACCCTCTGGATAGCTATCCTAAATTGTGTTCGGTCTTCAGTCAGCTCATTGTTGACAGACTGGTACCTGTAACTGCTGTTATTGTACCGATCCATCTCATTGCTGGCCTTCCTCTTTTGCGTTGACCTTCTATCTTGCCAAGCATGATGTCTTTCTCTAATGATCTCTCGCTCCGCATCATGTGTCCAAAGTATGAAAGTCGAAGTCTTGTCATCTGAGCTTCTAAAGAAAGCTTAGGTTTGATCTCCCCTAGTACAGACTGGTTTGTTCTTCGGGCAGTCCATGGTATACACAGTATTCGCCGCCAGCACCATAATTCAAAGGCATCAATTTTCTTCCTGTCTATCTTTTTCACTGTCCAGCTTTCACATCCATATGATGTTATTGAAAATACCATGGCATGAACAAGTCAAATCTTTGTATGGAGAGAGACATCTCTGCTCTTGAGAATCTTATCTAGGTCTTTCATAGCCATTCTGCCAATGGGTCGTCTGATTTCTTGACTGCTTGTTGCTTCTTTATTGATAGTTGATCCAAGTAGGTTAAAGTTATTCACGATTTCAAGTTCTTCTCCTTCGACGATGAACCTGTTGATTATGCAGTTGTCATGATCTTTGTCTTCTTTACATTAAGGTGCAGGCCCATTTTGAGACTATGCTCTTTGATTGTGAGAAGCAAATGTTTCAGATCATCTTCACTTTCCGCCAGTAATGTGGTATCATCAGCATAGCGAAGGTTGTTGATGAGTCTTCCACCAATCTTCACACCTCTGTTGTCTTCATACAATCCTGCTTCTCTGATGAGTTGTTCTGCATATAAATTAAACAGGTAAGGGGAAAGTATGCAGCCTTGTCTTACACCTTTGCTTATTTTAAACCATTCTGTTTCTCCTTGTTCCGTCCGAACAGTTGCTTCTTGATCAATGTACAGATTGTGCAAGAGAACGATCAGGTGTTCTGGTATACCCATGCTTCTTAATGTGGCCCAGAGTTTCTCATGGTTTACACAGTCAAAAGCTTTGCTATAGTCGATAAAGCACAAATAGATATCCTTCTGGTATTCTTTAGTCTTTTCAAGGATCCATCTCACATCCGCAATGATGTCTCTCGTTCCTCGCCCTTTTCTGAACCCTGCTTGCACTTCAGGTAGTTCTTGTTCCAGGTATGATTGTAGTCTCTTTTGAATAATCTTCAGTAGAATCTTGCTGGCATGTGGGATCAGAGCGATTGTGCGATAATTTTCACAGTCAGTTGGATCACCTTTCTTTAGTATTGGTATAAACACAGATCTTTTCCAGTGAGTTGGCCATGATGCCATCTTCCATATTGCTTAGCAGAGCCTTGTAAGTACGGTAACAGCTGCATCAGATTGCTGTAATACTTCTATGGGAATGCAATCAATGCCCAGTGCTTTGTTCTTTGATAAGGCTTTCAATGCTGCTTCAACTTCTTCTTTCATCACCAATGTTTCCAGATCATAAGGTACAGGTTGAAACGGCTGTTGGTCCACTTGATCTTTATCATATAAAAACTCTGTATATTCCTTCCATCTTTTCTTGATCTTCTCAGCATCATACAACATAGAACCTTGAGCATCTTGTAACATTCCAATTCCATTCCAATAGCTTTATTTAAGGACAAATATGGCAGCCCTTTGCCTGTGAGCCACTGGCCCAGGCAGGGGGTCACGACAGTATGTACCCCGGAATGCTGCTTGTTTGGGGTGGATGTGGGAAAGATGTTGGGTGGGGTGGGACAAGAGAAACTGTTGGAAAAGGGCTTTGTGGTGGGCAAACAATGCATACTGTGACACTGGATGTTAGGGAACCCCCCAGAGGTTAAGGAATGGGAGCACCTCATGCTAGAGTTAATGGAGATGGAGAAGAAAACAGCCCAGATATTAAGGGGGAATAAATTGAAAGGTTTTGAGAACATATGGGCACCGGTGTTGGTGTTGGTTAAAAGTCTAAATAACTAAAATAAATAAATGAACAACAATAAAAGTATGGCCTCTAAGTAGAGAGGAATGTGTGAGAAAGGAGCAGAAAGAAAGAAAAAATATAGTGGATCGACCAGTAGATATGGGACATAGAGCAATATCGTGGAGCAGCAAAGGTGTGAATGAGTGGATGAATGGTTGTGGGGGATAGGGGGATAAGGGAGAGGGAGGGGGTAAGAAAGAAGGAAGGGGGAGAGGAGGGGAGGGAGCAGGAGAGTGGGGGGTGGTTATAATAAAATATAGATGGTCCTTCGTTCTGCGGGGTTTCAGGATGGGTTATCAGAAAGTGTGATATTAATGTCCCACTTTTGGGATCAAAGTCCAGAGAGCAACTTTGGAAAAAAAAATCTAGGTGGTATAAGTGTTATTATTTTGTTATTACGGTGTTATGATAAGAATAGGAACAATAGCTATAGTTTGTTAATTTTACCAGTTAGTATATTTTAAACCCTGATATCATTATTCATATTTTTTTTTATTTTTTTTATTTAGAACACATTTATATACCGCTCTTTCCCAGGTATCAAGTGCGGTTTACATTGAACAGAAAAGTTGTTAAGGTACATGAAAGTACATGTCCTAGACGTTTTACATGAAACAGAGGTTAACTTTTTACATTTAACAGTATAATTAAGAATTCTAACAGTGATGTCATCCATCTTGATTAGTTGGATGTATCAGAACTTTATACAAATGCATCAACTTTATACAAATTTACAAAGTTTTTTTTTTGTTTTTTTTTTTTTTTTTTACTTATGGATTGAATCACATGAGAATCACCTTATGATATCATATTATGTGCTTATATGATTGAACAGGTGTATATCTTACAAGTTTTTATCCTGTGTCAATTTGTGTGGTTTGGCCAACCAGGGGTGTATAATGTAAGGTAAATAGATGTGTTTTTAATTTTTTCCTAAATTCTTTGATATCGGTTAGTAGACGAATGCTATCAGGTAGGTTATTCCAAAGCGCCGGTGTGTAGTGTGAGAAGGCCCTGTTATTGGTTAGTTTTCTGGCTTTTTTATAATCTTTTGGTATTGATATTGTATTTGTATTCCTACTTCTTTGAAATCTCTTGTTTGATTCTGTGCAAATTAGGTTATTGAGTACTGATGGGGCAAGTTTATTTATTAGTTTGAAGGTGGTAACTAGTATTTTGTAGTGTATTCGTTCATGAATAGGCAGCCAGTGGAGTTTAGCAAGGATAGGTGTAATGTGCTCTCTTAGATTTATTTTCATTATAATTCTTGCCGCTATATTTTGAGTTAATTGGATTTTTTTAATGTTTTTTTGTGTGATACCCTGTAGAATTAAGTTTGCGAAGTCAAAGTGCGGGGTAATTATTGCTTGTATTATTGATATGAAATCATGTAGATGAATTAATGGGCGTAATTGTTTCAGGATCTTAATTTTGAAATGTATAGTTTTTGTTAGGTTTTTTATATGTGCGTCCATATTGAGTTTGTCATCAAGTATTACACCTAGCTATTTTATTTCTTTTTTTGTTGTTTTAATTTCATGGTTATTTAGTGTGATGGTGTTTGGTGGTGTATATGTTTGGTTTCTTGTGACATAGAGAATATCTGTTTTTGTGAAGTTGATATAAAGGTTGTGGTCTTTGAGCCAAGCTGTTAGGTCATTAAAGCAGTTTATTATTTGTTGAATTGGTGGGTGTGGGATTTTGAATGGTAGGTAGAACATAATATCGTCGGCGTAGATGTGGTATCGTACACCATGGTGTTTAAAAATGTTGCAGACAGGTTGAAGGTAAATATTGAATAAAAGTGCTGATAGCGCAGATCCTTGAGGAAGGCCTTGTGTTTGGTTAAAAGTATTTGATGTTTGATTATCAATTCTCACTGTTTGAGTTCTGTTTGTTAAGTAAGATTTAAACCAATTATGTACATTGGATGTTATTCCAATGTGTTGGAGTCTACTTAGCATTGTCGCATGATTAACACTGTCAAAAGCAGCGGAGATGTCTAAAAAGATTAATATAAATGCTTGTGTGGGGTCATCAGTTCCTCTTATTAATGTGTCTATGAGTATTGTTAGGAGAGTTTCCACTCCGTGATGTGGACGGAATCCATATTGGTGTTCGTCAAGGAGGTCTATGGTATCGATGAATTCTTGTAATTGGATTTGAATTATTTTTTCAATGAGTTTGGCCATGAAAGGTATACTTGAGATGGGCCTGTAAGAGGTTGGGGAAGTCTTGTCAAGGTTCTTATTTTTAAGAATTGGTCTTATTTGGGCATGCTTTAAGGTTGGGGGTAGGTAGCCAGTTTTTAATGAGAGGTTAACTATGGGAAGAATGAAGGAAGAGAGTGTTGGGAGAGTCTTTTTTATCCATTTTACTGGACAAGGATCATATATTAAGGGAAGATAATTGAACACTAAGGACGTAAGATTGTATTTGACAATGAGAAGTATATTAGCAGACTGAAGATTGTACCAGTTTGGTGAGGTAAGCCAGATGTTGTTGTTGTTGAGTATTATGTTCTATCTAGATTGTTGATGTGGTAATGAACCATTGACAATGGTACTTCTAATAATAAGAATGACAATAAAAATGATTTTCCTTAAATAGGTCAATTCCCCCTTTAAATTGTGTTTCTCTTCTCTACCTCCCTTTTCCTCCACACAACCTTTTTTGCTGCAGACCATGATTACAGCCATCCGCTTCTCTTCTGTTCGTGGTGGATGGGATCTCTGTGGACAGATATAAGGGGTTAAAGTCATTGGGCAAGTCATTTGGAGGGGCAATGCTCTCATTGCCCTCCCCAAACTACGCACATGCCCTTGATAGGTTTCTTGTGAGAGTTACTGGGTATGCTGCTACTTCAGTTTGCCTTCTGTTACCAACTTTTGTTTAGCCACACATCCTGAAGGTCTGCCTGTTTCCAAACTTATTCTGCCAGCCTCAGTCAGCATCTGATTCGCTGCAATATTTTTGTCTGCTGAGTCTGTACTGTTCCTCATTCTCTAGCATTGTCCTGACATCCATGTTCCTGATTTTTGTTTCTGTATTTCTCAGCCTTCTGTAATGTGACAACTGGTGACTAACACTAAACTGTGTATAGAAAACCCTGGGGCTTATGCTTTAAGTCCTGGAAATGTTTGAGTACCAGATGGCTCAGCTTGAAGAGAAAGAATGTTATTATGCGTGAAGTATGTTAAGGACTCCCTAATGTTCCCTACTGAGTTATCATCCAGTCGTGACAGTAGATAATTAGGAAGAAAAAAATCCACTAAAGAGTCTCAGAGTAAGCTGAGTAGGGTTTGACTGTTTCAGGAAAGGAAGCCAAATTCACGCACATAAGGCACCACTTACAGGTATAAATGACTAAAATAACTGAATCGACATATAAACCTAGGCAGCTCCTTAAAATCAAAACCCTTTCATGAAAAAATATTTTCTGGTGTTGTTCCTTAGTCTACTTTCTTGGTGTGCCATATCTTGACCCCTAGATTTACAGCTTCTTTTCCAATGGACCTAGTTTATTCATTAGTACCTTTCGGGTATGTGAATGTCTGCATCATATCACCACTGCCTCTCTTCTGTTTTAGGGTGTACATGTTTGAGTCCTGAAGTGTCATGTCATATATGTTACGGTCCATCTCCTACTGTGTGTCTCTTCCTCTCCATCTAGATCTGTGTCTGCCTACATATGTCTCTTTGCATTTGGGCATCTCTATTCCACTGTCTTTGTTGCTGTTCTTTTGTTTGTCTCTCTTTTATGTTTCTGTGTGGGTGTTCTTGTGTGTGTCTGTGTGTGTGTGTGAATATAGAAGAATATATATTCCTGGCATGGGGCCAAAGATACATAGTTTCCCTTTGATAAATCTGAGTCAGTTAAGTCCACAGATTGAAAATATCTGTGAATTTTGCATCTGAACTGCTGCAGACACAAAGTGCACTAGCAAAATAAATGAAGAGATTTCAGAATCAAGCCCACTGCATCTTTAGCCTCCCCCACCCCATCTCTTTTCCTTGCATCAAAAAAGACACTTGCTGTGAAACCTTTGTACAGACTTTTAGCCAGTGAACGAAGGGCAATTGTCAGCCCAGAGATCTTACCCAAGTAACTGTTTAGCAATGCAAAACTTAAATCTTTTTTGATTTATGGTCTGGACACTTCAAGAGAAATAAAATTCACTCTCGCATTCGGTTTCATTGTTTGGGTCCTAAATTTTACTTCTTGGGATAGTCTACCCTTGGCGTCCCTGATGACAGCTGGTTTCCTGCCATCAAAGGTCCTAGCAATGGGCGTGGAGGGGGCATGCATATCAGAGGCAGGATGGTACTTAAGAGCCCAGCTATTTAGTTTGATCACCTGTGTTGCCCCATCCTCTTCTTCCTCCTTGTCTGTGGCTGCAGAGGGATAACATTGTTTCTGTGGCTTCTCTGCCCTTGTATTCCTTTCCATCAAAGCTTACCTCTTGAGGAGTTCTGAATCCTGTTGGCTCTTCCTCATTGGTCTCAAATTCATTATCACTGGCAGAGTTTTCTGTAGACCCTTGTTCATTACTGTTGGTGAGGCTATCTCCATGACCTAATTCTTCTTTCTGCATCTGTTACAAAAAAGTTACCTTCAGGAGCAAGATTTCACTTTTGCTACAGACTAATATGTAATAATATTAAATGAAAAAAATATATTCAACAGCATTAACAGTTTACAGCTGGATTTCCGCGGATGCTACAGCTACACATGCTAGGTGGTTAGCATCGGGGCGTTCCGGGGTAGAGGGGAAGTGACACCTGTCGTTAACCATGCTTTAGCAATATTGAGCCACTGCCCAGTTACCAACCTGTGGGTAAAGTCAGGCATGGCAAAGGCTGACCTAACTTTACCTAGGGGAGCTAACCAAGCAGCAAGTCAATATTGCGGCTGCCTTGTTAGCTTTCAGGGGACGTTTCTCCAAATGGGTTAGTTTTGCGCATCAATAATAAGAAAAGGCTACCCTAAGAGTAAACTAATCTAAAGACAAAACATCTCTTAGTTAATCAATTCTTATCCAATCTTTCTAAACATATCAATTATTTTTTAAAAAATTTCAAAAAATACTTTAACGGTAGCTCAGCATTTCTTTAATGAGACATCTAAATATGTCGAAAAACATATTATCATATCAAAAATATTTTATTTTATTTTATTTATTTTAGCTTTTCTATACCGCGCTATTTGACATCAGTGCGGTTTACAGTTAACAATTTTGCACAGGACAGGGGGAGGTGCCTTGTGCTTACATCGAACAGGACATAATAACTTGGATTAATAACACTGAACTATTTACATCTGAACAATGACAGATTACTAGTGTCACTTTTACATTATTAATGCTGTTGGGTAGTTGTGTTAGTACAAGGTGTAGGGGTGCAGTTGGATTGCGAGACGTATAATAGGAATAAATGATGTTTAATGGCTTTCCTGAATTGTGTGAGATCTTTGATTGATCTGATATTGGACGGGAGATTATTCCAACACCTTGGAGCGTAGGAGAATGCTCTGCTTCTAGTTGTTTGCATGCATTTCGTCACTTCAATCGGGATTACTAGTGTGTTGGCGCCTATTGACCTTCTTGACCTATTTTCGGGGGTGTGGGTAATGAGTGCAGTGAGGGATGAGGGGGATATACCATTGATGGCTTTAAACGTAAAGAGTAGTGCCTTGTAGGTGATTCTGCATTTTATTGGTAGCCAGTGAAGGTCCTTTAAGGTAGGGGTTATATGGTCTCTTCTTGATACTCCACAGAGGACACGTGCCGCGGCATTCATCGCAAGCTGCAACGGGTTAAGGGAACTTTTGGGGAGCCCGTGCAGAATGATGTTCGCATAGTCGAGGTGAGGAATTAACAGGGCTTGGAATACTGTCTGGTAGTCTTCATGTGCCAGCATTGGTCTTAGGTGATGTAACATCTTAATCTTGAAATATATAGCGTTGACGGTGTTGCTTATATGTGCTTTAAAGTCAAGACGTTGATCAATCGTAATACCCAGGTAGCGTATCGTGGGCTTACTTGGGAGCTCCGCGTCTCTGACCTTTAATGTTTTAGGTGGGGAAAAGTTTCTGTTCTTTGTGATGAACAATACCTCCGTTTTCTTGAAGTATATACGAAGGTTCTGTTCGAGGAGCCAGTCCGTGATCATGTTGAAACAGTTATATGGAGAGTCACCGAACATCACTGACATCACTATTAACCTAAGTTTAACCAATAAGCCTTAAAATAAAGAAAGAATAGAAAGCTAAATCAAAAAAACACTCTGATGCTGTATGCGGTTGAATTCATAGCCTGACCCCGCAGAACTTCGTAATCTAAAAATTAAAATACCAACGCGGTCAAAAAAGGTGTCATATATTTTAGAAAAACAATGTCCATTCAATTTTATCATTCAAATCCTCAGATTCAACTGTATTCAATTTATAAATCCATTGTTGTTGACGTTGTAACAGCAGTTTGAATGATAAAATTGAATGGACATTGTTTTTCTAAAATATATGACATCTTTTTGACCGCGTTGGTATTTTAATTTTTAGATTGTGAAGTTCTGCGGAGTCGGGCTATGAATTCAACTGCATACAGCATCAGAGTGTTTTTTTAAATTTAGTTTTCTATTCTTTCATTATTTTAAGGTTTACAGTATTATGGTTTATGGTTTATGGTTTAGGCTGGTTAAGTTTAGGTTAATAGTGACGTCAGTGATGTTCGGTGACTTTATTGGTGGTTAGGTATTTAAATAGTGCTACGTCAGACGATATAATTGCTTTTTAGAATGGTCGTCGAAGTTGTTAGCTTAAGCCCCTGAAGAAGCCTCTTTTGAGGTGAAACAGAGATCTTTGTCGGGCTGCGTTGCCGGCGACTGATGGAATTATGAGAGCTTCATGAGAAAGATAAGTGTTCATGGATTATACTGTGTATTGTTTGAACGTAATTGTTACCACATACCCTTTGTTGTTTACAGGGCTTGTGGAGAAGAAGTTTGCAGCTTTGCTGTGAGTTTTCCTTAAGTATGTTGATGAAAGCTGGATATTTAATATAACAGAGATACTATTAGAGAATTATAATTTGGAATGATACCAAATTGATATTTGTGATAAATCTTGAAAAGTACTTTTTTAGATTGTGGAAGTTTGAGTTGGTGTTAATATGGAGGAGGTTGGAGACCAGTGATGTGAGTATCTCACTATTCCCTATGGTAATGAGAGTTGCCATATGAAGGGTTCTGTAGCCATCCTGAGGTCTCTCTCCGTATAAATATTTTTTGATATGATAATATGTTTTTCAACATATTTAGATATTAAAGGAATGCTGAGCTACCATTAAAGTATTTTTTTTAATTTTATATAATTGATGTGTTTAGAGAGATTCGATAAGAATTGATTAACTAAGAGATTAGTTTTGCGCATACCATGACAGTCGTGAACCTTACTTCTAAGCCAGGGAATGGAGAATATGATCTCAGTCTCTCAAATTGACTGCTAAGGCTCGGCATAGTACTTTCATCGTGCCAAAGAGAGCTTTCTTCTGGAATTTGTAAGATGTAACATGTATGGATAGTTTGTCAAGATGTGCTTGGAAATTCTTCTTTATCAAGCCTGTGTCACCCAACACGATGGGAAATATTTCTGTATCTTTCTGCCACATTTTCTTGGTCTCTGACTGCATTTCCTGGTATTTCAGGATCTTCTACCTCTCCACAAGAATTAACAGAGTAGTTTATTGGAACTGACACCTCTATTATCAATGCCATTCTGGTGTTTTCTCCTTAACCACTATATCTGGCTTCCTCGCATCCAGCTTTTTATCATCGGAATGGGAGTATCCTACTACTACTGCTCAGCATTTATATAGCGCTACCAGTCGTACGCAGCACTGTACAGCACAGACATGTAAAAGACAGCCCCTGCTCATCAGAGCTTACAATCTAATCAAGACAAAACACACAAAACACGGAAAGTGTAGGCAGGGGTGGAACAAGGGAGAAAAGGAGATCAGGTGAGTCAAGATCCAAAAGCAGTAGCAAAGAGGTGAGCTTTCAACCTAGACTTGAAGAGGGTAAGAGAAGGTGCCTGGCGTACAGACAGAGGTAGTTTGTTCCAGGCATAAGGTGCTGCAAGGTGAAAGGAGCGAAGTCTGGAGTTAGCAGTAGGAGAGCGGGGCATAGATAGAAGCAGTATGCCAGAAGAACGGAGTACCCGAGGGGGGTTATAGGGAAAGATAAGAGATGAAAGGTATTGAGGAGCCGCAGAGTGAATGCATTTATAAGTCAGCAGGAGAAGTCTGAATTGGATGCGGAGCCGGATAGGGAGCCAATGAAGTGACCTGAGGAGAGGCGTAATATGGGCATGATGAGGCTGGCGGAAGATTAATCGCGCAGCAGAGTGTTGAACAGATTGGAGGGGAGAGAGATGACTCATAGGGAGGCCAGCAAGGAGCAGGTTACAATAGTCGAGGCGGGAGGTGATTAAGGAGTGGACAAGCGTTTTAGTAGTGTGTTCGGAGAGGAAGGGGCGGATTTTGCTAATGTTGTAGAGAAAGAAACGGCAGGTCTTGGCTACGAGCTGGATGTGTGTGGAGAAAGAGAGAGAGGAGTCAAAGACTACCCCCAGATTGTGGGCTGAGGAAACAGGAAGGATTACAGAGTTATCCACAGAGATTGAGAAGGGAGGAAGAGGAGGGGAGGTTGTAGGGGGAAAGATAAGAAGTTCAGTCTTGGCTATGTTCAGCTTCAAGCGGCGGTGAGACATCCAGGCAGTGACATCAGAAAGACAGGCAGAGATCCAGGTATGGATTGCCAGAGAGATATCGGGCGTAGAGAGGTAGATCTGGGAGTCATCGGCATACAGATGGTACTGAAAGCCATGGGAAGAGATAAGCGCACCAAGGGACTGGGTATAGAGAGAGAAAAGGAGCGGGCCCAGGACAGATCCTTGGGGTACACCAACTGGGAGTGGGGTAGCAGAGGAGGAGGAGCCACCAGAGCACACGCAGAAGGAGCGGTGGGAGAGATAGGAGGAGAACCAGGATAGTACAGAGCCTGTGAAGCCAAGCGAGGATAGGATATCGAGAAGAAGGGTGTGGTCGACAGTGTCGAAGGCTGCAGAGAGGTCAAGAAGGATGAGGATGGAGTAAAGGCCCTTGGATTTTGCCAGGAACAAGTCGCTGGAGACTTTGGCAAATGCCGTTTCAGTAGAGTGTAGAGGAGGAAAGCCGGACTGTAAGGGATCTAGGAGGGCATGAGAGGAGAGGAAGTCGAGGCAGCGGCGGTGAACCACACGTTTGAGTAGTTTAGAAGTGAAGGGAAGGAGAGAGATGGGTCGATAATCAGAAGGACATGTTGGATCGAGTGAGGGTTTCTTGAAGAGAGGTGTGACCACAGCATGTTTGAAGTCAGCAGTGGAGAGTGATAAGTTGAAAATATGGGAGATGGAAGGGACAACGGTGGAGGAGATGGGGCTTGGGAGATGGGTGGGGATGGGATCAGAGGAGCAGGTGGTGAGTTTGGAGGAAGAAAGAAGGTGTGCAGTTTCCTCATCAGATATCACAGGAAAGGAAGAGAGGGTAGGAGAGGTAGGGGGGAGAGTTGGGAGTAAAGAGGGGGTGGAGGGGAAGTAGTTGATCCCAGGTGATCATAACTTCTTCATTCTCTGTAATTCTCTTAGGGTCATGATCCCAGTGATTTTCAGGCACAGTGATGTTGTAGCTCTTACAGAGTTTCCAATGGATGAGGCGTGCTACTTTATTATGTCTTTCTGCATAGAAATTTTCTGCCATCAGAACTTCACAGCCAGCTATGAGGTGAGTCACTGTTTCCAGGTCTTTCTTACAGAATCAACATATGTCTGTGTTGCCAGTTTTTTCAATGCTTCCAGGCTATGCGGCAACCCAGATATTCAATGCCAGTGGCAGAATATGGCCCCGGCATTGAATATCTGGGGTTAGTATTCAGTGGTAATGGGTATGCGTTTTACAAGCGCTTGGTGCCGCCGCTGAATATCCCCCCTAACTCTTTTAATCGTAATCCTCTGCTCAACTTCCCAGAAAGAAAAATATGATGACGTGGCCCTTTGTTTCCTGGCTTGCCTTATGTATGTGACCCTCATGCATACTCCGTCCATGCTGCAAATTATTTGCTGCTTTTCTACACAGTTTTGTGCCCACCAGGATCCGCAATCCTATCTGAAATGGTCCACCCAGGTCCAGAAGATGGATACTTCAGAAGATACTCCCAAGCTAATGACAAAATCAAAAGGCAGACAGAGACCTCAAGCCATGACCTTGAACTCAGACCTTAAGCCTGCCAAGGGGATCTGGAGGGAATAAATCACATTTGCTGCTGCTGATACCAACCGACTGTGTGATATATTCAGTAGGATATGTTTGCACTCTAAACAGCACCCAAAGGGAGGATGTTGTGCAACCACTGCTCTTACAGCAGCTGACATCAGCCCCCACTGTGGATGGCAGCAGCGAAAGAAATCCACCCATGTAGAGGTTCACTCCCACAAAAAATAAAGCTGAGAACCATGAATGGTGACACATCATGTGACAACTTCATGGCGCCCACGGTAGATTCTTGTGAGTATTTCTCATATCTGAGTTCTACTCCCTCCAGTATGGAAGATATAAGCTTGGTCTTCTCATCAAATAGTTAAATGGGAGTCAGACTTGCTAAGGTCAGTATTACTTCCTTAGGATGTTGTTGTTATTATTATTATTATTATTACTAATAAGCATTTATAAAGCGCTGCAAACATACGAAGCGCTGTACACATAAATAAGAGAGACAGTCCCTGCTCATCCCTGTTACATACTTACCGCCTCCTCCCTCCCCAAATGCCTTCCTCACAACTTCCTCCCTCCCTTTTAAGCCATTGCGAACCGCATTCTGATGATGGGACCTGCTCTGTTTGGTTTCCTGAAGCTATTTAAATCTGGGAACTTCCATTCTGTCTTTCCCCTTGATAGATCTTGTGTGAGAGTTCCTGGGTATGCTACTACTTCAATTTTACTTCTGTTACTGACTGTTGTTTAGCCACACCACCGTGAATCTACCCAAATTCATCTCATCTCTAACACTAAGCAAGGATGCATCTGATTAGTACTTGGGTGGGAGACCTCCTAGGAAGGTATGTGCTATAAGTTTCCTTCTGTTTTCGAATCTGTTCTGCCAGTCCCAACCAGTGTCTGATTCTCAGTAACAATTTTGCCTGCTGAGTCTGTACTGTTCCTCATTTTCTGGAATTGTCCTGACTTATCCAAGCACATTCCTGATTTTTGTTCCTCTATTACTCCAGCTTCCTGCAATCTGACAACTGGTGACCAACATTAAACTCGTGTAGAAAACCTTGGGGCTTGTGCTTTAAGTCCTGGCAGCTTCTGAGTACAGAGGGCTCAATTCAAAGGGAAAAGAGGTTGTTGCAAGTGAATACGCAGAACATATGACAACTGCCCCCAGTGTTTCCCTCTGAGTTATCATTCAGTCATGAGAGAAGACAATTAACAAGAAAAGAATTCATTAAAGAGGCTCAAAGTACGGTAAACTGAGTAGGGTTTGCCCCTTTCAGAAAAGGAAGCCAAAGTCACACACATAAGGCACCACTTACACGCATGTTGTTGTTAAGTGCCATCAAGTTGATGTTGCAGATAGTTGTCTTAAACTTGCATAAATGACTAAACCTATGGAATTGCCTTGATGTGTGGTGGCTCTGCAGGCTAAGACTGGTATGTTGAGAAAGACAATATCCATTGGTGATGGTTCTATAGTACACTTTATAAAGGTGGGGTTCTAGATCATGTCCAAATGGAGGCTTTCTTTGCTGATCTGCTGTTACTGCTGTTTATTGATGATCAGAACGCAATCCTCCAGGGGCCTATTCAAGATGAGGTAATAATGCTGGTAATTTGAGGGCTAAAGTAGAACAGGGCCCAGGCCTAGATAGCTTGCAGGCAGAATACTATAATATTTTAGGGGAGTTTGTTGTTCTCTCTCTTAAGGCCTTGTTCTCATGGTCTGAACATGTGGATTCCCGCATTGGTTAATCATGCACTTATTACAGTACTTCATAAAGAGGGCTAGGATTTGACAAATCCAGGGTCCTACCATTCAATATTTTGCTCAATGTGCATATCAAAATTTATGCTAAAATTCTGGCAGATCACCTTGGGATGATATTGCATGAGTTGGTAGCTAAGGAGCAGGTTGATTTCATCCCGAGACATCATGGGGTTGTAAATATCTGGTGATTACAGATGATATAGAATCCACCCAGAAGAGCAATTGTGAGTCCCTGCTGGTCAGTCTCAATGCTGAAAAATTCTTTTGCAAGGCAGGATGGGATTATGTATGGTTTGTTTTAGGAAAATTTGGGTTTCATGATGAGCTCACCCAGAAATATTGTGTTATGTACACTCGACCCTCAGCTAAGGTTTTTGTGAATGGGGAGCTGCTCCCGGACTTTTGTCTGGGAGATAGCATTACGAAGGGATGCATACACTCTCCAGTATTTTTGGCTTTATGTAATGAGCCTCTTTCTAAGAAGTTGACACATTTTAAAGAGATTAAAGGGATTAGAGTTAGGGTGAAAGAAATTAAGGGGTGCTTTTGCGGACGATTTGATATTGATGTTGATATTATTTATTTATTTATTTATTTAACAAGTTTTCTATACCGCCTCTTCCTTCAATCAAAAGTTTACATGGAAACTACAAGGAGGTGTTCATAGCCACCAAAGTATGTAATAGTCCATAATTTGCGGTGGTTGGAATGTCCTAGGTGATTGTCTCAAAGTGATCTCTGTTGAGTAATGTCTTTAGCTGCTTCCAAAAGTCCTTGATGTTTCTGACAGCATTTATAGCATCTGGTAGGCTGTTCCATAGGGTTGGCAATGCTAGGGAGAGAGCCGTTGCAGATGTAACTTGGATGGTCTTAGAGTATGATGAGGGCATTTGTATGGTATTGATCGCATTGCGTCTCCTGGTGTCAATAATGATGAGGTTCTTGAGACTGTCAGCGGATATGTTATGTTTGATTTTAAATATGTTTATGTTGCTCATCCATGTCGGCACAAATGATACTGCCAGGTATTCCTCTGAGTGCATCAAAAGTGACTTCATGGCTCTGGGACAGAGGGTGAAGCAGATAGATGCGCAGGTGATGTTCTCTTCAATCCTCCCTGTAGAGGGAAAGGCCAAGGCAGAGAAGCTTGCATCCTGGAGATAAATGCATGGCTGTGTGGATGGTGTCATCATGAGTGTTATGGTTTCCTGGACCATGGGATGATGTTCCAAGGGCTGCAGAGCAGAGATGGTGTCCATCTGTCCAAGAAGGGTCAACGTGTCTTCAGTAGCAGACTGGCTAACCTACTGAAGAGGGCTTTAAACTATATTCCTGATCATGTAACCAGTCTAGTCTCGGACCTCTGGGTTCCCTATCTCATCCAACAGCTTGGAGACTGAGAAAACTCCTCCTTTTTGTGATGTCACCGGTATATCCTCTGGGAATCTGCCTCCTGTCTCCAGTTACCTCAGTCTCCAAGCAGCTGGATGGATGGGAGCCCGGAGGGCCGGGCTCACTGGAGAGACAACTAAGACTGATTTATTTAGTTAGGGATATGGTTCAGAGAATTTATTTAGTTTACTTGGTTATTTCTGAGGAAGAGAGTTAACTTAAGGTACTGTGCCTTTAGGTTTGCCGGCAGGCTTCTCTCTCACTCCTTACCCCCCCCCCCCCCTCCATCTGCTGTATTGCTAGCCCATCGTTCCCTACGGGGTGGGCCTGAGCAGCATCTAATTTAATTCATTTTCATTCAGTGCTCCTGAACTCGCTAAGGGGGGGGGAGACCCGGAGGAGAGCCCAGCCAGCGCCGCACAGAAGTCTACCTGTTAGCGGGCTTGGCTAGCTCGGCTCGGTCACACGCAGCCTTCAACGGGGGGTGGTGCAAGTGTGACGAGGCCCCTTTGCATCGGACTCTCTCCGGGGCCGCTAACAAGTAAACCTAGTGAAAATTCGGCTAACGGCTTGCTCCGGCAGCGGTTAAGGTAAGGGGATTCTTTTTTGAGGCAGTTCTTCTCAAGCGCATTTTGGTGCGAAGGAAACAGCGGCGGGCCTAGCCGCGTGGCGGTGCCGCGTGCAAGCGCTGTCTCGTCGAGCAGTCAGAGTAGTTTCATGCCTGTCTGGGGAGCCTTGTTCAGATTTTTCTTTTGTTTTTGTGAAGTACCTAGCTAGGCTTAGGATCTTCGTTGGGCTCTGCTGTTTAGTTTAAAAAAAAAAAAAAGAAGAAGGGGGGCACAGGAGCTTCTCTGCGCTAAGCCCGCAGTGCTGGTGGAGCTGTTTTTTTCCTGGAGCGGGAGAAACAGTCTGGCTTGGTGGGATACACTCCAGTTGGTTTGAGTTGCCATGCCATCTAAGCCCCTCTGTCTAGTCTGTGGCATAAAAAAGGACTCTGCTTCCGGAGTGTGTAAATCCTGTGTGAGGGAGGCGGCTTCGATGGAGCATTCCCGGGAGGATCCAGGGGAAGCGCAAGAGGTTGAGAAGGAGGGCGCGGGCCCACGACTAGATGACCTGTCTCAGGTGGAGCCTGTGGCTGGGCCGTCTTCGGCTCCAGACACGCCTCTCTCATTGTCACCCTTACCAAAAGAATTAGCTGGTATTTTTTCTCAGGATTTTGTTACGCTGCTTCAGCGCACTTTGTTGGGTAACGCTCAGCAGCAGGAAGGGCTTGGGGAAGCGAGCGGGGTTAAGAGGTCCGCAATGCACTTGCGGGCCGATGACCTTTCGCGCGGGGCCAAGAGACCTCGGACGGAAGGCATGACTGGAGAGTTTTCGGTTGCCTCGGAGAGTCCGCTGTCGGAGGACGAGACCCACAGCTTAGATGTTGAGGAAGAGCTAGAGGAAGGAGAGTTCTCAGAAAGAGAAGACCAAGCAAGAGTGGTGCGTGTTTTCAGAAGGGAAGAGCTACCGGCGCTTATAGTGGAGGCATTAAAAGTACTGAATATGCCGGTTCCAAGGAGCAACTGAAGATGAATCTCTAGAAGAACCCTTGTTGCAGGTTTTCAGGAGGAATCAAAAAGCTT
The DNA here is from genome assembly GCA_033557465.1 of Ichthyophis bannanicus. Classification (NCBI taxonomy): domain Eukaryota; kingdom Metazoa; phylum Chordata; class Amphibia; order Gymnophiona; family Ichthyophiidae; genus Ichthyophis; species Ichthyophis bannanicus. The sequence goes on along the minus strand of CM066032.1, from coordinate 910,249,352 downwards.
TCCCGGTACATAGGGTGTTTCGGGAGATGATCCAGGAGGAGTGGAACATGCCAGAGCCTCCTCTGAAGGGATCCAGAGTTATGGGCCGCCTATAGCCTTTGTTGGCTCAGGATAAGGAGGTTTTTAAGTCACCCAGGGTGGATGCGGCCGTGTCGGCAGTCACCAAGAGAACTACCATACCTGTTGAAGGTAGTGCGGCCCTTAAGGATTCTCAGGATAGGAAGTTGGATGTGTTGTTGAGATAGGTGTTTGATGTGAATGCTCTGTCGCTTCAGGCAGCTATTTGCGGAACGTGGGTGGCTAGAGCATGTCTTCACTGGTCGCAGCGAGTGCAAGCGAGCCAGGATAGTGAAGAGTCTCGGGAGGCGACCAAATTGGAGTCTGGCACGGCCTATTTAGCAGACATTCATTATTATCTGATGCATGGTCTGTCCAACAGCATGGCGTCTGCAGTGGCAACACGGCGGTACTTGTGGCTGCGCAACTGGTCAGCAGATAATTCCTCCAAGGCTAGATTGAGTAAGCTTCCCTTTAAAGGGCTTCTTTTATTCAGGGAAGATTTAGAGAAGCTTGTTAAGGACTTAGGGGAATCTAAAGATGGCAAGTTGCCAGAGGACAAGCCTAAGTCGAACCGGTCCATCCCGGCTGGCAGGGGACAACAGCGGGATTTTCGCCGGTCTCGGTTCCAAAGATCCTATGCAGGTCAGAGAGGATGTTTCTTCAATAGAAGTCACGGCTTCCGGGGGTTTCGAGGAGCAGGACGGGGGTTTGGTCCTTCCTCCTCTTCCTTCACGGCCAAAAAGCAGCAATGAGATACGGGGGACCCGGGCACCCTTACTTCCGGTAGGGGGGCGGTTAAAGGAGTTTTATTCTGCCTGGGTCCGAGTAACGTCTGATCAGTGGGTGCTAGAAGTTATTTGAGAGGGTTACGCGCTGGAATTGTTGAAGCCAGTGTGGGAGGCCTTCGTACAGTCCCCCGGCAAATCGGCCGCCAAGTGCGCAGCTTTGCGGGAGACAGTCCGAAGGCTGCTAGAGCTCAAGGCGATAGTGCCCATACCACCAGACCAGCTCGGATGCGGTCGATACTCCATCTACTTCGTCGTCCCAAAAAAGGATGGAGGTGTCCGTCCGATTCTGGATCTCAAGGGAGTGAATTGTTGCCTTTGAGTGTCGCATATCCATATGGAGACGCTGCGATCCGTTATAGTGGCGGTGCAAAGGGGAGAATTCCTTACCTCTCTGGATTTGTCAGATGCCTACCTCCACATTCCGATAAGACCGGAGCATCACAAGTTTCTCAGATTCGCTGTCCCGTTCAGTCATTTTCAATTCCGAGCGTTACCTTTCGGGTTGGCGACGGCTCTGCAAACCTTCATCAAGATCATGGTGGTGGTGGCGGCAGCCCTAAGAAAGGAGGGGATCTTGGTGCATCCTTACCTGGACGATTGGCTGATCCTGGCAAAGTCAAGGTCCGAGAGCGAGGTGGTCATGGCCCTAGTGGTGGCTCTTCTGGAGGAGCTCGGTTGGATAGTCAATATGTCCAAGAGTCAATTGGTGCCCTCTCAGAATCTGGAGTATCTAGGAGCTCGCTTCAACACGTGTGCAGGAAGAGTATTCCTAACAGCAGAATGAGCGCAGCACCTTCAGAGATTAGTCGGACGATTTCTTCGCTACAAGTCGCCCTCGGTGTGGCATTATCTCCAATTGCTGGGCACAATGGCAGCATCCATAGAGACGGTCCCATGGGCGAGAGCCCATATGAGACCGTTACAGAGAGCACTACTTCGACGATGGTTGCATCAGCGGGATCCGCTATCCCGGAAATTGCCCTGTCTGGAAGAGACCCGCCAGTCCCTACAATGATGGCTGCTTCCCACGTCATTGAAGTTCGGCTGGACGTTGGACGCGCCAGCCTGGGTGGCAGTAATGACAGATGCCAGCCTCCTAGGCTGGGGAGCACATTGTCGAGGCACGTTCGCGCAGGGGCAGTGGGTAGATCAAGAGAAATCGTGGTCAATCAACAGGTTGGAGCTAAGAGCAGTGGCACTAGCGCTGCAGGATTTTCAGGCAATGATCAAAGGCAGGGCCGTCCGAGTCTTTTCCGACAACGCCACGGCGGTGTCCTATGTCAACAAACGGGGAACCAGCAGCGCAGCGCTGGAAGCCGAGGCCGAAACCCTGTGAGGTTGGGCGGAGGTGAATCTTCTGGATCTGTCAGCAGCGCATGTAGCAGGAGTGGACAATGTGCAGGCCGACTTCCTCAGTCGGGTTAGAGTGGATCCAGGGGAATGGGTCCTTCATCCCGACGTCTTCAAGATGGTGGTGCGCAGGTGGGGCGCGCCAGTCATGAATCTCATGGCGACCTTCGTCTCGGCAAAGGCCAGCCGCTTTTTCAGCAGGCGAAGGGAAAGGATGTCAGAGGGCTTAGCTGCACTCATTCAAGAGTGGCCAGTAGGGCATCTTCTATATGTGTTTCCACTGTGGGTACTAATAGGAAGAGTTCTGCAACGGATCGAGCGATTCCAAGGTCAGGTAATTCTGATAGCCCCGGACTGGCCTCGCAGACCCTAGTATGGGGATCTGGTGAGGTTGTTAGTGGCAAAGCCCTGGCGACTTCCCCCTCATCCAGATCTTCTGTTGCAGGAGCCCCTATTCATGCCTCACATGGATCGGTTCTCGCTTACGGCTTGGATCTTGAAAGGGCGCGGCTGAAGTCAAAAGGGTATTCAGCGGCAGTTATAACTACTCTGTTAAAGGCCAGGAAGAGCTCCACTTTGCTAGCATACATCCGTATCTGGAGGGTTTTCGAGGCTTTGTGCGTAGAAAAGAAGTGGGAGCCTTTAAAATCCTCCATCCCTCAAATCCTAGAATTCCTGCAGGACGGTTTTGACAAAGGACTAGCAGCTGCATCGTTGCGAGTACAGGTAGCAGCTTTGTCCTGTTACAGAGATAAGGTAGCCGGTCAGGTGCTCGGGTGTCAGCGGGATGTTAAGCGTTTTTTAAGGGCGGTGTCACTAGTGCGGCCTCCGGTTAGACCGATCGTTCCTAAGTGGCATCTTCCGTTCGTGCTGGACGCGTTGCAGCGCGAGCCCTTCGAACCGTTGTCTCGAGCGTCGATCAAGGATCTTACCCTCAAGGTGGTGTTTTTGGTGGCCATCTGTTCGACGAAAAGAGTCTCGGAATTGCAAGCGCTTTCCTGCAGAAAGCCCTATCTGTCGTTCTTTGCAACTAAGGTGGTATTAAGGACTGTGCCGGCTTTTCTCCCTAAGGTGGTTTTGCCTTTTCACATGAATCAGGAAATTTCCTTACCAGTGTTTTCTCAGGACGCGGGTGCGTCGGGGTCGAGAATGTTGCATCGGTTGGATGTCCGTAGGGCATTGAAGAAATATCTTCGTCGGACGGCCAGTTTTCGCAAGTCGGACAGACTCTTTGTTCTCTTCGCAGGCCCGAGAAGGGGGGAACCGGCGTCGAAAGCGTCCATCGCAAGGTGGATTAAAGAGGCCATTGAGTCGGCTTACATCTTGAAAGGTAGGTCGGTGCCAGAAGGGCTTCGGGCACATTCCACTAGAGCGCAGGCCTTGTCCTGGGAAGAGGTGCGGTTGGTGCCTCCGGTGGAGATTTGCAAGGCAGCGACTTGGTCGTCGCTAAATTCCTTTGTGAAACATTACCGCCTCAATGTCCAACGGACGGAAGAGACCTATTTTGGATCGGCAGTACTTCAGGCTGGTCTACCAGGTCCCTCCCATGTTTGAATTTTTTCACTGCTCTGCTACAGACCCAGAGGTCTGGGACTAGACTGGTTACATGATCAGGAAGGTGAAATTAGACTTACCTGCTAATTGTTGTTCCTGGAGTGTAGCCAGTCTAGTCCCGTGTCCCTCCCCAGTGTTTGTAGTTCTGCAGTAGATTGAAGTGCTTAGACCAATCACAGGTAAGAGTGTCTTTTGCATTTCAAGTCCTTAGTGACGGCTGGGGGGAGTGCAGTATCTGAACTTTACAAAAAAAAAGAAAAGAGGAAATCATTTTTTGCTGTTTATTTATTTATTTATTTATTTAACAGTTCTTCTATACCGCTCTATTTTAGATCAGAGCGGTTTACATTTAACATCAACTATACAACACAGGGAACTTTGAGTTGTATTTACAATAAACAGGGAGATCAACTTGGAAGTAACTGGGGGAAACTATGTACATTCTATAACTCTATACATTGTATTACACTGGTACCTGATTTCACTGGTACCTGATTACACTGGTACCTGATTACACTGGTACCTGATTTCAGGCAGAACATACGGGCTGTTACGGGCTTTTTCCTTTCTTGAGGTGGAGGGAGCAGCCTGCTTAAGTTAAAGTCACTGTATGTAAGAGGGATTTCCGTTATGGAATCTTATGGTTGTCCAAAGTTTTGGTTTAAGGGTGCATTAGTTACTTCTTCTGTTAAATTCTTACTTGTGCCTCCGGTGAGTCTGCTTTGTCAATAGGGTACTGATGACAGGAGGCGGATTATCAGAGGATATACCGGTGACATCACAAAAAGGAGGAGTTTTCTCAGTCTCCAAGCTGCTGGATGAGATAGGGAACCCAGAGGTCCGGGACTAGACTGGCTACACTCCAGGAACAACAATTAGCAGGTAAGTCTAATTTCACCTTAATTGGGGATGGGTGAAGAAAGCCCCCAGGTAAGTTAATGAAAACCTCCAGTTAAATACCTTTATGGAAATGGGTAAAAGGGGTAACATCTGGAAAGCAAACTGTATAAATGCCCATAGCCTGGGAAATAAAAACCCAGATGTTGAGGCTTTAATGGAAGAGGCTGACTCGGATTTAGTGGAAGTTACAGAGACATGGTTCATGGACAACCATGACTGGTATGTAAATATACCAGGCTATACTCTATTCAGAAAGGACAGGGAAGGAAGAAGGGGAGGAGGAGTGGCACTATATGTAAATAATAATATTAAAGCTATGGCAATAAAGGGCTTAAAAGGCAGAGAGGAGACACTGTTGGTTAAATTAGAAAGAGGTAAAGAGAAATTAATTTGCTTTGGCGTGATATATAGACCTCCCTCACAGCGAGAAGAAGTTGACAGAGATTTAATAGAAAACATATGCAGCTCTGCCAGGAAAGGGGAAGTGCTACTGATAGGGGATTTCAATATGCCGGATGTTGACTGGCACATCCCTGCTGCAGTGTCATCTAGAAGTAAGGAGATCCTGAATTCTTTACAGGAAGAACTATTCAGGCAACTGGTAATAGAACCCATATGTGAAGGGTCCATACTGGAATTGGTGCTTACCAATGGTAAAGTGTTTCTGATGTTATAGTGAGAGATCATCTCACAGCCAGTGATCACCAGATGGTGTGGTTCAGTATTAGGACAGGGGCTGATAAAATCCATTCAAAAGCGAGGGTCTTAGACTTTAGGAAAATTAACTTTGCCAAGATGGGCCAATACCTCAAGGAGTCATTAGCAGGATGGGAACAGCTGGGGGAAGTAGAAAACAGTGGGCAAAACTGAAAGGGGATATTTTAAGGGCAGCCAACTTTTTTGTTAGAATGATAAATAGAGGTAAAAGGAAAAGGAGGCCGCTATGGTTCTCAAAAGAAGTAGCTGAAAAGGTGAAGAAAAAGAGGGAGGCCTTCACGAAATACAAGAGATCACAGAGAGGAAAACAGGCATCTAATTTGGAAAATTTTAGAGAGGCTGGCAAAGTAGTCAAGAAAGCAAAGATTCAAAAAGAAGAGGAAATGGCCAATGCAATAAAATGGGGGGATACAACATTTTTCAGATATGTTAGTGAAAGGAGGAAGGGCAAAAGTGGTATTCTCAGACCTAAGGGTGAAGGGGAGGAATATGCAGACGATGATGAGGATAAAGCGGAATTGCTTAACAAATATTTCTGTTCATAAGAACATAAGATATGCCATACTGGGTCAGACTGTAGCAGCAAAGCGCAGACAAACCAATGATACCAGGAGTCTGTTCAGAAGGTCCAAATCATTTATTTGTGCACAAGTCTCAAGCAAGTCAATTTCAAAATGGCTGAGCAAAGTTTTCAAGCATTACAATAACTTTTATAGACTTCTGTTCCATTCTAGGTATAGAAAAACATTTCATTGGTCCCGGTAACCTCCCGTACCTCCCGTACCTCTTCTATTGGTCCCGGTACTGATAGGTTTATCCAATTATGTCCCTTCTGTGGGCATGACACCTGCCTGCCCCCCTTCTAGTCCCAATTACAATGGTCAGTTCATCAACTTGTTACTTTCACACTCTCAAGGTTATGGGACCAATTTGTGCGTGCAGAAGAGCAAGGTTCTGTAACTCATCTGTCAGCACTCCTCATTATTTCTCTGCAGATGTACTTTTTCTTATCAGTAACTTTTAAACATGTCTTTTCTGTATTTTTCCATTTCTTAGTTCTGCAGTTCTGCTTACCTAAGCTAATTCAATACTTCTACTGAATTCTATCTTACAATAGCAGCATATTGGGGGATGTGCAATCCTATATGCCTCTCCACAGGTGTCAGACACCGTGGATCACAGGCCTGCACCTGCCACAAGACCAAGGTCCATCAAGCCCAGTATCCTGTTTCCAACAGTGGCCAATCTAGGTCATACGTACCTAGCAGTTTCCCCAAAAGACACAGGTTCCACAATGCTTGTACTGGGTCAAGCATTGATATCCTGGGTCCCTTCTTAATAATGGTTTATGGACCTTTCCTCCAGGAACTTGTCCAAACTTTTTTTAAACCCAGCTACACTAACAGCCTTTACTACATCCTCCAGTAACATATTCCAGAGTTTGATTACACGTTGAGTGAAAAAATATTTTCTTTTATTAGTCTTAAATAGTTTACCCTGTAGCTTCATTGCATGTCCCCTAGTCTTTCTATATTCTGATGACGTAAACAATTTTCGATCTACATTTACCCGTTCCACTCTGTTCATTAATTTATAGACTTCTATCATATCTCCCCTCAGCCGTCTCTTTTCCAGGTTAAAGAGCCATAACCTTTTTAGTCTTTCTTCATAGGCGTATCCTTCCATCCCCTTTACCATTTTGGTGGCTCTTCTCTGAACCTTTTCTAATAAAGCTATATCCTTTTTAAGATACGGTGACCAGAATTGCACACAATATTCAAGATGCGGTCTCACCATGGAACGATATAGATGCATTATAATAGCTTTTGTTTTATTTTCCATTCCTTTCCTTATGATACCTAGCATTCTATTTGCTTTCTTGGCCGCTGCTGAACACTGGGCCGAGGGTTTTAACATGTTATCCACAATGACGCCTAAATCGTTTCCTGGGTGGTGGTTCCTAATTTGGAACCTTGCATCATGTAACCATAGTTTGGGTTGTTCTTCCCTAGGTGCATAACTTTGGACTTGTCCACATTAAATTTCATCTGCCATTTTGATGCCCAGTCTTCCAATTTATCAAGATCCTCTTGCAATTTTCCACAAACCTCTTGGGTTTTAACAACTTTAAATAGTTTTGTGTCATCTGCAAATTTGATAACCTCACTTGTTATTCCCCTTTCCAGGTCATTTATGAATATGTCAAAAAGCAGCGGACCCAGCACAGATCCCTGGGGTACAGCACTATTCACCTTTCTCCAGTGGGAAAATTGGCCATTTAGCCCTACCCTTTGCTTTCTATCTTTTAACCAGTTCCTGATCCACAATAGTACACTGCCTCCTATCCCATGACTCTTTAGTTTTGCCAAAGGTCTCTGATGAGGGACCTTGTCAAAGGCTTTCTGAAAGTCCAGATACACTATATCAACCGACTCACCTTTGTCCACCTGTTTATTCACACCTTCAAAAAACCATAACAGATTAGTAAGACAAGATCTTCCTTGTCTAAAGCCATGTTGGCTGTCTCCCATTAGGCCATGACTATCTACATACTGAGTAATTTTGCTCTTTATGATGGTTTCTACCATTTTTCCTTGTACTGACGTCAGGCCCACCGATCTGTAGTTTCCTGGATCACCCCTGGAACCCTTTTTAAAAATTGGTGTTACATTGGCGATCCTCCAATCTTCAGGAATTACAGATGATTTTAATGAAAATTCAGAGATTACTAATAGCAGGTCTGCAATCTCATATTTCAGTTCTTTCAACACCCTTGGATGTATATCATCCGGCCCAGGTGATTTGCGCCTCTTCAGTTTATCTAATAGTTGTAATACATCTTCCGGCTGTATCAATATTTCCTTCAATTCTTCCGCACCTTTAAATACCACTTCAGTCATGGGTAACATCCCTACATCTTCCTCAGTGAAGACCGAAGCAAAGAATTCATTCAGTCTCTCTGCTATTGCCTTGTTGCCTCTTAGTGCTCCTTTAATCCCTCTATCATCTAATGGACCAACTGACTCTCTCACAATTTTTTTGCTACGAAGGTACTTCAAAAAGTCTTTATTTCGCGTTTTTGCTTCTGCAGCAAGCTTCTTCTCAAATTCTCCCTTTGCCTGCCTTATCAATGCCTTGCATTTGACTTGCCAGTGTTTGTGCTGTTTCCAGGTTTTGTCGTTCGGCTCTTTTTCCATTTCCTGAAAGATGCTTTTTTGGCAACAACAGCCTCTCTGACCTCACCTTTAAACCATGCTGGCAGTTTTTGGACTTCCTTCCACTTTTCTTAAAAAGTGGAATACAGCTGGTCTGGGCTTCCAATATATTTATTTATTTACAGGCCCTTATATACCGCACTTTTCAGTATCAGTGCGGTTTACAAATAACAAAAACATTTGTATCAGAACAAGTGATCTTATGCTTGCAGTGTAACAGGATAGGTAACTTGGGACTGAAAACTAGGGTATTTTTAAACAACACCCAATCTTGATGAAAGTCTTTAACCGTTGCAACTGCTCCTTTTAGTTTTTTCTTAACTATTTTCCTCATTTTATCATAGTCTCCCTTTCGAAAGTTAAAAGGTAGTACTGTGGATTTCCTTACTATCTCTCCTCCACTAATTAAATCAAACGTAATCATGCTAAGATCACTATTGCCAAGTGGCCCCAACACCCTTATCTCTTGCACTAGATCTGGTGTTCCACTAAGGACTAGGTCCAATATGGCTTCCCCTCTGGTCAGTTCATGAACCAGCTGCTCGAAGAAGCAGTCATTTATTTCATCTAGGAACTTTATCTCCCTAGCATATCCTGCCATGACACTGACCCAGTCGATACCGGGGTAATTGAAATCACCCATTATTATTACTGCGCTGTAACTTTTGTTAGCTTCCTTGATTTCTTTGAGCATTTCATCATCCATTTGTTCATTCTGGCCAGGCGGTCGATAGTACACCCCCACTGCCATCGCCTTCCCCTTTTTATATGCAATTTCAATCCATAGAGATTCTACAGCAAATTTTGTTTCCTGCAAAATTTTAATCCTTTCTGACTCAATGCCCTCTCTAACATAGAGCGCAACCCCTCCACCAATTTGATCAGCTCTATCATTACGATATACTTTGTACCCAGGTATCACAGTGTCCCACTGGTTGTCCTCCTTCCACCATGTCTCTGATATTCCAGTCATATCTAACCTCTCATTTAGTGCCATATATTCTAACTCTCCCATCTTATTTTGTAGACTTCTAGCATTTGCATATAAGCATTTTAGAGAGTGTATTTTATTCATATTAATCTGGCTATTTGTAGACATGGGTAATTTGGGATCTTTAAGCTCTGTCTGCTCCATACTTGAGGGCATTTGGACTACTTTACTCTTTTTTGGAACCTCTCTGCGTTTGGTAGTGTCCTTCAAGGATACATTCTTCTGAACCATGCGCTCTTGGGTGACTGTCGGCTTTCCCCTATTATCTAGTTTAAAAGCTGCTCTATCTCCTTTTTAAAGATTAATGCCAGCAGCCTGGTTCCATCCTGGTTAAGGTGAAGCCCATCCCTTCAGAAGAGCCCCTCCTTTCCCCAGAATGTTACCCAGTTCCTAACAAATCCAAAACCCTCATCTCTGCACCTTTGTCTCATCCACGCATTGAGACTCTGGAGCTCTGCCTGCCTTTTGGGTCCTGCGAGTGGATCGGAAAGCATTTCGGAGAACACTACCCTGGAAGTTCTGGATTTCAACTTCCTACCTAAAAGCCTAAATTTAGCCTCCAGAACCTCCCTACCACATTTTCCTATGTCATTGGTACCGACATGTACCAAGACAGCAGACTCCTCCCCAGCATTATCTAAGACCTTATCTAATTGGCGCGTGAGGTCCGCTACCTTCGCACCAGGCAGGCATGTTACCAGGCAATCCTCCATCCACCAGCCACCCAGCTATCTACATGCCTCATGATCGAATCACCAACTACAACGGCTGTCCTAACGCTTCCCTCATGGGCACATGGCCCTGGAGAAACTTCCTCGGTGCGAGAAGGTTTTACATCACCTGGAGGACAGGTCCTAGTTACAGGATCACTTCCTGCCACACCAGGGTGATGCTCTCCTCTCACGTGAGCTCTCTCTTCCATGGCAACAGGGATGCTGTCAGATTGGAAGTGGGACTTCAGGACTATATCCCTGTAGGTCTCATCTATGTACCTCTCTGTCTTTCTTATGTTTTCCAAGTCTGCTACTCTAGCCTCCAGAGAATGGACTCTTTCCCTGAGAGCAAAGAGCTCCTTCACCTAGTGCACACGTAAGACCTCTCACCAACTGGGAGAAAATCATACATGTGACACTCAATGCAAAAGACTGGAAAGCCCCCATCTCGATGCTGGACTGCTGTTCTGTGTTCACAGATGAAGGGCCAGGAGCAGGACCTCAGAAAACATCCACAAACAGGAACAGAAGCAAGGGGCATCTCAAATGATTTGCAGAAGGCTATTTTTGGGAGGAACTAGCTAAACTGAAAGTAGACAAAGCGATGGGACCAGATGGGATAAACACAAGAATACTGAGGGAACTTGGGGACATTCTAGCAGCTCCACTGTTTGACCTTTTCAATGCCTCTTTGGAGTTGGGTGTGGTGCCAGAGGACTACAGAGATGTACGTACGTGTGGATCATTTACACAAAAGTGGAAGTAAAGATGTGGATGAAAACTACAAGACGGTTAGTTTAACTCAGTGGTGAGTAAATTATCGGAAGAATTGCTGAAAGAGAAAATAGTGAGGTTTCTGGAGTCCAACGGATTACTGGATACGAGTCAGCATGTATTTACCAGAGGCCGGTCTTGTCAGACAAATCTGATTGATTTCTTTGACTGGGTAACCAAGACGTTGGACCGAGGGAGAGCCCTAGATGTTGTGTACTTAGATGTTAATAAAGCCTTTGACACCGTTCCAGACAGGCGACTTATAAAAAAACTGAGCACCCTAGGGATGAACCCAAAAGATACCGATTGGGTTAGAAATTGGTTGAGTGGGAGGTGACAAAGGGTACAAGTAAATGGAGCTCACTGAGAAGGAGGTTACCAGTGAAGTGCCGCAGGGATTTGTCCTTCGTTCGATTCTTTTTAACATCTTTGTTTGTGATATAGCGGAAAGGCTATCAGGCTATAAAATACAGTCTCTAAAATGCTTGTATGCCAATGCTAGAAGTCTAAACAATAAGATGGGAGAGTTAGAATATATAGCACTAAATGAGAGGTTAGATATGATTGCACTCTCAGAGACATGGTGGAAGGAGGATAACCAGTGGGACACTGTGATACCTGGATACACACTATATCGTAATGATAGAGCTGATCAAATTGGTGGAGGGGTTGCGCTCTATGTTAGAGAGGGCATTGAGTCAAAAAGGATTAAAGTTTTGCGGGAACAAAATTTGCTGTAGAATCTCTATGGATTGAAATTCCATTTATGAAGGGGAAGGTGATGGCAGTTGGAGTATACTATCGACCGCCTGGCCAGAATGAACAAATGGATGATGAAATGCTCAAAGAAATCAAGGAAGCTAACAAAAGTCACAACAGAGTAGTAATAGTGGGTGATTTAAATTACCCCGGTATCGACTGGGTCAGTGTCACAGCAGGACAAGCTAAAGAGATAAAGTTTCTAGATGGAATAAATGACTGTTTCTTGGAGCAGCTGGTTCATGAACCGACCAGAGGGGAAGCCATACTGGACCTAGTCCTTAGTGGAACGCCAGATCTGGTGCAAGAAATAAGGGTGTTGGGACCACTTGGCAATAGTGATCATAGTATGATCATGTTTGATTTAATTAGTGGAGGACAGATAGTAAAGGCATCCACAGTACTACCTTTTAACTTTCAAAAGGGAGACTATGATAGAATGCGGAATATAGTTAGGAAAAAACTAAAAGGAGCGGTTCCAAAGGTTAAAGACTTACAGCAAGCTTGGGTGTTATTTAAAAATACTATCCTCGAAGCCCAGACCAGCTGTATTCCACGCATTAGGAAAAGTGGAAGAAAGTCCAAAAAACTGCCAGCATGGTTTAAAGGTGAGGTCAGAGAGGCTGTTGCTGCCAAAAAAGCAACCTTCAGGAAATGGAAAAAAGAGCCAAATGATGAAAACTGGAAACAGCACAAGCACTGGCAAGTTAAATGCAAAGCATTGATAAGGCAGGCAAAGCGGGAATTTGAGAAGAAACTTGCTACGGAAGCAAAAACACGAAATAAAGACTTTTTCAAGTACATTCGTAGCAAAAGGCCTGTGAGAGAGTCAATTGGACCATTAGATGATAGAGGGGTAAAAGGGGCAGTAAGAGGAAACAAGGCTATAGCAGAGAGACTGAATGAATTCTTTGCTTCGGTCTTTACTGAGGAAGATGTAGGGATGTTACCCAAGACTGAAGTGGTATTTAAAGGTGATACTGCAGAGGAATTGAGAGAAATATCGCTACACCGGGAAGATATATTACAACTATTTGATAAACTGAATAGTAGCAAATCACCTGGACCAGATGGTATACATCCCAGAGTGTTGAAAGAACTGAAATATGAGATTGCAGACCTGCTATTAGTAATCTGTGAACTATCATTAAAATCATCTCTAATACCTGAAGATTGGAGGATCACCAATGTAACGCCAATTTTTAAAAAGGGTTCCAGGGGTGATGCGGGGAACTACAGACTGGTGAGCCTGACGTCAGTACCATGGAAAATGGTAGAAACCATCATAAAGAATAAAATTACACAGCATGTAGATAGTCATGGCCTAATGGGAGACAGCCAACATGGCTTTAGACAAGGAAGATCTTGTCTTACTAATCTGATATGTTTTTTTGAAGGTGTGCATAAACAGTGTGACACGGAAGATCTGCCCTGTGCCTTTAAAACACAGAAATCTGCTGGGTTTAGCTCAGATTCTGACAGGCAGGGAGATCAAAAGCTTTCCAGTTACCATAGGCAACCAAAACAGGCTGAGACACAAGGTCTGAAGGCACGCCCTGCTAGCAAACACGCCCCAGTTAATCAGGAAAACAGTTTTCACATGGGCAAGAAAACGCCCCTAAACCTGTATAAAAAACATCCAAAGCAAACAGAGTTATACCAGAAAGACCAGAGAGATCAGGGAGATCTCGGAGAGCAGGAAGTTCACGAGGAACAGGAAGCTGCAGAAGCTTGGCAAGTAAGAGGAAACTTGCAGGTCTCAGACGGAGGTTCAGAATACTCCTATGCTGACTCTGATTTACCTGAGTCTTGGAGCAGAAAGCCAAGGAGGAATTTGCAAAGGGAAACAAAGCTACCTGCAACAAGAGAGATTAGTTACAGGAAACGCTCTCCTCTGACGCAGTGTGATTTTCCCAGGCACAGAGCTCAGTGGAAGGAACGTGAGGCAGCTGTTAAGAAGCCATATATAATTGAAAAGCAGAGCTGCTTGAAATACTTGCAACCCTGTGAGAGGGAAAGTAATTCGGTTGAAGACATTTGTATGAGTGATGAGGATGAATGTATGTCTCTAAAACCCTGCAGAAGACTTCCAAGAGAAAAGTCTGTCAGGACCAGAACAGGACAGTGTTATGAGCTAATGCCAGGCACAAGAGGTAGGAGATTGAAAAGCTACAAAGAGAAAGCAGGTTTAAACAGAGCTGTTTCTCCGTCCTGCTTTTACAAGCTGTCTGATAACTACCTGCCTTATTGTGGAGAGGGCTGTGTTGAAAGCTCAGAGACTGATTTGAGGAGGTTTCAAACTTTCTGCCCTAGAGAAAATAATGTGGTTGAAGAACCAATGATTACAGAGCCAAGTAGCTTAAATCCCTGTATTGAGGACATGGATTGCTCTTTGTTAATGACTGATATAAGTTCGCTGTGCTAGCTAAAGACAAGAGTGCCTTGTAGAGAGCTGAATGAGCACAGAAGAGACTGTCAGCATTTTCATTTGGATTCTGTTTATTATTATTCCTGTTTTTGTTCAAGCGAGAAGCTGTGTTTTGTTTTCACCTTCAGTTTTGCCAGAAGCATGGCTACATTTTGAGTTCTTGTGTTTTGTACTGTTTTTGAAAATCCAACCCCCGGGAGGGGAATAAAAATCCTTCTTAAACCTGACCACTCAGTCTCAACTACTCCTTTTCATAAAGAAAGGTCAGGCCCAGCAGAGTGACTGGCTGCCTACGCCTCAGTCCAGCCACTGCTGGTGACAACAGGTAGACAAAGGTGAGTCGGTTGATATAGTGTATCTGGACTTTCAGAAAGCTTTTGACAAAGTCCCCCATCAGAGACTTTTGGCGAAGCTTAAAAGTCATGGGATAGGAGGCAGTGTACTATTGTGGATCGGGAACTGGTTAAAAGATAGAAAGCAGAGGGTAGGGCTAAATGGCCAATATTCCCAATGGAAAAAGGTGAATAGTGGAGTACCCCAGGGATCTGTACTGGGTCCGCTGCTTTTTGACATATTCATAAATGACCTGGAAAAGGGAATAACTATTTATTTATTTAGTATACATTTGTATACTGCTACTTCCAGCGATCAGCAGCGGTTTTTGATTACAGATTGGAAATTGTCAAATCATGACAGGAAATTTTTGAGGTATAAACACATTGATTAGACAGGAAAGCACAGCACACAGAGAACTATTTTACAGGGAATATGGGCTATGGAGGGTTAAGTGGCTTGCCCAAGACCACAAGGAGCACCTGTGGGACTAGAAACCCCAGTCCTTCCGGCCCAAGGTTGCTGTCCTCTAGTGGGATTTGAACCCCCGACCTTCCAGCCTGAAGTACCTTGACCCAACCACTAGGCTACTCCTCCACTCCTAGTGAGGTTATCAAATTTGCAGATGACACAAAACTGTTTAAAGTTGTTAAAACCCAAGAGGATTGTGGAAAACTGCAGGAGGATCTGGATAAATTGGAAGACTGGGCATCCAAATGGCAGATGAAATTTAATGTGGACAAGTGCAAAGTTATGCACCTAGGAAAGAACAACCCACACTATAGTTATACGATGCAAGGCTCCACATTAGAAACCACCACCCAGGAAAAAGATTTAGGAGTCATCGTGGATAACATGTTAAAACCCTCCGCCCAGTGTGCAGCGGCGGCCAAGAAAGCAAATAGAATGCTAGGTATCATAAGGAAAGGGATGGAGAATAAAACAAAGGATGTTATAATGCCTCTGTATCGCTCCATGGTACGACCGCACCTTGAATATTGTGTGCAATTCTGGTCACCGTATCTTAAAAAGGACATAGCGTTATTAGAAAAAGTACAGAGAAGAGCCACCAAATTGGTGAAGGGGATGGAAAGCTACTCCTATGAAGAGAGGCTAAGAAGGTTAGGGCTCTTTAGCCTGGAGAAGAGACGGCTGAGAGGAGATATGATAGAGGTCTATAAATTAATGAATGGAGTGGAACGGATAAACGTGGATCAATTGTTTACGCTATCAGAATATAGAAAGACTAGGGGACATGTAATGAAGCTACAGGATAAACTATTTAAGACAAATAAGAGAAAATATTTTTTCACTCAACGTGTAATCAAACTCTGGAATCTGTTACCGGAGGATGTAGTAAGGGCTGTTAGTATAGCCCGGGTTTAAAAAAGGTTTGGACAAGTTCCTGGAGGAAAGGTCCATAAACCACTATTAAAAAGGGACCCAGGATATCAATGCTTGACCCAGTACAAGCATTGTGGAACCTGTGTCTTTTGGGGATATTGCTAGGTACGTATGACCTAGATTGGCCACTGTTGGAAACAGGATACCGGGCTTGATGGACCTCGGTCTGACCCAGTATGGCATGTCTTATGTTCTTATGTTCTTAGGTAAGGTTTGCCTCCTGGTGGATGATACCAAAATCTGAAATAGAATAGGCACCCAGGAAGGTGTAGATAAAATGAGGAGGGATCTAGCTAAGCTTGTTCTAGAATTTGGCAGCTGAGGTTTAATGTTAAAATATGCAGGGTCATGCATTTGGCCTGCAGCAATCCAAAGGAGCTGTACAGTATAGGGGGTGAAGTACTTCTGCATACAAAAGAAGAGCAGGACCTAGGTGTGATTGTGGATAAGGCGACGGCAAAAGCTTGAAGGATGCTTGGGCGCATAGAGAGAAATGGACAGTAGAAGAACAGAGGTGATAGTGCCTCTGTTTATGTCCTTGGTGCGACCTCATTTGGATTATTGTGTGCAATTCTGGAGACCACACCTTCAAAAGACCGGTGAGCCTCACGTCAGTACCGGGAAAAATGGTAGAAACCATTATAAAGAATAAAATTACTCAGCAAGTAGATAGTCATGGCCTAATGGGAGACAGCCAACATGGCTTTAGACAAGGAAGATCTTGTCTTACTAATCTGTTATGTTTTTTTGAAAGTGTGAATAAACAGGTGGACAAAGGTGAGACGGTTGATATAGTGTATCTGGACTTTCAGAAAGCCTTTGACAAGGTCCCTCATCAGAGACCTTTGGCAAAACTAAAGAGTCATGGGATAGGAGGCAGTGTACTACTGTGGATCAGGAACTGGTTAAAAGATAGAAAGCAGAAGGTTGGGCTAAATGGCCAATTTTCCCAATGGAGAAAGGTGTACCCCAGGGATCTGTGCTGGGTCCACTGCTTTTTGACATATTCATAAATGACCTGGAAAGTGGAAATAACGAGTGAGGTTATCAAATTTGCAGATGACACAAAACTATTTAAAGTTGTTAAAACCCAAGAGGATTGTGGAAAATAGCAAGAGCATCTTGATAAATTGGAAGACTAGGCATCAAAATGGCAGATGAAATTTAATGTGGACAAGTGCAAAGTTATGCACCTAGGGAAGAACAACCCAAACTATGGTTCCACAATGCAAGGTTCCACATTAGGAACCCACCACCCAGGAAAACGATTTAGACATCATTGTGGATAACATGTTAAAACCCTCGGACCAGTGTGCAGCGGCGGCCAAGAGAGCAAATAGAATGTTAGGTATCATAAGCAATGTTCCCTCTAATTTTCTGTAGGCTGTGTGCGCATAAAATATCAGCTGTGCAGCTTTTGAAGGAAGGTTAAATTTTTGTGCGCCACATAACGACACTCGGAGTTATATACTTTAAAATTTGACTACACGTGGGGGGGCGGAGCCTGATGTCCAGCGGGTAAGACGCTTCGCGCTGAAGCTCCCGAGAGGCCTACTTAGAATCCTGACTTAATACCTATACAAACTTACTATTTCGCTCCGGGCTGACCGGGGTACCTCGGGGGGGATGGCGGCCCATAAACCAGCGCGCTTGGACTTCGGGTCTCCTTCTTCTTCTCACGGAAAACGCTCCAAAACAGAGGTGTCCTCCCCACAGAAGATGGTTCCATTTCGTGAAAACCCCGAAATGCACCTGGAGATTTTGGAGGAACTACGCGGCGTGAAGGAATTGGTGCAGTCCAATGGAGAAGCGCTTAGAGCCCTGCGAGAAGACTTTGGAGTGCTCCAGGACCGACTTGAAAGTCTCTCATTACGGCAGGACAATATGGCGGGGGTCCTCGACTCGCACGCGGTGCGCTTGGGCGCACTGGACAAGGCCGAGCGCCAGATACAGAATCTGCAAAAGGAGTTAGAAGATAGCAATAATCGAGCCCGTCGCAACAATGTGAGGCTCATTGGAATACCGGAGGGGGCGGAAGCGGGAGATATGAGAGAATTCCTGCTCAAAACTCTTCCCTCCTTGCTGAAGATCACCTTTCATAAAGAATTGGAAATCGATCGTGCACACCGTGTTCCTACCCACATGGCGCTCAACCGAACGACCCCCCGGCCTATTATCTTTCGCTTGCTACGATATCAACAAGTGGAACAAATTTTAAATGCTGCCCGGGCGAACCATCATTTGGAATTTGAAGGTCACAAAGTCTCCTTCTTCCCTGATTTGGCAAAGCCTACCGTTGACCGACGGAAGAAACTCCTTGCTTTTCGCCCTCGCCTTCAACAGCTACAGGCTCGCTTTGGCCTGTTGTATCCCGCGAAGCTCCGAGTGACTCTTCACAACCAGACCAGGACATTCGAAGATCCTGATCTACTATCAACATTTTTAGACTCCAAAGAAGCAGAGCAGATGCGCTAATTCAACGACGTGGACTTTTATTCGCCGGCTCTGTCCGCCATTTTGAAGGGCCCGATGCGGCGGTCATAGTCAAGCACAGAGACTTCCTGGACTTTCTTTCTTTCTTTCTATGACTCTTGTTTTGTGGTCTCCTCTCCCTCCATGATGTGTGCCTCGGTCGGATTCGGAGCACGCACAGTCCTACAGGTTATGTGTTTTTCAATTTCGGCCTTCTCTGGGGCTTCTCCCCGCAGACACATGGTCGCCAGTAATTTTTGGGGTTTTGCTTCTTCTCTACCGCGCTGCGGTTTTTCTTTTTTAATGTGGGGCGCTTCATTGTATTATCTAAGCTTATTTTCTTTTATGCCATATGTACAGCCTGTTACAGTCAATATGAGGGACATTGTGAAATTAGGTGCGCTATCATGCTCAGAATTTTTAACTTGTCTGAATGGCTTTATGTAAAATTTTATCACTCAACGTAAAGGGCATTAATAGTCCAATCAAAAGAAAGAAAATCCTTAGCTATCTTAGCCATGAGCATGCTGATTTAGCGTTTCTTCAGGAAACGCACTTAAACTCTGCTGAAACACTGAAACTCAATGTTAAGCCTTACATGGTGGCTGCCTATTCTCCCGCCGTTTCCAAACGGTGCGGGGTAGCCATTCTGGTTAAGAAATCTTTGCAAGCTACTGTAATTGACACTAGCGCTGACAAGGAGGGTAGATGGACCCGAGTACATCTCAAGGTTGGAGATAGTGAATTTACATGTATTTGCATTTATGCCCCGAATGTGGACAACCCTGCTTACTATGCAAGTATTGCGCAGTTGGCACAGGCCTCTGCCAATACTCCATTAATACTTGGTGGTGACTTTAATCAAGTATTAGACCCTCTGATAGATAGACAGCCGCCAAGAACGAGTAGTCCACCCAAGAGTCTTGCTACCCTTACAGCTCTGATGCAAGATCTTGCGCTGGTAGATATATGGAGGCTGCTTCACCCCTCCGACTTAGAGTTCACTTTCTTTTCTGCCCCCCATCACTCCCAATCTAGAATAGATTTCTTTCTCATTTCCAAAGCACTGATTTCTCAAGTAGACACGACTAAGACTCATCCTCTCCATATTTCAGATCATGCTGCCATATCTTTATCATTACGTGTCACTGCGCGGGACGATTCTCCCCGAGCTTGGTTTTTTGATAGATCCCTACTGGGTCAAAAAGATTTTCAGGTTGATATAAAGGCCGCTATCCAAGATTATTTTCATTTTAACTCACCCCATGACACAGCGGGCTGGGCTTGGTGGGAGGGTTTTAAAGCATCTATCCGTGCCACTATAACTAGCTATCAAATTCGGCAGGGGAAACAAAGAAAGCAGCATTTACTGACTCTAGAGCAGCAGATGCAAGCTGGGGAGCGGCTCCTCACGTCCCGTACTGACCCATGTATTTTACTCCGTTTACAACGCTTGCGTTTTCAATACAATCAGCTTTTGCACACTGCTGCTGTTAAAAATATTGAATCACAACAAGGGCTATATTATCGGGAAAATAATCGTGCTGGCAAATTATTAGCAAATGCCCTAAAAGGTCGAAAAGAAGCCAAGCGTGTTACCGCCCTCCGTAATCCGTCGGGGGGGGGCTTGGTCACTAAAGATACCGAAATCTTAGAACTCTTTCGTGACTTTTATACTCGGCTTTATCAATCTGAATGTGATTTTGAGCCAGATGTATTTGAACGCTTACTTTCAGGAGTACAAAGACCGACCCTCTCTGACGAAGATAGAGTGGCCTTGGACACACCATTTACTGTCTCAGAAATTCATTCTGCTATTAAGAAATGTGCCTCAGGTCGAGCCGCAGGCCCAGACGGTCTCCCCGCTGAATTCTACAAAACCTTTCACGCTGATTTAGCTCCAGTTTTGAAAATTTATTTTTCTGCTCTGGCCGAGGAGGGTTCTCCTTCTGGGTCCTTTTCAATGGCAAATGTAGTAGTTTTTGAGAAAGAGGGGAGAGACCCGCAACTAACAGCTAATTATCGTCCAATTTCCCTCCTAAACGCGGACTATAAAATCTTTGCCACCATTCTCTCTACCCGGCTCTCGGATAGGATGCCTACCTTAATACACCCAGATCAATGCGGTTTCATTCCTGGTAGATCAACTGCTGACAATGCTCGGACTCTATGCCATGTATTGACTACCGCAGTTAATCTTGATCGCCCATTTGTTGGCCTCTCACTTGATGCTGAGAAGGCCTTTGATCGCTTAGAGTGGCCCTTCCTGTTTGCAGTCCTCCGCTGGTACGGATTCGGGGAAGGTTTTCTCCGTTGTCTTCGCACCATGTACGCTCAGCCTACAGCCAGTATATGCGCAAATGCTTTAAAGTCTCAGCCTTTTCCCCTTCAACGCGGCACTCGCCAGGGATGCCCACTGTCTCCACTCCTCTTCGATCTTGCACTCGAACCCTTGGCTTTACTAATCCGGCAATCGGAGGAGATTCATGGAGTCCCCTTCACCCATAGGGAAATCAAAATTTCAGCGTATGCTGATGATCTTATGCTTTTTGTCTCAATAGACTCAGTACCGGCTGTCCTAGAGCAAATTGGTAAATACTCACAACTGTCCGGTTATAAGATAAATTGGACCAAGTCGGTAGCCTTTCCATTAAATCCTCTGCTTCATCAGGCAGATATGCAATCCTTCCCCTTTTTATGGCAACCTCGCATGGTCAAATACCTTGGGGTTCACTATTGTTCTCCTTTGGAAGACACTATCTCCTTCAATGCCAAAGACTTAACCTCTAAAGTCCGGGCGCTTACTCACCGCTGGACTCCTTTAACGCTTACCTGGTGGGGTCGATTAGAAACCATAAAAATGATGATTGTTCCGAAAGTGAATTATATCTTAGAAATGGTGCCCTGTCTCTTCCCTCGACGTATATATAAAGATATCGAGGGCCTTCTGACTAGATACTTGTGGCAAAACAAGACACCTAGGATAGCGAAACATAAGCTGCAAGCAGATAAGGAAAATGGGGGTGTCAGATTCCCTGATTTCCTGAAGTATCATCAATCTTTTCTTCTCAAACAAGGTGCTCGTTGGCTGGAAGATCCAGTACCGAGTAGACCTGTGTGGCTAGACATAGAAGAGGACCTTTGCAAACCGATTCCTCTTACTTTTCTCCCTGGTATGACTCTCCCATCAGACTCCCACTTTCCACCAATGCTTTTAGACACCTTAGGTGCCTTTAATAATCTCATGCAATCTTTAGACTCCCGACTCTGTCCGTTAGACAAGCTCCCACTTTGGTACAACCCTCGATTTCGAATACAAAATAAGCCGATGGCGTGGAGCCCCTGGTACACTAGGGGCATTTGGATTCCTAGTCAGTTGTTCCATGAAGGTCGCTGGAAAACTTTTAGTGAATTGCAAATTGAATTTGGTCTCCCAGCGAAACACTACTTTCAGTTGGTGCAACTTCAGCATTGCCTTAGGAGTGCTAAGGTGCTCCCGCCATCGGCCTCCCCTACACAAGGTTGGTTGGAGACTATCCGATCTATCGGTAGTTCACCGGGTGTAGCATCCAATTTTTACAAAACCTTATGTAATGCTATAACTAGGGATACCCCTATAGCGCAGAAAGCATGGGAGAGAGAATTGCATGTGACCTTGACCCCGGAGCAATGGAGCCTTGTCTGGAGTAGAGTGACACGGGTCTCCCGATCCGCCTCACTCACTCAGACACTCTTCTTTCTAGCCCACCGGTGTTTTTACACTCCTGACAGATTAGCCAAATGGAACACTACTCAGGGCAATAATTGTTGGACATGTCATGCGGCCATTGGTTCACTACCTCATGTTATGTATGAATGTCCCGCACTACAGTATTACTGGAGTCGGGTCTGGGGTCGTATCCAGTCTATTTTGCACTTTCAAGAGCCCCTTTCTTGGAGGATAGTGGGACTTCGCTCAGCTGCGGGGATCCCCTCTCTTCCAAAGACGGCTTACTTCCTTTTGGACTTTATGCTAGGCATTGCTATTTCCCTAATTACGAAATACTGGAAAAATAGCTCCCAATTGAGCCCCAATGAATGGTGGAATCATGTCTGTCTCTGCAGTAAATATGAACAAATACCTCGTATGTTTGCTTCCCCCATTCAGACTCCTCATCATCGGTCTAAATGGAAGATGCTCAATGACTATGTACATTCTGCTCAATGCTCTCATCTGACTGTCTAAATTTATATATATCTTTGTCTCATGATTATTCTGTATCGCAGATACTCTTTTGATTGTTTTGATGTACAATCACTGTTGTTTGGAAGCGCTCACATGCTGACATAATCAGCTAGAGAAGAAGCGTGGGGGTGGGGGGTAATTGGGTTTACTTTTCTTTATTGTATACTTGTTTTGTCTCCTTTGGTGTGTTGTTTCTTTTGTTTGTTGCAAAATGAAAATAAAAGTTTCAAAAAAAAAAAAAAATTTGACTACACGTGAGAATACAGTATGTACACCACATTGATTGCACTAGAAAATATTGTAGAACTTGTGAAAACCGTAAATGCACAGCAACTTTTAAATTTTAAGACATCTGTGTTGTTTTCTATCAAAATCAGAACCGTAATTTTTGTGCGCTCTGTTGTAAAGTATGTGCGCTCACTCGGCGAGGTGTGTGCGCGCGCACTCGCGCACAGCTTAGAGGGAACAGTGATCATAAGGAAAGGAATGGAATATAAAACAAAAGCTATTATAATGCCTCTATACCGTTCCATGGTGAGACCGCACCTTGAATATTGTGTGTAATTCTAGTCGCCGTATCTTAAAAAGGATATAGCGTTATTAGAAAAGGTTCAGAGAAGAGCCACCAAAATGGTAAAGGGGATGGAAGGATACTCCTATGAAGAAAGGCTAAAAAGGTTAGGGCTCTTTAACCTGGAAAAGAGACGGCTGAGGGGAGATATGATAGAAGTCTATAAATTAATGAACGGAGTGGAACATGTAAACGTAGATCGATTGTTTACGTCATCAGAATATAGAAAGACTAGGGGACATGCAATGAAGCTACAGGGTAAACTATTTAAGACTAATAAAAGAAAATATTTTTTCACTCAACGTGTAATCAAACTCTGGAATTTGTTACCGGAGGATGTAGTAAAGGCTGTTAGTGTAGCTGGGTTTAAAAAAGGTTTGGACAAGTTCCTGGAGGAAAGGTCCATAAACCATTATTAAGAAGGGACCCAGGATATCAATGCTTGACCCAGTACAAGCATTGTGGAACCTGTGTCTTTTGGGGAAACTGCTAGGTACGTATGACCTAGATTGGCCACTGTTGGAAACAGGATACTGGGCTTGATGGACCTTGGTCTGACCCAGTATGGCATATCTTATGTTCTTATGTTAAATAGGTTGGAGTCAGTGCAGAGGGTGGCTACTAAAATGGTTAGTAGTCTTCAAAGCATATGAGGACAAACTTAAGGATCCTAATATGTATACTTTAGAGGAAAGACGAGATAGAGATGATATGATGGAGATGTTTAAATACCTTCATGGCACAAATGCACAGGAGGAGAGCCTCTTTCAATTGAAAGAAAGTTTTGCTATGAGGGAACATAGGATGAGGTTGAAAGAGATTAGTCTCAGGAGTAATATACAGAAATATTTCTTTATGGAAAGAGTGGTAGATGCGTGGAATAGTCTTCCAGTGGAGGTGATAGAGATTAGGACAGTATCTAAATTCAAAAAAGCATGGGACACAGAGGATCTTTAAAGGAAAAAAGGGGACTGTTATAGTGGTTGATATGGAAGGGTAGACTATATAGACCATGTGGTCTTTTTCTACTGTCATGTTTTTATGTTTCTATGGTTTTAAAGCAGATTTAAGGTGTGATTGGAAGCCAGCGGTTAAGAAGGGGGGTGACGTGGCCGTGCCTAGTGGAGCCTAGAATGATGTGAGCAGCAGTGTTTTGTGCCATCTGCAGAGGTGGGATAGTTTGCTTGGGAAGGCCGAGGTATATGGAGTTGCAGCATTACAGTATGAGTACTATGAATGCTTGGCAGACTGTTCGGAAGTGATCATGGCTGAGGAGGGGTTTGAGACTACATATTATGGCCATTTTGTAGTACACATTTCTGGAGATCTTGTTTATGTGTCGTTGGAAGTTAAAGTTGCAGTCCAAGGTGATTCCAAGGTTTTTTACTCTTTCCTTATGGGTATAGAACAATTAGGCAGGCTGATTGATTGAGGGTCTGTAAGGGAGGTGTTGCGTGTGATGATGAGGGCTTCCTTTTTATTGTAGTTGATGTTCAGGTTGTTGTGAGAGAACCAGCCTGTCATTTCTTGTAGGCAAGTAACTATTGTTGTGTAGTCTGCCTTCACAAAGTTGATCAGAGTGTAAATCATCAGCAAACATAGCATAAAGGATGTTGTGTTTCTTGATGACATCACAGATGGGGCGTATGCAGAGATTAAAGAGCAGGGCAGATAGAGATGAACCGTGTGGTACTCATTATGCATATGGGAAGGTGGATGAGGTAACAGTGCCAGCTCTGACTTGTTATTGCCTGTTAGTGAGGTATGAGTTAAACCACTTGAAAGTTGTGTTCTTTAGGCCAATGACACCGAGTCTTCACAGGAGAATGCTGTGGGAGACGATGTCAAAGGCTGCAGATACATCGACAAAGATGAGTAGAAATCCCATTTTCAGGCAATCAATCTGTCTTATTAGGCTGTCAAGGAGTACTGTTAGCAAAGATTCCACACTGTGGTTGCAGTGGAGCCTATATTGTTGGGGATCCAGAGGGGCATGAGAGTCAATGTGATCCTGAAGCTGATGGTATGCTGTTTTTTCAAGTATCTTTGTGAGGATTGGAAGGCTTGAGATTGGATGATATGTTGAAGGATCATCTTTGATGGGGGTGGCAGTCTTGGGGACTTGCCGGATGGTTACTTAAGAGACAGGGGCATGTAACCCTGTTTTAGAGAAGAATGGACTAATTTGTGGATGTATTTGGAGAGCACATCCCTTGTGGCTTTTATCCATGGGACCGGGCAGGGGTCAGTTGGTGAAGTGCTGGTATTTAGTTTGGCTATAGTGTGTGAGATCTGATCAATGGTGGGTATGCTAAATTACCCTATGTGTGTTCAAGGGGCATACTTTCGGTGGGTGGAGCAAAGGCAGGAAAGGTTTGTTTTGCAGCAAATTGTGTCTAGTGATCAGGAAGTTTGCATAAGCTTGAGGGCTGATGGTTTTGGTTCCATGGGGGGTGGGCTCTTTAGTGAGGGACTGTACTATTTTGAAGAGTTCTCTGGGTTTGTTTGCCGATCGTAGTATTAGGTTCATGTGGTATTCACATTTGCAGTGGTTAATTAGGTTGTTGTAGTCCTGCCGTTTAGCCTGGTATAGTTGTTGTGTAGTTTAGGTTTTGTTTCTTCTCCATCTCCTCTCTATTTTGCAGAGATGCCTCTTTGCTGCTTTGATTTCTTCTAAGCACCATGGTGCTGATCTTCTAGTCGTAATGGTGCATCCTATGCTTCCTCTTTCTGGTGCTCGGACAGCTGCATTGATTGTACTATCCCACTGTTCTATAGCTTTGTCAAGGTCGGTGTGGTCCAGATTTAGAGCTGCTTGTTCTCAATGATTATTGTGTTGCAGTGCTTGGTGCTCTTAGTTGCTAGATTTTTAAATCTGAGATGGGTGTTGGCTAATATCAGTACACCCCCACTCTCCTATTTGTGTGTGGGCAGTTAAATGCAGTTTGGGTTGGGGAGTTAGTTTATTCAGGATGACTTGGTCTGAATCGGCTAGCCAAGTTTCGGCGATGCAGCAGATATCAGTTTGGTGATGTTGGAAGTGGTAGGTGAGGGTGATTGCTTTATTTCTGACAAACCTTGTATTAATGAGTTCTGTGTTGATTGGACCGAGGTTGGGATGATTTTTGTGTGCATGTGGATTAGGTTTGATATGTATGAATGGGGTTCTGCTTGTGCGGGCATCTGGGCATGAACTGCCATGTTTGTTGGTGGCATGGAGCCCTTGGTGCGAGTGGGAGTAAGTGATAGGGTGGCTCTCATGTGGAATAAGAGGAGGCCTAGTATTATCAGATAGAAGTGGAAGCAGTAGGGGATCCTCATGGTGCTGGGTTGAATTTGGTTAACCTGACTGAAGGTGTAGGACAGGTTACTACTCACTATTGGGTATGTTGTCTGTGGGGGTTGGAGCCTTTATAGTAGCCATTCTCTGTTGGTGGTCTTCATGGAGTGGTCACAGTAGTCGGCTGGGTGGGCCCCAAGGGGAAGGCCTGTTGGAGGCAGGCTCCTGTCTGGGCAGCCCCGACGTCACCGGGGGCCTCCTTAAAGGCATGGAGTGCCCAGGAAGCCTTTTGGGAGCGTGGTAGCACAGCAGAGACCAGAGGAAGTAGGCTCCTGTCCAGGCAGCCGCGACGTCACCAGGGGCCTCCTTAAAGGCATGGAGTGCCCAGGAAGCCTTTTGGGAGCGTGGTAGCACAGCAGAGACCAGAGGAAGCAGGCTCCTGTCCGGGCAGCCCCGACATCACCAGGGGCCTCCTTAAAGGCAATTGGTGCCAGGCACAGCTGTAGGCACTTGCGGTGGGCGCGATCTAAGGGGCACAATACAAGGGGCGGTTTAGGTCCCTTGGGAGCCCCTTGGAGCACCGCAGGAGGAGCAGGTGTGTGCAGTGTCTCAGGACAGCTCCATGGGTAAGCGGAAGAAGAAACAAGTTCCTGCTGAGACTGTCATCGGTCCTATGGATAGGCATGTAAAGGTAAATGTTGGGTGTAATTTGCCTGCAGACTCTGACTTTCTGACTCTACAGTCCCCTGGGGCATCCCTGAGTTCTCCGGACCATTCTCCACCTCCTCCTCCATTTGATAACTCTCCAACTACTCTTCACTGTGGGGGTTGTGTTTCAACAGAGTACTCCATTACAAACAGTTGGAAAGCTGAAACCTGTTACCTGGTCTCCTACTCCCTGTGACGTTAAGGATATACCTGAGGGTCAGGTTACCTTGACCGACATATGGAGAGTGGTGACATGAATAGAAAGTACACTTGTGTCCATGGTTTCTCAGCTATGTATTTTCTCTTCAGAGATAACTACAAAGCTGAGTTTGGTTGAAGAGCAGCTGGGGGGTTTACTTAATCAGGTTTCTACATGTGAAAGTCAGTGTCTCTCTCTTCAAGCTGTTAGTACTTCCAATATTAAGGAAAGTCTACTTATGCATCAGAAAATGGAATTATATGAAAATATGTTTTGAGTTAAAAAAATTTGCTTTTTAAATTTTCCTGTGTGTCATTTACTGTCACCAAAGATTTTGCTACGAAAGTATTTTAGGGAGGTTTTGTGTTTGGCTTTCGCCGATTCCATTCCCATCTCTAAACTTTATTATTTATCTGGACAGAGAGTTTCTAGTGGCTTCCCTGGAGGGTTTGATTCACTTCAAGGCTGTTCTGACCTTGACTTGACTAAATTCCTAGAGGACTCACAGGATACTATAACGTCTCGAGCTACTCTTGTTGTAACTTTTGTTTCTGAACAAGATAGAGTTGCTGTGTTTAAGTTATTTTAAAACTAAGGTAGCAGTGTTTTATGGCACTAAAGTACAATTATTTCCGGATGTCTCAAGGGCTACGCAACTTAGGAGACGGGCCTTCTTGGCCTTAAAGCCTAGGGTGTTGGCCCTTAGGGCTACGTTTTTTCTTAGGTATCCCCGTAAGTGTTTAGTCACGTTGCAGGGCTCTCAGTATGTATTTATGGATTCCACACAACTGGAGGTCTTTCTAGATGGTAGAGAGGGACAAGAAAGTTAAGTATGGATGAGGTTTGGAGGATATAATAATATAGGCTGTGTTTATTATTTGAGCTGTATGGCTTTCTTTTTTTGCCTTTGTATGATGTTATCTTGGTGTTATCCCCGTTAAGTGGGCTGTGAGATAGTGACAGTATTTCCTTTGGAACTATGTCCTTTTGTTTCTTATGTTAATTTGTACTAGAGTTTCTTGTATGCTTGCTTTGTAAGTGTTGGATTGCAAATTCATAAAAAGAAAAAAAAAAGAAAAAAAGAAAACTGCGTTTGGTAGAGAGGGTCCCTGACTTCGGTCTCCACCTAAGGGCCATGCCAAAGGGCCCTCTAGCGAGGCTCTCAGGTGTAGGCTCACCAGGCACGGACATGCCTAAGTGTGCCCGTTTTTAAAATGTCTGGAGTGCTATGGTGTGGCCCTGATTGGTGCTGGTGGTGAGGAGCAGGAGGATCCTGCATTCCTTTTCTCTGTTGCTCCTGCCAATCGGGGCTCGCTGCGGCAGTGGAGTGCAAGTTTTTAAAATGTCCGGAGTCCTATAGTGTGACCTTGATTGGCGTTGATGGCAGGGAGTGGGAAGATCCTCTGAAGTCAGTCCACCTTCTCCATGATTTTGTAAACCAGTTTGCCTTGATCTCTGGTTTGCGTGGAGTGGAGTGGCTAAAACCTAATGCTGGATGTGACTGGGCAGGATGAGAGGCAATGGCCTAAGTCATTCCCCTGGCAATGGGCTAAAGCACCTCTAAATTATTTGGGATTTGTATTCCAATGGACTTAATGAATCTTTATTCTTTGAATATTTGCCCCCTACTGTGGGAGACCAATTTGCAGTTGACTAGATGGTAGGGACTGCTAGTTTCACTGGGGCCGAGTTCATCTTATTAAGATAATGCTTCTATCCAAGTGGTTGTATTAGGACTAAGGCTGATAAAATCCATTCAGAGGAGTAAGTGACATCACGGCCTGGCATGGACAGTTAGGATGAGAGCTCCGAGAACTGTTACCGCAAAAGTAAGATATATCCTGTGTGAAGTCCAGTGAAAATCTCTAGGGGGGGAATAACACCAGCGAACATCCCAGAGCGATGGGAGATGGCAACTACATGGCGCAAAACTGCTGACCTAAAAGATTTTGTCTACCACAAAGCTCAGCAACTGGAGAAGGAAGGAAGTAAAATGGCGGGGATCCACAATCGCGAGGGCAAGAATGTGGAGAGAAATTCCGAAAGTGAGGGATCAGTGCAGACAAACCTGGTGGACTCAATATCCCATGAGGAGCTGCTTAAATGCTTTGCAGAGGTACGGACATTGCTGGAATAAAGGAGGAGGTGGCAGAAATGGTAATGGGCCTATGCTCAGAAATAATGGAAATGGGTGGCCGCATGTCCGAATTGCAGAGTGGAATGGAAGAAATGGATACGGTGGTGGAAGAACTCTGACGGGAGTTAGTGCACCTAGAAGGAGTGAATAATAATATGGCCATTAAAACTGAGGACTTCGAGAACAGGAAAGTGTAGATAACGTGAGGCGGGATCTAGATAAGCTTGGTCTAGAATTTGGCAGCTGAGATTTAATGTTAAAAAATGCAGGGACATGCATTTGGGCTGCAGCAATCCAAGGGAGCAGTACAGTATAGGGAGTGAAGTACCTCTGTCCACAAAAGAAGAGCGGGACCTAGGCGTGATTGTGGAAAAGGCGACGGTGAAAGCCAGAAGGATGCTTGGGTGCATAGGGAGAGGAATGGCTAGCAGAAGAAAGGAGATGATAGTGCCTCTGTATAAGTCTTTGGTGCGACCTCATTTGGAGTATTGTGTGCAATTCTGGAGATCGCACCTTCAAAAGGATATAAACAGAATGGAGTCTGTGCAGAGGGTGACTACTAAAATAGTTAGTGGTCTTTGTTATAAAGCATATGAGGACAGATTTAAAGATCTTAATATAGAGTAAAGATGGGATGGGGAGATATAATAGAGATGTTTAAATACCTCTGTGACATAAATGCACAGGAGGAGAGTTTCTTTTGATTGAAAGCAAGTTCTCCTACGAGGGGACAAAGGATGAGTGTGAAAGTGGATAGACTCAGAATAATATGTGGAAATATTTCTTTACAGGAAGAGTGGTAGATGCATGGAATAGTTTCCCAGTGGAGGTGGTAAAGATGAGGACAGTATCTGAAAACAAAAAAGCATGGGAGAAATACAGAGGATCTCTAAAGGGAAAAAGGGGACTCTTGTAGTGGTTGATATGGAAGGGCAGACTAGATAGGCCATGTGGTCTTTTTCTGCTGTCATCCTTCTATGTTTATATTATATCTTGCAGAGTTTGCTGATTATCATTCTTCAGAGGGATTGAAATGGTGGGTGTCTGTGGTGAGGAAATCTGTTTGGAGAGGTCGCAACCTACAGATCCCTATCTCTATCCTCCCTCCCCCACCCCCGTGTCCAGAATCACCCCTCTGTCTCTATCATCTCCCTTCAGTGTCCCTGTCCTGATTCTCTTCCCCCTTCCCATGTCCATCATTTCCCTTCCTTATCTCTATCCCTGTGTCAAGCATGTCCCTCTTTGTCCTTGCTCATATCTTGCCCCTATTCCCAGCATCTCCTATCACAATGGCCCTTTTCTTCCCTGCCCCCTGCCCCCACCCCCTTGTCCACCGCCCCCACTATGGTCTTCTCACCATGCAGTCAGCAACTCTCTCAGACATCCTTGAGGGGGCAGGATGCCTCAGAGCATGGGCTACAGACAGACCCTGTACACTTTCAGGTTTTGTGCCTTTAACAGTTTTTTCTGTCTTTAAAAGCATTTTAATTCTCTCCTCCTCCCCTCCCCCAGGACAGACTGCACTTCTGCACTCCCCCTCCCCCACAAGCAGCACCTCTGCATTTTTTTTCTTCCCCCCCCCCCCCCCCCCACCTACAGCATTAGGGAGCATCCCCAATCATGATTTTTTAATCTAACATTTTCAAATTTACATTCCAAATAATGATCAAATGGAAATAAATATCAACCAAAAGAAATAATACAAAACCAACATACATATGGAAAACATAAAAGTCCACATCTCGGGAGGGAAAAGAAGGAAAAATTAAAGAACAACATCCAAAATAAGCAAATAGGAGATAATATGGAGCTATCCCCACGACATGAACTTCACACAAAATGACTGGAGCAATCCAGACCCCCAACCACAATCATTTTTTTTTTTAGCCATGCGGGTTACCAACATTTTTACCTGTCCTGGCTCCTCACAGCAACAGCAATAGAGCAGGCAGAAACGGCAACAGCAGGGGGTCTCTCTTCAACCTTCAAGGCCAACAACGGCAGCAATGGGGAGTGGGAGGGAGACCAGCCAGCAGTGTCAATGTGCAGCAGCAGTGGAGGAAGCCCTTATCCCGACATGGGGGAGGTGGATAGACAGCCCTCTTCAACCACGGTAGTGATGGGAGGGGGGAGAAGGGATTGGTGTCAGAGTCAGTGTTAGCATTAGAGTCAGCGCTGGCATCAGTGTCGGCACTGGTGTGGCAGGAAAGGGGGTAGGGGAAGAAAATCAGAGTGTCGGAGAGGCTTACCAAATGGTGCAAACAGTCTATTACAAGCTCCTGCATGCATTTGTGGGAAGTTCCAGGGCTCTTGTGACACAATGGTGAGTTTGTGTGCCACAGAACACCGGTTGGGAAGCACTTTCTAGGGTGTAGATGTTTAACGCCTGAAGTGTTGTGTCATGTGTCCTTCGGTGCAGGCCTGTTTCCATCTTCATTTGTGTATATCTCTTTTCATCTGGGCATCTCTAGTTCACAGTCTGTGTCTCTCTTCTTTTCTATGTTTCTCTTTCTCTATCTGTGTGGGCGTTCTTCCTTTTTATCTATTATGTGTGAGTCTTGCTTGTTTCTGTGTGTGTGTTTGCTTCTATCTTCCTATGGTGGGGACATGAATATATTGAGAGTTTCCCATTTAAATCTGAGCCAGTGAAGTCCACAGCTGGGAAATATCTGTAGATTTTGCATTGTTCTGCTACAGAAGCAAAGTAACACCAGCAAGTACAAGATGAGATTTTGGAATCAAACCCCGTGTCTTTTGCCTCCCCTGTCTTGTTTTTTTCCTTGTATCTAAAAGGACACTTGCTGTGAAAGCTACTAGACCTTTAGCCAATGAGTGCAGGGCAATTTTAAGCCCAGAAAATTTACCCATGTAAATACTTAATTCAAAATGAAAATATTTCTCAATCTATCATCTAGACACTCCAAGAGAAAATCTTACTTTTTTGCATTTGTTTTCACTGTTTGTGAAGTAAATTCCACTGCTTGGGATGGCCATCCTTAGTATCTCTGAGGACAGTCAGTTTTCCTGCCACCAGGAGCGGAAGTCGATATATCAGAGGCAGGATAGTAACCTAAGGCAGAGTTGCAAAGTTACCATGAGATTTTTACCAGTTCTGGTTTTATATGTGCCTTACAATGCAGCATCGTATTTGTGGTCCTTGATTTTACCCATTGGAATCAGTGCTGTGGGTCCCAAGATGCATCAGAATGAGCTTGTCAGAAATCCAGGACTGACTTAAAATCTCACTCCTGGAACCAGGTAACTTGGCAACTCTCCCTAAGGGTCTATGTAGGTTGGTCACCTGCTGCCTGCCCTCTCACCCCATCCCCATTATCTGCCCTTTGGCTGCAGAGCTACAACTTTATATTTGTTACTTCTGTGCCTTTATCTTCTTTTCCCACAAAGCTTACCTCCATCTCTTCTGGTGTTCTGAATCCTGTTGCCTCTTCCTCAGGAATCTCAAGTTCATTGTCACTGGCAGAGTTCTCCTTAGACCTTTCAGTACTGTCAGCAAGTCTATCCCCTGGACTTGCTTCTTTCTGTATCTGTTACAAAAAAATCACCTTGAAGAGCAAAATTTTACTTGTTAGCTTATGTAAGTATTTCAGATGGAAAAAGTAGGTTGTCTAATCTTTTGCTCAACATTTTTGAAACAAAAATAGGAAAAGATGATGGGGCCTCTGTGCCCTGGCTTGTCTATCCTGATTTGCCATAAAAAGCAAATGATGTTTTGCTGCTGCTTTCTGACCTTCGCCTCACCATTGGGCCAAACATTTTAGTTGTCTTCTTCACAACTGCCTCTTAAGTGTATACAGGAGAATGAGTAGTTGGATGCCATAATCTCTTACATTATAGATAGGACATTTACTCTTTAGTGCCCATAAATTCTGGGGGCATATTCAAAAGAGTTTAGCAGGATCTGCTAACCGGCTGAAAATGTGGCAGTTCCATTGTCTAGGGGCACTATCTGCAGAGTGTCGCCAAATATCTCCACAGATCACAGAAAAGACGCTCGGGGGCAGTCTGGGGGTGGATCAGGGTTGAACTCGGCAGCTATCGAGTTAGTGGTGCTATTCAGCTGATAGCTGGATAGTTAGATAAAGTGCTCTCTGGTTGGTGGCTGAATATCACAGCTAAGTAGATAAATAGCGCTGCCCGGTGAAACCAGATATTCAGTGCCAGATGACAGATAGGCTCCAGGGCTGAATACCCAGGTCTAATTAAAGTAGAGGTGGCCAGGCACTTTAAAAATGCTGAGCGCCACTGCTGAACATCAACCCCTGTCAATTTAGGTGTTTATTTCCAGCTAATTCTAATCAAGCAACATCAAGAAGAGCTCCTTCACTACTGGCCTCCTCACTTTGGAACTCCCTCCCGATGGATCTGAGCAGGGGCGGCCCAAGGGGGGTGCGGGGCCATGTGCGGAGACTCGGTGCGGGGCCTCATTTGCATAAGTGGCCTTATTTGCATAAATATTTGCATAATGCTAACATACACTAACTTTTAGTAAACATGTCTCTTAATGAGTGTATGGATAAAGACAGACTAAAAGATTTCTACATTACTATAATCTAGTGCCAACCGCCAGGCACATTAGGAACTACTACAAACACTGCCCATTTAGAACCAATAGCAAACCCGCCGTATCCTAACAGCACTACCAGGACTCACAAAGCACCATACCCTACCTATCAAAAAGGCAACACTGCAAATATTAAACCAATACATTTCAGAGAACAATACATGACCTACTGGGGAAAGAGAACAAGTGGCAATGTCAAATAGGAATTACATAAACAGAATACCTCAGCTCAGTTACACATGCAGAACATAGACCATCACCAAACAAGGAATCACAATTTAGAAACAGGAAGGCAATAATTAAACTGGGAACCCCAAAAGCCAAACTTGGAATGTACAACAACACTGTAGAAATAAAACTATAAATTAATTTCCTCTTGTACCAAACAAAGCGCAGACGTTAATGATGCACATTTCCCAGAGCTTTCATATTCCAGTTAATAAATTCAAAATAAAGAGATATCTTTCTACCTTTTGTGCATTTTTTTTTCAGTTGCAATTGCTCCAGCCACTTTCTTCTGGTTTCTTCATGTTTTCTGCTAACTCTCCATCATCTGCTGTCCATTTGTCCTTTCTTCTCTCTTCTAGTTTTTTTTTCCATTCTCTCTCTCTACATCTGCTTTAACATACTAATCTTTCTCCTTTTGCTCTTTCCTCATTCCTATTTCATCCACTCAAATTTTACCCCTCCATCCTCAATCCCCACTTACTCTCCCAATACCCGGCCAATTGTAGATTTTTTATCCCTCCCACACAAAATATTTTTCCCCTCTCCATTTTACTCTCCCAGCCCCATCCCATTCTAATCCTCCCCCAACATCAGCGCCCTTCTAGTTCCAGCCTCACCCAGCATCCATTCCCTTCTAGTCCCTGCATCAGCCCATTTCCAGTCCTAGCCCCCCATCAGCCCATTTCCAGTCCTAGCAACCCCCCAACCCAATACCAGTCCTAGCCCCCCCCATCAACCCACTTCCAGTCCTAACCCCATCAACCCATTTCCAGTCAGCCCCCCATAGCCCATTGCCACTCCTAACCCCCCCCCCATCAGCCCACAGCCCATTACCAGTCCTAACCCCATCAGCCCACCTCAAGTCCTAACCCCTCCCCATCAGCCCATTTCCTGTCCTAGTCCCCCATAGCCCATTATCAGTCCTAACCCCCCCATAGCCCATTACCAGACAGCCCCCATCAGCCCACAGCCCATTACCAGTCTTAACCCCACCCCTTAGCTGTTTAGCAGTTCTTACGCCCGCAACAGCCCTCAGCCCATTACCAGTCCTAACCCCATCAGCCCACCTCAAGTCCTAACCCCTCCCCATCAGCCCATTTCCTGTCCTAGCCCCCCCATAGCCCATTATAAGTCCTATCACCCCATTAGCCCATTAACAGTCCTAACCCCCCATCAGCCCACAGCCCATTACCAGTCTTAACCCCATCATCCCACCTCCAGTGTTAACCCCCCCCATCAGCCCATTTCGTCCTAATCCCCATCACCCAATTTTCAGTTTAAGCCCCCCCATACCCCATTACCAGTCCGATCCACCCATAAACCCTCTTCCAGTCCTAATCCCATCAGCCCATATACTTAGCTCCCCCATAGCCCATCACCACTAACCCCCCCAGCCCCCCATAGCCCATCACCACTCCTAACCCCCCAGCCCCCCCATAGCCCATCACCACTCCTACCCCCCCCAGCCTCCCCATAGCTCATCACCACTCCTAACCCCCCCAGCCTCCCCATAGCCCATCACCCCTCCTAACCCCCCCAGCCTCCCCATGGCCCATCACCACTCCTAACCCCCCCCCCAGCCTCACCATTGCCCATCACCACTCCTAACCCCCCCAGCCTCCCCATAGCCCATCACCACTCCTAAACCCCCCCAGCCTCCCCATAGCCCATCACCACTCCTAACCCCCCCAGCCCATCAGCACTCCTAACCCCCCCAGCCCCCATAGCCCCCCATAGCCCCAGCACTCCTAACCCCCCCCCCGCCCCCCATAGCCCATCAGCACTCCTAACCCCCCCCCAGCCCATCAGCACTCCTAACCCCCCCAGTCCCCCATAGCCCATCAGCACTCCTAACCCCCCCAGACCATCAGCACTCCTAACCCCCCCCAGCCCAGCTCAGCTCAGCCCAGCCCAGCCAAAATTGTTTTTTTTAAAAAGCTGTCTTCTCCCGCTGCCGGGGCCGCCGCAGCAGAATCGAGTGTGCCGCGGGGCCCCCCCCCTGCCCAGCAGAGCCTGCCCTCCCCTGTATCCGCTCTCTCTACAGCTACCTGCAGTCTCACGCGCCGGCTTTCAGAGCGCAAAGGGACTAGTTTCCCTTTCGCGGCTCTGTTAAGCCCGCGGGGGCTGATGGGAACTTCCCATCAGCCCCCGCGGGCTTAACAGAGCAGCGAGGGAGAAACTCTCCCCTCGCGCTCTGAAAGTCGGCGCGTGAGACTGCAGGCAACTGTACGAGAGAGCGGATACAGGGGAGGGCAGTCTCTGCTGAGCAGGGGGGGCCCCGCGGCACACTCGATTCTGCCGCGGCGGCCACGGCAGCGGGAGAAGACAGCTTTTTTTTTTTTTTTTAATTTGACTTTAGGATCAGAATGTTTTTTGCGCGGGGCCCCCTGAAACGCGGGGCCCTGTGCAAAAAACATTCTCGCTCAATGGACAGGCCGGCCCTGGATCTGAGGACCTTGAATGATTCCAAAGACTTCCGCAAGGCCCTTAAAACCCTGCTCTTCACAGAAACCTACAAGCAAATAGACAACCAATAGTCTTCACCCAAATGGTTTCCAACTACCTCCATTAAATCGACACTCGCCCGCCCAACTTGTTGTTTATGTTCAATGTATATTGTTGTTAACTACCTCATGTTAAATGTAACCTTCCAATTGTAATGTGACCACTTTGATTGTAGGATAAGGTGGGATACAAATCTGTCTAAATAAATAAATAATTAGAGCAGTGCTTTCCAAACCTTCAGGCAATTTGATCCCATTTCAATACTTGAAAATTGATGTGACCCTGTGGTAGGCTATGGCCTATGATAGCCTGCAAATATGAAAGGCCTGTAAGTTAGGCCCTGATTCCAACCCCCATCTGAGAAAAACCAAAAATCTGTAAAAGTTTGAGAAAGCTGCTTTAAACTGCTTAACAAGAAGTTTTTCATGAATTCATAAATCCTTTATTATTCTCTTGTGTTCTGATGATAGAAATGTTTCAATACTTGCATTCCTAGAGCTAGAAACGACCTCGCAGTAGAATTGTATCAATACCTAGAAACTGTGCCATTGTTAGAACAATCCTAGAGGAGGGAACAGGGTGCTAGGCCCAGATAGGGTTGCCAACTGGCCGGTTTTCAGCCGGCCTGGCCGGTTTTTCCATGGCCAGGCCGGCTGCCGGCGCAGATGCAAAACCGGCCCTTGAAAAGCCGGTTTTTTGCTCTGGCCGCAAGATCGGGAGCGGCCAGAGCAAAAGACCGGCTTTTCTTCTGAGCCGAAGTAAAAAAAAAAAATCACCCAGGGCCAGCCCACACACCGGAGGGCTTCAGAGGGAGCCGGGGAAGCCTGCGCGAGGCCCCGGCTCCCTCTGTACAGCCGCCAGCGTGAAGATCCTTTTCCTTCACGCTGGCGGCTGTTTCTGTGAAGCCGCGATTGCTGGGAAAGGTTAAAGGCAATGCCCTTTAACCTTTCCCAGCATTCGCGGCTTCACAGAAACAACCGCCAGCGTGAAGGAAAAGGATCTTCACGCTGGCGGCTGTACAGAGGGAGCCGGGGCCTCGCGCAGGCTTCCCCGGCTCCCTCTGAAGCCCCTCAGACAGCCGCGGTGCTGGTCGGGGGGGGGGGGGAGGCAAAGGACTGCATGGGCTGTGATGGGGGGGGCTAGAACTACAAATGGGCTGTGATGGGGGGGGACCTGGACTGGAAAAGGGCTATGGGGGGGGGGGAACTTGGACTGGAAATAGGCTGTGATGGGGGGGGACCTGGACTGTAAAAGGGTTATGGGGGGGGGACATGGACTGGAAATGGGTTGTGATGGGGGTGGAGGGGACCTGGACTGGAAAAGGGCTATGGGGGGGGGTGAACTTGGACTGGAAATGGGCTATGGGGGGGGGGTGAACTTGGACTGGAAAAGGGCTATGGTGGAGGGAGGGGGAACTTGGACTGGAAATAGGCTGTGATTAGGGGGGCTAGGACTGCAAATTGGCTGTGATGGTGGGGGGGGACTCGGACTGCAAATGGGCTCTCATAGTGGGGGGGCCTAGGACTGGAAATAGGCTGTGATGGGGGACTTGGACTGGAAATGGTCTGTGATGGGGGGGGACCTGGACTGGAAAAGGGCTATTGGGGGGGGGGACTTGGACTGGAAATGGGTTGTGATGGGGGGGGGGCCTGGACCGGAAAAGGGCTGGGGGGGGGACATGGACTGGAAATGGGTTGTGATGGGGGTGGAGGGGACCTGGACTGGAAAAGGGCTATGGGGGGGGGACTTGGACTGGAAATAGGCTGTGATTAGGTGGGCTAGGACTGGAAGTGGGCTATGATGGTGCGGGGGGACTCGGACTGCAAATGGGCTTTGATGGTGGGGGGGCCTAGGACTGGAAATAGGCTGTGATTGGGGGGGGGGGGCTAGGACTGGAAATGGCCTGTGATGTGAGGGCTAGCACTGGAAATGGGCTGATGAAGAGCTGGAATAGGACTGGAAATGGGCTGATGTGAGGCATGGGAGAATGGGACTAGAAGGGAGTGGATGCTGGGTGGGTCTAGAACTATAAGGGAACTGATTTTGGGGGAGGACTAGAATGGATGGGGAATGAGAATGGAGAGGGGAAAAAATATTTTGTGTGGAAGAAAAGTCTATGATGGGCTGGGTATTGGGAGAGTAAGAGGGGCTTGAGAATGGAAGGGTGAAATTTAAATGGATAATAAAGGAATAAGGAAAGAATTGGGGGAAAGAGCAAAAGGGAAACAATCAGTATGTTAAAGCAGAAATAGAGAGAGAATGGAAAAACATCTAAAAGAGAAGAAAGGACAAATGGATAGATCTCCAGAAAACACAAAGAAACCAGAAGAAAGTGACTGGAGCAATTGCAACTGAAAAATAAAACGCCCAAACAGAAGGTAGAAAAATACTTTTTATTTTGAATTTATTAACTGGAATATGTCTGGTCTGGGAAGTGTGTATTGCTAACATCTTTGCGTTTTTGTTTAGTGCAAGAGGAAATTACTTTATAGTTTTATTTCTCCAGTGTTGTACATTTCATGTTTGGATTTTGGGGTTCCCAGTTTAATTATTATCTGACCAAGGAAGTTAGCCTACACGTATCCTTGGTAATTTTTGTGGGTGGGGCTGGGGGCGGGGCAGGGGTGGGACTAGGGGCAGAGAATGGGTGGAGCATGGCGAGCCACAGGTGTCGGGTTTTTCTCGGTGAAAAAGTTGGCAACCCTAGGCCCAGAAAGGGTCTCCGATTGGACAAATGCAGGGGGCGTTGGGACCAATAGAAAGTCTGCATGTATCAAACTGAAAAGAAATGTATAAAATGAATATGTTTCTGTAAGAACTTTACTCAGTCCTTTTTGATGCTTGATTGTCTGAGCCTTGTGCACAAGAAATTGGCTTGGACCCTGCAATAGACTCCTGGATTTATTCATTGTTTGCACTTTGCTGCTTCAACCCCAGATGACAGAAACAAAACAGCAGAACCCTACAGTCCTTTCCCCTTTTCTTCACTTTCTACTCTCCCCACTTACCCAAAGCATAAATGCGCCAATAGCAGCAACAGTGGTATTAACCGAAGCAGCAATAAGAGCAGGGTCTTGCGTGTCATCGTGCACGCACAGCCCCAAGTACTCTGCATGGGTTTCCAGTCTAACAAGAAGCCCTCACAGGAGGAGGGGGCAGGACTTGTAAGTTTACTGACTCAGTCCTCATGCTGACTGCCACTACTGGGCATAGGTCACAATAGAGGTTCAGGGGGAAGGAGGAGGCAACCTTGCTCCTGTGACCCCATCCACTGATGATGTAACGCCTCCCCCCCATTTGGGGTCCCAACCCAGTGCTGGATAGCCATTGAATGAGAGAGTTTTTGAGGTCATAAAAATATCATGTTTAATAGTGATTCTGCAGCACAAGTACTATTGCTCTGTAATTTTTGGGTGGAATTAAATATATGTTTGTGTCACCTAGGTGATGTTAGCATAGAAAATACTTTCTGTGCTGACAACTCTTAACTGAAACATACATATTTGATTCCACCAACAAAGTTACCCAACAGTAGTAAGAACATTGATAGACATTGATTTTTTGTACCTCCTTAAGTGCCTCTAATTAGTTGGAAAATTAACAATTATATTGTGATAGCCAGGAAGCCTATAACTATAGATTAGGCCATAAGCCTGAACCTGGAAAATGACAGGCCTCAGAATTCAGTAGTGCTGAGACATAAAATTAAAAAGACAGAATTGAATATTACTTTAGAATGAAATGCTGCTATAGCAGAGTTTGCACAAAGTGAATACAATGCCTGTATGTTAAATCGTTACTTCAGAATTGTTACTTACACATTTTAGAAGCCAGATATGACCTTGATGAAGGAAAGTAACCAGGTTTGAACCATGCCATTGTTCAGCTAGCTAGAGAAAGCAGAGCAAAGGGCATAGATCCTGATTGGTCAAATTTAGGGAAATGTCAGACCAATAGAAAGTTTGTAGAAATTAGCATAAGACCAATAGAATGTTTTCATGTATCAAAATGTTTTGGCTGTATAAAATGAACATGTTTCCGCTAAAGCGGGGCTCTGTCACTTTTAGACTGCCTTGTATACAATAAACTGGCTTGAACCTTAATAAAGACTCCTGGTATAATTGGTTTGGTGGCACTCAGCTGCTACATATTCTTAGTGCATTGGCCTAGAAGGTGTAGTGGTAGAGAGTGATCAAACTGATTTACCACGAAATTCGCCTCAAGGTTTGGCCTGGTTGGGACCGCGTCTGACTGACATGTGAATTCTCAGGCGCCAACCAGTCCATTGAATCAGAGAGGGTTCTAGCCTCAGCGGGCGTTGGGTCCGGCTAGGCCAACACCTTCGAACCAGAGGAGGGGAGTCCAGGCTTCAACCCATGCGCTGGCTTGGGGGACGGGTACCAGATCT
This sequence comes from Ichthyophis bannanicus, assembly GCA_033557465.1. NCBI lineage: Eukaryota > Metazoa > Chordata > Amphibia > Gymnophiona > Ichthyophiidae > Ichthyophis > Ichthyophis bannanicus. Next base: position 910,208,051 of record CM066032.1, on the reverse strand, counting down.
GGGTGAGTACAGAGTTTTTATATTATTAAGTCAGACAGTACTGGAACCTGGAACCATATGGTAATGGGAAAAATGGTAAAAGGACACTGATCACGTCCGGAGCGGTCCGAGTACTCTTGCTAGGGCTATTAAGAGCGCAAGAGGAAACCACTGACTCTTTCTGGTAATAAAATCATGATTAATGGTAATGGTAAAATTTTTGATAAGCCTAGATAGTCAGGACTGGGCTTTTGGGAAATGCAATTGTGTTTGTATGAAAGATGTGTAAGTGAGAGGTCTTGACAAGACCAAACGAGAGTGGACTCTGGACTAGTGCAGTTCTTAGCCGGGCGACCGCGTCTAAGTCGCAAAACAGAGGAAGTGATTGTTGCTTGTGTCCCTATCTGTCTCCAGAGCTGTGAGGACCCCTTACCTCACAGTTCGACCTCCCTCTCCTACTGTTTGAAGTAATAATTTGTTGTACGTGATTACATAGTACAGATGCACCACATTACATGTAAAATGGGTGGGATAGAGTCTACACAAACTCCGTTAGAAATCATGATCAAGAACTTTAATAAAGGGTTTACTGGGGATTATGGTATTACAATGTCTCCTAATAGAATGGCTGTACTGTGTGAAAGAGAGTGGCCGTTAATAAACAGTGCATGACCCCGTGAGGGTACTTTCAATGTGAGAATTATTTCTTCTGTGCATAAGAGTGTGAGAGAACGCTATCCAGATCAGTTTCCTTACATAGACTCTTGGTTAGATATTTGTGAGAAGCAGCCACCCTGGATACGGCAGTATTATGAGTTGAGAAAAATTATGCTAGCGAGAGGATTAGAGACAACTAAACAGAAACCCGGGAAGGGGGATTGCCTATATACTCTGCCCCAGAGTCTCCAGAAATTCTAACACGATCACTGCAGCATGTTACATTAGCGTTGCCTAGACCTAATGTGCCGTCTCTGCAATTGGGGGAAGGGCAGACTTCTCCGATTGAAAGTCCTAGCATTCCTAGCATTTCAGAGGGACAGACAGCTACTGATAACAAAGCAGAGAGCACAGAATCCACAAGCATAGAATCTCCTGTAGCTATAGAAAGATTTGCTCAGAAAACATATGATTTAAGAAGTATTGGCGGTGCCAGTAAAAAAGTAATGCCCCTACGTCAGGTACCTGGCCTGCCTATCAGGGACGATCAGGGACAGATGGCTTTAGGACCCCGCAGCCTGATTTACGTACCATTTTCTACAACTGATTTGTTAAATTGGAAAACACATTATGCATCTTATACTAGCAAGCCTCAAGATTTAACTGAATTAATGAGCAGTATTATGCAAACACACCAACCTACCTGGTCAGATTGTCGTCAGCTCTTGTCTACTTTATTTACTACTGAAGAAAGAGTGAGAATTGTGCAGGCATCCACTAAGTGGTTAGAAGAAAACTTTGTTGAACGAGCTAATTTAAATCCTCAACAGGCGGCACAGGCAGCATTTCCAAACGAAGATCCTGGATGGGATCCAAATAGTGAAAGGGGGGCGAGAGCTTTAACACAGTTTCGCCAAGCCCTATTACAGGGCCTAAAAAGGGGGGGCCAAAAAGCAATGAATATTGGAAAAGTAGCGGAAATAATACAAAGTCCAACTGAATCTCCTGCAGCTTTTTATGAGCGATTATCTGAAGCATATAGACTGTATACCCCATATGATCCAGCAGCCATGGAAAATTTGCGCATGGTAAATGCAGCTTTTGTAAGTCAATCCCAAGGGGATATTAAACGAAAATTGCAGAAAATGGATGGCTTTGCAGGTATGAATACAGCGCAATTGATGGAAGTTGCTCAAAAAGTATTTATAAACCGTGATAATGAAAGAGAGAGAGAATGTGAACGGAAAATGAAAAAGAAAGCAGATTTTTTAGCTACAGCATTGGTAGAACAGCGAGGAAGAAGTTTTTCCAACAGAAGAATGAGAGGGCGTGGAAGGAGTCGAGGTAGCCTACCCCCACTAGGTGAGAACCAATGTGCCTATTGCAAGGAGGAGGGGCACTGGAGAAATGAGTGCCCGCAGAGAAACCCTACCTCACAGAGGGGAGGAGGGAATTGGAGAAGAAGAGGGCGTATTCAGAATCAAGCAGGAACAGGCCGTATGCAGTTTCAGCAAAAAAGAGAAGAGGCTATTGAAGGAGCTGCAGTGGCAGAAACAGAATACAATAGTGATGAAGATTAGGACAGACCGGGCTCTGAGTTTATTCTAGGTCCCCAAGAGCCTATGGTCTGCATGAAGATAGGGGATCAATACATGAACTTTATGATAGATACAGGAGCTGAGCATTCAGTAGTAGCAAAACCAGTAGCTCCTTTATCTAAACGAACTGTTACTATTGTTGGAGCTACTGGGACAAAAGCAACTAAACCATTTTTACAGAATCGCATGTGTGAATTAGGAGGACAAAAGATAACACATCAATTTTTATACATACCAGAATGCCCTATTCCACTTTTAGGTCGAGATATGCTTGCTAAACTGCAAGCACATATAACCTTCACTGAAGAGGGAGAAATGCAAATGTCTGTGAACACAAATCCCAAACCTGCAGGATTAATGACACTAACAGTGCCACGAGAAGAAGAATGGAGATTCTACAGCATTTTTCCTGTCAAAAAAGCAACTATTCCTATTGAAATTTCAGCACCACCTGGAGTATCGGCAGAAGATAATCCACCTGGCCTAGCAAAGAATATAGCCCCAATTCTTGTAACTCTCAAATCAGGAGCAGAACCTGTGCATGTGAAGCAATATCCACTTCCACGACCAGCAATAGAAGGAATTCATATTCACTTGAAGAGATTATTGAAACATGGATTACTAAAAGAATGCCAATCATCATGGAATACTCCTTTACTTCCAATCAAGAAACCTGGAGGTGACTACAGGCCAATACAAGATCTGAGAAGAGTTAATGATGCAATTGAAACTATACATCCAGTAGTACCAAATCCATACACACTGCTGGGATTAATTCATACTGAAGCTACTCACTTCACTGTTCTAGATTTAAAGGATGCCTTCTTCTGTATAAGGCTTGCCTCTGCCAGTCATCTTTTATTTGCATTTGAATGGAGAGATCCAACAACAGGAAGAGGAGACCAACTTACCTGGACAAGATTACCACAAGGATTCAAAAATTCACCAACAATCTTCAGTACTTCACTCAGCAAGGATTTATCAAGTTATCCAGTTATCCCAGGAGAGAGAATTCTTCTTCAATACGTAGATGATTTGCTGATTGCCACCAACTCAGAAGAAGAATGTTTGCAAGCCACAAGTGAACTTCTACACCTCTTGAATGAAGCAGGATACAAGGTTTCCAGAGCAAAAGCACAGCTATGCCAAAAAGAAGTCAAATACTTAGGTTTCCAGCTATCCAATGGAACACGACGACTGGGACCAGAACGCAAAGAAGCAGTATGCAGCATTCCAATTCCAACTACCAGAAGACAGGTAAGAGCTTTTTTAGGTGCAGTAGGATACTGTCGAATATGGATACCTAACTTTGCTCTAATTGCAAAACCACTATATCAAGCCATCAAAGGACTGCAACAATCTCCATTAGAATGGGGACCTGAACAAGAAACAGCATTCAAGACTCTGAAAACAGCGCTGATGACATCACCTGCCCTTGGACTACCAGATGTACAGAAGCCATTTCGTCTATATGTTCATGAGTCACAAGGAAATGCCTTAGGAGTGTTGACTCAGCCACTTGGATCTTGGCAGCGACCTGTAGCGTATCTATCTAAGCAACTGGACATTGTTGCAAAAGGATGGCCACCTTGTCTGAGAGCCATCGCAGCTACAGCACTTCTAGTAACTGAAGCAGACAAGCTCACTCTAGGACAAAATCTCTGTGTAATAGTGCCACATTCTGTTCAAACCCTCATGGACCACAAAGGAAATTACTGGTTCACCAACTCACGAATGCTAAAGTACCAGAGCATGTTGTGTGAAAATCCTCGATTGCAATTGATGGTCAGTCAGGCCTTGAACCCAGCTACACTGTTACCAATTGGAACTGACTCTCCTGATCATGACTGCATAGAAGTCATGGATACTGTATTCTCAAGTCGACCAGACCTGACAGATGTACCTTTTGAAGATCCAGAACAAACTTTTTTCGTGGATGGAAGCAGTCTTGTAGTTAATGGACATCGTTGTGCTGGATATGCAGTAGTAACCCTGGATCTTGTAATTGAATCTTCAGCCCTAGCCTCAGGAACATCAGCACAGAAAGCAGAATTGATAGCACTCACAAGAGCACTAATACTGGGAAAAGGACTCTGTATAAATGTATACACAGATTCTAAGTATGCATTCACAACATTGCATGCTCATGGAACCTTGTACAGAGAGCGGGGATTGATAACTTCAGGAGGAAAATCTATCAAATATGGCCCAGAAATATTGACATTGTTAGATGCTGTATGGGCCCCTGAGAAAGTTGCAGTTATGCACTGTCGGGGACATCAAGCAGGAAAAGGAGAAATTGCACAAGGGAACAGATTTGCAGATGCCTCTGCTCGTAAAGCAGCCATTACCGGACAGACTCTAACTCAGAATACTACAATTCAAGCAGTTCTATTTCCTGTACCTCTTAATTCATGGGATCCCAGATATACTACAAAAGAATTGGACTATTATTGTGAACAAGAAGGGGGAGTACTCAGAAATGGATGGATAGAACTTCCACCACAGGAGGGGAGTCAACCTCCTGGACAAATAGTGATTCCTGAAGCATTAAGTTTAGCCTTTGTTCAAGCAGTTCATCAAGCAACACATTATGGAAAAACTGCAATGACAAAAGCTTTGAAACCTCATTTTTATATTTCTTTGTGGGGACCTTTGACAGCTTCAGTAACTCGTCAATGTAAAACATGTGCCAAAAACAATGCCAAGCAAGGTCCTAATCTGCCCATAAGAATTCAATCAACAGGAGTTACTCCCATGAGTAATTTTCAAGTGGACTTTACTGAAATGCCAAAAGCAAATGGATATCGTTACTTGCTTGTTCTAGTGTGTACCTACTCTGGGTGGGTAGAAGCTTTTCCCACCAGAACTGAGAAAGCCAGAGAGGTCACTAAAGTCCTACTTCGTGAAATTGTTCCAAGATTTGGAATACCATTAGTCATAGGGTCAGACAATGGGCCCTCATTTATATCCCAAGTAACTCAACAGTTAGCTAAAGCTCTACAGATACAATGGAAGTTACACACAGCATACAGACCTCAGAGTTCAGGGAAAGTAGAGCGAATGAATAGAACTCTGAAATCTCAATTGTCCAAACTTTGTCAGGAAACACATTTAAAATGGCCACAGGTACTTCCAATAGCTCTTTTAAGGATACGCTCAGCACCTACTAAGTCATTAGGACTTTCTCCCTATGAGATTTTGTATGGTAGACCTTCACCTATTGTCAAAGGGATCAAAGGGGATATGAAGCAGATAGGATCTGAAATTACTAGGCAAGAACTATTAGCACTAAGTTCTATTTTGCAGAATCTTCACAAATGGGTACAAGACCAATTACCCATCAACCTGACTGAACCGCTGCATTCTTACAAGCCTGGTACTTCGGTGTGGGTCAAAGACTGGAAGAAGACACTGTTGGAACCATACTGGAGAGGACCATATGTCGTTATCCTGTCAACACCTACAGCAGTGAAAGTTGCAGAACTCGAACCCTGGATTCATCACAGCAGAGTGAAATCAGCAGCAGCTCCAGAACCAGACCAGTGGACATCAGAACATGATCCAGAAGTTCCATTGCGGCTAACTTTGCGAAGACAAGCAAATTGAAAAATTCAGGAAATGTTTAAAAAGAGACTGTGCCAATATAGAAATCCTGAATCCCAAGAGACTATTTGTTTATTTGTTTATTCTGAAGAGATTATTATCAACAGAAAGAAACTGTATTATGGACTATATCATTTGAAAATCTTTGTGCCATTTTAATCAACAGTGCAAACTAAAAGGACTGTGTTTATTGAAATACGTTGGAATCTACAGCTCTACACACCTACCAATGAAATTGGTAAGGTCATGTACAGCGGAAGCTTGAGGATCTACAATCAACACTACACCTGTTGCATGCTACTGAGAGCAAAACAGGTCAACGTAAAGTAAAGAAGAAGAAGACTTCGTGGTCAAGAATTATCAACAGTTGCACTAGTTTTTCAAAGACTTGCACTAATTCTTCAGAGACTTTTTATCATGATTCTCTACTGTTTCATCTTGATAGCAGCCTTGAGATGCTTTGAACTGACTTTTGCCTTGCCACCCTGTGTTGCATGCATAACTACTACCCGTACTGGAGAAAAGATTACACAGACTTTGCTTTATCATACCTACTATACTTGTACAGGTATAGTAAGTCAATGCATATATAATGGCACGGAACTGAACATTTGCACAAAAGGAAAGAGCAGAACTTGTTTTCACCCACGACAGAATCCATCCTATTATGTGCTAAAAATACGATGGAATGATGAAGATGGAGCTCTTTTAAATGCTACTCAACAACTTGAAGACCCTACAAAACCTGCAGCTCTATACTTTGATGCTTGTGATGCCATAAACAGAAACTATAATCAGAAATGTGGGACTTGGGAGAGAAATTATTATGATGATGATAAATATATGTGTCCTGAAGGAGCATATAAATGGGGAATATGTACTGGGGTACACTCTCCAAAACATTATGGTAAACCTTCAAAAGCTGATTATTACTGTCCAAAATGGGAATGTGTATACTATGCTACATGGTCAGGTAGCCCTACAGGACAGGAAGGAGATAATCGTAGAGCCAATTTAGAAAAACTGTCTTTATCTAATCCAAAGACATGTAGGAAAGGTGCCTGTAATCCTTTAAGGCTCCTGGTCATAAATCCCAGTCAATGGAAACAAGGTTATAGATTTGGCTTACGCATAGCAGCGGGAGGATCAGATCCTGGAACTTTTGTATATATACAACTTAACACTAAAACTCATGTATCATCACCATATAGAATACACCATACATTCTATGAAACTATGAAATCACAGTTTGAAGTTCCTCATGCCGCACAGAATTTGTTTCTTGAATTAGCTGGAGCCGTAGTAACCAGTCTCAATATAACTAATTGTTACTTCTGTGGAGGAACTAAAATGGGAGATCAATGGCCATGGGAAGCACAAGAATTAAATTTTTCTGTATCATATAATTATACAAATATTCATAAAGCTACAAGTGAATGGGTATTAATTAGCTAACCCCATTGTAGGACGTCTATGTTTTGCACGTATTGAGCCACAATTTACTGCAAAGGTTGGACAGCTGGTCTGTGTCAGCCAGAAGTTTTATAATGCCTCAACGAAAAAGATGTCCTGGTGGTCAGGAATAAAAGATCCTGAACCCACCAATCCTCTAATTATTTTTCCTGAACTTGCTAAGTTATGGACAAATCTAGTATCACCTAATACCTGGCAAGCTCCACCAGGGCTTTACTGGATTTGTGGAACTAGAGCATATGCTAAACTTCCTCCTAATTGGGGAGGAGCATGTGTATTGGGAACAATAAGACTGTCCTTCTTTCTTTTATCCACTGCCCAGGGAGAACAGCTAGGATACCCAATATACAGAACAAGACAGAAAAGAGAAGCCTTAAAAATAGGTCAATGGGACAAATGGGGTGGTACGGATGAATGGCCACCTGAAAGAATTATTTCCTACTATGGACCTGCCACTTGGGAGCAAGATGGCACATGGGGATATCGTACCCCAGTTTATATGTTGAATAGAATTATACGTTTGCAAGCTGTTGTAGAAATAACTAATGAAACAAGTAGAGCATTAACGCTCTTAGCCAGGCAAAGTACTCAAATGCGTACAGCTATATATCAAAATCGTTTAGCACTTGATTATTTACTAGCAGCTGAAGGAGGAGTATGTGGAAAATTGAATTTAACCAATTGTTGTTTACAAATAGATAATGAAGGTCATGTAGTAGAAGAAATTGCTGAACATATGCGCAAACAAACATACATACCAGTGGAGCTCGGCTGGGAAGTGTGCTGGAGGTATCTGGGGTCATTTCGTTGGCCTCAGGGACTGCTGCTGAGTGCAGCGTGCTGTGTGGGCGCTTGGACCTTCCCCGGACTACCGGACAGGCAGGGGAGAGAGAATCCACAGCTGTGAGAGGACCCCACTGCGTGTATAAAAGCTGCCAGTTTATCTTTGTTACCTGAGCTCGGCTGGGAAGTGTGCTGAAGGCATCTGGGGTCATTTCGTTGGCCTCAGGGACTGCTGCTGAGTGCAGCGTGCTGTGTGGGCGCTTGGACCTTCCCCGGACTACCGGACAGGCAGGGGAGAGAGAACCCGCAGCTGTGAGAGGACCCCCCTGCGTGTATAAAAGCTGCCAGCTTATCTTTGTTACCTGAGCTCGGCTGGGAAGTGTGCTGGAGGCATCTGGGGTCATTTTGTTGGCCTCAGGGACTGCTGCTGAGTGCAGCGTGCTGTGTAGGCGCTTGGACCTTCCCCGGACTACCGGACAGGCAGGGGAGAGAGAACCCGCAGCTGTGAGAGGACCCCCCTGTGTGTATAAAAGCTGCCAGCTTATCTTTGTTACCTGAGCTCGGCTGGGAAGTGTGCTGGAGGCATCTGGGGTCATTTCGTTGGCCTCAGGGACTGCTGCTGAGTGCAGCGTGCTGTGTGGGCGCTTGGACCTTCCCCGGACTACCGGACAGGCAGGGGAGAGAGAACCCGCAGCTGTGAGAGGACCCCCCCCCCCCCTGCTTTTGTCCTTGTTTATATTCAGCCTTCTCTTTCCGCGGAGCGTGGTTCGCGGAGCGTGGTTCAAAGGGGCATGTTCAAAGGGGCAGGTTCTGCCCCTTTGACGCCCCTTCGACGCCACTGCGACGCTATTGTGACGTCACGACAGTATCTAGTGACTACATGCTTCTTGGTTGTGGAAGGAAGGCAGGTTTTGTTGTGTTTAATTTTAGTTTCTTTAAGTTTGCTTAATTTAGCATTCGTTCCCCTATGCTATGGGGAAACGGAAGGCTAAAGGTGGTGGTGCTTCTGGGGGTGACCTGGCCGGAGTTGTCAAACCGACGGGTCCCTTGGATAAGCATTTTTCCTTGCTTCCAATTGCCCATTCTTCCCCTGAGGGTGCCTCCCTGAGTTCAGGGGGAAGATCTCCTCCACCGTGCCCCTTCGCTATGCAGCTTCCCGCTTCTACTGGGGAGTCCCTCGATAAGGTAAGAGGTATAACTGATTCTTTCTCCCTACCTATACCGGTTCTCTCTGTTGAGTCGGGTGGTGCTGCTGCACTCCCGACTATATCTGCTGATGCCGAGATTACCTTAAAAGATGTTTGGGGAGTTTTACAATCTATAGATAGTAAGATTACTGGTACTTTTGATTCTTTGGCAAAATTTTCTCAAGAGACTGTTGTCTCTTTATGGCAGTTAGATGGTAAGACGGTTTTACTTAATACCGCTATTTCAAAATTGGAGGGTCAGATGGGGGCCGTACATGCTGCTCAGGCAGCTGGTATTAAGGACTCACTGACTCTCCATAATAAAATTGAAGCGATGGAGAATTTGGCTCGTTCTTATAATTTACGCTTTCTAAATTTTCCCATTTCTAGACTCCTCGTTCCTAAGTTGTTGTTAGACAAGTACCTTAGGGAAGTCTTACTGATTACGGAATCTGTTGCAGTTTCCCAGCTGTACTATATTTCCCCTAGTTCTAAGAGAGTTAATCCGATTGAGGGGGAGTTTGATGTAATTGAACCTACCATTACCAACCTCACAGCCTTTCTAGAGGACTCCCTGGATACAATTGATTCTCGTTCCACTTTGTTGGTGACATTTTTGACTAAGGAGGTTAAGCAGAGTGTGCTCCGAGCTTTTTTTAAACACAAGACAGTCAAGTTTTGTGGCCATCTTGTAAACGTTTTTCCTGATGTTGCCCATAGCACCCAGCTTAGGCGTAGACAGTTTCTGGCTTTAAAACCACAGGTATTGTCCTTAGGTGAAGCTTCTTTCTTTCTTCGTTTCCCTTGTAAGTGTGTAATTACTTGGAAGGATGTTTCTTATATTTTTACCGATGTCACCCAATTGGAAAGTTTTTTGATTGAGAAGCGGAAAGCACTAGGTGAAGTGCAGAGTGTCCAGGAATAAGTTGTTGCCTCCTTTTGTGGGCCTTGTGTCTTATTTTCTTGAATATGGCCTTTATTCTAATACCCAGCTAAGTTCCTTGATGTGGGCTATATCAAATTTGTGTTTTCTTGTATGATGTTGTTGCATCCGATTTGGTGTTTTATTCAGATTTTCCTTTGATTGTATTGTGTAAATGCATTTTTTTTTAAACCAATTAAAAAATAAAAAAAACAACAACAACATACATACCAGTTCAGACCTGGCATGGACTAGAGTTAAATGGATGGTTTGGTTCTGCGTTCTCAATGTTTGGTGGCCTGAAAACACTTGCGGTAATTGCAGCACTAGTAGTAATAACATGTTTAATACTTCCATGCATTTTACCCCTCTGCCTACGTAATATATCTACAATCATTGAGAATATTGTAGAAAGAAAGACAACAGCTAAGCTCCTAGCTATAAGACGGTATCAGCCTATACCACATAACATGGCAACAACTCAAGTATAAGTGATTTGTTTCTCACCCATCTTAACATTCTGGGTGAGAATAATCAAAGGGGGGAATGTGATAGCCAGGTAGCCTATAACTATAGATTAGGCCATAAGCCTGAACCTGGAAAATGACAGGCCTCAGAATTCAGTAGTGCTGAGACATAAAATTAAAAAGACAGAATTGAATATTACTTTAGAATGAAATGCTGCTATAGCAGAGTTTGCACAAAGTGAATACAATGCCTGTATGTTAAATCGTTACTTCAGAATTGTTACTTACACATTTTAGAAGCCAGATATGACCTTGATGAAGGAAAGTAACCAGGTTTGAACCATGCCATTGTTCATCTAGCTAGAGAAAGCAGAGCAAAGGGCATAGATCCTGATTGGTCAAATTTAGGGAAATGTCAGACCAATAGAAAGTTTGTAGAAATTAGCATAAGACCAATAGAATGTTTTCATGTATCAAAATGTTTTGGCTGAATAAAATGAACATGTTTCTGCTAAAGCGGGGCTCTGTCACTTTTAGAACTGCCTTGTATACAATAAACTGGCTTGAACCTTGATAAAGACTCCTGGTATAATTGGTTTGGTGGCACTCAGCTGCTACAATATTTGCAATCTATGCACACCTAACAATAGTAGCCCTAAGTATAAACCACCAAAAGAGAGTGTTCCACACCACCACGATAAATATACCTCAGTCTATTTTCGATTTTGGTTTCCTACCTCAGAAGGTGTTAGCTCCTCACTGTGCTCCCTATCCAGAATTAGGAATTTGGGACAACGCATTTTTTTCCTGGCTCTTCCGCAGTGCTGTAGGATGTTCATTTTTGCATCCATTTTTAGCTGATAGTTTATATCAACTGCAGCTGCTGGTGACCAGGCACAGCTTGTCCTTCCTGAGTGTCACAGTCAGCACACTGCACTTGTGACATCATCACATACATCACCAGAACAGGGTTTATAATGTGGCTGAGGAAATTGTAGTTAACCACTTTCACTGCCAACCCATCCCTTCCACTAAGACTGTGGCAGGTGAAGGCCTGTGATCCACAGTGACTGACATAAGCAAGCAAGCCTAACTAGCTTGACCTGTAAATGAAGCTTGTGCAGAGGCCCATAGGAATTACACATCCCCCAATATGCTGCTATAGAATTAGAACTCAGTAGAAGTATTGAATTAGCTTAGACAAGCAGAACAGATGGAAAAATACAGAAAAATATGTTTAAAACTGCTGACAGAGAAATTACAGAGCCCTGCTTCCCTGCACGTATTAACTAGCCCAGTGGCCTTGGAAGTAAGAAAGTAACAAGTTGGTGAACTGACCATTGTAATTGGGACTAGAAGGGGGGTAAACAGGTGCTGAGCCCACTCCAAGAACATAATTGGATAATCATATCAGTACCGGGACCAATAGAAGGGGTACGGGAGGTTACCGGGACCAATGAAATGTTTTTCTATACCTAGAATGGAGCAAAAGTCTATAAAAGTTGTTGTATTACTAGAGAACATCGCTCAGCCATTTTGAAATTGACTTTGCTTGAGACTTGTGCACAAATAAATGATTTGGACCTTCTGAACAGACTCCTGGTATCATTGGTTTGTCTGCGCTCTGCTGCTACATATTCTTGGTGCGTTGGCCGGGAAGTTGTGGAATCAGAGTGTATATAGGGCAATATACCACGACTTTCCGCCTCTATAGGTTTGGTCCTGCCGGGATCGCGCCCTTCCGACGGGGGCTGCTCCCTGGCGCCGCCGGTCCCTTGCATCGGAGGGAGCTGGTTGGACCTCGGCGGGTGCCGGACCCGGCTGGAGCCAACACCTCGAACCCAAGTGAGGGGAGTCCGAGGTCCAACTCATGCGCCTGCTTGGGAAGTTTGAGGACCGGATCCGGTGAGTAAAGTTTTGATTTGTTATGTCTAGACAGATAAGAAAGAGCAGTGCTGCCATTTGAACTTGGAACTTGGAAATTGGTAAGAGAGCTTGATCACCTCTCAAAGACGGGCCGAGTAACCCCGCATGAGTATTCGCAGGGCGAAACCCCCGTCTTCTTGTATTTTGGAAATTGAACAAGACTAGTCAGAATAGATAGAAACGAATGCATTCTGGGATACGTTGCTAGCATGATTGTATGAATGAAGTGTGAATGAGAGGTCTGGCAGCACGGACCAAGCGAAGGCGGACCCCTGAGTAGCGCATTTCCTGACCGGGCGACCGCGTTCAGGTCGCAAAAAGGGGGAAGCGATTGTCGTCTTGTCTTGTTATTTGTTTTCCTTATACGTTTCTAGGACCGTGAGGACCCCTTACCCACGGTCCGCCCTCCTTTTCCCTTTTGTCTGTTGTTGCGCGCACACATCGAAATGGGAGGGGCGGGGTCTACTAGGAACACTCCATTAGAATGTATGATCGCACATTTTAAAGAAGGATATTCCGGAGACTATGGTATTAAAATGACTGCAGCCCGTTTACAGATTTTGTGTACTAGGGAGTGGCCCGATCTAGACCCTACCTGGCCCCGAGAGGGAACCTTTAATGTAGGAATTATCCAGTTAGTGCACCGTAGAGTGCGAATAGCGCACCCCGATCAGTACCCCTATTTAGATTCCTGGTTAAGTATTTGCGAAGATCCGCCCCCTTGGGCGAAGCGCTGTTATGAAGAACAGTGCAGAATAATGTTAGCAAAGACAGATTATAGTCAGAAAATAGAACAGCCTAGAAAGAAAGGGAAAGGTGAGAAATCCAGGAAGAAACCCATCCTGGTGGATCCTGATTCCCCAGAAATGATTACCCGACAGCCCCAAACTCAGCGCCCAGTGAGAGTAGCCCCACGTCCTGCCCCAGAGCCCCGAAGACAGCAGGAACGGGACCCAACCCCCGAGCTATTACCTAAAGAGCAGGTAGATGAGCTCCCTTTAGTTGAAGAAGATGATTCTACCGAGACAAAGAAAGGAGAATCGGATACAGAAACAGAGAAGGAAGAAGCTGAAAATTCCCCGAGTGATACTGACAGTGTAAAAGTGGCTGCCAGCGTTAGCTCGCCAGTGAAAAGTAAAGCTAAAGTAAAGCATTTAGAAAAGAAGAAAATAACCCCTGACAGGGCAGTTACGAGAATATCTCTCAGATCCCAAAAGACATCTACTGCCAAGATGATGCCTTTACGGCAAGTCCCGGGAATACCCATAAGAAATGAAGATAATGAGGTGGTGGCGGGACCCCTAAATTATGTGTATGTCCCCTTCTCTACCACTGATTTGTTAAATTGGAGGACACATTATGCCTCCTATACCAATAAACCCCAGGAGCTTACAGAACTAGTGAATACTATTATGGAAACCCACCAACCAACATGGGCAGATTGCCGCCAGCTCCTGTCCACCTTATTTACTACAGAGGAGCGGACACGAATTAGAAAAGCAGCTATAGACTGGCTGGCAGATAACCCTGTAGCTCCAGGAGAAAGGGGAGAGGAAAGAATAGATAATTGGGAAGCGGCCCAAAGAGAATTCCCGAATGAAGACCCCCGATGGGATCCCAATACAGAAAGAGGATCCAGAGCTCTAGCCCGTTTTTGCCAAGGCTTTATACAAGGCCTGAAAAGGGGGGGCCAGAAAGCTATGAATCTTTCCAACGTTACTGAAGTTACCCAAGGCATAGACGAGAGCCCCGCAGTATTTTATGAAAGATTAACTGAAGCATATAGAATGTACACTCCCTATGATCCCGACGCACCAGGAAGTTTATGCATGGTGAATTCTGCTTTTGTAAATCAGTCTCAACCAGACATTAGACGTAAATTACAGAAATTAGAAGGGTTTGCAGGCATGAATGCAACTCAGTTATTGGAAGTCGCTCATAAAGTGTATGTGAATCGTGATAATGAAAGGCAGAGAGAATGTGATCGAAAGATGAAGAAGAAAGCTGATTTTTTGGCTGCGGCCATAGTTGAACAGAAAAGGGGAGGCATCCCTAGTCGACGGAGCAGAGGAAGGGGGCGGGGCCGAGGCGGAGGCCGGCCCCAGCTAGGTGTAAACCAATGCGCCTACTGTAGGGAGGAAGGACATTGGAGAGATGCATGCCCGCAACTCGAAGACGCCCATCAAGATGACGAAAACAATCATCAATGGAGAGAAGAAAGACGAGGCCGTCCCCGGAACCGCGGAGGAGCCAATCGAGAGCAATACCAGCGAGAAAGAGGAGACGCCATACAAGCATTGGCTACAACAGCCCATGATGAAGATGACGTGGATTAGGACAGACCGGGCTCTGAATTTGCTTTAGGTCTCCAGGAGCCTATGGTCGGAATACAAATAGGAGACCAAGTTATGAACTTTATGGTTGATACTGGAGCAGAACATTCAGTAGTAGACAAGAAGATAGCCCCATTTTCTACAAAAGCAGTCACCATTGTAGGAGCAACTGGTGCCAAAGCTACAAAACCTTTTCTTCAGAATCGCATATGCAGTTTAGGAGGACAACAAATAACTCATCAATTCCTTTACATGCCTGAATGTCCAGTGCCACTACTGGGACGAGATATGTTAGCCAAGCTACAAGCCCAAATATCCTTCACTGAAAGAGGAGAAATGCAAATGACAGTAAATTCTCAAACCAAACCAGCAGGAATAATGCTGCTTATAGTTCCCCGAGAAGAAGAATGGAGATATTACAGTGATGAATCTGCCCAAGACACCTATTTTGAACAAACTTTGAAAAGCATTGATGCACCACCTGGAGTATGGGCAGAAGGAAGTCCTCCAGGCCTAGCCAAACATATAGCTCCAATAATTGTAACTCTTAAGCCCAGTGCTACACCAGTACATGTGAAGCAGTACCCTCTCCCAAGGGCTGCAATTGAAGGCATCCACCGCCACTTGCAAAGATTACTAGAACATGGCCTACTAAAAGTATGTCAATCCCCATGGAACACTCCACTTCTGCCAGTGAAAAAGCCTGGAACGGATGACTACCGCCCAGTGCAAGATCTAAGAAGAGTGAATGAAGCAGTTGAAACCATACATCCAGTTGTACCCAATCCTTACACTCTTCTAGGACTGATACCTGCTGAAGCTACCCACTTCACTGTACTAGATTTAAAAGATGCATTCTTTTGCATAAGATTAGCCCCCGTAAGTCAGATATTGTTTGCATTTGAATGGCAGGACCCTATCTCTGGAAGAGGGGGCCAACTTACTTGGACACGATTACCCCAAGGATTCAAGAATTCGCCTACCATCTTTAGTGCTGCACTGAATCAAGACCTTTCAAGCTATCCAGTGGCCCCAGGGAAGAGAGTGCTTCTCCAATACGTGGACGATCTGCTGATAGCTGCCGTATCAGAAAGTGAATGTATACAAGCCACCAAAGACCTCTTGCAGTTACTAGATGAAGCTGGATACAAAGTTTCCAGAGCAAAAGCACAACTATGCCAAAAAGAAGTGAAATACTTGGGCTTTCGTATAACCCAAGGAAGCCGAAAATTAGGCAGAGAGAGAAAAGAAGCAGTATGCAGAATTCCAACCCCAACTAACAGAAAGCAAGTCAGAGCCTTTCTGGGAGCGGCAGGATATTGCCGAATCTGGATTCCCAACTTTGCCCAAATTGCCAAGCCACTGTATGAAGCCACAAAAGGAGAAGAAAAGTCGCCACTGGAGTGGGGACCTGAGCAGGATACAGCCTTCAAGACGTTAAAGGAAGAATTGATGTCATCACCAGCCCTTGGACTACCAGATGTTCACAAGCCTTTCCACTTGTTTGTACATGAAGCACAAGGAAATGCCTTAGGCATGTTGACTCAGAAATTGGGAAATTGGGAGCGACCTGTAGCATACCTATCGAAACAATTGGACACTGTGGCCAAAGGATGGCCACCTTGCCTGAGAGCAGTTGCAGCTAAAGCATTGTTAGTGAGTGAAGCAGATAAGCTCACACTAGGACAGAATCTACGAGTCACTGTGCCACATGCAGTCCTTGCCCTTATGGAACAGAAAGCAAATCATTGGCTCACCAATTCCCGAATGTTGAAATATCAGAGCATGTTATGTGAAAACCCACAGATACAACTGGAAGTGAGTCATGCCTTGAATCCAGCCACATTGATACCTGTTAGTGAAGAACTTCCAGAACATGATTGTATCGAAGTCATGGACACTGTATTCTCCAGCCGACCTGACCTGACAGATGTGCCCATAGACAATCCTGACCAAGTCTTTTACGTAGATGGAAGCAGTCTCATCATCAATGGACGATGCTGTGCCGGATATGCAGTTGTCACTCAACATGAAGTCGTTGAGTCATCAGCTCTAGCCTCAGGCACATCAGCCCAGAAAGTAGAATTGATAGCACTTACTCGAGCACTACTGTTAGGTGCAAAACTGGTACTAAATATATATACAGACTCTAAATATGCCTTCACTACCCTACATGCCCATGGAGCTCTCTATAAAGAACGAGGGCTCATCACGTCCGGAGGAAAATCAGTCAAGTATGGCCCCGAGATACTGATGTTACTTGATGCAGTATGGGCCCCAACTCGTGTAGCTGTCATGCATTGCAGGGGACACCAAGCAGGAAAAGGAGAAGTTGCCCGAGGAAATAGGTTTGCAGATGCCTCAGCACGACAGGCAGCTATGACAGGACAAATTACACCACAAGCTATGCCGATGCAGGCAGCATTGTTTCCAGTACCCTTAAACTTATGGACACCACGATATACCACCAAAGAATTAGATTACTACTGTAACAAGGAAGATGGAGTACTGAAAGATGGGTGGATTGAGCTGCCACCAGCAGAGGGTAGTCAACCCCCAGGATGAATAGTAATTCCCGAAGTGTTAGGTCCAGCTTTTGTCAAAGCTTTCCACGAAGCCACCCACTATGGGAAAAGTGCTATGGAAAAAGCACTCAGACCACATTTCTACATTACCATGTTAGCAGCCCTATCAGCTTCAGTGGCACGCCAGTGTCTAATTTGTGCCAAAAATAATGCCAAGCAAGGTCCCACACCACCACCCCGAGTTCAGTCAGGAGGTGTAACCCCCATGCATCACCTGCAAATTGATTTTACTGACATGCCAAAAGCCAATGGATATCACTACCTATTAGTATTAGTTTGTACTTTCTCTGGGTGGGTAGAAGCCTTCCCAACCAGAACTGAAAAAGCTCGAGAAGTCACCAAAGTTTTACTGAGAGAGATTGTCCCTAGATTTGGAATTCCAGCAGTAATAGGGTCAGACAATGGGCCCTCATTTGTTTCTCAGATTACTCAACAGTTAGCAAAAGCTTTGCAGATACAATGGAAGCTTCACACTGCATACAGACCCCAGAGTTCAGGGAAAGTTGAGCGAATGAATCGTACCTTAAAAGCCCAAATGTCTAAGCTTTGTCAGGAGACACGCCTGAAGTGGCCCCAAGTGCTCCCAATAGCTTTACTCAGAATACGCTCAGCTCCTGTGAAGTCAACAGGCTTTTCCCCTTTTGAAGTTCTGTATGGTAAACCCCCACCAATAGTGCAGGGAATTAAAGGAAGTCTAGCCCAAATTGGTTCAGAAATAACCAGGCAAGAACTCCTAGCTCTTAGTTTTGTTCTGCAGACCCTTCATGCGTGGATCCAAGACCAGTTGCCTATCAACTTGACGGAACCCTTGCATCCCTACCAGCCTGGTACCTCGGTGTGGATCAAAGATTGGAAGAAGACACTGTTGGAACCCCATTGGAAGGGACCATACACCGTCATCCTGTCTACCCCAACTGCAGTAAAGGTAGCAGAAATCGATTCCTGGATCCACCACAGCAGAGTCAAGCCCGCAGCTGATCCCGAACCTGAGCAGTGGACAGCAGAACAGCATCCTGATGCACCTTTGCGAGTTACTCTGAGACGGCAACCAGCAGCTTAGACACTTTGTCACAGTGCCTTGCAGTAGCCAAGTCTTTCGAAGAGGATTACTGTTTTCCATGCAGCAAGTTTGTTTCAACGAACCTCATGTGTGTGTGATTTTACACACTGCTTTGATGCTACATTGATTGACCATACTTCAGAAGCCAACTGAAATTGCTAAGTTGGTTAATGTGTGATAGACAACTTGAGGATCTTCAATCAACACTCAGCACCCGTTGAATTGCTTTATTAACAAACGGGACGAAGAAAAGAACGTCGTGGTCAAGATCTGCAAGCTGAGGATTCAGAAGAACTCCAATCAACATGTATCTTTATCTTTGCTTTGCCCTGGTTGCCTGTTTTGGAGGCTTTGAACTGACTCATGCCTTTATTTATTTATTTATTTTATTTAACAGTATTTCTAAACCGCCTTATCATGATAATCAAGGTGGTATCACCTTACCTCCATGCACTGCTTGCATTACTTCCACTCGGACTGGAGCGAAAGTAACTCAGACTCTGCTTTACCATTCTTACTATACCTGCACTGGAAAAGTGACTCGGTGTATTTATAACACCACTGAACTAAATGTTTGTACTAAAGGTAAATCTAGAGTATGCTATAATCCGCATCAGAATCCATTCTATTACACGTTGGAAATACGATGGAATGATGCAGATGGACCTTTAATCAATGCCACACAACCACTTAGAGATTCTAGTATACCTGCTGTTTTAAATTTTGATGCATGTGATGTTATAAACATAGATAGTCGCTCCAAATGTGGTACCTGGGAAAAAGCATACCGTAATGATCATAAGTATATGTGCCCAGAAGGTGCCACAGGATGGGGAAAGTGTACAGGTAAGAAGGGTTCATATAGTACTGCCACAGCAGCAGATTACTATTGCCCAAATTGGGAATGCGTCTTTTATGCTACATGGAATGCTGGTATAGTAGAAGAAGATATAGATAATCGAGTGGCCACTTTAACTAAGTCAAAAACAGATGACAAATGTAAGAAAGGTGCCTGTAACCCTTTACAATTATGGATACGTAATCCTAATGTATGGAAACAAGGATACAAGTTTGGTTTACGTATTGCAGGTTCTGGATCAGATCCAGGAACCATTGTGTATATAAGATTGAATACCCAAGCCCACAGGTCATCTAAATATCACATCCATAACACTTTCTATGAGGCCATGCATGTAAATAAGTTTGAGATCCCTCATCCTTCTCAGAATTTATTCTTAGAATTAGCTGGAGCGGTAGTATCTAGTCTTAAAATCTCAGATTGTTATTTCTGTGGCGGAACACAGATGGGTGACCAGTGGCCATGGGAAGCCCAAGAATTGAATTACTCTATGACTTACAATCAAACTGAATTACATAAGACTACCAGCGAATGGGTGTTAGCGCACTCAATAGTTGGACGTCTTTGCTATGCCAGAACTGGACCTCAGTTTACCCAACAGGTAGGACAGCTGGTCTGTCTCAACCAAAAGATTTATAATGCCACCACCAAAAAGACGTCATGGTGGTCAGGAGTCAAAAGACATAAGAACATAAGACATGCCATACTGGGTCAGACCGATGTCCATCAAGCCCAGTATCCTGTTTCCAACAGTGGCCAATCTAGGTCAAACGTACCTAGCAATATCCCCAAAAGACACAGGTTCCACAATGCTTGTACTGGGTCAAGCATTGATATCCTGGGTCCCTTTTTAATAGTGGTTTATGGACCTTTCCTCCAGGAACTTGTCCAAACCTTTTTTAAACCCAGCTATACTAACAGCCCTTACTACATCCTCCGGTAACAGATTCCAGAGTTTGATTACACGTTGAGTGAAAAAATATTTTCTCTTATTTGTCTTAAATAGTTTACCCTGTAGCTTCATTACATGTCCCCTAGTTTTCTATACTCTGATAGCGTAAACAATTGATCCACGTTTATCCGTTCCACTCCATTCATTAATTTATAGACCTCTATCATATCTCCCCTCAGCCGTCTCTTCTCCAGGGGCCGGGAGAAAAAAACGATCCGATTTCAAGACGCAGCGGTAACTGTATATCAGGACCTCTCGGCGTTCACATTGGCCCGTCGGAGGGAGATGAAACCAATCACGACGGTCCGGAACAATAAAGGGGTACGCTATTCCTGGTCTTTTCCGTTCCGGATGAACTTCCTCTTGGGTAACAAAAAGATCTCAGCGAAAGACCATACGGAGGCCTGGAGAGCCCTGCACCAGGCGGGTCTGGTTGAAGATAACGCGCTGCCTCAACTCCTGACCCCTAAGCCTCAACATTTGAAGTGGCCTCGGGTGGGAAAACCTGCTTGACTTTCCCTGGAGCGGGTCTGTTTTCTTTCCTGACCAAGGAGCTACGTTGAGGGGTTCTCCGTTTTCAGGACTCAAAACTGATTGGCTAGTTTTGTGAGTTTTGCTGTTCTCCATAGCTGCTTTTGTTGAGCTAATGGCTCTGGGTCTGGCAGGAATCTGGTTAAATGCCCAATCCCGCAGAGGGGTGGGGGGGGGATGTGCTGCCTTTTTTTGTAAACGGGGCATTAATGGAATGATTCTTTATTGCTGAGCTGCGTAATGGGGAAATGATATTACATGTTCTGCTTATAGTTAGGCTATGTTGGGGCCCGGACGGAGTTTAGTTTAGCCAGATTTCCTGAACTTGCTGGTTTATGGACTAATCTTGCCAAATCCCATGCTTGGCAAGCCCCACCTGGCCTGTATTGGATCTGTGGAAACCGAGCGTATGCTCGACTCCCACCACACTGGGGAGGAGCATGTGTCTTAGGGACCATCAGACCTTCTTTCTTTCTCCTACCCACAGAACATGGAGAACAATTAGGATACCCAGTATACACTACTCACAGACACAAAAGAGCACTAAGACAGAAGAGAGCACCTCTGCAGATAGGTAAGTGGGAAAAATGGCAGGGTGATGACTGGCCACCAGAAAGAATCATTGATTACTATGGACCTGCCACTTGGGAACAAGATGGCACATGGGGCTATAGAACCCCAGTCTATATGATTAATCGTATTATTCGCTTACAAGCAGTAGTTGAAATAATAACTAATGAAACTAGCCAAGCTCTCACACTTTTAGCTAGACAGAGTACCCAAATGCGCACTGCTATATACCAGAATCGCTTAGCACTTGATTATTTGTTAGCATCTGAAGGAGGAGTATGTGGTAAGCTGAATTTAACCAATTGTTGTTTAAAAATAGATGATAAGGGTCAAGTAGTTGAAGAACTTGCTGAAGATATGCGAAAACATGCTTATGTGCCAGTACAGACTTGGCACCCACTAAGATTACCTAACTGGTTTGCTAATATTTTCTCATGGTTAGGAGGACTTAAGACTTTCCTTATATTAGTACTAATAATCATTGCGGTGATTTTTCTGTTGCCATGTATAATCCCATGTTGCATGCGTTCTATTCACAATGCTATTGAAAGTACAGTAGAGCGGAAGACCGCCACTAACATTATGGCTTTAGGACAACTTCATCCTCCTGCATATAGTCAGAATCCTCTGACCATAGTATAACTATTTTGAAGTGATTTAATTCTCACACCTTATTAAGTATTAGGGTGAGATTAATCAAAGGGGGGAATGTGGCAGGTGAAGGCCTGTGATCCACAGTGACTGACATAAGCAAGCAAGCCTAACTAGCTTGACCTGTAAATGAAGCTTGTGCAGAGGCCCATAGGAATTACACATCCCCCAATATGCTGCTATAGAATTAGAACTCAGTAGAAGTATTGAATTAGCTTAGACAAGCAGAACAGATGGAAAAATACAGAAAAATATGTTTAAAACTGCTGACAGAGAAATTACAGAGCCCTGCTTCCCTGCACGTATTAACTAGCCCAGTGGCCTTGGAAGTAAGAAAGTAACAAGTTGGTGAACTGACCATTGTAATTGGGACTAGAAGGGGGGTAAGCAGGTGCTGAGCCCACTCCAAGAACATAATTGGATAATCATATCAGTACCGGGACCAATAGAAGGGGTACGGGAGGTACGGGAGGTTACCGGGACCAATGAAATGTTTTTCTATACCTAGAATGGAGCAAAAGTCTATAAAGGTTGTTGTATTACTAGAGAACATCGCTCAGCCATTTTGAAATTGACTTTGCTTGAGACTTGTGCACAAATAAATGATTGGTTTGTCTGCGCTCTGCTGCTACAAGACTACACCTCCAAAAATATCTCATTAGATCTCACCTCCCCAAAAAATGACCCCCACAACTAGACCATCAAAATAGTAACTACCCCTACTCCCCAAAGCTGCCTACTACTCGTATTCAATCACCAAAACTATATCTAGCATTCAAAACTACCCCAACCCTCCCCCAAAAAAGCTTACCCTATCATCCTCAACTACCCCCATTTCCCAAGACTACCGCTACATCTACACCTCATCCCCCAACCCACCTCATTATGCCTTAACTACTGTACCTTTAAAACTACCTCCCCACAATTACCCCCAACCCCAAGCTATCCCCACAATTACCTAATCACCCCCAACTATCCACATCAACCAAAAATACCACACTTTCCCATCTATACCCCTCTGAAAACATCCTCCACACAATTTGCCTATCAGCTTCATATTACCTCCACCCACCAAAACTCACTCCTTACAACTATCCCTTCCCCTAAATACATCCATTCCCACACAACTCCCAAATTAGCTCACAACTCTGTCCCACACAATTAATACCCAACCCACCTACCCCTTTATTTCAAAACTACCCTCTACAGCTACCTTATCACTCCAACTGTCCTCACCCTTCATGCATCCCCCCACATCCACTCTCACCCACCAATTATTATTAAAGACTTATAAAGCGCCTCCAATTTCCAAACCTATCATTCACAAATACCCCACTCCCCAAAAACACCCCCTACAGTCCCTCAACTACTCCATCTCATCAAATCTTCCCCCACAACTACTCCATCAAACCACAACTATCCCCACTCTCCAAAAGAACATATGATTTGCCATATTGGATCAGAGCAAAGATCCATTTAGCTCAGTATCCTATTTCCAACAGTGGCCAATCCAAGTCACAAGTATCTGGTAGAATCTCAAAAGGTAGACAGAATCCATGCTGATTTTCCCAGGGATAAGCAATGGGTTTCCCCAAGTCCACCTTAATGTTTTATGGACTTTTATTCCAGGAACTTGTCCAACCCTTTTTTAAACCCACTCTAACAGCTTTTATCATACAGTACTCTGACAGTAAATTCTAGAGTTTAAATCATGTTTTCCCCTAAACTCACCTCCACCCTTCCTCCTTTCTGCATCTCTGTGGATAATGATCTACTACTTCCTGTTTTCTTGGCTCGCAACTTTGGAGTCATCGTTGACTCTTCCCTCTCTTTCTCCACACACATCCAACTGTCAGCTAAAACCTGTTGTTTCCTTCTCTATAACATCAGCAAAATTCACCCCTTCATTTCTGAACATACTACTAAGACACTTATCTACTCTTTAGTCACCTTCCTTTTAGACTATTGCAACCTCCTCCTTGCTGGTTTCCCTCTGAATCATCTCTCTCCCTTTCAATCTGTTCAAAACTCAGTGGTGCAGCTAATCTTCCATCTTCCTTAATATGCTCATATAACCCCTCTTCTGCAATTCTGGTCACTGTATCTTAAAAAGGATATAGCGTTATTAGAAAAGGTTCAGTGAAGAGCCAACAAAATGGTAAAGGGGATGGAAGGATACCCCTATGAAGAAAGACTAAAAAGGTTAGGGCTCTTTAACCTGGAAAAGAGACGGCTGAGGGGAGATATATGATAGAAGTCTATAAATTAATGAACAGAGTGGAACGAGTAAACATAGATTGATTGTTTACATCATCAGAATATAGAAATACTAGGCGACATGCAATGAAGCTACAAATTCATTCAAGACAAATAAGAGAAAATATTTTTTCACTCAATGTGTAATCAAACTCTGAAATTTGTTACCGGAGTATGTAGTAAAAGCTGTTAGTGTAGCTGGGTTTAAAAAAGGTTTGGACAAGTTCCTGGAGGAAAGGTCCATAAACCATTATTAAAAGGGACCCAGGATATCACTGCTTGACCCAATACAAGAATTGTGGAACCTGTGTCTTTTGGGGAAACTGCTAGGTGCGCATGACCAAGATTGGCCACTATTGGAAACAGGATACTGGGCTTGATGGACCTTGGTCTGACCCAGTATGGCATAGCTTATGTTCTTATGTTCTTCTCAAGTCACTTCACTGGCTCCATATCAGTTTTTGTATCCAGTTCAAACTTCTCATATTGACCTATAAGTGCACCCATTCTGCTGCTCCTCACTACCTCTCCTCACTTATATCTCCCTAGATTCCCTTTGGAACGCCGCTCTTCTGGCAGATCACTTCTGTCTGTGCTCTTCTCTTCCATTGTCAACTCTAGACTTTGATCCTTTCACCTTATTGCTCCTTATGCCTGAAACAAACTATCTGAGTCTGTACATCAAGCTTCATCTCTGGCCCTTTTCAAATCTAGGCTAAAAACTCACCTCTCCGAGACTAATTTTGGATCCTGATCTGCTTGGTCTCCTATGTGTTACTTTACCCCTAGATGTATCCTTGTCTTCAGCTGTTGTGTGTTTGGGCCCCATTTTACTCTGCTGTTCTGTGATTTTGCCATTGGTAACTATTAATCTATGTTTTATGTTTGCCCATATACCCAGTCTCATTGTTTCCTGATCCTCTTTGTGGATCTGCATTCATTTGGCACTTACACAAAGAAAGCTCTATCTTTCTCCATCTTTCCTTCCTTCTTTTGTATGGATACTCTATAATCAATTCCTCCTTCATAGTTTTCCCCATCTTCACATGTATCTCCTTCCCATCATTCCATCTTTATAAACATCTCTGATGTCTGTCCCTCCTCTCCTGGTTTGTCATAGTTGCCCATACTTTGCCTCCTCCAGGGTACTTATTTGCTCTGAATGATCTGCACTGGCATCGTCCCCTCCCCTACAGGACCCAGCTGAAAGGGATAGAAGGGAAAAATACCAGATAATAAGGTCCAGAATGGGGAAGTATGACATCTTATATCCAGTCACAGTTCTCATGGCTCACCCTTCTGTCTTACAATGGCTGAGGGTTTGATGGAAGGGCTGCTGCTCTTTATAGGAAGTGAGAAGCCAATAGAAGGAACTGAATGAGAAGTCATTAGCAATGATAACATGAGCAATGGGAAAGACCTTGTACATGAACATCTGCAGTAATGGGAATATGAGCACTCTCCATTTAGAGCCAGAATGATACTGAAGGTAATGTCAAAGAGGATTTTTACATGGACTCATGTTGACGGTTGCGTTTGTGATTTTGACTGTAGGATCCAGCAGGGAGAGTAGAACTCCTCGGGATCCCTCCAGTGCCCACCCTATGCTGATATCATCATCAGAGGGGCAAAGTGAGGTCAGAACTATGTCTGAAGAGAAGGTCACAGCTTGGGAGGAGATGGATGAGGAGTTTGGTGAGCCACTGTCATGTAATGCCATTCCCCTCCCCCAAGATGATACACTGGAGGACATCCTAGTTCTCCAACATGCTACCGTAGGTTCTACGGGCCTGATGTTCTACTAGATTGGCTATGCGACCTCTAACCCTGTATATTCAATGCCAGAGTCATATGTGGCCCCGGCATTGAATATCCAAGTTTACCAAACAGCCTCAAATGCTGCAGTAGCTAACCAGGCAGCAGCTATACTGCATACTGCCCAGTTAGCGACTATTGCCACCCCGAGAATGCCCCATAATGCCCATGACATGTAAACAGTATAAACACCTTCAAAAATGACCCCCACAACTAGACCAGCAATAGTAACTACCCCTACCGTCCTACCCTTCTAGTGTGCAATGTACTCAGTGGTCTAGAGATGGAGGTACCCACCTTACTTGCATCCCTCTATTCCCAAAGTAGCTCTACTGGCTGAGCAGCCCCATCACATGGAGTGGAGGAGTGGCCCAGTAGTTAGAGCAGTGGCCTGTGATCAAAGAGACTGGCACTCCTTGGACAAGTCACTTAACTCTCCATTGTCTCAGGTACAAACTTAGAATCCATTTCGTCCCTCCAGTCCAGGAAAGGATACGATCAGGTTTTCCCCTTCCTTCAGCAGCTGAGGACTGAGCATGTCAGAAGTTTGATGCCACAGTCTAAGAGCTCCCCCTCAAGCTCAGACTTCAGTATTCTCAGTCCTCAGCAGCTGAGGGAGCATCCTTTCCAAGGGGAACCTCTGCTGAGAGGATTAGGGACATCTGTTTTGATCTAACTACTATAGGGTTTTCTACTACATAGAGGTAGTGTGTGTTACAGCTGGGTACTCTCACCAGAAGTGATTGAGACACAGAGATGAATGCTGCAGGGGCTACTGCATTGTGATACTAGGGCTCTTGACTGAGTCTAGTGGGCCTTAGAGGTTAAACACCTGGGTGATCCCTATTACTTAGTGCTGCATTTGGGGCTAAGCCTTCCTTTCCCTGTGAGGGGACTGCCTGGGAAAAAAAAAAGAAGCAAAAGCCAATGATCGGCAGGTGGAGGCTGTCCTCATGGCACAGTGTATTGGTGCAGACATAAACCAACATGCTGCGAAGTCATTCTGAACAGCAGTGCTGATTTCAGTGCCAAGGGACAAGAACCAGGGTAAGTGAAGCATGGGGCTCACTTATGTCTCAGGCGCAGTATTTTTTTGTTCCTCTTGGCTGGCATTAGGTCTCTTCGTCTGTCACGCATTGCTTTGAGGAGACTGGAGTTTGGTGATTTCCGGGGCTGGCATCACGTGCAGGGGAGAACTGCAGAATAGATTCTCTGCCTTGCTGAGGACGGTAGTCAGGGCGCGATTGTTTGGGCTGGCGGGAAATGGAAAACCCAAAGAAGATGTCGCAGTCAAGCACTGCAGGCCCATCGGTTCCCGCAGTTATTGCGGGAACCGTGGCCATTACAGAAAAGGCAGCTATTTCCCCTCTGGTGCATGTCGGCAAAAAAGAGTTCAAAATCTCAGGGACACCACTCCTCAGGACCACGGGAAACTACCAGCATGGCTGATGTGAAAGAGGAAGTCTTGCTTTCAGCAGACTTCATTTTGTCCATGCACAAGGCTTATTTGTTCAACATAGTCAGACTGCACTTCCAGTGCCCTTGCCCGGTTCGGCTCGCCAGGAAGGGGTAGGAGCCTCTGGGGAGCCTCCGATCACAACATTAAGAGAAGAGATGGAGCTATGGGTGGAACAGGAGTCCCTCCCGGTCCCAGCACTCCAAGGACTAGGGAGAAGGGCCCTCGGGCCTCTGGGGAGAAGAGACAGCTCAGGACTTGGAAGAGGGAGAGATCCTTTCTAGGGAAGACCCTAATGTGATCCGGGTCTTTCCAAGAGAGGAGCTAGCAGCGTTAATTAAGCATTCTCTCGCCATCTTGATCATTGTGACTTCTCCGCCTGCAGCAAAGAAACCGTTGG
Organism: Ichthyophis bannanicus; assembly: GCA_033557465.1. Classification (NCBI taxonomy): domain Eukaryota; kingdom Metazoa; phylum Chordata; class Amphibia; order Gymnophiona; family Ichthyophiidae; genus Ichthyophis; species Ichthyophis bannanicus. The sequence goes on along the minus strand of CM066032.1, from coordinate 910,179,985 downwards.
AGGATCCACTGTTACAAGGGTTCCAGGGTCCAAGGTTTGTTTCCTGCTGCATTGGGTTATCAAGAAGATGATAAAGACTGAATGGGAGGCCCCGGAGGCGGGCCTCAAAGGGGGCAGGCAATAGGCTGTCTGTACCCCATTCTGCAACAAGAAAAAGAGCTCCTTCAGATGCCTAATGTGGATGCTGTGGTCTCCGCGGTCACCAAGAAGACCACATTTCCAGTGGAGGTGGCAGGAGCATTAAAAGACCTTCAAGACCATAAGCTCAAACCCCTCCTGAAGCAAGCCATTGATACCAGCGCCCTGACACTACAAAATTCCATATGTGGGACTTACGTAGCAAGGGCCTCCATGTGCTGACTCCAGGTTCTGGAGTTGTCGGAGTTGGCAACCCCACCAGTTGCTCAGGAGGGAGCCAAGCTGGAGTCGGCAGCAGCATATTTGGTGGACGCCTTTTATATATATATTTATTTAAGCGTTTTCTATGCCACTTTTTCAAGAAGTCAAAGAGGTCTACAATGAACAAAATCAAACAATTACATTAAACAATAGGGTGACATAGTAAATAAATCTGATAAATAGGATAAATGCAGAGATGCAACATGAGCTAAACACATATGACATATTTACAGTGTGTGAGTGCATTCAACAAAAGTTAGAGATAGTTACAGGGAGTGTATTAAATCTATCAAATGTGGCATGGTGTGCAAGAATCCAGCATAGCTAGAAAACAGTTGAAGTATTTACAATAAAGGTCTGATTCCTGCATATATTATGTAATTTTGGACTAATTACAGGTTGTTTTCCGTTTTAGGACTTGGTGTGTTCCTCTTCCAAGACAATGGTGTCGCTCATAGCAGCACATCGGTTCCTGCAGTTAAAGAATTGGGCAGAGGATGCATCTTCGAAGACCAGACTTAGTAAACTGCTTTTCAAGGGGAAATTGCTCTTCGGAGAGGCATTGGTCAAGTTTTTCAAAGACTTAGGAGACTCCAAGGGTGGTTGTTTACCCAGAATTGGCCCAAAGGGAATAAACAGTTGGCGCCACAGTGTGGCCAGCCTAGAGACTTCCCTAGCTTTCGTTTCAGTCGCTTCTCTCCTTTTCAGAGGGGTCAGTATTCTCTGCGGGGCCAGTCCTTTTGGGGTTTCCATGGATTTGGGAGGGGCTTCTACTCAGCCTCCCCAGCCATCTCCAAGAAACCACAATGAAGCTGTCCCGGTCCAGGCGGAGATTATTCCAGTCAGGCATCATTGGCAATGATTTTTCTTCACCTGAGCCAGAATAACAACCGACCAATGGGTGCTGGAGATCATTCAGGAAGGTTACGCCTTGGAGTTCGCTCACCTTCTTTCTGCTGTCTTTCTGCAGTCCCCTTGTCCAACTGCAAAAGTGGAGGTTGTAAGGAGCACCATACACCGTCTACTGGCCTTACAGGTGGTAGAACCTGTGCCCCCAGACCAATGGAGCATGGGATGTTATTCTATATACTTCATGGTACCCAAGAAAGAAGGTTCTTTATGACCAATCCTCGATCTTAAGCATGTCAGACAAGTTTTACAGGTGCCCTGTTTCCACCTGGAAATGTTGTGGTTGGTCATCCTTGTGGTACGTACAACAGGGGGAATTCCTGATGGTATTGGAGCTCACAGAGACATATCTGCATATTGCCATTTATCCAGAACATAAAACATTCCTGCAATTTGTTCTGCCAATGGACGTTGCCTTTTGGTTTGGCTATGGCCCTGCGAACCTTTACAAAGATCATGGTGGTTATGACAGTGGCCTTGAGGAAGGAGGGTGTTGGTACATCCCTACCTTGATGACTGGCTCATCTGGGCAAAGTCAGAGGCAGAGTCTGTGGCAGCAACTTAGAAGGTGGTGTAGTTGCTGCAGAATATGGGCTGGGTGATCAATTTGGTGAAGAGTCAGTTGCAGCCCGTCAGGCAGGACTACTTAGGAGCCCTGTTCGCTACTCAAACTGGGCACATTTTGTTACCGGAGAGCAGGATTCCATACTGCATGCCCTGCAATATGTAGGGAACAGCATAGGGAGGCTAAAAAAGGGATAGGATCCAGCACACCACTGAGCTGCGTGGGTCAATTGGCTGGAAATGGGAGACAGTGAAGAAGAGTGATATAGCTCAATGAAAATGAGCCAGAGTCACATGAATGAGAATATGACAAGGGTATCAGAGAATGACATTGGGATGTCACCAATGAAGGCATCAGTTTCATCAATAAAATGTGGGCTTGCAAATTGTGTGGTTACCCTCTTTTTTTTTTTAAAGTGGCTGTTTGAACCACTCGGGTCATATGGGCCTCAACACACCTCCTAAAAGGTTCTAGGGAAGGGCTCATTAATCTCAAAACAGCTTTTTTCCACCTTTTGAACTCCCATAAGATAAGCTTCATGTACAAATGTGCATGAAACCACTCAATTTCCACTGAAAGCTAGAGCAATGTGTGTATAATTGATCAGTAAAAAAACTCTCAGAAGCAGTGCTTGGACCAGGCTAACATATGATTTCCCACAAATGCTAAAAGCCATGACATTAAACATGGACCCTTGTAGGCCATGGCTGGGGTCACCTACCAACATCATAGCATGTACACTAACAGTCCATTATATTTTGCCTGTAGCTTTAGGGGGCGGACAATAAATTTAGATACAGTAATTGACATCTTCTCTCCACCCCCCCTCTTAACTCAAATAAAGTAGCAGCGTGTGGATCAGGGGGAAAGATCTCTGCAGGGGTCTTCCCTGTCCTCTTCTTGTCCACACATACTAAGGCTGTGTCTGCCATTTCTTGTGCAAGGGAAATAAAAAGCTTTGGGAAACTGCCCATTAATGCAACCTCTGCAGGCTAAAGGCTATACAACTTAGCCAGAAGTCCCTCTCCCCACCTATTTATTTATTTGCAAAAATGTCTATAACATGAAGGTAGGAACATCATAGTGGTTTACAATTAAAAAAAAAAATGGGAATGGATTAATATACAAATAACAAACCAGAATGGAAATATACAGGTACACAAAAACTGGATGAAGAAACAAAAAGAAACAAATTGATGGTAGAACAACAATAGTTTCCAAGACAGAATAACATGTAGGCAAGTGGAACATAAGGGTGGGAATATATAGCTAGTGACTTGTTTGAAAAAGAAATGCCCATAGATAGGTTTGCTAAGGAAAGAGTATTACTTAAAGGCTTGTTCAAAAAGCTAGGTTTTCTCCATCCTGTAGTTACCAAATCCTACTCTCTGTCTCACCTGTGTCCTCCCACCCTCTCATTCACTAGTGCCCTCTCACCACCCTATCAGCACCCTCCCTATCTTCTAGCCAGTTCCTCCCCACCCTAATCCCACTATCTTACTCTCCACTCACATTCCCCCTCCGGCCCTTTCCATCCTACTTCATCAACCTCTCACTACCTAGGCTTCCAGCTAGTGACCCTCCAAGTCTCTATGCTAACAAAGCAGGTTTTAATTGCTACATTAACTGCACTCATGTGCTAATGTGTTCTCCATTTCCTCCCCTAGCCACCCACTCTCCACATTAGCGTGAGAGTGCCAGTAAATATGTATTTTAGCAGTCAGTAGCTGACATACCCGCATGTTAGCATTCACTGTGGCCTGTTATCAAGTTAACTGGTGAGCGGCGATTAGTAAAAGGGCACCTAAGTCTAAAATAACACCCTGCTTTCAAGTTCCTGAATCAGCAGATTCATGAAGCAGTTACTTATTTCATTTACAAACTACCTCTGTAGTGAAACCCCCTTGGGGTTTAAGGGAATAAGAAAGGCCGAAGGGACCTATGGAGTTGTTGGAAGGGAGAACAGGTGGGAGGGACCCTGGATGAGGAGGAGAAAAGAGGCTGGCTAGGATATAATACTCCAGGATTTAACCAAATAGGGGTCTTTGGCAGCAGGGTGCTGAGTCATGAAATAGGACACAAGGAGGAAGAGCTAGTCAAGCAGGGGCAAGCTACCGGGAATGAGGTCAACCCATCTAGGTGACGGGTGCCAAAGGAGATTGGCCAAAGTCAGACACTCGAAGGAGACCTTAGAGAGGCTGATCTACCCAGCAACTAGTACAATGTATTAATGGTGTGTGGGTTTAAAGGGGAGACACTGGGGAATGAAGCTGAAAAGACTGGGGAGTATCCAACAATATATAGTTTCCATCATTGTACTTTGTGGGGGGTTGTAAATAGCCAGGAGCTTCCAGAAGTGTGTGTCTGATAATGGATTGGTGCCTCCAGATGTAATCCTTGGTTGGACAGTACAAGTGCCTCTGAGAATCCTGGTAGTTCCCCTAATATAAATAGCAATAGATCCTCCAGGACTCTAAAATCATAATGGCCACAAATAGTGCCACAATCCCCAGCTTCATTGCAATTGTTCAGTTTATGCAAAAGCCACCTGTATTGTTCTCTGTGGAAGGCCTTAGTGTAAAGTATGAGATACTATATGCTTGAAGAAGCTCAAGTAAAGTAAGGACTGGGTTCAGAAGCAACTCCTGTCTCAGAGGATGTTCTCTAATTACGAGAGTGAAAGAATAAGCCTGTTACCTGAGAGCGAGAATGCAATGGGCCTTCCAGGAAAGATTTTGGTCAAAACTGAGCTGCTTATTTTTAACCCTAAACCCTCCTCTCGCCCCTTCCTCCTTTCTCAGTCTCTGTAAATAGCTCTCTACTCTTCCCTGTCCTCTCAGTTCACAACCTTGGGGTCATCTTTGACTTCTCTCTCTACTTCTCCACACACATCGCAAGCAGAGGTTTCTAAAACAGCTGATATATTCAAAATATCTATTGATTGCTGCTCCATTTGCTGTGGACCCAAGTCCTACTCCTCGGCAACAGGTAGATAATAGGCATGAGCATTAGGACATTTAGCATCGGCTGGAATCTTCCAAATCTCTTGTGGATAATGATTAAACATTTATTTAGGACAAACCAAAGGTATCTTGGGGGAACTTCAATCACCTAACATTACAAGACTGAACAGCGTTATTTAGTGATTCCATTTTCCTTTTAAGGATGACACTATATTTTATCAAAGCTGAGCTCAGTTTAATAACTTTGTATTTTAACTTCAGTCTTCTTCAAATGTTTTTTAACATTGCAATCTCTTGCTCCTCACTGGAGATCTTAAGAGGAATTGTCCTGTATGTGAAGAAGCACAGATTGTGTATGAGCAGATACAGACATACTTGACTGGGATACCACATCCCAAATAGCTTCCAAGGTAAATACCTGAGGTCGAATTAGGGGAAACCCAGATGAAAGAAGATAACCACTGGGGGAAGGCAGTCATCCTAGGTTGCAATATTACATCCTGTCTGGTCGAAGCTAGGGGACCCTGAGTATGCTCTGTTGCCTTGAGCCTTACCACTCCAGCTTCATGTTGATCCCTCAGAGTTACGACCTACACTGCTGAGCTCTTGGCTGGGCGTTCTCCGCTGGTGACTGACTGCGACACACGGTGCATTGGTCCTCCCAGACCTGTCAAAAGGCTACTAGGGAGCAGGAGCTGTGGAGGCACATGCTGCTTCAGTGAAAGTGAGGTCCTAAGATCTAATAAGGACACTGAAATAACTATCTAATGCAGAGCCTCTGCTGCAAATGCTTTGCTCTATGGGACTCCCTGCCCCATGTGATCCAAAAAAGTGTCCATCGGGCTTGGAATCAAAGCATGCTGAGGTTACCTTTGCGGCCTTGCCCTTCCTATTTCCCATAGAATTAGGTATGTGGGAAACGATCACTAAGGAGAAATAGCAGCAATTGCCATCATGACTCCTCCCACCCCTGTCACATTTTTTGACACACATGCAATTTCTGTTCATAAGGACTCCATTGTGCATTCTGTTTCCTGTAGAACTTTTATTCTATTTTACTCAATGTCCTCTTTAACATATGGCGCAACCCTTCCACCAATTTGATTCACTCTATTATAGTGATATAATTTGTACCCTGGTATCACAGTGTCTCATTGCTTATACTCCTTCCACAAGCTCTGAGATGCCAGTCAAATCTACTCCTTTATTCAGGGCTTTACATTCTAATTTTCCCATTTTAATTTTAGACTTACAGCACTTATGTAAAGACATTTCAAAGTATATTTTTTGTTTTTATTTACAATTTGCTTAACAGGTGGCAGGGAAAATTTGGAATCTTTCAATTATGAATCTATATGTACAATGCTGTATAAGCTTTGTTGCGCTATACAAATGATTATTAGTAGTAGTAGTAGTAGTACCTGGGCTACTTTTGCCTTTATTGCAGCCCTTCTGTTGGGATGAACAAACTTGCTGTTTTGTTAGCATTCTTCAAAAATACCTCACTCCAGACCATGCATGCCTGAATGACTGTAAACCTAACCCCATGATCTTGAATAGAAGCTTCTTTTTAGAGGTTAGTGCCAGCAGCCTGGTTCTAGTCTGCCTCCATACTTTTGGAAAAGTTTCCTCCTTCCCAAAATCTTGCTCAGATTAAAATAAACTAAAAGCCCTGCCTGCACCATCGTCCCATTGGTGCACTGAGATTCAATAACTCTGTTTGCCTCTTGGGTCCTGCATGTGGAATGGGCAACATTTCTGAGCACACTACCCTGAAGGTTTTGGATTTGAATCTATCTCACCCTCAGTCTCACTTAGTTTGCAGCTTGTCGTGCTGTGAGGGCTTGTGTGCATCAGTGATGCTGAGAGCTAAACTATCAGTAGTTTAACTACTGGCAGGGTCTCCCAAGATGGACAGGTCTCAGCTGAGGTGCCAAACCAAGACAAACCACCCATCTGGGCAGCAGCAGAATGGGATAGTGTTGATGGCAGAGGATCACATTTCTGTGACAACGGCAACAGCAAACTTAAACTGAGCGGAAGAAAGGCCCGGCAATCTACTGTATCTTGCCATGAAAACCCAATGGATAGTTACAACAAAACAAATTGTGCTATGGTGCTAGAAGATGAGACCCCCAGGTCGGAAGGTACTCAACTAGCTACTGGGGAAGAGCTGAAGACTTTTCAGAGTAAAGCCAGCATTTATGATGTGGTTGGATCAAAGCCCTCGGGAAGTCTGACTGCTGATGTAGCTGCGCATGAAATGAGAGTCAGAAGCTGTAAAGATGTCTTACACATTGGAACATGCAACGTACGAAGCATGAACCAAGGGAAGTTGGAGGTGGTCAAGAATGAAATGGAACGTGTACAACTTGATCTTTTGGGTGTCGGCGAACTGAAATGGACTAGCATCTGGCACTTTGCATCAGATGATCACATGGTCTACTATGCTGGAGATGAAAGACAAAGAAGAAATGGTCTTGCATTTATAATAAAGAAGAAACTTGCAAGAACTGTAATGAAATACAATGCAGTCAGCGAACGTTTAATCTCTGTTTGTCTACGAGGAATGCCTATCAACACAACTATAATTCAAGTATATGCCCCAACAACAGCTGCAGAAGAGAATGAAATTGAAGAGTTCTATGAACAAGTACAAGCTGAAATTGACAGAACATGCAAACAGGATATCCTGATAGTCATGGGTGACTGGAACGCAAAAGTTGGCAACAAAGAAGAAGGCAAAGTAGTTGGAAAATATGGACTTGGCAACAGAAATGAAGCTGGAGAAAGACACCTTCTTCCAGCAACACAAGTGGCAACTGTACACATGGACTTCACCCAATGGATTGTATAAAAATCAAATTGACTACATCTGTGGAAGTCAATGATGGAAAAGCTCTGAAACATCAACAAAGACAAAACCTGGAACTGACTGTGGTACAGATAATCAACTACTAGTATGCAAACTCAAGCTAAAGTTGAAAAAGAGCAAACCACTCATGAATGCAGCAAAATATGACCTGAGAATATGCCACTGGAATTTAAAGACTGCCTGCAAAATCGATTTGCTGCTTTAGATACAAATGACAGAGCTCCGAAAGAATTATGGAATGACATCAAGAAGGTTGTGTTGGAAGAAAGTGAGAAGTCTCTACAAAAGATGAAAAAGCAAAAACGGCCAAAATGGATGACAGAAGAAACTCTGAAAATTGCCCAGAAACGCAGAGAAGCTAAAGCCAGAGGAGACAGAAACACAATCACAGAACTCAGAGATTTCCAACGTGCAGCAAGACAAGGAAAAGTACTACAATGACGCTTGCAAGGAAATAGAAGCAGAAACTATTAGAGGAAGAACAAGATTGGCTTTCCTAAAGCTACGAGAGTTAAAGAAAAAGTTCCAGCCTTGAATTGGAATGTTACAAGATGCTCAAGGTTGTATGTTGAATGATGCTGAGAAGATCAAGAAGAGATGGAAGGAATATACAGAGTTTTTATATGATAAAGATCAAGTGGACCAACAGCCGTTTCAACCTGTACCTTATGATTGGGAACCATTGGTGATGAAAGAAGAAGTTGAAGTAGCATTGAAAGCCTTATCAAAGAACAAAGCACCAGACATTGATAGCATTCCCACAGAAGTATTACAGCAATCTGATGCAGCTGTTATCGTACTTACAAGGCTCTGCCAAGAAATATGGAAGACAGCATCATGGCCAACTTACTGGAAAAGATCTGTGTTTATACCAATACTAGAGAAAGGTGATCCAACTGACTGTGGAAATTATCGCACAATCGCTCTGATCCCACATGTCAGCAAGATTCTACTGAAGATTATTCAAAAGAGATTACAACCATACCTGGAACAAGAACTACCTGAAGTGCAAGCAGGGTTCAGGAAAGGGCGAGGAATGAGAGACATCACTGCGGATGTGAGATGGATCCTTGAAAAGACTAAAGAATACCAAAAGGATATCTATTTGTGCTTTATCGACTATAGCAAAGCTTTTGACTGTGTAAACCATGAGAAACTCTGGGCCACATTAAGAAGCATGGGTATAGCAGAACACCTGATCGTACTCTTGCACAATCTGTACATTGATCAAGAAGCAACAGTTTGAACGGAACAAGGAGAAACAGAATGGTTTAAGATAAGCAAAAGTGTAAGACAAGGCTGCATACTTTCCCCCTACCTGTTTAATTTATATTCAGAACAAATCATCAGAGAAGTAGGATTGTATGAAGACAACAGAGGTGTGAAGATTGGTGGAAGACTCATCAACAACGTTCGCTATGCTGATGATACCACATTACTGGCTGAAAGTGAAGATAATCTGAAACATTTGCTTCTCACAATCAAAGAACATAGTCTCAAAGTGGGCCTGCACCTTAATGTAAAGAAGACAAAGATCATGACAACTGGCATAATCAACAGGTTCATCGTTGAAGGAGAAGAAATTGAAATCATGAATAACTTTAACCTACTTGGATCAACTATCAATAAAGAAGCAACAAGCAGTCAAGAAATCAGACGACGCATTGCTCTTGGCAGAATGGCTATGAAAGACCTAGATAAGATTCTCAAGAGCAGAGATGCCTCTCTCCATACAAAGATTTGACTTGTTCAAGCCATGGTATTTTCAATAACATCATATGAATGTGAAAGCTCGACAGTGAAAAAGATAGGAAGAAAATTGATGCCTCTGAATTATGGTGCTGGTGGCGAATACTGTGTATACCATGGACTATCCGAAGAACAAACCAGTCGGTACTAGAGGAGATCAAACCTAAGCTTTCTTTAGAAGCTCAGATGACAAGACTTTGACTTTCATACTTTTGACACATCATGCGAAGAGAGAGATCATTAGAGAAAGACATCATGCTTGGCAAGATAGAAGGTCAACGCAAAAGAGGAAGGCCAGCAATGAGATGGATCGATACAATAACAGCAGCTACAGGTACCAGTCTGTCAACAATGAGCCGCCTGACTGAAGACCGAACACAATTTAGGATAGCTATCCAGAGGGTCGTCATGAGTTGACTCCGACTCGACGGCACTTAACAACAACATCATATGATGATCTGACCAGGGTACTGGAGTTACTTGGTAGGTGATGTGGTTGTTGGAGGGTACAAATAGCAGGTCGAGAGTATTTACTACACTATGGACCCGATTCTGTCCCGGACATAGATCTCCCCACGTGATCAGAATCGTGAACAGCAAAGCCCGACTAACTCAGTCAGGGCATTTAAATGGAGCCACCGTGCCATGGCGTCATGTTGCCATGGCACTGTGGCTCCATTTAAATGCCGTGATGCCGGCTGCCACACAAAAAATTAATTCTCTATAGCCCGACCCCTGATCCGACCTCCTAAGGCCAGGATCGGGCCACCAACAACAGAAAATAGCCCTTTTCAGGGCTATCTAATGAAATTAAAAAGAAAACATGCACACTACCAACCTACATGGAATAGAAAACACAACAACATTTTGTACACAGGTTTACAACCAAATGAACCTGGGTATTAAACAATCATAAAAGAATGCTCAAGTCATGGCAAAATTGTCAGTCAAAAGACAAAAGGTAAGAAAATGGCATGCAGAAGCGGCTGTAAATTGTAACACATTTTGTCTCTGTGACTGAAACAACTAAAAACAACAAAAACTGCCAATTCGGCAATACCTATGCAAGACTCTTTCACACCACTGTAAATACTTTAAGGGTATTAATGAACAAACAAATATTTTTCAAAGACAGGGAAGCTGTAGAACTAGAGGGCATAACATGAGGCTGTAAGGAGATAAAAGCAATATCATGAAATACTTTTTCACAGAAAGGGTAACCGATGCTTGGATTCCCCTTATCCTGTGCTCATGCTGTTTATTTATTTATTTAGTATACATTTGTATACCGCTACTTCCAGCGATCAGCAGCGGTTTTTGATTACAGATTGGAAATTGTCAAATCATGACAGGAAATTTTTGAGGTATAAACACATTGATTAGACAGGAAAGTACAGCACACAGAGAACTATTTTACAGGGAACATGGGCTATGGAGGGTTAAGTGGCTTGCCCAAGACCACAAGGAGCACCTGTGGGACTAGAAACCCCAGTCCTTCCGGCCCAAGGTTGCTGTCCTCTAGTGGGATTTGAACCCCTGACCTTCCGGCTCGAAGTACCTTGCCCCAACCACTAGGCTACTCCTCCACTCCTGTGTTTCCTGATTCAGCATTACAAGGGCAGTTAACCAATTCACATCCAAGGAAAAGACCCAATCTCTTACAATCCAACTGCTTACTGTAACAAGTAAAATTCAAGAACTTACTGTGAAAGCTGAATCAAGAAGTACTACAATCCTGGTTAGACCTGCAGCATGCTGGATCGGTCTGGGTTATGGATGAGGATGGATTATGGAGTTGTTTGAATGGATGGATACAAAGTGGAGCAAGTTGAAATGTTGAGGAAATTGTGAAATGGAACATATAAAATATAGATGGATGTGAGAAAATTTAATTAGAAGACTGTAAATTTTAATTGTGGATGGTAATAGGTAAAAGGACAATGCAAATCCAAGGGGAAGAAATAAATGAAGAGAGAGAGAGAGCTGTAGAGCTTTGTTTCCTTCCCCAAAATGAAGAGTCTGCACTGAAGGGAGGGCTGTGGGGAAATTACCCAAAAGGCCAAAGGGAACTGTAATAGCCCAATGGAATCACAGATTATATCTTGTAGTAATGCATGAAGCCAGGCAGGTATTAAAGAAACTGGAGGGTGTGGGTCATATGTCCCTATTAAACCAATTGTGGGGGCAGAACAGCCCTCCTGAAGAAAGTGGTGGGAGCAAAACAGTGATGGAAGGCATGGGACAGACACAGAGGATCCTTATATGGTAAGAGGTTGTTATCAAAGCAAACTTAAATAACTTTAGAAATAGAAGGGGTAACCTGCATGGAGCAGCACCTTATTAGCCAGATTAGCCAGACCATGCTGTTCTTTATCTGACATCATTTGCTATATTACTATAATGTCTCATGGAGCAGTAATGAAAGTCAAACTACTCACATGTGTTTACTTTGATTATCCCTTTATTCGCAAACAGATACTAATGTTTGTCAGTGTGTTGCAGATTAAACACACAATTTCAGAAAGCTTGCACAGTTGTTTCTGATTTTTGACACAGAACCAGAACTGCCACAGGAAAACTGTTGTAATCCAATGCAGAGTGCATATTAGCACCAGTCTTGCTGCCTGCTGCTCTGTCCTTTTGCTGCGGGTGGGTAGAAACTTCTGAGGTGAAGGACAGAAGTGGGCAACATTTGAAGGAAGGGACAGCAAAGAAAGTGATTGGTGGGAGTAGAAAAGAAGCTAGAAGGAAGGGAAGGAGGAAAGAAATTGAAATGCAAAAGGAAATCAAATAAGCAATATGAAAGGCCAACTAAAACAGTGTTTTTCAACCTTTTTTGTGCAAAGGCACACTTTTTTCATGAAAAAAATCACGAGGCACACCACCATTAGAAAATGTTAAAAAAATTTACCTCTGTGCCTATATTGACTATATATAAAGTAATTCTCTTGAATAGGAATCAAACACTCACACCAACCCCCCTCCCCTGCTGGTTCACACCAACCCCCCTCCCCTGCTGGTTCACTCACACCCCCCCCCCTCCACTGCTGGTTCACTCACCCACCCCCGTCACTTACTCACCCCTCCTGCTGGGTCACTCACTCACTTACCCCCCCTCCCCTGCTGGTTCACTCACACCATCGCCCCCCCCCCTTGCTGGTTCACTCACACCACCCCCCCCCCCTCCACTGCTGGTTCACTCACACTCCCCCCCCCTTGCTGGTTCACTCACACTCCCCCCCCCTTGCTGGTTCACTCACACACACACACACACCCCATCTACCCAAGCCGCTGCTTCTGCTTTGTACAGAGCAGCGGCTGCACTACACTTACATTGAAAAGTAAAGAGAAACTGTGTCAGGAGCCCTCCGGTCATCGCAGAGCCCGAGGAAGTGATGTCATGGGGGCGGGCTCCTCACAGGCTGTCTTTCCTTTTCAAATTAACTTTATTGCAGCTAAAGTTAATTTGAAAAGGAAAGACAGCCTGTGAGGAGCCCGCCCCCATGACATCACTTCCTCGGGCTCTGCATGATCGGAGGGCTCCTGACACAGTTTCTCTTTACTTTTCAATGTAAGTGTAGTGCAGCCGCTGCTCTGTACAAAGCAGAACCAGCGGCTGCACTGCTATAGGGAATCGCGATCGCGTTCGCGCCGCGGACTTCGGCACAACAGCCGGTTTTTTGCTCTGGCCGCTCCCGATCTTGCGGCCAGAGCAAAAAACCGGCTTTTCAATGGCCGGTTTTACAACTGTGCCGGCAGCCGGCCTGGCCATGGAAAAACCGGCCAGGCCGGCTGAAAACCGGCCGGTTGGCAACCCTAATTTGTGAGCCGAGGCCACATGTTACGGATGAAATTGGAATTTTTCCCACGGCACACCAGACAATATCTCACGGCACACTAGTGTGCCGCGGCACAGTGGTTGAAAAACGCTGAACTAAAAAATACAACAAAGTAAAACAAAGAATTATAAATGTAACTGCCTTTTAAAGAGGGGATGCCGATTCCCTGTAGATGCTAAGGGGTTCAGTTATGAATTTGCAGCAAAAATGTTCACTGGCTATTACGTGTGGCAAACAGGTTCTTGGAATGGAACCAGCACTACTAGCAGGGAGGTCATGGCCTAGAAGATCACACTCGCCCAGCACTCTACCCACAAAATAGTCCACTCTACGGGATTTTATTCTTTAGTCATTTACTCCTTCAGCTGTAAGAGATGGCAGAAACAAGTGATCACATTCAAAAAAATGTCCATGAGCTTGAGAATGGCAGTAATTCAATGAAAGCGCCAGCCAAAGCAGCAAGAAAGTGATCCAGAAGACGAACTCGTGCACTTCAAAAATAATGGCTGAAGAACCTGGAGTACTGTGACTAGCTAGCTAAACATCATGATCCAAATTACGCTTGATGCGTTTATTGTAGTGCTGTAATTAGTGTTAAATCTGATAGTTTTAAAACTACATAACATCACCCTGAATCACAGAAGCATGAGTCATTTGTTAAGTAAAGTAAATAAACATTTTTTGATTAACCCAATCCATTACTTGACAAAGAAGCATTAGTGGAGCTAACAAAAACATACTGTAGTTTAAAACATCATTACAGTTATTAGTCAGTGGACTATAGAAAAAAATGGACAACTATTTATATTCCACTTAGAAAATCTCCTTAAAGATTCACGTGGGTAGAACAAAGACCAAATATCTAGTAAAAAATGTCCTCGGACCAGTGGTGTAAATTCCACCCAAGCAGCATCCGTAATCAGAGGCTGCTGAAGGGGGGCACAGGGCCATGTGCAGAGACTCATTACGTGGCCTCAGCTGCATAAGGGGCCTCATTTGCATAACTATTTGCATAATGTTAATAGGCCCTAATGTTTAGTAAACATGCCTCTTAATGCGTGTCTGGATAAAGAAAGACTATCAGATTTTTACATTACTATACTCCAATGCCACGTAATAGCCAGGCACATTACTACTACTACTACTGAGCATTTGTATGGCACTACAAGATATATGCAGCACTACATAGACCTGTAAGAGACAGTCCCTGCTCATCAGAGCTTACAATCTAGTTAAGACAGACAACACAAGGAGATCTGAAAGCAGCAGCAAAGAGGTGAGTTTTTAGCCTGGATTTGAAAGGGTCAGAGAAGGCGCCTGATGTACAGACTCAGGTAGTTTGTTCCAGGTGTAATATGTGGCAAGGTGAAAGGAGTGAAGTCTGGAGTGAGCAATAGAAGAGAAGGTCACAGATAGAAGCAATTTGCCAGAAGAGCAGAGTTCCCGAGGGAGGTGTAGGGAGAGATAAGAGAGGAAAGGTAGTGAGGAGCTTCAGAGTGAATAGGTCAGCAGGAGAAGTTTGAACTGGATGCGGAAGTGGATAGGGCGCCAATGAAGTGACTTGAGAAGAGGGGTAATATGAGAATGATGAGGCAGGCGGAAGATTAGCTGTGCAGCAGAGTGTTGAACAGATTGAAGGGGAGAGAGATGATTCAAAGGGAGACCAGCAAGGAGTAGGTTACAATAGTCAAGACGGGAGGTGATTAAGAAGTGGATAAGTGTCTTAGTAGTGTGTTCAGAAAGGAATGGCGGCTTTTGTTGATGTTATAGAGAAAGAGATAGATGTGTTTGGAGGAGAGAGAGGAGTCAAAGACAACGCCAAGTTGAGGAAACAGGGAGGAGTAGAGAGTTATCCACAGAGACTGAGAAAGGAGGAAAAGGAGAGGAGGTTTTAGAGGGAAAAATAAAAAGCTCAGTTTTGGCCATATTCCATTTCAAGCGGCAGTGAGACATCGAAGCAGCAATGTCAGAAAGGCAGGCAGAAATCTGGGTCTGGATTGCCGGAGAGATTTCAGTTGTAGAGAGGTAGATCGGGAATCATCAGCATAATGATGAAAGCCATGGGAAGAGATGAGTGCACCAAGAGACTGGATATAGAGAGAGAGAACAGGAGTGGACCCAAGACAGATCCTTGGGGTTCACCAACTGAGAGTGGGATAACAGCAGAGGAGCAAACACTAGAACAAACACTGAAAGAGTGATGGGAGAAATAAGAGGAGAACCAGGATAGTACAGAGCCCTTAAAACCAATCAAGGATAGAGTATCAAGGAGAAGGTTGTGGTCAACAGTGTCAAAAGCAGCATAGAGGTCAAGAAGGATGAGGATAGAGTAAAGGCCTTTGGATTTTGCCAGAAACAAGTCACTGGAGACTTTGGCAAGAGCCATTTCAGTAGAATGTAAATGATAAAAGACAGATTGTAATGGATCCAAGAGGGCTTGAGAGGAGAGAAAGTCAAGGCAACGGCGGTGAACTGCACGTTCAAGTAGTTTAGAAACAAATGGGAGAAGGGAGATGGGTCGATAATTAGAAGGACAGGTAGGATCAAGTGAGGGTTTCTTGAAGAGAGGTGTAACTGCAGCATGCTTGAAGGCTGCAGAGACAGTTGCAGTGGAGAGCGATAGGTTGAGAATATGAAAGATGGAAGAGACAACAGTGGAGGAGATGGGGCTTAGGGACGGGTGGGGTTAGGATCAGAGGAGCAGGTAGTGAATTTGGAGGAAGAAAGAAGGTGTGCAGTTTCCTCTTCAGAGATCACAGAAAAGGAAGAGAGGGTAGCAGAGATAGAGGGGGGAAGTTGGGAGTGAAGAGGGGGTGGAGGGGAAGAAGGGAAAGCAGCTGACTTTGTGGGGAATTGGAGGGTGATCTTGTGGATTTTGTCATGGAAATAGTCAGCCAGGGTTTGGGCAGAAAAGAAGGGAGGGGTCAGAAGTGGAGGCACCTTAAGGAGAGAGCTGAGAGCAGTAAAGAGATGGTGAGGGTCAGAGGCAAGAGAGTTAGTCAGATGGACATAATAGTCTTGTTTGGCAAATGCTATGGCTGACTGGAAAGAGAAAAGCATGAATTTGAAGGGTAGAAAGTCTGCAAGGGAGCGGGATTTGAGCCAAGCACGCTCAGCTGAACGGGCACAGGAATGTAGATAGCGGGTAGTGGATGAAAGCCAGGGCTGGGGTGCAGTACATCTCACAGGACGTGGCATGGGCGGAGCGAAAGCATCCAGAGGAAGTACTATAAACACTGCCCATTTAAAACCCATAGCAAACCTGCCATATCACAACAGAACTACCAGGACTCACAAGGCACCAAACCTACCTATCAAAAGGCAACACTGCAAATATTAAACCAATACATCTCAGAGAATACCAATATCTCCTACTGGGCAAAGAGAACAAGTGGCACTGTCAAATAGAAACTACGTGAACAGAATACCTAAACTCGGTTACACGTGCAGAACATAGACCATCACCAAACAAGGGATCACAATTTAGAAATAGGAAGACAATAATTAAACTGGGAACCCCAAAAGCCAAACTTGGAATGTATAACACTGGAGAAGTAAAACTATAAATTAAATTCCTCTTCTACTAAACAAAACACAAAGACGTTAGCGATGCACATTTCCAAGAACTGACATATACCAGTTAATAAATTCAAAATAAAAAAGTATTTTCTACCTTTTGTTGTTTGGGCATTTTATTTTTCAATTGCAATTGCTCCAGTCACTTTCTTCTGGTTTCTTCATGTCTTCTGCTAGCTCTCCATTGTCTGCTATCCATTTGTCCTTTCTTCTCTATCCTAGTTTTTTCCATTCTCTCTCCACATCTACTTTAACATACTGATCTTTCTCCTTTTGCTATTTCCTCTATTTCTTTCTTTATTCCTTTTTCATCCACTCAAATTTCACCCTTCTGCCTTAATCCCCACTTACTCTCCCAAAACATGGACAATAGTAGATTTTTCTTCCCTCTCACACAAAATATCTTTTCCCTTCTCCATCCTCACTCCCCCAGTCCTATCCCCTTACAGTCCTCCCCCAACATCAGCTCCCTTCTAGTTCCCGACCCACCCAGAATCCGCTCCCTTCTAGTCCCATTCTCCCATCTCCTTTCATCAGCCCATTTACAGTCCTAGCCCCCCCATCAGCTCATTTCCAATCCTAGTCCCTCATTAGCCATTTCCAGTCCTATCCTAGCTCCCCATCAGCCCCTTTCAAGTCCTAGCCCCCCAATCAGCCCATTTCCTTTCCTATCCTAGCCCCCCATCAGCCCATTTCAAATCCTAGTCACCCAATCAGCCCATTTCAAGTCCAAGTCCTCCCCCAATCAGCCCATTTCCAGTCCTAGCCTCCCCATGAGACATTTCAGTCCTAACCTAGCCCCCCATCAGCCCATTTCAAGTCTTAACCACCCAATCAGTCCATTTCCAGTCCTAGCCCCCCATTAGCCATTTATAGTCCTATGCAAACCCCCATCAGTTCATTTCAAGTCCTATCCTAGCCCCCCATTAGCCCATTTCTAGTCCAAGTCCCCCCCATCAGCCCATGTCTAATTTAGCCCCCCTTCCATCAGCCATTTCCAGTCCTATCCAGTGGATCCCTTTATAGCAACAGGACAAAATCAAAATAAACATAACTATCTCTCATATTTCAACAAATAGGGGTGACTTACACAGAGCGGTGGGTACACCCCTAAACAAAGGCATGAGGAGTTGTGACCTGCACGGTGTACCTACTCTTGCCGCCTTGCTGGGCAGACTAGATTTTATTTATTTATTTAACTATTTTTTATACCACCCTATCTTTCAATCAAAGTGGTTTACATTAAAACTCACTGTGTACAAAGAATGCTGAACAGTTAGGAAGGGAGGGGGACGGGTATGTGGGACAGGATAATAGATTAAGTTATGTAGAATGCAACATATAAGGCATAACACATGTATAACTTACGTCTGTGGTGAAGGGGAATAGTCGTTAGTTCTTGACTGGAATTGTCGGGGGGATTTTGGCACCTTACCCTGGATGGGAGGCAATGTGAAATTTCCCAGATGGTTTGTGTAAAGGAAAGTTTTCAGTTTCTTTTGGAAGTCTTTGATGTCTGTCATGGTTCGCATTTCATCTAGTAGAGAGTTCCATATAGAAGGGGCATACAGTGAAAGCGCTCTTCCAGATATAGATTTTTTGGATTTTTGATATTCATGGGGCATGATGATCTTATTCTTGTTGATGTCTCTCCTGGGTCAAGTGCTTGAGTCTCTTGAGATTAGGTATTGTAAGAAGTTGGCCGAGGAGTGATGGATTGTTGTGTTGAACCTGATGCAAGAATGTATTGGGAGCCAATGTAATTGGTTAAGTATGGAGGAGATGCGCTCTTGTCTGGAGGTTCCAGTGATAATTCACACTGCTGTGTTTTGTGCTATCTGGAACGGCATGATGGCTTGATTTGGGAGTCTCTGGTAAAGTGAATTGTAGTAGCCAAGTATAGGGGTGATTACTGCATAGGCATACTGATCGAAAGTGTTCTTGGCTTAGGAACGGTTTTAGTCTCCTGATAACCTTCATTTTATAGCAGGCATTTGCGGTGGCTTCATTTACGTGGGACTGCATGGTGAGATGTTGGTCCAAGGTGATCCCTAGGTATTGGATCTAATTTTTTAATGATATGGACCTTCGTAGTGTAGTATGTTAATTAATTGAGGAGGAGTGAATAGGACATTTCTTATGATGAAGAGTGCCTCTGTTTTTGGGAAGTTTACAGATAAGTTGTTGATGCTGAGCCAGGTGATCATGTCTTCAGTGACTGTGGTTATGGCTGAGATGTTAGACTGGTGTATGTATGACAATTGGGGCATATACCGTGATATCGTCGGCATATAGCCGGTACTGAATTTTGTGTTTTTTCATCATTTCACAGATGGGCTGTACTGAATTTAGATGTTTAATAAAAGAGATGAGATTGATGATCCTTGGGGTACTCCTTGTTGTAAGGCAAAAGGTGTAGATCTATTCATTTCACATATGACCTGTTGTTGCTGGCTACTGAGGTAGGATTGAAAACATCTTAAGGTGGAGATGTGTAGGCCAGTTTCTCAGAGACGTTGCAGAGTGATAGCAAGGGATATAGTATCAAAGGCAGAGGATACTGTATATACAGAAATATAAAGACGAAATCTATTTTAACATTATTTATGCCTCTGAAGATGCTGTCAAAGAATGATGATAAAAGTATTTCTACATCATGGTTGGGCCGGAACCCATGCTGGTGTGGGTCTAGTGGTGCGTGTAGCTCTATATGGTCTTGTAATTGCCTTTAGTTTAGTGATAAATGGTAGGTTGGAAATTGAATGATATGCAGCTGGGTCATTTTTGTTGAGTGATGGGCTTTTGAGTATAGGCCGTATAGTTACTCATTTGAGTGATGCTGGCATGTATCCTTGGACGAGAGACGAGGCTACTATCTTGTGTATGAAGGGTTTGAGTTGTTCCTTCGTTTACTTTATCCATGTGACAGGACATGGGTATGTAAGAGATGTAGTGGTGTTAAGGGAGGACATCATGTCCTCTATTTCCTGGATAGATGGGATACTGAATTTTTCCCATGTTCCTGTGCAAGTTGAATCTTGTATTTGGTTTGTTGTAAGTGGGGTGACGTTCTGGCTAAGTTTAGTAGGTTTGCGCCTTAGGTGATTTGCTATGCTTTGAGGACGTATTTCAGGATATTATTTATTGCTGGTTCTCCAGCTAGTGATTGCACAATATTGAACAGTTCTCTTGGTTTGTTTGCTGATTGCATTATGAGATTTGTATGAATGCTGTTGCTTACATCTGTTGACTGTATTGCTGTATTCCAATTGTAACATTCTGTATTGATGTAGGATGATTGGGGCTTTTGTTTGCCTCCATTTTCTTTTGAATTTTCTTAGTAGTCTTTTAGTGTTCCTGATTTCATTGGAGTACCAAAGTGCTGTTCTTGTTCTGTGTGCGGTTGTGTGTTTTCTTTTTGTTGCTGACGCTGCTGTGGATAGGGAGTTTTCCAAGTATCAATATTGTTGTCCAGGTCGTCAGTGTCTTCCTATAGTTTTGGGATTATTTCATTCAGGAATTTGTCTTTGTTTAATCTTTTAAATCTTCTGATTTTGTGATGCTGTTGTTCTCATTCTGCTGGGTGTGTGATGCACAAAGTAAATGTTATTAGGCGGTGGTCTGACCTTGGTATAGGGGTGATTGTTGAGTATATTATGTAGTTGTGATCCAATAGTGTCTTTGGGATAAAAATGAGGTCAGGAGTAGTACCTGATCAGTATGTGGGTGCCTTTAACAACTGGTGGTAGTGTAAGGCTTCTATGGCATTCAGGAAAGATCTAGCTTGTTAGGTGAGGCATCGAGGTTGTAGTCTCCCAGTGCTATGAGGGTATTCTGCGTTGTGCTGTGTGCACAGGTTGTCTCAAGCATCTTGGAAAGTTTGTCAGTCTTGGTATTAGTGGCTCTGTATGTGAGACTCATGTTGGCTTCGTCTGTGGTGCTAGTTGTGATGATTTTGAATTTGAACTGATATAATGAGCTCTCCTCCTCCTCTCTTATGTTTCCTTGGGCAGTTGAAGGCCGAGTATGAGGTTGGGGTGATTTGATTGAGGATGACCTGGTCGGTATCATTCAGCCAAGATTCAGTGATGCATAATATATCTATTTGATGTGCCTTGAGGTAGTTTGTAATGGTATTGGTTTTATTTCGTACTGATCTTGCATTGATGAAGGTTATAGCAATGAGGGAGTCTAATAGGGGATTGGTGTGTGCGGCTTGATTGTGGTGGGTGGGTTTTATTTGTATGAGGGTGTGTGTTTTCCGGGTAAGTTGTTGTTGGGGAGTTGCCAGGGGGTGATGTACCAAATGGGAGTAGGTGGGGGGAGTAGCAATGCATTTGTGTAGGAGAATTGGATGCCTGGTGATGCAGCAGCTTCAGTGGTATCTTCCTATTTGTTGAATTGCTTTCAATAGTGGTTCGGTCCCCGCCTAAGAGCTATACCGAAGGGCACTCTGGTACGGAAGTGCCTGAGCACGCAGGTTTTTAAATGTCCCGCTGTTGGGTGCAATCTCCAGCCCGACTGGCCGTGCCTGAGTGGAGTGGGAGGGGCTTATCTGCCTGCTCTTCACTTGTGTCGCCAATCGGCTGGCACCAGTGAAGATGGTCTTTATCTGCCATCATATACTATGTTACTATCCTAGACCCCCATCAGCCTATTTCCAGTCCATGCCCCCCATCAACCCATTTCCAATCCAAGCCCACCATCAGCCATTTCCAGTCCTATCCTAGCCCCCCATCAGCCCATTTCCAATCCTAGTACTACTACTACTGAGCATTTGTATAGCGCTATAAGACATACGCAGCACTACACAGACAAGTAAGAGGCAGTCCCTGCTCATCAGAGATTACAATCTAGACAAGACAGACAACACAGTAGATTATGACAGGGATACATCTAGGGGGAATGGTAAGGAAACACAAGGAGATCAGGTGAGTCAAGAACCAAAAGTGGCAGCGAAGAGGTGAGTTTTCAGACTGGATTTCTAAAGGATCAGAGAAGGCACCGGATATACAGACTCAGCTCATTTGTTCCAGGTGTAAGGTGCAGCAAGGTGAAAGGAACAAAGTCTGGAGTTAGCAATAGAAGACAAGGGGACAGATAGAAGTGATTTGCCAGAAGTGTGGAGTTCCCGAGGAGGGGTGTAGGGAGAAATAAGAGAGGAAAAGTAGTGAAGAGCTGCAGCGTGAATGCACTTATACAGGGTGGCCCAAAAAAAGTGAGAACATCTCGTAAATTAAAAGCTTAAATAGTTTACTTATTTACCTTTTTTAGCTATATAATGTCTTTATTTCGACAATTTCCGGTCACCATCTTTTTTTTTTAAATTTGTCAATCGTTTACATCTGTCTTTTTGAAATTTTAAATAACTTATATGCTACGAGATGTTCTCACTTTTTTTGGGCCACCCTGTAGATCAGCAGAAGAAGTCTGAACTGAATGCAGAAACAGATAGGGAGCCAATGAAGTGACTTGAGAAGAGGGGTAATATTGAGGCAGCCGGAAAAGGCAGCAGTGAGAGAAAGCCCCCCCTCTCCCCCTCAGGCTGCAGCGAAGCAGCACTTACACATACCCTTTCGCCCAGAAAACCAGTAGACCAGAGCATACCAGTCTAAACAGGTCACTCGGGAATGCTTGATGAGAGCCCACTGCCCCCCCCTCCAGGGGCTACCGATTGGTGAAGAAGAGATACCTGGGGCGAATGGGAAGGTAGCAAGGGGGTTTGAGAATGTACTGTATATAAGACAGTGTGGGACATCATTTAGGCTCTCAGATCTTTTGTCCAGGGTGCCGGCTCTGTCTTTCTGAGTCTTGTGTACACAATAAAAGTTTTTGTTTGCATTCTAGTCTGTCTGTGTGTTCCTTCCGAGGGTGTGGGTGACAAGGTTCCTGCTTCATTTTTGGTGCATTGGCCGGGAAACCCTTTCTCCTTGCACCCGCGGACAGGGCCTCTCTGCGGTTCTGCAGAACAGGCCTCGGCCGGCCGGTGACCGCCCCCCCCCCCAGGGCGTCGACGGTCCTTGGCGCCACCGGGTCCCTTGTGTCCGGCTGGACTCCTTGACGCGTCTGGCTGGTTGGTCCCGGTGGGCTGATTACTCTGTTTGAAATCCGGCAGGATAGACTGGCATCCAAACTTTCTCCGGCTGGAGGTCTGGTGAGTACTACTGCCTTTCTGTTTTGGGTAGTTCTGTGAGTCTGGTAATCTGGAAATCCTGGTATTCTGTAATCCTGTAGCGGTTTGATCACCCGCATGAGCAGTCCGAGTAAGAACCCCAGGGGTTCTGAAACCATTGCTCGTCCTGTCTGTGCTGAGGGGGGGGGGGGGAAGGAGGGGTAGCTGTGTATATGTGTACCTGTTGTTAATGTGTTTCTGTCCTTTCTCCCTTCATTTTCTTTGTTGTCCTGTGTGTGAGGTCCGAGCTCCTGGGCTCTCCAACTGCTCCCTCCTCCCCTTGGGGAGGCGGAGTCCAGGTTCGGGCAAGCATTCTCTCGTCTCCTCTCAAATGTTCAGTGTTCAGTGTCTGTCTGTTTGTCGGTTTAACCCTGTGTGAGCTGGAAATGCTGCCAGTGTTACTGCATTGAGAATTGTGCATTGTAATTGTGATTAGAGCATATTGTGATTAGATCCTATTGTGATTAGAGCATGGGGGCGGGAGAATCTAAAGGGCAGACACCCCTGCAGTGTATGCTCCGTAATTTCAAGTCTGGGTTTGGAGAGGATTACGGGGTTTCACTCTCTGCCTCTCGATTGTCTGTTTTATGTGAACGGGAGTGGCCAGCCTTAGTGAAGCTGTGGCCTCCCCAGGGGTCCACTGATTTGCCTACTGTGTTTTTAGTCCATCAGATTGTAGTGCAGGAACACCCGGATCAGTTTCTCTATATTGATTCATGGCTGGCCATATGCCAGAAATGGCCAAAATGGCTCCAGCGCTGCCACGAGGATCAGTGTAGAATAATGGTGGCAGCTGCCAGTCGCAGGAAGGAGCAAACACCTGCCCCTGTCTACCAGGGGCAGGATTCCCCGGAGGTCCCTGCACGCCACCTCAATCTGCTTTACCCTACTGTCCCATCTGCGCCCTTACAGGATCCACCCCTAAGAGATGAAGAGTCAGGAGAACCTTCCCCCGGGGCGGGTGAAGCAGGACTTGGGGAGGATTCTGCAGATTCCAGCTCCTCATCAGATTCCCTTTCTCATAGTGATACCCCCCTACAGACCCCTCCATCATCCTCCTCTCCTCCTACTCCCAGTACTGCCTCCAGTGTTATAGCCTCACCCCCTGAGAGCACTCCGGCTGAGCTTCAGGCGTCTACCCCACTGGCCCAGCGCCTGCGGTCGGCTACTACAGAGAAGCAGACAAAACAGGATTTCCAACTGCCTTTACAACAAGTACAGGGACTCCCGTACCTTGATGCTGCTGGACGGGTGGCAGTGGGACCTTCCAGTCTGATATATGTTCCCTTCTCTACCACTGACCTGCTGAATTGGAAAACCCATTATGCCTCCTATACTGAAAAGCCTCAGGAGTTGACAGACCTTATGACCAGTATTAGGCAAACGCACCAGCCTACTTGGTCAGACTGTAGACAACTGCTTTCCACCCTATTCAGCACGGAAGAACAAGCACGTATTGTGTGGGCCACCCTCACGTGGCTGGAGGCACATCCTGCAGACGCTGGGGTTATAAATCCCCGGCAGCAAGCAACTGTGGATTTCCAGAATGAAGACCCTGAGTGGAACCCAAATGATCCCGTAGGAGCACGGGCTCTCACTCGCTTCTGGACCGCGCTCCTTGAAGGCCTCAAGAAGGGAGGGCAGCGGGCTATGAACATCAGCAAGATTGCAGAAATCCTCCAGCTTCCTGATGAGAGCCCAGCAGCGTTTTATGAGCGTCTGTCAGAAGCGTATCGACTGTACACCCCTTACGATCCAGCAGCTCCTGAGAATCTTCGTATGGTGAATACCGCTTTTGTAGCACAGGCCCAGGGTGATATACGGCGGAAGCTGCAGAAATTGGAAGGATTTGCGGGCATGAACGCTGCACAATTGATGGAAGTGGCACAGAAGATCTTTGTAAATCGTGATCAGGAGCAGAGGTGAGAATCTGAGCGTCGGATGAAGAAGAAGGCAGATTTCCTAGTGGCTGCCCTAACCGAACGGCCACCAGTATCGGCCTGGACCAAGGATGGGAGCAGGGGACGTGGACGAGGACGAGGACAAAGGGGGCTGAGATTTCTCCTGGGCCCCAATCAGTGTGCATACTGTAAAGAGGAGGGACATTGGAAGAATGAGTGTCCAAATCGGAGGGGGAAATATCCGTCCATGAGGGGCGCAAGGGTACCCGTACACACCACATGAGGGTGGGCCAGCCCATGGTATATCCACACGATACCTTCCCGCCCCCTCCACCAGATCTTGAAGGCCTCGCAGCAGTGGAACATTATTACTCGGATGAAGACTAGGCCAGACCGGGCTCCAAGCTTCTGTTGGGTCCCCAGGAGCCTATGGTCAAGATGAACTTAGGGGACCAAGAAATGCAGTTCATGGTTGATACCGGAGCAACACACTCAGTGGTTACTCAGCAAGTGGCCCCAATTTCCTCCCGGACAGTAACCGTAGTGGGAGCCACGGGAGAAAGACTGCAACGATCCTTTCTGCAAAACCGCATGTGTCAGTTGGGGGGACGGACTATCACCCACCAGTTCCTGTATATGCCTGAATGTCCTATACCTCTGTTGGGGAGGGATGTCCTGGCGAAACTACAGGCCCAGATATCGTTTGGGCCTGGGGGCAAGGCTGAGCTCGACATACCCAGCCTGGGCCCAGCAGTTTTGGTATTGTCCGTCCCCCGAGAAGAAGAATGGCGGTTGTTCGAGGACAAACTCAAGCCTGATGTGATTGCCCTGAATAAGTGGGATGCGGTACCCCCAGGAGTATGGGCAGAAGGCAACCCCCCTGGAATGGCCATCAACATCCCTCCTGTCTGTATCGAGTTGAAGCCAGGAGTCTCCCCAGTACACGTGCGGCAGTATCCGCTGCCACGGGCGGCTGTGGAAGGAATTCATCATCATCTGGAGCGACTCCTGCAGTACGGTATCCTGTGGCCCTGTCAGTCAGCATGGAACACTCCTTTACTACCAGTCCGAAAGCCAGGTACTACCGACTACCGACCTGTCCAGGATCTCCGCCGTGTTAATGACGCCGCTGTGACTCTGCATCCAGTGGTACCCAACCCCTATACCCTGTTGGGTCTCATCCCAGCAGCGGCCTCTCATTTTTCCGTGCTAGATCTGAAGGATGCCTTTTTTTGCATACGTCTGTCTGCAGAAAGCCAACATCTCTTCGCCTTTGAGAGAGAGGACCCTGCCACTGGCAGTAAGACCCAAGTAACCTGGACTCGCTTACCACAGGGGTTCAAGAACTCCCCCACTATCTTCAGTACCGCTCTGGCCCAGGATCTTGCTGGTTACCCCCTGGGAGTGCCTGGGAGACGAGCCCTCCTGCAGTACGTTGACGATCTGTTGGTTGCTGCCGACTCTGAGACTGAATGTATTCTGGCAACCACAGAGCTGCTACAGTTGTTGTATAACGCAGGTTACCGTGCTTCAAAGAAGAAGGCTCAATTATGCCAGTTGGAAGTGAAGTACCTGGGATTCCACCTGTCTAAAGGAAGTCGGCGGTTGGGGAAAGAACGGAAGGAGGCGGTATGCCGGATCCCTGAGCCAACATCTCGCATCAGGTACGCGCTTTCCTCGGTGCTGCAGGATACTGTTGCATCTGGATTCCCAACTTCGCCAGGATTGCAAAGCCCCTCTATGAATCTACGAAAGGCCCAGAGACGAGTCCCCTTGAATGGGGACCAGACCAACAGGGGGCCTTCGAACAGTTGAAGAGAGCGTTGCTATCGTCACCAGCCTTGGGCCTTCCGGATGTCACTAAGCCCTTCACTCTTTATGTGCATGAAGCAGCGGGCACAGCTCTAGGGGTCTTGACTCAACAGCTGGGATCCTGGCCACGCCCGGTCGCCTACCTGTCTAAACAGCTGGATCCAGTGGCCAAGGGATGGCCACCCTGTTTAAGAGCGATAGCAGCAACAGCCCTATTGGTGGAAGAGTCGGATAAACTTTCCATGGGCCAAGACCTCTTAGTCATCATCCCACATTCTGTCCAAACTTTACTGGAACATAAAGGAAGCCACTGGTTTACCAGTTCCCGAATGTTAAAATACCAGAGTATGTTATGGGGAAACCCCAGAGTGCGGATAACCACCAGTCAAGCCTTAAATCCTGCCACATTCCTGCCTGTCGGCCCAGGACCACCTGATCACGACTGCCTGGAAGTAATGGACACGATCTTTTCCAATCGCCCTGATCTGACAGACGTACCACTAAACAACCCGGATGAGATCTACTTTGTAGATGGAAGCAGTCTGGTAGTGGAAGGCCGCAGGTGTGTGGGGTACGCGGTCGTGACGCTGGAAGTAATAGTCGAAGCTCAGCCACTGCCCTCGGGCACTTCCGCACAGAAGGCGGAACTCATTGTCCTCACCCGTGCCCTAACCCTTGGGACAAACATTCATGTAAACATATACACAGATTCCAGATATGCCTTTGCCACTCTCCATGCCCATGGTGCACTATACAAAGAAAGGGGGTTGATTACTGCAGCTGGGTCCGAAATTAAGAATGGTCCCCAAGTAGTGGCCCTGTTAGAAGCAGTCTGGTATCCCAAAGCTGTAGCAGTCATGCACTGTAAGGGCCATCAAAAGGGGAATGACGGGATAGCCAAAGGCAATAGACGGGCTGATGCAGAAGCCCGGCGGGTCGCGATTGCCTCTTTGTCCCAGCCCTACTCTGAGAGCTCCGAGGATTTGCAAGCCCCCCTGTTCCCAATCCCGTTAAGCCAATGGGCCAAAAGATACACTACACGGGAAATGGATTTCTTCTGTCAGGAGGAGGGTGGGGTATTACACTCCGATGGTTGGATAAGATTACCTAGAAAGGGAACAGTCCCAGTAATAGTCATCCCAGACAGCCTTGCCCCAGCTTTCCTGTCATCTTTCCATCAGACTACTCACTTTGGCAAGACAGTCATGGAAACTACTCTCCGCCCATATTTCTTTATTTCCTACTTATCTTCCCTGGCAGCCGCAACTGTTAGGCATTGTACCATGTGTGCTAAGAACAATGCTCGTCAGGGTCCTTGCCAACCCCCAGGAGTGAAGTCCTATGGGGTCACCCCCATGGGAAATATCCAAGTTGATTTTACAGAAATGCCCCGAGAAAATGGATACCGATATCTGTTAGTTCTGGTTTGTACATTCATGGGGTGGGTGGAGGCCTTCCCAGTCCGTACTGAAAAAGCCAGAGAAGTGACAAAGGTGCTACTGCATGAAATCATTCCCCATTTTGGGCTTCCAGTAGTAATGGATCAGATAACGGACCTGCATTTGTGGCCCAGATAGTACAACAGGTAGCCAAAGCCTTGCAGATTGATTGGAAGCTACATACAGCTTACCGTCCGCAGAGTTCAGGGAAGGTGGAACGTATGAACCGTACCATTAAAATGCATTTAGCAAAACTGTGTCAGGAAACCGCCTTGAAATGGCCCCAATTGCTCCCCATAACCCTGCTTCGTATACGCTGTCACCAGTAATCCTCCCCAGAGGCAAAAGCATGGGGGTAGGTCAGCCTGGGCGTGTCCAAACCTAGCAAGTAGGGAGTGCAGTTGACCCTGCACTGCCTTCTGGGGGTCGTAGTCCCTCTTACTAAGCAAGGAATGAGTTGTAGTCGAGTGGAGTTAGGCAAAAGACAGGATTTTATTTCCCCTTCCGGGTGGATTCATTTGCAAGAAAACAAGAACAAAAATGACCATACTTCTGGTACAAAAATGAAACGAAACAGGAACAGAAACAGCTTCTATCTTCAGCTCTTATAAACAATCAGTAGAACAAAAACGTAGCAGCAGCAGTCCCTTTTAACAAAGGCAAATTCTCTTGCTTTCAATGCTGTTTTACCAAACTCTTAACAGCTATTCTAGCATAGAGACGTGACCTGGTCTGCTACAGACAGCGTACAATCCATTTCTTCTTCTGAGGTTTGTTCCATAAGAAATTCTGTTTGCATTTCTTCACACTCACCCCCAGCTAAGTATTCTTGTGGATTATTATACGTCCCTCCAAAGTGCAGTCTCTCTTCACTGCCTCGAGACTTCCCTTCGCCCTTTGCTACAGAGCAGGGTGGAAGATTACTATATATACTGGAGTCTGCTATAGAAGAGCCCCACAAACTCTGGCAGTCACAGGGAAAACTTTTACATTCAGTTTCTCTTCTATCAGGTTTATACAGCCTACCTTCTGGCTTTCTCACACAGGAACCTCTCAGCACAGCTGGGTCAATAAGGCTTTCACAGCACGGCTGCGTTCTCCTGCCTTTTACCCTTTGCTTTCTCTCTGACATATAAATGTCCTCGGGCCAGGACGTCTCTGCTTCTCTGGACCTGCAGCTTTCAACTTGGACACTTTCCTCTGGTCCCTTTCTCCAACTGGTTCCCCAATCAGTCCTACGACCAAGGCTTCCTTCAGTCCTGCAGCTGGGTCTCTCATCAACTCTCCTGCTGAGACTCCTGATTCTCCTTCCTGTGCTTTTCATTCCCTCTGTTCTCTCACTATCTTCAGGTGAGTAATTTTTATGTGTGTGTGTCCTAGGGCTTAACTGCACCCCGCCCCCATCCAGCTGCCTCTCATTACACCCTGAGTTCGGGGCTTGTTTGCAGTTTGGGCGTGTTCTCTCCCCTCGTGACACTCCTTGTTTACGTTGCTCATGGCAACCCTGGGCCATGTGCTTTTCTATGCTGTCAGTTTCAAACACACTTTCTTCAACTTTACCCAGTTTCATGGCTTCTGAAGGATCCACTACATTACAATGCTCAGCCCCACGAAAGGGTATTGGTGTTTCCCCCTTTGAAGCTGTGTATGGCCGCCCTGCACCCCTCATACAGGGTGTCCATGGGGACTTGATTCAGATAGGTTCAGAAATAACCCGACAGGAACTGTTGGCTCTCAGTTCTGTTTTGCAGGAATTGCACCAGTGGATTCAGGAGCGGCTCCCCATCAACCTGACGGAACCACTCCATACACATCAACTTGGTTCGTGAGTGTGGGTCAAGGAGTGGAAGAAGGATCCGCTGACTCCCCAGTGGCGAGGCCCGTATACCGTTCTGCTGGCTGCCCCGACAGCTATCAAGGTGGCTGAGATTACTCCGTGGATTCATCACACCCGTGTCAAGGCCGCAACGCCAGAACCCGTTCCAGCCTGGACTTCTGTCACGGTTCCAAACCAACCTCTGCGTTTGACACTAAAGAGAGATACTTCTGCCTAGAGACGGCTAACGCATCTGGACTGCTTAAGAGACGAAACCACCCCAAAATGCATTGAAGTGCCATATTTTTACTGCTATCCTTGATGTGGGCCTGTTTCCAGCCGAGCACGGGGACTACTAATACAGCAATATTACTTGCCCAAACTGCCTTAAACATGACAGACTTTTGCATACGTAACTCTCTACAAACTGGGGTTTTTCTGTCAACCTGTCTCATTGCTGTACCCTCCAGTATATGTGAACTGCTGAGTTTTACCATATTTACTCGTCTGGACTGTAAACAACCTGACATGTCATTTTCTGCCCTCCTCTATAGTATTGGAGCCACCCAGCCTACCTCAGCTTTTAACTGAGTTCCTTTCTCCCTGCAGGTAGTCTCCACCCTTAATGCTACTGATTGTTTTATTTTTGTAAATACCAAGACAGGAGGGTTTAATGTGTCTAATACTGAATTATCATGCAATTCTGTTACAAGGATATCTTATGTGTACTCAGAAATGTATCTACCCTTAGGCTGTTTTTTGATATGTGGGAGGATGACTTATACCTATGTTCCCATGAACGCCACCGGTGGCCCATGCACCCTCGGCAGGCTAACAACCGCTGCTTTCCTCCACACGCCCAAAGTAACCAAAGTCCACCCCAGACCTCCCCGCTCTATCCCCATGCCCTCAACCTGTAATTCAAATGTAGAACCCTACAGTGATGAGACGGCCCTTGGGCTGTCGCTATCAATTGTTGCAACACCTGGGTTAGCCCTACACAACTCAATGGAGATAAGCCGACTTGCCTGTTCTCTAGCTAAATCCCTTAATCTGACCTCAACCATACTGGCCACCATGAATCATGAAATGTCCGGCTTACGCACGGCGATACTGCAGAATAGGATGACCATTGATTTCCTACTCTTACGCCTTAACCATGGCTGTGAAGAGTTCGAGGGTATGTGTTGTTTTAACCTCACTGACGAAAGCGTGTCCATCGAACGCTCTATCCAAGACCTACGTAATTTAGCAAAACATATCACAGACCCCTCCATGGGACTGGGAACGGGATGGTTCGGGAAGTTGTTTGGTTGGCTGGGAGGCCTTAAGACCCTGGTTATAGGAGTTTTCTTTCTTTTCCTTCTATGTGCTCTCATACCATGCTGTATCCCTATCCTCCACCGCTTTATCACCTCCACCCTCGACGCCTTGGTGGAACGCAAGGCGGCTGCCTCTGTCATGGCCCTAACCCCCTATACCCCTCTGAGGCCTGCCCCTAGTAATACTGCCCTCTACCGCTCCTAGCGGTTGAGGTCATACTCGAAAAAGGGAGGAGTGAGGCAGCCGGAAAAGACAGCTGTGAGAGAAAGCCCCCCCTCTCCCCCTCAGGCTGCAGCGAAGCAGCACTTACACATACCCTTTCGCCCAGAAAACCAGTAGACCAGAGCATACCAGTCTAAACAGGTCACTCGGGAATGCTTGATGAGAGCCCACTGCCCCCCCCCCTCCATGGGCTACTGATTGGTGAAGAAGAGATACCTGGGGCGAATGGGAAGGTAGCAAGGGGGTTTGAGAATGTACTGTATATAAGACAGTGTGGGACGTCATTTAGGCTCTCAGATCTTTTGTCCAGGGTGCCGGCTCTGACCATCTGAGTCTTGTGTACACAATAAAAGTTTTTGTTTGCATTCTAGTCTGTCTGTGTGTTCCTTCCGAGGGTGTGGGTGACAGGGTTCCTGCTTCAATATGAGCATGACGAGGCTGGCAGAAGATTAGCTATGCAGTAAAGTGTTGAACAGATTGAAGAGGAAAGAGATGATTCAGCTGGAGACCAGCAAAGAGTAGGTTACAATAGTCAAGATGAGAGGTGATTAAGGAGTGGATAAATGCCTTAGTAGTGTGTTCAGAAAGGAATGGGCAGATTTTGTTGATGTTATAGAGGAAGAAACGTCAGGTCTTAACTATCAGATGGATGTGTGTGGAAGAGAGAGGAGTCAAAGACGACTCCAAGGTTGTGAGCAGAGGAAACAGGAAGGAGTAGAGAGTTATCCACTGAGATGAGAAAGAAGAAAGGGGAGAGAAGGGTTTAGGAAGAAAAATAAGAAGCTCAGTGTTGGCCATGTTCAATTTCAAGCGGCAGTGAGACATCCAAGCAGCAATGTCAGAAAGGCAGGCAGAGATCCGGGTCTGAATTGCCGGAGAGATTTCAGGTATAGAGAGGTAGATCTGGGAGTCATCAGCATAAAGATAGTACTGAAAGCCATGGGAAGAGATGAGTGCACCAAGGGACTGGGTATAGAGAGAGAAAAGGGGTGGACCCAACAGATAAGCCATTTCCAGTCCTATCCTAGCCCTCCATCAGCCCATTTCCAGTCCATGCCCCCATCAGCCCATTTCCATCCCAAGCCCCCCCCCAATCAGTCCATTTCCAGTCCTAACTCCCCCATCAGCCCATTTCCAGTCCTTTCTAGCCCCCATCAGCCCACTTCCCATCAAAGCCTCCCATCAGCCCATTTCCAGCCCAAGACCCCCCCCAATCTAGGTACGTATGACTTAGATTGGCCACTGTTGGAAACAGGATACTGGGCTTGATGGACCTTGGTCTGACCCAGTATGGCATATCTTATGTTCTTATAATCAGTCCATTTCCAGTCCCAACTCTCCCATCAGCCCAGTTCCAATCCTATCCTAGTCCCTCCCCCAAAGAGCCCCACATCCCTCTGAGCAACTTCAGAGGGAGCTGGGGAGATCTGAAGCCCCGGCTCAACACTGCACAGCGCCGGAGTGAAGAGCAGCATGTTTCTTCACTCCGGTAGCTGTATTCTCGTGATGCGCGCTGAGGTCCGAGAAAGGTTAAAGGGCGTTTTCTGTTTCCAGGCACTCAGCGCACTTAACGCGAATACAGCTACCGGAGTAAAGAAACACGGTGCTCTTCACTCCGGCTCTGTGTAGAGGTGAGCCGGGACTTTGAGTCTCTCAAGTTCCCTCTGAAACTGGCCATTTAAACACATGTGCAGAATGAAGTTTGCACGGGGCCCCCTGAAGCGCAGGGCCCTGTGCGAATAACATTCTCGCACAATGGGCGGGCTGGCCCTGTCCATAATGTGGGGGGGAGGGGGTGGGGGGCAAGGTAGGAAGGGGTCCAAATGGCAGTGATAAAGGCAGAGGTAAACTTACTTTAAAATATTTGCTGTGCTGCTTCTGCTCTTCTCTCTTCTAAGGTATGAGATCTGGCAACTATCACTGCAGTCTCACGATAAAGGAACAAAAGCGACTATAGTAGTTGATATGGAACGACAGACTAGATAGGCCATATGGTCTTTTCTGCTGCCATGTTTCTATGTTAAGAGCCGGACTGTGAGACTTGGATGGCTGCCGGGCCTCAAATCTTAAAAGAAGAGCAGACATTGTAAAGTAAGATAGTGGGCTGCACTACTGCCACCATAATGGGGGCCCTCAACAAAATTTTGCTTGGGGGCCCCTTATTAGAATTTACACCACTGCATTGGATCATATTCCTTTGAAATGACAGTCAACAAATAGGAATTACACTTACCTGGTAATTGTGGTTCCTTGAGTGACTCCAGTTTAATCCTCAACCTCTGGGTAGTGAACCTCCTCCTGCAGCTTGGAGACTGGGCATGTCAAAAACTCATGACATCACTGGATATAGCCTGCTGGTCTCTCCCATCAGCCCTCAGTGAACTACTGACAAAGCAGACTCAAAGGAGCAAAAAATCAGTAACTTTTTTTAAACTTAACATTATATTCAAGGGCACGCAGAACATATAACCTATCTACCTACTACTCCCCTTCCAGAAGGAAAGCGACTGCTTCCTGCATGCTCTCCTTTCCATCGAATGCCTAGCCCTAAACAATCCAAAGCAATATAGCAATATATATAACAATATATAACAATATCATAATATAATAATATAACAATATAGCGCAACACAAATGGAAGCATCAAAACAACTGAATACCAGTGAAGGCCTATATCCACTTTTAACCTTGCACTTCCCCCAACAGAAGAACCACTGCTAAGACCCCCATCCCCGGGCGGGAATGAGGACTAAACTGGAGTCACTCAAGGAATCACAATTACCAGGTAAGTGTAATTCCTATTTCTTTATCGTTCCTCCAGTTTAGTCCTCAACTTCTGGGATGTATCAGAACAGTAATCATTGGGAGGGACCTTTCCAGCCGGATCTCAACACAGCCTCCCTGAAAATGGCATCCTTAGCCGACAGAACATCTAGGTGGTAGTGCTTACTGAAAGTATGAAGAGACAACCAAGAGGCCTCCCTACAGATGTCCACTGGCGGAACCAAACTGTGCTCCATCCAAGAAGACGCTTGCACTCTGGTACAGTGAGCTCGTAAGCTCCCTGGGACTATACGGTCCTGTAGAAGATAAGCCGATGTACTCGCCGCTCCAATCCATCCAGAAATGGACTCCTCCACTGCCGCTTCCCTTTGCAGGGCCCTCCGAACACCCCAAAGAGAGACGATCCACCTTGCAAAAGTTTCTGAAAACTTTAAACACTGCCGCAGAACTCTCTTGACGTCCAAACAGCGCAATCTATGGTTGAATACGCTCCCCTCCGCTGCACCTAGCGTTGGAAGAAAGACCATTTTAATTAGGTGAACGTAGAAACCACCTTTGGCAACAACGACGGAACCAGCAGCCAGGCCACCTTCTGTCTGGAGACAGACAAAAAAACGATTCCTGACAGGTCACCTGCAACTCCGAAAATCGCCTCGCCGAACAGATGACCATCAAACATACTGTCTTCAAGGCAAAACCCTTAACCTATGCCTGTTGCAAGGGCCCCAATGGCACGCTAGCTAACGCTTCTAAAACCAACTTGAGCTTCCCCGGTGGAATTAATATCCTACGACATGGCTATAGTCTGGTAACTGCCTGAGAAAGCGTACCACATCAACCTGTGCATGAGAGCCACTCCCTGTCCTTTGCCCCTATAGCAAGACAGAGCTGCTAACTGAACTCTCTGCGAGCACCCGTCCTCAAAGATGCACCATATACTGTAAACGGGGGCTGCTTGTTGTGAAAGTTCCACAATCTTGGCAAGGACATGAATTTACTTGACTTGCAAAGGATTGTGTATGTTGTAGTTCAATCACACAAAACTAGCCATTTAACAAGAATAAAGAATTGTGTTGCTCGAGTGTAAAGCAGAAAACAGATTTTATTTATGGGGTGTTATTCCCTCACACTCTCACTTGGTTTGCAGCTTGTCGTGCTGTGAGGGCTTGCGTGCATCAGTGATGCTGAGAGCTAAACTATCGGTAGTTTAACTACTGGCAGGGTCTCCCAAGATGGACAGGTCTCAGCTGAGGTGCCAGACGAAGACAAACCACCCATCTGGGCAGCAGCAGAATGGGATAGTGTTGACGGCGGAGGATCACATTTCTGTGACAACGGCAACAACATCAAACTTAAACTGCGCAGAAGGAAGGCCCGGCAATCTACTTCTGTATCTTGCCATGAAAACCCAATGGATAGTTACAACAAAACAAATTGTGCTATGGTGCTGGAAGATGAGACTCCCAGGTCGGAAGGCACTCAACTAGCTACTGGGGAAGAGCTGAAGACTTTTCAGAGTAAAGCCAGCATTTATGATGTGGTTGGATCAAAGCCCTCGGGAAGTCTGACTGCTGATGTAGCTGCGCATGAAATGAGAGTCAGAAGCTGTAAAGATGTCTTACACATTGGAACATGGAACGTACGAAGCATGAACCAAGGGAAGTTGGAGGTGGTCAAGAATGAAATGGAACGTGTACAACTTGATCTGTTGGGTGTCAGCGAACTGAAATGGACTGGCATCGGGCACTTTGCATCACATGATCACATGGTCTACTATGCTGGAAATGAAAGACAAAGAAGAAATGGTGTTGCATTTATAATAAAGAAGAAACTTGCAAGAACTGTAATGAAATACAATGCAGTCAGCGAACGCTTAATCTCTATTCGTCTACGAGGATTGCCTATCAACACAACTATAATTCAAGTATATGCCCCAACAACAGCTGCAGAAGTGAATGAAATTGAAGAGTTCTATGAACAAGTACAAGCTGAAATTGACAGAACATGCAAACAGGATATCCTGATAGTCATGGGTGACTGGAACGCAAAAGTTGGCAACAAAGAAGAAGGCAAAGTAGTTGGAAAATATGGACTTGGCAACAGAAATGAAGCTGGAGAAAGATTGATAGAACTCTGCAAGACCAATGATCTATTCATCTCAAACACCTTCTTCCAGCAACACAAGCGGCGACTGTACACATGGACTTCACCCAATGGATTGTATAAAAATCAAATTGACTACATCTGTGGAAGTCAACGATGGAAAAGCTCTGTAACGTCAACAAAGACAAAACCTGGAGCTGACTGTGGTACAGATCATCAACTACTAGTATGCAAACTCAAGCTAAAGTTGAAAAAGAGCAAACCACTCATGAATGCAGCAAAATATGACCTTGAGAATATACCACTGGAATTTAAAGACTGCCTGCAAAATCGATTTGCTGCTTTAGATACAAATGACAGAGCTCCGGAAGAGTTATGGAATGACATCAAGAAGGTTGTGCTGGAAGAAAGCGAGAAGTCTCTACAAAAGGTGAAAAAGCAAAAACGGCCAAAATGGATGACGGAAGAAACTCTAAAAATTGCCCAGAAACGCCGAGAAGCTAAAGCCAAAGGAGAAAGAAAGACAATCGCAGAACTCAACAGAGATTTCCAACGTGCAGCAAGACAGGACAAGGAAAAGTACTACAATGACACTTGCAAGGAAATAGAAGCAGAAACTATTAGAGGAAGAACAAGATCGGCTTTCCTAAAGCTGCGAGAGTTAAAGAAAAAGTTCCAGCCTCGAATTGGAATGTTACAAGATGCTCAAGGTTCTATGTTGAATGATGCTGAGAAGATCAAGAAAAGGTGGAAGGAATATACAGAGTTTTTATATGATAAAGATCAAGTGGACCAACAGCCGTTTCAACCTATACCTTATGATCAGGAACCATTGGTGATGAAAGAAGAAGTTGAAGCAGCATTGAAAGCCTTATCAAAGAACAAAGCACCAGGCATTGATAGCATTCCCATAGAAGTATTGCAGCAATCTGATGCAGCTGTTACCGTACTCACAAGGCTCTGCCAAGAAATATGGAAGACAACATCATGGCCAACTGACTGGAAAAGATCTGTGTTTATACCAATACTAAAGAAAGGTGATCCAACTGACTGTGGAAATTATCGCACAATCGCTCTGATCCCACATGCTAGCAAGATTCTACTGAAGATTATTCAAAAGAGACTACAGCCATACCTAGAACAAGAACTACCTGAAGTGCAAGCAGGGTTCAGGAAAGGGCGAGGAACGAGAGACATCATTGCGGATGTGAGATGGATCCTTGAAAAGACTAAAGAATACCAAAAGGATATCTATTTGTGCTTTATCAACTATAGCAAGACTTTTGACTGTGTAAACCATGAGAAACTCTGGGCCACATTAAGAAGCATGGGTATACCAGAACACCTGATCGTTCTCTTGCGCAATCTGTACATTGATCAAGAAGCAACAGTTCGAATGGAACAAGGAGAAACAGAATGGTTTAAAATAAGCAAAGGTGTAAGACAAGGCTGCATACTTTCCCCTTACCTGTTTAATTTATATGCAGAACAAATCATCAGAGAAGCAGGATTGTATGAAGACAACAGAGGTGTGAAGATTGGTGGAAGACTCATCAACAACCTTCGCTATGCTGATGATACGACATTACTGGCTGAAAGTGAAGATGATCTGAAACATTTGCTTCTCACAATCAAAGAACATAGTCTCAAAATGGGCCTGCACCTTAATGTAAAGAAGACAAAGATCATGACAACTGGCATAATCAACAGGTTCATCGTTGAAGGAGAAGAAATTGAGATCGTGAACAACTTTAACCTACTTGGATCAACTATCAATAAAGAAGCAACAAGCAGTCAAGAAATCAGACGACGCATTGCTCTTGGCAGAATGGCTATGAAAGACCTAGATAAGATTCTCAAGAGCAGAGATGTCTCTCTCCATACAAAGATTCGACTTGTTCAAGCCATGGTATTTTCAATAACATCATATGGATGTGAAAGCTGGACAGTGAAAAAGACAGACAGGAAGAAAATTGATGCCTTTGAATTATGGTGCTGGCGGCGAATACTGTGTATACCATGGACTGCCCGAAGAACAAACCAGTCGGTACTAGAGGAGATCAAATCTAAGCTTTCTTTAGAAGCTCAGATGACAAGACTTCGACTTTCATACTTCGGACACATCATGCGAAGAGAGAGATCATTAGAGAAAGACATCATGCTTGGCAAGATAGAAGGTCAACGCAAAAGAGGAAGGCCAGCAATGAGATGGATCGCTACAATAACAGCAGCTACGGGCACCAGTCTGTCAACAATGAGCCGCCTGACTGAAGACCGAACACAATTTAGGATAGCTATCCAGAGGGTCGCCATGAGTCGACTCCGACTCGACGGCACTTAACAACAACATTCCCTCACACAGATATGCTTGGTAACATCAACAGGATAATTTCTCCAGAAGTTTTATTCAGGAAACAAAACAAATAAGGCAACTGAATTACTTATGCAACAACTTAGTAAAGACCCTGATGGAACAGAAAAGGTCTTTCTTCTAGCCCCTGCTAATAAACTTTCTTAGCAGTGCTGGAATGAAAAATAAACCCAAAAGGAAAATTCTCTTTATCAAAAAAAAACAGCTTTCTTCCTTTCACACAGAGAAGAAGTTTTTTTCCAAAGTCCCACGTGCACTTGTGCCTTGCTCTAATCACAGGTGCTTAACCAGCTGCAAACCATTGCTGGCCCACTCTCCATGTGGCTCCAACTTTCCCCAAAGCTTTCTCTCAAAGAAACATTTCTGGGAAGCTAAAAATCAGTACAGTCCCTTTTGGTGTTTGATCCTTATCTGAGGATTACTTTAGAACAGCAGCTTAGAAAGAGAACAATCCATGCATTCAACTTCCTCATCTGATATTTCCCCTTGCTCTTGAAATATCATAGGATCACTTTCATACACTGGCTCTGAGGATTTCTCTAACTAATCTCTACCAGGATAGAAACTGTTTCCCTGCTGTCTTCCTTGTGCAAAGCTAGGGAACAGATCAGAGTTCATACCTGAGATCACGTTGCCATTAGGTTTCCTCTCTGGGTATTTTGGCCAGTAGGTAGCAAAGCTTCTGTGCCCAGCTCTCCAGTCAGAATCCCTGGACTTCAGGTCTCTTTTCCCATACCTCCTTAAATAGGTATTAGAGCTCCTTCTTTCTGTAGATGCAGCCGTCTCCTTTACAGGTGCTGTCCGAGAGTTCCTGGCTGTATATCTCCAAGCCTCTGGCTTCTTCCAGTCCAATGAAGAATGCTTGCCCCAGGAATCTCTCCCAGTATACGTACTGCCTTGGGCTCCTTTCTTAGACCTTCTGGACGTCTTGCTGTTCTTCCTTCTGTTCACAATCAGTCTCTCCTTCTCCAGCTCCCGTTGCTGTCCTCCTCCTTGCTGTCCTTGCTGCCATCGCTCTCCTTGCTGTTTGTCTGAAGAATTTCTTCTAGCTTTAAAGTGCCTAGATGGCCGCTCCACCCTAGCACACTCCAGGTGTTCTGAATTAAGCCCTTCCCTAGGAGATGTGTGATTAGGGATTACATCATTGCTTCTCTGATTAGGCACATGTTTCCCTACTGCAGGTCTCCTAGAGGCTTTCTGTAAACCAGTGTATTCTGGGTCTGGTAGTCTTTTAGGTAAATACCCTGTTTTAGTGCTTTTACCAGCCAGCACAGGTTGCTTATTCAGAGCCAATTCACGTATTATTTCCTCCTGAACTATGATAAGCTTCCTTATCACATACCCCCCAGCTTAAGTTATTACGGACTGGTGCCAATTGTGAAACCTCTTCTTTACAGTCCGTAATACGCGAAAGGGCATCCGCATTTTTGTGTAATTTTCCAGCATGATGTTCCACTTGAAAATCAAATGCCTGTAAGGCCATGTACCAGCGTGTCAACCTGGCATTGTGGTTCTTCATCTGTTGTAACCACTTTAGTGGGGCATGGTCTGTAACCAGTAGGAACTTCCTCCCTGTGAGATAAAACCTTAATGCCTCCACTGACCACTTTATGGCTAGGCATTCCTTCTCTATTGTGGAATACTTCTGTTCGGCCGGTGACAATTTCCTGCTCAGGTACATCACAGGATGCTCCTCCCCTTCATGACATTGGGATAACACAGCTCCCAGCCCTACATCCGAGGCATCTGTTTGAACTAAGAAGGGTTTTCTGAAATCCACCCCTTTCAGTACTGGTCCTGTACACAACTTCCCTTTCAGCACTGAAAATGCTTTTTCAGCTTCGGAAGTCCATTTCAGCTGATTTGGGCAATTCTTCCGCAGCATATCAGTAAATATTGCACTTTTCTCTGCAAACTGTGATATAAATCTGCGGTAGTAACCGATAAGCCCCAAGAAACTCCTCAGCTGTTTCTTCGTGGTTGGGGGAGGAAAATTCCTGATACTATCCACCTTGCTCATTAGGGGTTTAATTTTCCCTCTTCCCACCAAGTGGTCTAGGTATTTTACCTCTCTCTTAGCAAAGGCACACTTCTTTGGATTCAAAGTGATTCCCGCTTGCTTCATGGAGCATAAGACCGCTCTGATTCTCTTTAGATGTTCCGCCCAAGTATTGCTATGGATTATGACATCATCCATATAGGCAAAGGCATAATTTTGATGGGGTCGAAGTACCTGGTCCACTAACATTTGGCAAGTAGCTGCCGCTCCATGCAGTCCGAAAGGCATCCTTTTGAATTGAAAAAGGCCAACGGGGGTGCTGAAAGCAGTCTTCGGCTTTGACTCCCTGGTTAGAGGGATTTGCCAATAGCCTTTCGTCATATCAAGGGTGGTTAAATATTGGGCTTGTCCAAGCTGGTCCAACAGCTCTTCAATTCTTGGCATTGGATATGCATCAAAAACTGATATTGCATTTACCTGCCGGAAATCAATACAGAATCTTAAAGAGCCATCAGGCTTTGGCACCAAGATTATGGGGCTATTCCAGGGACTCTTCGACTCCTCTATTACCCCCATGTCTAACATTTCCTGAACTTGTGCCACCACTTCTTGTCTCTTTGCTTCAGGCAAGCGGTATGGCCTTTGTTGAATTAACTTCCCAGGTGGAGTTATAATCTCATGTGCAACCAAATGTGTCTCTCCAGGTATAGGAGTCAAAACATCTGGGAATTCTTTTAGCAATTTCCGTAGTTCTTCTTGCTGTACTACTGACAGGTCCTCACCTATTTGGGGTTCTGAGCTCTCCTTACAGTCAGATACTTGGGGTCTCAAATCCTCCTCTTCATGCACCTCCCTTCCATGGTCACAGGTGGCAGCTAGGCTCTTTACCCCCTTGTCTTCAGTTGAACCAAAGCCCTTGGTTCCACGCTCAGAATTAGACATGGTTGTGACTTCCACCACAGGTGGAAAACCCAGTCTTTCACATATCAATTAAGCGATTCGATCTCCCGTCCTTACATGGTAATCCTTCTGTCCAAAATTAAATAACAGAACTTTAACATTGCCCCTGTAATCGGGATCGATCACTCCAGCTCCCATGTCAATGAAATACTTCAGGGCTAATCCTGATTTTGGGGCTACTCGCCCATAGCACCCAATGGGTATTTCAACTTGGAGTCCAGTGTCAACCAGGGCTTTCCCTTGGCCAGGTATAGTCACATCTTCCACACTGCAAAGTTCAAACCCAGCAGCTTGAGGGGTTGCCCGCTTAGGAGCTTGGGCCTTCTCTGTGACCCTACGGTATTTCAAGGTGAAAATCTGCTTCTTGGTAGTTTTGTCTTCTGGAAGTTTAACCATCTTTTTAACTGGGGTCTGAGGACTTTCAAACAAAGGCCCGGGAGCTATTACCATCATTCCATCTCCCTCCTTCTTCCCTAGTCCTTTCACCAGCCCCTGCTTAAATTTTGGCCAGTCTCTTCCTAGAACCAAATCAAATGGAAGCCTAGGTACCACTGCTAAAGGAATTTCCTCTTGTACCCCCAAACCCTTAACCATTAGCTTGTAGGTGGGATATGATGAAGCAGCACCATGAATGCATCTAATGTAAACCTTGCTTTCAGGGGTTCTAGGCTCAAATCCTTCTTGGGCCTCTATCCGCTTCCAAAGCCTCTTTGACAGCATGCTCTGGTCTGCCCCAGAGTCTAACAGAGCATTCGTGGTAATTCCCTGCACATCAACCACCAA
Source organism: Ichthyophis bannanicus (assembly GCA_033557465.1). NCBI lineage: Eukaryota > Metazoa > Chordata > Amphibia > Gymnophiona > Ichthyophiidae > Ichthyophis > Ichthyophis bannanicus. The sequence continues at coordinate 910,137,425 of CM066032.1, read as the reverse complement.
AAGGAACCCTTCTTTAGGCTGTTTTAAATCAACACCTATCAAGCTAGTGTAAATCTGGCATTCCTTTTCCAAATGTCCCCATTTTCCACATTTGTAACATTTCTTCTTACTCCACTTTATAATCTGGGTAGGTACAGTACTATTATTCTCAAAAACAACATTTTTAACCATTTTCTTTTCTGATACAGCACAGCTTGCCTCAGCACCAACCTTCAGAGAGCCACCCATTCTATGGCAAGCCTGCGTGGCTTCCAAGAATCGCTCTGCTAACACGGTTGCCTCTCCCAGGTTCTGGCAATTTTGCTGTATAAGGAAAGTGTGCAAGTCTTTTGGCACAGCAGACATGAACTGTTCAAGCATAATAATGTCCAATAACATTTCCATATTCTTTCCCTCAGGCTCCAACCATTTTATAGCCAATCCTCTGATTCTCTGACTCAGAGCCCTGGATGTTTCACCCACTCTTAATGCAGTAGCTCTAAACATTCGCCTATATTCTGAAACAGACAACCCTAGGTGATCTCTTATAGCAGATTTTACATCTCTATAATTTAAAGCTTGAGCTGCTGGCATTGCCCTATAGGCGGCAAGCGCCTCCCCAGTTAATGAGGTTGCCAGCCTTACTGCCCACTGGGTCTCTGGCCATGCTAATGCTTGTGCCACTCTCTCAAAAGATTCAAGGAAATCATCAACATTATCTTCTGGTGTGAGTTTCCCAAAACTAAATGCCCCAATTCCCTGACTGAGTCCCACATTGTCCATATGTGGAATACCAGGTGTTACTGCTGGTCTTGCACCACCTTGGGTGTGAAGTGCAATTAAGGCTTCCACGAGGTCAAGCACTGGCTTCTGCTGCTCCCTCAGGGCTTTGATCGCAGAGTCCTGAGCCTGCTGTGTGACCTCTTGTTGCTTGGCAAATTGAGCTGCCATCCAGCTGGCCAGTTCCCTAGGATCCATCTCTGTATATCCCTGCAAGAAACAAAAGAAAACAAAACCACAGAGCAGCACCCTACAAACAGGTGTTTCCTCCTATTTTTTTTGCAATTGCCCACGGCGTTGTTAAGGGAAAAATCCATTCTCCAGCTTTTGACTTGAACTTTTTTCTTTCACTTTTCAGTTGTAATCCTTATAAATCCTGGAAATCCTTTGTGTAAAAGCAATCCGAAAGACTACGCCACTGTAAACGGGGGTGCTTGTTGTGAAAGTTCCACAATCTTGGCAAGGACATGAATTTACTTGACTTGCAAAGGATTGTGGGCGTTGTAGATCAATCACACAAAACTAGCCGTTTAACAAGAATAAAGAATTGTGTTGCTCGAGTGTAAAGCAGAAAACAGATTTTATTTATGGGGTGTTATTCCCTCACAAAGATATGCTTGGTAACATCAACAGGATAATTTCTCCAGAAGTTTTATTCAGGAAACAAAACAAATAAAGCAACTGAATTACTTATGCAACAACTTAGTAAAGACCCTGATGGAACAGAAAACTTTCTTAGCAGTGCTGGAATGAAAAATAAACCCAAAAGGAAAATTCTCTTTATCAAAAAAAAACAGCTTTCTTCCTTTCACACAGAGAAAATGTTTTTTCCAAAGTCCCACGTGCACTTGTGCCTTGCTCTAATCACAGGTGCTTAACCAGCTGCAAACCATTGCTGGCCCACTCTCCACGTGGCTCCAACTTTCCCCAAAGCTTTCTCTCAAAGAATCTTTTCTGGGAAGCTAAAAATCAGTACAGTTCCTTTTGGTGTTTGATCCTTATCTGAGGATTACTTTAGAACAGCAGCTTAGAAAGAGAACAATCCATGCATTCAACTTCCTCATCTGATATTTCCCCTTGCTCTTGAAATATCATAGGATCACTTTCATACACTGGCTCAAAGGATTTCTCTAACTAATCTCTACCAGGATAGAAACTGTTTCCCTGCTGTCTTCCTTGTGCAAAGCTAGGGAACAGATCAGAGTTCATACCTGAGATCACGTTGCCATTAGGTTTCCTCTCTGGGTATTTTGGCCAGTAGGTAGCAAAGCTTCTGTGCCCAGCTCTCCAGTCAGAATCCCTGGACTTCAGGTCTCTTTTCCCATACCTCCTTAAATAGGTATTAGAGCTCCTTCTTTCTGTAGATGCAGCCGTCTCCTTTACAGGTGCTGTCCGAGAGTTCCTGGCTGTATATCTCCAAGCCTCTGGCTTCTTCCAGTCCAATGAAGAATGCTTGCCCTAGGAATCTCTCCCAGTATACGTACTGCCTTGGGCTCCTTTCTTAGACCTTCTGGACGTCTTGCTGTTCTTCCTTCTGTTCACGATCAGTCTCTCCTTCTCCAGCTCCCATTGCTGTCCTCCTCCTTGCTGTCCTTGCTGCCATCGCTCTCCTTACTGTTTGTCTGAAGAATTTCTTCTAGCATTAAAGTGCCTAGATGGCCGTTCCACCCTAGCACACTCCAGGTGTTCTGAATTAAGCACTGCCCTAGGAGATGTGTGATTAGGGATTACATCATTGCTTCTCTGATTAGGCACACGTTTCCTTACTGCAGGTCTCCTAGAGGCTTTCGGTAAACCAGTGCATTCTGGGTCTGGTAGTCTTTTAGGTAAACACCCTGTTTTAGTGCTTTTACCAGCCAGCACAGGTTGCTTATTCAGAGCCAATTCACCTCTTGTATTATTTCCTCCTGAACTATGATAAGCTTCCTTATCACAATACGCACATATGCCAGGGATGTAGACTTTTTTTATTATTATTTTTATTTATTTATTTTTTTTTGCGGCAAGGTGGCAAAGACTGCTGTAGAGCAACTCTTTTTCCTTAAGCTTGCCCTTTCAATGGCCACCCCGTAAACAAAAAACGATGCCCCTGAGGCATTCAAAGGGAATTCCGTAGCAACAGAATCTCCATTGTCGGAAACCTTCATGGATTCCCGTTGAGCAACCATATGAGGCAGGCATACCACGGGCACCTCGGCCAGCCCAAGGCCCCCAACCACACGTTTCCCCAAAGAGCTTCGATACGCAGAACCACTCACCTTTGAGTGCCCCCGGTGGAAAGACAGAGAAGACCGGAGGATGGCCACCGTTGAAACAGTGCGCCAATGCCTTCCGACCTCCTTTCGCGTCGTCTGCTGAAGAAGTGACCCGTTTACGCAGAGTAAAACGCTGCCATGGAGGTCCATTACTGGCTGTCCCCATATGCAACCGATCTGTGCGAACACCTCTGGATGCCACTCCCATTCTCTGGCATCTACTCGGACCCAGCTGAGGAAATCCGCCATCACAATGTCCTTACCTGCAACATGTGCCACTGAAGACTCTGGCAGCCAAAAGTCTATCCACACACACAGAACCTCTGCCGTGGCCTCTATGGCCACACCTCCGGTTCTGCCCTGCCGATTGATGTCGGCCACCGCCGTGGAGTTGTCGGATAGTACTCGCACCGCTCGACCTGTCACCGTAGCTTCGAACACCTGCAATGCCCGGCGTATTTCTCGCATTTCCAGTCGGTTGATTGACCACTGGGTCTCCTGTGTACTCCAAGAGCCTTGCGCGAAATGATCTCCGAACGTAGCTGAGTTTAACAAAGTTTTTGGCCAAGCTCCTGGAGGAAAGGTCCATAACCTTTTATTAGAGAGAAGCTGGAAAAGACAAAGATCATGACAACTGGCATAATCAACAGGTTCATCGTTGAAGGAGAAGAAATTGAAATTGTGAACAACTTTAACCTACTTGGATCAACTATCAATAAAGAAGCAACAAGCAGTCAAGAAATCAGACGACGCATTGTTCTTGGCAGAATGGCTATGAAAGACCTAGATAAGATTCTCAAGAGCAGAGATGTCTCTCTCCATACAAAGATTTGACTTGTTCAAGCCATGGTATTTTCAATAACCTCATATGGATGTGAAAGCTGGACAGTGAAAAAGATAGACAGGAAGTAAATTGATGCCTTTGAATTATGGTGCTGGCGGCGAATACTGTGTATACCATGGACTGCCTGAAGAACAAACCAGTCGGTACTAGAGGAGATCAAACCTAAGCTTTCTTTAGAAGCTCAGATGGCAAGACTTCGACTTTCATACTGTGGACACATCATCCGAAGAGAGAGATCATTAGAGAAAGACATTATGCTTGGCAAGATAGAAGGTCAACGCAAAAGAGGAAGGCCAGCAATGAGATGGATCGATACAATAACAGCAGCTACGGGTACCAGTCTGTCAACAATGAGCCGCCTGACTGAAGACCGAACACAATTTAGGATAGCTATCCAGAGGGTCGCCATGAGTCGACTCCGACTCGACGGTACTTAACAACAACAACAACATATATATATATTTTATTTTATTTTTTTATACCAACTTTCACCAATTCAAGATGTTCTACAAGGCACACAACCCAACAGAGCGTCACATCTGTTGTACATGCAACGGAATCCTTAAAATATGAGCATACATGAATCCACTGCTTGCCCCGATACAAGCATTGAGTAGTAGCCTATTCGTCTTTTTGGAAACCAGCCAGCTCCTTAAGACCAGGATTGGCTTCTCTAGGAAACAGGATACTGGACCTGAAAGAGCTTGGTCTGACCCAGTATGGCATTTCTTGTATCCTTATGAACGGAACCTCCCCAAGGTCTCTGCCTTGGAAGTAACAGGCTGTGCCTGGCCCTATGGCCCTGTGGCTAGCTCACATGGAGCAGTGCGGCCTAGTTGATGAGGCAAGTTGCCAGAGGACCAAGGGTTTGAATTCCAATTGAGACCACCAACCTTGGGCCATAAAAACTGGGGTTTCTGGTCCCACAGGTGGTCCTTCTGGCCTTTGTTAAGCAACTTAACCCTCTGCCTCAGGTACCAAAACATAAATTGTGAGCCCTTCAGGGACAAGGGAAATAGAAATACCGTAATTGACTGCATGCCACCCTGACCTGTAGACAATCAGTATACTCAAATAAATAACTGACTGGGAATATGTGACCGTAGCAAACACTGGCAGTGGAGAGACATCAGAGCTGGTGCTAGTTCCTGGCCTTCCTTTCTTGCTCTCCCAGTCCTTCTGCCAGCATTGAGAAAAGGCTGAGAATAGATTGTCCAGTGGGCCAGGGACCTTGCTTCCTGGACATCAGAGAGAAAGAGGGGCTAGGATCTGGGAGCAAAGCTCAAAGAGAAAGGGAAACTGGTGACTGTGACACTGTAGCTCCTCCGGACGGCTCACTCCACAGCAGATTTATTTATTTATTTATTTAACATTTTTTATATACCGCACTATTCATCATCAGTGCGGTTTACATTGAACAACAACATACCTGTCAGTACATGACTGATCTAGGTTTACAGATAACAGGGAGGATAAACTGGGTGTAAACTGGGGATAACTATCTACATAATTATACATAATTATATATACATTAGATAGGTTACATCAAAATTTGAGTTTGACAAGAATACAGTGTTATTACGTTTTGATTTTTTGTTCTGGGTTGTTGTTATGTGTAGGAGTTATCTGAGTTATCTGCATCTCCAACCCCATGTAACACCATGAGGACCTCACACACTTTATTACAATCGACATCGCTCCATTACTGGAGAAATTACTTTAATCTGATAATACAGTCTGAGCAAAGAAATGCAGTCTCACTCTGCAAATAGTGCACCCAAAAATCATGCCTAAGCAATTGTGAGCGCATACAAAATGCACATCTACATATATGGGTGACCCAGCACCTGTCACCCAAACACAGTGCAGTGAGTACACTTGAACATAGGCTGAATGCAGGGAGCATACACAGAGTATTGACTTCCTCTATGAAACCTTCCAGTGCCCTGGAGCGCTAAACCCAAGACTGTGCTACCTAGACGTCCTTCTCTTCACTCTCAGCACGGGCCATTTAACAAGATGGCACAGACGGGTCAGTGCCCCTGCTAAGTGCTTAAAGACCTGCTCTGACAGCACAGGCTCTAGAAATAGATGAGAATTTCCTGGGAAGGGCATGCTAAGTGGAGCTATGAAACACACAGGCACCCCCCCCCCCCCGGCCTTCCTGCAGTCAGAGAAATAGCAGTGGGATACACCGACAACCTTGCAAGTGGAGGTCTTAGAGGTTGCTGCCTGTGTGAACCTGATGAGAAATACAATTTTGTATTTTACCACCCCACCCAGGGATGGGGGCACTGAATACTATATGTGATTCATGAGCAGCACTGCCATCGGTGGCCTTTAGGGCACCAGAGCCTGACAAACAATACAGAAGTTAAGAGCTTTAAATCTTGGTCATATAATCTTGATTTTCAGAACATTACAGTTGCTTGTTTAGTCACTAACCCCTGAGTGCCCATGAGGTGGCCCTGTGGTTATTTCTTCCCTGACTTGCAGAGAATGATCAATCTGATATGGCTGCATACACAGTCACAGAAAGGCACTATTGAGTGTACCAGCTGCCCTCTGGTGGCCATAGATTGTAGCACAGGCACTTCTTGGTTGACAGTTAACTGTCATTATTATTATATATTTTTTTATATCCTAAGGTTTCCTAAACCTGTCCCTGTGAAACCACAGGCATTTGGGCAACTTTCACTATAGAATACACAAAAGCACACTTCCAGCCTCTCCCTCCTTCCAACTACAAGTTAGGGCTCTGCTCTTGAACCTAAAAGCTGGCAATTTGCCTAATATCCCGGGACTTAACAGATACTCCTCAGAAACATGATTAGGAGGGAAAGAAAATGTGGTATCAGAGATCAATGCCAAAACTGCTGTCCTATAAAACTAAGAATAAATTTAAAAATTAAGAGGACTGACAACAGCCCCCTTAAGGCTGGGAAACCCCCCGAGCCTCAAAAAACCTACAAACAAAAGAAAGAAACACTAGGCCCAAAAATCTAGCTATTCTGCCTGTCGTCTTCCTCACACAGGCAGCTCACTGCAACTCTCGCCATGCGGTCCAAATACCTAGAGAGAAAATGGCTGCCCCTTCGCCAATGAATTTTGGCGCCAAGAACAACAGCCGCTGCAAAAAGGAGGCCTCAGCAGATCGACAGAGCCCGAAGGCCAAACCTGCAGGGCCGAAAGCCACGCAGCCTGCTCCTACCGCCTTGAATTCATCCGATCCTCAAGCCGCGCTGATGCGCCTGGCAGCCACGGCGAGGACCGCTCAGCCGGTTCCACAGAGTAAAATTAAAATCCCGCAGCAACGGAGAGGCTCCGTCTCACACAGCTTCGGTGTGGCTGAACGGGTCCCGGAGCTCTCTCCCGTACTGTCCAGGGAGAGAGATCCGCATCGGCTAATGCCTGCAGCAAGTGAAAATAACTGAGAAGGAGGGAAGGCGAGAGCTGCTACTAATTTAAAGAGCCAGGCTCAAATTTAAAATTACTGTAAATATAAGGAAATTTGCTCCTAATAACTAAAGGGAACTAATCCCTGATTGCCAATTAATCAAAGGTAACTGAATTAAAAGTAAAATTAAAAGTAAATTAAAGGTAAAAATCAAAAGTAAAATCAGAATAGAATTTGTCACACTAAATGTTCCTTATCTGTTCCCCCAAGTGAGCCCAGAAGCTAGGCTCACTTCGTCCTCCTGCTGCATGGAGACTAGACACACTGGGGGCTGATGGGAGAGACCAGCAGGCTATATCCAGTAATGTCATGAGTTTTTGACATGCCCAGTCTCCAAGCTGCATGAGGAGGTTCACTTCCCAGAGGTTGAGGACTAAACTGGAGGAACGATAAGGAAAGTAAGATTTGGAGAAAATGGCTCCCCTTTCCATATTATGTTTCTACTGATACCTCCAAAAAAGGAAACAGAAAGTTTTTCCCTCTAGCAATGAGAATATTTGATGTAAAAGAAGGAAACCGATGAAATCTCTGATTCAGTAGCAAAGTCTAGCATTATGGCAACTGAGTCTCTAGGGCTGAATCTCCATATGGGGCTAACAATGCATTAGTGAATTGAGAACTCACTGCTCTGTGTTTCGAAAGCTGTCAAACAATGGAGAAATTATCAAGGCAAAATTATAACGGTCACATCTTGCACAACACTGTAAAATATAGCTTTAAGAAAATTATCTATGATGTTGAAACACAAGTGCAAAGAGGCTGATTGATTTAAAAGAATGCTTTGATTTTGTGGAAGAAGACTACTGCCAAGTTTTGCATCCCATCCCTCTTATTCTCAGCAGTCGATCAGCTTTTACTCAATTGGAATTCTGTAAAAACGTATTTCTTGCAAATAGGTTCTTAAGATTGTGATAAAGTATTTTGTCACTCATAACAGACCAAATAGATGAAAAGGTAAAACACCAGTGATGGCAGAGTGCTATACATATATATATATATGCTTTAGAAAAGAACAATATTCAAGCCACTAAAGTTTTAACTTTATGATAGATTAAGGATTCAGCTGGAGAGTAGGCTGAAAGATGAATTCTTTGGTTTCATGGCTGGACAAGCAATGCCTCACCTTGAGAAAGGGGATTCTGAAAAGTTTAGAACAGAGGTTTTAGAAGTTTATTTCAGGGTCTTGGTATACTTTAATAAATGGTTTGACTTTTAGGGAGTTTGCCTGCCTTTCACTTATGGTTTATGATTTATTTAGATTTAATATACTGCCCTTAGCTAGGCAGACAGAGCAGTTTACAGTAAAATCAAATACACGTCACATATAAGAAAAAAGGAAAGGAACTCCATATATTAACAGTATAGAGGAGAACAAGAAAGAAAAAGATCATAAAGACAAACTAGTAGACAAAAGACATGGCTTCTTTTGAAGTTGCAGCTCACTGGGAGGGGGCTATACCAGAAGCTTGGATGAAAAGGTGGATTTTGAGGAGACTCTTAACATGGGGAAGGAGGATTTTAACCGAAGCTGGGAAGGGGGGCAATTCCAGAGGGCAGGTGTGATGTAAAAGAAGGCAGTGTGGCGTGTAGATTCATACTTAGCACATAGGGGGGAAGGGAGGATCAAGAAGTTATCATACAGGGATCCGAGACAACGATGGGGTACATAGAGGATGGTCAGAGAGGACAGATAGCGTGGGGCACAGTTGTGAAGGGCCTTGTGTGTGAGTGTAAGGATTTTAAATTGAATCCTTTGGGGGATGTGAAGAGCTGGAGAGGATGCTGGCTCTCTAGCTCCGGGCTTCTCCTCTCCTCCTTAGTATAGGGCAACTCTTATTTTTGCATATTCTGGCTCATTGGAGAGTTTAGGGATTCGCTAATAAGTGTTGGTCAGCCAGAGTCTGACTGGGGTGTTTGAGGAATGGCTGCAAAGGTGCCCTGCAAGGAGGTCCCAGGCGGGAGATGCCAAAATGGCAGACAATCAGCCCCTGAGCCTGCAAGATACAGGTGCCTCGATCTTGGTGGAGATCTCCTGAGCTGTCATGCAGGTGCTAGAAGACCAACTGAGTGGGTTGGCGGCACAGATGGACAGGTTAGTGCAATTGGTGGCTGACTTCACTGGCCATATTGGGCAGGTTAAGCAACGTGTGGTGGCCCTGGAGGATGGCGAGTGTTCGGCTCAAGAGCGGATCTGGAAGCTAGAGGAGCAGCTACAACACCAACTCAAAAAACTGGATGATCTTGAAAACCAGGGCTGCCAAAAAAAAATTAGGTTTATTGGCATAGCAGAGACTGTGGTAGATAAGGAGCTACACAGCTACCTCTAGACCTAGATCCCGCTGAACCTTCCACTGGAAGAAGGAACCGGGCAAATTGTCATTGAGTGAACGCACTGGTTGGGGCCCAGGCACACAGCAGAGGAAAGCGAGCCCTGATTGCATGCTTCTTAAGCGATCAAAAAGTATGTGTGCTGTGGACGGCCTGTGCTTGGCACCGGGGAGATCCAAATGCACGAGGTCCTCTCATTTTCCAAGACTTCTCTGCTATGGTATTGACTCAGCGCCAGGAGTTTTCTGCAGTGTGCGGGATTTTGGCTCAGCAAGGTGAACGCTTTACCTATGTATACCCAGCCAGACTGTGCCTGAAAATGAGGGACAGCCAAAGGTGTTCACCACTCCGGTGGCAGTAGCAGCCTTCTACGCTGAACCTGGCCTGCATGAACGACTGACTGACTGTCCACAATCCTTGGGACATAATGGCTGAGTCTGGACTTGCCTTTTGGTGCCTGGACTGGGGGATGCACCCCGAGTCAAGAAATGAGATTAAATCCTTCTTGCTCACTCATGATTGTGGCCTCTGACACAGTCCAGCATTTGTGTGGTGATGCAAGGACTTGGCAGAGGGCCCTGGGCTGGGGGGGCCCCTGCCTTTTAGTTGGGCAAGGATCAGTGCAGTGTAACTTTAAGCTGCCTTGGGGCACTGGTTAGGGCTTTGAAGTTGGTGTCTTGGAACATCTGCGGCATTGGGACTCCCGTTAAATTCTATAAACCTCTGCAGCAGTTGCAGGACTGTCATGTTGATATTGCTTTTTCACAGGGAACGCATCAGACAGCTGAGCAGCATGCCAAGCTGTGGCATTGGTGGGTTGGGAAGAACTATGGGGCAGCCGCAGTTGGTAAGAAAGCTGGAGTAGCCATCCTAGTGAGTAAAAGTCTTGGGTTTACGGTGGACACCTCAGTGGCGGATCCAGGCGGACGATATTTTTTTTTGTATGGGACTCTGCTGAGACAGCGAGTGATATTAGGCTCTGTCAATGCGCCCAGTGTCTATGATGCATTATTTTTTTCAGCATCTGATGAGATGTGTGACTGATGAGGGGGGTGTCCCACTGATTCTGGGTGGGGACTTTAACTGTGTGCTTGATGCCTCTTTGGACCGTTCTTAAGGGGCTGGGGATTCGGATTGCCGCTGGGCTCACTGCCTTCATGGTATCTGCGAGGGCTATGAATTACTGGATGTGTAGTGGGTTCTGCATCCTTGTGAACGGGATTACACTCATTTGTCCAGAGCACATGACATGTGCTCCCGGATTGACTATTTCCTCATTTCAACGGGGCTATTTGAATGGGTTACCCGAGCAGACATTGGGCCAGTGGTTATCTTGGACCATGCAGTGGTCACACTAGAGCTGACTTGGGATGGCCTTGATGGTGGTTCCTCCTGGTGGTTCCCACCGGGAGTCATGGCGAAGTGAGCAGATTATGCCACATTCAATAGCCAACAAAGGGTCTGATTCTTTTTTGGGAGGCAGGGAAGGTGGTGCTGTGAGGAAACATTGTTGGGTATGTCAAGGCTAAGTACAAGCTGCTTAACAGTAGGACTGTGCAATTAGAGCGTGATCTACGTTTGACTCTGTGTCACTTTGCGGGCAGTAAGAATGGTGTATTGGCAATACAGATGGAACTAAATTCACTCCTAAACCAGCAGGCCAAGAAGTCACTTTTGTTTTATCGATATCAATTGTATTGTTCTGATAATAGAGCTAGTAAGCTTCTCTCTTCACTTATTTGCTCGAGCGGAGGTCTGAGCCATGTGGGGGCCCTGTGGGATGTCAACGGCCGGCTGCATATGACCGTGACAGGGGTAGAGCACATGTTTTGTGACTTATCAGAATCTTTAGCGGGCAGAGGGCGACTCAGAGTAGTATGCGGCAGTGTACCAGATGGCCTGTGGGTTGCCTCATTTAATGGAGGCTCAACTGGAGGTCTTGAATGGTCCCATTACTCCCCAAGATGTGTAGCGAGGTATCAAGGGATTATGAAATGATCGAGCCCCTGGCCCAGATGGGTATCAGAGTAAATTTTATAAACATTTGTGTGATAAAGTTGCGATTGCTCTTACTGACTACTATACGGCTTTGGTGGGTTGGGGACAATTCTCTTTTGAGCCTATAAGGCACTGATCACAGTGCTGTCCAAGCCTGGTCATAACCCCCTATTACTGGAGTTGTGTCATCTGATTTTATTGCTCAACATAGACATTAAACTGATGGCAAAGAGCCCAGTCTAAGGGGGTCATAGGGTCAGCAGAATTTTGTGTTGCCACGTTCACGGATGACACCTTGAGGACCTGGAGCAGGGAGTCCCGGTCTTGCTGCAGTTGTTTGAGGAATTCAGTCGTGTGTCAGACCTGAAGATGAATCTTGACGAGTCTGAGACTCTCCCACTTGATCTGTCTATTCAGAAGCGGTGGCAGGGGAGGTTCCCACTTAAATGGGCAGAGGGACGGTTCAAATATTTGGGGATTCAGCTCGATATCTGTCTGTCTGACATATCGGGTGAATGTGCCCGAGCTTCTGGCGGTTCTGGAGAGGCAAGTTCAGCGTTGGCAAGATCTCCCTCTATCCCTGGGGGGCCAGATTGCATTGTTTAAGATAGTTATATTCCCTAAATGGCTTTATGTTTTGCAAACACTCCCTCTGGCCCTTAATGTTAAGGATGTCCAGCTGTTTGAGAAACAGGCAAACACCAGGGCTAATTCAAATGGATGCCCTGAGTGGTCCAAACCCAATTTAGCACCCCAGTAATGGACAAAGTTAAGAGCCCCCAAAAACAAGAGACAGGCTTAGCCTTTGGTAATAACCCCCAGGGAGCCCATGCTGAGCTCAGTGCTACTCCCCTGTTGCCAGACATGCAGCTGCATACCTCTGAAAAGTCCTCTTCAATTTTCAGTGGACAGCAGGAGGAAGGAGGAGGAGGGAGTGGGCACTGAGGTTGTGTGCATGACTGAAGAATCCTTCCAATTCCGTGCCTTCCAATCTTTGGGCAGCTCAACATGTTCTTAACAAGATAAGGGCAGGGAGCTGAACCATTTTCCCTCTTCCTATGGCATCCGAAAAGAACACCGGCTTTAAGGGTGGAGCCTCCCGCGTTGTGCTCCTGTGAGAAATCCACCCCCTGGTATGGTTACTCACGAGTGAAATTAATCTTTCCTCTCAATTTCCCCTTGTATTTTCTCAGATTTTCAGAGAGTTGAAAAGATGCATCCACTATCTGCTGGAAACAGAGAATTATTGAAGGTTTCATTTGGTGGTTCTGGCTGATATGGCATGATGAAGTCAAAAAGAAGTCAATGGAAAATTCCTGTCTCTAGATTTGATGGTAGGAGGACACAACCCACTTGTCTGGACTGATCTAGCAGGACGATACGGAAGAGGCCCTTTTCCTCACAAACGTTGTGTGTGCGTGCCATGACTGCTAGAGGAGAACTGCTCCATTTGGTATGGGATTTCCATATTGGCGCTGGTGCTGGAGCAATCTTTTCCAGGCAGCACAGCTGAGAAGGTTTGTTCCTGATGAGAAACTTGAGCGTGGGAATTGAAAAAGCTATAATGGTTACCAAAGCTGAAAAATCAAATTATTTGCTTCTTTGGGGGGGGTGGAGGGCATAGGGGAAAGAATAAATGGTAAAGAACAAGATCAATAGGTAAGAAATGAAAATTAAAAAGAAAATTACTGAAGCACAAAGTGGAGAGAGCTTTGTCCATACTTGGCTTCAGATGAAGAAGACTGAGGAATTGGAGCACAGGAAGAATCACATGTACATGCCTAAAGAGTTTTCTAGAATCTTCTGGGCTCTGGGAGAGCAAGTCTGACATGGAGCTATCAGGGATAAGATCATCCATATGTATGGCTGATTATATCCTGCTTGTCCATAGAAAAATTCCAGTAATACATATTTTGGCTGAGTGCTATAACATTGAATTTCTATGGAGGGTTCCTTGCCTGTTGTTAAGTGCCGTCAAATCAGTGTCGACTTAGGGCAACCCTCTGGATAGTTGTCCTAAACTGTGTGTGGTCTTCAGTTAGGTGGCTCATTATTGATAGTGGCATCTATAGCTGCCGTTATTTTATGGTATACATAGTATTCTTCACCAACACCATAATTCAAAGGCATCGATTTTCTTCTTGTCTATTTTGTTTACTGTCCAACTTTTGCATCTATATGACATTATTGAAATACCATCACTTAGGCTTGACTAGGCTTAATTAAAATTTTCTCCTAGCCATCAACTTTTTATATAATTTTCACAGCCGCTTCTTTTTTGAGTGTATATCCATTCACATGATTAGTCCATCCATTAACAGAGATGCCAAGGGTGGCCCATCCTAAAGAGTGAGATACACTATACCACTCCAATGAGTGAGACTGAAGGCCAATGTGTGAGGTTTTTCTCACAGCACATTTATGGTATAAATTTAGAAAGATCTACTGTTGTATTGCTTTGCAAATGAAAAGAACACCACAAAATGATACCGTAAAATTAAAGAAGTCAAATTACTACAGATTCCTATACAAACACTCTCTGCTAACAGAATACCTGGCCTCAGTAACACATTCTAAACATAAATAGACCCTCACCAACACTGAATATAGAACAAATTATCACAAACTAACAATCTTTATTTTTATCTTTATTGTGGCATTTGATATACTGCCCAATGCCAAAATATGTAGACAAAAAAAAACCAGACTGAAGCACAAAGAAACCAGACTCTGCATGCAATGCACCAGAGAAACAGAAACAGCAATGCATTTCCATCCATACTATGACAAATATTAAAATAGCAGATGATATAAATTCCAAAAGCTGACATATTCCAATCATTAAATTAAAAATAAAATTATTTTCTCTATCTTTTTTATTTATTTATTAAGTTTTAATACAATAAACATTCAAGCACATGCATGAATGAAGGAAATACATGGTAATTTCCATTAGCAATACAACAAAAAAGTAAAAAAAACCCAACACCTCAGAGAGTACAAATCACCCTCCAAAGAAAAAAATACCACTATTTAGCCCACAATAAAAGAAAATAAAAAGAAAAGAAGAAGAGAAATAAGAAAAATACTTAGATTGGAAACCCAAAATTGAAAACAATCATACAGGCTAAGCGGAGTCTCATGCATCAGCCGGGCAGGAAGCTGCTACAGTAATGAGTTCTTTCCTGGCCACCAAGAATTCCAGCAGCTGCCTCGGCTCAAAAAATAGAAAATTCTTACCATTGTAGGAAATAAAACATTGAGAAGGAAACTTAAGAAAAAAAGACCCACTGAGGGAAAGAACCCGGGCTTTATACCCCAAAAACTCCCTCCTCCTCGCTTGGGTATCACGAGCCAAATCTGGGAAAATACAAACAAATAAACCCATAAACCGCACACTGAAATTCTTGAAATAAGATCTAAGGATCAAAGATGTATCAGACTCCAGAACCAGCGTAATAAGCAGAGTGGAGCGCCTAGTCACCACATCCAGTGAGTTCTCCAGGAAACCAGTAAGATCCCCTGCCACATTGGAAGTGTCACCTGCAGCAACTGAAGTAGAAGATCCCAGAGATAGATACTGAGCCTTACTGAAAGGGGGTAGTTGCTCCTGCATAAGCTGTAATACTTCCCTGAAGTATCTACGCACCATCTCCAAGGGGGAATAAATTGGGGATCGTGGAAAATTCAACAGTCTCAAATTAAACTTCCAAGTCTGATTCTCCAAGTACTCCACCTTCCTTGAGGACACAGTCCCATCTTTAATCTGGGCCTCTTGAACTCGCCAAAGTTGTTCTAAATCTGCAGAAACTTGGGTCAACCTCACTGACTGTTCTGCACAGGCTCTAGAGACCTTTTGTAATTCATTTTTAGAAGTCACAACATCTTTACTCACAGTTCCAACCACAAGCAGTAAGGAGTTATTCAAGGCTGCAATAGTATCCCAGAGCGTCTCCATCGTGATATTTGTGGGTTTTTCCAACCTCCTAACAACCAGAGCAGACACACCACCTCCTGCTGCAGCTCCTGATACCACCTGTGATGTCCCCGCCAAAGCAACAGCCACAGATAAGTGGGATCCAGGAACCGGTGAGCCCTCTTCACCTCCCAAAACAGGCGTGCTTACAGCTAGCTCACTGGGAGGCACTTCACCGCATGCCCCAACACTCCTGGGTTGAATCAGAGGAGTCCGCAATTCGGGGGAAAGCCAAACCCCCGAAATGCTCAGCTCTGCCAGGTCATTTCCCGGCATTGCCGCTGAAGATGTCACTCCAGATCTCAACAGTGCAAATCCACAAGTTTGCAACATTTGTTGGCCCGCATCAGTTGTCCTGGCATTACCCGAGGGAAGTAATGCCTGCTTGCGCTTCCTCCTCCCCATTTCCAACAACCAGGTTAGCGCAGCAACGCCCAAACAGAACAAAGACTGAGAAGAGGAAACACCGTGAGTTCACTCAGCTGCCATCTTGCCTCCATTTTCTCTACCTTTGTTGTATGGCCATTTTATTTTCCTAATCATTTTGGTCCCAGTCTCTGGATTTTACTTTCCGACACTTCTGTTAACTTTCTTTCCAGGGTTTCCAGTCTATTTCCATACTTCTTTATTCCTCCTCTATATCCATCTCATCTCATCTCTATCCATCCATTCTTCCATGTATTTTTCTATCTACTCAGATTTCAATCTTCTTTTTACTGTATCTATGCATAGCTTTACATCTCTTTTCCTCCCCCTGGCCCTCCCATTCCCCATCCTCTTATTACCCAGTCCTGTCCCCCTATCCCCCAGCATCTCCTCTCTTTCTCTGCTTCCAGCATCTTCTCTCACTCTCTCCCTCATTCCTTCAGCATCTCCTTTTTCTTCCTTTAATCAAACATCTCTCTCTCCCCACCTCTGTCTAGCATCCTGACATCCCACTCCCCCCCCACCAAGAACAGCTCCACCTTCTATGTCCAACAATTCCTTTCTGTGTCCCTACTCCCCCTTGAATCCAGCATCTGCCATCACCCTATTCTCCGTGTTTAGCATTCCCTCTGTCAACCTCCTATGTCCAGCCTTCCCTTCTGCGTCCCTATTTCTCTAGCCTCACATGCCAGCATCTCCCTTTCACTTTCTTTCCTATTGCCCATGTTTAGGACCTCCCCTGCATTCCTTTTCTTCTGTATCCAACATCTCCTCTATACCCTATTTCCCTTCTGTTCATGTCCCTATTCTTCCTGCCCACTCCAGAATATCTCCTTTTACTCTTTCAGTTTCTTCGATGTTCTCCCCTCCCCCAATTCAGCCTGCCAGAATATTCCCTTTCACCGTTTCCCATGTCCACCATCTCCCCCACGATTCAGCCTCCTCTCCCCCACACGATACCAGGCCAGCTTATCCTCCCCCACCCCCCACTGCCAAACATCCTCCATCACTACCACTTGCAGGACCTGCGGCAGCAGCAATAAAACACAAAAGCAAAACAAAGCCTGCAGATTCATAGTGCCACTTGCAGCTCTACCAGTCTTAGCCCTTCTGATGTAAATTTCCTGTTTCTGAGGGAGTGGACCGACAGAGCTGTCAGCGGCGCTCTGAACTTGCAGGCTTTAGTCTTCCTTTGTATTTTATTCTCGCTGCCATAGGTCTTGGCAAGCAGCAGTGGCGGAGATGGGCACTAGTTTAGGGAAGGAGCTGAATAGAGGCAAATAATTAACTACACAGAAAATGCATGAGAGGAGGGTATTGGCATATGAACGTGTGAGTGGTGCCGAATGCGTGTGCCTTGACATGTCTATTACACAGACTAGGCATCCACTTAAGCCAGCGAGCATCAGAGGAAGCACCACTGCCTTGCCACACCCTTCAAGGTAGCATCAGAGCAAACCTCTGTCAGTGCGGCCTTAGACCTTTAAGCACCTGTGCATGCACGCACGCACATATAGTCTGATGGTCCTGCTTCCTCTAGCTCAAACTTCATGGTGGAGGGGACAGGAGCAGCTCACCATAAATGTGTGCACATGCACGGGTGCTTCAAGGCTCGCCAAACTCGGATGTATGACAAACACATGGAAGGCCTACAGACCTTCAGCATCAATGTAATCACTGCTGCCAAATAACCTCTCTTTCTCAACTGGGCCCTCTCAAGAGCCAAGCCGTAAGCGAGAATCGACTCACCTGCGGCATAAGAATGGGCCCTTGCCTCAGAAGGTCCTCCACTTCTGGAAGATGCCATGGATGCTCCACAGCCAACTGCAGCAGATCAGTATACCAAAGGCGCCTCAGCCAGTCCAGAGTAATCAACACCAATGGCCCTGGATGCAATGCTATTTCAGCACTCTCCCAATCAGCACCTACGGACGGAAGACATGCAGAAGTCCTTCCACCGGCCACCTCTGGACTAGCGCGTCCAAACTTTAGAACATCGTCTCTTGCCGCCTGCTGAAAAAATGGTTTGCCTTCGTGTTCCCGAAGGTCATCATGAGGTCCATAACCGGCTGACCCCACCATCCAACTATCTACGCAAACATGTCATCACTGAGGCACCGCTGGGTCCAAACGCCATCAACTGAGATAGTCAGTCACCACGTTGTCTTTGCCAGCCATGTGCGCTGCTGATAGGGCGAGGAGATTGTTTTCTGCCCAGCTCAAGAGAGGAGCTATCTTGTCCACTAGAAGAATACTCCCTGTACCACCCTGGCAACTGATGTAAGCCATTGTTGTGGCATTGTCGGAGAACACCCGAACTGCCTTCCACTGCAGCAACAATTGGAACTCCAGCAATGCGCAAAACACTACTCGCATCTCCAACCGGCTGATGGACCACTAACTCTCCTCCTGAGTCCAGTACCCTTACGCCATGTGCGCCTCGCAGTGCACCCCCAAATGCTCAAGCTGGCATCTGTGGTTACCAGAACCCAGTTTGGTGGTTCTAGAGGCACGCCCGCCTGAAGATTGTCCCGGGAGAGCCACCAGCGCAGGGCCACTTGAGTCGATTGCGAGCAAGGCACCCACCAGTACAAGGACTGTCTCTGAGGCGACCATTGCTGCAGGAGAGCTCTCTGTAAGGGCCGCATATGCGCCCGGGCCTATGATACAAGGTCTATGGTTGCTGCCATGGAATTCAACAACTGCAGATAATGCTAGGCTAACGGCACTATTATCCGAAGGAACTGTCTGACATGGAAATGAATCTTCCTCAGCCTTTTGTCGGGCAGACATACCATCCCTCGGCCGGTCTGGAACTGCGCCCTGAGGTATACCAGGTCTTGGCTGGGCTGCAGATGACTCTTATTTTTGCACAGTAAGGGGAAATGTGACTACCCCAAACCACTGTAGCCAATCCTTTTAATCAAATATATCATAAAAAATACTTTAACAAGTGTTTTAAAAGTACACTTATCTGAAAATATCAGCGGTATTCAATTCCCGCATCAGAAACGCAGTGCCAAGTGCTGACACGTAGAAACAGCCTGTGAAGACTAATCAGCTAGCATCATGAACGACGTGACACGTTTCGGGGTATAAAACATTTCCCCTGCATCAGGTTCCAGCCTTGTCCAGCCGAAGCAGCCTTGAAGAGCGTCTTCAAACCAACGGTTATGTCATGAAAAAATTACAGGTGCCCGGATGAGAACCAGCCCAAAATCACTCACAAACCAATCAGAGGACAAGGGGAAGGAGCACTGTTCAGCGCCGCCCCCTCAAAACTGATCGGCACGCAAGCTGATCGACACGCAAAAAGTAATGAATAGATCAAAAAGTAAAAGTCAAAGAATAGTATGCCAGACTATTTGTTGATTTAACCCCCGAGGAGTGACAGCATTCAAACAGTAGATCCAGCGTTGTTCTAAGATTTGTAAAGTTTTTAACCGATCACCCCCCGCCCCCCCCGCGGATTCACTGGAACAAAATCCAAAACCCGCCAATGCAGATCTGTACATAAGAACATAAGAACATAAGAAATGCCATATTGGGTCAGACCGAGGTCCATCAAGCCCAGTATCCTGTTTCCAACAGTGGCCAATCTAGGTCATACGTACCTAGCAGTTTCCCCAAAAGACACAGGTTCTGCAGTGCTTGTACTAGGTCAAGCATTGATATCCTGGGTCCCTTTTTAATAGTGGTTTATGGACCTTTCCTCCAGGAACTTGTCCAAACCTTTTTTAAACCCAGCTATACTAACAGCCCTTACTACATCCTCTGGTAACAGATTCCAGAGTTTGATTACACGTTGAGTGAAGAAATATTTTCTCTTATTTGTCTTAAATAGTTTACCCTGTAGCTTCATTACATGTCCCCTAGTCCTTCTATATTCTGATAGCGTAAACAATTGATCCACGTTTATCCGTTCCACTCCATTCATTAATTTATAGACCTCTATCATATCTCCCCTCAGCCGTCTCTTTTCCAGGTTAAAGAGCCCTAACCTTTTTAGCCTCTCTTCATAGGAGTAGCCTTCCATCCCCTTCACCAATTTGGTGGCTCTTCTCTGTACTTTTTCTAATAACTCTATGTCCTTTTTAAGATACGGTGACCAGAATTGCACACAATATTCAAGGTGCGGTCGTACCATGGAGCGATACAGAGGCATTATAATATCCTTTGTTTTATTCTCCATCCCTTTCCTTATGATACCTAGCATTCTATTTGCTTTCTTGGCCGCCGCTGCACACTGGGCGGAGGGTTTCAACATGTTATCCACGATGACTCCTAAATCTTTTTCCTGGGTGGTGGTTTCTAATGTGGAGCCTTGCATCGTGTAACTATAGTGTGGGTTGTTCTTTCCTAGGTGCATAACTTTGCACTTGTCCACATTAAATTTCATCTGCCATTTGGATGCCCAGTCTTCCAATTTATCCAGATCCTCCTGTAGTTTTCCACAATCCTCTTGGGTTTTAACAACTTTAAACAGTTTTGTGTCATCTGCAAATTTGATAACCTCACTAGTTATTCCTTTTTCCAGGTCATTTATGAATATGTCAAAAAGTAGGGGACCCAGTACAGATCCCTGGGGTACTCCACTATTCACCTTTTTCCATTGGGAATATTGGCCATTTAGCCCTACCCTCTGCTTTCTATCTTTTAACCAGTTCCCGATCCACAATAGTACACTGCCTCCTATCCCATGACTTTTTAGCTTTGCCAAAAGTCTCTGATGGGGGACCTTGTCAAAAGCTTTCTGAAAGTCCAGATACACTATATCAACCGACTCACCTTTGTCTACCTGTTTATGCACATCTTCAAAAAAACAGATCAGATTAGTAAGACAAGATCTTCCTTGTCTAAAGCCATGTTGGCTGTCTCCCATTAGGCCATGGCTATCTACATGCTGTGTAATTTTGTTCTTTATGATGGTTTCTACCATTTTCCCTGGTACTGACGTCAGGCTCACCGGTCTGTAATTTCCCGGGTCACCCCTGGAACCCTTTTTAAAAATTGGTGTTACGTTGGCGACCCTCCAATCTTCAGGTATTACAGATGATTTTAATGAAAGTTCACAGATTACCAATAGCAGGTCTGCAATCTCATATTTCAGTTCTTTCAACACTCTGGGATGTATACCATCCGGTCCAGGTGATTTGTTACTATTCAGTTTATCAAATAGTTGTAATATATCTTCCCGGTGTAGCGATATTTCTCTCAATTCCTCTGCAGTATCACCTTTAAATACCACTTCAGTCTTGGGTAACATCCCTACATCTTCCTCAGTAAAGACCGAAGCAAAGAATTCATTCAGTCTCTCTGCTATAGCCTTGTCCCCTCTTACTGCCCCTTTTACCCCTCTATCATCTAATGGTCCAATTGACTCTCTCACAGGCCTTTTGCTACGAATGTACTTGAAAAAGTCTTTATTTCGTGTTTTTGCTTCCGTAGCAAGTTTCTTCTCAAATTCCCGCTTTGCCTGCCTTATCAATGCTTTGCATTTAACTTGCCAGTGCTTGTGTTGTTTCCAGTTTTCATCATTTGGCTCTTTTTTTCCATGTCCTGAAGGTTGCTCTTTTGGCAGCAACAGCCTCTCTGACCTCACCTTTAAACCATGCTGGCAGTTTTTTGGACTTTCTTCCACTTTTCTTAATGCGTGGAATACAGCTGGTCTGGGCTTCGAGGATAGTATTTTTAAATAACACCCAAGCTTGCTGTAAGTCTTTAACCTTTGGAACCGCTCCTTTTAGTTTTTTCCGAACTATATTCCTCATTCTATCATAGTCTCCCTTTTGAAAGTTAAAAGGTAGTACTGTGGATTCCTTTACTATCTGTCCTCCACTGATTAAATCAAACATGATCATACTATGATCACTATTGCCAAGTGGTCCCAACACCCTTATTTCTTGCACCAGATCTGGCGTTCCACTAAGGACTAGGTCCAGTATGGCTTCCCCTCTGGTCGGTTCATGAATCAGCTGCTCCAAGAAGCAGTCATTTATTTCATCTAGAAACTTTATCTCTTTAGCTTGTCCTGCTGTGAGACTGTCCCAGTCGATACCGGGGTAATTGAAATCACCCATTATTACTACTCTGTTGTGGCTTTTGTTAGCTTCCTTGATTTCTTTGAGCATTTCATCATCCATTTGTTCATTCTGGCCAGGCGGTCGATAGTATACTCCCACTGCCATCACCTTCCCTTTCATAAATGGAATTTCAATCCATAGAGATTCTACAGCAAATTGTGTTCCCTGCAAAACTTTAATCCTTTCTGACTCAATGCCCTCTTTAACATAGAGCGCAACCCCTCCACCAATTTGTTCAGCTCTATCATTACGATATAGTTTGTATCCAGGTATCACAGTGTCCCACTGGTTATCCTCCTTCCACCATGTCTCTGAGAGTGCAATCATATCTAACCTCTCATTTAGTGCTATATATTCTAATTCTCCCATCGGTTAAAAACTTTACAAATCTTAGAACAACGCTGGATCTACCGTTTGAATGCTGTCACTCCTCGGGGGTTAAATCAACAAATAGACTGGCATACTATTCTTTGACTTTTACTTTTTGATCTATTCATTACTTTTTGCGTGTCGATCAGCTTGCGTGCCGATCAGTTTTGAGGGGGCGGCACTGAACAGTGCTCCTCCCCCTTGTCCTCTGATTGGTTTGTGAGTGATTTTGGGCTGGTTCTCATCCGGGCACCTGTAATTTTTTCATGACAAAACCGTTGGTTTGAAGACGCTCTTCAAGGCTGCTTCGGCTGGAAAAGGCTGGAACCCGATGCAGGGGAAATGTTTTATACCCCGAAACGTGTCACGTCGTTCATGATGCTAGCTGATTAGTCTTCACAGCCTGTTTCTACGTGTCAGCACTTGGCACTGCGTTTCTGATGCGGGAATTGAATACCGCTGATATTTTCAGATAAGTGTACTTTTAAAACACTTGTTAAAGTATTTTTTATGATATATTTGATTAAAAGGATTGGCTACAGTGGTTTGGGGTAGTCACTTTTCCCCTTACTGTGCTAGCTGCTCCGACAAAAATAAGACTGATTGCTTCACGATTATGGTTTAACATTGAATCTCGGGTTATGTTTTTGTGATTTTTTCACCGGGGTTTGGGTATAATAATTTTTTCTGCAGATGACTCTTGGCAAAATTTACTACCCAGCCAGCTGCTGCAGATTGGCCCCCTCAACACTTGCCTGTCTTGTATTGCCTCTTGGATGTCCACAAATTACCTGCATGTTAATCTTTCTAAAAACCATGGCTATCTGGTTCACCTTTGGTGACCCAGCTCCCTCTCTCGTCCCCCTTCTTTCCTCATCCCCCATCCCTGTTGTTCCATCCCTGCGCTACCTCGGTGCCACCCTCGATTCCTCCATTTCGTTTAGAGAACACATCTCCTCTGTAGTCCAGCGTTCTTTCCATGCCCTGAGGCAACTCCGTGCTGTCCGCCCTTTCATTTCTGTACCTTCCCTGACTACGTTGCTCCTGTCCCTCGTCATGTCCTGCCTGGATTATTGCAATGTCTTATTAGCTGGCCTCCCTCAATACCAACTGCGCAGACTTCAACTCATCCAGAACACAGCTGCACGTGTCCTGATCCACGCTTCTCATTCAGACCACATTACACCTCTTCTCATCCACCTGCACTGGCTCCCTGAATCTTTCAGAATTCAATACAAAATCCTCATCTTTGTTCACAAAGAATCCACACCGGTATATCACTTTACCTTTCTGATCTGGTTCATCTCCACATCCTCCCCGCAAATACTCAGGTCCATCCATTCCAATCGCATGTCCCTCCTGTCCCCGTCTCAGGCCCATCTGGAATCCACCCAGTCCTCTGCTTTCTATTTCCTTGGTCCTCGGCTCTGGAACTCGCTCCCATCAGCTCTCCATTTGGAACCCTTTCAATAATTTCAAAACAAGACTAAAAACCCACCTTTTCTGTACAGCCTTTGACCTTCCTCTTCCCTCCTCCCCCTTGTCTCACGTCCCTCAATGATGACATTCTCTTGTCTCATCCCCCTTGGTATAATCATTCCTTATTCTACTGACTCTCTCTTTGACTTGCCTGTCCTTTTCCTATCTGAATGCTGGCGTTGTGTTTCTTTTTCCAAGCAGTGTTTAAATTTTGATTGTAAACCGCTCTGGAACTTGCGTCTGGGCGGTATATTAAGTTTTGAATAAAGATAAAGACACCTGCAAGGCCATTGCCCCAATATCAAAGTCCTGCTTCAGCAGGGTCTCCAATTTATGACCTTGCATATCCTTGAGAGCTGCACCACCCTCCATAGGTATCATAGTCTTTTTTGCGACCGCTGACACCAAGGCATTCATTCGAGGTGCCTGCAGCAGCTCCCTATCTTGCTCCCCCAGAGGTTGCAACCTAGATATGGTTCTCACCCCTTTCGATCCCACCTCTGGCACTTCACGTTCATCCTGTATCATCTGTTTGATCACTCTTTGGAATTGGGAAGACCGTCCGGGGCTTCTGTACTGCCTGAAAAGGGGGTCCTCCAACTGATCCTTCTTGCCATCACCCTGTGCGGGATATTAAGCGCTGCCAGCGACTGCGCAATCAGCATCACCAGTTCCTCATGTCTGAAGACTCTCACCAGCCTTGGCTCATCCCCCTGTGAGATCTCGCTGTCCTCCAATTCTGCTGCAGCGGACTTCCCCCATATGTTTGCAGCACTTTCCTCCTGCTCCTCCAAGAGCAGGGAACCAATATCCTTGCTGGGGTCTCAAGCTGCTGCCTTGCTCTTGGCTAGGAGTTTGCCCTCTGCCCTGTCTTGCTCCTGGACTTCAGGCACGCTCCTCTTTTTGGCCAGGGCTGCTTTCTTAGCCGAGCTGTTCCCTGCCTCCTGTCTCATGCAGAACCCCTCATGCATTAAGAGCACAAATTCTGGCACGAATGTCCCTAAAGTGGGCTTTGACAGCCCCTCCTTAGACATGGAGAGCTTCGGAGAGACTTCTCTTCATGCTCCCTTTCTCTTGAAGGGGGAGGTCTGGCTCAGCCTCACTCATTCTGGCAACCCCCCCCATACCTCCCCGGGGGAGGGGGCCCCCAAGGTCGGCATGTCCACATCCCTGGTGCCCTCCTGCCTACTCTCCTCCAAATGCTCTTCTAGCGAATGGGACTCCGCCTCGCAGCCATGGCAAAACTCCACGGTTGAGAGGGAGCCCCATCACACTCTACAAGCTGCACACGTGGGCTTGGTCATACTGCGCTGTTACCGGGAACAGCCACAGGCAAAATAAGAAAAAAAACGAGTGTCTACCGCCTCCCAATGTCCAGAGCCTTTGTGCATCACCGCAATCACCTTGTTTCTCCCCTGCGTTGCTCCGGTTTCTGCCAGCTGTGAACAAAATAGTGCCATGCCGCTCTCCCCGCAGCCCGCCAAAAAAGCCCATGGAGTGCCAAAATGCTACCCCTTGTTGAGGCCCACGCCAAGTCGCTACCCCCACCGAGGCTTCCCCCCAAGCAAATCCCTGGACTTCTGTGCCACGCAGTGTTGCTCTCCCCGGGACTGTCCCCCCACAACGGTGGTTCCCTCACACTGCACAGGAATCCTGCACCAGGCCTTCCTAGCAACTCCTGTCCCACAGGAAGGATTGGGAGGTGCTGAAAACTACAGTCTGCGGCTGCTCCAGTTTAGGTTGACACCGACTTCCTGTCCCCTGTCTGTTCTCCGGTGGTTTTTTTCCAGTTTTCAATTGAACCAAACCGGATCATAGGGGGAAGAATCAAGTGCCCAGTCCAATCCTTATCCTCTTTTTTTTCCCTCAACATCTCTCTCCAGTGGAGCCCAAAATGCAATGAGAGCCACCCCCAAGCTCTTTAGTGACTGAGAATGCTGAGCCTTGAAGGAGGTGCCAAGAACCTAAGTATGGTGACATCATCATGACTTGGCATGCTCAGGCTCCAAACTGCGAGTGGGGGGTGACAACTCAATGGTCTGGACCAGAGGGACGATAAGGAATGTAGGGTTGCCAACTGACTGCAGATGCACCCAACAGGCTTGATCCAATCCTGGGTTTACCCCATTGCATGCAGGAACATGTAATCTTGTTTTTCTTATGGAGTGCAATGGAGAAATTAGAACTACATGTCCCTGCATGCAATGGGGTAAATGCGACTGGATCAAGTTTGTCCGGTGCATCTGGAGCCAGTTGGCAACCCTTCACACATGGTCTGCCGCTTTGGCCCCCCCCCCTCCAACCCAACTTGGGGGGGAGGGGGTGTCAGAAGCAACAGGCCAGGTGTGCCAGGTGTATGTATGCATGGCCTGCCACCGAGCCTAGCTGCCCCCGACGCCATAATCAGAGGCAGCAGGGGGGGGAGGGTGGTAAGCCATGTGTGCCGAAGCACATGGCCTGCCACATGGCACCACCCACTGAGGTCTGCTGCCTAGCAGATGGGATGACCCTGGGGAGGGGGGAAATGTTGGACTAAGGGTGTAGGATATAGGTGGTCTATGGGAAGGGCAATGCAAAATCTTAAGGAACTCGGGGGGGGGGGGGTTGAAGTTTTGCCTAGGGCAGCAGGTCAGCCCTGTCCATTCAGCTGAACGAACTCATTTTATATTATGCTGGTGCAGCTTGCTTCTCCCCCACTCGCACAACTTAGGGTTAGGTGGCCTCCAGCTCCCCACACTCTTTCGAAGAACGGCTTTCAGCCCCCCCTCTCCCAAGTCTGTTAGTGAGCCGGACTTACCGCTTAGACCTATTATGGCTGTCTTTCCTTAAGTAAACAGCACAACACAAAACGAACAAAAGCTAAATATCTAGCATCCGTAAAACTTTAACGAACTGGGCTTTGTTCTTGAATGCTATGTTGTATTTAGATTTCGCGCCCAGGAAGTATCGGATCGTTTCACTTCTACATCCGCTTTTTCTGGAAAAGGAGAAAGGTAGGGGTGAGAGCGTAGTGCACGAGTAAATGGTATACTTTCGCCTGTTACTGTCATTTTTATCTGTATTTCTGTCTATTAGATTCTTCCCTACTGTTCTTTATTAAGCTTTTATTTTTTAACAGAATAAGTTCTCGCCATGCTGAGCGTCAGGACCTTGCTGCGAGGAGCTGGAACCGTACGGACGGCTGCGACAGTTGCGGCGCGACCTCAGGTCAGTTAGTGACTGTGGCTTGCAGGCGCAGCTCTCGAGCAGCTTAGAGGGAAGGTTCTGAAACGGAACCAGCAGTTTCAAACCGCCCCTTTGGTGGCTCGTGTGCGGTGCTGCGGGGAAGGGGCGGGGGCGGGGGTTGTAGCAGGCGTCCAGCTGAAACTGAAGGACACTTACTGTAAGATCATTACTTACGTTCTACGTCTTTGAACTTTGATGGAACACTAATCACGTGTTAGGGGTGGGAACTGGGGATTTTTTTGCTGATCTTAAATTGGTCTTCTGAATTAGGCCAGCATTGTATTGTCTTCCCCTTCCCTTTCCCCTCATCTTTGAAAAAAGCAGATTCCATACTTTATTTCCTAAAAACTCCTGACCTGCTTTTTGATGTGATCATCCCAACTGCCGCAGCTGCTTTTTCTTAAGACAACCAAAGAGTCTGTGCAGAGGAAGTAAAAACCCGAACCTGCTTTTTAGTTTGACTGCTCAGATCTTAACATTACACAACGCATTAGCCGATTTATTAAATCCATGCAGACTACTCCTTAGCTAGCTGATGAGTTGTGCAAACAGAAAGTCAGCAGGACAATCAGCAGATTTTACCTATTTTCGATCATTGGCGCAAACATTCGAACAGAAGAAGTAAATATCCAATTTGTGTGTATGTATATTTGTGTTATAGCTGTGATTTTATGTAATTAGATTTGTCTTTATTTATAAATGTGATATTGTAATCTGCTTAGAATAATGGATAAGCAGAATATAAATTGTATAAATACATCTATGTATGCAAATAGATATGCATGGCCGGCCTGTCCATTAGGCAGTTGCCTAGGGTGGCAGGCCCTCTTTGAAGCGTCCACGGTAGGCTTCAAAATGCACCCCCATGTGCAGACATGGCTTGCTGCTCCACTCTCCAATAGGAAGTTAGGTAGGAGGGAGCAGAAATGGCAGGCTGTGAGCATGTAGGCAGCAGCAGCATGGGTTTACCTGAGGCAGGTCTTGTCAGATAAATCTGATTGATTTCTTTGACTGGGTGACCACAGAATTGGCCAAGAGAGAGCCCTAGTAAAGCCTTTCACACTGTTCCTCAAAGCGACTTATAAATAAATTGAGCACTCTTGGGATGGACCCTAAAGTGACTGACTGGGTTAGAAATTGTTTGAGTGAGAGGTAACAGAAGGTACAGGTAACTGGAGCTCACTCTGAAGAGAAGGTTGTTACTAATGGAGTGCAGCAGAGATTTGTCTTTGGTCCAATTCTTTTTAACATCTTTGTTTAGTGATATTGCGGCAAGGCTTTCGGGTAAGGTTTGCCTGTTTGTGGATGATACCAAAATCTGCAATAGAGTAGACAACCAGGAAGGAGAAGATAACATGAGGAGGGATCTACTAAGTTTGAAGAATGGTCACAAATTTGGCAGCTGAGATTTAATGCTAAAAAATGCAGGGTCATGCATTTGGGCTGCAAAAATCCAAGGGAGCGGTACAGTGTAGGGCGTGAAGTACTTCTGTCTACGAAAGAAGAGGGGGACCTGGCTGTGATTGTTTCTGATGATCTTAAAGTGGCTAAACAGAAAAGGTGACTGCGAAAGCCAGAAGGATGCTTGGGTGCATTGGGAGAGGAATGGCCAGCAGAAAAAAGGAGGTGATAGTACCTCTGTATAAGTCTTTGGTGCGACCTCATTTGGAGTATTGTGTGCAATTCTGGAGACTGCACCTTCAAAAGGATATAAACAGAATGGAGACTGTGAAGAGAATGACTACCAAAATGGTTCGTGGTCTTTGTTATAAAGCATATGGGGACAGACTTAAAGATCTTAATATGTATACAGTATATTAGAGGAAAGGTGGGATAGAAAAGATATGATAGACGTTTAAGTACCTCTAGCATAAATGCAGAAGAGGAGAGCCTCTTTCAATTGAAAGCAAGCTCTGCAATGAGGGGACATAGGATGAGGGTGAAAGGGGATAGACTCGGGAGTAATATGGGGAAATATTTTTTTATGGAAAGAGTGGTGGATGTGTGGAATAGTCTCTCAGTGGAGGTAGTAGAGGCAAAGACAGTATCTGAATTCAAGAAAGCATGGGACAAACGCAGAAGTTCTTTAAAGGAAAGGTAGAGTAGATAGGCACTGTAGTCTTTTTCTGCTGTCATGTTTATGTTATAAAGCCCACCGTGGCTGAACTGCTGCCGCTTCAAAGTAAAAATTGGTATGCTGCCCACCCCTGGTGGATAGTTGGAGGTAATTCTGTAAGTAATGCCTAGATTTATGTGTGTTAATGGCACCTATTCTATAAAATCAAATCCACTGGCCAAGATAAAACTGGAGAAAATTTATAAGAATGAGTGCATGCTTAAACTGTATATTCCTTATCGTTCCTCCAGTTTAGTCCTCTACTTCTGGGTTGTGCACCTCTTCCTGCAGCTAGGAGACTGGGCATGTCAAAGTCGTGACATCACTGGATATAGCCTGCTGGTATCTCCCATCAGCCTCCAGTGTGTCCAGTCTCCTTGCAGCGGGAGGACATAGTGAGCCTAGCTTCTGGGCTCACTTGGGCACAGATAAGGAGCATTTAGTGTGACAAATTCTATTGTTTTTGCAAGGTGGTCGGTGTATTCCACTGCTATTTCTCTGACTGTAGGAAGGCCGGGAGAGGGGCCTGTGTGTTTCATAGCAGCACTTAGCATGCCCTTCCCAGGAAATTCTCGTCTATTACTAGAGCAGGGTTTCATTTCTTTTCCTTTCTCTGGTTGTGGTTAATGCACAGCGTTAGGGGCTGTGTTCGGAAGCTTGGGTCCCACGGACCGGTGGGATTTCAAAAAGAAAAAGAAACTCGCTTTAGTGAGAGATAGCCTTGTTTATTTTTAGCTAACCTGTTAATTTTCCTTTTGATTTTTACCTTTTGCGTCCTGAATCCCAAGGACGGGACACTGTTTGCTTCCAGGGGTTCTACTTTCTATTTTGCTCTTCAGCTCCCTGGCAGATGCAGTAGGCTGGCAGGGGGTGTGCAACGCCGCCTGCAATGCAGAATCCCCCAGGATAAGGGGGAAAGGACAACGATGCAGCGGGGGCTGGTAGCTTGTGATAAGGAAGCTTATCATAGCTCAGGAAGGAGCTATAGAAAAGGTGAAGTGACTCTGAACAAGCAACCTGTCAGTTCTGGTAGAAATAAGAAAACAGAATTTTCCCATAAAAGACTACCAGTCCCAGAATGCACCAGGTTTCCAACAGCCATTAGAGGAGCTGAAGTGGGGAAACGTGTGTTCAATCAGGAGGGCTATGAGGTAATCCCTAAGCACTCATCTCAAAGGACAGGGCCTGATTCAGCACAGCTGCGCTGTGTTAGGGAGGAGCACTCATCTAAGCAGAATAAAGGTAGAGTTTATTCTACAGAGAATCAGCTTGAGCTTGATCATCTTCATCATCAGGAGGATCATCAGAAGCAGAAGCCCAACCGGACGGACAGAGAGGGAAAGAAACCCTTTGGAAGAAAGAGGAGAAAAGCCTTTGAGAGGTCTAGAAGAGTCCAGAGCAGTACGTATACTGGGAGGCATTCCAAGGGCCAGCATACACCATTGGACTGGGGAAAGCCAGAGGAATGGTGCTGCAGAGCTAGGAATCTCCAGACGGTACCTGTGAGGAAGACGGCTGCACATGGAAGGGACCCTAAGACCCGTGCCAGAAGGTATGTGAAGAGAGATCCAGTGTCCAGGGATCTGGATTGGAAGGCTGGACATAAGAACTGGAGTACATACTGGCCAGGCTATATAGAGAGGAACTCTAACAGCAATGAAAGCTCAGGTATGAACACTGATCTATGCCCTAGCTATAACCTTGAAAGACAGCAGGGAAACAAGTATTCTCCTGAAAGTGCTCCATTGGGAGATTCATCTGTGCCAATCCATGATATTGAACCCATGCTTGTTGAAGAAGAGGGGGTGATAGCAGATGAAGAATCTGTTTACATGGACTGCTCTCTGTCTAAACTCCTTTGGTGATTTTCTGTTATAAAGTACAGCAACCATCACAAAGAAATACAAACTTGTTCTTTAATTTTCTCAGAAAAGCTCCTGAGTAGTATTTTTAGCCACGCAGTAGAAAGCAAGCCAGCTAAGGGGTTTCAGCTGGATAACTGCTAGCAATTGAGCCTTACCTAATTGCTTGTGTGCTCTGAGAGAATCACTTCTGAATCTATGTGGGAAGATATAAGAAGTTTACCTGAAAAGAACAGTTTTTCTCTTCTTTGTGGCTTTTGGTTTGTTGTTTGATACATGCTAAGAAAATATTAGCTAAGCCTACAGAAAAGACCAGTTTGTTATCAACCAGGTCTTATTTCTTTTGCTTTGATTGCCTGATAAGTTAAAATGTTGTTTTCCTGATTTTGTTTTTCCAAGTTTAACACTGAAAGCAAGTAACCTGATTTATGTGCTACCAAGCATATCTGTGTTGGGAGAAATAACCCCATAAATAAATATCTTATTGGCTTTACCCAAAAGCACAACTAATTATTGTGAGCAGCTGTGTCTGGTGTGAATGAACTGCATTGCCCACAATCCCTTGCAAATCATATAGATATATGCACTTGCCAAGACTGTGAAGATTCTCACCCAGGCAGCCGTCTGACAAGCTTCTTGCAAAGCTATAGGAGCAGTTCGGGTAATTTTAGCTGCTCTGCTTAGATTTCATTGGAGTTGGCGGAAACTTGGTTTTTGGAGTCCTATACTTTCAAAAAAAAAAAAAAAGAAAAGAGAAGAAAAAGGGGCATAGCTATGTTGCTTTACAAGAATCTCCTTCCGCTATCCATAGAAGGTCCTATAAAGCGTTCAAGTCGGTTTATATGGCAGGGTAATATTTTGGCTTAGCTGCTGTGCTATAGCACTATGTTCCGCTGTAAACATCTTCAAGTCAAAAGGAATTATGTTGATAACTCTCTTGGACAGTTGTAACAAGTGCTTGGGTGAGCGCCATGGCCAGTCCACAGATGTGGAATGCTCTGCCATAAGCATTATGTCATGGGAAGGATTTTATAGTTGTGTGGTTTCTTAATGGAACATGTTCCCGTTTAGTTTGGCTTTGCCCAAATTATAAGATTTTACGGTAGATTTGTAATGTCTTAATTTTGGCTATATGTGGTTTAATTTTACATATGGAAAAGGCAGCTCAGCGGCGAGAGGTTGCAAAATAGACCTCTGGCCTTTGAAGCTATCTAGGCTCCCATTCCATTTCTCAGAGGTTCTCCAGTACGGAGAGTCTCTGCTAGTGTTCAGCGAATGCCTTAATGGGGGGCCAGAAGCACGCAGCCAGGCTAGTTCTCTAGCGGCTCAGACTCTGGTAGGCATACTTCATATGCTGGGCTTACAAGATGGCTTCCACGCTGATCGGCATCAGCCAAGGTGACTGCCGGTTTAGACTGTGAATGTGGAGTCAGCCTGGAGGAGGGGCCTTGCATTCTCTGGACAATGCCCTGCATACACTGAATCACTTCAATTCGATCAGCTACTGGCAGGACACAAAGCACTCTCGCATGCTTTTTTGCTTCAGTGGTCTAAAAGAGGAGTCTTTACCAGGTGGTATAATGGGAACTTGTCTGCAGTTTCTCGGCTTCTTCATTGCTGACTCAATTGCCACTGCGTAATGAGAGCTGTATTTCATATCACCAGGTGCTAGTTGAACTTAAAATATAAAGTCCATCTTCGTGCAGTCAGACGGAATGGGGCGTTCCTCTAGCAGGAAGGCCGTGGATTGGTATGCCTGTGTTTGGGAGTTCTTTCTACTTCATATTGTTGGCTCGGAAAGAGCGTCTCTTAACATATGCTGACGGAATTTTTGGTTAAAAGGTGTCTTTGTCAAAAAAAAAAAAAAAAAGAAAAGTATTCAGCTGTCCTGAATTCGCCTGTTCTTGATTGACAGTTTGAGGCTAAGCAGGGGCACGCCTGGGTGCTATGTGGGTGGGTGCACACCTTGCACTACCATGGGGTGTAGACTCACTGTATGGAAGAGAGCCCTAGCAATCTTCTTTATCGCAAGATAGGAAAGTAGATGGTTCACTGAAGCGATCGTTGGGGGCAATGCTCTGGCCTTACAAGCTCCCATTTGTGGAGCCTGGGGAGGCAAGAGCATGCTTCAGGTGGTCGCAGTGTTTACGGCAGTCTACTCGCCTGGAACAGGAAGGGTCAGGGAGTTGAATCGACTAGAGCCTGATTTGCTTTATGGGGCAAATGTGCATTATGGCTTAATTCAAGCGCTAGCTAATATTATTGGCTTCCTTGGGGTTCACCCGGAGGTCTCTCTGGTGGAGGAATGGGGCGGCTGATGGTTCGTCCAAGTCGAGGGTCAGTAAGCTCCCAATTAAGTCTGTCTTGTCCTTTCCCCGTGGGCTCTCATAGGGCAACTAGGTGGCGTTCGGAGAAAGGTACTCTTGGTAGCGCCCGCTTGGACGAGACGGCCGTACTAGGCTTTTCTCATTCGCCTCCTCGACAGGCTTTTCCTAGAAGTTGTCAGTAGCGGACGTTCTGTTGTGGCTAGGTCCGCGCTGAATGTCTCAGGTGGATCGGTGCCCGCCTACGGTTTGGCCTTTGTATGGGTGGGGCTCAAGAAGAAGGGTTATTCTGCGGCAGTCTTCGCCACCTTGTTGTGAGCAAGGAGGCAGACTGCTTCTGCTACATAGGTCCGTGCTTAGCGCCTTTTGGAAGGCGGCTGTTCACGGCAGCAAGTCCAGGCGACGAAGGTATCTGTATCCTTGGTCTGAGTTCTCTGCAGGACAGTGTCTGAAGGAACTTGCGGCCAGTTCCTTAGAGGATCCAGCGGGCAACTATTTCCACCTGTAGAGGTTCTGTGAAGGGGATAGCGCTAGGTGTTCGGATCGATGTATAGCGTTTCCTTCAGTTGGGATCCGACTGTGCTCCTCAAGGAGAGTTCGGGTGCCGCCTGGGGATCCCGATTGGGCCTTAGAGGCGATAGCTAAAGAGCCCTTTGATTCTTTACTCCAGGCATCGGTAAAGGATTTGCTGTTAGTGGCTTTGATAGCTCGTTCGGTGCGACGAGTTTCGGAGTTTCAGGCGTTGTCATGTAATGAGCCGTTTTCACCCTTTCTGGATAGAGGGTGGGGTTTGCGAGCAGTCCTGTTGTCCTTCCAAAAGGTGGTATCTAATTTTTCTCCTGAGCCTATTGGTTTCTTTTCCAGTTCTCGGTTTTTCTGGAAGGGGAGGTTTTTATTCGTAGCTTACGCCGATAGAAAACATTAAATGCAGGGTGCGACGTTCATTTCTTTATTTTTGTGTGCTGGTTGGAGGTCCCCACAAAGGGGAAGCAGCAGCGAAGGCGGCCATTTTGCACTGGGTTAAGGCGGTGGTTGCCTCAGCTTTCTGGTGGCGAGGTTGTATGATTCCGGGGGGCTTTCTGACTCTTGCTACCAGGGCACAAGCAACTTCATGGGTGAATCACTGTCTCATTCCACCAGGGGGGATTGGTAGAGCAGCTTCCAGGTCGTCTCTTCATTTCCTCAGTAACCACTACTGCCTAAATGTTTTGGCAGTAAAGGAGGCCTGTTCGGGTCGGCGGTGTGGTGAGTTGGCTGGATAGGTCCCTCCCAATGATTACTGCTCTGTTACATCCCAGAAGTAGAGGACTAAACTGGAGGAACGATAAGGAAATAGAAATTACACTTACCTGGTAATTGTCGTTCCTTGAGTGATGACAGTTTAGTCCTCATTCCCGCCCAGGAGTGTGATTTCTTCAGTTTATTTTCAGGCGGAGTGGAGCATCAATCTCAAGGAGTAGACGGATCCTTTCAGTTTCTAGATCGCAGTGAGTATCCCTCTCTGTTCTTTCTTTCTTTTCTCTTATTTAAACGAGGTGATGGTATAGGATACGTGTTTGCATAGGGGGGGACATGAATGTAAAGTTTAAAAAAAAAAAAGACAAAAAGGAAAAAAAAATAAAAAAAAAAATATATAGGACAGATACGGTTGGAAAGGCTCCTCCGGTTGAGGAATGGGGAGTTATTTAAAGTTATGGTGTAGTTACTTATTTGTTGTTCCTTTGAGTTTGCTTTGTCAATAGTACACTGGAGGCTGATGGGAGATACCAGCAGGCTATATCCAGTGATGTCACAACTTTGACATGCCCAGTCTCCTAGCTGCAGGAAGAGGTGCACAACCCAGAAGTAGAGGACTAAACTGTCGTCACTCAAGGAACGACAATTACCTGGTAAGTGTAATTTCTATTTCTTGAGCTGAAGGAGCAGTGGACCTTATAAAAAGATTATACATGTGAAGTGGCATTTTGAAGGGACATGGCAAGAGTGCCTTCTGAAATCACTCCCATTTCCATCCCGAAAAATGAACATCCTCGTAACAGTTATGGAGGCGGGCTCTGTGCACGAGTATAGGCCATTTCAAAAATGTGGACGTCTCTGACTTGCATGCTCTTGGAACCGGATATTTGGAGGTGCTGATAAGGGTATCCCAGCAGGGGAGGTGTCCTTCATATGAGACTTCCAACTCCGAGCCTGTTATTTTAGATACTCGGATGTGTGGTGGCGGGCTGGTAAAATGTTTGATGCTTGTATTTACGCTAAGGTTTTATTCCTGATCGTATCCCCAGTCTAGTCCCAGACCTCTGAGTTGTCCACCTTAATCAGCAGCTTGGAGACTGAGGAACCGCCTTCTTTTCCATGATGTCATCCGTAGATATCTCTGGGATCCGCCTTCCTCCATCAGTTACCTCAGTCTCCAAGCAGCTGACTAGGTCGAGCCTGGGAGTCCAGGCTCACTGAAGGAACAATTAAGGAACAGTTTGAGTGAAGTAGTAGGGTTTTAGTTTTAAAAAACAAAACAAAAAAGAAGTCGGGGCTGTGCCTTTAAATTTCAGGAGCTGTGCCTTATTGGTGCCTCAGGCTCTCCTCTAACCTCTTTTTAGTTTCCCCTCGGAGTGGCCCGGCGATATTCTGTAGAGGGGCCAGTTAGCTCCCGGTGGGGAGCAGTGGAGCTGAACCAGCAGAGGTGACAGAGCTGCTCAGCCAAGCGCCAAACAGAAGACCTGCCTGTGAACGCGCCTCTGGCTGCCCGCGGGGGTGTCCGGGGCCAGCCCTCCGCGCGGTGTTTTCAGGACGGAGTTGGGGCCTTCTGGTCGTCCTCTGGCAGTGGTGTGCTCGGCCCGTCAGAATCTGGCTGCAGGGGCATCAGAGGTAAGAGGGCGGGCTGGGGACCGTTTTTTGCCGCGGCGCGCAGGAGCGCCTTTTTTCAGTGCAGGCCCGGCCACGTGGCAGTAACGCGGGAGCACAGGGTCTGCTCCGGCGTTCACTCTCGGTTGTTTCCCGGCTTCTAGGGCCGCGGTTTGGAGGCCCGCGGGAGCTGATCAGGGGGGACAGCTAGGGTGCTTCTTTTTGGCAGCGGGTGTTTAAAAAAACCCCAACAAACACCTTTGCTCAAAGGCACAGAATACCTGGGTAAGGAGTTGCTTACGGGGCTGCAGACTCCCGCTGTTCCCTTGGGGTTGGCAGATGGCGAGTAAGGCCCCAAGGGGGGGTGGTAGCTCTAAGTGTGTACTTTGTGGGGCTAAGAGGAGTACTCTGCTAGACTCAGGAGTGTGCAGGGGTTGCTCTAAAGAGGCCGCAGCCATGGATCCTTCCGGGGAGGATGTGGGGGAGCGGACAGGGGCGGAGGCAGGGCCCCTGGACGCCCCCTTGATTGGTTTACCCCGTGGGGAGCCGGTGGCTGGACCGTCTTCCGCCACGGAGCGGCCCGCGCCTCAGGTGAGCTGGCCAAAGGGGCTGGAGTCCATCTGTTCGCCTGACTTTGTGGCCCTTCTGCAGCAGGCGGTGGGTGGACTGCCTCTCAAGCTGACGGACTCTCCCAAAGGGACCCGCATGAAGCGTGCCAGCCCGGCTTTACCCGCAGAGGGCCAGCACGGAGGAAAAAGGCTACAGCTGGATGCGGAGGCCGAGGCGCCATCTCTGGCTTCGGAGGGGCATCTATCTGATGAGGAAGGAGAGAGTGTGCTCCCCGAGGAGGAATTGGAAGAAGGCGAGCTCGAGGACAAGGAGGAGCAAGCCATAGTTGTGTGCGTATTTCGAAGGGAGGAGCTGCCGGCCCTCATTGCAGAGACGTTGAGTACCCTAAACATGCCGGTGCAGGGGCCGGCGGAGGACAAGTCCCTGGAGGATCCATTGTTGCAGGTCTTCCATAAGTCTCAGAGGGCCTTTCCGGTACACCGGGTCTTTCAAGAGTTGATTCAGGAAGAGTGGAACGTTCCGGAGGCGGCACTCAAGGGCTTAGGTCGGTTATACCCGCTGGTAGATCAGGACAGGGAGGTTTTCAAGCCTCCCAAGGTGGACGCAGCTGTGGCAGCAGTGATAAAGAAGACCACCATCCCGGTGGAGGGCAGCGCGGCCCTTAAGGATGCGCAAGACAGGAAGCTGGACGCCCTATTGCGGCAAGTTTTTGACACCAATGCTCTGTCCCTCCAGGCCACTATCTGGGTGGCCAGGGCCTGCCTTCGCTGGTCTCAACAGGTTCAATCAGGGCAGGTGGATGACAAGTCCAGCGGGGCCACCCGCCTGGAGTCGGGAGCGGCCTATTTGTCGGACATTCACTATGACCTCATGCGGGGTCTGTCAAAGAGCATGGCGACGGCAGTTGCTGCCAGGCGGTACCTGTGGCTCCGTAACTGGGCAGCGGATTCTTCATCCAAAGCCAGGCTGAGTAAGCTCCCGTTCAAGGGGCGCCTCCTGTTCGGGGAAGATCTGGAGAAGTTGGTCAAGGACTTGGGCGAGTCAAAGGGAGGCAAGCTTCCGGAGGACAAGCCCAGGCAGAGCCGAGGAGCCACGGCGAGCAAGGGTCTGCAACGGGACTTTCGCCGTTTTCGTTTCCAAAGGTTCGGTTCCGGACAGAGAGGCAGATTCCCCGGCCGGAATCAGGGGTTTCGAGGCTTCCGGGGAGCAGGGAGGGGATTTGGAGTGCCTCGTTGGCCTCCTCTTCCTCCTCCTCTGCTAATCTTCGAAAGGCGCAATGAGATCAGGCGGACCCAGGGGCCCCTAGTTCCCGTGGGAGGTCGGTTGCAGGAGTTCTGTGCCGCCTGGGTCCAGATTACTTTAGATCAGTGGGTGCTGGAGGTCATCAGAGAGGGCTACGTGCTGGAGCTCCAGCGGCCAGTGCGTGATGCCTTCATGCGGTCTCCCTGCAAGGCGCCGGGCAAGTGCGAGGCAGTGTGGGAGACCGTACAAAGGCTACTAGACCTCAGGGCAATAGAGCCGGTGCCCCGAAACCAACAAGGTTGCGGTCGATACTCCATATATTTCGTGGTGCCAAAGAAGGACGGAGGATTCCGGCCTATTCTGGACCTCAAGGGGGTGAATCGGTGTCTTCGCATGGCCCACTTTCACATGGAAACCCTGCGTTCGGTGATTGCGGCGGTCCGGAAGGGAGAATTTCTCACCGCCCTAGACCTGTCAGAAGCCTATCTGCACATTCCCATTCAGCAGGAGCATCACCAATTTCTCCGCTTTGCGGTTCCTTTCGGCCATTACCAGTTCCGGGCGTTGCCGTTCGGCCTAGCGATGGCGCCGCGCACGTTCACGAAGGTTATAGTAGTGGTTGCGGCAGCCTTGTGCAGGGAAGGCATCCTAGTGCACCCTTACCTAGATGACTGATTGATCAGAGCAAAGTCAAGGTGCGAGGGTGAACAAGCTACTTCCAGGGTAGTCAGTTTTCTGGAGAGCCTAGGTTGGGTAGTCAACAGGGCAAAGAGCAAGTAGTGCCCTCCCAAAGCATAGAATTCTTAGGGGCTCGGTTCGACACGGAGACCGGGCACGTGTTTCTCCCTCAGCAAAGGGTGCAAAGGTTACGGACATTGGTCCGGAGGTTCCTGAAGAGAAAGGAGTCCACGGCGTGGCAGTATCTACAGCTTCTGGGTACCATGGCGGCGGCCATAGAACTGGTGCCGTGGGTGAGAGCTCACATGAGGCCCTTGCAGAGGGCGCTACTCAGGCGCTGGTCTCATCAGCAGGACCCGCTGTCACGGAAGCTCGCCTGCCTGGACGAAACACGAGTGGCGCTGCGCTGATGGTTGGTTCCCAGTTCCTTGCAGAGAGGGAGGCCCCTGGAGGTACCCGGGTGGATAGCCTTAACGACGGACGCCAGCCTCCTGGGTTGGGGGGCCCACTGCCGGGGCCAGTTCGCGCAAGGGCAGTGGAATGCTCAGGAGAAAACGTGGTCGATCAACCGGTTGGAGTTGCGAGCTGTGTCTCTGGCGCTGGTGAGTTTTCAGCCGTGCCTCATCGGGGTAGCGGTACGAGTGTTCTCCGACAATGCCACCGCGGTGGCATACATCAATCGTCAAGGGGGGACCAGCAGTATGGTGCTGGAGGCGGAGTCAGAGAGTCTGTTTGATTGGGTCAAGCAGAATCTCCTGGCCATATCGGCAGCGCACGTAGCAGGAGTGGACAACGTGGAAGCCGACTTCCTCAGTTGAGTACGGGTGGATCCCGGGGAATGGGTCCTCCATCAAGAGGTGTTTGACATGCTAACGCGCCGGTGGGGCACACCGGTGATGGATCTGACGGCCACTTTGCGCTCGGCGAAGGCCAGTCGCTTCTACAGCAGGAGAAGAGAGCGTATGTCGGAAGGTCTCAATGCGCTCATTCAGCCCTGGCCAGAGGGCCAGCTGCTGTACGTCTTCCTGCCGTGGGTGCTCATAGGCAGGGTGATCCAGCGGATAGAGAGCTTCGGGGGGCTGGTGATCTTGATTGCCCCGGACTGGCCACACTGCCCTTGGTATGCAGATCTGTTAAGGCTTCTGGTAGCGCGGCCGTGGCGGCTCCCATTCCGTCCGGACCTGCTGTCGCAGGGGCCTCTGTTTATGCCTCACGTGGATCGGTTCTCGCTTACGGCTTGGCTATTGAGAGGGCTCGGTTGAGGGCGAGAGGTTATTCCACGGCAGTGATCTCCATGCTGATGAAAGCTAGGAAAAGGTCCACGTCCTTAACGTATGTCCGGGTGTGGAGAGTTTTTGAGGCGTGGTGTAGAGAGAGGGACTTGGAGGCACTCAGGGCGTCCATCTCTCAGATATTGGAATTTCTACAGGACGGTTTCGACAAGGGCTTAGCGGCGGCTTCGCTTAGGGTGCAGGTTGCGGCTCTGTCGTGCTACCGGGGAAGGATTGCTGGTCGTGCCATAGGGGACCATCTGGATGTCAAGCGTTTTATGCGAGCGGTGGCGTTATTGCGGCCGCCTAGGGGGCGCCTGCTACCCAAATGGCAGCTTCCGCTGGTGCTGGCGGCACTGGAGCGGGAGTCTTTTGAGCCGCTGAGCACAGCTTCGTTGAAGGATCTCACGTTGGAAGTTGTGTTTCTGGTGGCTATTTGCTTGGCCAGGCGGATCTCGGAGCTGCAAGCGTTGTCCTATAAAGAACCCTATCTGTCCTTTTTCGATTCGAAGGTGGTTTTGAGACCAGTTCTGGCGTTCTTGCTCAAGGTAGTGTCGGCGTTTCACTTGAATCAGGACATTTCCTTGCCAGTGTTCCGTGTAGACGCGACGGGTTCGGTGACAAGGAAGTTGGACGTTCGGGCAGTGAAAAAGTATCTTCGGCGTATGGCTGGGTTCCGCAGATCGGAGAGATTGTTTGTCCTGTTCGCAGGGCCTCGCCGGGGAGAGGCGGCGTCTAAGGCCTCTATCGCAAGGTGGATTAAGGAGGCGATTGCGTCGGCTTACTTGCTGAAGGGAAAACCGGTTCCAGAGGGGCTGAGAGCCCATTCCTCCAGAGCCCAGGCTACGTCCTGGGCGGAAGTCCGCTTAGTGCTGCCGGTGGAGATTTGTAAGGCGGCCACGTGGTCTTCTTTGAATTCCTTTATTAAACACTACCGGCTGGACTCCAGTCGGCACAGGATGCCTGCTTTGGTGCGGCAGTGCTGCAAGCTGCTGTAGCGGGGCCCTCCCGTTAAATTTACTGCTCTAGTACTTACTCAGAGGTCCGGGACTAGACTGGGGATACGATCAGGAAGGTGAAATTAGACTTACCTGCTAATTGTTGTTCCTGGAGTAGACCCAGTCTAGTCCCGCATCCCACCCCGGTGTTGAAGGGGTCTGCAGCACTGTCTACATTTCTCGAGGGTGACAGGTAAGAGTGGTGTAGGGGCTTGTGTCCCCGTGGGAGATTGGATGTCACCTTTTAAGGTGGTTGTTCGGACAGGTGAGAGGGAAGTCTTGGCACCCTTAGTGGTTAACAGTTCATTAGGTGATTTGTTGTTATGCAGTTACTTTGTTGAGTGTATTTTAGGTGCTGGGTGGTTGGACCTTACGGGGGGGTAAGTGAGGTCATGACTTACTTGTTGCTCTGGTGAGTCTGCTTTGTCAGTAGGGTACTGATGGAGGAAGGCGGATCCCAGAGATATATACGGATGACATCATGGAAAAGGAGGTTCCTCAGTCTCCAAGCTGCTGATTAAGGTGGGCAACTCAGAGGTCCGGGACTAGACTGGGTCTACTCCAGGAACAACAATTAGCAAGTAAGTCTAATTTCACCTTAGGCAGGAAATAATAGCAGTGGCTATTTAAGCACATTTTGCATTTCGTTTTGGAAGTATTACATCCATGAAACAAGCACGTATGTTTCTGTGTATGCTACAGAGCTGGAGAGCCTCTATGTGGGCAGGGGCAAAGGTAGGGTACATATGTGTTTGTGTGTGGTTCAGAGGGTGGGGTGCTGTGCCGTCTGTGTGCAGGGGGCAGGGAAATCCATCTTTCAGCATATAGATATTGTGCCCTTTCTATCCCCATGCATTCTTTTTAACTTTCAACATCTTGCAATTTTCCTTCTCCCTCCAACCCCTCACCTGTTGGCCACCGTACTCACTGTTCCCCTTCCATACTTTCTTCCCTTCTCCCTAGCACTCCCACCTCCTACCCTCTATCCCCCCCCCCAATCATCCTCCTTTTTTTGAAGTCTACTGTCCCTTTACATTTTTCCTTCATTACCTCCCCTCTCTCCCCCTCCCATATAACCTTTTTAGAAGCTGCAGGTAGGCCAGAGCCCACTGCATTCTTCGTTCTTCCTCTGCCTGCGGGGGTGGGATCCCTGCAAGCAGACAGATGCCATCCAGTACGCAGTCATGGCTTTCCCCCTCCTGTTTTGCCAACTAAAAATGGTATCCCCACAGGCACACAGAAGGGGCCTTTCCTTTCTAGGCATGTTTGTTTGTGCATGCCTAAATAAACATACCCATGGACAGACAAAAGTTTTGCTGGCTTGACCCTCAACAATAAGCACTATGCTGA
The DNA here is from genome assembly GCA_033557465.1 of Ichthyophis bannanicus. Taxonomy (NCBI): domain Eukaryota; kingdom Metazoa; phylum Chordata; class Amphibia; order Gymnophiona; family Ichthyophiidae; genus Ichthyophis; species Ichthyophis bannanicus. The sequence goes on along the minus strand of CM066032.1, from coordinate 910,094,971 downwards.
AACAAAATGCACCTAAAAAAATTTGACTAAGTTCTTGGAGGCAAAGTCCATAAACCATTACTAAAGTGGACTGGGGGGGGGGGGGCGGAAATCCACTGCCAAATGCTTGTGACCTGGACTGGCCACAGTGGGAGGCTAGGCTTGATGGACTATTAGTCTGATCCAGCTTGGCAAATCTTATGTACTTAGTTGTTTTTATTAATAATATTGTATCATTGAAGATATTTTTTAAATGTATTTCTCTGAAGAAAAGGGGACTAATTATATAGAAGTGTACATCTTTGAAATGTGTATTTTCATTGCTGGAAAAATGGATTATATAGTGGTGGAAAAGCATGGAAATAATTGAATCAAAAGTGATAGAGCTCTAGTAATCATTTTCCCAAGTATCAATTAATGCATGAATTTTCTGAAATCCATTTTGATTTCTTATAAGAAGAGGTGATTCACTTGTATCTCATTGAATTTCTCCCTCCCCTTAACCACATGATATGTCCACATACAGATCTCTTAATCACTAGATGATCCAGCTCTGTTTACCAAAATAATTCCTTGGTAAGAATATAAGCATTGCCATACTAGGTCAAACCAAACAGTCATTAAGTCAGGACTCAACAAATCCCAAGCACCAAGTCACCATGACAACCAGAAATTTTACACCTGGGGGAATTCTACACAGAAATATTTTAAAATTCTGCAATTCTATTTGTCAAAATAACACAAACGTAATTTGTATCCTTGAGACATTATGAATTAAACTATGTTATTTCTTGGAGATGCAGTACTTCTTGGGGAATTCTGCCGTATATATCCTAAAAATTCTGCAATATGCCCCATAACTAGAGGTCTTGTTTTTTGCCAATACTGGCAGTAACACAAATTACTCCTGGGGGAATTCTGCACAGTGTAGAATCTGCACAGAATTCCCCCTCCCTGCCAAGGACCGCAATTGTGCCTGGAGAGCCGGTGTCTACCCACGGGGTGCCTGTGTGTGTGGTGCGGAGTTGGGGAAGCCTGTGTGTGTGTGTGTGTGTGTGTGTAGTGGGAGAGGGATACTCCTTTTGCACATACACATTGTGCCCTTTAATTCTCATGAATTCATCTCTTCACCTCAAACCCCTTACACTCTTTCCTTGCCCCCCACCACTCCAACCCCTCTCCTGTTGTCACTCCCCAACTGTTTCCCTTTCCAGACTGTCCCCTATAACCTCCCCCCCCTCTGCTGTCCATTTCCCCCACCATTCATTGGTTATTAAAACCTACTGCCCTTTAATTTATTCAGCCATCTGTGCAGCAAACTCTGTAACCTTTCTTTCGCAGGCTGTGCAGACACCAGCTCTCCTAGTTGCAATCTGCCCTTTTCAGCTGTTCTGCCTGTGGGGGTTGGAATCCCAGCGTGAAGACACAGGATCTCTGGGCCACGATAGGCTCTTTTCAGCTCTTCTGCCTGCAGGGGTTGAGATCCTTGCGAGCAGACACTGGCTCTCCCAGTGCGATTGTGGCCCTTGGCCAAATTCTGCAGGCCATTGAAAGAGGGGGAGCTCTGTGCAAATTCCGCACTGCGCTGTTGCTCAGAATTCCCGCAGGAATAAAATTTGTATCTAGTGACTGGGATTTCTTGCCCCCCCATCCCCCCCAATAACCACGACCCCAGTCTCCCATGGGCAGAAGAGGAGGATGGCTGCAGCAGACTCCTTCTATTTGCCTGTGGGAGATCGGATATCCAGGGCAGAAGAGAAGGAGAAAGCTATGATTGAACCTGCAGCAAAAAAGGTTATTACTATGTTGTGGGGCAAGAAGGGGAAGGCAGTGACGTAATGAAGCTAGGACAATTTAAAGAGGCATTGGGCCTATTAAAGAGAATAGGGGTTTTTAGGGTAGGGGATGGGAGTACTAGGGAGGGGTTGGCAATGGGGGGAGAGGCTGTAAAGAATAGCAGAGGAGGGGAGCCAATCTAGATGACAAGTAGCTGGCAAGATACCAAGGAATAGGTAGATTTCATGCCCTTTACTCCAAGTATAGGAAGTAGCTTTTCAGATCTACTTTAATAAACAGTTTATGGACTTTTACAAAACATCCTGCTAGACCAGTTAAGACTAGTAGGTAATCACCCCATGCCAGCAGATGATGGAGTCGGAAAGCATACCAGAGGTATGAGTGACATCACCCTTGGTACTTAAAACCCCTAGGGGTCAGCTTCAGTATTTATCTGTCTCCAGTAGATGGTGGACTTCTGTATCAGCTCCTGGCAGTCTGGTCAATGTAGCCTTTTTATGACTAGGGCGTCCTCAGGGTGCACAGGAGGTGCTCCCCTGGGGAAGGGCCTCGAACTCTGGTGAACGTTCACAAGGTTTATTCCAGATCAAGAGGGTCAGTGAGCTTCTTGTTCAGCAAGGGTTGCCTACTCATGAAGAGCAGGACTTCCCCTCTGGGGGTCTGTGGCTGAGCCCTGGTACCAGCCCTACTTTGTAGCCACTTGAGTTTTGTTATTTTCCCAACTTTGTTCAGGTTAGAATACTTTGCTGGACAGTTTTCACAGCGCTTCTACCAGGGTAGCTGACACTGTAGAGGATCTTCAGGACTCTGAGTGCTTCTGTTCTAGCCCCCCTCCTCCCTTCCCTTCGTTGCCAGGGCTTATGGTTTCCTGGGAACCTGACCGCTTGTAGCAGTGTCAGCCATCCATGTGGTAGAATTACACTACTGGCCTTTCTATGTGCTGTTGTCTGCTCCCTTTGATAGACTGTTGTCCGTACGATGACAGCCGTGTTCCTTCCTTGTCTTCAGATTCCGGGCTTATCTTTGGCATTAGTCCCCAGATCTGCTTCACTCTGTTATCGGTTCGGTTGGGCAGGAATCATGAAAATTGGCCATTTTCACTGGAACGATCCTTGACACACAGGAACCCTTGAGTTTTCCTGCTGCCCAGTGGTACACACAAGCTTGAAATGCAAGCCTGTCCACTGCCATCTTCTCTGGAGTGCTGAATCTATCTTTCCAACCTTGTGCTGGAACGCATTGCAGCCATTTTGAATGGTGGAATGCATAGCAGCCATTTTGTATTTCCTTTGTCATCTCAAAAAGAACACTTAAGTTGGGCCCCCGGAAACAGTGCTTGGGATGTGGCTGCCAATAGCAGAATCTTAAAGACCAGCTTTGCCCTGCTTCTGGATGATCCTGGGCAGATATCACGGCCATGGACACGCCTTTCGTGAAAGACTCTCTGGGGGGGGACTCCCCTCTCCCATCCAGAGCCACGGGCACTATATTGTCCACTTCCACAGTGTGCTGCTTAGCAAATGCTCTCGCTCTGATTCCAAAGAGCACCTAAGGCACGTGACATTTGCCAGTGGCGATTGGTCTCCTAAAGACAAGGACCTCTCCAAGGACTGCAGTGGCAGTAGTAGCTCTGAGCTCGAAGAGGGTGAATTGTCTTTGGTGGGTGAAGTGCTGGACGATCAAGAGGAGGTCAGGATGTCCGGCTCTTTTGTAGAGATGAACTCCCGTCCTTGATGTCAGAGATTGTCGATGCCCTCCATCTGAGCGATCCCCAGTTGCTCGCAGATCCTGGCTCTGCGCCATCACAGGCAGACCCCATCATTGTGGAATTCGCCAGCCTACCAAGACCTTCCCATTCCCGCAGGAACTTCAGTAAATGGTCTCTCTGGAGGAATTGCTGTGCTGTGCTTGCCATCTGGGCTGAATTTATGCATGGTCTACAGTGGATATGGACCACTGGTTGTGCTTCCTGAAGCTTGATGTCGTCATAACCGCGATTATAGGGCACACCACTATCCCGATAGAAAAAGGTTTGGCCCTCCAGGACTTTCAAGATCGCTAGGTGGAAAGCCTGCTGAAGATGGTCTTTTCCTCCTTGTCCTTGGCACTGCAGGCCTCGGCTTGTGGAGACTTAGCCGCAAGGGCATTGTTGCATTGGATCCAGTTGTTGCTGGAGGATCCAGCCTTGGCACATTTGAAATCCATCACTGCCTTCTTGGCAGATGCTTCATCTCACGGGCCGATCAATGACTGCGGTGACACTTGCTTGACACTGGCTCTGGCTCTGGCTCTGCCACTGGAACACTGACTTGGCTCCAAGGCACGGCTTGCCAGAGACTTCCCTGCAAGGGCAAGCTCCTCTTTGGGAAGGATCTGGAAAAGCTTGTTAAGGATTTAGGAGAGGTCAAGCCTCAATGTTTACCAGAGGATAAGCCTAAATCCGCCTCTCGCCATTCTAGTGCTGGGACTTCCTCGTCTGGATTGGCAAAGCCACGCTTCCGAGATTCTTGCCGCTACCAGCCTGGGAAGTCTAGTTCTACTGCCTCCAGACCAGGCATTAAGTCTCAGTCCTGGGAATGGATGTCCTAGCCCAACCATGGCCTTGGTTGGAGCTCCTCTTCATCTTTCCCCCATGAGCAGTGATAGCTCGCACCCTCTGCCAAATTGAGGCACATTCTGGCTGGGTAGTTCTCGTGGTGCCGGATTGGCCATGTTGGTCATGGTTTGCCGATGTCATTCAGATGGCTATAGTCAGTCTGATTCCTTTGAGTTCCTGCGGGGGGTCTTGCTCTGGCAGAGGCCAGTTGTCATATATGACCCCGTTCCCTATTCACTTACAGCTTGGCGATTGAGCAGCAATGATTAGTTTGCAAGGGTTATTCTGCGGCTGTCATAGCCACCCTACTCCAGTCCCAGCGGCCTTCCACGTCGACGGCATATGCCTGCATTTGGTGTCGGTTTGAGGCATTATGCAGTGGTCAGTTCCTTGTTCCCAAGAGGACACAGGTTCTGGATATACTTTTGTTTCTCAAAAAGAAATACAATGTAACCATAAGTCTTAAATGGCCATATCTTTTCAATATCCGCTATCCAATAATACAGAACTCCTAACAAGGTGCAAAACTACAGACTGCAATTATTTTTCTCTATATATATGTACTTCAAATTATTTCTGCACAATTCCCTTGCCTTACCAAAACACAGAATTAAACATTATATAAATCTTTTTATTGCACATCATAAATCTTAATCAGATTATAAAAATATGTTCTTCCACCTCATAAATCTTTAATCTCTGTACATCAACTTCCAATGCATTGATACACACACAATTTCCTCAGGGAATCTATAACAACAAACACATCACAGCCATACTGAAAACAGACTCAAGACAAAATGAAAATGCACCCCACTAAAAACTACTACATTTCCAATTCATCCTGCTAGACCAGTCCAGACAAGTTGGTTAACTCCCCCTGCCAGCAGATGTTGGAGACAGAGAAAGATACCAGAAGCCTGATTGGCTGGACCCAGGTAGAGATATGGCTGTATCCTTAGTGGTCGCCTTCATTATTTCTCTGTCTCCAGCAGATGATGGTTGATCTCTTGTTTCTGGACAGTTTCTTTATGAAATTCTCTTAGCTGGAAGTCTCTAGGGCACCCAAGAGGTGACCCTTGTCAGTTTCCAGCCCATCTCTTCGACTGCAGGGTCGAGCTCCTGGTCAGGAGGATCAGCACAGCTCCCTTTGGTGGAGTCCCTGGTTCCTGGTCACGAGGACAATTGAGACTGCTCCCAGGTTGAGCCCAGGGTGAGCCTTAATTTGCTCCGGCAAACTCAAAAAAAAAAAATCATTATAAATCTTTTAAAAAGGGAACCTGATAAGGATTTGAGGTCCTTTGCTCGTGGTCTTGGATCCCCTGTTTGCTGCCATTCTGCATGCTGTGACTTCCCCTCTCCTCTCCTCTCCTCTCCCCTCCCCCCCCTCCCCTTCTCCCCTCCCCTCCTCCCAAGCAAGCGTGGGAGCTTTGGTGTACAAATCCAGCCACCTTTTGGACCGGAGTCCCCTTCCTCTCTGCGGCTATCTCAGGAGTCTGCATCATGTGCCTGAAAGCGCACCCGAGAAGCTTTGCCCCAAAAAGGGGTACGCCCTCCCAAAGAGGTTTCTTGAGCCTTTGAGGACTGAAAAAACATGCCTCCAGAGGAGGAAACTCTGTCAGCAGAGCCTGGATATCTCCGACCGGGAGGATGGGGAATGATCCCTCTGAGGCCTCCGGCGAGGAGCAGGGCAGCTCCCAGACCATCCATCTGTTCCACAAGGAAGAGCTCCCAGCCTTGATTGTGCAGGTGGTTGAAGCCTTATGCCTCTCTGATCCACCTGCACAGGACCCAACCCAGGCGCAGTCTCAGGCTGATCCCATTCTACAAGGCATTCGTAAGCCCTCTAAGGCTTTTCCCTTCCCTTTGGAGCTCCAGCAATTGGTGTCGCAGGAAAGGGACTTGCCTGACGCACTGCTACGGACGGCTTGACAACTGGGGCAGCACTGTATCTGGTCCTCAACGGACTTGAACAGATGCTCACTTTTCCAAAGGTCGATGCTGTAGTGACTGGAGTCACCAAACTTACCCAATTCCAGTGGAAGGTGGAGCAGCACTTCATGACTAGCAAGATAGGGACTTCTCAAGATGGCCTTTACTCTGGTGCTCCAGGCCTCCGTTTGTGAGGGTCTGGTGGCCCGTGCTCTCTTACGGTGGTTTCAGTACTTGCCTGAAGATCCAGAGTTGGCACACTTGGAGTCGGTCACAGCCTTCTTGGTGGACACCTCTTATGATCTGCTTCGCCTCTCGGTGCGCTCGGTGGTGACTGTGATGGTGGCTCGCCGCTGTCTCTGGCTTCAGCAATGATTGGTTGATGCAGCCTCTAAGGCATGCCTCGCCAAGCTTCCCTTCAAAGGGAAACTGCTTATTGGTGAGAACCTGGACAAGCTGGTCAAGGACCTTGGAGAGGTTAAACCCCAGCGGTTGCTGGAGGACAAGCCCCGATCATCATTGCATCATTCTGGACAGAGATCCTATTTCTCGTCCTATTCTTGGACTAGGTTCCGTGACTCTCAGCGCTATCACCCTGACAAGTCTTTTGAGGTTGCTCCAGCCGGGTGCTCGGCTCAAAAGTCGCAGCCCTTTCGTGGAATCCGGAAAGGGAAGGACGCCTACACAATTTTGGCCAAGTTCTCCGGGTCCGCACGCTCCTCCTGCTGACAGGGGAGGGAGCCTTTTCGGGGCTCCACCTCTGGTAGGGGGCCAGTTGGCACAGTTTTCCCAAGAGTGAGCTCAGATAACCATCAACACTCCTATGACCACAACCACCACAGTTTACCTTCTAGCTTTCAACAAACCTTCTGGTCTGCCCTTCCATCAGTTTGATCCTGTTGTCTTGGGATCATCCCCCTCCATATTTACTACTGTCTGCTGTTCTGCTACTTTGTTCCCACATACTCGTTCTTCCCCTCCCACTACACATGATGGAGCTGACACACAAATTAACTTGTGCTTTACACATTATCTCTCTACTCTTAGCACTGTCCAGCTGACACACCAGGAACCTATCTTTTACTACCCCATCCCCTTCATTAAACACTATCCAGTTCATAGCCATATAATGCATTTTTACAACCATGAAAACTTACGTGAAAACCATATACAAATAACACTGGAGACTAGTCCACATTAATACTATTCCTAATACTCAATTTTGCAAAAAATCCATTATCCCTTTAAAATGCATATTAATAAATTCACGTTCTATAAGAAATAAAATCCCAGTAATCTTAGTTTGTGTAATAGAAACATGGCTCACTGAACACGACTCCATCCTATTAAATCAGCTAAATATAGAAACATAGAAACATGATGACAGAAAAAGACCACAAGGCCCATCTAGTCTGTCCTTCCATAACAACAACTACAACAGTCCACTTTTTACCTTTAGAGATCCTCTGTGTTGGTCCCATGCTTTTTTGAATTCAGTTACTGTCCTCATCTCTACCACCTCCACTGGGAGACTATTCCACGGATCTACTACTCTTTCCGTAAAGAAATATTTCCGCATATCACTCCTGAATCGATCTCCCTTCACCCTCATCCCATGTCCCCTCGTCGCAGAACTTGCTTTCAATTGAAAGAGGCTCTCTCCCTGAACATTTATGCCACGGAGGTATTTAAACATCTCAATCATATCACCTCTATCCCGCCTTTCCTCTAAGGTGTACATATTAAGATCCTTAAGTCTGTCCTCATATGCTTTATAATGAAGACCACTAATCATCTTAGTAGCAACCCTCTGCACCGACTCCATCCTGTTCACATCCTTTTGAAGGTGCGGTCTCCAGAATTGCACACCATACTCCAAATGAGGTCGCACCAAAGACTTATACAGAGGCATTATCACCTCCTTTTTTCTGCTAGCCATTCCTCTCCGTATGCACCCAAGCATCCTTCTAGCTTTTGCCGTCGCCTTTTCTACCTGTTTAGCTACTTTAAGATCATCGGACACAACTACGCCTAGGTCCCGCTCTTCTTTAGTGGACAAAAGTACTTCACCTCCTATGCTGTATTGCTCCCTTGGATTGCTGCAGCCCAAATGCAGGACCTTACATTTTTTAACATTAAATCCCAGCTGCCAAATTCTAGACCATTCTTCAAGCTTAGCTAGATCCCTCCTCATGTTATCTACACCTTCCTGGGTGTCTACTTTATTGCAGATTTTGGTATCATCTGCAAAGAGGCAAACCTTACCCGACAGCCCTTCCGCTATATCACTAACAAAGATGTTAAAAAGAATCGGACCAAGGACAGATCCCTGGGGCACACCACTGGTAACATCCTTCTCCTCAGAGTGAGCTCCATTTACTTGTACTCTTTGTCGCCTCCCACCCAACCAATTTCTAACCCAAGCAGTAACTTTAGGGTCCATCCCTAGGGTGCTCAGTTTGTTTATAAGTCGCCTGTGAGGAACAGTGTCAAAGGCTTTACTGAAATCTAAATACACCACATCTAGAGCTCTCCCTCGGTCCAACTCCCTGGTCACCCAGTCAAAGAAATCAATCAGATTTGTCTGACAAGACCTGCCTCTGGTGAATCCATGTTGCCTCGGATCCTGTAATCCGCTGGACTCCAGAAACCTCACTATTTTCTCTTTCAACAGCGTTTCCATTAATTTACTCACCACTGAAGTTAAACTAACCGGCCTGTAGTTTTCAACCACATCCTTACTTCCGCTTTTGTGTAAAGGCACCACATGAGCCTCTCTCCAGTCCTTTGGCACCACTCCCGACTCCAACGAGGCATTGAAAAGGTCAGTCAGTGGAGTTGCTAGAACGTCCCCAAGTTCCCTCAGTATTCTAGGGTGTATCCCATCCGGTCCCATCGCTTTGTCTACTTTGAGTTGAGCTAGTTTCTCACGAACACAGTCTTCTGAAAATTGTTCAAGATGTCCCTCGCTTCTGTTCTTATTTGTGGGTGTTTTCTGAGGTCCTGCTCCTGGTTCTTCATCTGTGAACACAGAACAAAAATATTTGTTAAGCAATTCCGCTTTATCCTTATCAGCTTCTACATATTCCCCCCCTGTACCCTTGAGTCTGACAATACCACTTTTGCCCTTCCTCTTCTCACTAATATATCTGAAAAATGTCTTATCCCCCCATTTTATTGCATTGGCTATTTCCTCCTCCTTTTGAATCTTTGCCTTCTTGACTACTTTGCTAGCTTCTCTAAGTTTTTCCAAATACAGATGCCTGTCTTCCTCTCTCTGTGATCTCTTGTATTTCATGAAGGCCTCCCTCTTTTTCTTCACTTTTTCAGCTACTTCCTTCGAAAACCATAGCGGTCTCCTGTTCCTTTTGCCTTTGTTTACCATTTTAACAAAAAGGTTGGTTGCCTTTAAAATACCCCCTTTCAGTTTTGCCCACTGTTCTACATCCCCCAGCTGTTCCCATCCCACTAACGACTCCCTGAGGCATTGGCCCATCTTTGCAAAGTTAGTCTTCCTAAAGTCTAAGATCTTCACCTTGGAATGACTATGCCCTATTCAACTATCCCAGAGAGTCCAGAAGAGGTGGTGAAGTCCTTATATTAATCAAAACAAAACTAAACACATTTACCAGCATTTGTAGCAACTGTGATGGTATAGACTTAATCAAAAATACACATGTAGCATTTTGCCTTCTCTATAGACCACACACCAACAATCACCTTAACCTCACCACCATACTTGAATCGGCCTGCACCTGTCCTACAAAGAAACCCCATATCATCCTGAGAAACTTTAACTTAACATCTCTGCTCTTGCAACAATCAGCTGCATTTCCTGAATTCATGGAAGAAATGGGCTTCTTACAAACAATGAATCACCCCACCCACATCAAGGGCAACACCCTCGATCTGATATTCCTTCCAAAGCCTCTCGCTGTACATCCAAATTACAACCCCCCCTCCACCTTAACCCAGGTCCCGTGGTCTGACCATTTCATCATATGAATAGATATTCCAATCCCTCTATCCTCTCAGACTCATATTAACACATTTCACCAAAATCCACTATTCAGGCACTTTGACAAAGAAGCATTCCTGGAGGAGATTACTCCCCAACTTGCCCCACAAATACAGAACCTCGATGAGACAATAAAGAACTGGTTCACTATAATTAACAAAGCACGAAACCCACTACTTCTAAAAAGAATACCTTTCACAGGCCCTCAGAAAATGGCATACACAAGAAATATGCGCTCTCAAGAAAAAATTCCATAAATTGGAGAAAAAATGGAGGGCAAGAAAAACTTCTGAACATAAGGATCTCTACATTGCAGCATTAAACAACTATAAAGAAACGATTCTCAAGGCAAAGAAGGACCATCACACAAACATACTAAACAAAATTATTAATTGCCCTAGAGAGCTCTTTGAAATTGTAAAAACCTTAACCAAAACTCACCCAAATATGACGAACAGCACCCCCATTAACACTCAAACTACAGCAAACTACCTGGCAACAAAACTAAAAAACAAAAACTTCTCAATAATGCCCCCCCCCCGGGGGCGGAGCCCGATGTCCAGCGGGATGGTCGCATAACGCTGAGGCTCCCGAGAGGCCTACTCAGAATCCTGAATTAACACCGGACAAACTTGAATTTCTGCTCTGATCTTGCCGGGGCACATTGGTGAGATGGCGGGGACCAAACCCACGCGCCTGGAATTTGGCTCTCCAGCGGCTTCCCACGGTAAATGCTCCAAAACTGAACCCCCGTCCCCGCAGAAGGGGCTGGCTTCGCGCGAGGGCCCCGAAATGCAGCAGGAAATCCTCGCAGAAATTAGAGGGGTTAAGGACCTCGTGCAGTCAAACGGTGAAGCACTTCGAGCGCTGAGGGAAGATCTTGGTGTACTGCAAGGCAGGCTAGAGGGGCTCTCTTCGCGTCAGGACAAAATGGAGAGTATATTAGACTCCCATGCGGTCCGGCTGTCCAAACTTGACAAAGTTGAACGTCAGGTGCGGGCCTTGCAGAAAGAAGTGGAAGATGGCAATAATAGAGCGCGCCGCAACAACCTACGACTTGTGGGCATACCGGAGGGAGCGGAATTGGGAGACATGAAGGAGTTTTTAAGTAAAATCCTCCCTTCCCTGCTCCAAATCACCTTTACCAAAGAATTGGAGATCGATCGCGCTCATCGTGTACCCACAAACATAACGCTCAACAGGAAGACCCCGCGGCCTATCATCTTTCGACTTTTGAGATATCAACATGTGGAACAAATTCTTAGTGCCTCCCGGGCAAAGGGCCATATGGAGTTTGAGAGCCACAAGGTCTCCTTCTATCCTGACTTGGCTAAACCCACGGTCGACCGCCGAAAGCGCTTTCTGGAATTTCGGCCGAGGCTTCAACAACTACAAGCACGCTATGGCCTGATGTACCCGGCCAAGCTCCGAGTCACGCTTCACAATCAGACAAGAACATTTGAGGACCCTGATCTACTAGCGGAGTTTTTGGACTCTAAAGAAGCCGACTTGATGCGCTGACTTCCAGAATATTCCTGCCAGCACTCTCATATCCGCTGTGCCTGCCATATTGGATTTACCGCGGCTCAGCGAAGAGTCTGTCGAGGGCGGTTTGTTGCCTTATTTAGAAGATATCTGGGACCTGATTCTGTCTACCCATAGTAGCCTCGACGAGTATCAGAGACAGTGTTTCTTATGGACTCTGGTGTTTCTTTTCTTTTATTATGTTTCTATCTTCCTCTCTAGGGCCTCCTCCCGCAGACATCTGGTCGCCATATTCATTGGGGGTTTGCTTCTTCTCTAAGTTACTTTGGTACATACTTTTCAATATGGGTGTATTGGCCAGCATACTTGGTGCTTATGTCATTATTGTACAGATTCTGATTATGTTGTAAGTTTTCAAGCGCTCTTACCTAAAATGTCTATTATCGACTGATGGCACCATGTAAGATTTTCTCATTGAACGTACAAGGAATCAATAATCCGATAAAACGGAGGAAACTCCTAAGCTATCTAAGTCATGAAGCTGCGGACCTGATTTTCCTCCAAGAAACACATTTCAATTCGAAGGAAACTTTCAACCTTAATATTAAACCTTACATGGTGGCCGCCTATTCCCCAGCTGTTTCTAGGAAATGTGGGGTTGCTATATTGGATAGGAAATCTCTGCATGCTACTATTGTTGCGACTTGCTTAGACACAGCGGGTAGAGGGTCCAGAGTCCACCTCAAGATGGGTAACTTTGAAATTACATGTATATGCCTTCATGCTCCTAATCTGGCTGACCCTACCCTTTTGCTATTACTGCTCAGGCTGCGCAGGCCTCTGCTAATTCTTCATTGATATTGGGGGGGATTTCAATTCAGTTCTTGATCCCCTGATTGACAAATAGTCGCCCAGGACAAGTGGTCCCCCCAAGAGTCATATCGCGCTTACCTCTATGATCAAAGATATTATTCTAGTCGATCTATGGAGGCTACTACACCCCAATGAGCTTGACTTTACCTTCTTCTCTTCCCCTCACAAATCCCAGTTTCGCATAGATTTCTTTCTAATATCAACACTGTTAGTTCCTCAGGTGGACGCTGCAAAGATTCACTCCCAGCATATTTCAGATCATGCTGCTATTTCTTCTCACTACCATACTACTGCACTTCAAGGGAATCCGGGGGCCTGGTTCTTTGATAGAGCCCTATTAACTCAGCCAGAGTTCCGGTTAGAAATTCGAGCAGCCATGCCTGATTACTTCCAGACCCTGGTACTCCAGGGTGATCAGGACACCCCAACAGCTCTTCTCTGCAGCTCGTTGGAAAACCTTTTCTGATTTATACAGGGGATTTGCGTTACTAGCGAAACATTACTTTCAATTGATGCAGCTTACATGCTGCCTCAAAAGGGCTCCAATCATGCCGCCCTCTGTCCCTGCTAAGGATGGGCTATTAGAACTAATTTACTCTATTAGTAGTACACCTGGGGTAGCCTCTAACTTTTATAAACTATTATGTCAGGGTACAGATACTGCCACTTGTAGAGTCCAACAAGCCTGAGATCGCTAACCGCAAACCACTTTAACCCCTGTGCATTGGAGCGTTTTCTGGAGCAAAATAATGCGGGTTTCCTGATCTGCTTTAGCTACCCAAACTCAACTCTCGTCTTTTTTGCACATAGATGTTCTTATATTCCAGGAAAATAGCCTAATGGAACACAACTGCCAGGGGCCAGTGTAGGTCTTGCCATACTGATGTGGGAACCCTCGTTCATGTCATTTATGAATGTCCTTACCTACAGGTTTACTGGGGGCGGGTCTGGGGTCGTATCTCATTTATCTTGCACCTTCACGAGCCTCTTTCTTGGACGACTGTGGGACTCCGCTCAGTGGCGGGGGTCCCCTCTCTTCCTAAGAAGGGTCGCTTTCTCCTGATTTCATGCTGGGTATAGCCATATGTTTAATTACGGGGACTTGGAAGGATAGCTCTCGACTTACTGTCAATGAATAGTGGAACCTTGTCTGCTTATATAGTAAATATGAGCAGATATTTCGGAGAGCTATTTTCCATACCCAATTTCATTCAATGATTATGTACAATCTGCTCATTGCTTCGACATGTCTGTTTAATGTACACTCATCATGTTTCAGATCGCTGTAAGGTTTTGTAACACAATAATGTCAGTACACGCCCGCTTCGAGAATGTTTTAGTTTTCTAGAGAAGAAGCAGGGGGGAGGGGGGTGGTAGGGGTTTACTTTGGTGTATGTATCATATTCCATGTATGTATTTGTTTCTTAGTTGTATGTCTTCCTTTCCTTTGTTGTTGTAAAACGAAAATAAAGAATTAAAAAAAAAAATAATAATGCCCCCCCCCTCAGTGAATGTCAATCCACCACCAATCAATGGCACACCTTTCACCTCGTCAAGGAGAAACAACTCCTGGAAACAATTACAAAAATCAACACCGCCACCTCTCATCTGGATCCATGTCCGGTTTCATGGTAAAAGCAACTAAAGCAGAACTAGCTCCAGTTATAGTCAATATTGTAAATCAATCCCTCCAAGGCATAATGCCAAATCAACTGAATCTATCCATCATTTGCTCTATCCTCAAAAACAGATCCCTTAACAAAGATGACCCAACCTCATATAGACCAATTTCCATCATTCTATTTTTAGCAAAAATCATAGAAAAAATAGTACAAATTCAGCTCCAAGACTTCATCAACCTTAACTTACCTCTTGTGAACCCCAATATGGGTTCTGCCCATATCATGGCGTAGAAACGCTGCTCTTGGTCTTATTCGATACACTCATCTGTGGCATAGATAATGCAAACAAAGCCTTTACCCTGGTCTTCCTACACATCACTTCTGCCTTTGATAATGTTGATCATAACATCCTCCTGACAAGACTAGCTCACATAGGTATAGCTGGAACAACATTAAAATGATTCAAATCATACCGCTTTCAATGTGTAAAAATAAATCAAGGGCCATCCACCACTTCCCCCCCAAGAGCAGAGGCTTGGGGGATTCCCTGTTCTATCTGCCCTCCTGTTTAATCTATATCTTCGACCATTATGTGCAGTCTTCAGAAAAACACAAAATCAGATACCACATCTATGCAGATGACATTATGGTATACACACCAGTAGATATAAAAAAAAACAACATACCACAATATCATGGATTGCTTACTAGAAGCAGAATCATGGCTCAATGCAAACAACCTCCACATAAATGTCAAAAAAACAGAAATTCTTTTTACAACACGGAACCAAAACTTCACTCTTCCCCCCCCCCCCCCCCAACATTTAATATACGTGACATCACTCTCCAAGTAAAAACTGAGGTAAAATACCTTGGAATCATAATAGATAGATCTCTTAATATGTCAGCTCAAATAAATCAAACTGACAGAACCATTTTCTACAAGCTAAAAACAATCCAGCATCTCAGACCCTTCCTAGAATCACATGATTTCAGAACAAGCTCTAATCACTCTTCACCTGGACTACTGTAACAGCATGTTTCAGGGTCTGCCCAAAAAGAGCCTACAAACACTTCAATTAGCACAAAATCTAGTTGCCAGGATTATTACTAAGGCAAGTCTAACTGATCACATCACCCCCATTCTCTATAATCTTCATTTGCTCCTGATAGCAAGCAGGATTAAATACAAAATAATAGTTACCACATTTAAACTGCTCAATAACATCTCCCCTTCCATCCTTACAACTAAGATACACACTCAAATAGATGTTTAGGAGCAGGAGAAAAAGTAATGAAAATCTCCTCTCAATGCCATCTACAATACGTAAGACTAAACAAGCTACCAGCAACAGAGCCTTCATGTATACAGCACCCACTCTTTGGAACTCCCTTCCAGACCTCATCAGATCAATCAAAGATCTACAGACTTTCCGTAATGAACTAAAAATGTTACTATTCTCTGTGTACTATAACTCCATCTGCAACAGTACTAATATTCATTCCTTCCATGTAATCCTTCCAAACTGATCCAGCTTCCTTCTCTGTATCCTACCTATTTTACATGGTTATTCCTCCATAACTGGTAATCATTGCCTATCTACCATGCAAATAGTTAAATGCTAACCAACTTTCACCATATTCTGACATGTGTGGACAGCTGGTATGTAAATAGTTCAATGTATAATAGTTTACACCACCATTCTCTGTAATTGACATTTGTTTGATGTAAGCTGTCCCTGATCATTGGAAGGGGCAGTATAGAAAAACCTGTTCAAATACATAAGTAACCTCTGACCAATGGGTTCTCAGCATTATTCGTCAGGTGTAAGCACTCTACTGCCTCCGTCTCATATGAGAGGCTTTTCTCATTTCACCTTGCAGGTCACCCCGGAAAAGAGCCGCAATTCATTCTACCTTTCAATGTCTCCTCCTCTTGCGGGTCATCAAGTTGGTTCTTCTGCTGGAGCGGGGGTTCGGTCGATACTCCATCTATTTTGTAGTGCCCAAGAAAAATGGCTCCTTTTTGTCCCATTCTAGATCTTAAAGGAGTCAACCGGGTCCATCGGATTCCTTGCTTCCACATGGAAACTCTGCGGTCTATTATTCAGGCTGTTCAGAAAGGAGAGTTCCTCGCCTTGCTGGACTTGGCAGAGGCCTATTTCCACATCCCCTTCTGCGAGGATCAACAGTGTTTCTTATGCTTCGCCATACTCGGACAGCACTTTCAGTTTTGTGTTCTGCTGTTTGGATTGGCTTTGGCTCCGTGCACCTTCTCGAAGGTCAGGGTGGTGGTTGCGGCAGCCTTATGGAAGCAGAGCATTTGAGTTCATCCTTATCTGGACAATTGGCTCATACGCGCAAGCTCCTTCTCCGACTCCTGCCAGACGGTTGCCCAAGTCGTCTCCTTCCTGGAAAGCCTTGGATGGGTGGTCAGTCACTCCAAGAGTTGCCTGCAACTGTCTCAATCCCTGGAGTTCCTCGGTGCCCGCTTCAATACCTGTCAGAGCAAGGTTTTTCTTATGCAAGAGTGTTTCCAAAAGATCGTCCCAGCTATAGATGATCCTCATGCAAAGCAGCACCCGAGTTTGGGACTACCTGCAGATTCTGGGCTTCATGGCGGCCACCACTGATGTCGTCCCTTGGGCCCGAGCACACATGAGGGACCATCAACGGGTGCTTCTCTCCCATTGGTCCCCGATCTCAGAGGACTATGACCGGCGCTTGCCGCTCCCGCAGTCCACCCGGAACAGTCTCAGCTGGTGGCTTGAGCCACACAGTCTGCTCCAGGGCATCCCCCTGGAAACTCTTTTTTCCTGGGTTCCGGTAACTATGGATGCCAGCCTCCTGGGCTGGGGGGCGCATTGCCTCAACCAGATGACTTGGGGGTCATGGATGCCTCAGGAAGCTGGATGGTCCATCAACTGCCTGGAGGCCTGGGTGGTCCGCCTAGCCCTTCAGCACTTTTTGCCTCTTCTGCATGCTCAGGTGGTCTGAGTCCTATCTGAGAATGCAATGACAGTGTCTTATTTGAACCAGCAGAGTGGAACAAAGTGCCCGGGCATAGCCCAGGAGATGTCCCTTCTCCTCCCCTGGGTGGAGTGGCATCTCTTGGCCCTGTCAGTGCAGCACATTACCGGAGTGGACAATATCGAAGTGAACTTTCTCAGTCGTCATCTCCTAGACCCCGGCGAGTGGGGGTTAGCCCCCTGGGCTTTTCAGCAGATAGTTCGAGCCTGGGAACAGCCCGATCTAGATCTCATGGCAACAGCGTCAGATGCAAAGGCTGCCTTATCCTTCAGTTGGCGAAAAGACCAGGGGTCGCAGGGTCTGGACGTGTTGGTTCAACCCTGGCCCTCAACGTGTCTGCTGTATGCCTTTCTGCCCTAGGCAATGATCGGGAGAGTTCTTCGGCATGTCGAGGCTCACCTGACAAGATGATCCTGGTGGCGCCAGACTGGCTGCAGACGCCGTGGTATGCCGACGTTATTCACCTTCTCCAGGCGCCCCCTTTGCCTCTCTGGTCACAGCCGGGTCTCCTTCGTCAGGGCACAATCCCTCTGGACGATCTGGCTCCTTAGTCGCTTACGGCATGGCTCTTAAGAGGCGCCGCTTGATTCATAGAGGCTACTCGATCTGAGTAGTTGCTACTCTTCTAGCGTATGTGAGGGTCTTGTGCATCTGAGTCTTGTTGTGAGAAGCAGCGCCTCTCTCCCTGGCGGATACACATCTTGGAGGTCTTGTCTTTCCTCCAGGATGGTCTGGATAAGGGCCTGGCCTTCAACTCTCTTTGGGTCCAGGTATCGGCCTGACTTGTTTTAGAGACCCCATTGCAAGGTGCTCCATTGTATCACACCTGGACTTCAGTAGATTTCTCAAGAGTGTGTGCGTGCTTTGTCCTCCGGTCTGCTTGGTTAGTGTCCTCCTGGGATCTCTCACTGGTCTTCCAGTACCTTATGCGACCTCCTTTCGAGCCTTTCAAGTGCATCGCCCTTCGCAACTTGTCCCTAAAGACTGTGTTTTTGGTTGCCATTACCTCGGCCTGGAGGGTCTCTGAGCTGCAGGCCTTTACCTGTCAGGACCCCTTCCTTTCCTTTTCGGCTGAAGGTGTGTCCCTAAGGGATATTCCTTCCTTCCTGACAAAGGTCGTTACTTCCTTTCACAAACCAGACAATATCGCTCCCGGCGTCTTCCAAGGAGCAATGTCAAGAACCCAACAAAGGGCTCCGTGCCGTTGACCTCAGTCGGGTTTTATGGCACTACATCTCAGCTACTAACTCATTTTGCAAGTCTGATTTGCCTTTTTGTCCTTTTTGCAGGGTCCTGCCAGACTATTTGAATCCGCCTACATCCTGTGTGGTAATCCCATGCCCCGGGCGCACTCCACTCGTTCTCAGGTGGCTTCATGTGCAGAACGCTCTCAAGTCACCTTCCTAGACATTTGTCGAGTAGCCACCTGGTCCTCGTTATCTGCCTTTGTTCGTCACTATCGCCTTGATCTCCAAGCTCGAGATGCGGCACACTTTGGGGCCAGTGTGGTGACAGCAGCTGTCTCTTCCCACCCAAGGGTGCAGTAGCTTGGGTACTTCCCACTGGTCAGGACTGGTCTAGCAGAATGAATTGGAAGGAGAAATGTCACTTACCATTAATTTCCTTTCCTGGAATCCTGCTAGGCCAGTCCAGCTCCCACCCTTACAGATGCTTTTTGAACAGCCTTACAGATGCCTTTCAGACACCCTTCTGAGCACAGCCAAGGACCACGGTCCTAGAGAGTTGTCCCTTTATCGCACCCCTTACTTAGGGGTCTTGTATATTGTTCATTCTTCATGTAGTTGCTTGTGTGAGAGGTTCTGAGATGTTCTGTGTTCTCAAGTACTGATTGGATTGCTTTGCCAGGGTATACTGAAGGCGACCCCTAAAGGTAGAGCCATATATCAGAATATTGGTGACAATACTAATTTAACCTGTAAATAGTTACCCCGGTTATCCTATGTTTTTTCCCTGTTCTATGTAAAACTCAATGTTGCTTGTATGCATTGTAGTATGTTTTGTTCGATGTACACCGAGCTGATTGTAATAGCGCGGTATAGAAGAAATGTTAAATAAATAAATAAATAAATAAATATATCTACCAGGCCCAGTCAGTCAGGCTTCTGGTATCTTTCTCTGTCTTCAACATCTGCTGGCAGGGGGAGTTAACCCACTTGTCTGCATTGGTCTAGCAGGATTCCAGAAGAGGAAATTAACAGTAAGTGAAATTTCTCCATCACTGACCTATTGCAACTCTCCCACACTGTTCCAAAAGCAGCAAGATTTTTCCAAAAAATGCCAATCTACCCTTTTATACTCTCTGAACCAATCAATAAAACCAACGCCACTCCATTTGTGTATTTAACCCATGCGGTGCCAAAGCGTCCCACCAAAAGATATACTGTTGTTCATGGCGGCACAGTCGTCATTGCATATCACCACCACTTTCCCCGCTAGCATTCTCCAAAATAAAGTATCAAAAATCCTGTACTCCATGACCCATCATCTGCCAGTGATGGACAAACGGGGCTGATTCCACCCCCTTTAAATGGCCGTGATGTTTGTCCAATGTATAACAACGAACACAGGCAGATCACTACATAGACAATGACACTCGTATGACAAGTGATAGAATCCTGTAACTTATGGACGAGCCCCTTTGTTGGGTGGTTAAAGCTAGTGAGCTCCATGCTAACAGGGCACACAACACAATAATCACATCTTGTTTGTCCCCAACATTCAACCATCCCCGATCTATTCCAAACATGGGAATGCACCAGCAAATCCCGTAAATTCCTACCTCTAAGGAAGGAAAATATAGGAGTATCTTTAAACACTGGATGTACCCGCAAAATATTCCAGTGGCATAAAACCAAATCTCTAATTTGCCAGGATTGCATTGAATAGGATAAGACAGAAGTTAGACATTGCTCATCCTTTTTCTGAGAATTAAGAAAGAATAAGTCACCATTAACATTAGAAGCCCGCATTCTAGCTCGATGTATCACTTGATCTGGGTACCTACAATTGTGAAATTTCAAAGCCATCCCATATGCTTGGGACTGAAACTCCTGTTGTGTGGAACATAACTTCCAGAGTAGCAAAAATTGTCCTGTAGGAATATTGTCTCAAATGTGTCGCAGATGGAAACTCTGATACTCAAGTAAACTATTTTGATCCTTCTCTTTACAAAAAATTGAAGTGGATAAACCATCTTCTCCAAGACTGATCTTAATATCCAAAAAATGGGACACATCCTGAGATACCTCCGGGGTAAATTTCAAATGAATATCCTGTAAATTCAACCACCCTAGAAACTCCTGCAATTCTGTATCTTGACCCTGCCAGATAAAAAAGATGTCATTTATGTATTGTACCCATTTTAACTATCCGTGGCCAATAATGAGAAGCATATACCACCTGTTCCTCAAAATTACTTACATATAACCCTGCCACCGAAGGGGCCACCATGGCCCCCCTTAGCTACACCCTCTATCTGATGGTAAAATGATCCATTAAATTCAAAATAGTTCCTTTGTAATATGAGTTCTTGTAAATGGCAATAAAACCACATCTGAACGTCTGAATAATTTAAAGCGCTCAAATAGCACAAGGATACCTCAACTGTCTCCACTTGCAGAACATGTGTATATAGAGCGGTGATATCCATTGTAATTTAATGTACAGGGCTCCCTTGAACCCTGCTAGGAATCCAAAAAAAGTAAGAGATCACCAGAATTTCTAATATATGAAGCAGCCTGCTTCACTAAAGGGCTCAAAAAAGAGTCCATATATTGTGAAAGAGGCTCTAAACACGAGCCAATCCCTGTCACAGTCGGACATCCAGGGGGGCATGTCAAAGATTTATGAATTTTAGGAACCACATAGAGTGACGGAATATGAGGATACTTAACATAAAGAAATTTAAACAAACGTTCCGAAATTACTTGTGAGTGAAATGCCCCCTCTAAAACTTCTAAAATTTCCGATTATATCGCTGAAGTAGGGTCCTCCATAAGAGGACGATAAAATGGCTTATTCTGTAACTGAGAATAAATCTCCCTTTCATAGTCGCTTCTGTTGAGGATCACCATGCCCCCACCCTTGTCTGCCAGTTTGATAATAATAGAATCATCCTGTGTAATGACTTCAAAGTTTGCCACTCAGATTTTCATAGATTACGTTTTACCCTCTGAGCTGTCAATCTTTTGAGCTCCTCCATTACCACCTGCTCAAAAGCTACAATGTTAGGGTCAACTGTCCCCGGAAGGACCCAAGTGGATTTTTCCCGAAACCGTTCCCCGGCTTCTAAGGGACTAGGCTGATCTGCAAAAAACAGGGCAATCCTCAATTTCTGAATAAAAATCTGCAAACTAACACGATGTGAAAAAGAATCGGGGGAGGGGGGGTGGAAGGCACAAAAGAAAAACTGCTTTAATACTGATTACTCCATAGATGTTAGAATCCAACACGACAAATTAAAGACCAACGTTGACTTATGCACTGATCCTAAATGTGATTCTTTGCACAGCACCGGGTCTATGAAATCATACCTCATGACTGACCCCGATACCAGTGTCGCCCTCTGTATGGGTTAAATACACAAATGGAGTTGTATTTTATTGATTGGTTCAGAGAGTATAAAAGGGTAAATTGCATGGCACATGTTTTGGCTTTGTTTGGAAAGAGCTTGCTGCTTTTGGAACCATGTGGGAGAGTTGCAATAGGTCAGTAATAATGTAGTTTTTAATAGGGTTTTATGTTGAGTCTATTTCCAGTCTGGCTGTGATGTGTTTGCTATAGATTCCCTGAAGAAGCCGGAGAGGCAAAACTGTGGTCCATAGTTGGAATGATATTGGTTATGGAGCACAGAGGATGACACGTGGAGTGATTGAAGAAGAAGAAAGAGGAAGACGGATTGGTGCAATCTGGCTGGTTGCAGAATGGAGTGAGACCTGAACCTGCGGGATATTACATTTGGATGTTAATCCCCCTGCGCATGGAATGTGTCTCAAATAATGTCTGTGTGTTAATTTCCTTGAGGTATGTTTGAGGCACTTTATAGAAGAAACAGAAGATTAACCTCGTTGGGGTCCCCTTGGAAGTTGTAAGCAGTTTACATCTGGTTGGTGAGAGGGATATCAGTCT
Source organism: Ichthyophis bannanicus (assembly GCA_033557465.1). Taxonomy (NCBI): domain Eukaryota; kingdom Metazoa; phylum Chordata; class Amphibia; order Gymnophiona; family Ichthyophiidae; genus Ichthyophis; species Ichthyophis bannanicus. Next base: position 910,072,491 of record CM066032.1, on the reverse strand, counting down.
TCATGTTGAAAGAAGCGTTGTAAACAGTGTTGAGGGGATTGTTGAGGAGTATTGTGAGGAGTCATTGGATGTCCCTGAGACAATGGTTATGTTTAAATTGCTTTGAGATTCTTCAAGACATGATTGATCTTAGCATTGAAAGATAATAATTGTTCTTGGTGGGGTAGGTGGGATAGCTAACTTTACTGTTTGGTTCAGATGGTAGGGTCTTTGTCTATGATAGACATGAAAGAATTTATATGTGTGGCTCTCAGTTTGCAGTTTGTCGTGCTGTGAGGACTTGCGTGCATCAGTGATGCTGAGAGCTAAACTATCGGTAGTTTAACTACTGGCAGGGTCTCCCAAGATGGACAGGTCTCAGCTGAGGTGCCAGACCAAGACAAACCACCCATCTGGGCAGCAGCAGAATGGGACAGTGTTGACAGCGGAGGATCACATTTTTGTGACAACGGCAACAACACCAAACTTAAACTGCGCGGAAGAAAGGCCCGGCAATCTACTTCTGTATTTTGCCATGAAAACCCAATGGATAGTTACAACAAAACAAATTGTGCTATGGTGCTGGAAGATGAGACCCCCAGGTCAGAAGGCACTCAACTAGCTACTGGGGAAGAGCTGAAGACTTTTCAGAGTAAAGCCAGCATTTATGATGTGGTGGATCAAAGCCCTCGGGAAGTCTGACTGCTGATGTAGCTGCGCATGAAATGAGAGTCAGAAGCTGTAAAGATGTCTTACACATTGGAACATGGAACGTACGAAGCATGAACCAAGGGAAGTTGGAGGTGGTCAAGAATGAAATGGAACGTGTACAACTTGATCTGTTGGGTGTCAGCGAACTGACATGGACTGGCATGGGGCACTTTGCATCAGATGATCACATGGTCTACTATGCTGGAAATGAAAGACAAAGAAGAAATGGTGTTGCATTTATAATAAAGAAGAAACTTGCAAGAACTGTAATGAAATACAATGCAGTCAGCGAACGTTTAATCTCTGTTTGTCTACGAGGAATGCCTATCAACACAACTATAATTCAAGTATATGCCCCAACAACAGCTGCAGAAGAGAATGAAATTGAAGAGTTCTATGAACAAGTACAAGCTGAAATTGACAGAACATGCAAACAGGATATCCTGATAGTCATGGGTGACTGGAACGCAAAAGTTGGCAACAAAGAAGAAGGCAAAGTAGTTGGAAAATATGGACTTGGCAACAGAAATGAAGCTGGAGAAAGACTGATAGAATTCTGCAAGACCAATGATCTATTCATCTCAAACACCTTCTTCCAGCAACACAAGCGGCGACTGTACACATGGACTTCACCAAATGGATTATATAAAAATCAAATTGACTACACATGTGGAAGTCAACGATGGAAAAGCTCTGTAACATCAACAAAGACAAAACCTGGAGCTGACTGTGGTACAGATCATCAACTACTAGTATGCAAACTCAAGCTAAAGTTGAAAAAGAGCAAACCACTCATGAATGCAGCAAAATATGACCTTGAGAATATACCACTGGAATTTAAAGACTTCCTGCAAAATCGATTTGCTGCTTTTAGATACAAATGACAGAGCTCCGGAAGAGTTATGGAATGACATCAAGAAGGTTGTGTTGGAAGAAAGCGAGAAGTCTCTACAAAAGATGAAAAAGCAAAAACGGCCAAAATGGATGACGGAAGAAACTCTGAAAATTGCCCAGAAACGCAGAGAAGCTAAAGCCAGAGGAGAAAGAAAGACAATTGCAGAACTCAACAGAGATTTCCAACGTGCAGCAAGACAGGACAAGGAAAAGTACTACAATGACACTTGCAAGGAAATAGAAGCAGAAACTATTAGAGGAAGAACAAGATCGGCTTTCCTAAAGCTACGAGAGTTAAAGAAAAAGTTCCAGCCTCGAATTGGAATGTTACAAGATGCTCAAGGTTCTATGTTGAATGATGCTGAGAAGATCAAGAAAAGGTGGAAGGAATATACAGAGTTTTTATATGATAAAGATCAAGTGGACCAACAGCCGTTTCAACCTGTACCTTATGATCGGGAACCATTGGTAATGAAAGAAGAAGTTGAACCAGCATTGAAAGCCTTATCAAAGAACAAAGCACCAGGCATTGATAGCATTCCCATAGAAGTATTGCAGCAATCTGATGCAGCTGTTACCGTACTCACAAGGCTCTGCCAAGAAATATGGAAGACAACATCATGGCCAACTGACTGGAAAAGATCTGTGTTTATACCAATACTAAAGAAAGGTGATCCAACTGACTGTGGAAATTATCGCACAATCGCTCTGGTCCCACATGCCAGCAAGATTCTACTGAAGATTATTCAAAAGAGACTACAACCATACCTGGAACAAGAACTACCTGAAGTGCAAGCAGGGTTCAGGAAAGGGCGAGGAACGAGAGACATCATTGCGGATGTGAGATGGATCCTTGAAAAGACTAAAGAATACCAAAAGGATATCTATTTGTGCTTTATCGACTATAGCAAGGCTTTTGACTGTGTAAACCATGAGAAACTCTGGGCCACATTAAGAAGCATTGGTATACCAGAACACCTGATCGTTCTCTTGCGCAATCTGTACATTGATCAAGAAGCAACAGTTCGAACGGAACAAGGAGAAACAGAATGGTTTAAAATAAGCAAATGTGTAAGACAAGGCTGCATACTTTCTCCCTACCTGTTTAATTTATATGCAGAACAAATCATCAGAGAAGCAGGATTGTATGAAGACAACAGAGGTGTGAAGATTGGTGGAAGACTCATCAACAACCTTCGCTATGCTGATGATACCACATTACTGGCTGAAAGTGAAGATGATCTGAAACATTTGCTTCTCTCAATCAAAGAACATAGTCTCAAAATGGGCCTGCACCTTAATGTAAAGAAGACAAAGATCATGACAACTGCCATAATCAACAGGTTCATCGTTGAAGGAGAAGAAATTGAAATTGTGAACAACTTTAACCTACTTGGATCAACTATCAATAAAGAAGCAACAAGCAGTCAAGAAATCAGACGACGCATTGCTCTTGGCAGAATGGCTATGAAAGACCTAGATAAGATTCTCAAGAGCAGAGATGTCTCTCTCCATACAAAGATTTGACTTGTTCAAGCCATGGTATTTTCAATAACATCATATGGATGTGAAAGCTGGACAGTGAAAAAGATAGACAGGAAGAAAATTGATGCCTTTGAATTATGGTGCTGGCGGTGAATACTGTGTATACCATGGACTGCCCGAAGAACAAACCTAAGCTTTCTTTAGAAGCTCAGATGACAAGACTTTGACTTTCATACTTCGGACACATCATGCGAAGAGAGAGATCATTAGAGAAAGACATTATGCTTGGCAAGATAGAAGGTCAACGCAAAAGAGGAAGGCCAGCAATGAGATGGATCGATACAATAACAGCAGCTACAGGTACCAGTCTGTCAACAATGAGCCGCCTGACTGAAGACCGAACACAATTTAGGATAGCTATCCAGAGGGTCGCCTTGAGTCGACTCCGACTCGACGGCACTTAACAACAACATGTGTGGTGGATGAGAGTATAAAAATATGACTGGAGAATAGTTTGGGTTGATGTGTTTTAAATTGTTAGTGTATCAATGCATTGGATTATGTATTGGTAGTTGTACAGAGATTAGAGATTTATGAGGTGGAAGAACATAGTTTTATAATGTGATTTAAGATTTATGATGTGCAATAAAAAGATTTTTATAATGTTTAATTGATATGTTTAATTTTGTGTGTTGGTAAGGCACGAGAATTGTGCAGAAATAATCTGAAGTGCATATATACAGAGAAAAGTAACTGTAGTCTCTATTTTTGCGCTCCGTTAGAAATCCTGTATTATTGGATAGAGGATATTGAAAAAGTATGGCTTTTTAAAGCTTTTGGTTACATTGTATTTCTTTTTGAGTTTTCATGATTTTTGTAACCTTTTCTTGTGATTTGTTTTAGGTTATCCTTTTGTTTCTTGCAGGATGGGTTTCTTGCAAGATTGTCTCTCAAAACCAAAACCCTCAGAGTTCAAGTGTCTACCCTGACTTGTTTCCGTGGTCCGCACCAGGGGCATTCCTTTGCTTCCCATGTAGATGTAGCAGAATTTCTCCATGGGGTCCGCACCTGGCATCCCCCACTGTATCCTGTAGTCCCACCTCGGTCCTCTGTGTTCTGCAACGCAAACCTTTTGAACCCCTCAAGAGGACTTCTATAAAGGATTTGACTCTCAGAACGTTTTCTTGTGGCTCTTACCTCGGCCAGAAGAATCTTGGCGCTCCAGGCCTTGTCCTGTTGAGATCCCTTTCTTAGCTATTCAGCGAAAGGAGTTGCTATATGGACAGTTCCCTCCTTTTTGCCTAAGGTGCTTTTGGAGTTTCATCTGAACCAGCCGGTCACTCTGCTGGCCTTCTCGGAGGAGCAATGTTCGGCTGGAATGCGCATCTTTGCTGCCTTGATATCAGTAGATGTTTGCTGCACTACCTTGAGGTTACTCATTCATTCTGACTCACTGACCATCTCTTTGTGTTGTTCTCAGGGCCCCGCAAAGACTGCACCGCCTCCAAGCCCATGATTGCGCATTAGATTAAACAGATCATTGAATCGTCTTTCATCCTTCAGAGTAAGCCCATTCCGTTGGGACTCCAGACACACTCCACAAGAACGCAGGTGACTTTGTGGGCTGAACAGTCCAGGGTCATGCCCCTGGATATTTGCTGTGTAGTGACTTAGTCGCCTCTGTCGACTTTTGCCTGGCACTACTGCTTAGATCTCCAATCGCTGCTGTTTGGGGTTTCTGTGTTGGCTGCAGCTCCTCGTCCCACCCAAGGGTGGAGTAGCTTGGGTACCTTCCACTAGTCTGGACTGCTCTAGCAGGATGTTTTCTAAGGAGCTATTTTACTTGCCGTTAATTTTCTTTCCTGGAATCCTGCTAGACCAGTTCAGGACCATCTCTGTTTGAGAACAAGCCAGACCAACGTCCAGAATCCATCTTAAATGTGTTGACCTCCTTGGTGCTGTTTTCTTCTCGTGTATATATAGTTGACCATGCACAGTCTAGAATAATGTTTCTTAGCATAATTAATAGTAGCTTGACGGGTAGAGTTTCTCATTGGCTCTCAGTAGCGAAGCCCTTCTGCTTGGGAGTGGCATACTGAAGCTGACCCCTAGGGATTATGTGTTAAGTACAAGAGTGATGTCACTCAAGCTTCTGGTATGTTCTCTATCTCCATCATTTGCTGGCATGGGGTAATTACCCACTAGTCTGGACTGGTCTAGCAGGATTCCAGGAAGTGAAATTTCTCCTTCCTCCAGGAACTTGTCAAAACTCTTTTGAATCCAGCTATGATAATTGCTTTTACCACATCATCTGGCAATGAATTCTAGAGTTTAACTATGCATTGAGTGAAAACATGTCCTCATGCTTGTTTTAAGTGTACTTCTTAGTAACTTCATGACAAGTCCCATAGTCTTTTTAGAGTACAGATAAATGGAGCTCAATCTGAGGAGAAGGAGGTTACCAGTGGTGTGCCACAGGGATCTGTTCTTGGTCTGATTCTTTTTAACATCTTTGCTAGTGACATTGCAGAAGGGCTGTCAGGTAAGGTTTGCAGTTTGTGGATTATACCAAAATCTGCAATAGAATAGACGCCCAGGAAGGATTAAATAGTTAAATAAATAAATAGTTAACTACATTTATATCCCACTTTTCACCGGGTCAAATCGGTTTAACATAAAAGGGGAGGGGGACAATAATCAAGTTGACAGAAAGAGGGAGGGGGGCCATCATCAGGGGGATAACATTGTTGATCTTCACAGAAAGTAACAGTACTAGACAGGAGATGTTTTTCGGTAGTCTCTTAGATGGTTGCCGGTGGGGTAGGTCAGGGGGTTCTGGTGAGCAGTTATTGATAGGTGATTGTTTCAGATCCAAGATATTTATGAAACAGGATGGTTTTTAACTATTTCCGGAATGCGGAGAGGTCTTTGGTGCCTCGGATCTGGTTCGGGAGGGAGTTCCAGAGGGAGGGTGCATACAGTTTGAATGCTCTGTTGCAGGTTTGCTGATTGAACTTAGTTCGTTTATGGGGGATAGTGAGAGTGTTGCTGGTGGTCTGACGGGTTGGTCTGTTGAGAGTAGGGTGAGGTAGTAGAGTCCAAAGTTGTGTGGTCTGGCTTTGATGGAGGGCTTTGTGGATAAGTAAGATGCATTTGTATTTAATCCTTGCTTCGAGGGGTAGGATGTGAAGTTCTCTCAGGACTGGGGTGATGTGATCATGTTTTTTTGCCTTCTGGATGATTCTTGCGGTGGTGTTTAAGGCAGTCCATAGGGGGTTGGTATGGGCAGCGGGTAGTCCATGATAAATTGCATTGCAGTAGTCCAGGTGGGGGAGCGTCGTGGCCTGCATGACTGTTCTGAAGTCCTGTGGGTCGATGAGTGGTTTGAGCTGTTGTACTGTCTTTTCTTTGTGGAATATTGTTCCGGCCGTCTTTTTGATCTGCTGTTTGAATGTAAGGGCTTGATCAATGATTATTCCCAAGTATTTTATGTGGGGTTGGACTTGTATTTGGGTGGTTCCCAAGGTGAGGTGTGGTGGTGGGGTGAAGTTTGGGTCCTTGGACACAATGAGGGCTTCCGTTTTTTTAATGTTGATGGAGAGGTTGTTTTCTTGTAGCCAGCTGGAGACATCAATAAAGCAGTCTGATAGGTGATTGTTTGTTGGGTTTGTGGTTGTGATGGGTCCATAAAGCATTATGTCGTCTGCATAGATATGGTAGTTGATGTTGTGAGCACGTATTACCGAGCGGAGTGGCTGTAGGTAGATATTGAAGAGCATCGCGGATAGTATGGAGCCTTGGGGGTACTCCTTGGTGCTGTCAAAAAGGGGGGAGGTTGCCATGTTTGTATGGATTAGCTGTTGCCAATTGGTCAGGTAGGAGTGGAACCGTTGTAGCACTATGTCCTTGATGCCAATCTCTTGTAGTCTATGTAGGAATGTGTTGTGGGAGATGGTGTCAAATGCTGCGGATATGTCTAGAAAGATCATAGCATATCTAGAGTGCTTTGTCTGTGTACCTTTTGATTAGGGTGTTCAGTAGTGATAATGAGGTCTCAACTCCCACGTGATGGGCGGAATCCATGTTGTTATGGGTCCAGGATGTTGTTGGTATTGAAGTGGTCTTGAAGCTGTTGTTGAATTATCTTCTTGATGATTTTAGCAGTGAATGGGAGACTTGCTATTGGCCTGAATGAGGCGGGATCGAGGGGTTCCAGGTTGTGTTTCTTAATGGTTGGGCGAATGACGGATGTTTTGAGGGCGTCTGGCATGTGTCCTTGCTTGAGAGATTCGTTGACTATGTGGGTTAAGGCTGTGGTTATGTCCTCCTTAGTTTTCTTTATCCATTCCACAGGGCATGGATCTAATGGAGAGGTGGTAGTGTTTAGGCAAGAGATAGTGGATTTTATCTTTCCTTTGGTGACTGTTTCGAATGTGCTCCAGTCATTGTCCTTAGCAGTAGGGTAGGTTGTTGTTGTTGCATTCGCTTTTGGGTTGGTTGGTTGTTGGAGCTGCTTGTATTGACGTGCTAGTTGTTCTGGTGGGATATTTGGGAGCTGGTTAGATTGGTTGGGTGCCTTTGTTAGCTTCTTGACAATCTCAAAGATGAGGAAGGATCTAGCTAAGCTCGAAAAATGGTTGAGAATTTGGCAGCTGATATTTATTACTAAACAAGGCAGGGTCATGCATTTGGGCTGCAGAAATCCAAGGGAGCAGTACAGTGTAGGAGGCAAAGTACTTCTGTCCATGAAAGAGGAGCAGGACTTGGGCGTGATTGTTTCTGATGATCTGAAAGTGGCTAAACAGGTAGAAAAGATGATGGCAAAAGCCAGGAGGATGCTTGGGTGCATAGGGAGAGGAAAGAAGTGCAGAAAAAAAAGAGGTAATAGTGCCTCTGTATAAGTCTCTGGTGTGACCACATTTGTAGTATTGTGTGCAGTTCTGGAGACCACACCTTCAAAAGGGTATAAGCAGGATGGAGCCGTTGCAGAGGGTGGCTACTAAGATGGTTAGAAGTCTTTGTTAGAAAGCATATGGGGATAGACTTAAAGATATTAATATGCATACGTTAGAAGAAAAGCAGGATAGAGGAGATATGATAGAGATTTTTAAATACCTCTGTAGCATAAATGCCCAAGAGGAGAGCCTCTTTTGATTGAAAGCCAGTTCTGCTATGAGGGACATAGGATGACAGTGAAAGGGGATAAACTCAGGAGTAATATGCGGAAATATTTATTTACGGAAAGAGTGGTAGATGCGTGGAATAGTCTCCCAGTGGAGATAGTGGAGATGAAGGCAATATCTGAATTTAAGAAAGTATGGGCAAACACAGAAGATCTTTAAAGGATAAAAAGGGACTATTGTAGTGGATATGGAAGGACAGACTAGATAGGCTATTTGGTCCTTTTCCTGCCATCATTTTCTGTTTGTTTACTCAATAAATAAAAAAAAAATCTATTTGCATTTGTCCATTCTGTTTCACTCACAATTTCATAGACCTGTCATATTTCGCCTCAGCATCTCTTCTCCAAGATGGAGAAATCTAATTTCTTTGGCTTTCCAATAGATTAATCGTCCCATGCTCTTCATCATTTTATTTGGTGACATCTGTACCTTTTCTATTTCTGCTATAAGACCCATTTTAGATAGATTGTAGAGAAGAGAACTGAAATGTTCAGGTTGGGGCATTCACAATTAGCCCCCTGTATTTTATAAAGGTTCTGGCCAGGGAACAACGATTTTAAAAAGCTGCCCATGGAGGGATGGGAGGAAGCATCCTGCTCTCCCAAATTGTGCATGAGAGTAGTTTTTTAAAATCAGTGCCCCTAATATTCATGCAACCTCTTGCCCCACAGTCCCCTGCCTTGCCAGTCTCGTACCCTCCTGCTTTCCCTGGGCACCCCCCCCCCCCCCCCATTCCCTGCCCTCAACTTGTCCACCACAACGTCCAACCTCCGGCATCTACCAGGGGTTCTCTCTAATGCTCTAGGGGGAGTAGGAGCAATCCCCAGTCACTTCTGCTCCATTGGACTTTGGATTCAAAATGGCACTAGCGGCCGTTGTACTATTGCTAGAGGTCAAGCTGCAAAATAATGTACCTTCTTAGTTATGGATTCATGCCTTAACTTTCCTAGGTTAGTGTCTCTTTTGTACTGGGTGGCATGTGATGACATCACTTACCTGTATGCCTGACTCTGTCCTTTCTGCCTTTGCATACAGGACCGTCTTTAAGGGGTGGGGTAATCTTTGAGGAACCTGCCCCCCACAGTAGTCATGTCCCATGCAACTGGCCACCAAGTCTGCATTACAAATATTATACTAATCCTTAGAAGAAGCTGGAATGGTGCAAATCTCTACGCAGAAACTACATGCTCAAAAAGATACCTCATTTTTGTTACAAATACAAAAAATGGTTACAGTTCACCAAATACACAATAAATGACCACATATTGAAAATGAAAATGTGGAGACAGAAATGAAATTAGAAACCCTAAGAATTTGGATGCTTGATTAAATTGTAAGCTCTGATGAGCAGGGACTGTGGCTTACATCTATATGTACAGCGCTGTGTATTCCTTGTAGTGCTATATAAGTGATTAGTAGTAGTAGTAGACGTAAAAAAAGGAAGTGTTTTTTCTCTTGTAGTGTGAAAAATAATAAAGATATCGGAGATGCTGCACATGGACAGCTCAGCCTCTGTAGCCTTTGTCTTCCACATTTTGCAAGGGCAGAGTAGTTATATGTTTGCTGCAACATGCTCTTTCATATTCTGTCATGGGCTTGCAAGGGATTGGCTAAAGGCACCCCTTCCTTATCACCCTGCCAGACCAGTCCAGACAAGTGGGTGATGTCCCCCTGCTATCAGGTGGTGGCAGACTTGAACAACCTATGTGATCACTTGGTATATCCTCCGGTATAGCACTGACAGAAGCCAGTATTGTCTGCCTCCAGCAGGTGGGAAGATGTGTGGACTGGTATATTTGTGAAAATACGTCTGACTCTCCTTACCCACACTTTGGTGCAGAGGCCTTGGAGTGAGTCCTGAAAGGCCCAGTGGCTTCGGAGCTGGCTTTTGGATGAGATTAGCAGACTAGTCCCCTTTGCAGAGCCATAGGTCCACCATGGACAGTGGTTTGCCTTTTCCGGGTCCCTAGTGGTAACATAAGAGCTTTTAGGAGTAAAAACCTAAGGTTCTGTCTCAGCTGCTCCCTCAACCAATGGTGAGCTGTAACAGACCATTTTGTCCCCTAGGATGGAAGTATAGTTTTCAGTGGTGACAGAGCACATTACCGTCCCAGGAGCAGGGGTTGCCTTGTGTATGGAATCTCAGTCTTGAAGGCTGAAGATCATTCAGGCGTCCTTTATAGTGGCTGCCTTCTTTCCAGTGGTGCTGTGGTCACACTGGTGACTAGTCTTCAGATGAGTGCTACATCATCTGCGAATGGCCTGATGGCTCCAGCCACAAAGGCTATGGCCCCTTGCTCACAATGTTGCAGGTTTGTGTCTTAGAGCACCTGGCTTGGGTTGGGGTAGATGATCAGTAAGCCTAGTCTCCTTTTGGAGATGAGAAGGCTCACAGCAGCCTGCTGAGGTGGCAACTACTGGTTTAGTTTCTCCCAGCTCCATGGCAGTGGTACTGGCCAGTTGGTAGTGCTGGCATGCTTCTGAGGATGGCTTTGGTCCCTTAGGGTCGCTTTCTCTCCAGGAAAATAAGCTTGATCATGGCCATTCTGAAAGGGCAAGCTTAGAAGAGTCAGAGGACCTTTTAGGACTATGTGGTACAGTCTGGAGTTGTCATCTGATGAAGGGGAGCTATTAGTGGCCTCCTTTGCAGTAGGGGCAATCCTGGCGGAGCTTCTCATATGTTGTGGTTGCCTCCAGGCGATTTTGGGAGCCTGTAATCCTATTAACTGGAGGTCGGTAATCTTTCCTGAGATTTAGCTGATTGGGGCTCAGCCTGTTTCTTCTGAGCTTGGGAAGTTTCATACTGGCTTCTCTCAGTGGTGTACCAGAGGATATATTAAGTGATATCACTGAAAAAATTGCTCGTCTGCCTCCACCTACTGGCAGAGGAACATAACCCACTCATCTGGACTAGTCTAATAGGATTCAAAGAAAGAAGATTACCAGGTATGTTAAAATCGTGCCTCCAGAAGGGGGAGGGGCACACTATGTGTTCTGGGGTGTGCAGAGCCTGGATTTTTTTCATTAATACTTATGGATCATATGTCAATTTTAGCAGGTAATGGAAAAGGTTCCAATAGTCAGTATCACAGAGTACTCCCTAAAATAAAGCCCTGCATGTAATCCAACCAAACTGTTTTTGATTAGAAAACTATTACTAATCTATTTTTGTAGTTTGTGGTTCAGTTATTTCAACCTTTTCTTTCCCCTTCAGGTATGTTGGTTTGGCACCGGACCCCGTCAGGAAGATACCAAATTCTATGAGTTTCGGACTTACGCTGTTAAACCAAAGAAGATGCAAGATTTCCTGAAGTTATGCAATGAACATATGCATCTTCGCACAGCTCATTCTGAGCTAACAGGCTTTTGGATCATGGAGCTTGGTGGTCTGAATAAGGTTTTTCATATATGGAAATATGGTATGAATGGTGTCACTTTCTAGTGCTGAGCACGATTTGAAGACAGTAGGCAAATGTTGCTGCATATTCCTCCTTGGATGACTGTCTATAGTTGTCGCTAGACATAAATGCAAGGAATGACATGTTTAAGAAAGCAAGCTGTTTCCATATTGATTAGAAAAGAAGACAATGATTGGCACTATTAAGGTGAGGCATTTATAACATATTTTCTCTATTGATAAGCAGGAAAATGTTTTCACATATGGGTAACATCATCCAACAGAGCCCCGCACAGGAACTTCCCTCGATCATTCATGCATGCATGCAAGCATTTTACCGCATGCTACCAAAGCACTGTCTTAATATTAGTCCTTTTCTTTCCATGGAGTCTCACGGACTTGTTTTGTCCTGTCTTTGTGCCTAAATGAAATACTGTATTTCCTGCTTGCTGTTGCCATTTCTTTGCGTTTTCCCATATTTTTCTGCTTTGTGAAGGTTTTTGGCACTCCAGCCAAAGTATTTTTGTCAAAATAGAGCTTTTGATTTCATTGCAGCTATTTTTCTGGACGACATGTCTTATAAACTTGCCATTGGGTTTAAAAAGTGACCAGGTGCTTGAGCACAATATCCATTACAGATACCCACAAATGGTGTCTCCAGTGTTTGGAAACCAACCATAAGCCCATTTCTTGTAATGTTTGTCTCCAGATGATAACACGAGAGCTCAAGAGTTAAGAGAAGCAATGCAAAATGATTTTTGGCACTTCTAAGTCCAATCCATTGGTGCATCGGTTTCAGTGACCTCAGATGCTGTATTGGATGATGGCAGTGATTCAGTAATGAGGAGTTCTCAAGCCCACTTGGAACAGAGTACCTGTAGATCTCCTCAACAACAGTCATCCGTCGATGTTCCCCTGAAGACGAGGATGGATTTGACCACATCTTCATCAGTATCAAAGAGAAAGGGCATCGAATATCGAGCAGAGACCCAGGTGCATTGACGAAGGAGCTCTCCATAGCAAAATGCCTAGAGCACTGAGGGTTTGTAGAAGCACCCCTCCAAGCTACCCTGAAGGGAAGAAAGCTCAGCCTCAAACCATTCTGATGAGTAGCGACAGCCTATTCATAACTGAGACCAGGGGGTCAAGGGGAAGTGCAGCATAAACTTCACTAGCTGTGCTTTCTTAGGGGGTGAGATTATAGTTCCCTATCCAAGTCTTGCTGGGTACCTTCATGTGGTGACCCCATTGTTCAAAATCTGTATTGAATCTCAGCAAGGTGACATTACGATTGAAGTAGGGATGAAAAAGAAAAATACATACTGGTCGCATGTTGCCCAGGATGAAAAGGTAACCACCTGCAGCTTACACACTAGGGCTAACGATGGTGGTTGCGATAGTGCAAGCACTGCAGATGTAGATAACGTCCCTGCCATAGATAAAGGCCATGCTGAGCATGTTCATGGACCCACTGTGGCAGGCGATAAACCACAAAAATTGATGAAAATGTTAAGAGGATTAACTATGGTTAAATGGACTGCTGCAGATAAGGTGGAGATAATGTACTGCTACTTTTATGCTACAAACCCTATATTTAAATCAAGAGGGTATACAAAGAAAATCAGGCCAAAAACTAGAAGAAAAGGGAAAATTGCCACAAGAAAAACTGCAAAAAGCAACAGATGCAAATTTTAAAATCTTTATTTTTGCAGATCAAAGCAAAGAAGTAAGTGAATGATAACATCTTGAAGCAACTAAGGACTTCCGTGAAAAAGGAGTTTGTAAACGGGGGCGCTGGTCGTGAATGTCCACAGTCTTGGCAAAGGCAAAATATTATTATGACTTGCAAAGGACTATGGGTGTTGTAGTTCATTCATACCAGAATCAGTCATTCACAAAATAATGAGTTGTGATGCTCGAGTGTAAGCAAAGAAAAATAGATTTTATTCATGGGGTTAATTCTCCCACACAGATTTACTTGGTAACACAAAAGGACACTTGCTTCAAGTATTGTGCTCAGGAAAAACAAAACATGATATAAGGTAACTGAACTTCTTAAGCAAAAATCAATAAAGACCTTGATGGGAAACAGAAAAGGTCTTTTTGATGGCTCCTGCTAATAACTTTCTTAGCAGTGCTCCAAAAGCAAAAACAAAACCCAAAAGTAACAAAAAAACTGTTCTTTATCAAGGATAACTTTCTTCTATTTACACACACAAAAAGAAGTTTCCTTTCAGAGCTCACGTGCACTTGTGCCTGGCTCAATTACCAATAATTAGCCAGCTGCAAACCCCTTTGCTGGTTCACTCTCTCTACGTGGCTCAATCCTACACTAAAGCTTTCTTGCAGACTTTTCTGGGTAGATAAAAGAACAAGTTACAGTTCCTTTTGGTGGTTGTTGTATTAGTGAGAAACTATTTTAAAACAGCAGCCTAGACAGAGAGCAATCCATGTATTCATTCTGATCATTTGATATATCTCCTTCTTCCTCAAATATCATGGAATCAATATCATGGTCTGGCTCAGAGGAATTCCTTAATTGATCACTCTCAGGATAATATTTGTTTCCCTGCTGTCTTCCTGGAGAAGAGCTAGGGCATAGATCAAAGTTCATACCTGAGCTTCCTTTGCTGTTAGGTTTCCTCTCCAGGTATCCTGGCCAGTAAGTAGTCCAGCTTTTATGTCCAGCCTTCCAATCAAGATCCCTGGACACTGGGTCTCTCTTCACATACCTTCTTGCACCGGTCTTAGGGCCCCTTCCAAATGCAGCCGTCTCCTTCAAAGGTGCCGTTTGGGAGTTCCTGGCTCTATAACCCCACTCCTCTGGCTTCCTCCAGTCCAATGGAGTATGCTTGCCTCTGGAATCACTCCTAACACACGTACTGCTGTGGGCTCCTTCTTTAGACCTCCAAGATGGAGTGGAGGAGTGGCCTAGTGGTTGGGGCAAGGTACTTCAGGCTGGAAGGTCCGGGGGTTCAAATCCCACTAGAGGACAGCAACCTTGGGCTGGAAGGACTGGGGTTTCTAGTCCCACAGGTGCTCCTTGTGGTCTTGGGCAAGCCACTTAACCCTCCATAGCCCATGTTCCCTGTAAAATAGTTATCTCCAAGTTATATTGCCCTGTTCAATGTAATTTCAGTTTGTTCAATGTAAACCGCACTGATGCAGAATAGCGCGGTATATAAGAGAATGTAAATAAATAAATAAGATGTCTTTCTCTTCTTCCTTCCACGTTGCTTCTGCTGTTGTAGTCCTCTCTCTTCTTTCTGTCTGCTCTCACGGTGCTGTCTCTGTGTAGAATATCCTTTACTTTTAACGTGCTTAGAGGGACGCTCCACCCTAGCACAGCCCAGGTGTGCTGAATCAAGCCCTGCCCTTGGAGATGAGTGATTGGGGATTACCTCATAGCTCTCCTGATTGAACACACGTTTCCCCACTTCAGCTCTTCTAGAGGCTGTTTGAAACCTGGTGCATTCTGGGACTGGTAGTCTTTTATGAAAACATTCTGTTTTAGTATTTCTACCAGCAAAGACAGGTTGCTTGTTCAGAGTCAATTCACCTCTTTTATAGCTCCCTCCTGAACTATGATAACCTTCCTTATCAAAAGTTACAGGGAAGAGGAGGCGACCTGGTTGAGAATATCAGAAGAAAGGAATACACAGAAACAGAAAGAGCAGTTGAGGGGAGATGGAGCTTGGAGATCTGGAATTGCAGGAGAGTGAGGTAACCACAGGACAGGTCAACCAGTCAGCTGAAGAGGAGGAAGAAAGGGAGGAGAAATACCCAGAAGTGGAAGCATTCAAGATCGAACTCCTAGCCCGCATGGAAAAAGATGAATATGCTAGATTTTAGGCAAGAAAAAGATTACCCAAGTTAAATTTAATAGCTAAGGTTAAAAGTATGATTATAAAGATGAACAAGGCCATATTCACTCTAAAGGGACCATTTATTGATATCACCAAAATAAATCAAATACAGTATTGTGCAGCTAAAATTATTGCTCCAAGAATAACACCAGCTAAAGTGCAGGGCCAGAAGAAAAAGAAAACGATAACAGTTCCTCCATGCAAAAAGCGCATTAAGGGAAAAATACAATCATTGCGTGTGGAGGTATCCCTAATAGTCTGGTATCTAAAAGGATTAACATCATCAAGATATTAAGGAAGTTCTCCAGGAACAAGCAGGAAGTCAATCCTCACATATGGGTGACGTCTGTGCCGACAGAGCCCTGCAGAAGCATCTCCCTAGCTTTCAAAGAAAGCCTTTGGGAGATGCCATCACACATGCGTGGTCCCCTTCCCGCCCAAGGGTGCCATCATGTTCAGTCTCCTTTTTTTCGTGGAGCCCAACGGATGTATGTCCTGCTCCCCCAGAAAAATCCTTGACAAAACTGTTCCTAAAATTTAGTTTTACGGCACCGTTCTCGGCCCCCTTTTTTTGTCGAGGTTTCCCTCGACCGGCATTCGTGATTTTTTTCGCCCGGGGGTCGTCAACCATGTCCAGGTGTCTCCCACCATGTCTCCTCTCCCAGTGGGTTCAAAAAATGTAACCACTGCAGTCAAACTGTCCATTACTGACATCCATGACTGCTGCCTGGGCCTGGACTTGGACCATGACAAGCACCTCCTGTGACCTCTCCCAGGCCATGTTGGTCAAAATCAACAGGAAACCGTCAGAGTGGCAGGAAAAGTTGTTCCCCAGGTTCGATGGCACCCACTTCCCCAGCATCAATTTCAAAGCCCAGCACATCTCGAGACACCCATGCGTCCTGAGTCCTGCGGCGTGGGGCCTCCGAGAAGACCCTGGAGCCGGAGAAGAGGAAGAAGTCTAAGTCCACTGAGATTGCACCAGTGAAACCTGGTAAAACCCCACTGAGGGACTTAGGCGACTGAGAAATGCCCCCCCCCCCCCCACCCCAAGTCCTCAAAAAAGGATTCCTTGGCTGGTGGAGACCATGCAAGGTTCCTTGAAGCCATAGTCCTAGTCAAGGATGCACTGCCAAAAGTGCCAGCGTTGGGCCTGAAATCCTTGGTGCCCGCTCCGAATGCTGCAGAGTCTTCTGGATTGGAAACCTGAATGGCAGTCCTGGAGCAGAACATCACTTCTATCCTGGTCCTGCAGCATGCGATGATGGCTGGTTCGTCCACCTCATCTGCCCTGACGACAGGGCCCTCTACTGTGTGGGAGTCCCCGCTCATCAAGCCGAGCATTGAGCATCCCTGGCCTCGAGACAGTCCTCTGCGCCGGTTGACGTCCTGGTTCCATTTGTTTGGTCTCTGGTCCTCGCTGGCCAATGTCCACGATTCTGACCCAGTTCCTTCACAGGCCATCGGTCCTTCAGCATTGGCCTCAAAGCAAGGAGTCACAGGGCCTCGTATTCATCATCACCGTTTGACTCTGAGTGGGAGACGGAGGACGAGGCATCCCTGGACACCAGAGGGCACTGAGACATCCCCTGTGATAAGGAAGCTTATCAAAGCTCAGGGAGTAATGACAAAAGAGGAGAATTCACTCTGATTAAGGGACCTGTGCTGGCAGGTTATAGAAATAAGACAGCTTGTTTCGTTAAAAGACTACATGTTCCAGAATGCACCAGTATGCAGAAAGTCCCTAGGGGAGCTAGAGTGGAAAAGCATGAGTCTAATCAGAGAAAGCATTATGTCATCCCTAATCAATCATCTTCTAGGAGAGAGCTTAATCCACAGCACCTGAAGAATGCAAGGGAGGAGTTGCAATCTAAGCCCTTTAAAACTAGAAGGGATTCTTCAGGAAGAGAGAACCGGAAGAAGGAGAACCAGAAGAAGGGGACCAGGAACCAGGAGAGGAGGAACAAGCAGGAGGAACAGAAGGAACAACCTGAACCTGAAGGAACAAGGACAAAGAAGCAGACGGTCCAAGAGAGGAACTCAGAGAAGTATGTATGCCTGGAGAGATTCCTGGGGGAAACAACCTTCAGAGGACTGGAGAAAGCCAGAGGTCTGGAGATCCACAGCCAGGGACCCTCAAGCAGCACCTAAGAAGAGGTCTGTTGCAGCTAAGGAGAAAGGGAGCCCAAATACCTCTTGGAGGACGTCTGGAGAAAAGATCCTGAGGTCCAGAGATACCAACTGGAGGACAGGACACAGAAGCTCTATTGCATACTGGCCAGAATACCAGAAGAAGCAGCCTGATGCTTGCCTGGATTCAGGGTATGAACTGTGAATGTTTCTCTAGCTTTGAGCAATGCAGACAGCAGGGAAACAGTTTCTCTCCATATAGAGGTCAGTTCATAAAACCCTCTGAGCCAGACAGAGAAAGTGAATCTATGTAATTTCAGGAACAAGGTTTAATATCTGATGGAGAGAATGTTTATATGGACTGTTCTTTGAGTAGGTTGTTAGTTTAGAAAAATCCTCCAAATAAGAGTGAGTAAACATCAAAAGGAAACATTCTAAATACTGGCTTCCCATAAAGTTTTGCTGGAAAGAAAAAGCTTTTGGGAAAGTTTGCACGTGTGCTGAAAGCAAGCTATTGATTGCAGCTAATTGTCACCTGTTGGTAGAGCAGAGCACAGCACAAGCCATGCACACGTGGGATTTAAAAGTTCTTTTCTGTGTGGAGAAAGAGAGCTATGTTTTTGTAAAAAGAAGTTTTCCTTTTTGGTTTGTTTCCACCTCAGCACTGCTAAGGAGTTGATTAGCAGTGGCTGTAAGAAAGCCTTTCTATTCCATAAAGGACTTTGATTCTTATTTGCATAAGCTTTTCAGTTGCCTTGTTTATATTGAATAAACCCTGGAGAAGTTATCTGGATGGTGTTACCAAATATATCTGTGTGTGGAATATTCACCCCATAAATAAACTCCAATTTTGCCTTACACTCGACCAACTACAAGTTTCTTCATTTAGTTAAAAGGCAAGGCTTTGTGTGAATGGACTTCAATAACCACAATCCTTTGCAAGACAGTTAATTTACATACTTGCCAAGGTGATGGTACCTTCATAACAAGCACCCCCTTTTACACCCCTCAGACCCGTCTCCCCCGGCACCTCGACTCCACTGTCCTCCCAGGGATGTAGCCTTCCATGACTTCATCAGGGATGTGGCCAGGGCCCTCTCTGTGCAGACCGAAGCGGAGGAGGACCCGCAGATCGAGAAGTTGGAGATTCTCCAGTATGAGACTCCACCCAAAGAAACCTTCACAGTGCTCGTACAGCTGTTCCTCGAGAGGCTGTTACTCCGAATGTAGGAGACGCCGGCACTGGTGCTGATAGTTAGCCGTTGGCTCGACACTATGTACTGAGTCCAGAAAGGACCGGGGTTCCACAAACCCCAGCTCCCACACAATTCTATGGTCATCGAATTGAACAAGCAAAAACTCAAGAGCTAGAAGACCCACTCCTCCGTCCCTCCCGGCAAGGAGGCCTGGGCTATCGATGGCCCTTGGGCGCAAATGTTATCAAGGTTGGATGCTGGGTTGCCGGATCCAAGCCTATGAACTCGACATAGGTATGTACCTAAAGGCACTGGGCAAGGAGCTGTCGGGGTTTGCAGCAGGCCTCGTCGGGGAACCCCTCCATCGGTTCCAGACCCTAACTTTGGGAGTGCGAGACTGTTCTAAGTTCCTCTCCTGGGCTGCCTATGACGGCTTTGAGTCAATGTCTCGAGTTGTGGTGCCCGGTATCAAGACCCGGTGCCAGGCCTGGCTGCAGTCCTCTGACCTTGAGCAGTGAGTCCAGGACAAGCTGCTTGTTGTCCCCTGTACTGGTGAGAACCTCTTCGGCAAACCCATGGCCAACAAAACTGTTGAGATTGAGGCCGACTTTGTGACCCGTCAGAGGCTCTCCAAGAAGATCTCATCCAATCCCCCACAAAAAACGTTGGGGGGAAAAGGACCCTTTTCCCGAGGAAAAAGGGTGCCTTTGCACAGGGTCATCAGTAACTGCCTTACTCTGGCTATTAGCAGGATTCTCACCTCAAGTGGCAGGGACAGGGGGGCTCAAAAGGCAAAAGCACCTAAGCCCCAGACCCAGTTCCCATCCAGTCTGGGGGAGCTTTTGACTCCCAGGGCAGGGCCTCCCCTCCCCCAGGAGACCTTCACCAGCGCACAGGGGGGTGCCTGGCTCTTTTCGCCCACAGATGGGCCTCAATCACCTCGGACCTTTGTGTACTGCAAGTGGTCAGGGAGGGATACCTCCTTCACTTACAACAGGTTCCACCCAGATTCTTTCCAGGAGAGCCAGTACAACCCCTCCTTCACCAGTCCCTGCTGCTCACAGAACTCGCAGGTCTTCTCAGGGATAACATAGCAGAACCTGTACTCGGACACCTGTGGGGCTAAGGCTTCTACTCCAGGTGCTTCCTGTTCCAAAGAGGACTGGAGGCCTCAGGCCCATTTTAGACCTGCAAAGCTTAAACAAGTTTCTAGTGAGGGAGATGTTCAAGATGTTTTCCCTTAGGGAAGTAGTGTTCCATCTCCACCAGGGAGATTGGCTTTGCTCCTTGGATCTAAAGGATGCTTATACACACATCCTGATCCATCCTTCCACAGGCAGTACCTAAGGTTTGTGGTAGGAGGAGGGCACTACCAATACAGAGTGCTACCCTTCGACCTGGCCTCCACAGAGGATTTTCACAAAATACCTGGCAGTGGTCACTGCCCACCTGTGTCTGCAAAGGGCCTTCATCTTCCCTTACCTGGACAACTGGCTCTTCTGCTGCAGCATTTGGGATTTATCATCAACTACCCCAAATCTCATCTCACCCCAGCCCAGAGTCTGGAGTTCATAGGTACTCAGTTGGATATCCTGCAGGCCAAGGCTTTTCTGCCCAGGGAAAGGGCAGACAACCTCAGAGTTAGCAACGAAGGTGCAGCACCATCGCTTGGTACCAGCCCATCTCCTCCTCTGCCTTCTGGGCTGCATGGCCTCCATGGTTCACGTGACTCCGCTAGTCCACCTGTATATGCAAACAGCCCAGTGATGCCTCTGCGCTCAGTGGACGCAAGCCAAGGGCAGATTGCAGGACAGGATCAGGTTAACCTGCTAGCTGGCGGAGTCCCTCGACTGGTGGCAACTTCCCTGCCGCCCCTGGGCTGGAATGCCCTTCGAGGCGCTCCCCACCCCAGAGGATCCTGAACACAGACACCTCCCTCCTCGTGGGGGGGGGGGGGAGGGGCGCAATGTGAGGTCTATCACACACAAGGCAGCTGATCCCAAGTGGAATCCCTGCTACAGGTCAATCTTATGTAACTCAGGGTGACTTTTCTGGCCCTATGGGCATCCTGTTACCGCCTGCGACACCAGTCAGTACTGGTACAGACTGACAACCAGGTTACCATATTCTACGTCAACAAGCAGGGGGGGCAAGGGATTGTACTCCTTCTGCCAGGAGGCAATGGCCCTCCTGTCCTTTATGGCTTGCAACAACATGCTCCTGTGGGTGGTCCACCTCCCGGGCCAGAAGAGCCTCCTAGCGGACAGACTCAGCAGGGTGCTCCAGCCACACGAATGGCGCCTGAACCCCTGGGTGGCCTCATGGCTCTTCTGCCTCTGGGAGATGCCAGGGATGGACCTCTTGCCACCCCAGACAATGCACAGCTGCCCTGCTTCTGCTCGTGGCAGCTGCACCTGGCGAGGGTAATGGCAGATGCCTTCCTGATCCCATGGATGGGAAGACCACCTCTATGCCTTTCCGCCGACCCCTCTGATCACCAGGACCTTCTTCATGGTCCAGCATGAGGGGGCAGTACTGATACTAATTCTCCCCAGGTGGCCCTGACAGCTGTGGTTCCCACTGCTGCTCTCTCTGTCAGTGGCACTCCCGGTCCTGCTGGGTCATGCCCTGGATCTCCTGATGCAAGAGGGTGGCTCCCTCCTGCACCCTAATCTGGGGTCTCTAATGTTAACAGCATGGCTACTTGCCGTTTGTGATATCTGTCATGGAAGATGGCCTTCCTGGTAGTTTTCACAACCACTCGCAGAGTAAGCGAGCTTCAGATCTTGGTGGCAGAGCCACCATACACTAGATTCTACAAGAACAGGGTGGTGCTCCGCACTCGCCTCAAATTCCTCCCAAAGATGGTATCTCCTTTTCACCTCAACCAGGAGGTGGTCTTTCCCACCTTTTTTCCACAGCCTCACGCCGGTCAGGAGGAAACAATACTCCATACACGGACTGTTCTACAGACCCAGGGCCATCGCAAAGCTCCTCAGCTTTTTGTTTCCTATGACCCAGAAGACTGGGGCATCCTGTAACTAAGTGAACTCTGTCCACAGGTGGCGGACTGTATTACCTCACCTTTGAGCGAGCTGGGCTCTCCCTAGACCAGTGGATCACAGCGCATCGTGTGAGAGCGATGGCCACAATGGTGGTGAACCTGCATTCAGTACCGGTGAGGGAGATCTGCAAAGCCGCCACATGGTCTTCAATCCATATGTTCGCAGCTCATTACTGCCTGGAAAGCAAGTACTCTGCAATCTGTTTGGGGTGTAGACAACTCCTGCCCTCCGACCCTTCTGTGTTCAGGCTACCAGAGTGATAGTGCCACTGAATGCTAGGGTCTTGCAGAGCCTCTCAGTGGGGGACTCATCTTCTGCAACTCACAGCTACCTGACTCTGTTCCTGGAGAAAACGGTCCTGCTTGTTCCTGGAGAAAACATAGTTAATCATCTGTAACAGGTGTTTTCCAGGGACAGCAGGAATCAGTCCTCACAACTCTCCCTCCTCCCCTAGGAGTTGCCTCTCTACCTTGTTTGTTTTTACTACCGTCCTAGCTATGTCATCTGATTGAGCAAGATGGCACCCTCGGGCGGGAAGGGGACTATACATGCATGGGTGGATCTCCCAAAGGCTTTCTTTGAAAGCTGGGGCGATGCTTCTGCACGGGCTCTGTCGGCACCAATGTCACCTATATGTGAGGACTGATTCCTGCTGTCCTTGGTGAACACCTGTTACAGGTGAGTAATTACGCTGTCCAAGACATCAAGCTGAAGCATGCTGCATTAACAGAAGAAGACCTGAAATTTATATGTTCCAACAGTAAACTGAAAGTAGCAGCAAAAGCACAAGAACTGCAAAGATATGCAGAAAACCAAAAATAAAGATATCAAAACAAGCTATTTAGAGAGAACCCAAAACAATTCTACAGGGAATTGGGAAAGAGCATTAAGATGGTAAAAGCACCAACCAAAGCCGAAACAGAAAGCTTCTGGAGAAAACTATACGAGGACCCTATAAAGCAGAATCAAGAAGCAGAATGGTTACCCTGCATACTGAAGCATTTAGAAAAATCAAACATCAAATGTATGGAATGGCCTGCAGTAATAACAAAAGAGCTGGAAAGCAGGTTAAAGCGAGCCCCAAACTGGAAGAACCCTGGTCCAGATGGAGTAACCAACTTTTGATTCAAACAGTTAACATCACTCCACCCAGACCTGGTGAATTGCAAAAATCAATTGTTTAAGCAACCAGACACCACAATGGCTTACCGCAGGAAGAACATTTCTTCTTTCAAAAGGGGACCCAAGTAGCATTCCTTAAAATTACAGACCGATAACTTGTCTATTTACAATTTATAAGCTGTTCACTGCAATAGATGCAGACAGAATATATGATCATATCAAGTCCAATAACATCATGACAATAAAACAAAAGGGCAACAGGAGAGGAGCATATGGCATAAAAGACCAGTTAATGTTGAATAAGACCATCATGGCCAGCGCTAAGAAAAGCAGAAATCTCAGTATAGCATGGATTGATTATAAGAGCTTTTGACAGCATCCCACACTCTTGGATAATAAATTGCCTTGAAATGTATAAAATAAATCCTGGTTTGATAGAGTACATTAGATTCACCATGACAATATGACAAACCACACCCCTAACATCAGGATCCAGTGAGGAATATTTCAGGGAGACTCCCTCTCACCCCTTCTCTTTTGTGTGGTGCTTATTCCAATGAGTACTCTCATCAACTCTTTGGGATATGGATTTAGCCTGAATCCTAAAGAAGGTAACAACACAGAAACAACATCTTATTTATTATTTGTAAATGATCTGAAACTCTATAGTTCCAGTGACTATAGAGCAACTGTGTGTGTGGTGAAAAGCTTTTCTGATGACATCAGGATGACCTTTGGCCTTGACAAATGTGCTGAGGCAATTTTTTTAGAGGAAAATTGAGCAAAACAGAAAATATCTCCTTGGTGAAGGTTGTGACGTTAAAGACCGGGAACAGGAAGGTGTATATAAGTATCTCCACCTCCCTAATGGACCTCCTCCACCCCACTCCTGCAAACAGATCAAGGAGGACTTTCGCCACCAACACATTAATAACCCCCAGTGAAATAACAAAATGCACTCAGCCAAACAAAGAACAGAGCATTTTTGTTCTACGTACCTACCCTCTGGAATGAGCTTCCAACTACCATCCGAGCGATCACTGATCTCGCCCAATTCAGAAAGGCACTAAAGCACCATCTTTTTCTCCTACACTACTCACAGACCAACAACACATTTTCACCCACCATACACCCACCCATCAGCCCAACCATCTATCTGTAAATAACTTACAACCCTGTACATAGTTATTAGGGTATGCCATGTTGCAACAACAGCTTAGTGACATCTTGCTCAAACTGTATATAGTTACCCCAGTTATAAATCCAAGTTACATTACCCGTTCAATGTAAGTATGGAGCAGGCCCACCCTGCTTTGTACAAAAATGTTAATTGTAAACCACACTGATTTTAAAGAGCGCGGTATAGAAAAGCATTAAAAAATAAAAATAGAGGAAGGAGCAATGCTCGAGCTGAAGTTACTGAGAAAAAAGATTAGTAAAGAATACTACAGGAGATTAAAATCATTATTGAAAAGCGCTTTGATATCACGGATAAGATACAAGCAATCAATCAACTGGCAAGTCCTGTACTTTCATACAGCTTTGGGATAGTGGACTATCTCTTAAAGATCTTGAAAAACTGGGTGTGCTAACAGAAAAACTCCTCCATGCCCATGAAGTAATTTACAAGAATCAGTGTATGCCAAGACTGTACATTCCTAGAGCTGAAGGAGGGCTAGGACTCATAAAGACTGACTACATATGTAGAGCTACTATCATAGGCCTCCAGGCCTACTTAACTGCATCCTCTGACTCAGTAAACCATTGTACATTTTATTTAAAAGACTCAGTGACATTGGAATTTCTGATATGGTTCTGAAATGGTTTATTTCTTATCTAACTGATAGAAAGTAGATGGTCAGATGTGGAAATGTTCAATCAAATCCATTTATTCTATGCCAAGGTATTCCTCGAGGTTCAGCTCTGTCTGCTCTACTTTTTAACATTTATCTACAGCCGATCTGCTCTGTGATAAGCAAGAGTAATATCAACTATGAGATTTACACAGATAATATTATCTTTACCCCTTTCAACAGTTGGATCACTCTTGGATGGCAAATTGCCTAGGAGCAATGATAGTCTGCCTTAATAAGTTACGCCTTGCAATCAATTTCACAAAGTCTGAAGTCTTTTATGTCGCAAGAAGCACCTCTTTCACACCACCTAAGAGTATACATATTCTAGTTTATGATCTAATTGTTAAGCAGCATGCAAAGTATCTTGGTATAACTCTTGACCAAAATCTCAACTTCCAAGAGTACATTAAGAGAATAACTAAAAAGGCTTATTAAACGTTATGAACAATCCAGAAATTAAAACCTTTACTAAATGAATGTGACTTCAGGGCGATCTGTCAGTCTTTGATAACACCTACTCTGGGTTATTGCAATATAATATTCCAAGGTCTTCCAATAAAATCAACATATCCATTACAGCTTGTTCAGAACACAGCTGCACTTATGATTATGGGAGTCTCCAAAATGAATCACATAATACCAGTTCTATTTCAGTAACACTCCAGTTCATATGTGTTGCAAGTTTAAATCGATTCTGATCATTTTCAAAATTATACATAATATTTTTCCAGCAACCCTTCAAACTTTAATTACGATGCGACCTAACAATAGACAGAGAGGATCTTCACCGTGTGTTATCTTTGTACTCTTCATCTCTTTTGAAATCTTTGTCAGGGCAATTAAGATCTATATCTGATATCAAGGATTTTAAAAAAGCTCCGAAGACTCAGCTCTTCAGGGAGCATTTTGGATCTGATATGTTAGCCTAGCCTATTTTGTTTATTTATTCTCTTATTTTATGCTTTTGTGAAACTCCAAGTTAACATTCTCTGTTTAATGTATGTATTTTGTGTTGATGTAAACCACATTGAATTAGAAATGGAGTATAGAAGACCTGTTAAATAAATTAATAAATTCATTAATAAGTAAGCAAAAAGTGCTAAAATATGAGAGTAAACATCCAGAATCTGTCTCCATCATCAACCTTGGACAGGCATTCTGACCTGAAGGAATGAGTGAAAGTCCACAAGCCATGCATAGGGAAGGAAGTAACAGAATTTGCAAAACGAGAGAAAAAACTCTTCAAAAAATTAGATCAACAAACAAGGAAAGACAAGGGACAGTTGCACAAATACAGTATGAAATACAGAGTTTTACTCCAGGAACCCTTTGTCGATCAAGAACGGACACATGAATACTTAGGGAGGGGTGAACTTAAAACTAAGGATATGAGGTTGATAGTTGCATCCCAGGTCAGAGGCTTACTGACGAGATGTTTTACAGCAAGCACTGAAAAAACTGGCAACACAGACATATGCCAATTCTGTAAGAAAGACCTGGACATGGTGATTCACCTCATAGCTGACTGTGAAGTTCTGATGGCAGAAAATTTCTATACAGAAAGACATAATAAAGTAGTGTGCCTCATCCATTGGAAACTCTGTAAGCACTACAATATCACTGTACCCGAAAAGTACTGGGATCATGACCCTAAGAGAATTACAGAGGTTATGATCACTTGGGATACTCCCATTCCGACCGATAAACTGTTGGATGTGAGAAAGCTGATTAAGAAGAAAATCATCAGAACGGCATTGATAATAGAGGTGTCAGTTCCAAGCGACTACTCTGAATCGCGTGGTAAGGCAGAAGATCCTGAAATACCAGGAAATGCAGTCTGAAACCAAGAAAATGTGGCAGAAAGATACAGAAATATTTCCCATTGTGTTGGGTGCCACAGGCTTGATAAAGAAGAATTTTCAAGCACATCTTGACAAACTACCCATACATGTTACATATTACGAACTCCAGCAGGAGATTCTCTTTGGCATGATGCAAGTACTATGCCAATCATTAGCAGTAAATTTGAGAGACTGTGATCATATTCCACATGCTCTGGCTTAGAAGTGAGATTCATGATTGTCATGGTATTCGCAAAACTAACCCATTTGGAGAAACTGCCCCGAGACCAACTAGCCGATATGCCTCCATGCCCACCAACAGATTCTGGGAGGATCAGCCGATTCTGCTGTTCCCCTCTGTACCTTTTGGTGATGACAGGCTTGGAGAGTCACCTTCTAAGGGCTGTCAAATAAATAATCACAATGCTCTTTGCCATGCAGCAGCTCAAAGCCTTGATGACTGCTAGCATGGCACAATGAAGCACTAAGCCTATCCTCGACAAATGTCCTGTTTCAAAAGGAAATGCTTATTTTTGCTTTTTAAAAAAATTCCGCAAGCTGGGCTGCTTCAGTACAGTACAGCACAGCTGTGGGAGTAAGCAAAAATGCTCCCATGGCTGATTTAAACGTTAATACTGCCACAATGATCTGATACTACTTAAGCTGAGGAAGTCATTTTTGCAGCCGTGGCTTTATTAATTCTTACTACAACTGTGGGAGCATTTTAATTTGCTCCCACTGCTGTACTGTACTGAAGCAGTTCTGGCACAAATTAAGTCTGTTAAGTGTTAGCCTCAGTGCAGTTGGAGAGTCATGGCTGCAACAGTGGCCCACTTGTACTTGGTCTCCATTGAAGAGATATGCAAAGATGCAATGTGGACTTTGGTTCACGCCTTCACTTGTCACTATTGTTTGGATGGGAATTTCCGATGCAACAGTATATTCGGTCAATTAGTACTATAGAATCTTATCGGGGAATAGTATCCAACTCCACGCCTAGGCCCATTTCCTTTCAGTTCAGGATACCTTAAAACAAAATTCGATAAAGGCCTGTTGCCAACAAATGTATATCTTTATAAGCCTATGTTAGGATATATATAAAAGTGGACTGTTGTAGTTGTTATGGAAGGACAGACTAGATAGGCCATGTGGTCTTTTTCTGTCGTCATGTTTCTATGTTTCTATGTATTCTCCCTGTTTTTGTTCAAGGCAGCCTGTAGCTAGGGATTTCCATATGTGAAGACTTTTTTTTCCTTCTTGTTCACAGAGAAAGTGTAGTTATTCACCTGTATTAGGTATTCTCGGTAGACAGTAGGAAATGTCCCTCCCCTTGTAGTTGTATTCCGCTCAGCTCTATATAGGATTGCAGATAAGATGGCAACACAGCAGCAGGCGGGAAGACTTATGCATGCACAGTCAAAGTTGTAAACGCTTCTGCAAGGATCTGGGAAAGCTCCCATGTGGGGCTTCATCAGATGGCATCACCCATATGTGAGGACTTTCCTGCTGTACAAGGAGAATACCAATTATAGGTGAGCAGCTATGCTTTTTGGAAAAACAAATCTGGCAGCAGTTCTATACATACTGTTGTTCAGTCCTGAATAATGTATTCACAGTGAATATGAAGGTATATTTTAGGGGTAAGGAGCCGTTTCAAGTGCATGAGATGGGTCTTTCTAAAATAGATTTATACAACCTTTTGTTCACTTACTGCAGGCCTTGAGAATTTTTTTTTTGGATTTAGAAGCCAGGCCAAAATTTTAGGAGCCAGTAATTGTGATCTCCTCGTGCACCCGCACCCCCCCCCCCTCCCAACCACCACTACCATCATCATCATCGTCGCCAGTATTCACTGACATTCCTCCATTTGTAAACTCATACATTTCTGGGGAGGGTGGAAGTTTGAAGAAAGATGAAAAAGTGTGTCTTGTTATGGTAGCAGAGGCTGTATAAGGCATCTGTAGACAGAAATATATAGATAGCAAGTATCTATATATAATGTGTGTGTGTGTGGTGCAGTGGTGATTTGCTTGTCTGTGCAAGGAATGTGGCAGTAAGTGCATTTGTGCATGCGGGACTGGCGTGCGTGGATGTGTGTGTGTGTGTGTGTCTCTTGTGCAGAGGTGTGTAGGGTGGGGAGTGGGGTGCTTGTGTGTGGTGCCTGTGGTGTGTAGGGTAGAGGGTGGGGTGCTTGTGTGTGTGTGTGTATTTAGGGGGAGGGGTGGGATACACCATTTGGCATATACACATTGTCCCTTCTGGATTTTACAAGGACCTCTCCTTTAGTTTACTGGAGGTCAGGTGGCAGCCTTGTCTTTTTTTTGGAGAGCTAGTGGTGAGATGCTTGGTGGCCTTGCACCCAAATATGGCCCATTTCTGGCAGGGAGTTAAGCACCTGTGTCCTCCCTTGAGATTGGTTGTTCCTTCCTGAAATCTCAGTTTAGCTTTTCGGACCTTGATGGCTGAGCCGTTTGAGCCCTTGAGGAGGGCTACACTCAAAGATTTTCCTTTAAGGCTATCTTTTGGTCATGGTCTGCTTGGCGAGATGGAATTGTAGGCCTTGTTGTGATGAGATCCCTGTCTGTCATTCTCGGAAGAGGCGTTTATTTATGGGTTGTTCCTTTCTTCTTGCCCAAA
This sequence comes from Ichthyophis bannanicus, assembly GCA_033557465.1. Classification (NCBI taxonomy): domain Eukaryota; kingdom Metazoa; phylum Chordata; class Amphibia; order Gymnophiona; family Ichthyophiidae; genus Ichthyophis; species Ichthyophis bannanicus. The sequence goes on along the minus strand of CM066032.1, from coordinate 910,043,129 downwards.
ATGGTGTCACTTTTCCATGTCAATCAGGTGGTCTGTTTGCCTTCATTCCCAAAGGAACATTGCCAGGGGAAGGATAAGGACCTTCACCTGGTGGACGTTAGGAAGTTGCTTCCCTGATACCTAGGGGTCACTAACTCCTTCCGAAAGATGGACAGATGCTTTGTCCTTTTTTACAGATCGTGCAAGGATGAAGCGGCCAAGTCTACCTTGAGCCAATAGATAAAGTAGATGATAGCCTCAGTCTATCTGTTGTGGAACCGGCCATTCCTGGAGGGCTTGCCTGGACATTCCACACAGGCTTCCTCCTGGGCTTAGTGTATCTTGGTCACTCACATAGACGATTGTTGGGCAGCATTGTGGTCATCCCTTTCCACCTTTGTCAAGGATGACCACTTGGCTGTCCATGCTTGGGCAGTCACAGCCTTTGATACAGAGATCTTGGAGGCTGTCGTGGCTTCTTCCCACCCATTGAAGGGGTAGCCTTCTTATATCCCACTTGTCTGGACTGGTCTAGCAGGGCAATATGAAAGGTGACATTTTACTTACCAGATAATGTCCTTTCCTTGAGTCCTGCTAGGCCAGTCCAGGAGCCACCCCTATGATCTGCTATAATTTTTATCTGCTGTGATTTGCTATTTTCTGCAGTTTGGCCCTGTAAGCTATATTCCTCTTGGCAGACCTTCCATCTGAAGTTTATTCTGTATGTAAGGTTCCTTGGACTGTTAGTCCTTGTAACCCTCTTTAAAGCTGTTTTCAGTCAGGAGTCCTGCTCATGGCTTGGGTAAGAATACTGAGGAAGTATGGTTGTAGGATGAGGTCATAGGAAACCTCTAGATTTTTTTTCTCTGTCTCTACTTCTGCTGGTAGGAGAACACAATTCACTTGTCTTGAATTGTCTGGTAAGTAAAATATCACCCTAGTATTTTATTTCTTCCAGTTATACATCCATCTAAGAGTGGTATGTTTAGATTATAGTATTGTAAGAATTGCCTTGTAGGTAGATTCTAAACAGTTGCTTTGTTACTGGGTTCTTATAAAATGGTTGAGCTGCTGTTGTAGTGGATTTGCGCCCAAGATGGTTTCTTTACTAGATGGGGAAAAATCCAATACAGCTTTACTTCTGTGGCGCATGCAGTCCCTTCCTGAAAAGCTGACCTCCACACAGGAGCTCTTTACACTTGTTCAACACTTCAGTAAGTTCAATGCTTGGAACGAGCCCAAGCTATGAACTGGAATGATGGTCTCTTTATTTCCAGTTTATTCAAAAATGAAACTTAAGGTACATCACAACTTCAAACCAGCTTTTGCAGTCCACACCATCCCTCTTAGACATTTTGCTCTGATACTGGCTGCATTAAGATAGAAGTACCATTTTCTCTCTCCAGTAATGGCAGGATAGATTTGACTAACCGTCACATGGTATGCTGCCATATCTTCCCTTGTTAGAAGCTGGTCCTAACCTAGATCTACTTTTCTTCAGTCATTGGAGATGAGAAACCCTGACATACCAGAAGGAGAGTGCCTGATCCTGAATTTCCTAGTATTTCTGTAATCAGCCAGGGCGTTTAGCGGCTGCATCATTCATGGTAATCTTTGCCCCAAGTTTATAATGAGATATGCAGTCCAGAACTCTGCCTTTCCACTGGTGGCAAATAGAAAGTCCACAGTCTTACAAATGGCACATCTGCGGAAAAAAGTGTTAGCATAATTTTTAGTTCTCTTCATCTTATCAATACAGTGGAAAGGAAGCTAAAAAAAAGAGGTGATTATAAAATGCTATACCAAGAAGAGAATCTGGAGCAAAACTGAAAAATATTCCTTCACGGAAGATAATGACTGCATGAAACTGCCTCTGCTGCAGTGATGGAGATAAAATCAGTAGCTAATTTCAAGGAAGTGGGGGATAATCAAGAGGATCTTTAGCCAAAAAAGATGTTAGTGGAAAGCGAGAGATCTGTTAGGTTCAGTGGCATTGTCTTGTGAAGAAAATTCCACATCTCATCATATCCTGTGTTACTCCCATTGCATTGCACATTAAGTTATGATTAAAGCTAAAAAACAAAGCTAAAAGAAAAGCCTCCTACATATGCATATGTAGGAAAAACCTTGATGAATCTGGCTGTTAGATTGGGCTGTTTGAAGATGGCAGTTTTACTTATGGCCAGTATTCCAATCTGCGGGAAAAATATTGGGGGAAATTTTCAGCATCAGTGACAACCACAATAGTTTAAATGCAGGAATTAAAATTATTATGTATATTCAGCACCACTGAACATATATGCAATACGGTCAGCGCTACTGCTGCTGCAGATTATCTGGATGGAGATAAATATTCACTCTATCTGGATATTTTTGTGGCTTCTTCCTCACTTTGCCCTCCCTTTTCACTATATGGAAATGTAATGCATCATGATTCAAAATACACAGATAGTGGAGTTATATTCCCTGGCCACCTGTGAATGTATAACTGTATGTCGGCCCAATGAGTTTTAAGGATAGAATAGCTGCTTGCCATTTTTTAGCAGTCTGATATGAATGTGAGAACTGTTAGGGCAAAATAACTCTTTCAGTCATATTTAGAACTCTAGTCAAACATTTTTGTTTCTTTCTACTGGACCTTATGGGAGTAATTTTTTAAGGAGTTGCTGAAAGCTGCGTGTCATTTACAAGAATAAATCACAGTATTTTAGTGCTTTAAACGCATAAATGACCACTTATACACGCAGTTTAAGCAGCCACTATTCTGAAAGTATGTGCATTGGCAGATTGCACTTTCACTGTAGGCATGTACGGGAGTGGAGAAGGGCAGAATGCATAGTTATGTACATAGATTATAAATTATTATAATTGGCACATATACTTTAAAAAAACCTAGGTGCAGGCAATTACATGAACTATAGGTCTGGTGTAAATGATCATGCCTAGATTTAACACGTATTTCCATATAATCCTGCTAGACCAGTCCAGAAAAGTGGGTTGTGTCCTCCTACCAGCAGATGTAGAGACCGAGAAACATTCCAGAGATTTCTTATGACCTCATTCTGCTATTACCTCTAGGGGCATACCTCAGTATTTCTCTGTCTCCAGCAGATGGTGGATGCAAGTTTTTACAGCTCTGATGAAATCTGAAAAAAGGCCCTAAAAAAGATTGATTTCACTCGTGAGTCACCATCCTCAGGGTGACTGACCAAAGTGCAGTGCTGGAGGTTCAACTAGCATCACCTTTAAAACTGGTTCTCTTTTGGGTATTGCCATATGAAGGAGGGGGATTGGTTCAGCTTCTCATCCTTATATCGCTAAGGTCCAGTTGAACAGCCAGAATTTATGGAAATGATTTTGGTCACGGATTCTTCAAGCCTCACACAACTCGGTGTCCCTGCCTTCCTCCCAACCCCTGGTTCTCCCTCAAAGATTGGAAGAAGGCTTCTCAGAGGTATGTGCCTGCGGGCTCTGGCAGCAGAGGAGCAACACTGAACCTGGCATGGTTTGCCTGCCTTGGGCTCTCTGGAGGCGAGTAGTAAAACTGTCACTGTCTTGTCTGGCTTGTTTTGTGGGGGCTACCCAACATTGTCTGCTGTGTGTTGTGTCTGTTGGGTTTGGACCGTTCAGGGCGTCTGTTGGTGCAACACCATTTTTCCTGCCTGCACATGTTAGCTGTACTTTGTGTGCTTTGTACAAGCCTTACTATGCTAAGCGTTAAATATGCTGCTTTAATAATATGTGCCAAAGCCACACAGAATAGTGCCTGCACAGCCATAGCGTGCAATATTAATGCTTGTGTGGTTGGAGTGTGCGCTGCCTACACCCTAAGCTGTGAAGCCAGGCTGTAGGCAGTGTCTAAGATTTCACATTGTTGGCACAGATGCTTTCTTCTAAGTAAAGCTGCCTCGTTTGGGGAAAGCAGAGAGTTACATCACTGGATTCTGGTTTCTGAGATTCTTGCATGAAAACTGCAGATGTGTCTTTAGAGGGCCCATCTCCCTGCTTTCAGCAAGGGGGCATGGGTGCCCTGGCCTTTTCATCTTCACTGCAGGAGGCAGCAGATGCAATGGTGAAAAAGGATGATCTCCAGGCCTTGGACTCGAGCATTAGCTCTACTGGTTGCTCCCCTTCTCTTTAAGGTCTCGATGGCAAGCCTTTCCCTCACGATTAGGGACTCTATTCATCAGGGAAATCCCAGATTTCGGGTTTTTCTCCCTGGAATTCTCATTTCTGTAGCAAGCGTGGTCTTTCTGATGTGGCAACTCAGATCCTGAGGCAGGGTCTTTCTGATCTCTTTCCGCTCGTTCAGAAGAAGGGCCAGTGGCAAGTCAAAGCCTGACCAGAGTACTGCCTCCTAAGTGATCTTGACAGAGATTGGAATCTGGAGATTTGGATTGCCTTTCATATGACCGAAGCCTGGAATCCAGTACTGATGCCTTGGACGATGATTCCCAAACCTGGAGGACAAAATATCTTCGCCTTCAGAGGATCGTGATGATTCCAGTATTATCCACCCCTTCAGAAAAGGAGGAACTGACTGCTCTAATTGATCAAGTGTCTTCCACTCTGCATTTGGCTGACTCTCTAATGATAAAACAGGGGCCACAAATGCAGCCCCACCTGCAAGGGGTTCAGAAATCTACAAGGGCCTTTCCTTTTCTTGAGGTTATCGAGAGCATGGTTCGCCTTAGTGTGGGATTTGTCTGACTCTCCAATGAAGAGTCTGAGGGTTATTAAGTAACTCTATGCCCTCCCATAGGAGGACTATACTGCATGGTTTAAGACACCTCGGATGGATGCGCATGTCAAGGCAGTCATTAAGCAGACCATCGTGTCCCACTAGGTGGAGAGTCCTAAAGGATCACCTGGATCATAAGATGGCATCTCTTTTATCTTCCAGTTGACTGTGTATATGAGCCTGACCTTGCTTTGTTGACAGGCCTTGAAACCAGATCATCCAGAGCTGCCTTCTCATCTCTAGGAAGAGCAAAAAAAAGAGGACGACACCTGGCCTGATCTAGTTATCCGAAGAGCAGATAAGGGTGATGCAATTGTAGTATGGGCCTGAGGAGATTATTTGCATGAAGCAGAACGTCAGTTGATGGACACTAATGTTTATGAATGTTTGCAGTTGGATCCTACTAAAGATTTACAGAAGAAGATTAAAGATTTAACTGGGTGGACTCTAGAGGCTAAGATCATTTCAAAAAAAGAATGTTTGTTTTTGAATGTTCAATCTCCTGTTTTAGCCAAATTTTACCTACTTCCAAAAATACATAAAGATTGTTTATGTCCTCCTGGTATGCCAATTGTTTCCACTAGGGGCACAGTATTGGAGCCGTTGTCTGTGTTTGTGGATTCTTTTTTACGTCCCTTGTTGTGGACATCCCATCGTATCTTCGGGATACTACTCAATTTTTGAAAATTTTGAATGAGCATTCAGCATTGGCAGGGTCTCCAGCAGTTTTGTTAGTCACGTTAGATGTGACTTTGTATACATCGATCCCACAGGCGGCAGCATATAAGGCAGTGGAGAGTTATCTTCGTGGTCGAGGGGACTTGTCGGAAGAACCGCTTTGTTTTTTGTTGCAGTTAGCTGAGTTAGCTATTTTTCAGAATCATTTTATTTTTGAGGGTACTATTTATCATCAGATTTCTGGAGTGGCAATGGGGGAGACGTTTGTCCATTGCAAACTTGTTCATGGCTTTGTTTGAGGCGAAATGGATTTATGAGTCTCCATTTGCATCTCATATAAAGCTCTGGTGCCGTTTTATTGATGATATTTTTGTATTGTGGTATGGCACTATGGTAGTTTTTCAGGAGTTTCTTGCTTGGTTGAATAATTATGATGATAATATCCAGTTTACGAGTACTTGTAATGCTAATGAAATAGTGTTCCTAGATTTGGTGGTACGGAAGGGTTTGAATATTTTGGATAACTTTGGTTCATAGGAAACCTACGGATAGGAACATGTTTTTGCATTATGGTAGTGCGCATCCACTTCGGCTGCGGCATAGTCTCCCTTTCTCGCAATTTGTTTGGTACCGCAGAAATTGTTCTGATGATAAGGATTTTAGGTGACAATCTAAGATTCTGGCAGAGAGTTTTAGATCTAGGGGATATCCGAGGGGGGTGATCCAACAAGCGTACAAAAGAGCATCATTTAGTAATAGAACCTTGTTGTTGACGCCTCGTGAAAAGAATGATCAGGATGATTCGGATCAGATAAATCTGATCTCAAAATACTCTCCGTTTAGTTCCCATATTCAACGTATTATTAAGAGACATATGAATGTGCTATGTATCATTCCAGGTTTAGAAAATAAAACAATCAGATGTGTGTGGAAACGGCAACGGAACTTGCAAGATTGTCTGTGTCCCTCAGTATTACATCCCTTAGGTCATAGGATGGATTATGAAGGGGGGCACAGGGTTTGCGGGAGTTGTTCGATCTGTGGGGTTTCCAGTAATATTACTCAATTGGTTTATGGTGGTAGGATTTTTAAATTGAGGAAGCAAACCTCTTGTGATTCCCCTTTTGTGGTTTATGGGATTCTGTGCCCGTGTGGATTATTGTATATAGGTAAGACTGTGAGATCTTTTAGAAGACGCATTTTGGAACATAAAAGCAGGCTATCGTGTAGGGTATGTGAAGCCCCGATAGTCCAGCATTGTTGTGAGAAGGGCCACTTGTTTACTGATTTACGTTGCTTCTGTCTGGATCAGGTGCTAACGGGTCGAGAAGGACATAACTCAAGAGCAGTCTTTGGTATTGTGTGAACAGAGGTGGATTTTTACAGTACGTACTGTGATACCTGAAGGCTTAAATGCACAGATCGACTGGGGAATCTGTATTTGATTAGTAGTCAGCGTTTGCTGATGCTAGTGGGGGTGGAGTTTGCTCATTTAATGAAATAATGACGTTGAGCAGGAGGATGTGTTTAAAAAGGGAGTTGGGATCTGGGTGGATGCATGCGCGTTGTCTTTGGAGCTGATAGTCTTGTTTAAGCAGAGCTGAAATGTGTGCAGCTGGTGGTTAGCGTGCTGTACACTGGTGCGTTTGGGTGAGTGAGATGTTTTTTAAGTGTAACAATGTTTTTATGTTTTGGGATAGATGTATTTCATAATGGCTGGTGTCTGTTTCTGTTTTTAGTGAATAATATCCCCCTGAAGAAGTGATATGATATGCAAAATGCTTGTGAGCACTTGATTGAGGCGTCGGGGTTGGAATGACCACGTTAAGTGTGAAAAGCTAAGTTGTGGAGTTGCAGGTCTTCCATGTATTATCTGGGGATTTACAGAGAAGGTCATTGATATGAAAGGGCAATTAAAAAATTTGGTGTTTGTGATTTTGTGTTACGGTGAACACCGGCCCGCTAATGCTGAGACCTTCCTTCTGTAAGAATGAACTATGCTAATAACAGTAGCAGTTTGAAGAACGGATTTAATCTACATTTTGCATAGGAACATTTCTGTTATATTTGAGTGTGTTAGTTGACTTTTGGCCTCGCAAACCACAGACACACACATACTCTCACTTTCTATCACAAAAATATGATTCTGCCCTAAAGAGGCCCTGAACCTATACATAACAGCTATGATATAATATAATCACATGGGGTATCAGGACTACATATATCATCTCTGTTTCTCACCCAAAAGGGAATCTTTTCCCTGCATGCCCATACTTTCCCTGCATCAGTAGTCCCATTTTTCTGAACATGGGAATTTTTAGGGTCCCATATATTGGCTCCTTTAGCACAAACAGCACATAGGTGCATAGACTGAATAAACACTATTGCTCTTCTTAATATTTCTCTAAAGGTGTTTAGAAATGTTTCTTTACCTTAGAACATTCCCTCACCTCTGCTCCCTGTACCTTATGACTGCATCTTGTATTTTTCCAGACTTCAGTCACACCAGTTCAAAACATACTTGTCACAGCCATTCTTCTCTATGGGATGCATTGTGGAGCACAGCAGAATGTTTTCTAAGCCCTAACCTTATATCACGTTTCAGCAGGAATAACTTGGACGTTTCCGGGAAACACTCAATACACATTATACGTCTCTGTGGCTGACCATACTACCGTTCTGCCCTCTCCCACCCACGTTCTAAGTTCCCTGTGCTAGCGCTGTGGAAGTGCATGTCAGCAGTATGTCAGTATATGGTTGTGGACTTTTCAGCAGATAAATATCCACACTGCACATACAAACCTCTTATTCGTGCTCTGGAATGACCTTCTTAATGTTTAAAATTACTGCTTTCAACTCAGACCCCCCCATAATCTTCCCCTAACCCCCCAGAGCCTTTCTGTCCTATAGCCCTTAATCCTCCTCCAACCCCTTCCCTATGTCTCCCCTTCTCTTCACTCAGCAAAATTGCCATGACCTGGAAGAAGATGTCGCACCAGGCTAGTCTCCCGAGCCACCTGGCCACAACCCCACCCTGATCCCCCTGCTTCAGCTAACAAATCATTCCACTCAGAACCACTTTCATTCTCTTCAGTCCCGCATCCAAGTACCCTATCACACCCCTCTTGCACACATCTTTCAAACATTCAAAGTCCTTCAGACTCCATTAGGACTATAGTCCAGAATCTCAGGGAGTTGCCTTGGCCCCCTCATAGGCCTTTATACAATTATTACAATTCTCCCTTGTCCTCTCCCAAGCCATCGGTCTGCTTTTCCATCCACCCAGAAGATCTTTTCAGCCGCTTGCCACCAATCTGAACTGTCTGCCTGAGCAGCTCCCTTTGTGGCTTCTTCTGCTTAAAGGATGATATCTTGGCCCCCTCCTCAGGAATGTTGTTCAATCTGGCCTCCTTCAGCACAGTCCTCACTCTCCAAGGAGTCCCCTTAAGTCATCAACATAGTAGAAAGAGCCAACAATACTTAATTGCCTCATCCTGAAGGAATTGCGTAACCTCCCGCAACTCATGACACCTCTGAATTGTGATGACTGAGAAGTTTTGGAATGGTCCTATTCGATGCCCCTTCCATTTGAAGCGACCTTTCTCAAGGGCCTACTGCATTACCTGCACTGTTCCCTCTAAGCTGTGCGCGCGCGCACACCTCGCCGAGCAAGCGCACATACTTTACAACAGAGCGCACAAAAATTTTGGTTCTGATTCTGATAGAAAACAACACAGACATCTTAAAATTTAAAAGTTGTTGTGTATTTACGGTTTTCAAAGTTCTACAATATTTTCTAGTGCAATCAATGTGGTGTACATACTGTACTCTGACATGTAGTCAAATTTTAAAGTATATAACTCCGAGTGTCGTCATGTGGCACACAAAAATTTAACCTTCCTTCAAAAGCTGTACAACTGATATTTTATGCGCACACAGCCTACAGAAAATTAGAGGGAACATTGATTACCTGCTCTTTTAGCTCTAAGTCATATCGACAAGCTATGATATCCCGCGGCATATTTTCTCTATGCAGCCCCAGGCTCCTTTGTGTTCAATCTATTTTGAGCTGTGCTGGTACTTCTCCCACCTCTTTGCCTTCCTGCAGTAAGGTCCCACATAATTCTTTGACCACTTGCCCAGCATCTGAGAAGGACTCAGGCTCAGGGAGCCCACAGATCCCCACATTATTCTGCCGGGATCTATTTTCCAAGTCCTCCAGACTGTCGTGCTATTCCTCCTGTGTCTCCTTTACATGAGGCACTTCCTGCTGCAGCTCCGCGATTTTGCTTAGCCTGTTCATCAGCCCACTCATCCAAGTTCACTAGCTACTTGCCAGTATCACCCACCTCTTGCTTAAAATTGGTCACTGCCTGCAAGAGTTCACTTTTTGGTAGCCAGCATTTCCTTTGTATTTCTTGTTTAATTTCTGTAAGCTGGCGTCGCATCTCTCACTTGCCTTACTCTCAGAGCTTGTGATCATGGATACCATTTTCTCTCTCCACAGCTCCCATATAATTTTCATTTGGCTGTGCTCACCTTCTTCATCTTTAAACTTGAAACACTCCAGCTTTATCCTGGCCAACATTGCCTACTGCAGCTTCTGCACTCAAAAGCTAAGCATATCGGGGGTGGATTGAGAAATTTATCACTGCTTTTGCTCTGAGCCGGTATGGAGCTCTATGCTTAGGCAGCTGTCCTCGAGTGTGACGTCACTTCCCCAACAATGAGTTTTGTAAGCTTCTGTTTACTGTGCAGTAACTGAGCATGTACGAAAAATGATTTATAAAGGAAAAGTGAATCGATATACCATCACCATAGAAAGTTTAATTCTATGTTCTTTAGTAGTTTGATAATAAACAATGCAATCAAGTTGAGCAATGAGGAATAATGAGGCAAAACCTGCTCCAGATTTATCCATTAAAATATTCCAGTATGTTCATGAGAAATATGATGGGGCAAAACTGGAACAATTCCTTCATGCAATGCCTTGTAAAAGTCTTGACAAATTTTTCACATTCTGCATCTAAATAAAATTCATTTCAAAGTGCATTAAAGAAGTAGTTTTGTTTCACTGATTTTCTATTTTGCTTAGGTCTTTTCATCCCTTGATTACCTGGTGGAAGCCCCTTCTGTAGCAACAACAGCCTTGAGTCATTTGGAATAAGTTGTTGCTCATTTTTGGTAAAATAGCCCAAGCTCTTTCAAGATGGCTGGTACTGCAGGGTTCAAGTCTTGCCACTGATGTTTTTATTGGATTCAGGTCTATGCTTTGACTGGGCCATTAAAGGACATTTCCTTTCTTCGTGACTTCTGTTTTATGCTATTAGCAGTGGCAAAGCCAGACCTGAGCTTTTGAGGGGGCCCAGAGGTAACATGGGTGAGCTCTAGTCATACGCGAGTCTGAGCTGTGCTAGTTACACTCTAATTCCTTAGAGTGCATCTGCAGACAGATTTTCAGGTAGACAGTCTGCAACATTAAATCAATTGCTGAACATATAAATGCATATAGTATCGCAGGCTTGTCTGCCACCATGCCCATAGAATAACATGGGTACATGAAGCAGATAGTGCATGCTAATATTTAGGAAACGTCATTCATCATATACATATTATAATTTACAAAATGAATTAAAAACAAACTGAAACATTTCAGGTTATAACACATCAGTCTGTTGGCTGAGCTCAGCAGATTTTTGATCTGACCTAGCATGGCACATTTTCTTTTCATGTCTTCGGGTGCTGCTAGGATGCTTCTATTTGCTACTAATGCAAAAAAAATGTTGATAAAGAAGTGTGAAAGCTGTGTTAGTACACTGTAATGATAGTGAAATACTCTAAGGAAAATAAGGTAAAACCTTCTTCAGGTCTGGACAGTATGAGCTACAGATATTGATACCAAACTATATACAGGAATTTATACAGCATTACATAGACAGAAGGGAAAGGGGAAGAGATGAATGGCTGATTAGAGGGTTACCAAGCTGTAAATGTTAAACATTTATAATGAGACTGACAGAAAGTACATGTATTTGAATCCTGTAAGTGATCAGGCTGTAAATGTTTTAGAAAGATGATGGCAGAAAGAGACCATATGGTTTATCCAGTCTGCCCTTCCATACCAGCTACTATAGTCCCTTTTTTAAGCTTTAGAGATCATCTGTGTGTGTCCCATACTTTCTTGAATTCAGATACTGTCCTTGTCTCTACTACCTCCACTGGGAAATTATTCCATGCATCTACCACTCTTTCCATAAAGAAATATTTCTGCATATTACTCCTGAGTCTATCCCCTTTCACCCTCATCCTATTCCCCCTTGTTGCAGAGCTTACTTTCAATTAAAAATGCTCTCCTCTTGTGCATTTATGCCACAGAGGTATTTAAAAGGCTCTATCATATCTCCTCTTTCTCTGGAAACAAGCAGGAAGCTCTCACATATGGGTGATGTTGGCGCCGACGGAGTCCATGCGATAGCTTCTTCCCAGCTTGCCCCAGCAAGGGTGCCATCTTGCCTCATTCTCCTTTTTTCCGTAGAGCCCACTAGATGTGTGTCTGTTTGTTTTCCCAGGAATTTTTTTTTTTTTTTAATTTTTATATTTCTCCAGTTGCATACCGGTTTCCTTTTCCATCCCTGAGCTTGCTTGCCTCGGCATCGCATCTCAGGTCCATTCTTTTTTCCTTCTTTTTTGAGAGCTTCTTGACTGGCTTTGTGCCTTTTTTTTTGTCCCTGGCTGGGCCTGAGTTTTTTGACCTCACGGGGCCATCTTCCCCACCATGGCCTCCACCAGTGGCTTTAAAAATTGTGACTGATACACCAGAACCATGTCAGGCACTGACCCACACGACTTACCTCCGATACCTAGGGCTGGACCATGACCCCTTGGACTGTGGTCTCTGCAAGAAGATGATCTCCAAGGCCATCAAGAACCATCAGCACCAGTGGGAGTCCTTCTTCCACAAGACTGAACCTGCACCTGAGATTCTGGCGATACCAGGCTTCAGGGCCCTCTCCAGAATCTCAGAGACACCATGCTGCCTCGGAACCTTGGGCTGCGGGTCCTCCAGCTGGACCCCAGAGGAAGAGCCCACAAAGAGCCAGAAACCCTCGAAGACAGTGTCAGTAGATGAGCCTGGAAAGTGGGCAAGTCCCACGGGCTCTGCCGTGAGTCCAAGGGGAAGGAGCGGGAGCAGCCAACCAAAATACTCCTTGATGGAGCTGGCATCGGGCATGAGTCCCTCGGTGCCCGCGCTGAAGCCTGCAGAGCCATCTGGCATCGAGACCAGGTTGGTGACCTTGGAGCGCAGTTTGTTTGCCTTCATGGCCCAGCAGCAGGCTCTGATGCCTGGTTTGGCTGGGTCATCAATTCCAACTACAAGGTCTTCGACCTCGAGGAATTCCCTGGATGTCGAGCTGATCCTCGAGCACCATCAGCCTTGAGAGGTTCCTAGACATCCTGTCCCAATCTTGGTCCCAGTCCTCAGGACAGAGGTCCTCCCCAATGAGTGCCCACAGCTCTGACCACATGTCCTCCAGGGGCCAGGGACCATCGGGTTTGGGGCCTGAATCTGGACCGCCCTTGACACTTCCACCGACTATGAGTCAGACTGGGAGACCTAAGATAGCAGATCCCCAGATACTCGTCAGCACCAGGATGTGCCTTCTGTCCTGTTGCCCCCCCCCCCCCGAGACCCAGAATCAGTTTTCACCTGAAGACATGGCTTTTTTTGACTTCGTGTGGGACATGGCCAAGGCATTGGTCTTTGAGATAGAGTCGGAGGAGGACCCTCGGACCGAGGAACTTAAGATCAGTACGAGGCCCCTCTGAAGGAGCCACTTATGGTGCCCATTCCCCCGATCCTGGAATGGCTTCTCCTCCACATGTGGGAGACCCCTGCATTTCTGCCCATAGTGAGCAGACCGCTGGACTCAATGTATTGGGTCCGCTGGAGCCCTGGCTTCCAGAAAGCATAGCTGCCACACAACTCCATGGTGGTGGAGTCAGCCATGTGTCATCTCAAGAGCCAGAAGAGATACTCCTCAGTGCGCCTTGGTAGGGAGGCCCATGCCTTGGATGTCCTGGGCAGAAACTGCTATCAGGGCTCAATGCTTATTGGCCGGATCCAGGCATACCAGTTGTTTACGGGCATGTATCTGAGGGACCTGGCGAAGGAACTCGCCGTGTTCTTGGCTGGTCTCTCCAAGGAACCTCTCCAGCAGTTCTGGACCCTGGCCTTTGGTGTCAGTAAGTTCTCCAAGCTTATGACTCGGGCAGCCTATGACGGCTTCAAGTCGGCAGCTAGAGTAGCTGCGGCGGGCACCTGCGCCTAATGCTAGGTCTGACTACAGTCCTACGACCCGGAGCAATGGGTTTAGGACAAGTTGGTCGATGTTCCCTGCCAGGGAGAAAATCTCTTCAGCAAACCCTTGACTGATAAGGCTGCAGAGTTGGAGTCAGAGTTTCTGACGAGGACCAAGCTCGCCAAAAAGACCACTGATCCTTTCCGACAGAAGCCTTTGAATAAAAAGTCCTTCTACCCGAAGAGGAAGGCTTATGGAAACTACCCTGAGTACCAGACCTTCCCAGCTCCCCAACAGGGGCAGCAGGCCAAGGGACAAGGACATGTCCCTCATAAGCCTAAAGCTCCCAAACCGCAGGCACTGGCTCTGGCCCACCCTGGTGGGGTTTTTTGACTCCTTGGGCCTAGCCTTTCTTCCCCCAGGAGGCCCAGCGCAGCAACCCACAGGGAGGCGTCTGGTTCTCTACACCCACCGGTGGCCATCCATTACCACTGATTCTTGGGCACTGCAGGTGGTGAGGGAGGGGTACCTCCTCTGTCTGACACAGATGCCCCCTCATTTCTTTCTGGGAGAGCTCCCTAGGACTCCCCTCCACTAGACTTTACTACTGCAAGAGCTTGCAAGCATTATCAAGGACAAAGTGGTGTGAACTGATGCCTGCACACCCCAGGGGCAAGGGGTTCTACTCCCTGTACTTCATCATACCCAAGAGGACTGGAGGCTTCTTGCCCATTCTGGACCTGTGGGATCTAAACAGGTTCCTGATGAAAGAGAAGTTCAAGATGCTGTCCCTTGGAACACTGTTGCCATACCTCAAGCCAGGAGACTGGCTATGCTTCTTGGACCTAAAGGATCTGTGTATACTCATATTCTCATCCATCCCAACCACAGGAAATACCTCAGGTTCGTGGAGGGAGATGACCACTACCAGTGGAGGGTGTTCCCCTTCGGAGTGGCCTCTGCACTGAGAATATTTACCAAGTGCCTGACGGTAATTGCGTCTTACCTTCATTCCCAGTTAGTCTTTGTTTTCCCCTACCTGGACGACTGACTCATAAGAGCCTGCACAGCTGCAGAACTGCAACACACAATGGCGTGCACCATCCTCATCCTGCAACACTTGGGGTTCATGATAAACCACCCAAAGTCCTATCTCCTCCCAACACAGTCTCTGGAGTTCACAGGGGCAAGGCTGGACACCATTCAGGGAAAAGTCTTCCTCCCCGGGGCAGGGCCGATTGACTCAAGGCACTGGCCACCGCCATACAGCACCAACACTCTGTCCTCCTGCCTTCTGCTCTGCCTGCTGGGTCACATGGTATCCACAGTTCGTCACCCCAGATGCTCGTCTTCACATGAGGGCGACTTAATGGGGCCTCCACTCCTAGTGGACCCAGGCCACAGGCTGTCTGTGGGACAAGGTGGTGGTGACCCACTAACTGGCCGACTTCCTTGCTTGGTGACAAGCCCCCAGCACCTTCTGGCTGGGATGCTCTTCCAGGCCCCCACCCTCCAGAAGGTCCTAACAACAGACACCTCTGTCTTAGGCTGGAGAGCCCACTGCGACGGCGTCTGCATTCAGGGCTGTTGCTTTGAGCCATATTCTTGGCCCTTTGAGCCTTCGGTCACCACCTGCAACACCATTCAGTGCTGGTCCAGATGGACAATAAAGTGGCGATGCTCTACGACAACATGCAGGGTGGTATGGGATCATACACCCTCTGTCAAGAGGCAGTAGCCCTCTGCTCATATGTGAACTGCCACGGAATGCTCCTGTGGGCGGGTATCTGCTGGGCTAGGACAGCACCCTAGTGGACAGACTAAGCAGGGTCCTCCAGCCGCACAAGTGGCAGCTAGACCCAGAGTGGCCTATCGGCTCTTCTATCTCTAAGGGATTCTACAGATGGACCTTTTTGCCTGCCTGGCCAATACCCAGCTGCGCCGCTTCTGTTCCAGGCAGCCACATCCATCCCGGGTGGTAGCAGATCCCTTTTTCATCCCGTGGACGGAGGGCCTTCTCTACACCTTCCCACCCACGTGGCTGATACTGGCAGCCCCTCTGTGACCCAGGCAACTGTGGTTCCCACTGCTCCTTTGCTTATCCACGGAACCCCCGGGAATGCCCCGGAGCTGCTGTTGCAAGAGGAGGGCTCCCTCCTACATCCCAACTTGTGGTCCTGATGCTAACGGCCTGGCTGCTGAAAGGGTAGCCTTGGCCCCTTTCAGCCTTTCAGGGGAGGTGGTGGAGGTCCTCCTGCCTCCCGTAAGACCTCCACAAGATGCTCTTGTGCCTTCAAATGGCGCAGATTCTCAGTGTAGCGCGCAAAGTGATGGGTCAACCAGTTTTCTTGCTCTGTGAGCTTGTGCTGCAATATTTGCTTCACCTGTCCCAGGCAGGACTGAAGTCCAACTCTGTCAGGGACGAATTAAGTGCACTTGCCACACACCACCAACTTATCAAGGGCACCATCTCACCATCCAACCTCTTGCGACCTGCTTTCTGCGGGGTCTCCTGCTGTCCAGGTCTCCTGTGTGCCCGCCTGCAACGAAGTGGGACCTCAATGTGGTTCTGTTGCAGCTCACTGGCCCACTGTTTGAGCCCTTAGCTACCTGCCATCTGTGGTACCATTCCTGGAAGGTCGTGTTCCTGGTGGCACTCACGTCGGTTTGCAGGGTCAGTAAGCTCCAGGCATTGGTGGCGGATCCCCACCCTACATGAGGTTCTATAAGAACAGGGTCATGCTTCTTCCCAAGGTGGTGTCCCCCTTCCACCTCAGTCAGGAGGTGATGCTCCCCACCTTCTTTCTGCGGCCTCATGCCAGCAGGGCGGAGGCTGTCCTTCATACTCTGGACTGTAAGAGAGCCCTGGACCCAGGACCACTGTAAAAACTCACAGCGTTTCATCTTCTATCACCCCAATCAGCTAGGGGCAGCAGTGACTAAGTTTTTACTCTGTCCGTTTGGGTAGCAGACTGCATTGCACTTGCCTACGAGCAGGCTGGGCTCTCGCTGGAGCGCTGGGTCACGGCGCACAGCATGAGAGCCATGACAGCATCTGTGGCAAACCTGCATTCTGTTCCCTTGTCCACCTGGTCCTCAGTCCATACCTTTTTAGCTCATTACTGCCTGGAGAAGGTGTCCCATAGGAACAGCGCCTTTGGCCAGGCAATACTCCGTCATCTATTCGGGGTGTAGGCAATTCTTGTCATCGTCCCCCCCCCCCCCCCCCGGTCCTTTTGTGTTCAGGCTACCGCAGTGCTGGTTTCTTGCTGGACATGTGGGCCACTCGGGAGTCTGTCTTCTCAAGACTCATTGCTGCTGCTCTCGGCTCACCTTTTTCTAGTCACCCGTGGCTTTTTACAGCTTCTCAGTAGCCTGTAGCTAGAGAGTCCCATATGTGAGGACTGACTTCTTGCTTGTTTCCGGAGAAAGCATAGTTACTCACCTCTAACAGGTGTTCTCTAGGGACAGAAGGAATCAGTCCTCACAACCTTCTCTCCTTCCCGTGGAGTTGCATTTTGTGTCATTTTTTGTCTTTGAGCTATTTCATCCTACTGAGGCAAGATGGCACCCTAGGGCGGGAAGGGGACAACGCATGCATAGTGCATCTCCCAAATGTTTTGTTGTCACTGGCGTCGCCCATATGTGAGGACTGATTCCTGCTGTCCCCAGAGAATACCTGTCTCAGGTAAGTAACTATGCTATCCCGCCTTTCTTCTAGCGTATACATATTAAGATCTTTAAGTCTGTCCCCATATGGTTTATAATGAAGACCACTAACCATTTTAGTAGCCACCCTCTGTACCAACTCCATCCTGTTTATATTCTTTTGAAGGTGTGGTCTCTAGACTTGCATACAAAACTCCAAATGAGGTTATACCAGAGACTTATATAGAGGCACTATCATCTCCTCCTTTCTGCTGGCCATTCCTCTCCCTATGCACTCCAGCATCTTTTCGACTTTCGTTGTCACCTTTTCGATCTGTTTAGCCACTTTAAGATCATCAAAAACAATCACATCCAGGTACTGCTCTTCTTTTGTGGACAGAAGTACTTCACCCCCTAGACTGTAGTGCTCCCTTGGATTTTTGCAGCCCAAATGCATGACCCTGCATTTTTTTGTATTAAGCTACCAAATTCTTGACCATTCTTCGAACTTAGCTATATCCCTCCTCATATCTGCTCCTTCCTGGGTGTCTACTCTATTGCAGATTTTGCTATCATTCACAAAGAGGCAAATCTTACCTGATAGCCCTTCCGTAATATCACTACAAAGATGCTAAAAAGAATTGGACCAAGGATGATCTTTGTGGCACACCACTGGTATCCTCCTCCTCCTCCTCAAAGTGAACCCTATTTACCTGTACAGTTTGTTGCCTCCCACTCAACCAATTTCTTACCCACTCACTTTAGGGTCCATCCCTTGGGTGCCAGTTTATTTATGTCGCCTGTAGGGAATGGTGTCAAAGGCTTTACTGAAATCCAAGTGCACCACATCTAGGGCCCTCCCTCTGTCCATTTCTCCTGTCACCCAATCAAAGAAATCAATCAGAATTGTCTGACAATACCTGCCTCTGGTAAACCCATGCTACCTCAGATCCTGCAATCCATTGGACTCCAGAAACCGCACTATTCTCTATCTCAGCAGCATTTCCATTAATTTACTCACCAGCTTGACCACATACGCCTTTCTTCAGTTCTCTGGGACAACTCTCAATCCTAAAGAAACAATGAAAAGGTCAATCAGTGGAGCCACTAGAATGTCCCCAAGTTCCTTCAATGTTCTTGGATGTATCTCATCTGGCACCAACACTTTGTCTACTTTTAGTTTAGCTAGTTCCTTACAAATAGTCTTCTGACAATCGTTCAAGATCCCCTTCCCTTCTACTCCTATTTGTGAGTGCTTTATAGTTTATAATGTGATAGAAAACTAATGTCCTTATTGAGTCCTGTCTGGTCTCATTCAAAGTCTTTCCTGAGAAAAGAAAGTTTAATAAAAACAAACCTTTAATGTGCCACTGCACTGTGCCAACAGAAGGCAATGGTCATACTTGTCCTCCCATTCCCATCACCGCCAGTGACCCTTGATAGCTGTGCCTGAGGCACTTTCCCTTTTTGATTCTCATATCACCTTGGTTTGGTAATATGGGAAGCAAAAAAAAAAGTCACATCATCATGACCCCCCTGCTTCCCCGAAATTCTCTGTCACCTATCATAATGATCCCCCTCCTTCCCCCAGTTTCTTTCTCTGTCTTATCACAAAGATCCCTCTGCTTCCCTCATTTTCTCTCATCAGCATTAACCCTCTGCTTCCCACGTCTCTCTTGCCCTCACCACTTTGCATTCCCCAGTCATTCTCGGAGAGTGCAGCAGAAACAACTATTGTTCTTGGCTGTACCTGCAAAACAAGCTCTAGTCAGGGAGCAGCAAGCCCCCTTCACTCAGAACACTGAGATGGTTGTTCTAAGAAAAAAAGCCATATAATCCCAAGTTATATAATTTTAAAAAAGCAATAATTTAAAAAAAGCAACAATTTTGAAATGCTATCTCATATATGCAACAAAAATTAGAGGAGTTTATACCCAAAATAAAATTATTATAACTAATTTTATTAAAGGGGGGGGGGGAGGGGGGATGGGCGGTGGGGGGGTGGGAGAGGGGGGTATCGAGGGGGGATTCTAGAATGGGGGGGTGGGTATGGGGCAGGGGGGGGAGGGGGGTCTCTGTTATGGGGGGAGTGGGGGGGTGTAAAGCGGTAAGGAAGGAGGGGGCAAGTGGAATGGAGGGGAGAGGGATGCAGGGTGGCGAGGAGGGGGGAGTAGGGGGGGGGGGAGGGCAGGGTGATCAGTGGGGGGGACAGAAGGCGGCAGGGATGGATAGTGGTTCTGGTGGGCGAAGCCCTGTTGGCATGGGTATGAATGGGTTTATTGGGGTGGGGGAAATGGTAAACTAAAATGTTAATGATAACTTGCATAGTCATAACACTGGGTGTTGGGGTTCTAAGCATGAGAACAGTTGTAATGATGTTAACCTGTAGGTTCGGGTCAGGAAATGTTGATATTACATGTGGGGGGTTGATATTGGAGCCGGAAGCCAGGTCGGGGTGACTCCGGTGTTTAGATGTTCGAGTGATATGATTCTTTGTTACTGAATGTGTTTGGAATGTTATCAATAAAAACTTCAATACAAAAAAAATAACTAATTTTATTTTGGTGCTATAAACTGTGCTGTAGTTTGTAAGCAAAGAAATTCTTCTCCCACCAGTGGACTCAGAGCAGAAATAGAACATTGCCCCACAGAATCTAATCTAATCTAACAAGAATTTATATACCGCAATGATCCCAATCAAAATAGTGGTTCTTTGCAGTTTACAATAAAAATAAAAAAGGAACTGAGGAAGATGAGAACACATTAAAGTATAATTAATTGGGAGTAAACAACCATGTTTTCAAATTTTTATGAAATTGGGGACATGAAATAGAGTTCTTTAATTGCATTGGTAATTCAGATTAATATTGAGCCGCCCTATAAGGAATCGTGTGTATAAAACATGATTTAACTCGAATACCCTTACATGAAGGATATAAGAGTACAGGCAGATTGCAAGCATTTAGATGTGCATACCAAAAAAGAATGTAACAGTGATGAAAACCACTTAGGAACAAAATCATGAAAAAATTTATATAAAACAGTGAAAATTTTGAAACGGCACCGATTTGAAATCTTAGGCTTGTGTAATCTATGGAGTAAAGGAGTTACTGGAGAGTACTGAGGTATGCCAAAAATGAGGGGTGCAACTCAACATACAAAAAATAATTTCTGACTCTGGTGTTCTCAGTACCAGTATCATAAACCCTTACCAGTACTGGGCATATTATTAAGTAATTCAAAACCCTACAAAAAGCACTCAGGAATTACAGAAAAATCTACCATATTATAAAGCATTAAATTCCAAAACTCACACAAGGAGCCTACCCAGAAAAGAGCAAAACCATAACTATTGCTGAAAGTATCCATACATCTATTCGGAAAACCAAACAAGCCAAATTACCACAGTAGAGATTCCTATATAAAAACTCCAAGCTAACGGTATATGTGGCCTCCATCACACCAGCAGAACACAGTACAACTGAATATAAACTAAAAATAGAAATATGGAGACACAAATGAAACTGAAACACCAAGAAACCAGACTCCGCATGCAGTAAAACACCATAAAAATATAGATAAGTAGACATCCCTGTACTGTGCAAAATGTAAAAAATGAGCATGTAAATTCCAAAGCCTGACATATTCCAAGCACTAAATTGAAAATGAAATTCTTTTTTGCATATTGCCCTGCTAAATCAGTCCAGACAAATGGATTGTGTTCTCCTACTAGCAAATTGGTGGAGACAAAGACCCAATGAAAAGCATGACATCACTCCCATGCCTCTATTTGCCTCAGCCACCAGAGGTCTTTTCAGCATTCTTTTGTCTCCAGCAGATGATGGATGGATTTTCTCCACTCTGAAGAAAATCTGAATAATTGAGAGGAAAAGATTGATTTTAAACGCTTGTGAATGACCACCTCGATGGTGATTCGCTCACATGAGCGCTCCACTAGACTACGGTCTTTTCGGTAGCCATAGGAGGAGGGAAAATTGGTTCAGCTCCACAGCCGGAAAATTGGTTCAGCTCCACAGCCAGAAAATTGGAAGGATTGGAAGAGTTTAGCAGCCTCATATTACCTCAACGCCCCCTCCCTCCTCATCTTTTCCCCCGTGTTCTGTCCTGAAGATCACAGAAGGCTCTCAGAGGAATCTGCCTGCCAGCTAACTTAAAACACAGTGTCTGAAAAGCAAGAGAAACACTTAGAGGAGAAGAACTGAGTCTGGCATGGATTTTCTGCCTAGAGCTCACAGTATCAGTTCTCGACTACATCATTGTTCTTGGTGGGGGCGTAATTCGGGGTGGACTGCTGGCAGCCTTTGGTATGCTGTGGAAGTTTCTTGCCAGTTCTGCCCAAGCAGCTCCAACGCGCGTTCCTATCCAAATGCATGTTTTGCACATTGCTTTACAAGCACTGTTAATGAATGCCTAATGACCCTCACAGCCGTAGCACGCCCTGCTATTGTACTTGCCTTAATTTTTTTTCTTCTTCCAGGAAACATGTGGCAAGCGTGATACGCCTTCTGAACTCTGCTCTTCTTGCATGGCAGCTTCTGAATTCTCTTTGGAGAGCCCATTTTTTCCCCCTCTCAGCAGGGGGTAGCAGTTGGTCCGGCCTTGCCTGCCTCAGGGCAAAGGGTGGTGGATGGCACTGTGGGTAAGGATAACCCGCCGGTCGGAGCTCTCAGCAGCTGTGCTGTGGGCCAGTCCTTGTCCTGCTGCCTGCTCCTGATGGATGTGCTGGTCGGATTTCTGGGGATCCTGTCGCTACCGACATGAAAATCCTTCTGGCTTATTTTCAGTCCTTTCAAGGGAGCATATGGGCTCAGAGCCTCAGTCCCCTCTAGAGGAGGATCTTCCCGAGCTGCATAATGATAGTTTTGGGGCCCATTCCCTGGTTCCTCTGGTTTGGGGCAGGCTTTGTGTCATCTTCAGGAATGGGCCCAGGTCACAAAGAATCGTTGAGTGCTAGACACCATTGTTGTTGTTTTGTTGTAAATAGTTGCTCCTGTTATCCAAGTTAATTTTCCTGTTTTATGTAATAACCAGATAAATGTAACTTGTCTGAAGTTTTCTTGTTCATGTAAACTGCGCTGATAATGAATAGTGTGGTATATAAAAAATGTTAATAAATAAATAAATAGTACAGCTGTAACTTGGAATGTAGAAGGGCTGCTCTGCGGATCACCTTGGACAGGTTCTTACTCCTGAAGGCAGTGGTACCTATTACCCTGGGTGATCAGGGCAGGTATTCCATCTATTTCATGGTGCCAAAAAAGGACAGATCATTCGGGCCTATTCTGGACCCAAGGGTGTCGGTGAGCACTTGCGTATCCTGCGCTTCCGAATGGAAACTACAATCCATATCTCAAGCTGTGTACCAGGGGGAGTTCTGGCATTTCTGGATTTGGTTGGGGCATATTTTCATATTACGATCCGGGAGGATCAGCAAGGTATCTGTGTCTGCCATGTTTGGCTCTCACTTTTAGTTTGCTGCCCTTCCATTCGGACTCTCCATTGTATCAAGGATGTTCTCCAAGGTCATGGTGGTGGTGGCTGCAATGCTACGATGCCACGGTATCTATTTATTTATTTATTTTATTTATTACAATTTCTTATATACTGCACTATTCGATATCAGCGCGGTTTACATTATAACAAAATGACCAGAACAACAAGCTGTTTGGTTTTACATAGAACAGGAGTACAAACTTGGATAACAGGGGTGAACTATATACATGAAATAATTACAAAGAACAAGATTGAAGGCAACGGTCACATAAGGAAAATATGTGCATCATCTGCAGGCGGGATGCTGGCACTATCTCAGAACTAACAATGGTTACTTTCTTAGGTGGGGTTACCTAGATTTCGTTGCTGACCGGGTAGTATTGGAGGAAAAGGTGATATTTGAGTGCCTTCCTGAACTGAGTTAGATCTACAATGGCCCGAATGTCGGGTGGTAGATCATTCCAGCATTTGGGGACGTAGAGACTGAAGGCCCTATTTGCCGTTGTACTGTTGCATTTTGTCAATGCCTTCGGGGTTATTAGCAAGTTTACAGCAGTTGCTCTTTTGGATCTGTTGGGGGGCACTGTGTGAATGAGTTCTGTAAGTGAAGAAGATGAAAGGCCATTGATGGCCTTGAATGAGAGGAGTAAGGTTTTAAAGATAAGCCTTCCGTGGATAGGGAGCCAGTGAAGCTGCTTCAGAATAGGAGTCACGTGGTCACTTCTGGAGGCTCCGTGGAGACCCTTGCTGCAGCATTCATGGCCAGCTGTAACGGGCTCAGTGTAGATTGGGGTAGACCTTGTAAGATGGCATTGGCAAAGTCAAAATGGGGTTAGATTAGTGCTTGGTATATAGTCCGGAAATAGTAGGGAGCGCAGATGCCTGAGCGTACGGATTTTGAAATATACAGCTTTGACTATATTGCCTATGTGAGATTTCATATCCAGACATTGGTCCAAGGTGACTCCAAGGTATTTTATTGTTTCTTTAGTTTGCCAGTCAGCTTCCTTGACTCTTACATGGGACGGAGGAATAAAGTTGGGGTCTCTCGCGATGAAAAGCACCTCTGTTTTCTTGTGCTGAATGCGGAGGTTTTGAGATTGGAGCCATTCTGAGACCGCATTGAAACAATCTACCAGTGGTGTAAGGTCCATTTGAACTGTAGAGAACGGCATGTACAAGAGTATGTCATCAGCATATATCAAACAGTTCACGTTAAATGATCTAATGATATTGCAGATGGGTTGCATGTATATATTGAACAGGAGAGATGACAAAGGGGAACCTTGAGGCACACCTTGTGTTTGGTGGAAGCGTTTTGATTCTTCTGATCCGGATTTTACATATTGCCATCTTCCATCCAGATAAGACTTGCACCATTCGAGCGCGGTGTTGCAAACGCCCTTCTCTTTCAATCGCCCGAGGAGAAGTTCATGACTTACCGAGTCGAAAGCCGTGGCGATGTCTAAGAAAATGAGCACAAAACCTTGTCGGATGTTATCAATGCCTGTGATTATATTGTTGAATAGGATAGTGAGGAGGGTCTCAACTCCATGATATTCTCTGAACCCATGTTGGCAATGATCTAGGGGAGCTGCAGAGTCTATATGGTCTTGAATTTGCCTTTGTACCTCTTTCTCAATTATCTTAGCTAGGAGAGGAATACTAGCTATTGGCCTATAAGAATCGACCCTTTGGGGGTCTAGTTTGGAGTTCTTCAATAGTGGCCTAATGGAAGTCTGTTTGAGTGCTGTGGGGAAGGAACCCGTTGTAAAGGAGAGGTTCATCAGTTTTGCGATGAAAGGACTGAACTCACCGCGTAGCTCCTTAATCCAAAAACCTGGGCAAGGGTCAGTCTGCGCTGTGGAAGTGTTGAGAGACGCTATTGTATCCTCAATACATTTAGTGGATGGTGTGGAAAACTTAATTAGAGGGGTTAGGTCGGTTGGTTCTTGATACGAGGCTGCTGAGACCTTGTCAGTCTGTACGATCTTGGATTGTAAGTAGTCCGCAAATTTTTGTGGGTGACTCTCATCGTGTTGTTCAGGAGATGGTTCCTTCGAAAGAGATTTGACCAAGCTGAAAAGATCCCGTGGTTTGTTCAGAGATCTCTTTAGAGTGTCGGTGTGATATTGTTTCATTTTAATTGTGATTGCTTCTTGGTGCATTGATAGGTGGAGTTGGTAAGCGGTCTGATCTTCTGTGGAGAGCGATCGGCGCCATCGTCTCTCAAGTCTGCGTAGATGTGTGAGAGAAGATCGCAGCTCAGGAGAGAACCATGGGGCAGAGCTTCTTTTTATCCTTGATGTGTTATTGGAGTGCGGGCGTTGTGAGATGGCATTAAGGTTGAAGTTCCAGGAGGAGATTAGTTCTTCAAGATTGGGCGAGGTATTGTTGAGGAGTGAGTGGGTCTCAGACAGGATGAGTTCCCTGTTAAATGGGCGAAAGCTTCTTGTTGACGTTCGTGATGTGGTGTTAATCTTTCAGTTGCTATGCAGCTGCTTATCGCTGATGGGTATCTGGAGATTGATCAGTTTGTGGTCTGACCAGGGTACATCAATAACCGACATCATTAGGTCGTGGTTTTGTTCAAGGACCGACTGAGGAGCGAACACCATATCAAGAATATTACCCTTTATATGTGTGGGTTTGTTGATGATTTGCTTGAAACCCAAGTCCTCAATGGCATCGAGGAAGGCAGTTGCATGGTTTTGAGGTAATGATGGGAGATTGAAATCACCCATTATACAGTTTGGTCTATTGGGATTGAGGGTGTTGGCCGCTAGGTCAATAATGGTAGGGAGGTCCTCTGGAGAAGCAGACGGTGTTCTGTACAATAGGTTGATAGAGCATTGCTGGTTTGCAATGGAGAGAATGTCCAGGTTGTTAGTGCTAGAGGAGTCGGTTATGTGGAAAAAAATGCCCACGGTGTAATGGAATAAATTTCTCTATGTAAATACTTGTATATACCATGTAAATAGTTTCCCTGTTTTTCCCAAGTTTGATTATGCCATTGTTATTGTAAAAACACATGTTATATGTAAGCCATGTTCTATGTAAGCACATTGCGATAGTTAACGCACTGTTGCTCTGTTCAGTTTTAATGTAAACCGAGCTGATTTTCAATAGCGCGGTATATAAAAAATAAAAATAAATAAATAAATAAATAAATGAAGGTCTGATTTGGTGAGTATGAGCACTCCTCCTCCTTTTTTGTTTTCTCTATGTCTTGTGTGTACCATTATCTGAACAACTGACTCGTCTGAACCCATTCTCTTTCAGAGGCATCTCAGGTAGCATCTCGTGGTGTCCTCTTTGGAAAGCCTCGGCTAGGTGATCAATCGGGGAAAGAACCAGTTGATGCCTTCCCAGTCCTTGGAGTTCCTTGGGACATGTTTCGATATTCAAGTGGGCAGAATCTTTCTGTCAGAGGAGACAGTTAAAAAGTTGTTGGATTGCTGGTGCTGTTTTGTTTGCAGCAGGCTCCCAGTCTGGGATTATCTTCAGATCCTTGGATTGATAGTAGCTACAATCAAGATGGTGCGATGGGCGCATGCTCATATGCGGCCACTCCAACGGTCCTTGCTGCCTTGATAATCCCCAAGTTTTCAGGAGTTCAAGTTCAGGCTTCCGCTCCCAATGATGGTGAAGGCCAACCTTTGGTGGTGGCAGCAGTCCCGTCTTCTGAGAAAGGGAATGCCACTGAGTGATTATATTCATGAATTCTTCTGATGATGGATGCCAGTCTCTCAGCCTGGGGAGTCCATTGCCAAGACCAAACAGCCCAGGGCCGTTGGAACCACAGGTTGGTCCATCAATCGAGGGCCAGGCTGTACAAATGTTTTTGGAAAACACCACAGAGGTGGCTTATGCCAATCGGCAGGGCAGCACAAACAGTACTGGTAGCATTGGAGATGGCTCTCCTGTTTGCCTGAGTGAAAAAGAACCTCCTAGCTGTCTCTGCTCGGTACATTGCCGAGGTGGGCAATGTGGAAGTGGACTTTTCAGCCAGCACTCTCTGAATCCAGGAAAATGGGAGCTGAGTTGGGAGGCATTTCAATTGATTCTGCGCCGCTGAAGTCATCCTGAGATGGATCTGATGGTGACCTGCTCCAATGCCAAGTGAGCCACTTCTTCAGTTACCGCATGGAGACTGAGTTCAAAAGCATCGAACCCTGCCTGAGCCTTGACCAAGTCAGTGCCTGATGTAAGCGTTTCCTCCATGGCCCCTGGTGGGGCATGTCATTCGACGTATAGGATGCCACCCGGGAAAAATTATTCCGGTGGTGTCAGATTTGCTGAGGAGAGCATTGTCCGGAGGTCTTATGCGGCTCCTGCAAGTGCCACCTCTTAGTTTGCCTCTGTCTTGAGGCCTATTGCATTGGGGACTGATTGTTCTGGAGGACCTGTCTCCCTTCTGGCTTATGGCTTGACTCTTATTTATTTATTCATTTTACCAGTTTCCTATATCGCCTTATCCTTTAATCAAAGCAGTTTACATTATGTAATCACTACAAACAGATACTGGATACATTTCCTTGTCCCCAAAGGGCTCACAATCTATGTGACAAGAACCTGAATCTCCAATACCACATAAACAAGACTGCAGCAAAAGCATACCACCGTTTAAAGATCATCAGACGACTCAAACCAATCCTCAGCCAAGAACATTTCCGCACCGTATGCCAGGCAGTCATCACACCCATACTGGACTATGGAAATTCATTATATCAGGGGTTACCCAAGCAGACTGTCCACCCACTTCAACTGAGAGAAATAATAATGTGTAGAAAGATTGCAAATGTGGCAACTTATGTGCTCAAAAAGGAAGCCGTAAGAATGAAAAACATGTGGAATAAATGTATTAAAAATTTATATACTTGTAAAGCCAAAAAACTTGAAATGGATCCTATTAGAAACCTTAAGCCAATGTAGCTTAAGGAGTAGAGGGGTCCCTGCTGTATGCATAACTTGACACTGTGAACAATTCATAAACAATGTGTTTCCGTAATCCAAGAATGCCAAAATATAATTGCACAGGAAGACAGAAATGATCAAACGAAAAATAAGGCCTAATTCTATGCAACTGTTGTAACTTAAAAAAAGATTTTGAAACTACTGAATTAATGTGAGCCTCAAGAGATAGACTATCATCGATCAAAATACCAAGAACTCAGAAGACTGGGTCAGAATGGAGTCCTAATTGTTCTAATGCTTGGGTTAGTAAATTTGGAATGGTTTAGAGTTATTACAACATAAGACTTTTTTGTCTTTGATGCCTTTAATTGTAACCAATAATTTTTGCCCATCTCTCTCATTGCAGTATAACATTCCCTATCACTTGATAAAAATCACTAGATGATTGCGAAAAGGTCAGCAAAATCGAAATATAATCCATATATGATTATAGTTTAAAATTTGCATGATCAAAAGCCCATTCTAATGTAGTCATTAAAATATTGAAAAGAATAGGTGAAAGTAGGGTTCCTTGAGGGACTCCTCCAACAGCCTCCTCCGAACTATTCACACCCATCTGTACTTGATACCTCCAGTTTTATAAGAAACCATAAAATCAATTATACACCGCTCCCAAAACCCCCAAATAATCTAAAACCAACATCAAAATTACATGATCCACTATATTGAAAGCAGTGCTAAGATCTAATTGTAAAAGAACTGTGATATGCCCTTTAGCTAATATGGTATTAAGAACATAAGATATGCCTTACTGGTTCAGACCAAGGTCCATCAAACCCAGTATCCTGTTTCCAACAGTGACCAATTCAGGTCACAAGTATCTAGCAGTTTCCCCAAAAGACAATGCTCGAGCAGTGATATCCTGGGTCTCTTAATTAATATCTGAAATCAAAATACCCAACAACATTTCTATACTATGGTCCTTTCTAAAACCAAATTTTGTGATCCCCCAGACAATAAATTTTTTAAATAGGACATTAGTTGTTTCACAACAATGACCTCTTGCACCTTAATATAGGAATGTTAGCTGTTGGGTGAAAATTCATTTAATCATGCAGATTAGATTTTCTATCTTTTGGAACTGGAGTAAGGACAATGTCAGCTAGTTCTTTTGGGTATATACCTTGTGTCATAAATTCTACAATAATCCTGTAGAACCAGTCCCTAAAATCTTGAGGTGCTAGACAATAAAAATATGTTGGGCAATGATCTGCTAAAGAGAAAGTATTAGGGGTATGCTTACAAAGCAGCAGTAGTGGCCTCAGTATGATATCGGAGCCATGGCCCCATTGAATTCAGTGGGGCCGTGGCTCCGATATTGCTCGGAGGCCGCTACCTCTGCTTTGTAAACATATCCCATAGAATATTTTCTAAAAAGGATGTCTACCTTGGAACATATTGGAATTGCAAATTCCAACCAAAAATGGTCTACATAACAAACACCTAATTGTTTTTCCTGAAAAAACAGTAGCAAAAAATTATCAATATTTAACTCTTCCCTAAGAAATTAGTCTTGTATGGTACTTAATCTTCTGTTTAAAAAAATCTGCAAACTGATGAACTGTCGCAGGATCAGGCCGCACCTTGATTTTATCCTTTAATAAAGATAAGGTTAAATTAAACAGAGACTGAGATAGAGCAGAAAAAATCACTTGCCCATGGTATTGCTTCTGAGCTTGGCGAAGCTTTATAAATTTTATATTTAAGCTGCCAGTTTTGTTTAACCTGATCTTCATGTGATTTCTTCCATTTTATCTCTAAAACTCTACAATCCTTCTACAACTTCATCAGTTCTTGGGTATACCAAGAAAGATATTTCCTAGCTACAGGGTGTGTTTTTACAGACAATTGGGGCAATATCATCAACAATTTTGCATGTATTATCAACCCAATTGGCCAAAGAAACCATGGCCAAACCTGTTTGAGAAAACCTACTATTCTTCAACCTATTCCAATAAAGGTCTGAAGGAGGTCTTAACTGTGCATATACATTT
Organism: Ichthyophis bannanicus; assembly: GCA_033557465.1. Taxonomy (NCBI): domain Eukaryota; kingdom Metazoa; phylum Chordata; class Amphibia; order Gymnophiona; family Ichthyophiidae; genus Ichthyophis; species Ichthyophis bannanicus. The sequence goes on along the minus strand of CM066032.1, from coordinate 910,013,298 downwards.
TCAGTAAAAAATGAATTCACTGTCTTAATAGATGGAAGATGAAAAATAAATTCAAATAAATAATGATCAGTCCAAATCAAAGGGGAAGATGAAACCTCTGAAATACAACTATGAGATGTCAGGGAAAAAGAACAAGCACATTGATCCAAACTATGACTGGATATATGCATAGAATTCAATGGTACCACAGAGAAACCCAATAAGTGCAAAAAAAAGCAACATGGATGACGGAAGAAACTGAAAATAGCCCAGAAACGCAGAGAAGCTAAAGCCAGAGGAGAAAGAAAGACAGTCGCAGAACTCAATAGATATTTCCAACGTGCAGCAAGACAGGACAAGGAAAAGTACTACAATGACACATGCAAGGAAATAGAATCAGAAACTGTTAGAGGAAGAACAAGATCGGCTTTCCTAAAGCTACTAGAGTTTAAGAAAAAATTCCAGCCTTGAATTGGAATGTTACAAGATGCTCAAGGTTCTATGTTGAATGATGCTGAAAAGATCAAGAAAAAGTGGAAAGAATATACAGAGTTTTTATATGATAAAGATCAAGTAGACCAATAGCCATTTCAACATGATCCAGAACCATTGGTGATGAAAGAAGAAGTTGAAGCAGCATCGAAAGCCTTATCAAAGAACAAAGCACCAGGCATTGATGACATTCCCATAGAAGTATTACAGCAATCTGATGCAGCTGTTACCGTACTTACAACGCTCTGCCAAGAAATTTGGAAGACAACATCAAACTGACTGTGGAAATTATTGCACAATCGCATTGATCCCACATACCAGCAAGATTCTACTGAAGATTATTCAACAGAGACTACAACCATGCCTGGAACAAGAAATACCTGAAGTGCAAGCAGGGTTCAGGAAAGGGAGAGGAACGAGAGACATCATCGCGGATGTGAGATGGATCCTTGAAAAGGCTAAAGAATACCAAAAGGATATCTATTTGTGCTTAATCGACTACAGCAAGGCTTTTGATTTTGTAAACTATGAGAAACTCTAAGCCACATTAAGAAACATGGGTATACCAGAACACCTGATCGTTCTCTTGCACAATCTGTACATTGATCAAGAAGCAACCGTTCGAAGAGAACAAGGAGAAACAGAATGGTTTAAAATAAGCTAAGGTATATGACAAGGCTGCATACTTTCCCCCTACCTGTTTAATTTATATGCAGAACAAATCATCAGAGAAGCAGGATTCTATGAAGACAACAGATGTGTGAAGATTGGTGGAAGACTCATCAACAACCTTCGCTATGCTGATGATACCACATTACTAGCTGAAAATGAAGATGATCTGAAACATTTGCTTCTCAATATCAAGGAACATAGTCTTAAAATGGGCCTGCACCTTAATGTAAAGAAGACAAAGATCATGACAACTGGAAAAATCAGTAAGTTCATCGTTGAAGAAAAAGAAATTGAAATTGTGGCCAACTTTAACTTAATTGGATCAACTATCAATAAAGAAATCAAGAAATCTGACAAGGCATTGCTCTTGGCAGAATGGCTATGAAAGACCTAGACAAGATTTTCAAGAGCAGAGATGTCTCTCTCCATACAAAGATTTGACTCATTCAAGCCATGGTATTTTCAATAACATCATATGGATGTGAAAGCTGGACAGTGAAAAAGATAGACAGAAGGAAAATTGATGCCTTTGAATTATGGTGGCGAATATTGCATATACCATGGACTGCCCGAAGAACAAACCAGTCAGTACTGGAGGAGATCAAACCTAAGCTTTCTTTAGAAGCTCAGATGACAAGACTTTGACTTTCATACTTTGGACACATCATGCGAAGAAAGAGATCGAGAAAGACATCATGCTTGGCAAGATAGGTCAACGCAAAAGAGGAAGGCCAGCAGTGAGCTGTATCGATACAATAACAGCAGCTACAGGTACTAGTCTGTCAACAATGAGCCGCCTGACTGAAGACCGAACACAATTTAGGACAACTATCTAGAGGTTCGCCATGAGTCGACACCGACTCGATGGCACTTAACAACAACATTCCTGGGCATCAGCATCGTGCTTAGCTTTCAAATATTAATTAAATTTCCAAAAAACTCAGACTCTGCATGCAGTACGACACCAAAGAAATAGAGATCTGCAGGTGTTCCTGTACTGTGCCGTGTATAAATTTAAAACATGTGGGGCCCAATATTCAAAAGGATTTTTTTCTGATTAACTGGACCTTCTAACTGGATAAAGCCCTCTGAGAGAGAGATTCAGAGGATACTAACCAGCCATTGCTGTTATCTTTTCTAAATGCCATGCACTGTGTGGTCAGTGCCAGGCCGATCTATAGGTGGGGCAAGGGCAGTCCCAACACTTATCTGATTAGCAGCGATTTTCAGTCCGATAACTGGCTTAAGTGCCCATATAGTCTCAATAGCTGTCCTAACTGTATGCAATTTGACTCTCCGGACAGCAGCTGAACATTGCCACTGTTTGCATAACTGCACCAATCAACAGTGAAATTGGATATTTAGCGCCAGAGGATATCTGGATTCGAGTTCTGAATATCCAGTTTCACTTTTGCCCACGATGGTCAGGCACTTTAAAAACACTGACCACTGCAGGTTGAATATCGGGCCTATAAAATCCAAACACAGACATATTCCATTCACTAAATTGTAGATAAAATTAATTTTTCTACCTTTGCTGTCTGGCCATTTTATGGTCTAATCCTGTTGATCCCAGCCTCTTGGTGTCTGTTTTCCTCTATCTTCTCTTAACTCAACTTCTAGGATCTCTGGTACATCTGTCACTTCACTTCCTTCCAATTCTGACATTGATCTTTTCCTTTCAGCTTTCTCCCATTTATTTTTCTTATCAACTCAGATTTCATTCCCCTTCTTACCATCCAATCATCAATCTCCCACCTTTTTATTGCTCTGCCTACCATTTTTCAGCCTTTATTTATTTAACCAGACTTCTATACCACCTTCTCCTTCAGTCAAGGTGGTTTACATTGTAACTTAATATGAACTGGGGTACAATGAACTAGAGTAAAAGGGGGTTAGTCTGCCACACAGTCCTCTTACTCCCTGTCTCTCTATCCTTTCTCTAGCCACTTGTTCCCCAGTCTTTCCCTTTTCTCTCTTTTCCACTCTTTGTATCTAGCATTTCTCCCTTTTCTCCTACCTTATCCTGTGTCTCTCCCTTTCTCTTGCACCAAACAGGGACTCCCTGAGCCCCCTCCCCGAGCCCCCCTCATGTCCAGCATTCCCCCTCTTTCCCTCTCCCTCTCCCTATGTCCGTATCTCCCTTACTCCATATCCAGCATCCCCTGTCTCTCTCCCCATCCCCTGTCCATAATCTCCTCTCTCTCTTTCCCCCACCTCATGCCAGCATCTCTGTCTCACCCCATGTCCATCATCTGCTCTCTGACCCCTACTTTGTGTCCAGCATTTACCCTCCACCCCTACCCTGTGTCCAGCAACTGCCCTTCATCCCCCTATACCCTCTAGTTCTATCCAGCATTTGCCATCCACCATCTATATTCCACCCCCTTATGTCCCTTATGCCATGTCCAGCATCAGCCTTCCACCCCCCCCCCACACACACACACTTGTGTCTAGCCTCTGCTCTCCACCACTCCACCCCATGTCCACCATCGGTCTTAGGCCACCCTACCCCATGTCTAGAATCTGCCTTTTATCCCTCTGTATCCCTTCCCTCCCCCCACCATCATCTACCCCCCACTACCCCACCCCAAATTCACTATCTGTATTCAATTCCCTTCTGCCCCTCACACCATGTCCAGCATCTGCCCTCTGCTCCCCCACTCCTCTGCTCCCCCACTTGTGGCCAGAATTTGCCCTCCACCCCCCTCCCCATTTATGTCCAACATCTGCTCTCCATCTCCCTACTTGTGCTCAGCATTTGCCCTCCATTTCTCCATTTTTGTCCAGCAATTGCCATCCATCATCTGCCCTCTGTCTTCCCCACTTGTGTCCAACATCTGCCCTCTCCACATGTGTCCAACATCTTCTCACTGCCCTCCCCACTTGTTTCCAGCATCTGCCTTCCATCCTCCTACTTATGTCCAACATGTACCCTCCACCTCCCCACTTGTGTCCACCATCTCTCTTTCAGTCTCCCACTTGTGTCCACCATTTCTCTTTCAGTCTCCCACTTATGTCCATCATCTCTTTCAGCCTGCCACTTTTGTCCAACATTTGCCCGCTACCCTCCCCACTTGTGTCCAGCATCTGCCTTCCATCCCCCCACTTCCATGTCCAGCTTCTGTCCTCTGATCCCATACTTGTGTCCACCATCTCCCTTTCAGCTCCCCACATGTCCAACATCTGCCCTCTACCCCCCACTTGTATCCATTATCTTCCTTTCTGCCATCCACTTATATCCATCAGCCCTCTGCACTTGTGTCCACCATCTCTTTCTTAGCGCCCCACTTGTGTCCAGCATCTGCCTTCCATCCCCTCACTTATGTCCAACATCTGTTCTTTGCCACCCGCTTGTGTCCAACATCTGTTTTCCACCCCCAGCTTGTGCCCACCATCTCCCTTTCTGCTCTTTCTCCCCCTTCCTCCTCACCCCAGTGGCAGATGCAGGCCGCCAAAGCTGAGACTTCGAAATAAAACATGGGCCTATGCATCATTCCACTCCTGTGAGTGGCACAGCTGGTCTAGCCCCCTCCAACATAGGATTAGCGGAGCATGGAAGGCAGATGCTGGATACAAGTGAAATTGAAAGGCTTAAAAAGAAATGTAAAATGTGAATGGCACTGATTACAAGTTGTCTTTCCTTAATTGTTTTCTCTGTTTAGACAGTTTTCAACACCGAAGGGAAGTCCGGACAAAAATAGCCCAGGATCAGGAATGGCAGGGAAAATTTATCTCCAAAATCCTGCCTATGTTAGATAAACAGGAGAATGAAATTGCTTACTTAGTTCCATGGTGCCAATTGGGGAAGCCTGAAAAAGAAGGTATGACTTCTCTCTGTATCATATGTATTTCATTTTAAATACCTCTAGTTACACATTTTATTGTACATTTGATTATCCATACTATTGTAAATTTTCCACCAGTTTTTCTCTGCAGAGAAAAAGGGGAGATGCAAGCACACCTACATAGTGACATTCTCCAGGACCAAGCAGGAAGTCAGTCCTCACATATGGGTGACGTCGGCGCCGACAGAGCCCCCATGCAGAGCATTTCCCCAGCTTTCAAAGAAAGCCTTTGGGAATGCAGCGCACCTGCGCAGTCCCCTTCCCGCCCAAGGGTGCCATCTTGCTCAGTCTTTCTTTTTCCGCGGAGCCCAACGGATGTGAGTTTGTGTCACCCGGGAAAAGTAGATTTTTTTCTGCGATTTTCACATCATCTTATCCGCTTCGAAGCCGGTTCCCCTTCCCGCCTGGGCTCGGTACACTGGTATCGAGTCCGGAGTTGTAATTTTTGGTTTTTGTCCTTCATGACTAGCATTCGCGCTCTTTTTGTGTTTTCACTGGCAGCCCGGTCTTTTGACCTCACAGGGGCACTTTTTCCCCCGATGGCTGCCAGCGGGTTCAAAAAGTGTGATCAGTGTAAGAAACTTATGTCTCTCACTAACACACATGACTGCTGCCTCCGATGCCTCAGGCCCGACCATGACCCGCTGGCCTGTGGCCCGTGCGTCAAAATGTCGTCGAAGACGCTTCGGAACCGTCAGCATCAATGTGAGAATTTTCTCTGACTCTGCGTCCGGCCGGGCCCGGACTTCGTCAGAGGCCTCGACATCTCGGGAGTCCGACCCCGAGCGCCGTCGGGGTTCCTCTGAAAGTGAGTCTCCCTCCCGGGAGCACCGAAGGAAGAAAAAGCTCACGAGGGGGCGTCGGTGGAGGCTCCTGGTTCCCTGAGGGCCAGGTCACGTAGCCCTGACCGCCGCCCCGGGCTCTCGTAGTCGGACAGGCGTTCCAAGCTACTTCATGTGGAGCCAGAGTCCCCGAGTCACGTAAGTGCGGTTGTCCTTGTAGACTCCTCTGGGGGAGCCGACGACGTGCCCGACGCCGTCGGGGCTCGAGTTGGGGGCTGCCGAGTCTCCTGAGCTTGGACTCAGGTTGACGGCCTTGGAGAGCAGCTTGGCTGCCTTCATGGAGCAGTAGCGGGTGCTGATCGCCGGTCTGACCAGTGCTTCTGCCCCGACCACCGGGACCTCGACGTCTAAGTCGACCCCGGAGACCGAGCCGATCCTCGAGTCGATGAAGTCTCGAGTTGATCCTCGGTCAAGGTCCCCCTCGACCTCCCGTGCGGGGCCGAGGTCATCGACGCCAATTCCCTCGGCATCGAGGCAGGTGGCACCGAGGCCCACACGGCCGGAGCCACTTGATTCCTCCTCGGAGGAGTCTGAGTGGGAGATGGAGGACAAGGAGTCCCTGGACTCACCGGAGTCTGAGCCTCGGAGAAGCTCCCCCCGGAGGATACCCGGTTCTCGGACTTCGTGAGGGACATGGCCAAGTCCTTGGCCTTCCCTGCAGATGCCGAGGAGGAGCCTTGAGCCAAGGAGCTCGATGCCCTCCAGTATGACTTTACTCTGAAGGAAGCTTTTACTGTACCGGTTCCTCCGATGCTGGAATGGCTGCTCTTCCGTATGTGGGAGGCACCGGCCTCGACGTTGGTTCTTAGCAAATGGGTCGATTCCATTTATCAAGTCCGTAAGAGCCCTGGGTTCCAAAAGGCACAGCTACCGCACAACTCCATGGTTGTGGAATCGGCCATGCACCGTCTGAAGAGTCAGAAGATGCACTCCTTGGTGCCTCCCGGCCGGGAGGCCCAGAACCTGGATGCCCTCAGTAGAAAGTGCTTCCAGTGCTCTATGCTATCTTGCTGTGTCCAGACCTACCAGCTGTACATGGGCATGTACTTACGAGACCTGGCAAAGGAGATTGCCGGGTTCTCAGCTGACCTCTCCGAGGAACCTTTGCAGAGGTTCAAAGCTTTGTCAACAGGGATTCGAGAGTGCTCAAAGTTTATCTCTTGAGCAGCCTATGATGGCTTCGAGGCTTCGGCCCGGGTAGCCACGGCCGGCATCAGTGCACGCCGTCAGGCCTGGCTACAGTCATCAGACCTGGAGCCATGGGTGCAGGACAAGTTGGTCGATGTTCCTTGCTGAGGTGAAAACCTCTTTGGTAAGCCCATGACTGAAAAAAGGCTGCAGAAATCGAGACTGAGACTCTCACCAGGACAAGGCTGTCCAGGAAGACTTCTGCCCCTTCTCAGAAAAAGAAGGGCTCGGGGAAGAAGCCATTTTTCCTGAGGAAGGGTGCTGCCTACAAATTCTACCCTCAATATCAGGCCTCTCTAGCTCCCCAACAGGGCCAGCAGGCCAAGGGGCAGGGGCATGGGCCCCGTAGGCAGAAGACCCCCAAACCGCCAGCTCCGGCTCCTGCACAGCAGGGAGCGGGGTTTTGACTCCCACAGCATAGCATCTTCTCCACAGCTGGCTCCACTCAGCACAGGAAGTCGGCTGACCCTGTACGCCTACAGGTGGCCAGCCATCACAGGAGGATACCTGGGTCCTCAGCATAGTCCAAAAGGACTACATGCTCCACTTCCACCTGATACCCCCCTCCTACTTTCCAGGGGAGCCTCTGCACATAAACCTCCTCCTTCAGGAGTTGGCAAGTCTTCTAAAGGAACAGGCGGTGGAACCGGTGCCTCACCACCTGAAAGGGCAAGGCTTCTACTCCAGGTACTTTCTGGTACCAAAGAGGACAGGAGACCTCCGGCCTATCCTAGACTTGCGAAACCTAAACAAGTTTCTGGAGAAGGAAAAGTTCAAGATGCTTACCCTTGGGATACTGCTGCCCTACCTCCAGTAGGGAGATTGGCTATGATCCTTAGACCTAAAGGATGCTTATACTCACACTCTCATCCATACAGACAATATCTCGGATTTGTGGTGGGAAGAAACCATTTCCAGTACAGAGTACTTTCCTTTGGCCTAACCTCCGCCCCCAGGGTTTTCACCAAATGCCTGGCGGTGGTGGCGGCCTATCTCAGAAATCAGGGAATTTTTGTCTTCCCATACCTGGACGATTGGCTCATCAGAGGTCAGTCTCTCCAGGAGGCCAGACAAGCCACTCTTCGCACTGTCTCTCTTCTTCAGCATCTGGGCTTTGTCATAAACTACGCAAAGTCCACTTTGCTCCCCTCACAGAACCTAGAGTTTATAGGGGCAAGATTAGACACCCTGCAGGCAAGAGCTTACTTGCCCGAGGACAGGGTCCATAGGCTGATGGATTTGGCCAACCAGTTCTAAAGCAATTCTCAGGTCTCCGCCAGACACTTCCTGCGGCTCCTGGGCCACATGGCATCCACGGTACATGTGACCCCGAATGCCCGTCTGCACATGCGGGTGGCTCAGTGGTGCCTCAGAACTCAGTGGGCGCAAGCCACAGGTGACCTCTGAGACAGAGTAAAGGTGTCCAAACCACTCTTGAACTCCTTTCAGTGGTGGCTACATCTCCCAAACCTTCTCAGGGGGGGTACCCTTTCAGGCCCCAGCATACACCAGGGTGCTGACGACCGATGTTTCCTTAAAGGGCTGGGGTGAACATTGCCAGGGCACGTGCACTCAAGGCCTCTGGCCTCCTCGGGAGGACACACAGCAGATCAATCTTTTGGAGCTGCGAGCAATCCGCTTGGCTCTACAGACTTTTTCGCATGCCCTCTCTCACCAGTCTGTCTTAGTTCAGACAGACAATCAGGTAGCAGTGTTCTATGTGAACAAGCAAGTGGGCACAGGATCCAGACTCCTGTGTCAGGAAGCGCAGGCCCTTTGCTCCTTTGCAGTCAAACAAGGCATGTTTCTCAAAGCAGTTTATTTACCTGGTCAGGAGAACTTCTTGGCAGACAAACTAAGCAGGATTCTTCAGCCTCACGAATGGCAGTTGAATCCACTAGTGGTCCAGCAGATCTTTCTATGATGGGGGCTTCCATCCATCAATCTCTTTGCAAGTCCACTGAACCATCAGCTGCCCAGGTTTTGCTCCAGACAGCTGCATCCCCTGAGAATGGCAACAGATGCGTTTCTGATCTCTTGGTCCACGGGCCTCCTGTATGCATTTCCTCCCACGCCCCTGGTGACCCGAACTCTGTTCAAGATTCTACGGGACAAGGCCTCGGTGATTCTGGTAGCCCCCAGATGGCCGAGGCAGCCGTGGTTTCCACTTCTTCTGCAGTTGGCAGTGGAAACACCATTCCCTCTGGGGTTGCAATCCTGTCTCAGGATCAGGGTTCCCTTCTGCACCCCAATCTCAGATCCCTCAATCTGATGGCCTGGCTGCTGAAAGGATAATGCTAGCTCCCTTGCTTCTACCTAGGGAAGTTCAGGAGGTGGTCTTGGCCTCGAGGAGGCAATCCACCAAAAAGTCCTATGCACTCAAGTGGCACAGGTTCTCAGTGTGGTGTGCTCAGCACAATGAAGATCCTTTCTCCTGCCTGGTGCTACAATACCTACTTCACCTGTCAGACCTAGGCCTTAAGTCCAACTCTGTTCGGGTCCACCTCAGTGCTCTTTCAGCACACCACTCACCGGTGGAGGGACAGTCGCTGTCAGTTCACCCCTTGGTGTTCCGCTTCCTCAGAGGCCTGCTTTTGCTCAAGCCTCCGATTGGTCCACCTGCCACTGAGTGGGACTTGAACGTGGTCTTGCAACAACTTACTCGCCCACTGTTTGAGCCGATGGCTACTTGCCATTTACGCTTCCTTTCTTGGAAGGCGCTCTTTCTGGTAGTTCTTACCTCGGCCAGATGTGTGAGTGAACTGCAAGCTCTGGTTTCTGATAGACGTACACATGGTTCTATAGGAACAGGGTGGTCCTTCGGACTCATCCGAAGTTCCTTCCAAAAGTTGTCTTCTCTTTCCACCTCAACCAGGAAGTGGTTCTTCCGACATTCTTTCCCAGGCTGCATACCAGCCGGGCTGAGACAGTCTTGCATACTCTGGACTGTAAGAGGGCGTTGTCCTTTTACATTGAACGTACGCGGGAGCATCGAAGGGCTGCTCAACTCTTCGTCTCCTTTGACCCTAATAAGTTGGGGTTACCTGTCTCCAAGCGTACGTTGTCCACTTGGGTAGCAGATTGTATCACCTCGGCGTACAAGGCAGCCGGCCTTCCCTTGCAGGGTCGAATCACGGCCCACCGTGTTAGGGTGAAAGCCGCGTCAGTAGCTCATCTCCGCTCTGTTCCGTTGGCAGACATCTGCCGGGTCGCTACTTGGTCTTCAAGCCAGACTTTTGCAGCCCACTACTGCCTCGAGAGAGAGAGTGCCTAAGGGACAGTGCTTTTGGACAGGCGGTACTCTGTAATCTCTTTCAGTTTTAGGCAATTCCTACCCTCCGGCCCTTGTGTTGGGCTGCCGTACGGGGGCGTTCTCAGGGGATATTCTTATCACGGATGCTGAGGCTCTTGAGAGGGAGCCATTTTTTCAGCTTTGGGTTCCCGGTAGCCTAGAGCTGGGGAGTCCCATATGTGAGGACTGACTTCCTGCTTGGTCCTGGAGAAAGAGTAGTTACTCACTTGTAACAGGTGTTCTCCAGGAGCAGCAGGAATCAGTCCTCATGATCCTCCCTCCTCCCCTGGAGTTGCAGTCATATCCTTTATTTTGATTTTTGCTGTCTTTTAGCTATGTCATCAGACTGAGCAAGATGGCACCCTTGGGCAGGAAGGGGACCGCGCAGGCGCGCTGCATTCCCAAAGGCTTTCTTTGAAAGCTGGGGAAATGCTCCGCATGGGGGCTCCGTCGGCGCCGACGTCACCCATATGTGAGGACTGATTCCTGCTGCTCCTGGAGAACACCTGTTACAGGTGAGTAACTACTCTTTATCTGATGAATCCTGTGTGCTGGAGCTTTCTTCTAGCTCAGAGAAGCCTGGCTCCACATTGGTTGCATTTCTTATTTTCAAGAAAACCACTAGAAAAAGAAAGCCTTAAAGAGAGGAATAATAATGATAAAACTATAGAAGTCAAGAAAGACACAATAAGCATTACTAAGGCTCCACAGACAGTGGGCACAATCAGTAAGCTTCTTCCCCCCAACCCTCTGCAGTTTGGCCGTAGCTTCCTCTCTGATCACCTCATCTTTTGCATAGCCCCAGCAACACTTCTGTAGCTTGTCCAGATGCAATTGCCATATTAGCAGTGCAGCGAGCACAGAATGCCAACCAGGCATCAGCAGCATAGGGCTCCACACCAACACCCCTGAAAGATAAGGCTTGGCTTAGCACAACTCCATCTTGGTGGATTGCGATCAGAAATGGCAACTTCCTTTAAATGTCAGCAGATAACCCACCCCTACAAGTAACACTGCTAAGCCCCGCAAAGCCTCACATTTCCCCAAGGCTGCGCAGAAGCAGGTAGACTGCAGTCACTTGGAGCACAGAGAAGCACAAGTCCTCCAAAGAAAAAACTAAAAAGCATGCACCGTAATCTGCGGACCTTCTCCAGAATCCCACAGTGTAGAAACACTTTTCCACCCAAAAGGAGCTTTTTGAAATCACCCCTCCCCCGCCACTCAACACATGACCATGGCCATGGCCTTGGCCAAAAAACAACAGGGCCATGCCATTCTTATCCCCAGAATCCAAAACTTCAACACCAGATTAGTCACAGAGCAATGCTTGGAGCTCGCTGCTTTTATTTCAAAGGTTCCTTCAGGATAGTGCCACATAAGAACATAAGAAATGCCATACTGGGTCAGACCGAGGTCCATCAAGCCCAGTATCCTGTTTCCAACAGTGGCCAATCTAGGTCATACGTACCTAGCAGTTTCCCCAAAAGACACAGGTTCTGCAGTGCTTGTACTAGGCCAAGCATTGATATCCTGGGTCCCTTTTTAATAGTGGTTTATGGACCTTTCCTCCAGGAACTTGTCCAAACCTTTTTTAAACCCAGCTATACTAACAGCCCTTACTACATCCTCCGGTAACAGATTCCAGAGTTTGATTACACGTTGAGAGAAGAAATATTTTCTCCTATTTGTCTTAAATAGTTTACCCTGTAGCTTCATTACATGCCCCCTAGTCCTTCTATATTCTGATAGCGTAAACAATTTATCCACGTTTATCCGTTCCACTCCATTCATTAATTTATACACCTCTATCATATCTCCCCTCAGCCGCCTCTTTTCTAGGTTAAAGAGCCCTAACCTTTTTAGCCTCTCTTCATAGGAGTAGCCTTCCATCCCCTTCACCAATTTGGTGGCTCTTCTCTGTACTTTTTCTAATAACTCTATGTCCTTTTTAAGATACGGTGACCAGAATTGCACACAATATTCAAGGTGCGGTCGTACCATGGAGCGATACAGAGGCATTATAATATCCTTTGTTTTATTCTCCATCCCTTTCCTTAGGATACCTAGCATTCTATTTGCTTTCTTGGCCGCCGCTGCACACTGGGCGGAGGGTTTTAACATGTTATCCACGATGACTCCTAAATCTTTTTCCTGGGTGGTGGTTTCTAATGTGGAGCCTTGCATCTTGTAACTATAGTGTGGGTTGTTCTTTCCTAGGTGCATAACTTTGCACTTGTCCACATTAAATTTCATCTGCCATTTGGATGCCCAGTCTTCCAATTTATCCAGATCCTCCTGCAGTTTTCCACAATCCTCTTGGGTTTTAACAACTTTAAACAGTTTTGTGTCATCTGCAAATTTGATTACCTCACTAGTTATTCCCTTTTCCAGGTCATTTATGAATATGTCAAAAAGTAGCAGACCCAGTACAGATCCCTGGGGTACTCCACTATTCACCTTTTTCCATTGGGAATATTGGCCATTTAGCCCTACCCTCTGCTTTCTATCTTTTAACCAGTTCCCGATCCACAATAGTACACTGCCTCCTATCCCATGACTTTTTAGCTTCGCCAAAAGTCTCTGATGGGGGACCTTGTCAAAAGCTTTCTGAAAGTCCAGATACACTATATCAACCGACTCACCTTTGTCTACCTGTTTATGCACACCTTCAAAAAAACAGATCAGATTAGTAAGACAAGATCTGCCTTGTCTAAAGCCATGTTGGCTGTCTCCCATTAGGCCATGACTATCTACATGCTGTGTAATTTTGTTCTTTATGATGGCTTCTACCATTTTCCCTGGTACTGACGTCAGGCTCACCGGTCTGTAATTTCCCGGGTCACCCCTGGAACCCTTTTTAAAAATTGGTGTTACGTTGGCGACCCTCCAATCTTCAGGTATTACAGATGATTTTAATGAAAGTTCACAGATTACCAATAACAGGTCTGCAATCTCATATTTCAGTTCTTTCAACACTCTGGGATGTATACCATCCGGTCCAGGTGATTTGCTACTATTCAGTCTATCAAATAGTTGTAATATATCTTCCCGGTGTAGCGATATTTCTCTCAATTCCTCTGCAGTATCACCTTTAAATACCACTTCAGTCTTGGGTAACACCCCTACATCTTCCTCAGTAAAGACCGAAGCAAAGAATTCATTCACTCTCTCTGCTATAGCCTTGTCTCCTCTTACTGCCCCTTTTACCCCTCTATCATCTAATGGTCCAATTGACTCTCTCACAGGCCTTTTGCTACGAATGTACTTGAAAAAGTCTTTATTTCGTGTTTTTGCTTCCGTAGCAAGTTTCTTCTCAAATTCCCGCTTTGCCTGCCTTATCAATGCTTTGCATTTAACTTGCCAGTGCTTGTGCTGTTTCCAGTTTTCATCATTTGGCTCTTTTTTTCCATTTTCTGAAGGTTGCTCTTTTGGCAGCAACAGCCTCTCTGACCTCACCTTTAAACCATGCTGGCAGTTTTTTGGACTTTCTTCCACTTTTCTTAATGCGTGGAATACAGCTGGTCTGGGCTTCGAGGATAGTATTTTTAAATAACACCCAAGCTTGCTGTAAGTCTTTAACCTTTGGAACCGCTCCTTTTAGTTTTTTTCCGAACTACATTCCTCATTCTATCATAGTCTCCCTTTTGAAAGTTAAAAGGTAGTACTGTGGATTCCTTTACTATCTGTCCTCCACTGATTAAATCAAACATGATCATACTATGATCACTATTGCCAAGTGGTCCCAACACCCTTATTTCTTGCACCAGATCTGGCGTTCCACTAAGGACTAGGTCCAGTATGGCTTCCCCTCTGGTCGGTTCATGAACCAGCTGCTCCAAGAAGCAGTCATTTATTTCATCTAGAAACTTTATCTCTTTAGCTTGTCCTGCTGTGACACTGTCCCAGTCGATACCGGGGTAATTGAAATCACCCATTATTACTACTCTGTTGTGGCTTTTGTTAGCTTCCTTGATTTCTTTGAGCATTTCATCATCCATTTGTTCATTCTGGCCAGGTGGTCGATAGTATACTCCCACTGCCATCACCTTCCCCTTCATAAATGGAATTTCAATCCATAGAGATTCTACAGCATATTTTGTTCCCTGCAAAACTTTAATCCTTTCTGACTCAATGCCCTCTCTAACATAGAGCGCAACCCCTCCACCAATTTGTTCAGCTCTATCATTACGATATAGTTTGTATCCAGGTATCACAGTGTCCCACTGGTTATCCTCCTTCCACCATGTCTCTGAGAGTGCAATCATATCTAACCTCTCATTTAATGCTATATATTCTAATTCTCCCATCTTATTGTTTAGACTTCTAGCATTGGCATACAAGCATTTTAGAGACTGCATTTTATTAATATTAATCTGGCTATTGGTAGGCATGGGTAATTGGGAATCTTTATGCTCTGTCTGCTCCTTACTCAAGGGCATTTGGGCTACTATACTCCCTTTTGGAACCTCACTGCTTTTGGTAGTATCCTTCAAGGATACCTTTGTCCGAACCGTGCGCTCCTGGGTGACTGTCGGCTTTCCCCTATTTTCTAGTTTAAAAGCTTCTCTATCTCTTTTTTAAAGGTTAATGCCAGCAGTCTGGTCCCATCCTGATTAAGGTGAAGCCCATCCCTTCGGAAGAGCCCCCCCTTTCCCCAGAATGTTCCCCAGTTCCTAACAAATCCAGAACCCTCATCCTTGCACCATTGTCTCATCCACGCATTGAGACTCCGGAGCTCTGCCTGTCTTTTGGGTCCTGCACGTGGAACAGGAAGCATTTCGGAGAACGCTATCCTGGAAGTTCTGGATTTCAACTTCCTACCTAAAAGCTTAAATTTAGCCTCCAGAACTTCCCTACCACATTTTCCTATGTCATTGGTACCAACATGTACCAAGACAGCAGACCCTCCACCAAAATGCAGCAACAGCATTCCCTCTTCCAAATATACTATCAAAAGGCTGCAACTAGTCCTTTTGCTCTTAAACCTCTCTGATAATCGTTCACAAGGATTGATCCCCACATCCCTATGATACTTCATCATGTTGAGATTGGGACAAACTCCATTTGCTACTCAGCAACACTGATTTCTACTACTAGGAGACAACAGTGGACAACTACACCCACCTCAGCCTTGCACACCCTTTTCTACCTCTGCAGGATCCCATACCTGAAGGAACAGGAAGATCATTCCTACCCAGAATTTCTACAAAAAAATCTCCAAAGTATTTCCCTTGGCTCCTCACAGAAGCCGGAAATAAATCCAAACAGACTAAGGGAGACTTTGAGTCCATTTTGCAGTACTCTGAAGGAGATTTTTGTTCTACTGATTCACCAAATGTTGCAGGAGCTCTAGTGCAGCATCTAGAAAACAACTCTATCTATGCATGTGACCCCCAGAAGCCTCAAACTGAAATATAAAATCCACTCAGCCTCAGGGCGCAACCATTCTCAACTGTCTCATCAGTTGGTAGTCATGGAAGCAGCACTAAAAAGGTCCAAAGCCTCCATAGTTCAAGCTAATGCCCCATCAGGAAAAGATCAGAAGATCGAGGCCACTGGTGGGGAGGAGGAGGGCAGGGAAAGAAGGTGCACTCAGGGGGCTCTACTGACGTTCCCTACCATGACGTTCTTCAGGAGGTGATCAACCCTCTGAACCCATCACTTGGGGATCCGCAGAATCAATTCTCCCAATTACACATCAACGCAGTAGTCCATTTATTACCTCACCAAATCCATCTATGACACAGTGTCTCACACAGCTGCAGTCACTATAAGCACACATAGAAGTGCATAGCTAAGAGCATCTGGCCTTCAGGAAGATCTGCATGACTACATCAGACTCAATCTACCTCAGAGACAATCTGATATGGTGGAAAAATAAAGGATGCTGTTTCTTAGATTAAATACCATTGTATTACCTTTCAGGCACTATCTTTAAAAGCTGCCAGACCAATCTTTTCAATACCCAGGGCCCAACAATTCTTACACAAAAAGATTTGCCACCCAACAGTTTTTCTAACAATTCTGCTGTCATCGGCGCAATCAACCTTACCCCCCAGCACCAACCTGGCTCAGCCTTATGCCCAGCAACAAAGACCTTTTTGAACGCAAGCAACAGTCTGCAACTTCTTCTTCCCCAATCGTTGACTGACTATGGTGGGAGGCAGGCTCTGGCACTTGAGACTTAGCATACCACCACCATGGATCACTGGGTCCTAAATATCTTCAAACCATGGCTACAAAATGAATTTTGTTCAATTCCCTCCCACTTCAAGACCTGAAGAGAATTCAAAGATCCTTTTCCAGTATGTTGTACTGGCCAAAGAGCTTGACTTGCTCTTGTGCAACAGAGCAGTCAAAGTCCCTCCCTCCCAGCAGGGACAGAGTTTCTACTCCAGATTATTTCACATTTATATATGTATTTAACACTTTTTCTATACTGCTTTATATTAAAATCAAAGCAGTTTACAATTAATTTTAGGGGATTTTACAAGCCAGCTACAATTTTTTTTTTTTTTTTAGAGCAGTGAATTAAGATACAGTTAGTTACGCAAAAGGGGAAAATTAGCAAACCCTGAAACAAATTGGGATATACTTAACTTATAGTTTAAACAGTCACAATCATGTATATACTGATTTATCGTTTACATTATGTACAGGTGAGAGTAGGGTGGGGATCAGCTCTTATGGAGAGGACGGATGCATGTATTATCTTCATTAACAGATTGTGTTAGGTGTCGGTTCCAAAGTATTTTAGGAAGAGGTAATTCGATAACGTCCCTTCAATCCAGTCCAGACTTCTGGGTCCACTCCCACTTTCAGCAGATGGAGACTGAGCATGCAGGCTTTTGTGATGTCACAGTGTAAAGGAGCTGAAGCACAGCCCACAAGCCAGTATTCTCAGTCTCCAGCAGATGGAATGACTTTAGCCCAGTCTGGGCTGCACTGAAGGGAATGAGTCCTTTTTGGTAAATAAAATACAGAGGAAAGCTTTAGGGTTATGTTTAGGAAAGGTTCTGTACCTTTTAATGCTTTTTGTTGATCTGATATTGAGAGCTGTCCCCTCAGAGGACAGAACCCGTTCAATCAGCAAAGACCTCTGTTGAGGGGAAAGGAGTATAAGTAAGGGGCCCGTTTAGTCGGGCTTCCTCTTCCCCACCTGCTACCGCAATCAGCCTTTTCCTGCAAGTGTTGCTGGCCCTTTAATTGCCACAGCCCAGAGTGTTCAGTCACTTGGGCTCAGCAACGGCACGGCGGGGGCCTCCAGAGCCAGTAGCAGGCTGGGTGGGTAGTGCTCTGTTGTGGGGGAGGTTTCCATGGGCTCGGGTGGCTTCCTTCGTGCAGTCAGCATTTTGCAATGGGTGGCTTTCATTTCTGCTTATTCGGTCGGGAGACAGCATGCCATTGTCGACATCAGTGTGTGCTGCCAGCGGTCTTAAAAAGGGATGGCTTTCCCCCTCAGGTTTCTGCCATAGCTATGAAGCCGGAAGACCTGAGGGCTGCTCTTTCATCATTGGGAACAGAGCAATTAGGCTCCATTGGACAATCAGATTTAGAGGCTTCTTCTCAGGCCACGGTTCCCACATTTTGCAGAGCCCAGCCCGGCCATTATAGAATACTGGGAAAGTCAGGATTCGGTTCCTGCTCCTTCCCACAGGCAATCAGCACAGCATGGGGGGTCCAGTAGCTAGTATGGAAGGCCTGGGTTTTCTCCCTGACATTGTGGTCCTCCTTCATCAGGCCTACTTCTCAGGCAGGGCCTGGAGGGACAGGGGAGAGCTCGGTCGCCACCCCCCCCCCCCCTTCAAGTGTCCAGTCAAAGCTCCGCTTCTCTCATGATTTTGGATTTGATGAAAAAGAATAGGGCCCAGTCTCCGGAAGATTTTGAGGAGGAACAGCACTCGGGGGGAGTTCGGTAACCTCTGACAACCCCTTGGAGGGGCCATCAGACTTGGCGCGGGATGGTCTCTTAGCAGAACTTGAAGAAGGGGAGATCCCACCGGGGAGGACCCTAGTATTGTCAGGAACAGCTGGTGGGGCTCATGGATCATTCCTTGGCTACAGGGTTTCTGCTGGAAGATCCTCTGCTGCAGGATGTCCGCACATCGAAAATAGCCTTACCAGTGCACAGGGCACTAAAACAGATGATGGAACTGGAATGGGATGTGCCGGAGGCAGGTTTGCATGATGGTCAGGTAATGGCCCATCTGTATCCGATCCCAGCAGGAGAAAAGGAGCTACTGAAGGTGCCCTAGGTAGATGTCCTCGTCTCGGCAGTCACTAAGAAGACCACTATCCCAGTGGATGTTCAGGACAAAAAGTTGGAGATGCTACTGAAACAGACATTTGAAGTGAATGCCTTGGCACTTCAGACTTCAATGTGTGGCGCTTATGTGACCAGGGCCTGCTTGTGCTAGACCCAGGAGCTGCCAGTGGTCAGGACCAGTAGCTGCTGCCAGAAGTTGCTAAGATGGAATCAGGGGATGGAATATTTAGTGGATGCCTTCTTTAATTTTCTCCAAGCGTTGGCTAAGGTATGGCATCGGTCATGGTGGTCCGGCACCTCCTGTGGTTGAGAAACTGGGCCGCAAATCCCGTTTTAGTCGGCTTCCCTTTAAAGGCAAGCTCCTGTTTGGAGATGCTCTGGATAAAACTGTCAAAGGCCTGGGGGAGGCCAAACTGGCCAGGTTGCTGGAGGACAAGCCAAAAACTCAGAGGATATCTGCCTCTTCCAGAGAGTAGTCAAAGGATTATCGCCGGGTTCCAGGCATTCCGGTTTGCCCCATACCAACAGGGGCACTTTGCCTTCAGGGGGAATTCCTTTCGGGGCAGTAGATGCGCTAGTAGGGGTTTCTTTGCCGGACCGGTGCTGCTTCCAAGAAGTCCCAGTGAGATCAGGGGTGCTCAGGCAGATGTGGAGGCAATTGGCAGAAGACTCTCATCAGTTTTACCCCGTGTGGTTCCACGTTACCTCCAAATGGTGGGTTCTAGAGGTCATTCTCGAAGACTATGCCCTAGAGTTCGCTCAGCCCTTGGCAGACGCTTTTCTGTTGTCTCCTTGCAAGGCACTCACCAAGTTGCAGGGCATCACAGAGACCCTGGAAGGCTCCTGTGTCTGGGAGCCATGCTACCCATGCCCGCAGACCAGTTAGGACAAGCTTGCTACTCTATTTATTTTGTGGTCCCCAAAAAGGAGGGCTTGTTTTATTTATTTTATTATTTAACAGGGTTTTTTATACTGCTTTATCATTTCAAAGTGGTTTATATTGTAACTTAAACTTGGTAATGTATGTTAAACAGGAACATTGATAACCTGGATTCTTCTGAGGCAATGGAGGTATAAGTGACTTGCTCAAGGCCAAAAGGGGTGCTAGTGGGAATCGAACCCTAGTCTCTCGATTCCCAAGCCAGGGCTCTAACCATTAAACTACTTCTCGTTCTGGCCTATCCTTGACCTGAAGTACGTCGATCGGGCCTTGTAGGTGCCTCACTTCTGGATGGAAACGCTGCCGTCCATCATTGCGGTATGGAAAGGCGAGTTTTTGATGTCGTTAGACCTTTTGGAGGCCTATCTTCATGTACCCATTTGGACGGAACATTAGCATTTTCTGCGTTTTGTTGTCCCGATGGATCATTTTCAATTTCAGGTGCTACAGTTTGGTCTCACGATGGCCCCGCGGACGTTTACAAGTTCATAGTCGTTAGTGTGGCGACTCCCTGTCGCAAGGAGTTATTGGTTCATCCCTACCGGCTCATCCAAGCAAAGTTATTACAGGAGGGCTGGGTAGTCAACTCTGCCAGAAGCATCCTGATACCTTCACAGGAGTTGATATACTGGGCAAAAGATTCGACATGGAGCTTGGACAAGTGTTTCTGCCGCAAGATCGGGCTCGCAGATCCAGGAGAGATTTGGAAATTTTTGACTCAGCAGGCACTGACAGCATGGTCATACTTCCAGATCTTTGGGTCTATGGTAGCGACCATATGGATTTAATTCCTTGGGTCTGCATTCACATGCTCCCACTGCAGAGGTCTCTGTTGTCACATTGGTCCCCGCAGGTGCACTCTCTCTCAAGGAATTGGTATGCTCACGGGAGGTGAGGCTCAGTTTGGATTGGTGGTTGGACTCCAGTAAATCGTTGAAGGGCATGCTATTGGAAACACCGGACTGGGTGATGGTGATGACTGACGCCAGTTTGACCAGTTGGGGAGCCCATTGTTGCCCACAGGTAACATAAGAACATAAGATATGCCATACTGGGTCAGACCAAGGTCCATCAAGCCCAGTATCCTGTTTCCAACAGTGGCCAATCTAGGTCATACGTACCTAGCAGTTTCCCCAAAAGACACAGGTTCCATAGTGCTTGTATTGGGTCAAGCATTGATATCCTGGGTCCCTTTTTAATAATGGTTTATGGACCTTTCCTCCAGGAACTTGTCCAAACCTTTTTTAAACCCAGCTACACTAACAGCCTTTACTACATCCTCCGGTAACAAATTCCAGAGTTTGATTACACGTTGAGTGAAAAAATATTTTCTCTTATTTGTCTTAAATAGTTTACCCTGTAGCTTCATTGCATGTCCCCTAGTCTTTCTATTTCTGATAACGTAAACAATCGATCTACGTTTACCCGTTCCACTCCGTTCTATTATATCTCCCCTCAGCTGTTTCTTTTCCAGGTTAAAGAGCCCTAACCTTTTTAGCCTTTCTTCATAAAGGTATCCTTCCATCCCTTTTACCATTTTGGTAGCTCTTCTCTGAACCTTTTCTAATAACACTATATCCTTTTTAAGATACAGCGACCTGAATTGCACACAATAGTCAAGGTGCTGTCGCACCATGGAACGATACAGAGGCATTATAATATCCTTTGTTTTATTTTCCATTCCTTTCCTTATGATACCTAGCATTCTGTTTGCTCTCTTGGCTGCACACTGGGCGGAGGGTTTTAACATGTTGTCCACAATGACGCCTAAATCTTTTTCCTAGGTGGTGGTTCCTAATGTGGAACCTTGCATCGTGTAACCATAGTTTGGGTTGTTGTTCCCTAGGTGCATAACTTTGCACGTGTCCACATTAAATTTCATCTGCCATTTTGATGCCCAGTCTTCCAATTTATCAAGATCCTCTTTCAATTTTCCACATTCCTCATGGGTTTTAACAACTTTAAATAGTTTTGTGTCATCTGCAAATTTGATAAACTCACTCGTTATTCCCTTTTCCAGGTCATTTATGAATATGTCAAAAATCAGTGGACCCAGCACAGATCCCTGGGGTATACCACTATTCACCTTTCTCCATTGGGAAAATTGGCCATTTAGCCCTACCCTCTGCTTTCTATCTTTTAACCAGTTCCTGATTCACAGTAGTACACTGTCTCCTATCCCATGAGTCTTTAGTTTTGCCAAAAGTCTCTGATGAGGGACCTTGTCAAAGGCTTTCTGAAAGTCCAAATACACTATATCAACCAACTCACCTTTGTTTACGTGTTTATTCACACCTTCAAAAAAACCCATAACAGATTAGTAAGACAAGATCTTCCTTGTCTAAAGCCATGTTGGCTGTCTCCCATTAAGCCATGACTATCTACATGTTCAGCAGTTTTGTTCTTTATGATGGTTTCTACCGTTTTTCCTGGTGCTGATGTCAGGCTCACTGGTCTGTAGTTTCCCGGGTCACCCCTGGAACACTTTTTAAAAATTGTCGTTACGATGGCCATCCTCCAATCTTCAGGTATTACAGATGATTTTAATGATGGTTCACAGATTACTAATAGCAGGTCTGCAATCTCATATTTCAGTTCTTTCAACACCCTTGGATGTATATCATCCGGTCCAGGTGATTTGCTACTCTTCAGTTTATCAAATAGTTGTAATACATCTTCCCGATGTATCGATACTTCCTTCAATTCTTCTGCACCTTTAAATACCACTTCAGTCATGGGTAACATCCCTACATCTTCCTCAGTAAAGACCGAAGCAATGAATTCATTCAGTCTCTCCGCTATCGCCTTGTCGCCTCTTAGCGCCCCTTTAACCCTCTAACATCTAATGGACCAACTGACTCTCTCACAGGTTTTTTGCTATGAATGTACTTGAAAAAGTCTTTATTGCACATTTTTGCTTCCGCAACAAGCATCTTCTCAAATTCTCCCTTTGCCTGTCTTATCAGTGCCTTGCATTTAACTTGCCAGTGCTTGTGCTGTTTCCAGTTTTCGTCATTTGGCTCTTTTTTTCCATTTCCTGAAAGATGCTTTTTTGGCAACAACAGCCTCTCTGACCTCACCTTTAAACCATGCTGGCAGTTTTTTGTACTTCCTTCCACTTTTCTTAAAGCATCTGGTCTCCAGAGCAGCGTCAATGGTACATCAATTGCCTTCAGTTGAGAGCGGTGTTCTTGGTGCTCCAAGCATTCCTTCCCCTAGTGCAGCAAAAGGCAGTACGCATGTTCTCAGACAACATGAAAATGATGATATACATCAGTCGCCAAGGGGGCACGGGAGTGAAATCCTGGTGGAGATCATGCCACTTCTACAGTGAGCGAAACTCAGTCATCTCCAGGAACAAGCAGGAATGAGTCCTCACATTATGGGTACGTCGGAACCGACGGAGCCTGCGCGGGAAAGCTCCCCAGCTTCCCAGAAAGGAAGCTTTTGGGGCCTCCCACAGCGCATGCGCGCTGCCTTCCCGCCTTCCTGACCAACTCTCTTCAGTTCTTCTTTTTCCACGGAGCCAGCAGGTCGTGTTCCTGTCACCGCTGAAGAAATTGTTATTTTAATTTGTTTCTTTGACCGCGTGTCTGCCTTCCCCGATTCCGTACCGGTACCGCCGGTCTTTTTTCATTTATTCTTAAAAAAAAAAAATAATAATAATTACTTTTTCCTCACTTGGTGTGTTTTTTCTGTGAGGCCTCTAGGCCTTCTCAGATTCTCCCTCATGGAGAAACCAGCCTCTGGTTTTAAAAAATGCACCAAGTGTACCAGTACTATTTCAGTCACAGATACCCATGAGTGGTGTCTTAAATGTTTGGGGCCTGACCATTCCATTCCGGATTGTCCATCCTGCTCTCTGATGTCCAAACGGGGCTTACAGAACAGAGCAGCCAAGTTTCATATGCTGTTTTCTGCGGATACTCCAGCATCAACATCCTCCAGGTCTTCCTTTCCTGATGGATCTCAGGTAACCAAACATTCTTCAGGCAGGTCCTCAAAGGGCAAATCTCCCTCTAAGCAGCGAGAGGCCCTTGGGTTTGACCCTGAGGACCCTGCCCCAGCCAAACAACCCCGGCGGGAAGCTCCGGCTTCCAAAGCTCCTCCTATGGGGTTACAGGTAAATATCGATGGCACGGCCTCGACCGATCTCCTGTTAGACTGCTCTGGGGTACCGGCTAACACCGGTACCGACATCCAGGCAGTTGTGGCGTCTATGGGTACTACGGTACAATCCATGCAGCAGGCCATACTGGCTTTCATTAACGCTGCAACGCCCTCGGTACCGCGACAATCGGTTCCGACTCCGGTTCCGGTACCGCAACCGATACCGGTACCCAGAGCATCTACTTCCAGTAGTATGCCGGTTCCGGTCTCTGGTTCCGGAGATTTTCTCGATACTGCTCCGATTCCCGGTACGCCCGATGTCGATACCAGTCGGTACGCGTATCGATCTCTGGAAGCTAATAGGCGGTACTTTGAATCTTCTGAAGATTCTGATACCTCAGATGATTCTGCTGATGTCTCTTTTACTCTTCCTGAGGAGCCCTCTTCTCCAAAAAGGAGAATGTCTCCTCCAGAGGATTTGTCCTTTCAAGACTTCATTATTGAAGTAGCTAAAGGACTCTCCATATCTGTAACCTCTGAAAAGGAACCTAGAGCAAAAAAATTGGATATTTTAGGATACTCTAAGGTTCCCAAAGAGGCAGCCACCTTACCCATACATGAAATTCTTCAAGAACGCATGATGGACTTGTGGGAGGCTCCTCTCACCCTATCTCCACATTCTCGATGTTTGGACACCATGTATCGGGTTCCTCCTTCTCCTGGTTTTCAAAAAACTCAGCTCCCTCACCACTCTATTGTGGTGAAGTCTGCTATGAAAAAGATAAAGAGTACCAAAAGGCACTCTTCTACTCCTCCAGGAAGAGAATGTAGGACTCTGGATGCTTTTGGTAGAAAAATCTTCCAAGCTAGCATGCTTATTGCCAGAATCAATTCATACAGCCTCTATATGGGCATGTTTTTGAAAGAGATTGCACTGAAGATACATCATTTTCTCCCCTTTATCCCAGAGGATAAAAAGGAGGAGTTCCTTCTTTTGCTAAAGCAAACTCAAGATGTTTCAAAGTTCTCCAACAGAGCAGCCTTTGACTCTTTTGAGGGAGCTAGCAGAGCCTCCGGCATTGCCATAGCTGCTCGCAGACTTGCTTGGCTCCAGGCCTCTGATTTGGAACCCTGGGTACAAGAAGGCTTGGGCAATCTGCCCTGTACAGGTGAAAATCTGTTTGGCAAGGAGTGGCAAATCAAAGCCACTCAAATGGATGCAGAGAATGCTGCTTTAGATAGACTTTCTAAGTCTACTTCTACCCCTGCCAAGAAAAAACCTTTTAAGAAGCCTTTCTATAAAAAGACCAGATTTTCCACAAATACTGGCCAGCAATCTTCCCAAGTTCGCTTTGCTCCTAAGCGTCAGCAATCTAAACAGGCCAGAACAAAGTCTACAGGGGCTGCTACAGTCCAGCAGTCCCAACCTCCTCAAAGTTTTTGACTTGATTCTAGAGAACTTAACCTTTCTGGCTCTGCAACAACCAGAGCCTCTCACCATTCCAGGAAGGTTAACTCACTTTGCTCCCAGATGGGAACAAATCACATCAGAACAGTGTACCCTCTCTATCATCAGAGAGGGCTACAAACTACATTTCTCCAGCCTTCCTCCCCATACCATGGTGAGACAATTCAATTCTCCCCCATCTCTCCTGTACCTGTTGGGCCAGGAGGTGACCACTCTTCTCACCCAAAAGGCAATAGAAGAGGTCCCTCTTCCTCAACAAGGGTCAGGTTTTTACTCCCCTTATTTTCTCATCCCCAAGAAAACAGGGGGGTACAGACCCATTCTGGATCTCAGAGAATTGAACAAATTTCTATACAAGGAGAAATTCAAGATGCTTTCTCTAGGCACTCTCCTTCCATACCTACAGAGTCAGGACTGGCTTTGTTCTCTAGATCTCAAGGATGCGTACACACATATACTCATCCATTCATCCCACAGAAAATTCCTACGGTTTCTGTTCCAGGGAAAACATTTCCAATACAGAGTACTTCCCTTCGGTCTAGCCTCTGCTCCAAGGGTATTTACCAAATGCATGGCAATAGTAGCTGCATTTCTACGCACTCTGGGAATCTTTGTCTTCCCATACCTGAACGACTGGCTCATCCGAGCTCCATCTCAGTCCGAGGCTCAAACTTCCCTGGACCACACCAGACGCATACTGCAGTATCTGGGACTTGTCATCAATCTGCCAAAGTCTCAACTCACCCCTACTCAGTCCCTAGAATTCATAGGGGCCTGGCTAGATACCACCACTGCAAGGGCCTATCTTCCTCAGGCCCGTTGCCACCGTCTAGTGCAGTTGGCCTCTCAAATTCAGTCCAGAAGCCACTTGACTGCCAGGGAGATGCTACAACTGCTAGGCCACATGGCATCCACAGTTCATGTGGTGCCTTATGCTCGCCTACATATGAGAGCAGCTCAATGGACTTTGTCCACCCAGTGGACCCAAGCATCAGGAGCTCTCTCAGACCAAATAGCAACCTCAAAACGTCTTTTTTGGTCTCTCCAATGGTGGATATTCACTCAAAATCTGTTGTTGGGGGCCCCCTTCCAACCTTTGTTACCCCAAGCAACTCTCACTACAGATGCCTCCCAAACAGGTTGGGGAGCTCATCTCCAAGACCTCTCCACTCAGGGCACTTGGTCTCCACAGGAGACCACCCTTCATATCAACCTTTTGGAGCTCCGAGCAATTTTCCTTGCTCTCAAGTTCTTTCATACCCTCCTCATCAACATGACAGTCCTTGTTCATACCGACAATCAAGTAGCCATGTTCTACATAAACAAACAAGGAGGGACTGGCTCTCTGTCGCTTTGCAACGAAGCTCTAAGATTGTGGGCCTTCGCCAGAGAGCATCAAATCCATCTCCTGGCAGTATACCTCCCAGGAATCCAAAACTCTTGGGCAGACAGACTCAGTCGAGTTCTGCTTCCACACGAATGGTCCCTGCACTTGGATCAGGTACTCAGAATCTTTCAGAAATGGGGAACCCCGGACATAGACCTGTTTGCAAGTCCGTGCAATGCCAAACTTCCCCGGTTCTGTTCCAGAATTCCGTGTCAGGGAGCTCAGGCCAAGGATGCCTTCCTCCTTCATTGGGGCCAGGCCTTCCTATATGCCTTTCCACACCCATTCCTTTGATTCCCAAGACTCTATTCAAACTTCAGAGGGATCAAGGATCTATGATCCTCATAGCTCCACGCTGGCCACGCCAAGTGTGGTACCCTCTACTTCTGCATCTCTCCCAGGCACCCTCCCTGGATCTGGGAGCTGCTCCAGACCTTCTGTCTCAAGAGGAGGGGACTTTGTGGCACCCAAACCCCAAGTCCCTTCACCTCAGAGCTTGGTTACTGAAGGCCTAGACCTTCAAGACTTCAATCCATGTAAAAAGGGGAAGGCGATGGCAGTGGGGGTGTACTATCGTCCGCCTGGCCAGAATGAACAAATGGATGATGAAATGCTCAAAGAAATCAGGGAAGCTAGCAGGAGTTACAGTGCAGTAATAATAATGGGTGATTTCAATTACCCCGGCATCGACTGGGTCAGTGTCACAACAAGACATGCTAGGGAGATAAAGTTCCTAGATGAAATAAATGACTGCTTCTTGGAGCAGCTGGTTCATGAACCGACCAGAGGGGAAGCAATATTAGACCTAGTCCTTAGTGGAACACCAGATGTAGTGCAAGAGATAAGGGTGTTGGGGCCACTTGGCAATAGTGATCATAGCATGATCGCCTTTGATTTAATTAGTGGAGGAGGGATAGTAAGGAAATCCACAGTACTACCCCTTAACTTTCGAAAGGGAGACTATGATAGAATGAGGAAAACAGTTAAGAAAAACTAAAAGGAGCAGTTGCAAAGGTTAAAGACGTACATCAAGCTTGGGTGTTGTTGAAAAATACTATCTTGGAAGCCCAGACCAGCTGTATTCCACGCTTTAAGAAAAGTGGAAGGAAGTCAAAAAAATTGCCAGCATGGTTTAAAGCTGAGGTCAGAGAGGCTGTTGTTGCCAAAAAAGCATCTTTCAAGAAATGGAAAAAAGAGCCAAATGATGAAACCTGGAAACAGCACAAGCACTGGCAAGTCAAATGCAAGGCATTGATAAGGCAGGCAAAGAGAGAATTTGAGAAGAAGCTTGCTGCGGAAGCAAAAACGCGAAATAAAGACCTTTTCAAGTACATTCGTAGCAAAAAACCCGTGAGAGAGTCAGTTGGTCCATTAGATGATAAAGGGGTTAAAGGAGCACTAAGAGGCGACAAGGCGATAGCGGAGAGACTGAATGAATTCTTTGCTTCGGTCTTTACTGAGGAAGATGTAGGGATGTTACCCACGACTGAAGTGGTATTTAAAGGTGTGGAAGAATTGAAGGAAATATCGATACATCGGGAAGATGTCCTACAACTATTAGATAAACTGAAGAGTAGCAAATCACCTGGGCCGGATGGTATACATCCAAGGGTGTTGAAAGAACTGAAATTTGAGATTGCAGACCTGCTATCAGTAATCTGTGAACTATCATTAAAATCATCTCTAATACCTGAGGATTGGAGGATCGCCAATGTAACACCAATTTTTAAAAAGGGTTCGAGGGGTGATCCGGGAAACTACAGACCGGTGAGCCTGACATCAGTACCGGGAAAAATGGTAGAAACCATCATAAAGAATAAAATTACTCAGCATATATAGATAGTCATGACCTAATGGGAGACAGCCAACATGGCTTTAGACAAGGAAGATCTTGTCTTACTAATCTGTTATGTTTTTTTGAAGGAGTGAATAAACAGGTGGACAAAGGTGAGTCGGTTGATATTGTGTATCTGGACTTTCAGAAAGCCTTTGACAAGGTCCCTCATGAGAGACTTTGGCAAAACTAAAGAGTCATGGGATAGGAGGCAGTGTACTACTGTGGATCAGGAACTGGTTAAAAGATAGAAATCAGAGGGTAGGGCTAAATGGCCAATTTTCCCAATGGAGAAAGGTGAATAGTGGTGTACCCCAGGGATCTGTGCTGGGTCCGCTGCTTTTTGACATATTCATAAATGACCTGGAAAGTGGAATAACGAGTGAGGTTATCAAATTTGCTGATGACACAAAACTATTTAAAGTTGTTAAAACCCAGGAGGATTGTGGAAAATTGCAAGAGGATCTTGATAAATTGGAAGACTGGGCATCAAAATGGCAGATGAAATTTAATGTGGAGAAGTGCAAGGTTATGCACCTAGGGAAGAACAACCCAAACTATGGTTACACGATGCAAGGTTCCACATTAGGAACCACCACCCAAGAAAAAGATTTAGGCGTCCTTGTGGATACCATGTTAAAACCCTCGGCCCAGTGTGCAGCGGCGGCCAAGAGAGCAAATAGAATGCTAGGTATGATAAGGAAAGGAATGGAAAATAAAACAAAAGATATTATAATGCCTCTATATCGTTCCATGGTGAGACCGCACCTTGAATATTGTGTGCAATTCTGGTCGCCATATCTTAAAAAGGATATAGCAATTTTAGAAAAGGTTCAGAGAAGAGCCACCAAAATGGTAAAGGGGATGGAAGGCTACTCCTATGAAGAAAGGCTAAAAGGTTGGGGCTCTTTAACCTGGAAAAGAGACGGCTGAGGGGAGATATGATAGAAGTCTATAAATTAATGAACGGAGTGGAACGGGTAAACGTAGATCGATTGTTTACCTTATCAGAATATAGAAAGACTAGGGGACATGCAATGAAGCTACAGGGTAAACTATTTAAGACTAATAAAAGAAAATATTTTTTCACTCAACGTGTAATCAAACTCTGGAATTTGTTACCGGAGGATGTAGTAAAGGCTGTTAGTGTAGCTGGGTTTAAAAAAGGTTTGGACAAGTTCCTGGAGGAAAGGTCCATAAACCATTATTAAGAAGGGACCCAGGATATCAATGCTTGAACCAATACAAGCATTGTGGAACCTGTGTCCCTTGGGGAAACTGCTAGGTACGTATGACCTAGATTGGCCACTGTTGGAAACAGAATACTGGGCTTGATGGACCTTGGTCTGACCCAGTATGGCATATCTTATGTTCTTATGTTCTTATCTTTCTCAACAGGTGAAGGATATCCTCCATGCATCTAGGAAACCTTCCACCAGGCGTTCTTATGCTTTTAAATGGAAAAGATTTTCCATTTGGTGTGCTGAAAAGGGTCTTAACCCTCTAGCACTGCCTTTGAATTCTTTACTCGAATATCTCCTGCATCTTTCCAATGCAGGACTTAAAACCAATTCTGTAAGGGTCCATTTGAGTGCTATTGCAGCATCTCTTCAGCCTATCAATGGACAATCTGTTTCCTCTCATCCTCTTATTGCAAGATTCATGAGAGGTCTAACTTTAACTAAGCCTCCCATTCGGCCTCCTCCGGTGGCATGGGACTTAAACGTGGTTCTTGGTCAGCTTATGAAGCCACCCTTTGAACCCTTAGCCACTACCTCCTTGAAATTTCTTTCCTGGAAAGTCATTTTCCTTATTGCAATCACTTTTGCTCACCGCATCAGTGAACTGCAGGCTTTAGTGGCTAATCCACCTTATACAAGGTTCCATCATGATAAGGTAGTCCTTAGGACAAATCCTCACTTTATGCCTAAAGTGGTTTCACCTTTTCATCTTAATCAAGAGGTATATCTACCTGTCTTTTTTCCAGCTCCTCATGCATCCAGTGCAGAGAGGAACCTACATACGTTAGATTGTAAAAGAGCTCTTGCCTTTTACATCCACAGGACACAGCAACATCGAAAGTCTTCTCAACTTTTTGTTGCTTTTGATCCTTCTCATTTAGGACTTCCAGTCTCAAAAAGAACACTGTCCAATTGGATTGCTCAGTGTATTTCTTTTGCTTACCAGAGTAAGAACCTTTCTCTGGAAGGCCATGTCACAGCTCACAATGTGAGAGCCATGGCCACATCTATGGCTCATCTTCATTCTGTATCCATCGATCAGATCTGTCGAGCAGCCACCTGGGCCTCGGTTCATACCTTCACAGCCCATTACTGCTTGGACAAGGACTCCCGCCGGGATGCCTTGTTTGGTCAGGCTATCCTCAGACACCTGTTCCATTCTTAAACAACTCCTGCCCACCTTCCCTGAATGGATGCCTGAGATCCATAGGAAGATGAGGAACCCTTGGAAGGGGGATCTCCCCGGCATCTTAGCTAGGGAGTCCCCATATGTGAGGACTCATTCCTGCTTGTTCCTGGAGATAGCACAGTTACTTACCTGTAACAGGTGATCTCTGGGAACAGCAGGAATTAGTCCTCACAACCCACCCACCTCCCCTAGGAGTTGTATCTCTCTCTCTCTCTTTCCTTTCCTCTCTCTATTGTCTCAGCTTTAAACTCGAACTGAAGAGAGTTGGTCAGGAAGGCGGGAAGGCAGCGCGCATACGCTGTGGGAGGCCCCAAAAGCTTCCTTTCTGGGAAGCTGGGGAGCTTTCCCGCGCAGGCTCTGTCGGTTCCGACGTACCCATATGTGAGGACTAATTCCTGCTGTTCCCAGAGATCACCTGTTACAGGTAAGTAACTGTGCTTTCTACTGTTGTGTGCAGCCCATATGGCAGGAAAAGTAAACATACAGGCCAATTATCTCAATTGTCAAAGGTTGGATCTGGGAGAGAGTGGTGGTTGGAGGAGTTGCTGTTTCGCCAAATAACATGTCAGTGTGGGACACCAGTGATAGATCTCATAGCGTCTGCTTCCATTACAAAAGCTAGCCACTTCTTCAGCCACCATAGAGAGCCGATGTCTGAAGGCCTGAATGCCTGGGCGCCGCCATGGCCGATAGACGGTCTGCTGTATATGTTCCCGCCGTGGTCTCTCATAGGTCTCCAGGTTCAGAGGGTGGAGTCTTACCGGGGTCTGGTAGTCCTCATAGCGCCGAATTGCCCCTAGCAGCCTTGGTATGCAGATCTCATCCCCTTGTTGATGACCAAGCGTGGCGTCTTCTAGTGCAGTCCAACCTCCTATCCCAGGGTCTGATCCTCAAGCCTCAATTGAATCGATTCTTGCTTATGGCCTGGCTCTTGAGAGGGCTTGGCTAAAGAAGCAGGGCTATTCAGCATAGGTAATTATCATGCTATTGAGGGCCAGAAAACATTTCACCTTTGTCATATATTAAAGCATGACATGTCTTTGAGAATTGGTGTTTGAATCGGAGGCAGCGGGTGCTGGAGGCGTTTATTTCCAACATTTTGACCTTTTCACAGACTGGAGTGGAGAAAGGTTTGACCCTCAAATTTGCTGCAAGTCCAAGTGGTGACACTGGTCTGTTACAGTGGTCATGTGCAGGGGATATCCTTGGCGGCATACCAGGATGTTACTCTTTTCCTGAGGGTGGGAAAGCAACTGCAGCCACCATTGTGGGCCACTGTACTGGCCTGGGATCTTAACCTGTTCCTTTTGAGCTCTTGGGAGCAGCAACACTTATGAACTTCACCCTTAAATTAGTGTTCTTGGTGGCTATTTGCTCGGCACGACAGATTTCGGAGCTGCAGGCATTATCATGTAGGGAGCCATTTCTGCTGTGCTCTTAAGAGAAGGTGGTGTTGCGTCCGGTACCATCCTTTCTGCCCAAGGTGGTTTTGGCTTTTCATGTGAATCAAGTAGTGGTCCTTCCCGTGTTTGTGGACGCGGAGGATCTGGTCTTGCATCTTCTAAATGTGCACTGGGTGCTGCACAGATATCTCAAATGTTTGGCGCCTTTTCGGAAGTCCAATCGCCTGTTTGTCCTCTTTGGGGGACATTGTAAGAGAGAGGTGGTGTCCAAAGCCTCCATTGCCTGATGGGTAAAGGAGGCAGTTTCCTCCATCTATCTCTTACGGCACAAATTGCTATCGGCGGGCTTTTAGGCGCACTCTACGAGAGCTCAAATGGCTTTGTGAGTGGAATTTAGTTTGATGCTGCCTGTGTACATTTGCAGAGAAGCCACATGGTCTTCATTGCACACCTTTGGATGTGCAGGCCCGGGGGGACAGATGCATTGTTTGGAGTGGCTGCAGGCTGGCCTCGCCAGTCTCTCTCTTTCTTGAGTACTGCTCTAATACATCCCAGGACCGACTTTATGGGAGGAGAAATTAGGCCTTACCTGCTACTTTTCTTTCCTTGAGTCTTTTCAGTCCAGAACCCACCTGTGGGATTCTCTGGGAATGTTGCCTGGCTTCAGTGGTCCGGGCTGACTCGTGTCTGTCATGGATCCTTTGTTCTGATCTTAAATTCTGATGTCCGATCCTTTTCCCCTGAGGGGATGGTTCTCTTGCCAGTTTTATTCAGTTCTGTATGTAATGTAGATAGTTGCCTCTAGTGGTTCTGGTTTTTGGAAGATTTTGTTCATCTGCTTTGTTACTGTGATACTGACTTTTGTGGGCTGTGCTTCAGCTCCTTTATGTCGTGACATCACAGAAGCCTGCATGCTCATCTGCTGGAAGTGGGAGTAAACCCAGGAGACTGGACTGGAGGGGACTCAAGGTAAGAAAATTAGCAGATAAGGGCTAATTTCACTGTTTTAAGCCTGCCGCAAAATTTGTTAATTGTATCTGTTTCTCCAGGAACAAGCAGGAAGTCAGTCCTCACATATGGGTGATGTTGGCGCCAATGGAGCATGCGCGGAGCATTTCCCCAGCTTTCAAAGAAAGCCTTTGGGAATGCTACCACGCATGCATGGTCCCCTTCCCACCCAAGGGTGCCATCTTGCTCAGTCTCCTTTTTTCCACAAAGCCCAATGGACTTATTCCTCTACTTCCCTGGAAAAAATCCTTCAAATTCTCTGGTTTGCATACCGGTTTCCTTCCTTCCCTTGAGCTGGCACCCTCTGTGCCATCCTCAGCTCTTACTCCCTTTTTTTCCATGAGGTTCCTCCTTGACCAGCCTTTAAGCCATTTTTCACCTAGGTGTTCCCCCACCATGACTCCCGGTGGGTTCAGAAAATGCGACTGGTGCAGTCAGACTATTTCAGTTACTGACAACCAATGTTCCCTCTAATTTTCTGTAGGCTGTGTGCGCATAAAATATCAGCTGTGCAGCTTTTGAAGGAAGGTTAAATTTTTGTGCGCCACATAACAACACTCGGAGTTATATAATTTAAAATTTGACTACATGTCAGAATACAGTATGTACACCACATTGATTGCACTAGAAAATATTGTAGAACTTGTGAAAACCGTAAATACACAACAACTTTTAAATTTTAAGACGTCTGTGTTGTTTTCTATCAGAATCAGAACCGTAATGTTTGTGCGCTCTGTTATAAAGTATGTGCGCTCGCTTGGCGAGGTGTGTGCGCGCGCACACGCGCACAGCTTAGAGGGAACAGTGCTGACAACCATGCCTGCTGGATTTGTTGTCTGGGACCGGACCACGACAGCTCCACCTGCGACCAGTGCCAGGCCATGATCCCCAAAATAAACAGGAAGCGGTCAGAGTTGCAGGAGTAGTTGTTTTCAAGATCTAACTCTGCTCCAGCTTCCCCATCGCCGAGCCCCAAAGCCGGCACTTCCCGGGAGGTCCAGGCATCCTTGGAGTCCTGTGGCAGTGGCTCCTCCGGTACGGCTCTGGGCTCTCCCAAGAAAAAGGTACCGAAGCCTGCCGAGGTACCTCTGATGAAACCTGGCAAGGTCCCGTGGTGGGATTCTAGCGACTCAGAGCAGCACCCTCAGAAAGTCTCGAGGCATGAGTCCTCGGCCAGCAGAGACTGCATCAGTCTCCTCGAGGATGCACTCTCCGGAGTGTCAGTGTTGGGCCTGAGGCCCTCGGTGTCTACGCTGATAGCTGCACAGCCATTGGGCCTCAAGTCCCACATGGCAGCCATGGAGCAGAGCATCTCCTTTATCCTGGCCTTGCAGCAGGTGTTGATGTCTGGGTTCCCAGCAGCAGCTGTTGATGTCTGGGTTCCAGCATCATCAGCTCTTACACTGGGTCTCCCGACCTCAGGGGAGTGCCTGGGCGTCAAGCTGGGCACTGAGCACCATCAGCCTCGGGTAATTCATCGGCGCCGAACGAGGTCTCGGTCACGTTTCTCAGAGATCCGGTTCTCCCCGGTGCGTTTTCAGGAGCCTGACCCCAGATCCTCCAGGGGGCCCCGGTTCCTTGGGGCCCCCCCCCCCCGAGACCGATTCCTTGATGCCCTTGAGATCCAAATGGAAAACCGAGGATGAGACCTCTCCGGAGACCTCCCAGCACAGGGACGTCCCCTCTGAGCCATCTCCCCCGGAGCCTCGGCGCCATTCCCTGCCTGAGGATGTAGCCTTTCACGACAGTCTGCGACATGGCACAGGCTCTTTCGGACCAGATGGTCTGAGGAGGATCCGTGCACTAAGGAACTTGAGGTCCTGCAATATGAGTCTCCTCCCAAAGAGACTCTCACAGTACCAATCATCGAGAAGCTACTCCTCAGGATGTGGGAGACTCCGGCCTCAATGCCGGTGGTCAGCTGGTGCCTAGATGCTATCTACTGCGTTCGAAAGGGCCCCTGGTTCCATAAGCAGCAATTCCTCCACAACCCCAGAGTGGTAGAGTCCTCGATGCAGAAATTGAACAGCCAAAAAACCTACTCTTCGATTCCCCCCGGTAGGGAGGCCTGTTCCCTCGTTGCCCTGGGCCACAAGTTTTATTAGGGCGCCATGCTTGGCTGTCAGATACAGGCGTGTGAACTGTACATGGGAATGTACCTGAAAGGCCAGATCCAGGAGCTCTCAGGGTTCTTGGCTGCCTCACCGGGGAACCCCTGCAGCAGTTCCAGTCCCTGGCGGCGGGCATCCGGGTCTGTTCCAAATTTCTCTCAAGGGCTGCCTACAACAGGTTTGAGTCTGCGGCCAGGGTGGTGGCTGCCGGCATTGGCACCTGGCGCCAGGCAGGTTATAGACCTCAGACCTCGAGCAATGTGTGCAAGAAAAGCTGCTCGATGTCCCCTGCAATGGCAAAAACCTGTTCGGGAAACCGATGTCCGACAAGGCAGCTGAAATCGAGGCTGAGGTAGTGACCCAGCAATGGCTGTCCAGAAAGACCTCACCCTCCCCAAGAAAAAATCCTTGGAGAGAAAAACCTTTTTCCTGAGGAAAAAGGGCTACCACCAGACCAGGCCCTACTAGCCTTACTCAGGGCAGCAGCACCAGGCCGTGCAGCCTAAAATCCTGGGGCATGGGCCCATAAGCCTCCAACACCACCTCCCACCCAACAGGAGGGATGCTTTTGACTCCCTGGGCTGGGCTTTCCCTCCCCCAGGAATCCCACCTCAGCCCACAAGGGGTTCAGCTCGCCTCATTCGTCCAAAACTGGTCCAGCATCACCATGAACAGGTGGGTCCTGCAAGTGGTGGGGGAGGGTTACCACCTCCATCTACAGCAGAATCCTCCAGAACTCTTCCCAGGAAAACCACCGCAACCTCTCCTCCACTAGGCCTTGCTCATCGCAGAACTCTCAGGCTTACTCAAGGACAGGGCAGTGGAGCCTGTAGCTCAACACCTCTGGGGGAAGGGGTTCTACTCAAGGTATTTCCTTGTCCCAAAAAAGAACAGGGGGCCTCCGGCCCATCCTGGAGCTGCGCAACTTGAACAACTTTCTGATGAGGGAGAAGTTCAAGATGCTGTGCTTTGGGACAATGCTGCCCTACTTCCGCCAGGAAGACTGGCTCTGCTCCTTGGACCTCAAGGATGTGTACACCCACATCCTGGTCCACCCCTCCCACAGACAGTACCTAAGATTCGTGATGGGGGGGCAGCACTATCAGCACAGGGTGCTGCCATTCGGCCTTGCCTCCTCTCCAGGGGTCTTCACAAAGTGCCTGGCAGTCATGGCCGCCCATGTACGCCTCCAGGGGCCCCACGTCTTCCCCTACCTAGACGACTGGCTCATCAGAGGCAGTATGGCTTTCGAGGCCAGCAAAGCCACGAGGCTTACAATCCACACCCTGCAGAAATTGGGATTCATCATCAACTACTCCAAGTCCAGCCTTTCCCCTGTTCAAGACCTGGAGTTCATAGGTGCTCAGCTGGACACTCTGCAGGTCAAGGCCTTCCTCCCAGTGGAAAGGGACTGCCACTTGATGCGGTTAGCAGGGGAGGTCCTAGCCTGCAGGTTGGTTCCAGCCTGCCTGCTCCTTTGCTTGTTAGGCCACATGGCCTCAACGGTTCATGTCACGCCCTTGGCTCACCTGCACATGAGAGCTGACCAGTGATGCCTCAGATCCCAATGGGCACAGGCCACAGGCAAGCTCAGGGACAGTGTATGGGTCACTGACTGACTGGCGGCCTCCCTCAACTGGTGGCAGTCCCCGCAACATCTCGGGGCAGGGATGCCTTTCCAAACACCAGCACCACAAAAGGTCCTGATAACAGACGTCTCCCTGGCGGGTTGGGGCACACATTGCGAGGGCCATTGCATTCAGGGCAACTGGTTCCCAGATGAATCTCGGTTGCAAATCAACCTCCTCGAGCTCAGGGCAATCTTCCTGGCCTTACAGGCCTTTTGCCACCTCCTGAGCAACCTCTCTGTCCTCATACAGATGGACAATCAGGTGACCATGTTCTATGTGGACAAGCAGGGAGGCTCAGTATCCTAATCCCTCTGTCAGTAGGCGGTAGCCTTCTACTCCTTCGCATTGTGCAACAGCATGTTCCTGACAATGGTGTACGTGCCGGGCCAGGAAATCCTCCTGGCGGTCAAGCTCAGCAGGATCCTTCACCATGCGAGTGGCGCCTGGACGCCAGGGCGGCACAGAGGCTCTTCCGCCTCTGGGGCAGACTTTGGCTGGCCTGTTCGCTTCTCTGGACAATGCACAGCTGCCCAGATTCTGCTCACCTCAGCCACACCATAGAAGGGTGGCAGTGGATGCCTTTCTCATCTGATGGTTGAGGGGCCTTCTTTATGCATTCCCTCCGACCACTCTAATAGACAAGTGTTTTTTCGAGATCAAGTGACCATGCCACAGTGATCCTGGTTGCTCCCAGGTGGCCCAGACAGCCCTGGTTCCCCCTGCTACTCTCCATATCAGTGGCACCCCGGTGCAGTGGGCCTTCAGTCGGGTCTTCTTTCGCAGGAGGGAGGCTCCCTCCTCCACCCCATCCTGGCATCCCTGACGTTAACTGCATAGATGCTGAGAGGGTAGCACTGGCCCCCTTCAGTCTCATAGGTGAAGTGCAAGAGATCTTCCTGGCCTCCCAGAAAACCTCCACCAGGAAGGCATATGCTTTCAAGTGGAGGAGATTCTCTCTATGGTGCGCAGAAGGGAATGAGAATCCCTTCTCCTGCCAACTGCAGCTCATACTGCAGTACCTGCTGCATCTCTCCCGCTCAGGGTTGAAGTCTAATTCGGTCAGGGTGCATCTCGGCACTATAGCAGCTAATCATCACCCGGTGTAGGGGAGACCCCTCTCAAACCAGCCCCTGGTCTCCAGGTTCCTCAGAGGCCTTCTGCTATCGAAGCCCCCCCCCCCCCGCCCCGGAGTAGGATCTCAATATGGTGCTCTCACAGCTCATCAGACCGCCCTTTGAGCACTTGGCAACTTGCCACCTGAGGTATTTCTCTTGGAAGGTGGCCTTCCTGGTAGCATTGACATCCACCCGGAGAGTGAGCGAGCTACAAGCTCTGGTGGCGAATCCACCTTATACCAGGTTCTGTACAAACAGGATGTTGCTTTGCACACACCCCAAATTCCTCCCGAAGGTGGTATCGGCTTTCCACCTCAATCAGGAGGTGGTCCTCCCTACCTTCTTCTCATGGCTTCATGCCGGTAGGGCTGAGTTGGTTCTCCATACGTTGGATTGTAAGAGGGCCCTGTCCTATCTACAGAGGACCCAGGCCCACCGCAATGCCCCTCAACTCTTTATCTTGTATGACCCCAGCAGGCTGGGGCTACCTGTGTCTAAGTGTACCTTGTCCACTTGGGTGGCGGACTGTACTGCCTTCTCTTACGAGCAAACTGGCCTCTCCCTAGAATACTGGGTCACTACTTATCAGGTGAGGACTATGGCCACGTCGGTGGCCAACCTACGCTCAGTGCCGGTGACAGAAATTTGTAAAGCTGCCAAAGGATCTTAGGTGCATACATTTGCAGCTCACTACTGCCTAGAGAATGAGTCCCACAGGGACAGTGCCTTTGGCCAAGCAGAAATCCGAAGTATTCTCGATGCATAGGCTATTTCTGCCCTCCGATCTCTCTGTGTTCAGGCTACCAGAGTGACGGTGATGCTGGATGCTGGGGTCTGCAGAGTCTCTTGACAGGGACTCTCCCTCTGCAACACATGACCTCCCTACTGGTAGCCGTTGGTGCTGTCGTGGTTTGGTCCCTGGCAGCCTGGAGCTAGGGAGTCCCATATGTCGGCTGACTTCCTGCTTGTTCTCCAGGGACAGCAGGAATCAGTCCTCACAACCCTCCCTCCTTTACCTTATTTACCTTTTCCACCTTTTGCCTAACCTGACTGAGCAAGATGGCACCCTTGGGCGGGAAGGGGACCATGCATGCATGGTAGCATTCCCAAAGGCTTTCTTTGAAGGCTGGGGAAATGCTCCACACGGGCTCCATCAGCACCTATATCACCCATATGTGAGGACTGATTCCTACTGTCCCTGGAGAACATCTGTTACAGGTGAGTAACTACACTGTCATAGCTCGTCTAGGAGTGAATTCCAGATGGATGGTGCATAGAATGAACAGGCGCATTTGCGTAGATTTTGTCTGTAGCTCATCTTTAGGGATGGATTGGTGAGTAGGTTCTGCGTGTGTTGTTTTCTTGATCTATTATTATCCAGAACTTTATGTATTAGGGTTTATAGATAATCTGCCAATAGATTGTGGAGTATCTTAAAAATGTTAAGTATTGCTTTGTGTTATTCAGGTTAGTATTGTGCACTTGCATTGGGAGCCAATGTAGTTGTTTGTTACAGTATGGGCTTGCCATGCTTCGCCTTTTACGATATCAGTGACCATATTTTGAACCATCTGTAACAGGAGTAGTGCATGTTTGAGGATTCCTTGATAGATTGTATTGCAGAAGTTGAGGTGTGGAGTTATTATGGCCTGACATACTTTCCTAAAATCAGTGGGATCAAATAGTGGATGAAGGTTTTTCAGAATCTTCATCTTCTGGTACGCAGCTTTTGTGGTTTTCTTGATATGTGATTGTAGCTTTAGTTTTTGATCTAGGATTATTCCCAGGTTGTGTTTGAGCTCCAGTTCAGTGTCCATAATTTCAGTGTTAGTGATAGGATGAAGACTGATTCTCTAGTCACAGAAAGCATCTCTGTTTTGTTTTTTTTTATAATTTAAGGATAGGCTATGGTCAGAAAGTCATTGTGCTACTGCCTTGAGGTATCTTGTTGGTTTTGGAGATTGGTGTGACCTATATATCATAATGTTGTCCATATAAATATGGTAAAGGACATTGTCTCTCTGTATATTGAGCATAAAGGCTGTCTATAAATATTTAATAATAATAATAATAATAAAAAAATAATAATAATAATGATAATGATCATGATGAAAAGGTGGATCCTTGTGATACTGCGTGGTGTAGCTTATATGAATTAGATTTGATGAGCCTATCTTAACTTCTTGTTGACGATCCTTTTTAGGTATGATTGAAATCATTCCAGTGTAGTGCTGTGTAAGCCAATGTCTTGTAGTTGTGATAGGAGTATTTGATAGCTTATTGAGTCAAAGGCCACATATATATCAAGGAATATTTGACTGTATCCTTGTGCTGTTTTTTCTATGCTACTACTACTGCTGTTCATTTGGCACTACACGGCATAGGCAGCACATGTAAGAGACAGTCCCTGCTCATCAGCGCTTACCATCTAGTCAAGACAGACAACACAACAGCTGGTGACAAGGATATGTCTTGGGGAATGGTAAGGAAACACACATAGTTGGAGAGCAGGAGACTGTGGATCAGAATCCAAAAGCAACATCAAAGAGGTGAGTTTTTAGCCTAGATTTGAAAAGGGCCAGAGATGAAATCTGATGTACTGACTCAGGTAGATTGTTCTAGGCATAAAGATCAGCAAGGTGGAAAGATTGAAGTCTGGAGCTGGCAGTAGAGGAGGAGGGCACAGGTAGAAGCAGTCTGCCAGAAGAGCGGAGTTCCCGAGGAGGGGTATAGAGATAAGAGAGGAAAGATAATGACACAGAAATAGTTTCCATTGTGTTGGGTGCCACAGACTTCATAAAGAAGAATTTTCAAGCACATCTTGACAAACTACCCATACATGTTACTTCTTATGAACTCCAGAAGGAAGCTCCCTTTGGCACAATGCAAGTACTACACCAAGCATTAGCAGTCAATTTGAGAGACTGCGTTCATACTTCATGTACCCAGGTTTAGAAGTGAGGTTCATGACTATCATGATATGCGCAAAACTCACCCATTTGGAGACCCTACACAGCTGGGGTGCACCTCTTTCACATACACAGCCAAGGCTCTTGGATTCAACAGAAGCGGTGTGTTCAAATCAGCCTACTAGAACCCAGAGTAAATTTTTATGCAAACATTGAAACCCTGGTTACAATGAAAGGTCATCCTCATTCAGACATACTGTCAAGTTGTAATATTTTACATCAAGTGGCGTGGCTCAGGTTCTCTTCCTCTGTGCAGGGAAGCGATGTGGATTTGATAATTAACCTATGCCATTTAGGCAATGCTCCAGAAGGCCTGTCTGCCCTGGAACACAACCAAATTGTGTATTCACTCTGTCACAAGCTGAAGCTCCATGAGTGGTCACTCGATCCCACAGTTACATGTCAATTCTTCAGTCGTTGGGGCCATCCTGATTTGGTGTCGTTTGCTTCCCTTGACAACAGAAAATGTCCTATCTTCTGCTCTATACAACCAGCATTTCTAAGAGTGACCCACAATGCCTTCTCCATCTCATGGAGCTGCAGTCTTCTCTATGCATTTCCTCCCTTCCCTTTTATATCCAGATTTCTTCATGCAAACCTTGTGTTGAGCTGTCTTCTGATCTTGGTAGTGCCAGTGGCCCAGAAAAATGTGGTTTCCATATCATCCTGCTAGACCAGTCCAGACAAGTGGGTTATGTTTCCCTACCAGCAGATTGGTGGAGACAAAGAACCGATGAAAAGCCCAGGTTTCAATGACATCACTTTTATGGCTCTATTCGCTTCAGCCACTAGAGGTCCCCCAGTATTTCTTTGTCTCCAGCAGATGGTGGATGCATTATCTCCAGGAACAAGCAGGAATGAGTCTTCACATATGGGTACGTCGGTACCGACGGAGCCTGCGCGGGAACGCTCCCCAGCTTCCCAAAAAGGAAAGCTTTTGGGAGCATCCCACAGCGCCTGCGCGCTGCCTTCCCGCCTTTCCTAACCAACTCTCCTCAGTTCTTCTTTGCCGCGGAGCCAGCAGGTCGTGTTCCTGTCACCGCTGAAGAAGTTCTTTATTTTATTTTATTTCTTTGGTCGCGTGTCTGCCTTCCCCGACTCCGGACCGGTACCGCCGGTCTTTTCTTTCTTTCTTTAAAAAAAAAAAATATCAATATTTTTCCTCACCTGGTGTATTTTTCTTCTTAGGCCTCAGGGCCCACAAGAAAATTTCCCTCATGGAAAAACCAGCCTCCGGGTTCAAAAAATGCACTAAGTGTAGCGGTACTATTTCTGTTACAGACACCCATGAATGGTGTCTTAAATGTTTGGGTCCTGAACACTCCATTCCGGATTGTCCGTCCTGCTCTCTAATGTCTAAACGGGGGTTACAGAACCGAGCAGCCAAGCTCCATGTGCTGTTTCCCGCTGATGCACCGTCGGTAGCATCGACATCTTCCAGGTCGTCTTCTCCTGATGGATCTCAGGTAACCAAACATAAACCTAGCAGGTCCTCGAAGGGTAGATCTCCCTCTAAGCATCGAGATGCCTCCGGGCTTGCCCTCGAGGATCCTGCGCCAGCAA
Source organism: Ichthyophis bannanicus (assembly GCA_033557465.1). Lineage (NCBI taxonomy): Eukaryota > Metazoa > Chordata > Amphibia > Gymnophiona > Ichthyophiidae > Ichthyophis > Ichthyophis bannanicus. The sequence continues at coordinate 909,970,750 of CM066032.1, read as the reverse complement.
AACAACCCCGGCGGGAAGCTCCGGCTTCCAAAGCTCCTCCTATGGGGTTACTGGCTCTCTGTCGCTTTGCAATGAAGCTTTAAGATTATGGGCCTTCGCCAGAGAGCATCAAATCCATCTCCTGGCAGTATACCTCCCAGGAGTCCAAAACTCCTGGGCAGACAGACTCAGTCGAGTTCTGCTTCCACACGAATGGTCCCTGCACATGGATCAGGTACTCAGAATCTTCCAAGAATGGGGAACCCCGGACATAGACCTCTTTGCAAGTCCGTGGAATGCCAAACTTCCCCGGTTCTGTTCCAGAATTCTGTGTCAGGGAGTTCAGGCCAAGGATGCCTTCCTCCTCCATTGGGGTTAGGGCTTCCTGTATGCATTTCCACCCATTCCCTTGATTCCCAAGACTCTGTTCAAACTCCAGAGGGATCAAGGATCTATGATCCTCATAGCTCCACGCTGGCCACGCCAAGTGTGGTACCCTCTACTTCTACATCTCTCCCAAGCCCCCTCTCTGGACTTGGGAGCTGCTCCAGACCTTCTGTCCCAGGAGGAAGGGACTTTGTAGCACCCAAACCCCAAGTCCCTACACCTCAGGGCTTGGTTACTGAAGGCCTAGACCTTCAAGACTGGAATCTTTCTCAACAAGTGAAGGATATCCTCCATGCTTCCAGAAAACCTTCCACCAGGCATTTTTATGCTTTTAAATGGAAAAGGTTTTCCATTTGGTGTGCTGAAAAGGGTCTTGACCCTCTAGCACTACCTTTAAATTCTCTTTTAGACTATCTCCTGCATCTTTCCAATGCAGGCCTTAAAACAAATTCAGTAAGAGTCCATTTGAGTGCTATTGCAGCATCCCTTAAGCCCATCAATGGACAACCTATTTCCTCTCATCCTCTCATTGCAAGATTCATGAGAGGCCTAACTTTAACTAAACCTCCCATTAGGCCTCCTCCGGTGGCATGGGACTTAAATTTGGTTCTTGGTCAGCTCATGAAGCCACCTTTTGAACCCTTAGCCACTACCTCCTTGAAATTTCTTTCATGGAAGGTTATTTTCCTCATTGCAGTTACTTCAGCTCGCCGCATCAGTGAACTGCAGGCATTAGTGGCTAATCCACCTTATACAAGGTTCCATCATGATAAGGTAGTCCTTAGGACAAATCCACACTTTATGCCTAAAGTGGTCTCACCCTTTCATCTTAATCAAGAGGTATATTTACCTGTCTTTTTTCCAGCTCCTCATGCATCCAGTGCAGAGAGGAATCTTCATACTCTGGATTGTAAAAGAGCTCTTGCTTTTTACTTACATAGGACACAGCAACATCGAAAGTCTTCCCAGCTTTTTGTTGCTTTTGATCCTTCTCATTTGGGACTTCCAGTCTCTAAGAGAACACTGTCCAATTGGATTGCTCAGTGTATTTCTTTCGCCTACCAGAGTAAGAACCTTTCTCTGGAGAGCCATGTCACAGCTCATAATGTGAGGGCCATGGCCACCTCTATGGCTCATCTAAATTCTGTGTCCATCGACCAGATCTGTCGAGCAGCCACCTGGGCCTCGGTTCATACCTTCACAGCCCATTACTGCTTGGACAAGGACTCCCGCCGGGATGCCTTGTTTGGTCAGGCTGTCCTCAGACACCTGTTCCATTCTTAAACAACTCCTGCCCTCCTTCCCTGGATGGATGCCTGAGATCCATAGGAGGACGTAGACCCCTTTCAGGGTCTCATATCCTTGGGGATCTCCCAGGCATCTTAGCTAGGGAGTCCCCATATGTGAAGACTCATTCCTGCTTGTTCCTGGAGATAGCACAGTTACTTACCTGTAACAGGTGATCTCTGGGAACAGCAGGAATAAGTCTTCACAACCCTCCCACCTCCCCTAGGAGTTGTATCTCTTTTCTATCTTTCCTTTCCTCTCTCTCTCTATTGTCTCAGCTTTAAACTCGAACTGAGGAGAGTTGGTTAGGAAAGGCGGGAAGGCAGCGCACAGGCGCTGTGGGATGCTCCCAAAGCTTTCCTTTTTGGGAAGCTGGGGAGCGTTCCCGCGCAGGCTCCGTCGGTACCGACGTACCCATATGTGAAGACTTATTCCTGCTGTTCCCAGAGATCACCTGTTACAGGTAAGTAACTGTGCTTTCTCCTCTGTAGAAAATCTGAGGACTGAGAAGAAAAGAGATTGATTAAACACTCGTGAATGTCCACCCTGAGTCCTAAAAGGATAACTCTCTCATATGAACATGATGTGGGAGGCTCCACTAGACTGTGGTCTTTTCAGTAGCCGTAGGAGGAGGGAAACTCCACGCCCATATCATGATAAGGGTCTGTTGAGCAGCCACAAATTGGAAGGATCTGGAAGTCTGCAGCAGCCTCACACAACCTTAGTGCCCCTTCCTTCCTCCTCTATCCCTCCTGCTGTCTCCCGAAGATTGCAGAAGGCTCTCATAGGGATCTGCCTGCCAGCCACCTTACAGACGGTGCTATAAAAAAACAGCCAGTGAGGCAGTAGAAGTGAGCCCAGTATGGATCCTATGTCTGGGGCTCTCGGGGTGAGTACCAAGCTTTGTCATTGTCCTTGTTAGGGGTTCATGGTTCCATCTCTGAGGGATGCAATTCAGAGTAGACAGGTTGCAACCATTGGTGCTGTGTGGGGAGTTTCCTGTAGTTTTCTGCACATGTTAGTAATGTTTTCACCTATTTTGCACCTGTTGGTTGTGCATTCTTCCCAAACAGCTCAAACATGCACACCTTCCGTAGCGCCTGTAACATGCGTAATGTAAATGCGCAGTTAACACATGCTTGCAGGCCGATGTAGCCTTAGCACATGCTTTTTGTGATACGTACCATGATTCTCTGTCGTCTTCCAAGAAACGCTATCTGATTTGTGACCAGCGAGGAGCCTCTTCTCTGAAATCTGCCTTTCCTGCATGGCAGCTTCTGAGTCAACCCTGAAGGGCCCACTTTCCTGTCTCAGCAGGGGATTGTGGTTTGTCCAATCTTACCTGTCTCAGGACCAAAGGAGATGGATGGTGCTATGAGTAAGGATATTTAGCCGGCCGAAGGCTCCGGCAACTGTGCTGTGAGCTGCTTCTCATCCTTGAGGGGATCTATGCCCCCTAGTTTTGGAGTGCCTTATCCAAGAGGAGAGCTTCTGGACTCCAGATTGTCCTCCCCGGAATTCTTTCCTTTATTTGCATCAGGCCTGGTCCTTCTGGGGTGGAAATTCAGACCCTTCGGCCTCTGGGTGCCCTTGGTCACAGTCTTGTGCCAGGCAGGCTGAAAGTAGAAGCCCTGTGTGCTTACCTTTGGCTGAATGTCCATGGTGCGAGTCGCTTCCTGGAGATGGAGAACAGCGGGGAAATATCCGAGATGTTGAATATGCATCTGATGCTGATCGGCTCTGATGTGGATGAGGAAGTGCTCTTGCCTTCAGAAGATTATGCAGAGTCCAGCATGATCTGCCTATTCCAGAAGAAGGAGCTGGCAGCATTGTTTACCAGGGTCTCATTCGCTTTTGAACTTGATAGATGTTTCTGGCACAGAGCAGGAGCCAAAGGTACACCTGCTCCTTCAAGGTACGTAGAAATCCACTACTGTCTTCCCATTCCCAGAAGTGATCAAGGATATGATCTTGTTGGAGTGGGGCTCCCCCTGACTCCCTACCTAAAGGATTAAAGGTGTATAAGAAGATCTCCGCTTTCCCGGAGGAGGAGCATGTTAAATGGTTTGAGATTCCCAAGGTGGATGCACAGGTCATGGCAGTTACCAGATAGACCTCCATTTCTGTGGAAGACTAATCAACCTTAATAGATTTTCTGGACCGCAAGGTGGATTCCTTGCTGAGGAACCAGTTTGCCTTGGCAGCAGCTATTCTACAGCTGGCAGTATGCACCAGCCTTCTTTTGGAGTCAGCTGCAGCCTTCCTTTCTGATGCCATGTATGACCTGGTATGTTTGGCAACCAGGGATGATGCCTTCACGACGGTGTCACAGCGTTTGGATTTGGCTCCGGCATTGGGCAACAGGCACATCCTCCAAAGCACTGGCCTTTAAGGGGAAACTTCCCTTTGGAACTGATTTGGAGAAGCTGGTGAAGGACCTAGATGAGATGAAAACTTACTGCCTCCCAAAAGTCAGGTCCAAGAGAATCTGTGAAGAGGGCTGGTGCCCCTTCTTCACCAAGGGGCATAGTGACTGGATTCTCAGGAGTCTCTGAACTATCACCATTACCAACCTGGAAAACCTTTCTTCCCCTCTGCTTTCAGCCTTGAGTTCATTGCCAGTTCTTTCGTGGAGCACGTTGGCCCAGGGTTTCGGTCCCTTCCAGAGGTGGCCCCTCTCGGACTGCACAATGAAGGTTTGAGGTCCCTTTCCCTGGTTCCTCCGATGGGCGGCAGATTTCACCTCTTCTTTCAGAATTGGGTCCGGGTCACCAGCTTGATACTAGACACCATTCATTTCAACTATGTCCTGGAATGCAAAGAGCCGACTCTGGACGCCTTCATCATTTCCCTGTATGGGTCTGCGAACAAAGGTGCTGCTGCATGAACCACCTTAGACAAGTTGCAATGCCTGAAGGCATTGGTGCCCATCCCCCCTGATAAGCAGGGCAAGGGCAGATACTCCATCTATTTTGTGGTGCCCAAGAGGAACTGTTCCTTCCAGTCCATTTTGGACCTCAAGGGGGTCAACGAGCACATGGGCATCCTGCACTTCCAGATGGAAACCTTGCATTCTGTGATTCAAGCAATGTGCTGAGGGGAATTCTTGGCATCTCTGGATCTGACTGAGAAGTATTTTCATGTCCCAATTCTGGCAAATCAGCAGAAGTGTCTGCGTTTTGCCGTGCCTGGCTCTCACTATCAGTTCGCTGCCCTCCCTTTCGGGCTATCCACCACCCCAAAGACATTCTCGAAGGCAGGGCCAGCCCTGAATATGTGCGAGAATATTGTTGACACAGAGCCCTGCGCCACAGGTGGCCCCATGCCAACCTCATACTACACCAATGTAGGGTCTGTACCTCCATTTTCCCATGCTGCCAATTAAGAGCCGCAGGCACATGTTTCTTTCTTCCCACAGCTGTGCCGTCTCAAGAGCTGCTGGACCGTGGCCTTTCTAAACACAGTAGAAAGCATTTCCTGTTTCTTGCGAGAAACTGGAAACGCTTGTTACCATTTCTAGAAAGGCCACGGTCTGGCAGCTATTAAGGCAGCACAGCTGCAGGAAGAAAGACACATGCTCCCACAACTGTTTACAGTGATTGTAAAAGGTGAACAACTCTGGGGGTGAGAGAGGAGGCAGGCTGAGACTGCAGCTAATGAGATGAGGTGGGGCAAAGGATTGGAAGGCAGCCAACATTGAGGTTGGGATTGGAAGGGGCTAGATTGGGGGGGAGAAAGACTGATGGGAGCCTCTATTGGGGATGGTATTGAAACTAAAAGGGGACTAACCAATGGGGGGGGGGGACTGGTACTGATGGGAGCCAATACTGGGAATGGTACTGGGACTGGAAGGAAGCTATAGAGTGGGGACTGGAACTGAGGGGAGCTGGCATTGGGGATGGTATTGAGCCTAGAAAGGGCCTAAGACAGTGTGGAGGGGGGGGAAAGTCGGGGGGGGGGGGGCTGGGACTGATGGGAGCTGCCACTGGGGATGGTACTGGACTAGAAGGGGCTAGACAGTGGGAGGTGGGACTGGTACTGAGGGGAACTGACACTGGGGATAGTACTGAGACTAGAAGGGGGCTAGTCAATGGGTGGGGATGGTACTGTTAAGAAGTTCTTGTTCTATGTAATGTTATGCAAATGTATGCAATTGTTCCATGTAAACCGCCCCTGATCTCTGGAAGGGGCGGTATAGAAGAAATAGATAAATAAATAAAATAAAATAAAATAAATAAATACTGTGACTGGAAGGGGGTAGACAGTGGGTGGGGACTGGGACTGGAAAGGAGCTGACACTGGGTGGTTGAGAATGCAAGGGGCTGACACTGGGATGGTACTGGGATTGGAAGAGGGCAGAGGGAGAAAATCAGAAATTTGAGGTGGCAAAAGCAGGAACTTGGGAAGGGAATGCAGAGACTGGGTGAGAGTAGAGAAAGGATGGGATCAGCACTGCAGGACTCTGGCTATAAGGAATGTGGAGGAGGGGGAGGCAAGAGAAGAACAAAGATTAGGGACTTGAGGGAGGGGGAATACAAAGGAAGAATTTGATAATTGTAGAAGAAACCACACAATCAGATTGGGTGATGACGTGGGAATGTAGACTGAGTGGGAGGCAGAGCAAGGAACCAGAGATGGGGGCTCAAGCAATTGAGTAGGAATTTGGAGAGGACAGTATTTACAATTGATAGATATGAGAGAGGGTGTGGGGTGGAGGGAAGAAAATAGGGAAGAAAGGCTGCGGAAGGTTGAGACGAGATGTGAATGATTTTGGAGAGAGAGGGTGAGAAATGTGAAAAGGGATGGATCTCTGAAGGAGGAGAGAGAAGGTATAAATGTGGCTGGAAAAACTGGTGAAAGAGGAGGTTGAGCAGGGGGTAAGAGACTGAATAATAAGCTGGGGACCAGGGAGTGAGAGGTGTATGACAGGGAAAGGGCTAGAGCTGATGATGGGATCAGAGGTAGACGATGGCAGATGAAGGTTGAGAGGGTGAGAATAGATGATAGAAATAGGGAGCTAGGGAGTGTGTGAAAGGCAGAGGAAGCAGGGGAAGAAGAGAGACAGCATAGGCAATAGGAGCACTAGAGAGGGATAAGAATAGGCATTAGAAAGCTGGTAGATAGGTCAGAGGTAAAAGAGTGACAGAGTGGAGAGTGAAAGAAAAGGAGAGAGAAGTAAAATCTGGAAATGAGTGGATAGAGAGGCAGAGGAGAGAGAAATGGAAAAAAAGATAAAAAGGAAAGACTGTCAGACATGTAGGGAAGGAAAAAAATAAGAGAGAAGAAATGGAAAGAGATAAGAAAATAGACATAGGAAGTGGGAAAGAGATTGGAACCAGTTCAGTCAATCCTTTATTCTGTACTTGGTGAGAGTCTATCTGTGTTCTAAATGTGTGACTGAAGCCAGGTATTCTGTTAGCAATGGGTTTCGATATAAGGATCCATAGTAATCTGGCTTGTTCAGTATCCCTGATAGGTGTATGGATTTTCTAGGGCTCGCGGAAATATTGATCTTGCTGCTTTTTTCTAGGTAGGCTCCTAGTTGTGAGAGTTTTGGAAGTTGGTGCTGTTTTGGAATGGTAGATTTGCTCTATACATCCTTTGCTATAGTTCTCACTTTTTAATTTTGTTTCCTGTGTGGTGTCAACAGTAGGGTGTTGGTAGAGGGAGAGGGGGTACTAGAGTACTGATAGTCTTTTAATGTTTGCAGTTTTGGGGGCTTTATGCTGCTGGACTGGTCTTAAATCACAAATATTTTGTCGGCTTAGATTAAAGGAAATCTCATACTTTAAGAGAAAATCTCAGTTTAAATTTCTCTTGTGGCCTGATAGCTTCACTGTTGCAAATTTCAGAGCTTTTCCAACTCTGGCACAGTCTAATCTGGCCTGGGCATCATGATTTGAAATCATAGCTACCAGGACAGTTCTCATTATATAGCTTCCTCTTTATCATTAAAAAGATCTTGGCACTGACCAGGTAAGTCCAGTTGTTGTAATGCAAATGAGACCCTGTGGATATGCAAATACTTATGCAAATGAGGCTCTGCAATGAGGCTCTGCACATGGCCCTGCATCACCTTCGGGCTGCTCCAAGGTCATGGTGGTGATGGCTGCGGTGCTATGGCGCCACGGGATCTGTGTCCATCCCTATCTGGACAATGGGCTCATCTGAGCCCTTTCCCTCTAAGAAGCATTTCAGGTGACATCCCAAGTGATGTCCTTTATAGAACGCTTCAGCTGGGTGATCAATCAGGAAAAGAGACAGCTATTGCCTTCCCAGTCCTTGGAGTTACTAGGAGTATGTTTCGGCACACGAGTGAGCAGTTTTCCTGCCAGAGGAGAAAGTCAAGACTGTTGGATTGCCTGGTGCTGTTCTGTACGCAGCAGGCCTCTTGGATAATCTGGGATTATCTTCAGCTCCTTAGATTGATGATGTTGACCACAGCAATGGTGCCGTGGGCATGTGCTCACATGCGATTGACCCAGGGGTCCTTGTTGACTCTATGGTTCCTTCGGTGGTGGCGGTGGCCTTGTCATCTGAGGAATATTGCTCCTGGATCCTGCTGACGGAAGCCTATTGCCAAGATCATATGGTCCCAGGTTGTTGGAACTGCAGGGAAGTGGTGTGATCCAAGAACTGCTTTGAGATAAGGACCATCAGGTTAGCTGTTCTGCATTTCTGGCCCCGGTCATGGGCCGGGCAGTTCAAGTGTTTTGTGACAATGCCACAGCAGTGACTTATATCACTCGGCAAGTGGCACAAGGTGTGCTGGGGTGGCGATGGAGATGGATCACCTGTTTGCCTGGATGGAGAAAAATTTCCTAGCCTTGTGGACCCAGCACATGGCTGGGGTGGACATTGTGGAAGCAGATTTCCTCAGCCAGCACTCTCTAAATCCTGGAGAGTGGGAGTTGAGTCAGAAGGCATTTTGGTTGATTCTGCGGTGTTGGGATTTCCTTGAAATGGATCTGATGGTGACCTGCTCTAATGCAAAGGTTTTACCGCCTCTTCAGTCACCACACGAAGATGGGGTCCGAGGGCGTTGATATCCTGACCCGGCCTTGGCCAAGTCAGCGGCTGCTGTACATGTTTCATCCTTGGCCCGTGGTGGGGAATGTGATTTTATGTATAGAGCACCACCCAGGCAAGATTGTTCTGGTAGCACAGGATTGGCCTCGGAGTGTGGTTCAGAGGCCTGATGCAGCTGCTGCATTTGTCTCCTTTTCAGCTGCCTCTGTTTTGGGGATTATTGTAGCAGGAAACGATTTGACCTGGAGGACCCAGCTCCTTCCTTGCTTGCAGCATAGCTCTTGAAAGGAAACTGCTATCATGTAAGGGCTACTCTTCAGCATTGATCTCTACTCTGTTGTCTTGAGGAGATCTATCAAGCTAGCATACATATGGATATGGTGCCTCTTGAGTGCTGGTACAGCACATGCAGTTGGCTCCTTCGGCAGCCAAGGTGCCCTCCCTGTTGCCCTTACTGCAGGATGGCCTAAGAAAGGGCCTTTCACTTAGCTGCCTGAAAGTAGCAGCTCTGACCTCTTTCCATGGTCCGGTGGCGGGCAAGTCTTTGGCGTTGCATCCGGATGTCTCACAGTTTCTCCAGTGAGTTCAGCGTCTGTGCCTCTCCTTTGGTCTGTGATCCCTTCCTGGGATCTATGTCTGGTGCTCAGGGCCCTGATGACAGCCCTCTTTGAGCTGTTAAAGCACACTACCTTAAAGGAATTGATGCTCAACTGTCTTCTTGGTGGCGATTCGTTCTGCAAGACAGATCTCTGAGCTGCAGTCTCTGTCTTGCCAAGATCCTTATCTGTCTTTTTCAAAGGAGGCTGTTTCCATTCAGCCTGTGTCGCCTTTCTTGCCCTAGGTGCTGTCTCCCTTCATGTGAACCAGGTGGTTTGCCTCCCCTCCTCTAAGGAGCAGTGTTGGGGAAAAATAAGGATCTTTGCCTTGTGGATGTCCGGAGGGTGCTTCTTTGGATTTGGAGTTTATGAATTCCATTTGTAAGTCAGACCGCCTTTTTGTGCTATTTGCTGGCTTGTGCAAGGGTGACAAGATGGCCAGGTTGACTGTGGGGTGCTATATTAAGGTGACTATTGCTTCGGTGTATCTGTTGTAGAACCAACCTGTTCCAGAGGGTTTGCGCACTCATTCTACCCAAACACAAGCGTCCATAAACCATTATTAAAGGGGATCCGGGAAATCCACTGCTTGTCTCAATACAAGCATCGTGGAACTTGTGTTTTCTGGGGAAACTGCTAAGTACTTGTGACCTAGATTGGCCACTGTTGGAAACAGTATACTGGGCTTGGATAGACCTTGGTCTGACCCAGTATAGCATATGACATTTCACCTACCAGTTAATGTCCTTTTCTTGAGTCCTGCTAGACCAGTCCAGAGCTCGCCCCTGTAAATGTGTTTGCTCTATTCTTCTGTTGCGGTACCCTTGGGTCCACTTTGATTTTTATACTTGACTTTGCAGGTTCATCTCCTATGTACAGCCTTCTGTTTATGCTTTCCTGTACATAGATCTTCATTAGTTCTTGTTGCCCATGATTGAGGTTGTGTGAGGCTTGTTGTGTTTTCTCCCATATGCTTTGGGATGAATACTGAGAGACCTCTGGTAGCTGAGGTGAGTAGAAACATGAGTGATGTCATTAAAACCTAGGCTTTTCATTGGTTCTTTGCCTCCACCAGTCTGCTGGTAGAGGAACACAACCCATTTGTCTGAACTGGTCTAGCAGGACTCAAGGAAAGGACATTAACTGGTAAGTAAAATGAGCACCTTCCTTGCCTACTCATGGATCAGTTGGTCCTTCTCAAGCAACAGACATGTTTACTGATAGAACACTGTTGCCTGTTGCATTTCAGCCTTAAGAGTCTCTCCCTCACAACTTGGAAATTGAGCAGCATCTCCTAAACTCTCAGGGAGTTAGAGGTCATTTTGGCATCCAGAAGACCTTCCACCAGAAAAGCTGAGCACAAATGGCGACACACAAAATCTATAACCCATCAATCTAACTATTTAAACATCCTCAAAATATACAAGAGAACCATTGACAATGCAAAAAAAACCCACTACTCTAGTAGTCTAGCGAAATCATTAAACCGACCTAGAGAACTATTCAGCATCGTCCAAAATCTAACAAACAGCTCCCATAGCACAAAATTATCTGAACATGCTATATCCCCACAAACCCTAGCCAACCACTACATAAATAAACTAAAGCAGCAAACATCACCCACTATGGCATATAAGGTAGACCACCTGCATCACCATACCACCTGGTCCAACTTTTTACCCCACATCAAAAGATACACTCAAAAACATCATCGCCAAATTAAACACCACAACATCATACCTTGATCCCTGTCCAGTAAACTGGATAAAAGCAACTTTACCCGAACTCTCATCTTTCATCCTCCCCATTATTAACCTTTCTCTCAAGAATGGGTATTTACCACCCTCCCTTAAACATGCGCAAATCCGCCCGATCCTAAAAAACAACACATTAGACAAAAACTCTCCCACTTCCTACAGACCCATTTCAAGCTTCCCTTTCATGGCAAAATTAATAGAAAAAATTGTCCAAATCCAACTCCAGGACCACATTGACTCCTCTGCCTCTCTCGATGAACACCAGTACAGTTTCCATCCATTTCATGGAGTCAAAACGCTACTCACTGTACTAATTGACACCTTGACACGAGGTATAGATGACTCTAAGCAAGCCTTTATCCTCTTATTCTTAGACATTACTGCAGCCTTTGACAGCGTGAGCCATCAATTAATGTTAATCAGACTTCAACAGATAGGAATAAATGGAACAGTCCTAAATGGTTTTCCTCATACCTACATGATAGAACACAATCCAGAAAATTAACAAGCAACAAAGATTTTTCTCACTTTGCCCCCATCCTCTGGAATGATCTACCAGACAACCTTAGAGAATTGAATGACCTTTATACATTCTGCAAAAAACTTAAAACATACCTTTTTACACTCCACTATGGTACACAATCAGATTTGGGCACACAACCAAATTACAACACACCAGACACACCCAATAGTGCAAGTATAGCAGTAAACAGTTTACTGTAATTGATCTCTCCACCCAGATAGCACAACTTATTTTATTTATTTATTTATTTATTTATTTAACTGCATTTATATACCGCTTTTCACCGGGTCAAAGCGGTGTAACATATAACATGAGGGGGGGGGGGATAGTATTTTACAGGGTGGGGCCATCACCAGGGACAACAATTAATGAATTTGGGTGGACAGAGACATGTACACTTCTGCTGGGTCTAGGTATTAGATCGTGTGGATAGGGTGGAAGTTCTGATCAAAGGTGTTCACAGAATAGGATTGTTTTCAGCTGTTTCTTGAATGATGTGATGTCATCGTTGTTTCTGATGTGGTTTGGTAGAGAGTTCCAGAGGGATGGGGCATAGAGTTCGAAGGCTCTGTTGCAGGTCCGTTGTGTGGACTTGGTTCTTTTGTGGTGGACGACAATGGAGTTATTGGAGGATTGTCTGGTTGATCTGTTGTGAGATGGGCGAGGCAGAAGGTGGTGGAGTGAGGTGTTCCGCGTTTGGTGGATAGTCTTGTGGATGAGTAGGATCGCTTTGTACTTTACTCTTGCTGGAATTGGCAGGAAGTGGAGGTCTCTTAGGATTGGGGTGATGTGATCCCGTTTTTTCGCATTCTGAATAATCCTTGCTGTGGTATTTAAGGCAGTTCGGAGGGGGATGGTGTGTGAGGCGGGTAGTCCATGGTAGATTATGTTGCAGAAATCCAGATGAGGTAGAGTTACCGCTTGCATTACTGTCCTGAAGTCGTGGGGTTCCAGAAGGGGTCGGAGACGTTGCACAGTTTTAGCTTTGTAGAATATTGTCCCAGCGGTTTTGTTGATTTGTTGTTTAAAGGTGAGGGCCTGGTCAATGATCACGCCTAGATACCTTATTTGGGGCTGTATTTGGATTTGTGTGGTTCCCATGTTGAGGTGGGTAGGTGGTTTGAAGTCCTGTTCTTTTGTTACTATAAGGGCTTCGGTTTTCTTCATGTTGATGGATAAGTTGTTCTCTTGTAGCCAGTTGGCTACGTCGTTGAAGCAGGCTGATAGCTGGTCGTTTTTTGGATTGGTGGTTGTAATCGGTGCGTAGAGCATTATGTCGTCGGCGTATATGTGGAAGTTGATGTTGTGGGTGCGGATGATTGAGCATAGTGGACGGAGGTATATATTGAACAGCATGGCTGATAAGGTGGACCCTTGGGGTACTCTCCCATCCCATGACCTAACTCATTACATGACCTAACTCATTACATATACCACTATTGTATATAGTTTATACTGTTTTATGTTCACAGTTTAATATATGCCTTTTCACTGTATATAGTTTTACAGTGTTCCATGTAATAGGTACTTGTTCATGTCCGTACTATTCATACTGTTGTTTAATTTAAACCGCGCTTGATCTTCGGAAAACGCGGTATAAAAATGTTCAATAAATAAATAAAAAGCCATATCAACTAGAGTGGATCTGGTTTGCACATTGGACAGTGGCGAACCTCTGCGACCCATTCTCCTGCCCACTCTTGGAGGTTTTACCTACTTCTTGCACGTCTCCCGTCAAGACAGCTTCTGTATAGCTGCATCTCTCAGCTATTGTGGCCTACTACAACTATATTGAGGGCAGAATGCTCGCCACCCATCCATTGGATTCACACTTCATGAGGGGCCTTCATGAGCATAAAACTTGCACTCTGATACTCTACTACCTCTGACCTGAATTCTGTCCTCATTCAACTCATGGAACCCTTATTAAAACCCTTGGGTTAAGCTATTCTCAAATATCTCATGTGGAAAACATAGTTCCTCGCTGCTATAACCACTGTGAAAAAAGTCAACAAAGTTAAATGCCTCAGTATAATCTTGGATACTTCCCTCAGCATGATCCCCCACCTGAAACGAGCAGCCAGAACAATCCTGTTCAAATTGAACCTCCATACAGCATTTAAGGCCCATCCTAGAAGATAACGACTTCAGAGCAGTCATTCAATCCATCATTATCCCCCACTTCGACTACTGCAACAGCCTATTGCAGGATCTCCCAGCAAAGAGCCTCCACATACTCCAACGAATGCAAAATATCACCGCTAGAATCACCTGCAAAGCCAAACTAACCGACCACATCACACCCCTACTGTATGGCCTACATTGGCTCCCAGTAGAAAGTCGGATAAGGTATAAGCTCCTCGTAACAACCTTCAAACTCTCCAACAAGATTGCACCATCCTTCCTCTCATCTTCGCCCCTGAAAACACCAGATCCCGTACGAAAAATGCTCTGCTCCTTAACCATCATGCCCTCCATCCGCAAAACAAAACATGCCACCAGTTCCAGAGCATTCACATACTCCGCCCCTAGCATCTGGAACTCCCTCCCACTACACATCTGCACAATCAGACCTCACAGAATTCAGAAAGCAACTCAAAACCCACCTTTTCACCATACACTATGGAGCAAATACCCCAACCCAAACACACACACACACCACCAAGACAGCCCATCGACTAACACAACCAGAACAAGAGCTGTCTAAGGAAATATCCTGACCATACAGATTTAAGACCTCCTGTACATAGTTAACCCCACCTAGTACATCCCTAAACTCCCAAATCACTATTCCTACCCTCAAACCAAGTTCTATGTAAAAAGTTTATTTTCTGTTCTGTGTAAAAAGTTTACATCTGTTCCATGTAACATGGTTTTTGGTTCCCTCTAAACTGCCCCTGATCTCTGGAAGGGGCAGTATAGAAATGTAACAAACAAATAAATAAGTAAATTTAGACCGTTGTGCATTACTCCCCATATACTCTGTTCTTCCCCAAAAAGGTGGTCTTCATACCCGGCCCAGGTTCCTCCCCAAAGTCTTATCTGAGTTCCTTCTTAATCAGCTCATGGGGTTTTCCCATCTTTTTTCCTGCAGAGGAGACCCTATATACTTTAGACTGCACTGCGGCCGTGCCCTTCTGTAATTCCAGGGCATGAAGAACTTGAGCCAAGACACTCAACGTTTTGTTTCATATAACCTAAGTGAGTCTCCTATTGAACAATTTGTACCAACAGTTGGACCACCAACCCCCTGGAAGAATTGGTGCCCACCAGCTCCAAGCTGTGTCAGTTTCCATCTCCAACTTCGGGACAATCTCTCTTACAGATGTCTGTAGGGCAGCTGCCTGGTCAATGATGCATACCTTTACCAAACACTACTTTCTGGAAGGGCAGTGTTTGGTAACCTTTTAACTCATTAATCCTGCCACTTGGTTGTTTTTTCTCCCTCCAACGACGTAATGTTGTTCGCAGGTTGCCTGCTTAAAACTGTTCCACACAACATCCCTCAACTTGGGATTCACCATATAGTGTGTGTGCATTTTCCCTGCTTGTCTGTGGAGAAAACAGAGAACAGAATTGCTTACCTGTACCAAGGGTTCTCTATGGACAGCAGAGAAATACAGCCACCCCTCCTTCCCCTTCATTGATAACAGGACAACCCAACAGTGACAAGATAGATTAAGCTGTGGGAAACATCCTACTGGATGTAGGAACACGTTTGCAAGCTTGAGGAAGCCCTAAAACGCTTCTCTGAGCTAGAGGAGAGCACTGGCACACAGGATCCATTGGATGACATTGGTGGCTGCATTCCTCTGCTGTCTATGGAGAACCCATGTTATAGATAAGCAATGCCAATAATTCACCCACTAGACAGAATTTCAGCAGGGATAGGTATGTATCAGAAAGGACATGACAGGAAGCTCTTCTGTTTTCAGTTTATTAATTACTGCAAGCTGAAAAATCAGAAAATAGGCCTATTAATTTATTTATTCTGTAAGATTGTCATTTTGGACTCAACATTCAATTGTTACCTTAGTAATTTTGTGCAAGAGACCCTCTTGAAGAAATAAGACAGTCTCCTATACAGAAAAACATACATGTCATTGACTGATTATTTCATCATGGCCTTTGTTTATATACATTTTTCTAGGAGTTTATGAACTGGTCACTTTTCAGATGAAACCAGGTGGGCCTGCCCTTTGGGGTCAGGCCTTCAAAACAGCCACTAATGTTCACATCCATTCTGGGTACTCTAAGCTGATTGGAGTCTTCCACACAGAATATGGATTGCTTAACAGAGGTAATTGTAGAAACGACGGCACGTTTTTTAATCTTTTCTAGGAACATATGAATTTTCACTGTAACAAGTATAATGAATGGATTAAAAATTGCTTGATGAATAGAAAACAGAAGCTGGTAGTAAATGACTTACATTTTGTAAGAAAGGTGAGTAGTGGAGTGCCTTAGAAGTTGTTCTTAGGGCTGATTCTGTTCATTATCTTTGAGTGATATTGCCAAAGGGTTAGCAGGAAGAATGTTGTCTTTTTGCAGATGACTATAAACATAGAAACGTAGAATGCAATGGCAGATAAAGACCATATGGCCTTTTCAGTCTGCCTATTTGTACCAACTATTAAACTCTGCAATTCCATCTTCTCCCTTAGAGATACTGTGTGCTTGTCCAACACTTGAATTCAGATACCATCCACTGGGAGGTTGCTTCACATATCCACCACCTTTCTATGAAGAAATATTTTTAAAAATTATTCCTGAGTTCTGTCCCTTTTCACCTTCATCCTATGCCCCCTCATTCCAAAGCTTTCTTTCAGTTGAAAGAGGCCTGCATCCTATGAATTTATGCCACAGAGGTATTTAAATGTCACAATCATATCGCCCCTCTCCTGCCTTTCTTCCAAAGTATATATGCAACCACTAACTATTAAGACCCCCATGTACCAGGATCAAAGTTGTTACTATCAGTGACCAAGATCAAGCCCAGTCAAAATTTGTTTAAGTATATAGGACTGTGAATATTCTTGTATTTTTACTTCCAAATTAAATAGTCTTCGGTCCCATTTAAACTCTTATGGGTAAATCCATATTGTGACATATAAAAAATTACATGTATCTCAAAAAATGAATAAATTAATCAAATGTTATAAACATATTGACATCTTTAAGACTACTGACCATTTTAGTAGCCGCCCTCTGGACATAGTCCATTTTGTTGATATCAGAGGTTCCTAAACTTGCCTCCCAGCTAGTTGGATTTTCAGGATATCCACAATGAATATGCATGAGAGAGATTTGCATTCCATGCCTCCATTGTATGCAAATGTCTCTTAAGCATATTCATTGTGGATATCTAGAAAACCCGATTGGCTGGAAAGACCCCAAGACAGGTTTGGGAACCCCTGGTTTATATCCTTTTGAAGGTGTGGCTCCAAAAGGTGGAATGCATGGGTTGGTCATTTTGGTTTGTGGATCAGGGAATGGAAATTGATCCTGGCAAACTTGCGCTCTATCTGGAATAATGTAGGTGTGGCTTTCCTTTGGTGGCCTATCTGGTTGGTGTTGCCGCAAAGTGGTTCTGAAGCTGCTAGTAGAATATAAGGTTGTAAGTGATTTGTCATTGGGTATGTAGGTTAGATCTTACGAGTGGTTTGTGTGGAATAGGAAATTATGTGGGTTCATGTTAAGTATGTGGTAGAAGAGGCACCATCTAGTGCAAACAGATATGTATATAACTCATTAATTATATCTAGGGGGGGTGTTTGCACCCAAACTCTTTCAGTTCTTGGCAACAGATTAGCAAAAGAAGACAAGTTCTGCAGATATAAATATTATGATTTCTTATGACAGATGAGAGGCACTCACACAAACTATTGCTAATACAAAACAGGTGGTAACATTTCATTGTGAATATTGTGTTCTGATAACAAATTGCTATATAAAAAGCTATTACATCCTTGATTTCCAAAAGCAGAAAAATAAATCTGCCTCTCTAACCCCCACCACCAGCTAAGAGGAAAATAAAGGTCAGTGCTTTTATGACTGGATAAGCAGGGAACTCCAGGTAAGGTTCCAAGGTTGGTGCTGCTTTGGGGCAGGCAGGTCTGATTTTATTACAAAGGTTCTAGCCCTTGTTTGTAAGTGAACCACGTGCAACCCAGGAACTAGCGCTAGAAGTGCTTGCACAAGTCTTAGGTGTCAGAAGCCAAAGATGCAGTCTCAGGATAGCAGAAAGTGCAGTCTCTTGGCCTCTGCACACATCTTATTAGTTGCTCAACTGATGGCAGAGCTCATGCATATTTCTGTGATTGATTACACCAGGTCTTACCAGGCTGGCTGAGCAAATCAGGAGACAGCTATCATGAAGTAGTGGCGAGGACAGTAGAGTCCATAATGAGAAATTGAATGAAACAGAGTCCAAGGCAGGTCCCAATACTGGTTCAGACTGGTTCCATACACTGTTGCAGTGCTCAGGTGAAGGTATGTGTTGCCATACAATGTCACAACTTCCCAAGGCCAGCATTAGCAGTTGTGAAGCTGAGAAAGGCTGGAAAGCTGTTTTTCCACATGTAGACAGAACAAAAATAATTGTCTCTTTGCACAAACACTTGGCAGGCAATAACTTCGGAGGCCTGTGTATCAGGAGTCCATAACACTTTGGGTCTCCGTAGACAAGCAAAGGGAATGCAGGCACACTTGATAGGTGATATCATCCAATGGAGTCTGTGTGCCTGGAACCCTCCTGCTCTTTACTATAAGCCAGTGAGAGTTCACATGAACCCCAGCCTAGTTTGTTTGTGAGCCGCGCTGACAGCCCTCCTTCTCCACTCTTCCATTGAAGCAGCGAAGTGCAGACAATGAATAAATCCAGGAGTCAATTGCAGGGTCCAAGCCAATTTATTGTGCACAAGGCCCAGACAGTCAAGCTTCAAAAAGGACTGAGCAAAGTTCTTACAGAGACATATTCATTTTATACATTTCTTTTCAGCTTGATACATGCAAACTTTCTATTGGTTACAACGCCCCCTGCATTTGTCCAATCAGAGACCCCTCCTGGGCCTAGCACCCAGCTCCCTCCTCTAGGATTGTTCTAACAATGGCACAGTTTCTAGGTATGGA
The DNA here is from genome assembly GCA_033557465.1 of Ichthyophis bannanicus. Classification (NCBI taxonomy): domain Eukaryota; kingdom Metazoa; phylum Chordata; class Amphibia; order Gymnophiona; family Ichthyophiidae; genus Ichthyophis; species Ichthyophis bannanicus. The sequence goes on along the minus strand of CM066032.1, from coordinate 909,952,061 downwards.
TACAATTCTACTGCAGGGTCGTTTCTAGCTCTAGGAATGCAATCATTGAAACATTTCTATCTTCTCCAGGACCAAGCAGGAAGTCAGTCCTCACATATGGGTGACGTCGGCGCCGACGGAGCCCTCGCGGAGCAATTTTCCCCAGCTTTCAAAGAAAGCCTTTGGGAATTGCAGAGCGCATGCGCAGTCCCCTTCCCGCCCAAAGGTGCCATCTTGGCCAGTCTTCTTTTTTCCGCGGAGCCCTACAGACGTTGTCTAATAGTCACCGCCGAAAAGTTGATTTTTTCCTTAATTTTTTCAGTAATTCTTCGGTCGACGCCGGTCCTTTTTCCGCCCGGCCTCGCGACGCCGGTTGCGAGGCCTCCCCTTCTTTTTCGGTTTTTTCTGTCCTTCGCGACATCTTCGCGCCTTTTTTCATTTTTCCCTGGCGGCCCGTTCGTTCGACCTCGCAGGGGCCCTTTTTCCCCCGATGGCCGCCAGTGGCTTTAAAAAGTGTGTTAAGTGTAAGAAACTTATGTCTCTTACCGACACACATGATTGCTGCCTCCGTTGCCTGGGCCCCGATCATGAAGAAATGATCTGTGGGCCCTGTAGCAAAATGTCCGCGAAGTCTTTGCGGAGTCGGCAGCATCAGCGGGAGAGAATCTTCTCTGACCCCAGCCGTACCCGGACCTCGTCAGAAGCTTCGGTGTCCAGAGAATCTGGCTCTGAGCACCGCCGGAGTTCTTCTGAGCGGGGGTCCCCTAACCGGGAACATCAGCGGAAGAAGAAACCCGCGAGGGCGGCGTCGGTGGACGCTCCTGGCTCCACGAGGGCCAGGTCGCATAGCCCCGACAGCCGTCCCGAGTCTTTGGAGCTGGAGCGGCCGTCCAAACAGCCTCGTCTGGAACTGGACTCCTCTGCTCACGTAAGTGCTGTTGTCTTCGTTGACTCGCCTCCGACTGGTCCGACGTCGGGCCCGACGCCGTCGGAGCCCGAGTCGGGGGCTGCTGGGTCTCCTGAGTTCGGACTCAGGTTGACGGCCTTGGAGCGCAGCTTGACTGCCTTCATGGACCAGCAGCGGGCATTGATCGCTGGCCTCGCTGGCGCGTCTGCCCTGACCGCCGGGACATCGATGTCTAAGTCGACCCCGGAGACCGAGCCGATCCTCGAGTCCATGCGGGCTCGAGTCGATCCTCGGTCGAGGTCACCTTCGGCCTCCCGTTCGGGGCCGAGGTCGTCGATGCCGACTCCCTCGGCGTCGGGGCGGACGGCGTCTGTGCCCGCCCGCCCGACCGGAGCCGCTCGACTCCTCCTCCGAGGAGTTGGCCTGGGAATCCGAGGTGGATGAGTCACCTGGTTCCTTCCGGACTCGGTGTGTCCCTTCTGACTCCCCCGAGTCCGAGCCTCGGAGGCAGTCCCCCCCGGAGGATGCCCGGTTCTCGGACTTCGTAGGGGATATGGCCAAGGCCTTGGCCTTCCCTGCGGATCCCGAGGAGGAGCCTCGAGCCGAGGAGCTCGATGCCCTCCAGTATGACTCTCCTGCGAAGGAGCACTTTACTGTACCGGTTCCTCCGATGCTGGAACGACTTCTCTTCCGCATGTGGGAGAGCCCGGCGTCGTCGCCGGTATTAAGCAAGCGGGTCGATGCCATATATCGAGTCCGCAAGAGCCCTGGCTTCCAGAAAGCACAGCTGCCGCACCATTCCATGGTGGTGGAATCGGCCATGCATCGGCTCAAGAGCCAGAAGATGCACTCCTCGGTGCCTCCCGGCAGGGAAGCCCGCAGCCTGGATGGCATCGGTAAGAAGTGTTTTCAGGGCTCTATGCTTGCTTGTCGGGTCCAGACTTACCAGCTCTACATGGGCATGTATCTCCGGGACCTGGCTAAAGAACTAGCCGGATTCTCTGCTGGTCTCTCCGAGGAACCTTTGCGGAGGTTCCTGGCCCTGTCCACTGGTATTCGAGAGTGCTCCAAGTTCATTTCTCGAGCAGCCTATGTTGGCTTCGAGGCATCGGCTCGAGTGGCCGCAGCCGGCATCGGAGCCCGCCGCCAGGCTTGGCTCCAGTCTTCCGACCTCGAGCCCTGGGTGCAGGACAAGTTGGTCGATGTCCCCTGCAGAGGTGATAACCTCTTTGGTAAACCTATGGACGAGAAGGCTGCCCAGCTCGAGACAGAGACTCTCACCAGGACTCGGCTCTCCAGGAAAACCTCTGCCCCTTCCCAGAAGAAGAAGGGCTCGGGGAAGAAGCCCTTTTACCCGAGGAAGGCGGCTGCCTATAAACACTACCCCCATTATCAGGCCTCCGCAGCTCCCCATCAGGGTCAGCAGGCCAAGGGACGGGGTAACGGATCCCGTAGGCAGCAAGCCCCCAAGCCTGCGCCACCGGCCCCTGCTCCGCAGGGTGGGGGTTTTTGACTCGTTCAGCATAGCCTCTCCCCCTCCGCTGGTTTCTCTCAGCACGGGAGGCCGGCTGGTCCACTTTGCCCACAGGTGGTCCAACATCACGTCAGACGCCTGGGTGCTCCACATAGTCCGAGAGAGCTATCTGCTGCACTTCCACCAGGTACCTCCCCCCTACTTTCCGGGGGAGCCTCTGCGAACCCCTCTCCACCGGGACTTACTCCTTCAGGAGTTGGCAAGTCTTATTCGGGAACAGGCAGTGGAGCCGGTGCCCCACCACCTGCGGGGTCACGGTTTTTATTCCCGGTACTTCCTGGTACCGAAGCGGACTGGAGGCCTCAGACCCATCCTAGACTTGCGGAACCTCAACAAGTTCCTGGAGAGGGAAAAGTTCAAGATGCTTACCCTTGGAATCCTGCTGCCCTACCTCCAGCAGGGAGATTGGCTATGCTTCTTGGATCTAAAGGATGCCTATACTCACATCCTCATCCACCCCAGCCACCGACAATACCTAAGGTTTGTGGTGGCGGGCAATCATTACCAATACAGAGTACTGCCCTTTGGCCTATCCTCCGCACCACGAGTCTTCACAAAATGTCTCGCCGTGGTAGCGGCTTATCTCCGGCTTCAAGGCCTCTTCGTCTTTCCGTACCTGGACGATTGGCTCATCAGGGCCCCGTCCGCCACGGAGGCCACTCACGCCACACAGCGTACTGTGGCTCTGCTCCAGTACTTGGGCTTTGTCATAAACTTCGAAAAGTCCACTCTGCTCCCCTCTCAGGACCTCGAGTTCATCGGCGCCAGGTTGGACATGCTTCAGGTGCGGGCTTTTCTGCCGCTCGACAGGGCTCAACGGCTTATGGCTCTCGCCAGCCGTTTTCACAGCCATTCCCAGGTCTCGGCCCGGCTCTTCCTGAAGCTGCTCGGCCATATGGCGTCCACGGTCCATGTGACCCCCAATGCCCGCCTGAACATGCGGCCGGCTCAGTGGTGCCTTCGCTCTCAATGGCGTCAGGCCTCGGGGAGACTGGCGGACTCGGTACGCATCTCCAGCCCGCTAGTCTCTTCTCTGCGATGGTGGCTTCACCTACCCAACCTAGTGCTCGGAATGCTTTTCCAGTCTCCTCCGCCGGTTCAGGTTCTGACGACCGACACTTCTCTCCTGGGTTGGGGAGCACATTGCCAGGGGTCATGTACTCAGGGTCTCTGGACCCCGTGGGAATCTGCCCAGCTTTTCAACTTCCTGGAGCTCAGGGCCATTCGCCTGGCTCTAAGGGCCTTCTCCCACCTCACGTCTCACCAGTCAGTGCTGGTCCAGACGAACAATCAAGTTGCTATGTTCTACGTGAACAAGCAGGGGGGCACGGGCTCCTTCCTTCTCTGCCGGGAAGCACAAAAGCTCTGCGCTTGGGCCGTCGGCCGGGGAATCCTCCTCAAAGCTGTCTATCTCCCAGGTCAAGAAAATCACCTGGCAGACAAACTGAGCAGAATCCTCCAACCGCACGAGTGGCGATTGGACCCGTTGGTGGTTCAAAGGATCTTTCTCCAGTGGGGCCTCCCCACTCTGGATCTCTTTGCCAGTCCTCTGAACAGGCAACTTCCTCGATTCTGCTCTCGGGAACCGCATCCCCTCCGAGTGGCGGCGGATGCTTTTCTGATCTCATGGTCCACGGGCCTTCTGTATGCCTTTCCTCCCATGCCGCTGGTGTCTCGAACTCTTTTCAAGGTTCTCCAGGACAAGGCCTCCGTGATCCTGATCGCTCCCCGGTGGCCCCAGCAACCGTGGTTCCTGCTTCTGATGCAGCTGACGGTGGATACCCCGTTGCCCCTGGGGTTTCAACCCGACCTCCTGACCCAGGATCAGGGGTCTCTCCTACACCCCAACCTCAGATCTCTCCATCTGATGGCCTGGCTGCTGAAAGGGTAGTACTTGCTCCCCTCCTGTTGCCTCCGGAGGTGGAGGAAGTCGTGCTGGCTTCCAGGCGACCCTCTACCCGGAAATCCTACGCCTTTAAATGGCGTCGCTTTTCCAACTGGAGTGCTCAACGCTCTCAAGATCCCTTCTCCTGCCCGGTGTCGGTGGTCTTGCAGTACTTGCTTTCCCTCTCCAATCTTGGGCTCAAGTCCAACTCGGTCAAGGTTCACCTCAGTGCTATTTCGGCACATCATGTGCCGGTGGAAGGCAGGCCTCTTTCCGGCCACCCCCTCGTGGTTCGGTTCTCCCGGGGCCTCCTTCTTCTCAAACCACCATTGCGCCCCCCAGCCCCTGACTGGGACCTGAACGTGGTTTTACAGCGGATCACCTGCCCGCCTTTTGAACCCATGGCTACCTGTCCTCTCCGTTTTCTCTCTTGGAAAACCTTATTTCTGGTAGCCCTCACCTCCGCTAGACGCGTTAGTGAGCTGCAGGCCCTGGTGTCTGATCCTCCCTACACTCGGTTCTACAAGAATAGGGTAGTCCTGCGGACTCACCCTAAGTTTCTTCCAAAAGTGGTCTCCCCTTTTCACATCAATCAGGAGGTGGTGCTTCCGACCTTCTTTCCCAGGCCTCACTCCAGCCGAGCTGAGAGGGTCTTGCATACCCTGGACTGTAGAAGAGCGCTGAACTTCTACCTTGATCGTACGCGGGAGCACCGTAAGACGGTTCAGCTCTTCCTGTCTTACGACCCTAATAAATTGGGGCTCCCTGTCTCCAAGCGCACTCTGTCCATCTGGGTAGCTGACTGTATCGCTTGGACTTATGCGGCGGCAGGTCTCTCGTTGGAGAGTCGAGTTACCGCTCATCGGGTTCGGGCGAAGGCTGCGTCAGTGGCTTACCTCCGCTCTGTTCCATTGGCAGACATCTGCTGGGCCGCTACTTGGTCTTCGAGCCAGACTTTCGCGGCCCATTACTGCCTCGAGAGGGAGTCCCGCAGGGACAGTGCTTTCGGACAGGCAGTCCTCCGTAATCTCTTCGAGGTTTAGGCAACTCCTACCCTCCATCCCGGATGTTGGGCTACCGGTTGGAGATTACTCAGAGAAGATTCCTTCCTTCTGTGCTGCTGAGCTAGAGGGAGCTCATTTTTGTGCTTAGGGTCTCCGGTAGCCTTAAGCTGGGGAGTCCCATATGTGAGGACTGACTTCCTGCTTGGTCCTGGAGAAAGCGTAGTTACTCACCTGTAACAGGTGTTCTCCAGGAGCAGCAGGAATCAGTCCTCACAACCCTCCCTCCTCCCCTTGGAGTTGCAATCATATGATTTAGTTTTTGCAATTTCTTTTTGCTGTCTTTTTGCTATGTCATCAGACTGGCCAAGATGGCACCTTTGGGCGGGAAGGGGACCGCGCATGCGCGCTGCAATTCCCAAAGGCTTTCTTTGAAAGCTGGGGAAAATTGCTCCGCGAGGGCTCTGTCGGTGCCGACGTCACCCATATGTGAGGACTGATTCCTGCTGCTCCTGGAGAACACCTGTTACAGGTGAGTAACTACGCTTTCAGAACACAAGAAAATAATGAAAGTTTTATGAATTCATAAGAAACTTCTTATTAAGCAGTTTAAAGCAGTTTTCTCAGACTTTCACAGATTTTTGGTTCTTTACTAAGATGGGGGTGGGAATCAGGGCCTAACTTACAGGCCTTTCATATTTACAAGCTATCATAGGCCATAGCCTACCACATTCCCCCCTTTGATTATTCTCACCCGCAAATGAGAAAGGGTGAGAATTAAATCACATATTATACTCGTGTAACAGCATCATCTTGGGATATAGGGTAATATTGCCACATAGCTAAAACTTTTGTAGCTGCCTTCCGTTCTACAGTGTTATCGATAACTGAGGTTATCATACGTAAGCAAAGGGGTAATAGGCATGGGAGCAATAAGCATACAGTTAATATGAATAATACAATAAACGCAAGGGTCTTTAGACCACCAACCATGAAAATGCTGAACCAAACCACCCATCAAGCTTCAGACCATGCCAGGTCTGGATAGGCACATATGTTTGTTTTCGCCTCTGAGTGGCTATATCTTCAACAACTTGTCCATTATTATCAATCTGCAAACAACAGTTGGTTAAATTCAATTTTCCACATACTCCCCCTACAGCTGCTAACAAATAATCTAGAGCTAAACGATTCTGATAAATAGCTGTGTGCATTTGTGTACTTTGCTTAGCTAAAAGAGTTAGTGCTTTACTAGTTTCATTGGTTATTATTTCAACAACAGCTTGTAAACGTATAATACGATTTATCATATATACAGGAGTGCAATATCCCCATGTCTCATGTTGCGTCCAAGTAGCAGGTCTGTAGTATGAAATGATTCTCTCAGGTGGCCACTCCTCATCATTCCACTTGTCCCATTGGCCTATTTTCAAGACCTCTCGTTTCTGTCGACTCCTGTACACAGGGAAAACCAGTTGCTCTCCATGGGAAATGGGCAAAAGAAAGAAGGAAGGTCGTATAGTTCCCAATACACATGCTCCTCCCCAATGGTGAGGGAGCCTAGCATATGCTCGGGTTCCACAAATCCAGTACAGTCCAGGTGGAGCTTGCCAGGTACTATGAAACGCCAAATTAGTCCAGATGCTGGCAAGATCAGGAAAGAGGACTAGAGGGTTGGAAGGCTCTGGAGTGTTGACCCCCGACCACCAGGACGTCTTTCTAGTGGTACTGTTGTAGAACGTTTGATTGAGACAGACCAGCTGTCCAACCTGCATAGTAAACTGTGGTCCAGAGCGAGCAAAACACAAGTTACCAACAATAGGGTGGGCCAGTACCCACTCACTAGTAGTATTATGTAAAGCAGTCTGATTATAAGGAATAGAATAGTTCACTTCTTGCGCCTCCCAGGGCCATTGGTCTCCCATCTTAGTTACACCGCAGAAGAAGCAGTCCGAGATGTGGAGACTAGATGCTACTGCCCCAGCGAGTTCAATGAACAAGTTTTGGGAGGTATGAGGAACTTCAAATTCCGCCTTCATGGCCTCATAAAAGGAGTGATGTATTTGATAAGGTGCGGATACATGAGTCTTAGTATTTAGCTGTATATGTATAAAAGTTCCAGGATCTATGCCTCCTCCTATACACAATCCAAATCTGAACCCCTGTTTCCATTGGCTAGGGTTAAGTATGAGGAGCTATAGAGGATTACAGGCACCTTTCTTGCACTTCTGAGGCTCCGGTAATGATAATTTTTCCAGGCTGGCTATGCATTTATCTCCATCTCATCCAGTAGGCCCACCGGACCACATGGCATAGTACACGCATTCCCACTTTGGACAAAAGTAGGCATCTTTAGATGATTTGCTGTAGACGGTTGGGGAACTCTTTCCAGTACACTGTCCCCATCCGTATGCTCCCTCAGGACACATATATTTATGATCATAGTAGTAGGCTTGTTCCCATGACCCACACTTGTGATAGACATTTCTGTTTATTACATCACAGGCATCAAAATTCAGGATAACATACGGTGTGGGATCGGAGAGTTGTCATGTGGCATTTATGAGAGCCCCCTCCTCATCATTCCATCGTATCTCCAGTACATAATAAGAGGGGTTCTGCCGGGGGTTGTAGCAAGTCTTACTCTTCCCTTTCTTACAGATATTCAACTCTGTACCATTATACACACACCGGCTAACTATACCAGTGCAATTATAGTAGGAATGATAAAGTAAAGTCTGAGTGACCTTTATTCCAGTTCGAGTGGTAGTTATACAAGCTGCACAAGGGGGTAAAGCAAAAGTCTTTTCCAGGAATCCCAGGGCTATCGCCCCCATAAGACAGTAGTAGCGGAACATCATGGCTGCAGTCTTTGAAGATGAACTGAAATATCGGGTATGATGAACTTGTTGAGTCTTTTCTTCTTCTTCTTCTTCTTCACTTCCGCTGTATGTAGACCTATCGACTGCCACCCTTGTGTGACAGGGGTAGGATTGTAGATTCTGAAAACTCTTACAACGCCGGTTGTCTCCGCAATGTAAGCCGCAATGGAGTTTCAGGGTCATTTACTGAAGTCCATTGACTAAGTTCAGGAGCGGCTGCCGGCTTCACTCGACTGTGATGAATCCAGGGTTCGAGTTCTGCAACTTTTACTGCAGTTGGGGTTGATAAGATGACAACATAAGGTCCCTTCCAATGCGGTGCCAGCTGGGTCTTTCTCCACTCTTTGATCCACACTGACACTCCTGGCTTGAAGGGATGTAGAGGTTCTGTCAGATTGATGGGCAATCGATCTTGCACCCAGGTATGAAGACTCTGCAAAACAGAACCTAAAGCCAATAGTTCTTGTCTAGTTATTTCAGATCCAGTTTGTTTCATATCTCCTTTTATTCCCTGTACAGTGGGTGAAGGTTGCCCATACAAAATCTCAAAAGGGGAAACTCCTAAAGACTTGGTTGGAGCAGAATGTATCCTAAGAAGGGCTATAGTTAGAACCCAGAGCCACTTCAGATGTGCTTCTTGACAAAGCTTGGACAACTGAGATTTCAGGGTCCTATTCATACGTTCTACTTTCCCTGAACTCTGGGGTCTATAGGCAGTGTGCAACTTCCATTGTATCTGTAGAGCTCGAGCTAACTGTTGGGTCACTCGAGACACAAATGAGGGTCCATTATCTGATCCTATAGTCAATGGTATTCCAAATCGAGGAATAATCTCATGGAGCAGTATTCTAGTGACTTCTCGAGCTTTCTCAGTTCGGGTGGGACAAGCCTCTACCCACCCAGAAAATGTGCACACTAAAACTAACAGGTAATGATATCCATTTGCTCGTGGCATTTCAGTAAAATCCACCTGAATATCACTTATAGGGGTCACTCCTACTGACTGAACTCTTGGGGGTGGAATGGGACCCTGCTTAGCATTATTCTTAGCACATGTCAAACATTGCTGGGCCACTGAAGCGGACAGGGGTCCTAGTAATGAGATACAGAAATGGGGTCTTAGGGCTCTTTCCAATGCAGTTTTCCCATAATGTGTGGCCTGATGAAAAGCATGAACAAAGGCTGGTCTTAGTGCTTCGGGAATTACTGTGGGGCCTGGAGGTGAGCTACCCTCTGGAGGTGGCAGCACTATCCAACCTTTTTCTGTTAGATTACTTCTGTGAGAAGGAGGGAGGTGTCCTAACTCCCTTGCAGTGTATCGGGGAGCCCATGAGCTAAGGGGCACAGGAAATAAGGCTGCCTGCACCGAAGTATCTTGGGTCACAACTCGTCCAGTCGTGGCTGCTTTTCGGGCAGTGGCATCAGCAAACCTGTTCCCTCGGGCAACTTCTCCTACTCCTGCCTGATTATCTCAACAGTGCATGACTGCAGCTTGCTTAGGGGCCCACACAGCGTCTAATAATATCAATATCTCGGGCCCATACCTAATGGACTTGCCTCCTGAGGTGATCAACCCTCGTTCTCTATACAGGGCTCCATGTGCGTGCAAAGTTGTGAAGGCATACTTGGAATCTGTGTACACATTTAAACGGAGTCCTTCTAATGTCAGTGCTCTAGTCAGAGCTATCAGTTCAGCCTTCTGTGCTGAAGTTCCTGGGGCCAGAGCTGAGGACTCAACTACCAGATCAAGGGTCTGTAGGGCTGGTACCCCTGCAATTCTACATGCAAATCTCCGGCCTGTTCAGCAACTCAGGCCTGAACCAAAATGAACCAAACTGCACAAAACAAGATGGATTCTTCACTTCACTTTTGCTGTGTTCAGCTATAAGCCTGTCCTGCAAGCAACTGCTGGATCAGCTTTTCTAAGCATGCATACAGAGGCTATTGTCCGTGGCTGGCCTTGGACACTTGTACATGCCCAGAAGTTACATACTGTTGCTTCTGCCTGACTTTTTACCATGGCTCCTTTGTTTGCAAGAAGCTGTTCATCATCGACCTCCTGATTCGCTGAGAACACCTCAGACTGCCTGGTGCCCACCAATCATCGGACCTATGACGGAGGATTCTCACACAGAATTATGCATTCTGCGCTGGAAACTTTAGTTGTAAGTTGGAGAGTAAGAGAGAGTTGGGGCTTTTCCCCACCTGGACATACAGACTTCTGCACCGGTCCTGCTGCTGTGCACTGCGTACCTGATTCCTGCGCCCTGAGCCTTCCGCCAGACGGCCCCTACGTGTGGGCTAGGCCGTCCTCCACAGGTCTGAGATAAGACTTTCACAGATACCTCCGGTTCGGACTTACTGCGGCTCGCCTGACGAGGCTAGAGCCCGCACTAGCTAGAAGCTGCTTCTGAGTGCCGACGGAGCTAAGCTACTGGCTTATCTCTCCTCTCCTGGATGGGCAAAGGGGTTAGCAATATATTTCTTGCTTTTCCTCAGTGCAGAGCGAATCAGTGACGTCTGGTTCCTAATCTGTGATTTCTTACGTTGTCCAATTGTATATCTGTACGATAACAAATTGTTACTTTATGTTTCTAATTAGCCATATATATGTGTGTATATTTTTCTATTTGGTTGCCTATAATAAAGTCTAATATATATCTGCAGACCAGAATTCTTTCGTGGCTCATTGCCATAATAACTCACAGAACTTTGGGCTGGGATAGTAGCCATATTCCCCTAGACAACAGAGAGTCTAACTTATTTTTGTGCTACGAATATACCCTACAGGTCACCACTGCATACCCGGCACAACGATGTCCATTGATGACGAGACTGCTTCCATCTACAAAGAAAGTCTGTTCAGGGTCCTCCAAAGGGACATCAGTCAAATCTGGGCGACTTGAGAACACAGTGTCCATAGTTTCTAAACAGTCATGATCAGGGGGGCCAGGACCAATTGGGAACAACGTAGCAGGATTCAGGGCTTGACTGACTTGCAGTTGTATCTGGGGGTTTTAACACAGCATACTCTGATACTTCAACATTCATGAATTCGTTAGCCAGAAACTTCCTTTGTGTTCCATGAGGGTCAGAACAGAATGTGGCACAGTAACTTAAAGATTCTTCCCCAGAGTGAGCTTGTCTGCTTCGCTCACTAGAAGGGCTGTAGCTGCAACAGCTCTCAAACAAGGGGGCCAACCTCTTGCTACCACATCCAACTGTTTTGACAAATAGGCCACTGGCCGTTGCCAAGATCCAAGAGATTGAGTCAGTACCCCAGAGCATTTCCTTGTGACTCATGGACATAGAGACGGAAAGGTTTCTGGACATCTGGTAGACCCAGAGCTGGTGATGACATCAGAGCGGTTTTCAGAGATTGGAATGCTGCATCCTGTTCAGGTCCCCACTCCAGTGGAGACTTTTCCATTCCTTTGGTAGTTTGATACAATGGTTTTGCTAGCAGAGCGAAATTGGGGATCCATATGCAACAGTATCCTGCGGCCCCCAGGAAGGCTCTTACTTGCCTCCTGGTGGTTGGAGTCGGAATACTGCATACAGCTTCTTTGCGTTCCGGTCCCAAGCGTCAAATTCTGCTAAACAACTGGAATCCTAGATATTTAACTTCAGTTTGGCATAGTTGGAGGAGTAGCCTAGTGGTTGGGGCAAGGTACTTCAGGCCGGAAGGTCGGGGGTTCAAATCCCACTAGAGGACAGCAACCTTGGGCCGGAAGGACTGGGGTTTCTAATCCCTCAGGTGCTCCTTGTGGTCTTGGGCAAGCCACTTAACCCTCCATAGCCCATGTTCCCTGTAAAATAGTTATCTCCAAGTTATAATACCCTGTTCAATGTAATTTCAGTTTGTTCAATGTAAACCGCACTGATGCAGAATAGCGCGGTATATAAGAGAATGTAAATAAAATAAAATAAATAAATAAATAGTTGCGCCTTTGCTCTTGAGACTTTGTATCCAGCCTAATTTAGAAGGTGCAAGAGTTCACTGGTGGCTTGTAGACATTCACTTTCAGAATTTGTGGCTATGAGCAGGTTGTCCACATACTGAAGGAGAACCCTTTGTCCTGGGTTCACTGAGTAACTTGAGAGATCTCAATTCAAAGCAGCACTGAAGAGAGTAGGTGAATTCTTAAATCCTTGGGGTAATCGAGTCCAGGTGAGTTGGCCCCGCCTTCCTGTTGTGGGGTCTTGCCATTCAAAAGCGAACAAAAGTTGACTGGTGGGGGCTAGGCGTATGCAGAAGAAGGCATCTTTCAGGTCCAGGACGGTGAAATGAGTAGCCTCAGCGGGGATCAGTCCCAAGAGAGTATAAGGATTTAGAACCACTGGGTGTATGGTTTCAACTGCATCATTTACTCGCCTTAAATCTTGTACTGGGCGGTAATCCCCTGTCCCAGGTTTCTTGACTGGGAGAAGGGGGGTATTCCAAGGTGACTGGCACTCCTTGAGAAGTCCATACTTCAATAGTTTCATCAGATGGCAGTGGATACCTTCAATAGCTGGTCGAGGAAGAGGATACTGTTTCACATGCACTGGTTCCGCTCCTGGCTTGAGGGCAACAATGACAGGGGCTATGTTCTTCGCTAGGCCAGGTGGATTATCTTTTGCCCATACTTCAGTCGGGGCTAAAAGGTTGGGAGGTATACAGGAACTGGCTGACTTGGTTGGAGATACGCTGTAGAACCGCCACTCTTCTTCTCGGGGAAGAGTCAGCACCATCAATCCAGCAGGCTTTGGGTTCAGTCATTTGTATTTCTCCCCCTTCAGCAAAGGATATTTGCGCCTGAAGCTTAGCAGGCATATCTCGGCCCAAAAGTGGAATAGGGCACTCAGGCATATACAGGAACTGGTGCGTTATTTTCTGTCCCCCTAGTTCACACATGCGGTTCTGCAGGAAAGGCTTGGTGGCCCTGGCCCCAGTGGCCCCAATAATGATGACAGATCGAGAGGAAAGAGGAGCCACTGGCTTTGCCACCACCGAATGTTCAGCTCCTGTATCTACCATAAAGTCCATATATTGGTCCCCTACTTTCAAACTGACCATAGGCTCCTGGGGACCCAGGTTGAACTTGGAGCCCGGTCTGGCCTAGTCTTCATCCATTTCATCCTCGTCATAGCCCGTTGCCACTGCTACTCCCTCAATAGCTTCTTCCCTTTCTCGTTGGAACTGTGCTCGAGTCATTCCTCCACGACTCTGAAATCAGCCTCCTGTTCTCCAAGGACTCCCTCCTCCCCTCCTGGGGGTGGAGTCCAGATGCGGGCATTCACTTCTCCAATGTCCTTCTTCTCTGCAATGGGCGCACTGATTCGCACCCAGTGGGGTCCAATTATTCTCACGACCCCTTCCACGTCCTCTGCTCCTTCGATTAGGAAAACCTCCTTCACGTCGTTCAACTAAAGCGGCAGCAAGAAGATCTGCTTTCTTCTTCATTTTTCGTTCACTTTCTCTGTTGCGTTCATTTTCACGATTCACAAACACTTTCTGAGCAACTTCCATTAACTGTGCTGTATTCATGCCCGCAAATCCATCCAGTTTCTGTAACTTTCGTTTTATGTCTCTCTGGGGCTGACTGACAAAGGCTGCGTTCACCATACGCAAATTTTCCTGAGCGGCTGGATCATATGGGGTATACAATCTATAGGCTTCAGACAACCGCTCGTAAAAGGCCGCTGGGCTCTCATCTGGACCCTGGATAACTTCTGACACCTTCCCGATATTCATGGCCCTCTGGCCTCCCTTCTTCAGGCCCTGCAACAAGGCCTGGCAAAATCGAGTTAGGGCCGCCGCCCCCCTTTCATCATTTGGATCCCATCTAGGATCTTCGTTTGGGAAAGCTGCAGCGGCTGCTTGTGGGAGATTCATTTCCCCCGCTTCTATGGGATTCTCTTCTAACCAACGGATGGCTGCTTGCACAATTCGCGCTCGCTCCTCAGTAGTAAAGAGAGTAGACAGGAGCTGGCGACAATCAGTCCAGGTAGGCTGATGAGTTTGCATTATACTAGACATTAACTCTGTCAGTTCTTGGGGTTTTGCAGTATAGGATGCATAATGCGTTTTCCAGTTTAATAAATCAGTAGTGGAAAAAGGCACATAGATTAGACTGGTTGGTCCTGGTGCCATCTGGCACTGTTCATTTAGGATAGGTAGACCAGGCACTTGACGCAATGGCATTAGGCGCCCTGCTTTCTCCTTCTTCTTTGGGGTTACACTTCTTAAATCATACGGCTCCCGGGTATAGGCTTCCTTGGCGGGTGACCCTGAACTGGCAGGAGAGACTCCGCTCCCAGTATCGTCGAAGGACCCTGGTCCCCCTGGTGTACTTGGGCCAGACTCGGGGCTATCAGTCGGGAAGTGGGCTTCTTTTGCTGCTGCAGCGGTAATTGCTGAGGTACCTCATCAGGTTCAGCTTCAGGTGGTGGGGCTGGTGGAACTAACCTATATGGGTACTGGGGTGAACGGGCCAGGATTTCTGGGGACTCTGAGGCGGAATACACAGGCGGCTTCCCCTCCTCAAACTTCCGGGTTCCGCTAGTGATTGCTACTAGTATTCTACACTGTTCCTCATAGCAGCGCTTTATCCAAAAAGGCTGCCTTTCGCAAACACCCTACCAGGAATCTATGTAGGGGAACTGATCAGGGTGCGCTTTCTGTACAAGCTGATGAACACGGGAAACTATTTCCACATCAAAGGTGCCCCCTTGGGGCCATGAAGTAGCTAGCACAGGCCACACCCTATCACATAGCATTCTTAATCGAGACGGAGACAATTTTATTCCGTAGTCTCCTGAAAATCCTTTACGGAAATTCTTGATCATACATTCCAACGGAGTTTGCGTGGACTCCGACCCTCCCATAATCGTAATGACGTACATGACAACAGACAGTAAGGGTAGGTAGTATGGCTGTAGGTAAGGAGTCCGTACAGCCCACAGAACAATGGGGGGGACAAACACCACACGCTTCCTCCTTTTCGCGACCTGGGCACGGTTGCCCGGCCAGGAACTGCGCTACTCAGGAGTCCGCTCTCACTCGGTCTGTATCTCAAGACCTCTCAATCACACAGGCAATCATACCATCACAAGAAATCATTTTTCAAATGCCCAAGGCTTTTCTGACTAACTGACTATCCCAACCAAAGGGTCGGTGGCTTCGGCTTCCGCTAACCCTTATGCGGAGCGTACTAGGACCACCCTTATGAGAGGTGATCAAGCTCTCTCGTCTTTGCGCACTTATGCAAGACGTTCCCAGTTAGTCTATACCAAATTTGTCTCTCATACTCATGCAAGACATTTCCCCAGGCTTCACTGACTATTGAACAAGAAAATGTCTACTCACCGGATCCGGTTCCCGATACCAAACCAGTTCTTGGGTTGGATCCTGAACTCCCCTCGGGTTCGGAGGTGTTGGCCGGCCGGACCCAGTGGTCCGCCAAGGCAAGGCAGAACCCTCTCCAATACAAAAGGATCGGTGGCGCCTGAGGTTTCCCCCGCGGTCGGACAGACACGGTTCCAACCGGGCCAAACCTGGAGGCGAATTACGTGGAATATTCGCTTGAATACCATTCACTATCCGCACATTCCCGGCCAAAGCACCAAGAATATGAAGCAGCGAAGTGCAGACAATGAATAAATCCAGGAGTCAATTGCAGGGTCCAAGCCAATTTATTGTGCACAAGGCCCAGACAGTCAAGCTTCAGAAAGGACTGAGCAAAGTTCTTACAGAGACATATTCATTTTATACATTTCTTTTCAGCTTGATACATGCAAACTTTCTATTGGTTCCAACGCCCCCTGCATTTGTCCAATCAGAGACCCCTCCTGGGCCTAGCACCCAGCTCCCTCCTCTAGGATTGTTCTAACAATGGCACAGTTTCTAGGTATGGATACAATTCTACTGCAAGGTCGTTTCTAGCTCTAGGAATGCAAGCATTGAAACATTTCTATCTTCAGAACACAAGAGAATAATGAAAGTTTTATGAATTCATAAGAAACTTCTTATTAAGCAGTTTAAAGCAGTTTTCTCAGACTTTCACAGATTTTTGGTTCTTTACTAAGATGGGGGTGGGAATCAGGGCCTAACTTACAGGCCTTTCATATTTACAGGCTATCATAGGCCATAGCCTACCACACCATCATACCCTTCTCAGGTTATATTTTATTTAAAAAAAAAAAACACAAGAGGAAGCTCAGGGAAGCCCAGACATGTTAGTGGTAGTTGCCTTCAGTATTTTTTAACTTCCATTTCTACCACGCTCCATATTTGACCACCAATAACTGAATCAGTCACTGCAAAATGGCCACACAGGCTTCTTTGGCAGCACTCCCTGGTGACAGAACCCCTCCAGGCCTACTTAAGGCTCAGTCAGAGGGACTCAAAAGAATCAGCAACAGCCATGTGCACAACAGCAGCTTCCCTCCTAGTGCCAGAAAATTTTCAGCGAGTTCAAGGCCCCTAGATATGGGCCAATCCCCACCCCCCTCACTATTGTCATTGGCGACAAAGAGATTTCCTACCCAGCTGCGGAAGGAAACAAGCAATTGCTTATCTTGAACATCCTCACCTGCCAGCTCTGAGCAGAACAACAGAACTAAGTCAAAACTAGTGTCTTCTCTCAAACCTGCTCAGCTACAAGCAGATCGAAAGAGAGAGAAAGCGAAACAAAAATCAGAAAGGAAAATTATTCCTCTTCACATAGATCTAAGGAGAAAAGATACTGTCAGGATGCAGATAGTGCTAATAATCAGCTGTAAAAGATCAGCTCCAGAGACCGGTTCTTGTAGTCTCATACCTACCTTACCCCCACAACCACAGATAAATACTACAGCAGTCTCTGCAGTGACCTCAGAATATACTCGCCTGCAGTTTCTCTCAAAATGTATCCAAGACACAGTAACTTTGATTCAATCTTATTCAAGCACTTAAATTCCTCTAATTTCCCAACAAAACTCTGCACACCTATCTTTGGACCACTCACAATGATTTACCAATATCACCTTTTTATACACTAGGACCTGGGTCCCTGGGTCCATTTGACTCCCCAAGGATAGTAATGGGTGATGTCGGCGCAGATCCACTCCCCAGCTTTCTAAGAAAGCCTTTGGGAGTTGCACCACGCATGTGCGGTCACCTTCCCGCCCTAGGGTGCCATCTTACCTGTGGTGAACAGCGCCCTCCTGAGCCTATGGAGACGGATGAAAATCCTGAGGTTCAGCAGGATTTATGCCAATTTGATAAAGCTAGAAAGAAAGAGAGACTCTATTCCACGGAGCTGAGCATGGAGACCAGCCCAGGGGAGGAGTCCTGCAGTCCTGATTGGGCACACCCTGTCCTTGGAAGGGGCGTGTCCAGAAGAGAACGTGGTTTTAAACCAGAGTATGGCTCTGCTAGTCAGAAAGAGAAGGGGGAGAAGTATAAGCTACAGAGGAAGAAGCAGCTGGAGCATGAGAAGGAGAGACGAATAGAGAAGAAGAATGAGAATGATTGGAAGTCCAGAAGACAGTATGGTGATACTTGGGAACCTGGCACTAGAAGGAGACCTGCAAAGATCTATTCAGAGGCAGTGAGTAGAAGTCCCAAGGAAAGTGGACCTAGCCCTGAAATAGACAACCGCTGGAAGGCACAGCCCTGGGAGAGGAAGCCTTCAAGGCAGGCACGAGAGAGAAAACAATCATTCTAGGAATTACCGTTTGGGCCAGAGAGCCACGGACATTCTCACAGCTGGAGAACATTGGAGCCATCTGAAGTAAGAGGGGCTTGGCAACAAATAAGTGATTTGCCACAGAGTTTCCAGACTGAAGGTAAAGCTAACTCTCCTGTATTTGAAACATTAGCAAAAGAGCCTAAGAGTTACTCTGACACAATTAACCTAAGAGAGGAGAAGAGAAACAGCCTTAAGCCAGAGGGAAGTTTTATAGCTGATAGCAATTCCCTATCTCACAAACAACAGGCTGAATTGCTCCTCCAGGGTTTTAAAGAGTTTTTAGAGCTACAAGCTAAAAGACAGCCAGTGTTACAAGAAGCCAATAATTCCATACAGCCTGAAGAATTAGCACAAGATAGTTCTGACTTACCTGCTTGTGAGAGCATGGACTGTACGGTCTGTTGTGTGGAGATGCCAAGCTGAAGGAAACTGGTTTTACCGTATATGAATTGAATACTACGGAGCTGTTGTGCTGCCTGGCTAGGAAAGCTCTAATTACATGCACCTGTAATCCCCAGCACTGTGAACGTAACAGTGGCTGAAAGAGGCTGCAGTTAAAGTGAGTGACCTCTTGGGGCAAAGTTGAGTTAACTTGCTTAGAAGTGAAAGGCAGCAATTCTACTTTAAGTTGACTTTATCCTGAGTTCATTCTGTTTGCATTTAAAGCACCTATTTTGTTTACATTTGTTTGTCATGCGATGGAAGAATATCCTTTACTATAATAAATATACTTGTTATTAAGAAACCCCACAACTACAACTCTTTATTTCGGAGCGAAAGGAGCAGGAAACTACAATACCCAGCATTCCAGGGATACAGATTACTCTCCTTCCTCACGAAGCATTAAACCCCGCTCCTGTCTTTAGCCCCAAGGCGGGGCAGGAGCACCGCATACCTCAGTCTTTTTTTCACACAGCCCTGCAAATGTGCTCTCTGTGCACCCCCGGATTAAGTTGATTTTTCCACCGTCCTTCAGTATTTTTCTTGGTTTTTCACCGGGATCAGTTTAATTACCTTTCCACCACCCGAATCCACCGCCTCTGCATTGTGCTTTTTGCTTGGGTGTATATATTTTTTCCTTTATTTTTTTGGCATGTGGGGTTTTTGCTCGTGGCCTAGCTGGTCTAGACGTCTTAGTTTAATCTTGCGGGAGCCGCTTTTCTCGCTATGTCTTAGACCAGCAGATTTAAGCAGTATGGCAAGTGCAACTGCACTGTGTCCCATATGGACTGCCACAGTACCTACATTAAATGCCTCAGGGCAGACCACAACATGTCTTCCTGCCTGCTCTGCCTTTTGATGTTGGCTAAGACCCATAAGGAATGTGAAAGGCGACAGGAGTGCTGTTTGGTAAGTCTGCAAGGAGAACTGCTTTTGGGAGGCAATTTCAATTGTATTTTTTCCAAAATTGACAGAACCAGTCGAAGGAATGCTGGTATTATGCGACCTTCTCAATTAGCGAAACTAACAGCAGATCTGGATCTATGCGATGCCTGAAGGGAATTGCATCCAGCAGAAAGAGATTTTACTTTTTACTCCTCATCTCACCAATCCCTTTCACGTATTGACATGTGTCTGATCTCCCGCTCGCTTCTACCAACGGTCCCAACAGTAACTATTGGGACCGTCAGACCATGCTCTTTTGTCTTTGGACTGGTGTGCAACAAATGGGGGAGGTGCCTCCACATTCTTGGACATTCCCACAACATTTACTGAAATACCAGGTCTTCACAGACTCAATTAAAGCTGGATAGAAGGAATACCTTACCATTAATTATATCAAGGGTACTCCTGTTTTTACTCTTTGGGAAGCAGGGAAGGCTGTCTTGAGAGGACAACGGATATCACTTGCGACTGCCTCGAAGAAACAGAATTGGCCAAACAGCAAGATCTGCTAGCAAGGATAACCCATTTGGAGTTAGCTCAAAGATAATGAGGAAGGGTCTCGGTGTGGCGCTGACTGGTCAGACTTAAGGGGGAACGTACAGCCTTGGAAACCAAGGATATCGTCTCTCAGTTATTGCACATTCAGCAGAACTTTTATGAGCATGGTAATAAGACAAGTAAAATGCTCCTCTTGCAACTAAAGCATTGCCATCAAAAGCACAGGATCTCCGTGATCTCTGCTTCTCCAAATTCAGTAACACAGAAATCTGATCTCATGGCGAAAATATTTGCAAAATTTTATAAGGATGTTTATGCATCTCGGTTGTCAGAGGATGACTAGGCTATCCACAGTTGGTTGCAGGAGGCAAAATTTACCTTATCCTGTAGTAGCTGATAAGAATGCAATAAATAATACCCGGAGTCAGGCAAAGATTCAAGCCAATTTAATGTGCACAGACTCAGATTGCAGTAGCATTCAAAATGGTCTGAGCACAGAGCTCAGAAAAATGACAGTTTATATACTTTTCTTCTCCAGTCTAATACAGGCAAAACTCCTCATTGGCCACAGTGGCCCACTTACTCTCATCCAATAGACATCTCTGACCGGGCCCAGGACTCGCTCCCCCTGCTTGGGTCTTACTAGCCACGGGTCAGCAACTAGACATAACACTAAACATAATACTTTTACTAAAGTATACAGTATATTTAGCTATTCTTGCAAGGTCAGTTAGCCACAAAGATAGTGGAAGGGATATCAGAAGCATTCTTAACAAAAGCAAAACAAAGCGAGGCCAAACATAGCAAGGCTAAGATGTATCTCTAGCCCTGGCTCAAAACACTAAACAATCTTCATAATGCTAGACAAAATATTCTTACATTGTTCGGCTTCTCTGCTATATTTTCATCCTAATTACGAGGTCAGTGCACATCTAGCAAAGATACAGTGGAGGACATTCCTACTAAAGCAGACATCTGGCTTACCTAAACAATAAACAGTAAAAGTTTTAATTCTCCTATCTTCAGGAGAACAGAACATGTTATCAAACCAGAATAGCACAGTATGTCTATCTAACAGCTAACAGCATTCTATAATTTTCCAAAATCAGCAATAACATTTTAAAGCAGGAAAAAGGGCTTCAGACCTAGCTCTGCTACATACTAGGCCATCGCCTATCACAATCCCACTTCGGAAGTGTGGGAGGCTTTGGAACGCCCATTATCTTAACAGAGATACAGCTTGCGATTTCCTCTTTGAAAAATACCAAAGCTGCAGGTCCAGACTTGTTTCTGGCTGAGCTCTACAAAACACTTCCAGACATTTTTGCCCCAGTGCTTACCTGGGTTTACAATGAGGTCCTGCTCCAGCATTCACTTCCTGATTCTTTCTATCACGCCACTATCACAGTGATTCCCAAGGATGATAACGATCCCCAGCTTTATGGCAGTTGCCGCCCAATTTTGCTGTTGAATATTGATTATAAAATGTTTACAAAAATTCTATTTGTCCGCCTTGACTCAAGAATTCAAGATATAGTACATCCAGATCAAACTGGTTTTATTCGGCATAGATATAGTTTTGAGAATGTCCGCTGCTTAGTTAGTTTTGTTAGGACTAAAACATGCTCATGGAGAGTTTGCAATATTATCTCTTGACGCTGAAAAGGCTTTGATAAAGTTGAGTGGAAATATCTGCTAGCTGTCCTAAAGCATTTTGACTTTGGCCCTGTCTTTAGGGGTTGGATGGAGGCATTATACGCAGCTCCCAAAGCTTCAGTTTAGGTTAGTGGATTCCTCTCACTGTTCTTTGACTCGGGCAGAGGTACCCAACAGAGCTGCCCACTCTCTCCTCTTTTATTCGCACTGGCTATTGAGCCTTTAGCGGCACAACTTCGGTAACATGCGTCTAAGATAGGAATCAGACTTGGAGGACATCATGTAGTTCTCTTTATGCAGATGATACTCTTATCGTTCTCCAAAACCCGAGTTCCTCTTTGCCTCTAATTGGTGATATTCTGCAGATGTTTTCCCTGGTCTCAGGGTTTACAATAAATAAGCATAAGCCAACACTCTTGCCGTGCCTCTCTGCTATGTTTCGATCGAACTCCGCTTAACAAGTGACTTTATGATAGTCCAGCAATTCTGTTATCTGGGAATTGTAATTCCTCAAGACCTTTCAAAGCTGTATACACATAACTGTGAGAATTTGTTGCATGAAATAACAACTCTTGACAGGCATCAGTGGTATCGCGTGGCTGGGTCATATTAACACTATAAAAATGCTATTTCTACCTAGGCTTCTCTTTTTGTTCATGCTACTGCCCATCAGGGTCCCTCGATCCTTTTTCCTTAATGTGCGATGTATCTTAAAGTATCTCCAGGAACAAGCAGGAATGAGTCTTCACATATGGGTACGTCGCTACCGACGGACCCTGCACGGGAATGCTCCCCAGCATCCAATCAGAAAGCTTTTGGGAGCATCCCTCGCGCCTGCGCGCTGACTTCCCGCCCTTTCCACTTCTTCTCCTCAGTTTTCGTTTTTCCGCGGAGCCGGCAGGACGTCGTCCTGTCACCGCAGAAACGTTTTTCTTTAAATACTTCATTTCTTGTTTTCTTGTGGTCGCGGCTGTTTTTCCCGCCGACACCAGTACCACCGGTAGTTTTTTCTTTCTTTTTTCTTAGACTCAGAGAGATTTTTCCCTCTGTTTCTGTCTTAACTTTTTGGGCCTACAAGGCCTCTCCATCATGGAGCCTTCTTCTCCTAAGACGTGCCTTCACTGTGGAAACAGTTTTCTTTTTAGACTCCAATCTCTGGTGTCTAACCTGTTTGGGTCCTGACCCTTTTTCCCCTGAACTATCAGGCTGCAATGCTGAGAGAAGACCTTCCCTCTTTCGAGTTTCCCTCGATACCGTTTTCCCTCCTGCAGTGAGGGCACCGGGTTTTTCTTCTCTACAGGATCAGGTAACCCACAAACAGTCTGTTAAGACTTGCCAATCCTTGAGTGGTAGGTCTCATGCCACGCATGATGACGGCTCCGGCCTTGCCCTCAAGACCCCATTGGCATTAAAACCCCGGCGGGAGTCTTTGGGCTCCAAAGCATTTCAGGGGGTTTCAGGTTGTTCCTGGGGTTCACCCCTCACAGAACATACCTGAGCCATGCTCGGGGGTGGTATCCGCTTCGAGCGGTACCGATACACCGGCACCGGTGTCGAGTGTTCCACTCTTCACCAGGGATCGTCATCTGGCGTCCTCGGTACCTTCGGGACCGATCGATACGACCCAGAGTGACTTCCCTGTATCAGCATCGCCGGTACCACCACTGATGTCGGTGCACTCTAGACATGCATCGATAGACTCGCTCCCTTCGATGCCGAGTCTGGAATCGATATCTAGTCTAGATGACTGGGTACCGACGCGCCTTGGAACAGACCCTTGTCGTTTCCGGATACGCAGTACCGAGGATACTCACCAAGACTCTCTGGTTACCTCGGTACCGCTTGAGCAGCCACCGATGACGGGCTCGATGCCATTACCGGTATCGGTATCGATGTCGATTCCTGCAGTTACATCGGTGCCATCGATCCTTTCCATGCCTAGTTTGGAATCGATACCTGGCATAGACGATGCAGTACTAACTGCCTCAAATCGTGACTGCCAGTATCATTATCCATCTAGTAAGGTTCTTTTTCTGCACCAGACCAGTACATCCTCTGGTGCTCAGGCTGCATCTTCAACCTTAGCCTTCCCAGGGATGGTTCCCATTGGAGATCCTTCTTTTCAGAAGTTTCTCCTTGACATGGCAACCTTTCTTGCTATTCCTATCCCTGGCTGTAATCTTAACCAAGGCTCTCCTGCAGAAAAGGGAAATATAATGCTTCCTTTACATCATTCTTTGCAGGATCTACTTCTGAGAATATGGGAATCACCTTTAAGGGTTCCCTCACCTTCTACAGCAACTAATGTTCTGTATCAGGTGCCCCCCTCTCCAGGGTTTCAAAAGAATCAACTTCCCCATCATTCCATTGTAGTGGAATCAGCAATGAGGAAGGTAAAAAGCAAGAAGAAGCATTCTTCTTATCCGCCAGGTCGTGCTTCTAGAGCACTTGATGCCTTTGGACGTCAAACCTTCCAAACATCTATGCTGGCATCAAGAATTATTTCTTATATATTTTATATGAGTCTAACACTCCAGGAGGTCACAAAGAAATTATCTCTTTTGACTCCTTTTTTGTCAGAGCCTAAGGCTGCTGACTATTCCTTGCTTCTTAATCATAGCCGGAATATCTCTTGGTTTCTTTCTCGTGCTTCTCTAGACTCTTTTGAGTCTGTTAGCAGATCCTCTGCTATTGCCATTGGAGCACGTCGTAGAGCCTGGCTCCAAGCTTCTGACTTGAACAGATGGGCACAACATACACTGGGTAATTCTCCTTGTACTGGAGAAAATCTCTTCAATAAGGAGGCTTTACGTCAGGTTGCTCATTGCTCCACTGACTTTCCTGGTTCTGGAGACCATCCTAAGCCGCCTTCTTCCCCAGGAGGTAGGAAATGTCCTACCAAGCCTTCTTTCCCTAAGAAAAGAAAGTTTCACTCTTCTCCTGCCCATCATCCAGAGGTGCCCAAGCAAGGGACACCTCGTCCTAGTCTGAAGTTTCCAAACTCTAGCCAGTCTCAACATACCCAGCAACCATAGGTTCTGGAGGTTACAATCTACACTTAACCTCTTCTTAACAGAAGTTTGTTCACTGTTTTTTCTTAAAGCTCTACACTGGGGTTTTCCTTTTTCAGTATGCTAAGCTGTCAGGATATTCTTGTCCATGGGTTACAGAATTCTCCTCTTCTTACTACCAAGAAGGGAGGTTACAACTATCTCATGATAGTTTCTGTCCCAACTGTCCTTCAGCTGACTCGCCATATGGGTAAGTCACCCTCCCCCTCTCATCCAGGGTTTCCCCTGACTGAGTGGTACCATACTGAAAAGCTTCTCTAGCTTTCATTCCAGTGTAGACTTTTTGTTTCCTTGAATACAT
This sequence comes from Ichthyophis bannanicus, assembly GCA_033557465.1. NCBI lineage: Eukaryota > Metazoa > Chordata > Amphibia > Gymnophiona > Ichthyophiidae > Ichthyophis > Ichthyophis bannanicus. The sequence continues at coordinate 909,927,245 of CM066032.1, read as the reverse complement.
TCTCAAGATAACTCATCAGACAGGGTCAGGAATATCTCCTCTCCCTTTGTCTGTTTCTCTGCTGTCTTTTTCAGCTGCTGTGCATGCAGGAGTTCCAGTGATTGAACTACTGGTACTTTTCCACAAGTTCCAGTCTATCTTCCACAATTTTTGTCTAGCCTCAGTAGTGATTCCAAGCTAGTCCTCATCTATCTTGGATAATCCTACTCACCTTAGGCTTCTCACATTATCTTCTTTCTAGCCATCTCCTTTTCCTAGGATGTGGCAACACACCTGACTTCAGTCAGTTTTATCTCATAATTCTCCTGCACAATGCTCTCTGCAATCTTCAGAGAAGCTTTCTACTATGGGCCCTTGCTACAGAGCATTGATCTTTGTCTCTGAGGGCTATTCTATATAGTAGAAAAAAAGCTTATAAATCATTCTCATGACTGTGAGGGTTCTCCACACCCTCTTGTCTCCTGTTATAATTCAGAATATAAGCTTTTTCTGCGTGAATATCCAAGGCTATTAGTAACGCATGATACCCCTATGTCCCTCCAGTGGGTCCTCCTTGTATCTCCTCTATGCGTTTCTACCCATCTACCATGTCAGAGTTCTAAAGGACTCTCGACTTGCTCTTTACAGACTGATATTATCCTCTGTTTTTCACGCAGCCATCCTGGTTATTTTACTGGATTGCATTCCTGCATCCTCTTAACCCACGGAAATAGATTCTCTATATATCTGTCAAGTGGGTTTCACCCTCTTGTTGTTGGATGAATCTTTCCCCTTCACATTCCCCATGTGAATGTTCTTATGGGGCTTGGTGTATCTTCAGACTTATTGTCATGTATGTAAATATCTCTATATATGCCTCTACATACATATGTCTGTAAGCTGTGTGTGCATAATTATGCCCCCATATGTATATATATATCCACCTATATATATATATATATATATATATGTTGATACATATTCTGCATATCTAGATATACACATATATATATATAGGTATATATATATATATATCCCTATAGATATATATATAGATATATATATATTGGGAGATTTTTTATAGATCGATATGTATTACATACTATCTCCTCACTGTCTATGCTATAGCAATTTGCACCTTTCTCAGAGGTTACAGACAGTGGGCTCCCTTTTTCATACTGTTCCTTAGTATGTAGGGACTATTATGCTCACAACCACTACTGTGGTGATAACAGCTTCCGCTTTGCTCTAGGTCTCCCTATCCTTGAAGATTCAAGCTTCAATATCTTTCCTATCTCTCATCAGCTAGGAAAGATAGTGTACATCTTCATTGTTTTTGAGTACACATTGTTCTGCTTGGGAATATGGGCTTTTTTCCATAACCCTTCTTCCCTCCAGGACTGGGCTAGTTATCCAAATCGGTCAGTCTTCTTCTTTTAGTCCTCAATGTTATGACTCTGTACCTAAAAGAGTTTTCAGCTTTTTCTCATAAAGCTTTCCATTGAAGACCTGCCGTTCTAATCCTACCTCAGTTGACACCTGGATCACCTGCTATTTCCAGGTCTGGACCTTCACCCTCACTGCTGTGAGGTCACCTTGAGGATTCCGCTACTGCATATCCAGTAGACTTCATCACGCTTTCTACTTCCTACAATCCAGTAGGTAAGCTCCATATTATAACTGTTCATTAAATGATTTTAATGGTACTTATCATACATGCCATGGACTCCTCTCCTGTAGTCCTTGGGTTTGCTGTTTTCCTTACAGCTCTTCTATTCTCAACTCCTACCCTCCATTCCCTCATGGGATGCCGGAGATCCTGTGTGGGAAATGCACTCCTGATCCAGGAACATGCATTTTATGGGATCTCCCCCTGGCATCTCTAGCTAGGGAGTCCCCTTATGTGAAGACTCATTCCTGCTTGTTCCTGGAGATAGCACAGTTACTTACCTGTAACAGGTGATCTCTGGGAACAGCAGGAATAAGTCTTCACAACCCACCCACCTCCCCTAGGAGTTGTATCTATCTATCTATCTCCTTTCCTCTTTCTCTCCTTTGTCTCAGCTATGATACTCAACTGAGGAGAAGAAGTGGAAAGGGCGGGAAGTCAGTGCGCAGGCACGAAGGATGCTCCCAAAAGCTTTCTGATTGGATGCTGGGGAGCATTCTCGTGCAGGCTCCGTCGGTACCGACGTACCCATATGTGAAGACTTATTCCTGCTGTTCCCAGAGATCACCTGTTACAGGTAAGTAACTGTACTTTCTCTGGCAAGGGCGTCACTCACGGATCAATTGGTCCACATTAATTCGTTCAAAAGAATTTGGTGAACCTGGAGTTGTATTATCAATGCTCTTGCCTGAGGATTTTGCATCTGTGGATGGCAAATCTAGCAGCTTCCTGGGTGACTTTGGAGGCAGAATGAGTATCTCCGATACCTCTTCAGGCTATTCCGTTCGTACATGAACAACACAACCAGCAGTGGATTTATTGGACTAGTCTGGAGGGTGTGGTCCCCTCTATTTGCAGTCGTTACCGGTTATCCCAACAATATTCTTTATATGCTATACTCGCGGCTTTTCCCTTTGCCAGAGATTTTGGAATGTGTTTTGTGTCTTCTGGAGGTCTTGTTAGATTAGCAGATCTATATGACCATCAAATTTTGATATCCAAGGCACACTTTGAACAGCAAGGGGGTACCAAGCTTCTGTCCTTCAGTTCTTACAGTGACACCATTGCTTGGGATCTACCCTTTGTGCACAAAGATGTGGATATTCACCAAAGCTCTGGGAAAGAATTCTATTTGAGTCATCACATTTTACTCTTCTTTTAGCCTGGCTTTATAGTACTTTAGCCGTAGATTTTTCTGCCGAGACCTCGCTCCCCAGTCATAGAACTTGGTGGCATTTGAATCTATTAAATAAAATGGAAGACTTTTGGACCGAAGTGTATCATTCATCTCACAAATGTTCTATCTCCTTATCCCTGATTAACACTGAATTAAGGATTCTTTTTTGCACGTCTGTGTTTTCTGTGGACCTCTACAGATGGAGGCGCACGGATGATTTCTTATGTTGGAGACTATCTGGACATAAAGGAGATTTTTGCCACATGTGGTGGATGTGTCCTGTCATCCAGCAGTTTTGATCCTTGGTGTATAAATGCATTGTTCAGGTGGTGGGAGTTAATTTCTCTTTTTGTTTTGAAGCTTGTATTCTGGGTTTTTCGTGGAGGACTCTCTTCCAATAGATTACTTGTGCCTGGTTCAAGACTTACTATTAGCTGCTTGTTCAGTGATTAGTAAGTATTGGAAAAGGTCGTATGCGCCATCTCTGGAAATGGATGGTGAAAGTGTGGGACATATATAAGATGGAAAAACACAGCAGATCTACGGGGGAATCTTAAGAAAATAAAGAACCTTTGGTCTGTGTTTCTCCCACTGATTGACTGAGGAACTCTGCAGCACCGAGACTAGGATAACTTTGATATAGAGCAGGATCCTTTTCACATTTGATTAATTATGGATTCTCGACCTCACTTAATAACAGAAGCTCCCTATCCTCACCTGCTGGTATTGTTTGAATAAATTGCAGAGAATGGGGATTGGAGATGGGTGGGGTGGGGAGGGGAGGGGAGGAGGGTGAGGGGTGAGAGGGGGGAAAGGGTTAGATAGTTGGGGGTCCAGAAAGTGGGGTCTCTCTCATGCATTTGAGCTCTGGTTGTGTGGAGGAGCAGATTTACCTACATTTATGCCAAAACTGCTTTGATGTAATATTTTCTTGAGCATATATTTTTGCTGTTCACGATATACATTATTTAAGTCTGTCTTTTGTGAGTATATGCCAATTCTGGTCCCCCTTTTTGTCTGGGTGTTAGGAGAGGGGATGTATGAGGCACTGTTTTTCTTTTTTTTTTTTTGAGAATTCCACGTGTCTATTCTTTACTCATGTCCATTCTGTATTCAGATTTCACAGATTTCCTTGTTTGGAAGTGCTTGTTCTGACATGTTTTTGATCTCTTCTGGATATTAATAAAAAATTATGCACAAAATAAATGAAGGCAAGCTCTAGAACTAAAGGACATAAGAGGCTATAAGGAGGCAGAATCATAAGCAACATCAGGAAATATTTTTTAACAGTGTGAATGGCGAATGCCTGAAATGTACTACTGAAAGAGGTGGTGGAAGCAAAAACGGTACTAGAATACACAAAGGAATGGACACAGTGGATCCCTAAAGAGCAAAAAGATGGCACCTCAGCTCAGAACAGATATGGAATGCGTGCTCATAACAAAGCACTATAAGTTCAATTCTAAGGGCCAAGGCTCAACCAAAACTCACCCTCACAATGGGGATGGGGTCTTTGCACCCACAGATAAGCAGAGGTTGGAGTAGGTTGGGCCAATCACAGCTCATACAGCTGAATGGATCCTCCTTAACCAAGGAGCCAACATTGATCAATCTAAGAATGTCAGTGAGGTTCAGCTCGCTTCAGAGTGGGCAGGGAGGGCACCTACCTGGATCAAAATAATGACCTTTGACTATATTTTTGGTCTAGAATTTGGCAGCTGGGATATTTAAAAATGCAAGGTCATGCATTTGGGCTGCAGCAATCCAAGGGAGCAATATAGTATAGGGGGTAAAGTACTTTTGTCCACTAAAGAAGAACAGGCGTGGTTGTGTCTGATCTTAAAGTAGCTAAACGGGTAGAAAAGGAGACAGCAAAAGCTAGAAGGATTCTTGGGTGCATTTGGAGAGGAATGGTTAGCAGAAAAAAAGAGGTGATAGTGCCTCTCTATAAGTCTTAGGTTCGACCTCATTTGGAGTATTGTGTGCAATTCTGGAGACCGCACCTTCAAAAGGATATAAACAGGATGGAGTCTGTACAGAGGGTGGCTACTAAAATGGTTAGTAGTCTTCATTATAAAGTATATGAGGACAGACATAAGGATTTTAATATGTACACCTTAGAGGAAAGGCGGGATAGAGGTGATATAATTGAGATGTTTAAATACCTCCGTGGCATAAATGCACATGGGGAAAGCCTCTTTCGAATGAAAGCAAGTTCTGCTACGAGGGAACATGAGATGAGGGTGAAAGGGGAGTGAGCTCTATTTACCTTTTGACGTCTGTCAGTCAACCAATTTCTGATCCTTTTCATCACCTTGGGACCCATCCCCAAACTATTGAGTTGATTGATAAACCTCCTATGAGGAACAGTATCAAAGGCTTTGCTGAAATCCGGGTAGATGATATCCATCGCATGCCCCTGATCCAGTTCTCTGGTCACCCAGTCAAAGAACTCAATCAGATTTGTTTGGCAAGATCGTCCTTTGGTAAAACCATGTTGTCTCGGATCATGCAACCTGTTGGTTTTGAGAAAGACCACTATTCGCTCTTTCAGGAGCACCTCCATTGCATTTCCCACCACCGAGGTAAGGCTCACCGGCCTGTAGTTTGTAACTTCTTCCCTGTCACTACTTTTATGAAGCGGTACCACATCAGCCCTTCTCCAGTCCTGAGGAACTTCTCCTGTTTCCAAGGATCTACTGAAAACATCCTTTAACGGCCCTGCAAGAACCTCTCTGAGCTCTTTCAGTATCCTGGGATGTATCCCATCCGGTCCCATGGCCTTGTCCACTTTCAGTTTTGCAAGTTGTTCTAACACATCATCTTCTGTGAATGGTGTGGTATTTACTTCATTCCAATTTTTATATTTGGGAGTCACAGATGGTCCTTCTCCAGGATTTTCTTTAGTAAAAACAGAGCAGAAGTATTTGTTTAGCAATTTTGTTTTTTCAGTGTCACTTTCCATGAGTCCGTTCCCGGCATTTTTGAGTCATGCAATTCCACCTCTGATTTTACTCCTCTCCCGAATATGCCTGAAGAAAGTTTTGTCGCCACACTTCACATCTTTAGCCATCTTTTCCTCTGCCTTTGATTTTGCTTTCCTTATTTCTCTTTTTGTCTCTTTTAGTTTGATCCTGTATTCCTTTCTGTGTTCCTCTATTTGCAAGCTTTTGAATTTTGAGAGAGCTGTATTTTTTGCCTTTATTTGAGCAACCACTTCTTTGGAGAACCAAATAGGTTTCCTTCTCCTCTTGTTTTTATTTACTTTCCTTACATATTTATCTGTTGCCCCTTTTATTGCTGTGTTTAGTTTAGCCCATTGCAATTCCACTTCCCTTATCCCCTCCCACCCGGCCAACTCCTCCTTCAGGTACTTGGCCATTTTACTGAAGTCAGTGTTTTTGAAGTCTAGGACTTTGAGCTTGCTATGATTGAACTGCACCTTGGCTTTTATCTCAAACCACACCGTGTGATGATCGCTGCTGCTCACAGGGGCACCCACCCAGACATTCAACACGCTATCTCCATTGGTGAGCACTAAATGCAATATTGAACTTTCCTTGGTTGGGTCCATCACCATTTATCTAAGTAACGCATCTTGAAAAGCATCCACAGGTTTTTTTTACTTTTTTCCAGATTTGCAGAAGGAGTACTTCAATCCACTTCGGGTAGATTAAAGTCACCCAGTATGATCACTTCCCCCTTTGTGGCTATCTATGCAATATCTATAATCAATTTGTTATCTATTTCTTCGATTTGAGTCGGAGGTCTGTAGACTACAGCAGCATAGATGACAGTGCCATCTCCTCTTTCCAACACAATCCAGAGTGCTGCTTCTTTTCCCCATGACCCCTGCAATTCAGTAGCTTTAATATTGCTTTTGACATATAAGGCTATTCCTCCTCCTTTTCCACTTTGTCTCTTCTGAATAGATTTTAGCCAGCTATGGCTATATCCCATTCATGTAATTCTTTAAACCATGTTTCTATAATGACCACAATGTCGAAGTCCATTTCCTCCATTAGGGCTTCCAGGTCAGGAACTTTGTTGGCTAAGGTCCCCTACTATCTCTCCTAGTGGGTTCAAAAAATGCAGCCGCTGCAGTCAGACTATGTCTGTCACAGACACCCACGACTGCTGCCTCCGCTGCCTGACTCCGAAAACCAACAAGAAATGGTCGGAGTTGCAGGGGAAGATGTTCCCACAGTCCAACTCAGCTCCTGCTTCCCCGATGCTGAGCTCTCAGCCCAGCACTTCCCGAAAACTGCAGAGCCTTCTGGCCTCAAAACCAGAATGGCAGCCCTGGAGCAGAATATCTTTGAGATCCTGGACCTGCAACAGGCAGTGATGTCCAGCTCGTCCACATCATCTGCCTCGACAACCGGGCTCCCGACTGCAGGGGAGTCCCCGGGCATCGAGCCAGGTACTGAACTCCACCAGCCTTGGGCAAGTCCCCGGCATGGATCGAGATCCTGGTCTCGATCCTTGGGTATCCGGTCCTCCCTGGCCAGTTTGCTGGAGTCTGATCCAAAATCCTTCGGAGGAACCCAGCCTCGAGGCCCAAGAATCCTGGTCCTCGGAGTCCTCGATGCCCTCCTGCTTCAAGTGGGAGTGATGCGGCCTCCCCAGACATCTCCTGGCACCGAGACGTCCCCTTGGAGCCATCTCCTCTGGCACCCTGGTGCCATTCTCCCCTGGAGGACGTAGCCTTCCATGAATTTGTCTGGAATATGGCCCTAGCCATGTCGGTCCCAACCGAATCAGAGGAGGATCTGCACACCGAAGAACTGGAGAACTGGAGATCCTTCAGTAGGAGTCTCCACCAAAGGAGACAAGGTGCCAGTGCAACTCATTCTCGAGTGATTGCTCCTACGAATGTGGGAGACCCCGGCCTTGGTGCCAGTGGTCAGCTGATGCCTCAACACCATCTACCGTGTCAAAAAGGGCCCCGGCTTCCAGAAGGCAGCTCCCGCATAACTCCATGGTTGTGGAGTCATCTATGCAGAAACTCAAAAGCCAGAAGAATTATTCTTCCGTCCTCCTGGGCAGAGAGGCCCGAGCCGTCGACACCTTTAGGTGCAAGTGCTTTCAGGGCTCCATGCTCGGATGCTGGATACAGGCCTATGAATTGTACATAAGTATGTACCTTATGGGCCTCATCCAGGAACTGGTGGGCTTCTCCGCGGGCCTCGCTGGGGAACCTCTTCAGAGGTTTCAAACCCTGACAGCTGGGATCCAGGACTGTCAAAATTCCTTTTCCGAGCCACCTACCACAACTTTGAATCGGCAGTCCAGGTAGCAGCAGCCGGCATCGGCTCCCAACGCCAAGCCTGGCTGCAAACCTCCGACCTTGAACAGTGGGTCCAAGAGAAATTGCTTGACATCCCCTGCACTGGAGAAAACTTGTTTGACAAACCCATGGCTGACAAGGTGGCTGAGATAGAGACCAAGGTCATGACCAGGCAGAGGCTCTCCAGGAAGACCTCAGCCCTCCCCAGGAAGAAACCATCAGGGAAAAGACCCTCTTTCCTGAGAAAAAGGGGTCTTTTCATCAGGGTCACTACCAGCCCTTCTCCGGACAACAACAGGGCCCTCTGCCCAAGAGTCAGGATCATGGGCCCAGGAAGCCCAAGGCTCAGAAGCCCCAAGCCCCAGCTCCTACCCAACCCAGGGGGAACCTCATCTCCCCTGGAAGACCCTCCCCAGCCCACAGGTGGCCCGGTGTCACCATGAATCAGTAGGTCCTACAAGTGGTAAGGGAAGGGTACCTCCTCCGCTTCGAGCTAACACCCCCAGGATTTTTTCCAGGAGATCCAGTGCGGCCTCTCCTTCAGTGGACCTTGCCCCTTTCAGAGCTCGCAGACCTACTAGGGGACAAGGCATTGGAGCCTGTACCCAAACATCTATGGGGAAAAGGCTTCTATGCCAGGTACCTCCTTGTCCCCAAAAGAACTGGGAGGCCCAGGCCCATACTAGACTTGCGAAACCTGAATAAGTTTCTGGTGAGGGAGAAGTTCAAGATGCTCTCCCTTGGGACATTACTGCCCTACTTCCACTAGGGAGACTGGCTCTGCTCCTTGGACCTAAAGGATGTATACACCCACATCCTCATCCACCCCTCCCACAGACAGTACCTAAAATTCATGGTGGGAGGAGAGCACTACCAGTACAAGGTACTCCCCTTTGGCCTGGCCTCAGGCAATAGTGGCCACCTAGCTGCACCTACAAGGGTCCTTCGTCTTCCCCTATCTGGATGACTGGCTTATCAGAGGCACTATGGCCATCAAGGCCAGTCAGGCTGCAGGGTGGGCAATCTGCCTCCTGCGGCACTTGGAGTTTATCATCAACTATCCCAAATCCCATCTCTCCCTGACTCAAGACCTAGAGTTTATAGGGTCACACCTGGACATGCTACAGGCAAGAGCGTCCTCCCAAGAGAAAGGGAAGCACACCTCTAGCAGCTGGCAGGGGAGGTGCAGTGCCACAGAACAGTCCTGATGCACCTCCTCCTCAGTCTCCTGAACCACATGGCCCCGACGGTCCATGTCACCCCCTCGGCCCACCTGCATATGTGGACTGCTCAATGGTGCCTGCACTCGCAGTGGACTCAGGCTACAGGCAGGCTGAGGGACAGAGTCAAGGTCACCAGCTGACTGGTGGCCTCACTAAACTGGTGGCAGAACTTGCACTACCAACAGGCGGGAATGCCCTTTCAGGCATCCGCACCACAAGTGACCCTGACTACAGACGCCTCCCTCCTGTGTTGGGAAGGGCACTGCATTGGCCTATGCGCACAGGGCAGTTAGTTTCCAGAGGAGTCCCTCCTACAGATCAATCTCCTGAAACTCCAAGCTATCTTTCTGCCACTATGAGCATTCGGCCATTGCCTACAGCATTTGCCAGTGTTGATCCAACCAAGTGATCATGTTTTACATCAACAAGCCAAGGGGCACAGACTTATACTCCTTCTGCCGGGAGGCAGTAGCCCTCCTCCTTTGTGGCACTCCACAGCATGCTGCTCTGAGCGGTATACCTCCAGGGCCAGGACATCTGCCTAGCGGACAGGCTGAACAGAGTCCTGCAGCCAAACGAGTGGCGCTTGCACCCCAGAGTAGTGAGACATCTCTTCAACCTCTGGGTCAGGCCCATGATGGACCTCTTCGCCTCTCCAGACAACGCACAGCTGATCCGCTTTTGCTCCTGTCAGCTGCACTCAGAGACAGTGGCAGCGAATACATTCCTAATTTAGTGGGCCAAAGGCCTACTCTATGCGTTCCCGCCGACAGTTCAGAGTGACAGAATGTCAGTGATACTGATTGCCCGCAGGTGGCCCAGGCAACCCTGGTTTCCCCTGCTGCTCTCCTTGTTGACAACACTCCCAGTTCCACTGGACCCGACCCCGGATCTCCTGTCCAGGAGGGGGGCTCACTCTTGCACCCCACTGTGGGATCCCTGATGCTAGCAGTGTGGCTGCTGAGGGGGTGGCCTTGGCCCCTTTCAGTCTTTCAGTGGAAGTCGAGGATGTCCTGCTGGCCTCCGGGAAACCCTCCACCAGAAGGTCATACACCTTTAAGTGGAGGAGGTTCTCCTGCCATGTGCAGCTTGTCTTCCAGTGAAAGATAGTTTGGCTATTCACAGTCACCTGGACCTCAATGGATGGTCTGGAACCCTATTTTCAGGGCTAGGAGGATTGAAGACAATTATGTTCGCAGTATTAATCATAGTAGCCATGTGTTTACTCCTTCCATGTTTTCTGCCTCTTTGCTTACGTATGTTAACCTCCATTATTGATAGTACAGTTGAACGTAAGACAGCCACCCGGGTAATGGCCATGTGGCAGTATCAGGCTATACCCCGAGAAGCAGCCTCAGTTTCAAAAACGTTCGATATGTGATTATCTTCTCACCCTTTTTTATTCGGGCTGAGAATAATCAAAGGGGGGAATGTGGTAGGCTATGGCCTGTAAACTAGGCCTAGATCCTAACCCCCACCTGAGAGTAGTGCTGAGAATAACCAGAGTCTGAGCCTGCTGGCTGAAACTGCTTTAAACTGCTTTTGAAAAGTTTGTATAATTCCTTTATGCTGATGATAGAACTAGTCTTGCATTCTCTGAGCTAGAAATGTCCTTGAAGTAGAAATGTATCAATATCTAAGACTATGCCTTTGTTAGAATAGCCTGAGAAGGGGGAACAGGGAGCTAGGCCCAGAGAGGGTCCCCGATTGGACAGGTGCAAGGGGCGTTGGGACCAATAGAAAGTTTGCCTGTATCAAACTGTAAAGATTGTATATAAGGAATTTGCTCCTGTACTCCATTGCTCAGTCCTTTTTGGATACTCTCCTGTCTGAGCCTGTGCACAATAAATTGGCTTGGACCCTGAACTGACTCCTGGTTTTATTCATTGCATGCACTTCGCTGCTACACCAGTACCTGCTGCACTTATCACGCACCAGGCTGAAATTTAACTCTGTATGGGTGCACCTGAGGGCCATAACCACTCACCACCACTCCATCGAGGAGAAAACCCCTCTCCAGCCAGACCCTTGTCTCCAGGTTCCTCCAGAGCCTCCTGCTATCGAAGCTCCCTCTGGCAGCGGAATGGGACCTCAGTGTTGTGCTCTCCCAGCTCACCAGACCGCCATTCGAGTCCCTTGCCACTTGCCACCTAAGGTACCTATTGTGGAAAGTTGCCTTCCTGGTGGCCCTTATGTCCGCTCGAAGAGTGAGCGAGCTCCAGGCCCTGGTTGCGGACCCACCATACACGAGGTTCTTCAAGAACAGGTTGGTGCTCCGCACACACCCCAAATTCCTCCTGAATGTGGTATCTTCTTTTCACCTCAACAGAGAGGTAGTTCTCTCCATCTTCTTTCCATGGCCGCACACCGGCAGGAAGGAGCTGATCCTTCATACGCTGGATCGTAAACTGGCCCTGTCCTTCTATTTACAGTGGACTCAGGCCCATCAGAATGCTCCTCAGCTTTTCGTGTCTTATGACCCCAGCAGAATGGGTCTCCTCGTGACTAAGTGTCCACTTGGATGGTAGATGGTATTGTCCTTGCCTATGAGCGGCGGGCCTCTCCCTTGAGCACTGGATCACAGCGTATCACTTGAGGGCGATGGCCACGTCGGTGGCCAACCTCCACACAGTGCTCGTGACGGAGATTTGCAAGGCTGCTTCATAGTCTTCAGTCCATATGTTTGCAGCTCACTACTGCCTGGAGAGCGAGTCCCTCAGAGACAGTGCCTTTGGCCAGGCAGTACTCTGTAATATTCTCGGGGTGTAGGCAACTCCTGCCCTCCAACCCTTCTGTTTTCAGGCTACCAGAGTGATAGTATTGCTGGACGCTAGGGTCTCGCAGAGTCTCTCAGCTGGGGACTCATCTTCTGCAACTCAAGGCTACCTGATTGGTCGCCGTTGGTGCTGTTCTGGTTTGGTCCCTGGCAGCCTGAAGCTAGGGAGTCCCATATGTGAGGACTGACTTCTGCTTGTTCCTGGAGAAAGCGATGTTACTCTCCTGTAACAGATGTTCTCCGGGAACAGCAGGAATCAGTCCTCACAACCCTCCCTTCTCCCCTGGGAGTTGCCTCTATACATTATTTTATTTTTACTGCCGTCTTAGCTATGTCATCTGACTGAACAAGATGTCACCCTTGGGCGGGAAGGGGGACCAGGCATGTGTGGTAGCATTTCTAAAGGCTTTCTTTGAAAGTTGGGGAAATACTCCACACGGGCTCCGTCGGCGGCAACATCACCCATAGGTAAGGACTGATTCCCGCTGTTTCCAGTGAACACCTGTTACAGGTGATTACATAACTACGCTTTGTTATATCCTCCGGTAATGAATTCCAGAGTTTGATTACGTGTTGAGTGAAAAAAAGATTTTCTCTCATTTATCTTAAATGGGTTATACTGTAGTTTCATTGCATGTCCCCTAGTCTTTCGACTTTTTGTTTGCATAAACAATCGATCTATGTTTATCCATTCCACTCCATTCATTAATTTATAGACCTCTGTCATATCTCCCCTCAACTGTCTCTCTTCCAGGTTGAAGAGCTCTAATCTTTTAAGCCTTGTCTCATAGAGGTATCCTTCTATCCTCTTAGCAATGTTGCCCAGTTCCTAACAAGTTCAAAACCCTCTGCCTTGTACCATCGTCTCATCGAGACTCCGGAGTTCTGCTTGATTTTTGAGTCCTGCACGTGGAACGGGAAACATTTCTGAGAATGCAACCTTGGAAGTTCTGGATTTCAACTTCCTACCTAAAAGCCTAAATTTGGGCTCCAGAACCTCCCTCCCACACTTTCCTTTGTCATTGGTACCAATATGTACCAAGACAGCAAACCCCTCCCCAGAGCTATCTAAAACCTGGTCTAGGTGACGTGTGAGGTCCGCTTCCTCTGCATCAGGTAGGCATGTTAACAGGTGATCCTCACATCCATCAGCCACTCAGCTATCTACATGCCTAATGATTGAATCACCAACTATAACGGCTGTCTTAACCCTTCCCTCATGGGCCCTTGGCCCTGGAGAAAGCTGCTCTATGTGAGAGTGTTTTACATCACCTGTAGGACGGGTCCTAGCTACAGGATCACTTCTTGTCACACTGGGGTGATGCTCTCCTGTCACGTAACCTCTCTCCTTCATGGCAGCAGGGAGGCTGCCAGATTGGAGGTGGAACTTCAGTACCATGTCCCTGTGGGTCTTGTCTTCCTTATGTCCTCCAAGTCTACTACTCTAGAGTTTGGACTCGTTGCCTGAGAGCAAAGAGCTCCTTGCACCTAGTCACACGTAAGACCCCCTCACCATCTGGGAGAAAATCATGCATGTGACACTCAATACAAAACACTGGAAAGCCCCCATCATGCTGTAGGACTGCTGTCTGCATCTTAATTTTAAGGTTTTGTTTAGGTATTTAAGTTGTTTACTTAAGTTTGCTGGGAATTTATACAACTATACCCAATACATTTGTTCACCTCAAGATTAATTAATCTCAAATCTTAATTAATCTACTCCTGATGAGGATAACCAGCTGCGCTTGAAGCTAAGATTATTCTTGCAGGGGTAGAAAGGTAAGAAGACTTAGTAAGGAGGAAAATGACGTCACCACAGAGTATGGTGGCTTAAGCCGAGAGCTCCCTAAACCCTGAGGAAAAAATAGCATAAAAAAACCCACTCCCCATAGTGAATTGCGGTAGAACGAGAAGATTATCATTGTAGAACACTAGCAGATGTATTACGAATAAAAAGAGGATTGATTTAATGGAGTTTACTTTTGAACGGGTTTCTACCCCAAAAGAGGAGGTCAAAATGGTGCCATTGAGCAGTGAGTGAGGACAAGGCCACGGAGACCCCAGAGAACAAGGGAGTGGTTCAGAGTAGAATATCGGTGAGGTGATGGGGCCATAAGAATGGTGTTGTTGGATCTCAAAAGCAATATGCAAAGCCTATGCACTAACATCGGAACGATGGCAGCTGATCTAAGAGCAGATTTACATGATATGGGGAGACTTACAGAAAAAGTAGAGGAGCAAGGGCTAGAGCATGAAGAGCAGTTAAAATCTCTGCAACACAAGGTGCAGGATCTGGAAGGAAACCAGGACGTGCACCTTGACAAGCTTGAGGATGTGGAGAACCGAAGCTGCCACTGCAGTATTCAGTTTCAGGGTGTACCAAAGGAGCCAGCCTACCAAGACTGCGACAAAGTGGTAGAAAACATTGCGTGGCAACTATAGCCAGATGGGGATGGGCCCGACATAGTGTTGGAGAGGGCTTACCGAGTGCTGGGTGCACCATGGGCTAACTTAATAAGGGACATAGTGCTTTGTTTTCACAGGTATGCCACTAAAGAACTGGTGATGAATAGGGCCAGACAGAGTGCAGATCTGCAATGGAATGGACATAAAATTGCGTTATATGAGGACTTATCCCCACAACACTGAGGAGGAGAAAGGAGCTGTGTGATATCACCGCCAAGTTGAGAGAAACAGCAATCCGCTATAGGTGGCATTTCCCTTTTGCGCTGGGCATCACAAAGGAAGTCGGACACTTAAGGGATGTTTCAGAATGAAAGTTTTGACGCACCTGAAAGAACTGGAGATAAAGGGAGCTTTAGCCTTCCTCCAGGAGAATCCACCTATATAATGTAGGCAGGCAGTATGGCAATGGGTCAAGGGAGGAAACCACCTGAAGAGACAATCTGATCAGACACAAGAAGTTCAGCTAGGGACAACCAGGATGGACTCTAAGGATTAAAAGGGACTCATAAATGGACACATTTCTGAGTGTGGAAGCTCACCAGAGAAAAGCAGGCTGGTGGTGATACCCAAACTAAGAAAGGGGGGTGAGCAGAAACATGTATAATTGGGAATAGATATGTAAAGAAAGTATGGAAACGTATGAGTGAATGTAAGAAATGAAAGATGAGAGTTGAAGGGTGAGTGGAGAGAATGTATGGAAAAGAGGGGGTGTGGGTCATTTACTCCAACAGGTGGAACTGCACGGTGAGGAAAAGCAGTATGGATATTAGGGGAGGGGGAGAGATGTGATTAGGGTGGATACGGTGGGAGGGATAACCCCTTGGTGAGGCGGCAGAAAATGGAGTCGGTCAGGATGCAAGACCTTAGGATAGGCACAATAAATGCTAATGGCCTCAGCTCTCCACATAAGCGACAGCTCTTCTTTAAGGAGACAAACTGGTTGCAACTAGATATAGTTTGCCTACAAGAGACCCACCTGAGACTAAAGGATCATATGCAATAAGCAGCACCAAAGCGCATCCAAGCGTGGTGGTGAGAAGATGGGGGACGGCGGTCTTTATTCATAACTGGATGCCTTTTGAGGAAAAAGGAGAGCAAAAAGATAGGGAGGGCAGGTATATGGCGATTAAAGGATGCATCCAGGAAAAGGCAATGACCATTGTGAGTGTTTACATTCCAAATCAGAAGCAAAGGACTTTTTACAAGAGATTGATGACTGAACTCTTAGGCTTTTTGGAGGGTCAAGTCATAATAGCAGGGGACTACACCCTGAGATAGATTCTAGTGGCAGGAGGAGAGGGGGAGAAAGAGCCCATTGTAAACGCTTGTTTGGAACTCATGGAAACATGGCATCTCCATGATGCCTGGAGGGAACTTTACCCCGGGAGCAGGATTTACTCTCACCATTCATGTTCCCACAACACAAGATGACAGATAACGATACTAACATCAGCCCTGTTGGTAGAAAACATTAAGCAAGCAGATTATGAGCCCACTACTTGGACAGACCACAATGTAAAGGGATGGGGACCACAGACTAGCCTAAACTTTTGGCGCATGAATGACACCTTTCTGAAGGATAAGGTAGTGGTAGCAGATATAGAGGTGGCCATATTGGACTTCCTTGATAATAATGCACATGGGGAAGCAGCAGATGAAGTAGTCTGGGGCACCCTAAAGGCATATATTAGGCGGCACTTTATCAGATGGGGAGCAACAAAAAAGAAGCAGAAGGAATAGGCACTAACTTCAGCGTTCCGAGCACTTAAAGAACTAGAATGACAGAGTGCCACAAGAAGGAGCCCAGAATGAGAAAAAAAGCTAGAGGTGTCCAAAATGAGGGTCTGGGACATCCAGAAGGATGCCTTAGTTTTTCAGGTACAGTGTGCCAAACAGAGATTTTATGAGCATGGAGACAAGCCAGGGAGGTTGCTAGCATGAAGCCTCAAAACCCAGCAGGCGCAAATGACAGTGACTAAGCTCAAGGGAGAGCGGGGAAAGTGGATTTATGGAGATGGTGAGATTAGAGAAGCTTTTTAGACATACTATCAAAGATTATATAGTGCTGAGGGGGATAGACAAAAGTGGAAATTGTAGCGTATCTGAGTGAGGTACCCCTCCCCAAGCTAAATGAAAAGCAGCAAGCTTGTTTAGACTGCCCCATAAGTGCGGAAGAAATTAACCAAGCAATAGGTGGGTTGGCAAATATGGTCCCTGGGGCTGGATGGCCTAACGGCCAGGGTGAATAAGAAATTTAGGGATCAACTAGTGCCTCATTTTGCACAAGTATTAAATAGAGTTCCCAAGGGTGGGAAGTTACCTAATACGATGGGGCAAGCTGGAATTGGTGTCTTGTTGAAGCCCGGGAATGAAGCCACACAGTGCGCCTCATACAGGCCGATATCGCTCATCAACCTAGATGCAAAAATCTTGGCCTGCGTATTAGCAGCACACATTAGTGCTTTCTTACCCAAGCTGGTGGACAATGACCAAACTGAGTTTGTGCAAGGTAGGTTAACAGCAAATAATGTAAAAAAGAACAGTAAATTTGTGTTGGTGGTCCCGGCAGTAACTGTGGCAGAAGATGCTGAAAAGCATTTGATAGGATAAGTTGGAGGTTCCTGTGGGAGATCTTATGTATCTTTGGGATAGGAAAAAATTAACTATGTTGGGTACAAGCCCTATATGTCAAACCAGTTGCTGCAATTAAAATAAATGGGGGATACTCAGAATTTTCCTCACTGCAAAGGGGAATGAGACAGGGGTGCCCACTGTTGCCTCTCCTTTTAGTATATTCAGTAGAACCCTTTGCAGCTAAGATCAGGCAGCTAAGATCAGGCAGGGAAAGGATGTGCGAGGGGTGTGGGTAGCTGATCAAGAGTACAAGACCAAAAGAATAGAAGACATACGCAGCATTTCCAGGAAAGGGGAAGTGCTACTGATAGGGAATTTCAGTATGTCAGATGTTGTTTGGTGCATCTAGAAGCAAGGAGATCCTGGATTCTCTACAGTGAAAACTATTCAGGCAACTGATAACAGAACCCACATGTGAAAAGGCCATTCTGGACTTGTGCTTACCAATGGGGAAAGTGTTTCTGATGTTATAGTGGGAGATCATCTTGCATCCAGTGATTCCCCAGATGGTGTGGTTCAGTATTAGGACTAGGGCTAATAAAATCCATTCAAAAACGAAGGTCATAGACTTGAAATACAAGAGATCACAGCAAAAGGAAGACTGGCATCTATATCTAGAAAAACTTAGAGAAGTTAGCAAAGTAGTCAGGAAAGCAAAGATAATAAAAGGAAATACTCAATGCAATAAAATGGGGGATAAGACATTTTTCAGATATGTGATTGACAGCAGGAATGGCAAAAGTGGTATTGTAAGTCTCAAGGGTGAAGGGGAGGAATATGTAGAAGCTGATGAGGATAAAGCGTAATTGCTTAACAAATATATCTGTTCTGTGTTCATAGATGAAAGGCCGGGAGCAGGACCTCAGACAACACCCAAAAACAGGAACAAAAGCGAGGGGCATCTCAAACGATTTCCAGAGAACTGTGTTTGTGAGGAGCTAGCTAAATTAAAAGTGGACAAAGTAATGGGACCAGATGGGATACATTCGAGAATACTGAAGGAACTTGGGGACGTTCTATCAGCTACACTGACTGACCTTTTCATTGCCTCTTTGGAGTCAGGGGTAGTGCCAGAGGACTGAAACAAGGCACATGTGGTGCCTTTACACAAAAACAGAATTAAGAATGTGGTTGAAAACTACAGGCCGGTTAGCTTAACCTCAATGGTGAGTAAATTATTGGAAACGCTGCTGAAAGAGAAAATAGTGAGGTTTCTGGAGTCCAACAGATTACTGGATCTGAGGCAGCATGGATTCACCAGGGGCAGGTCTTGTCAGACAAATCTGATTGATTTATTTGACTGGGTGACCAGGGAGTTGGACTAAGGGAGAGCCCTAGATGTGGTGTATTTAGATTTCAGTAAAGTATTTGACACTGTTCTGCACAGGTGACCTATAAACAATCTGAGCACCCTATGGATGGACCCTAAAGTTACTGCTTGGGTTAGAAATTGGTTGAGTGGAAGGCGACAAAGGTTTCAGATAAATGAAGTTCACTCTGAGGAGAAGGAGGTTACCAGTGGAGTGCTGCAGGGATCTGTCCTTAGTCCGATTCTTTTTAACATCTTTGTTAGTGATATTGCGGAAGGGCTGTTGGGTAAAGTTTGCCCCTTTGTGTAGATAATATGAGGAGGGATCTGGCTAAGTTTGAAGGATGGGCTAGAATTTGGCAGCTGAGATTTAATGCTAAAAAATGTAGGGTCATGCATTTGGGCTGCAACAATCCAAGGGAGCAGTACAGTATAGTGGGTGGCGTACTTCTGTCCACGAAAGAAGAAGGGGACCTATGCGTGATTGTGTCTGATGATCTCAAAGTAGCTAAACAAATAGAAAAGGTGACGGCGAAAGCTAGAAGGATGCTTGGGTGCATAGGGAGAGGAATGGCCAGCAGAAGAAAGTAGGTGATAATGCCTCTGTATAAGTCTTTGATGTGACCTCATTTGGAGTATTGGGTGCAATTCTGGAGACCGCATCTTCAAAAGGATATAAACTCGTTAGAGTCAGTGCAGAGGATGGCTACTAAAATGGTCAGTGGTCTTCGTTATAAAGCATATGAGGACAGACTTAAGGACCTTAATATATATACTTTAGAGGAAAGGTTGGTCAGAGGTGATATAATTCAGACGTTTAAATACCTCCATGACATAAATGCACAGGAGAAGAACCTCTTTCGATTGAAAGCAAGCTCTGCTACGAGGGGTCATAGGATGGGGGTGAAAGGGGATAGAGTCCAGAGTAATATGTGGAATATTTCTTTATGGAAAGAGTGGTAAATGCATGGAATAGTCCCCCAGTAGAGGTTGTAGAGATGAGGACAGTATCTGAATTCAAAAAAGGATGGGACAAACAGAGACTCTCTAAAGGGAAAAAAAAAAGGGGACTCTTGTAGTGGTTGATATGGAAGGGCAGACTAGATAGGCCACATGGTCTTTTTCTGCCGTCATGTTTCTGTTTCTAAGATCTCATTGTTCGCAGACGAGATTTTACTAACATTCATGGATCCAAAATCTTCTCGGGGGGGGGGGGGGGGCTATGGGAGGAGCTGGAGAGACACCATACGGTGTCGGGCTTCAAAGCAAATTTAGAGAAAACTGAAATCTTAACTTTACCTTAACAGAGCAAGATGTTAAGGCTATAAAACAGTCCTTCCCATTTAGATGGACACCCGGACCCATAAGATATTTAGAGGCTTAGATCTGCATAGATTTGTCAAAGTTCTATGAAGCTAATTATGAACCCTTTCTGATTTGGACTGTTGGGACATGTTCCCTTCTCATGGTTCGGTAGAATAACCAGCATTAAAATTGTAATACTGCCTAGGATGCTATATGTGTTTTGAACACTGTCAATAGCAGTTCCAAAGAAAGCTTTGATTTTGGCACAATGAAAATTGTTTTATTACAGTTGGAATCATAGACACTTGTGGGTGGCTCAGAGGACCATGTATAGGTCCCAGGGGAAGGGCGGACTAGCCATTCCCAATTTGATGTGGTATTACTATGTGGCCCAATCTAACATTTTCGAATGGCAGGGGGGACCTATTAAAAAAATGGGTCTCTCTGGTTTAGGATATGACATGTGAAACACCAGTGGGGAGTTCTCCCTGGATGGAAAAGCAAGTGGGATGACTCAAAAATGGTTGATGATGCAAATATGGAGGGGACCAAAGTAGGATGGTCATTATAATCTGGAAGGTCACTGCTACAACCGATACACCATAATGTTAATTTCCCACCTAGGCTGTAGGACCCCATGTTTAAGCGATGAGCAGACAGAGGCTTGCAAGTGATCACCCAGATGATGGAGGGAGTTCAGTTACTCTCATATGCGGAACTGCAGGAAAAATATGGATTGCCCCATACTGATGTTTATGGATATGTCTAGGTGTGTCATTGGCTAAGGGGGGGGTGGAGTTGGGAACAGTATGTTAAATGGGGCCTAACAGATTTTGAGAGGATGTGATGGTCCCCAATCTTGCACCGCGGGGCTCTCTAAGATCTGTCGTTTAATTGTGGAGATATAGGAGGCCGAAAGATTGCCCTTTCAGGTACAATGGGAAAGGGAAATAGGGTGACCTCTGGGAGACAAATTGTGGGAGGAAGTATTCAAGGGTTTAGCTAAAGGGTACGTAGCAACTCAACATTTGGAGCATTATTATTTCAAGCCCCCGCCTACAATCACTCTGTGCAACAACACGTACAAAACGAAGAACGAAATCAAATATCTAGGAGTCACCCTCGACTGCAACCTAAAAATGGATACACATCGACGAAAAACAAACAAGGCTATCTTCCATAAACTTAGGGTGATACAACCACTAAGGAAAATAATAGATCCCTGTGATTTTCGGTCTGTGGCACAAGCACTGATTATGCCGCACCTAGACTATTGTAACGCCATCTTACAAGGGCTGCCTAGAAAATCACTAAATATCCTTCAGATGGCCCAAAATGTGACAGCCAGGATCATAATGGGAACAAGCATTGCTGAACACATTACTCCCATTTTAATCGAGCTACATTGGCTTCCAATTGCAGCCAGGATACAATACAAGATACTGGTAACCACGTTCAAACTTATCAATGGCATAGCCCCCTCATTCCTTTCCTCACTTATCAGCACGCAACCTACAAATAGGAACAGGAGAACCACCAATTCGGGCACCCTACAAGTCCCCACCAACATTAGATCAGTGAAAACAAGTACAAGTCGCAGAGCTTTCTCATTCTCTGCGCCAACACTCTGGAATCAACTCCCTTTTGAGCTGCGTCTAATCAAGGACATTACCAATTTCAGGAAGGAGCTAAAAACTCACATATTCAAAAGTCACTACAATCAACTATGACTCTCAAGTTCAATAGAGTCGTAGCAAAGAAATCAGATAATTATACACTTTTGAAACCGTTATATGCCTCAAAAGATGGAATCGAACCGCTGCTGATCGCTGGAAGTGGCGGTATATAAGTGTGTATTAAATAAATAAATAAATTATAAAATGCTCTACCACTGGTATATCACCCCACAATTTCTCAAAACGAAAGGGCGATTTCCCAGAGCAGTGTTGGAGAGGCTGTATTGAGGTGGGAAATTATAGACATATGTGGTGGGATGAACTAAATTAAGGCCCTTTTGGGAAGCGGTTCACAAGGAAGTGGAGGACATTCTGGGAACAACAATTTCATGGGAGAAGGAAAACATGTTGAACCTAAAAGGGAGAGGGTAGGAAGGAGACAGGGTGACCCTGGTGGGGTTTTGTGTGGTTGCAAAAGTGTGGAAGGAGGGCCCTCCCTACTTTAGGTAATTGGTGTGACTGAATGTATGAGATGTATAGGCTGTAACATTTAATAGCCCTTCGCAGGGAAAAGTTGGAATCTTTTGAAGGGACTTAGTAACCTTTTAAAGCAAAGGTAAATGGAGGGGGGGGGGGGCTCTACAAAGAGCAATACTGCCGATGATTGAAGAGCAGGACAGCAGAGTGTATTTGAGAATAATAAAGTTACAATTGTTCAAATTATATTAAAAAAAGTATAGTAACTTTTGCCTCCTAACTGGAAGGCCTCTTTGCAAAGGTCACTAGAAACAAATTTATTTATTTCTACTCGGAGACTATTTATTTTACTTGTATGCTAAGCTATATTTTGATTTGTTTTAAATAAAAAGCTCTCTAGAAATAAATTTATTTCAGTGACTATTTATTTTATTTTTTATGCTAAGCTTTATTCTAATTAGATTTACATGAAAAGATCTCTAAGATCTGACTGACTCAACAAAAACACTGAATTCTAAAATACGCAGATTTATCAGTTTTAACCCAAAGCATTCCATTTTCCTGAAGATTTAAAGTATATTCCAGAAG
The DNA here is from genome assembly GCA_033557465.1 of Ichthyophis bannanicus. Lineage (NCBI taxonomy): Eukaryota > Metazoa > Chordata > Amphibia > Gymnophiona > Ichthyophiidae > Ichthyophis > Ichthyophis bannanicus. The sequence continues at coordinate 909,904,676 of CM066032.1, read as the reverse complement.
ATAAACACTTATAAGCGCAGATCTTTTTCCAGCTGTAGTAGTCCCCATCTCCAGGAACAAGCAGGAATTTGATCTTCACATATGGGTGACATCAGGTACCGACGGAGCCTGCGTGGGAATCTTCCCAGCTACCAAAAGGCAAGCCTTTAGGAGCACTCCACTGCACCTGCGCCTCTGTCTTCCCACTCTCTCCTCCCTCTCCTCAGTTCTTCTTTTTCTGCAGAGCCAATGGGTCATCACCACCTGTGATACGAGTGTGACATGCTTTGCTGTGAATGGAATGGATACAGCAGACATGTAGCTATTGGGAGTTATTATAGGGCATAACAGCTTGCAGAATGGCCATAGTAGTCCTGTAAGATATTAGGGGTTATTCTAGAGCATACACAGCTTGCCTGTGAGATATTAGGGGTTATTATAGGGTATAAACAGCTTGCTTGAAGTGGTCTGAACTAGTATAGTGAGTCAGAAGCACTTCTCTGTACATAAATTGTGTATGAAATCTATATCCAATCATAATCGTGAGAATTCTGTTTTCACATGAAGCTCACGCTGTACTATCCAATGAAAACACATCTCTGATAGCAAACAATTACTGAAACTTGTATATCAAACGTGGAATTTTCCAAGGAGAAGGGAAACCGTACCGTACTGCACTAGAGACAAAGCAATTCTGTTTTGGCAGCTTTCCCGGATTCCTTCATCGTGGAAAGTTCCCCCGATCGCTGAAGTGAATCTACAATCCGGTATATGTATTGATGCATTTCATTTCATGCTAGAACTTATTAGTCATTTTATGCTAGAACTTATTATGTTAGAACTTATTAGAACTCACTTATATGCATTGTATGACTTATAATCTTTTATATACTATGCAATAAACAGTAGCTTAGTATTACCATATCTAAATTGTGCCTGGTTTGGATGTCAGTGAGGACTCAGAGTGATTTGTTATAGTAATACATAATGGCGACGAGAGTGGGATGCGAAGTGACTTAATTGATATTGCAGCCAGGTGATTTAATCAATAGAGAGGCACGCAGTGCACGGCGGAGCTCTGTGTCGATTGAATCCCATTTGGCAGAGTGCCAAGAAAATCGCTGTTTTGGCAGAGTGCCCAGACATGTTTAAAAGCAAGAATAAAAACTTTAGTGCTAGCCAACCCATCCCAGGATGAAAGGATACTTACTTATAGACTTTAGCTTTGCAATTAGGGGATAATGGGTTTGTAGAATCATGGAATGCATTTTTTTTTTTTTTAGGTTAGCAATGCCCCTTGATGTGGAGAGAGTACTCAAGGGCCCCCCCCCTGGGAAACTGGGTGGTGATGCAGTTACCCTAGGACAGACCTGGGTGTTGTTAGCAATGTCCCTTGATGTGGAGAAAGTACTCAAGGGCCCCCTCCCTGGGAAACCAGGTGATGTAGTTACCCCAGAAAGACAGACCTGGGTGTTGTTAAAGCAAGTAATGTCCCTTGATGTGGACAAAGTACTCAAGGGCCCCCTCCCTGGGAAACCAGGTGATGTAGTTACCCCAGAAAGACAGACCTGGGTGTTGTTAAAGCAAGTAACGTCCCTTGATGTGGACAAAGTACTCAAGGGCCCCCTCCCCGGGAAACCAGGTGATGCAGTTACCCCAGAAAGACAGACCTGGGTGTTGTTAAAGCAAGCAACGTCCCTTGATGTGGACAAAGTACTCAAGGGCCTCCCCGGGAAACCAGGTGATGTAGTTACCCCTGGGCAGACAGACCTGGGTGTTATCGGCTTATTGCAAGGTTCATTCCCAGCTGCAGAGCAAGCAGCTGGAATTGAGCCAAGTGGAGCACAAGTTGCTAGAAGCAGAAGGGAAAGTGGTGGTTTTGGAATGCCATCAGAAGCTATTGCAGGATAAGCTGGATCATTATCAGGGGATAGCAGGAAAAGCCGCAGTGAAAATAGCACAAAATAAATACAGAAAGAGGAAAGGTAAGGTTAACAAACAGAAAGTATATAAAGCAGTGGCTACTGCCACCACAGAATGGGACCCAGATAGGTGGGATGGAGATATTTGGAATTCCTCAGACCCGGATGGGTGCTTGGGGGAAGAAGTGAAAGAAGAGTTACTATCTAGACAAGCTCAGCCCATTAGTAGGAGACAGGAAAAAACTGTATTGGGGCCTGGAAGACGCCCTATACGTGGTAATGATGGGCAACCCATACAGCAGATGGGGCCCGGAGGGGAACCGCTGCTGGGGCCAAATGGGCAGCCCCAATATCTTACTGAGTTGGTCCCTCATACACAAATGAGGACCACTGTGGAGGATTTTACACAGGCAGAAGTAGATGATATACTGACCCGGTTCCGCCAGCAGCCAGGAGAAGGGGATTTGCAAAGGCTGGTTAGGGTTTATGATACTGGAGGGAGAGGAGTGAGTTTAGATGCTCAAAATGTTTTACAGCTTATTACACTGAGCCGTGAGCCCGTGATACAGAGGGCAATTCGACAGTATTTTCAGGATCATGTGGGGGTAGGGACTCAGAATTTGTTCCAAATTCTGGTAGCTGGGTATTTGGACAAATACCCCAATGAGACAGATATGCCAATTTCGGAGAAACCATGGTTTACATTGCAGGATGCACATATGCCCCTTGACTCACTTGATTGTTTGTTTAATTCCCAAGCAGATGAAGCAGCTTCGATATCAGTGGCGGAAACTACGCAGCCGATTGAGCCGTATCCTTCTGAAAAAGCGGTATGGCTTCAGGGTACAGCCCTTTGGGCACACCAAAAAAGTGGTCACTTTGGAGAAAAAGCCACCTTCAGGTGGGATCAAAGTAGGGGAATCCCATTAACCCTTGATATCATCAAGGAAGTAATCAGTCACTGCCCTGTTTGCCAGCATTCCCAGCAACGGGCGGTGCCTCACACAGGGATGGGGCATATTGGACGTGGACTACTGCCAGGGCAGATCTGGCAAATGAAAAAGGTTTTGGGTCCACTAGCAGAGTCAAAGTGGGGGCCAAAATATGAATTCATGAAACTCAAGGACCGCCATCACCTGGGGAGGTTATTGCTGTAGGTAAGGATAAGGTGTTGCTGGTAATGCGACCTGGAAAGGAGCAATGGGAATATATCCCCGAAGACAAGTGTTATTTAAGAGAATAAGGTATATCTTCTGTATTTCAGACCCCGTTCCTTGGCATCCTTTCATTATGTTGGTGGGTATCCCTAAGTGAAATATGGACCCCTGGAGAGCTGTTAATCAACCAAACCTCGAATCAAAATGTACTGGAGCTGGAAGAATGCCACCACAGAGCGACAACAAGATAATTTCACCTGCCCTGCCAGGCAATGATGTAAGATCCTGAATCTCACTACTTCCGGACAATTGTGGGCAGGTGCCCCTCAGGCGGGGGGTTATCAGACGGCATATGCATTACACCAAGAAAATGGGACGATTCAACTTTAGCAAATTGTATGCATAATGCCGGAGCTGGCATTAATGATGCATTGACTTTACAGACTCGGTGGGCTCCCACCATTTGGCGCCCAGTCCAAGAGCACGCAGCCATCTCTTCTGAACTTTTGAACTTATTTACAAATGCTACTCAATATACGTGGAATATGTCAGAAAACACAACTCGCTTTGCTAATTGGACAGTATGTACTTTACAAGCTATGACAATTATTGAACAACGCGATAGGTTTCAAGCGAGACTCCTATCCAGAAACGAACAAATTTGGAAACAAATATTGAATGTCACTAATGAATGGTTGATGTATAGTGCTTCCAAAATGCAGTGCAATGAGATTAGTTGCACCGGACAAGCTACCGTATATAATGTAACTAAGAAGATGCAAATGTGTAAATTTATAGTACTTCCTTTGATAATGGGGACCCCTGGTAGAATTTCATATTGGCTTCTGGAATTTTCAGGGACCCATATTGATTCTAATAACTGTACCCATGATTTATCCACCTGCACCGAGGTGATAGGAGGAACAATTTGTCGCATCCAATCTAGTGTATATGAACCTTGCTTATTGCAGAATAGTGTTAACATGTGCAAATTCATTATTATGCCACCAGCTTATGAATACTTGATTGAAATAGCTCCACAAGAAGTATGCATGGTAGTCAATACCAAAGTTATACCTAAGATGATTCTTCCCTTTGTGGGTTGTTTGAAGAATGTAACTACACTACGGTGGCATCTTGAAACTTATTTACTTTATGCTGTTACTCATAAAGCTGTACATCATTATTGGACGCCCATACCAATGGATGTCTCGAATTGGGATCTAAATTTGATAAGATTACATAAGCTGTTAAATGATTCTGCGTTGTTGCATAATCATCTGAACTGATGATAGTTGTTTTTATCCTCTCCATCTGCAACTGCTGTATATGTCACAAATTAGACGGCCGTTTTTTCGGCCAACATCCTACATGTACTGCTGAATCCATTAGGACCGAATGTGATACGAGTGTGACATGCTTTGCTGTGAATGGAATGGATACAGCAGACATGTAGCTATTGGGAGTTATTATAGGGCATAACAGCTTGCAGAATGGCCATAGTAGTCCTGTAAGATATTAGGGGTTATTCTAGAGCATACACAGCTTGCCTGTGAGATATTAGGGGTTATTATAGGGTATAAACAGCTTGCTTGAAGTGGTCTGAACTAGTATAGTGAGTCAGAAGCACTTCTCTGTACATAAATTGTGTATGAAATCTATATCCAATCATAATCGTGAGAATTCTGTTTTCACATGAAGCTCACGCTGTACTATCCAATGAAAACACATCTCTGATAGCAAACAATTACTGAAACTTGTATATCAAACGTGGAATTTTCCAAGGAGAAGGGAAACCGTACCGTACTGCACTAGAGACAAAGCAATTCTGTTTTGGCAGCTTTCCCGGATTCCTTCATCGTGGAAAGTTCCCCCGATCGCTGAAGTGAATCTACAATCCGGTATATGTATTGATGCATTTCATTTCATGCTAGAACTTATTAGTCATTTTATGCTAGAACTTATTATGTTAGAACTTATTAGAACTCACTTATATGCATTGTATGACTTATAATCTTTTATATACTATGCAATAAACAGTAGCTTAGTATTACCATATCTAAATTGTGCCTGGTTTGGATGTCAGTGAGGACTCAGAGTGATTTGTTATAGTAATACACCACCTCACCAGAGAAAATTTCAAAACTTTTCTTGAAACTGCTTCTGCCTAACCGCACCAGTATCACTCAATACAGATTTCCTTTTTTTTTCTGTTTTTAATTTTCAAATTCCATTTATTAAAAAAAAAAAAATCCTTTATCTCAGGGCCTCATGCTCACCATCTTTACCATGGAGAAACCCTCCAGTGGTTTCAAAAAATGCACCAAGTGCTCCAGTACCATTTTGGTGACAGATAAACACGATTGGTGTCTGAAATGCCTTGGTCCCAACCATATACCCCAAGAATGCTCCCTCTGCAAACAGTTGACGAAGTGGGGCCTAGGGAACCGGGCCAAAAAGTTTGGAGAGCTCTTTCTATCGGACTCGATGTCACTGGCTTCCACTTCATCCAGGGCATCATCATGCTCCCACGGTTCAAAGCATTCAAAAGAGTGGAGACACTCGGAGAAGAAGACCAAAAAACCCACATCTTCAAAACCTTCGAAAGATAAGATAAAGCTCCGAGAGTCCTCAGAGAAGTTGAAGGATCCGAAGGAAAAGTCCAAAGATTCCTCGGGCAAGTCTTGGGAATCGAGGGAGAGATCCCGCTCTAAACACCGGGACTCGTCCAGGACTTCGTCTGACTCTGGACATTGGTCTAGACATCCTTGGCAGGAGGACTTGTCCTCCCAAACTTTAATGGAGAATCGAGAGGCATCCGAGGCCTCGGCCTCTGGAGAGCCCTCGATGCCTTGCTCTGGTATGGTGGCGCCCAGCTCTGTTCTTTCATTGGACCAGATGAAGGCAACCTCCCTGGATCAGTGCATGCTGTTCTTGTAGAGGACTTTAGCTGCCCTCCTCGCAGCTTCGGTTCCCCTTGCGCCAACAGCTGCGAGACTGCAACTGGGAACATCGATGACTCCATCGACTCTGGTGCATGCTTCGGCATCAGTACTGCTTTCGGCACCGATGCACTCTGCACCGGGAACTGAAGCCTCGGTACTGACACAGGTATCGGTATCAGTAGCAGATAACCCATGGACTACCCCAGGTGTAGACTCTGAAAACATTACCGAACATCGACGCCGTTCATGCCGCTGTTGACATCGTCGATACTCGCCGATTCCTCCGATTCCGACCACTGTTCTTTCGATTCCACTGATCTCCAGGACATCATCTCGGAACCCTCGCCTCCGTCCATCAGTACTCTGCGTAAATCCTCTTCTGAAGACATGTTGTTCCAGGAGTTCATCCGAGACATGGCGACTGGCCTATCGATTCCGGCAGCATCAGAATTGGAACTGAGGCTTCAGACCTGGAACAATGGGTCCAAGATAAACTGGGTAATATACTCTGCACTAGGGAGAACCTTTTTGGAAAGAACTGGAGGGAGAAGGCTGGAGAGCTTGAAACAGATGATACAACCCTGAAGAGGTTCTATAGGAAAACTGCTGACCATACCAAGAAAAAGGCAGCAGCTAATAAACCCTTCTACCCTAAAAAGAGTTCTACCCCTCATATTCCCAACCAACTTTATCAGATCCAACAAAAGCAACAGGGCCCTAAGCAGGCAAAAAAGCCCAGATTAGCCAAGCCACAGACAGCCACCCAAGCACCAATAACACCAAGCTTTTGTCTCCTACATAGGGAGCACAGCCAGCCTTCTGCACATTCAGGAACCCACCACTATCCCAGGGAGACTTACCCATTTTGCACACTGATGGCATTCTATCACCTTAGAGCAATGGATTCTTTCCATAGTTCAAAAAGGTTACCAACTAAATCTTCGAGAACTTCCCCCTCACCACTTCAGGGGAGATTTTCCCACCCAATCTCCCCTGGATGCCCTGCTCAAGCAGGAAGTCAACAGTCTTCTTACCCAAGGAGCCATAGAAGCAATTCCCCCCAACCGACTTCTAAAAGGCTTCTACTCCCCCTACTTCCTCATTCCAAAGAAGTCAGGAGGCTACAGGCCCATTCTCGACCTCGGGGAACTAAACAAGTTCCTTATAAAAGAAAAATTCAAGATGATCTCTCTGGGAATCCTCCTCCCCTACTTACAGGAACATAACTGGCTCTGTTCCCTAGACCTCAAAGAGGCCTACACTCACATTCTGATCCATCCAGACTACAGACAGTACTTTCACTTCACCTGTCGGGGCACCCATTACCAATATAGAGTCCTTCTCTTCGGTCTGGCATCTGCACCAAGGGTCTTCACAAAGAGCATGGCCGTGGTGGCAGAATATCTTTGCAACAACAAAGTTTTAGTCTTCCCTTACTTAGACGATTGGCTAATAAAGGCAGACTCCTGTAGAACTCTGCTCATCTCGTCAAAGAACTCTTGCACTATTACAACACCTAGGATTTATGATAAACTTACCAAAATCCCATCTCACTCCAACCAAAAGGAGACTTACCTTACAAAAGGTTGGAGTCCATAGAGCCGTACTGGAGAGCCTTTCTTCCTGTGGACTGCATGACCAAGCTAGTGCACCTAACCACCCACATGCACCAGCAACAGACTGCCACAGCTCGAGACTTCCTGTGCCTCTTGGGTACACATGGGCTCTACACGAGACTCCACATGCGACTAACACAATGGACTCTACCAAGTAGACCAAAGCCATATCATACAAGTAGCACACCCTCTGGCCGAATCTCTCCTATGCGGGTGCATTCTGACAAATCTTCTCGTAGCATCACCTTTTCAGATGTCCCATCCTCAACATACCCTGACTATGGATGTGTCCAAGCTCTGTTGGGGAGCACATCTAGATTCCAGCTCCACACAAGGTCTGTGGACAACCCAGGAATCAACACAGCATATAAACCTCCTCTCTGCCAGGAAGCCTGCCACCTATGGAACTTCCCAATTCTCCACGACATGCATCTTGGTGTGCTTTATATTCCAGGAGTGTCCAACCTCCTGGCAGACAAATTGAGTCGGATCTTACAGCCTCACAAGAGGACCCTGGATCCAAAGATAGTGACAAAGCTCTTCCAAGCCTGGGGAACTCCAGTGATAGATCTCTTTGCCACTCCACAGAACGCACAACTTCCACAGTTCTGCTCCAGGATGCCATCCAAATTCAGTCTGGCATCCTATGCCTTCATGATCTCAAAGATCCTCCTCAAACTCTAAGAAGACAAGGGATTAATGATCCTCATAGCCCCTCGCTGGCCCCGTCAGCCTTGGTTTCCCTCCTGCTTAGACTGACACAGACTCCTTTGATTCCATTAGGATCCAGGCTGGGTCTTCTGTCTCAGGACAACAGAACACTCCTCCATCCCAATCTGCAGTCTCTCCGTCTGACAGCGTGGATGCTGAGAGCATGATGTTTCAACATCTATCACTAACAGCAGCCATGAAAGATATCCTCCTTTCTTCCAGAAAGACTTCTACCAGGAAGACGTATTCTTGCAAATGGCGTAGATACGCGTCATGGTACTCTCAAATTCTCTTTGAAGCACCAGTACCCATACTTCTTCAATACCTTTTGCATTTGTCCTCTCTAGGACTCAAACCAAATTCAGTATGGGGTGCACCTCAGTGCTATTTCAGCTTTTTATAAACCTGTGGATGGTCGACCCAACTCCACAATTTCTCTAGTGGCCTGTTTCATGAGGGGCCTCCTCCTCACCCAACCACCCCTTTGACCACCCCCAATAGCATAGGATCTTAGTGTGGTATTGGCTCAACTCCTCAAGCCTCCGTTTGAACCCGTAGCAACTACACATGATACTTATCTTGGAAAGTTTTATTTCTCATCGTCCTGACCTCAGCCAGGCACATCAGTGAGCTGCAAGCCATAGTGACGCATCCACCGTATACAAGATTTCATCATGGCAAAGTCGTCCTTCATACACATCCCCACTTTTTGCCAAAGGTGGTGTCTCCTTTCCATATTAATCAGTCAGTGATCCTTCCGGTCTTCTTCCCAAGACCTCACACATCTCGTGCAGAGGCAGCCCTGCATACACTTGAACCGTAAGAGGGCTGTAGCCTTCTTTCTCTAGAAACAAGCAGGAAGTCAGTCCTCACTTATGGGTGACATCGGCACTGACGGAGCCCGCGCAGAGCAATTCCCCAGCTTTCAAAGAAAGCCTTTGGGATTGCTGCCATGCATGTGTGGTCCTCTTCCCTCCCAAGGGTGCTATCTTGCTCAGTCTCCCTTTTTCCGTGGAGCCCTTCGGATGCACGTCCCCATCCCTCGGGAAAAAGTGTTTCGTTTTCGGCCTCTAGTGTTGTTTTTTTTCTGGTAGCACCGGTCCTCTACCCGTCCTCCCCTGCTCTGTTTTTTCCCTTGAGCAAGGGGATGCCTTTTTCTGTCAATGTTTTTTTCCCACGGGCTTCACGTCCTTTTTTCCCAACCGCTGGCCACAAATGTCTTCAACCTAGCAGAGGCCATTTTTGCTCCCATGGCCACTGGATTTAAGAAATGTGACAGATACTTCAAACACATGTCACTCACTGACACCCACGACTTCTGTCTTCAGTATCTTGGGGCCGACCATGACCCAGAGCTCTGCTCTCTTTGTAAGAAAATGTCTTCCAAGGCCCTTCTAAGTCGTAAACAGAAGTCTGATGAAATTTTCTGGAAGGTAGCCCCAGAATCCCCGGTGGCACCCTCGGTCGTCCCTCCGCAGGTGGAATCCCCCACTTCGGTCCCGCACTCTCGGCGGCATTCCGACCAGGGGTCCCCTGAAGTGGTGAAGCGTAAGAAGAAGACGACCTCAAAGTCGCTGTTGGGGGCCCCAGACAAGTGCAAGCGCTCCTGCGCTCAGTCGCTCAGCCCCTCCCTCGGCATTCCCGAGAGTCGGGCAAGGAGCAGCCTCGTAAGGTATCTCGTACAGATACGGAGGCCTCCGGCGATGGCGCCCGGTCTCCTGTGGGCCGTCCCAGTGAGGACCCCCTCTCTTCCTCCACGCCAGACCTGGTAACCCTGGTGTTGATGTCACAGGGACCTGCATCCGCGTGGAAGTCCCGTATGATGACACTAGAGCACAGCGTTTCTGCCTTCTTAGCTGCCCAGCAGTCGCTCATGCCCAGCACGGCTGGCTTGCACCTTGAAACAGGTTCCCTTGAGAGGGGCACTGAAACCCGCCATGGAAACCCCCGAGAGCCGTGGACCTCGTGAGGGTCCTTGGCATCGGTCTCGCTCTCTTTCCCGGTCCTTGGGAGTGAGATCCTCAAAGGCTGCCTTGCTGTCCCTTACAGCCTGGCAGCTGAACGAGTCGCCTTAGCTCCGCTGCACCTCCCAGAGGATGTCGAGGAGATTCTCCTCTCGTCGAAGGAGGACTCAATGAGACAGGTGTATGCCATTAAGTGGCGACGCTTCTCGACCTGGTGCCCCGAGCTCCAGATCGACCCATTCTCCTGCTCTTCTCTGTGGATCCTCCAGTATCTCCTCCACCTATCGAAGGCAGGGTTGAAATTCAATTCGGTCAGGGTACACCTGAGTGCCATTTTGGCGAACCACCTCCCCGTCGAGGGGAAACCTCTCTCGGGGCAGCCCTTGGTCTCCCGCTTCATGCGAGGTCTCTTGCTTTCGAAGCCTCCCATCCGGTCTCCGCTGGCGGAGTGGGACCTCAACGTGGTGCTGATGCAGCTTACACGAGCACCTTTCTAGCCAATGGTGACGTTCTCGCTTTGACATCTCTCCTGGAAGGTAGTCTTTCTGGTGGCCTTGACATCGGCTCGCCGAGTCAGCACATTTCAGGTCCTCATGGTTGAGGCTTCATACACCAGGTTCTACGGGGACAGGGTGGTTCTCTGCACCCATCCCAAGTTCCTATCGAAATTGGTCTCAGAATCTCAATCAGACGATATTCTTGCCGACCTTCTTCCCAAGACCGCATGCCATCCAGGCATCGGCGGTGTTACATACCCTCGACTGCAAGAGGGCTCTTGCCTTCTACCTGCAGCGTACCCAGGTTCATTGCAAGTCCGACCAGCTCTTTGTCGCCTACGATCCCTATCGCCTGGAGCAGGCAGTCGCCAAACGTGCCATTTCCAACCTGGTAGCGGACTGCATTGCCTTCGCTGAAGCAAAGGCAAGTGCCCCACTGGATTGACGGGTCACCACACACGGCGTCTGAGCTAAGGCGGCTTTGGTGGCTTCGCTGGGCTTAGTGCCTCTAATGGACATCTGCTGTGCTGCGACTTGGTCTTCAGCGAACACTTTCGCTGTACACTACTGCCTGGAGAGGGAGTCCCTCCGGGACAGTGCTTTCGGCCAGGCTGTAACTGTTCAGGGTATAAGCAACTCCTGCCCTCCGACTCTCCTTCGATGGCTACCGAGAGCTTCGCCCCGGGGACCCGAAGACTCGGGCTCCTTCGGGCATCGATTTGTGCTCACGGCCTCGCAGAGGTATTTTTGGGTTACCAGCCGGAAGCCTGTAGCTGGGGAATCCCATAAGTGAGGACTGACTTCCTGCTTGTTCCTGGAGAAAGCGGTTACTCACCTGTAACAGGTGTTCTCCAGGGACAGCAGGAATTAGTCCTCACAACCCTCCCACCTCCCCTACAGAATTGCTATTTTTGTCCTTCCCTTGCCATCTGCTTAGTAGGGATCTAGTTAGGGGACCTGACTGAGCAAGATGGCACCCTTGGGTGGGAAGAGGACCACGCATGCGTGGCAGGAATCCCAAAGGCTTTCTTTGAAAGTTGGGGAATTGCTCCATGCGGGCTCCGTCAGTGCCGACGTCACCCATAAGTGAGGACTGATATCTGCTGTCCCCGGAGAACCCCTATTACAGGTGAATAACTACGCTATCTCCAAAGGACACAGGACATTAGGAAGTCCTCCCAATTGTTTGTGTCCTTTGATTCTAGTCACCTTGGTCTTCCTGTAACGAAATGTACGCTCTCCAGATGGATAGCGGATTGTATTTCTCTCGCAAAGCAGGACTTACCTTCACAGGTCAAGTCACTGCACATAATGTCCAAGCAGTGGCAACATCAGTGGCCAACCTGCGTTCAGTTGCCATTGACGAGATTTGCCGAGCAGCAACATGGCCCTCTATCCATACCTTTACTGTCCACTACTGCTTGTACAAGGACGTTTGCCAGGATGCGGCCTTTGGCCAGACAGTCCTTCAACATCTTGTTGGGTCATAGGAACAGCACCTACTCCCTGCCCCACTCTTCTTGCCAGATCTCCTTGGCAGGGAAGTCTAGGTTCAGATGACCTTGTCCGACTTTCTGACCAGGTTCAACTCTTCAGAGATCTGGGAACTAGGGAGTCCCATATGTGAGGATTACATTCCTACCATCTGGAACTCTCTACCAATTGATTTAAGAGCAAATCAAGACCTCAATGACTTTAGGAAGCAACTGAAAACTGTTCTGTTTACTGAATACTACGGTTATTAGAAAGAACAATCATATATATGTTGTATAATAGCTCACATTATAATATAGCTCACAATGTAGATAGCACAACTGATTCCAAGACACTATATCCTATTCTCATCAAACTATGTACATATTATCATTGATTATTTTCACCTTCACTTTTTTGTATTTTTGTTTGTTAAACCGCTTTGATTATATGATAAGGCGGTATAGAAATCCAATTAAATAAATAAATAAATAAATTCCTGCTCAGGAACAGCAGGAATTTAGTCTTCACAGCCCACCCTCCTCCTCTTGGAGTTGTAGGGTTGTTTTTTGTTTTCACTCCTTCTATTCAGCTACAAATTCAACTGAGAAGAGGGAGTTGAGAGAATGGGAAGGCAGAGGCGCAGGTGCAGTGGAGTGCTCCCAAAGGCTTTCCTGTTGGTAGCTGGGGAGCTTCCCGCATGGGCTCTGTCGGTACCCGATGTCATACATATGTGAAGACTAAATTCCTGCTGTAACCGGAAATCACCTGTTACAGGTGAGTAACTATGCTTTTGGTAGCCCTAGTTTTAAACACAGAAAGTAGTAGTTTGTGGGGGAAAAAATGCCACCCTGATGGATGCCCTGCATAATGGCTCCCTGGTAAGAATTAGATAGGAAATCCTAGGTGTGAATAGTAATAACCTCAATGATAGTTTCTGTTGAGAGAATTTTCCATTTAGTTTGCCATTCAGATCCAATGGACCATAAAGTTCTGATCATTGCACAGATTTTATATTTATGGTAGATAGTGAACCGTTCCATTTACTGACTGTTGGATACCATGTATAAACAAAAAGTTCTCGGACTGAATTGGCGCCATAGGAAATGACACACTTGCACCACTTTTTGGTCTGTGAACACTAGTGGCTAAGAGAGCTTTCTTTGATGCTATCCTTTTTATAGGCTATTAGAAGGCATTATAAGAGTGGTTAAACGTTTAACAATGCTGAAGATTCTTCCTCTAAGGCAGGGGTCTTCAAACTACGGCCCGCGGGCCACATGCGGCCCACCGAGGACATTTATCCGGCCCGCCGGGTGTTTTTGCCGCTGCTGCCTGTCCTCAGGGGCTGCTCTACCATGAGGCGAAGTGAGGCGGCTGCAGTTGCTGGTTGTGTGGCAGGCTTTCCCTTCATGCCTAGAGGCGCTTTGCCTTTCTTTGGTGTTCCGGTGGCCTGATTGGTCTTGTGAGGGTGATCAGGGAGGGGCTTTGTTTCCCGCTCACCTCCCCGATGCCGATCGGGACTGCTGCAGTTGCTGGTTGTGTGGCGGGATTTCCCTTCGCGCCTAGAGGTACTTTGACTTTCTTTGGTGTTTCAGTGGCCCGATTGGTCTTGCGAGGGTGATCGGGGAGGGGCTCCACTTCCCGCTCACCTCCCCGATGCCGACCATAAAAAAGGTAGGGGGTATTAGAATACCTTCTTGTCTATGGCAGAATGAGAACTTTTCTGATGCGTATTCATGTCCTGGAGGAGGTACTGTATAAACTTTGATTCAATATGTGAAGGGCATTGCTGAAATTGGGTGTGGATATCCAAGGTCTTGGGAAAGCCCCAAACATGCCTCTATTCAGCCTTGGATGTTTTTGCGCTGGTGACACTCTTAGAACTGCTTTATAAAATGGCTCCAGGGATGCCTCTATGCTTTGAACATCTGTATGTCCATTTTCAAAGCAAGAATAGTGTTCCTAAAATACTCCCCCCCCCCGATATTTATCATCTTGATTCAAAACATCTCATTCAAGTTTATTTCAGAAGTAAAAATACAATTAGGCCATACTTCTCCCTAAAGAAGGACTCTAGCTTCCTCTTTCCTATAGAATTTATTAGTTGACTGGAGAGCAAAAGTGGGCAACAAAGAAGAAGGCAAAGTGGTTGGAAAATTTGGACTTGGTAACAGAAATGAAGCTAGAGAAGGACTGATAGAATTCTGCAAGACCAAAGATCTATTCATCTCAAATACCTTCTTCCAGTAACACAAGTGGCAACTGTACACATAGACTTTCCCCAATGGATTGCACAAATATAAAACTGACTACATCTGTGGAAGTCAATGTTGGAAAAGCTCAATAACATTAACAAAGATAAAACCTGGAGCCAACTATGGTACAGATCACCAAAATAAGATATGTGCAGTGTGCATAGGGATTTGTTCATAGGTTTTTTTTAAACTATAGTCCGGCCCTCCAACGGTCTGAGGGACAGTGAACTGGCCCCCTGTTTAAAAAGTTTGAGGAACCCTGCTCTAAGGTACCAGTATCCCCATGTGGCTCAAAACTTGAGAGATCTGAAGACTATCTTGATCTGGGATTTCCCTCCCATATAACAGTGTATATAACAGTGAGGCTCTAAACTGATCTTATGATATATGATTTTTAGAAAAAATAAGTAAAAACATTCCTTTCATGCCTGCCATGACGGTTTAGCAGAATATTGATGTTTTTCATGCTATATTTTGTGTTGTGGGATTGTCATTATAGTTCATGCGCTGTGGTGGAATGAGAACCCAGACAGTCGTGCTGCTGGTAGACACGTGGCCCATGAAGATGCCAGAGTGGTAGCAGCTGGTAAGTTAACAAACAAGTTTAGCACAGATAATTTACATATAGTACTACCATTTTATATTTATGGTATTCTGCTTGTAGAGGTCTCTCAACAATGGCCACAAGATGGCAGTATCCTATTATCAAAATAGGGAATAGACCACGATACTTAAACTGTTTTGGCCATGGCTGATAATTCTTTTGCGTTTTCTGGATAGATACAAAGAGATTTTATTTTTTAACATTCAAAAGTATTCAATTGGTTAACTGGCTAAAGGCCAGCTTTTCAAACTATCCCCCCCTTCAAACCCCCTAAGGAGACTGGTTAAATTTTAGCCAGATTGATGTCTAGTCATAATTTAACCAGTTTCAAGATATAGAGGGCATGGAAAATATGACAGAAAAGTTAGTTGATACTGCCAGACATCAAGTGTTGGTGAAGAGGGAATTGAGGATCTATGTTGGGTATAGGGTATCTGGGGGTCCTGTGTTTATTTATTTATTGAACTGAATTTGATATATCGTTTTTCTACAAGGCAAAATGGTTTATATGGAACAGAACGTAATGGTTTAATTGGAACAAGTTAATAACAGTACAGGTAATTTATAATATAATGCAGGTAACTATATACAAATGCCAGTTCGGTCAACTTTATATAAATAGCTATGATGAGATAACTGGTAGTTGAATGGCAGAGTTGATATGAGAATGGAGGTGGAGTTAAGTGTTTATTTTTTTATTTTATTTATTGGTTTTATATACTGTGCTATTTCACATTCAGTGCGGTTTACAGGGAATAAAACAGAACTTTCTTATAATGAGTTAGATAACATTACTATGAATGCTCAGAATTGTTCCATGCAAGTTAACAAACAGAATTAATCGAACAAGTTTGGTGCAGTAACACTATAAAACTTAGGTGGGTATAGCTTGGGCTATAACAAGAGAACTATATACAGTGGAATTATATACAATGTCGCTATATAATATAATGAGCATTATTGAAGGTTTGAGGTTTTTGGTAGAAGGGGTTTTGAGGTATGTAGTAATTTAGGTTACCTGTTCATAGTATAGTTGAAACAGATGCATTTTTAGATGTTTCTGAAGGTAGAAAGGTCAGAGATGACACGACTAGGGGGGAGCAGGGAGTTCCAGAGGGATGCTGCATATAAATTGAATGCTCGCCCATTAACGAATTGGGAACTCTTTCTTACTATAGACAGGACCATAAGAGTATTTGCCATGTTAGATCTTCTTAATCTGTTGTCAACTGTCCATTGTAGTCTCATTAAGGGCATTCGCTGAGAGGTTGTGTAGTGTTTTGAATGCTATGATGAGACAAACAGACGGGGAACCAATGGAGCTGTTTCAGGATCGGGGTGATGTGTTCATATCTTGAGGCTGCAACGAGGGTTCGTGCTGCTGTATTCATTGTCATTTGAAGGGGATGAATTGCATAATCTGGAATACCATAGAGAATGATATTCGCGAAGTCAAAATATGGGGTAATCAATGCTTGGAAAATTGTTTGGAAGTCTCCAACTTCAAGCATGGGACGGAGCTGTCGGAGGGTCCGTAATTTCAGGTATATTGCTCTGGTAGTATTGTTTGTGTTGCTCCATTGTCAGATGTTGGTCTTGGGTGATTCCTAAGTAACGTACTTCTTGTTTGATGTTTATCTCGGTATCTCTTACTCGTAGAATGGGAGGAGGTATGAATGAAGGATCCTTAGTGATGAAGAGAGCCTCGGATTTCTTGTAGTTAACTTTTAAGTTATGTTGAAGCAGCCAATCGGATACTGCATTGAAGCAGTCAATGATTTTAGACTAGTCCGGGTTGACTGTAGAGAAGGGAGCATAAAGCAGCACATCATCAGCATAAATGTGGTAGAGAATGTTGAATGATTTAATTATGGAGCAGATAGGCTGAATGTAAATATTAAACAGTAGGGCTGATAGTGATGAGCCTTGTGGGACTCCTTGCGTTTGTAAATAGCTTGATGATGTTTCCACATCTATGCGTACAGTTTGCTGTCAGTCAGAGAGGTAGGACCTGCACCAGTCTAATGCTAGGTTCTGAATGCCAATCAAGCTGCAGCCAGACTAGGAGGAGATTATGAGAGACAGTGTCAAAGGCGGATGCAATATCAAGAAAGAGTAGAAGAAATCCTTGTTTGGATTTGTTCATACCTAAGATTAGGTTGTTCATTAGCGTGACAAGCAGTGTCTCTACACCATGATGTAGGCGAAATCCATGTTGGTTGTCATCAAGTGGATAATGGGCGTCGATGTGATCCTGAATTTGTTGCTGAACAATTTTCTCTGTAACCTTGGCCAGGAAGGGTAGGCTTGAAATAGGTCTGTAGGATTTTACATATGCCGGATCAAGTTTAGGGTTTTTGAGCAGGGGTCTGATGGATGGAGCTTTTAGAGGGACTGGAAACTCACCCATGGAGAATGAAGTCTTTATGAGGTGGTGGATATATGTACTTAGATCAGACCATGCTGATTTGATCCAAACAGATGGACATGGATCTATTTATTGGGAAGATCGTAGTGTTAAGACCTCTTATTATACATTCTATTTGATTTGTTGAGTAAGGGTGGAAAGCTCCTAGTGCAGGAATGGTGGGATTGTTGTTTTGTGTAGCTGAGGTCACTGTAGGCGGGGCGTTTGGTGGAGTAGTAGGAGTATTGCAAGGATTAGCCATATTGGCTTTACTCTTGAAGTAGTTAGCGAAGACCTGTGGGTGTGGTGTGATTTCAGTGTGTTGCCTTGTGTTATCTTTGATTAGTGATTGGGTGATGCTGAAAAGCTCACGGGGTGTGTTGATAGAGCACATAAGGAGGTTGGTATGGTGGTCTTTTTTTCTCAAGTTAATTGCGTTACGATGTTCTTGTAATGTCTTCATAAAAATGGTCTTGTCAGTTTGGAGCCTAGAGATTCTCCATTTGCGTTCTAACTTCCTGAGTTGTCGCAGGGATTCCTTTAGGTCTGCAGTGTACCAGACTGGAGCTTTGTTTCGTTTAGCAGTTCTCTTTTTAGATGTTAGGAGTGCCACTTTACTTAAGGTAGAGTTCCAGGTGTGTGTTAATATGAATGGAGGAAGAGTTAAGTATATCCGAAATAGAAACCAGAAAATAAGAGTGTTATATTGGAGGGGGCAGGGTGAGAGGGGGAATGTTGCAAGTTCTAAGGGAAAGCATGAATTGTTTGCTGCTTTTGACACTCTCTTGACCACAACCTTCTCCTCGATACCCTGACCTCGCTTGGTTTTAAGGGCTCTATACTATCCTGGTTCACCTCCTATCTCTCCCATCGCTCTTTCAGTGTGTGTTCTGGTGGCTCCTCCTCCCCTGCTATCCCACTCCCAGTTGGTGTACCCCAAGGATCTGTCTTGGGTCCGCTCCTTTTCTCTCTCTCTATACCCAGTCCCTTGGTACGGTTATCTCTTCCCATGGCTTTTAGTACCATCTGTATGCTGATGACTCCACTTCTCTACGCCTGAAATCTCTCTGGCAATCCAGACCTGGATCTCTGCCTGCCTTTCTGACAATGCTGCCTGGATGTCTCACCGCCGCTTGAAATTGAACATGGCCAAGACTGAACTTTGTGTCTTTCCTCCTAAAACCTCCCTTCCTCTTCCTCCTTTCTCAGTCTCTGTACTCCTTCCTGTTTCCTCTGCCTGCATTCTTGGGGTTGTCTTTGACTCCTCTCTCTCTTTCTCCACACACATCCATCTGATAGCTAAGACCTGCCATTTCTTTCTCTATAACATCAGCAAAATCAACCCTTTCCTCTGAACACACTACTAAGATGCTTATCCACTCCTTGATCACCTCCCATCTTGACTACTGTAACCTACTCTTTGCTGGTCTCCCTTTGAATCATCTCTCTCCTCTTCAATCTGTTCAATACTCTGCTGCGCGGCTAATCTTCTGCCAGCCTCGTCATGCCCATATTAATCCTCTTCTCAAGTTACTTCATTGGCTCCCTATCCGTTTCCGCATCCAGTTCAAACTTCTCCTGCTGACCTATAAATGCATTCACTCTGCGGTTCCTTACTACCTTTCTTCTCTTATCTCTCCTTACAACCTCCCTCGGGAACTCCGCTCTTCTAGCAAACTCCTTCTATCTATGCCCTTCTCTTCTATTTCTAACTCCAGACTTCGCTCCTTTCACCTTGCTGCACCTTACGCCTGGAACAAACTACCTGTGTCTGTATGCCAGGCATCTTCTCTAACTCTCTTCAAATCCAGGCTTAAAACTCTCCTCTTCGCTGATGCGTTTGGATCTTGACTCACCTGATCTCCTTTTTCTTTTTCTTTCCCCCTTGTTTTATCCCTGCCTACACCTTCTGTGTTGTCTGTCTTGACTAGATTGTAAGCTCTGATGAACAGGGACTGTCTCTTACATGTCTGTGCAGCGCTGCGTACGACTTGTAGCGCTATACAAATTCTCAGTAGTAGTAGTAATAGAAGTAAATAGGGGTTATGGTGGAGGAGAGAGGGGGGATGGTATGAGAGATTGGGGGATGTTCTTGCTGGGGGTTGGTTGCAGTGGATATGCCATAATATTCTTCAAAGAGGAATGTTTTGAGGTGCTTCTTGAAGGTGCTGTGGGATGAAATGCAGCCTATTGTGGGGGGGAATTGGTTCCATATGGCGGGAGCGTAGAATTCAAATGCTCTGGTGCAGATGCGTTGGGGTTTCTTGCACATTTGCGTTGATGGGAGTAGAAGATTGTATGCATTCTGTCGAGGAGGTCTGTTGTTATTAGATTGCTTGTTTAGCGATTGGAACTGTTCAGCCGAGGTGTTGAAGAAAGCTTTATGAACGATAGTTAGTATCTTGAACTTAATTCGGGATGGAACAGGGAGCCAATGTAGGGATTTTAAGGTGGGAGTGATGTGAAAATGTTTTGGGACACCAGCTATAATGCGAGCTGTGGTATTTTCAGCAAGCTGGAGAGGAGCAATGGTGGTCTTAGGGAGCCCATGGAGGACAGAGTTACAATAGTTGAGAAGTGGAGTGATGGAGGCTTGGCAGATTGTACAGAAGCTATCCGGTGATAGGAGGGGTCGAAGATTGCGAAGGGTTCAGAGTTTGAAATATATGTTTTTTGTGACATTCTTGATATGATGTTGGAAGTTTAAATGCTGGCCCAAGGCGATATCAAGGTATTTTATCTGGGATTTGACTTGTATGGTTGTATCTCCAAGTTTGATACTTTGTGGAGGTGTGAAGTTGAGGCCTTTGGAGACATGAAGGATCTCTGTCTTGTTGAAGTTTAGTGCAAGGCAGTGATGCTGTAACCATAGGACAATTTCCTTGAAACAATCATTAAGATGGGAATAGTCAGGGGAGAAAGTATGAAATGAGGTGAAGATCATTATATCATCGGCATAGAGTTGGTAGCCGACTTTAAATTTTTGTATAATGTGACATAGTGGCCTGATGTAAATGTTGAAAAGGAGGGAAGAAAGGGCGGAACCTTGAGGGACTCCTTGAGGAAGGGTGTAGGACGCTGATGATTGGTTGCTTATTTATTTATTTATTTATTTTACATTTCTTATATACCGCACTATTTACGATCAGCGCGGTTTACATAAAACAAAACAGAATCCGACAATGAACAAGAGTCAGGTCATTACAGTGAACAGGAGCAATCAACTTGGATAACGGGGGAAACTATGTACATAAATGGAATACTGAAATTGGTAAACTATGTACACAAATGGGATACTGAAATTGGTAACTGTCCTTACTGTTTGAGTTCGGTGGGATAGGAATGAATCCATTTGAGCGGGGCACCTTGAACTCCGATGGTATTGAGTTCGTTGAGCAAACTTTGGTGGGATATGGTGTCAAATGCAGCAGAGATTTCCAGGAATAACAGTATGAAACTAGAGAGGGGTTTTCAGTTCCAATGACAAATGTATTTAGTAAGGATGTGAGAAGGGTTTCAGCACTATGAAAGGGGCGAAAACCATGTTGTCTGTGGTCAAGTAGGCAAATTTGTCCACATGTTCCTGAATCTGTACCGCTTTTTCATTAATTTTGGAGAGGTAAGGTACGCTGGTTATAGGTCTGTGGGATGCTGGAGTGTTGGGGTCAAGGTTGAGTTTCTTGAGTAGGAGTTTCACAGAGGCTTGTTTAAGAGCAGGAGGGAGATAGGCTTGGTTGAGTGACATTTGAAGGATGGAAGAGATAAATGGTAACATAGTAGTTTTTGTATGCTTGATCCAGGTTACTGACATTGGTGGTGGCATTGATGTAGTTGATGATGTTTAATATTTCTTCATGGGGAACATCTCTGAAGGAGGATGAAGGAGTGGGAGGAGGTATGATGATGGTGGAAGAGCCATGAAGCTTGTGCTTGGATATTAGGAAGTCGACTATTAATTGGGGGTGGATGGTGCCCTGTATTGGGGTTGAAACGGGTCATTTGTGAAGGATTTGACGAGGGCTGAATAGTTCTCTTGGCTTATTTATAGAGCGTAGTAGGATATTTTCATGATGTTCAAGCTTGGCTTTGATGGTGTTATTGGAGTATGCTGTTCAATGTTCTAGATAGATAGCTTGAAGTTGTGGGTCTTTAGATTTTCTCTATCATCGCTCAAGTTTTTGGAGAGTACTTTTTGATCTCTGAGGTGAGTTGAGTACCAGGGTGCATAGGGGCAATGAGTTTTAGATGAAGTGTGCAATGGAGCTTTGGCGGCTACAGAGATGGTGGTGTTCCAAGAGTGAACAAGCGTATCTAGGTCTGAGTGGAGAGATGCTTGCTTCAGTGTGGGGATGATTTGATGGATGAAAGATGTCTCATCGAAGCTTCTAAATCTTCTCGGGGAGGGAGGTGTTAGGACAGGGTGGTAGGTAAGGAAAATGTTATAAGGTGGTGGTCGGACCATGGGACTGGGGTAGACATGGGGGAGATGGGGTATGATAAGGAGAGTAGGTTATTAGGGGCGAAGAGTAGACCAAGGGCGCCACCTTTTAGGTGAGTTGAGGTGTTGATTAGTTGCGTGAATTGCAGATCATCCATAGCTTGAAGGAAAGCGTTGCTTTGGGTAACATTGACTGAAGGGAGATTAAAGTCACCAAGGAGGATAAGGTGTTGCCTGCCAAGCACTGGGAGGGCTTTAAATTTAAAGTTCGTTAGTGGTGTTCTCTTCGGCCTGATTGGCCTTGGTGGTGAGGAGCAGGGAGGAGCTTACCTGCCTGCTCTCTTCCTCCGATGTCAATTGGGCCACACATCTCTTGTGATTCTCTTCTTGCCACCTTGCAAAAGACTACACCCACAGTTTTTGTTAGGAATCTTTCCTATCTGTTCAAGAGGCTGTATTCTGTAGTAAATGCTTCTTCGAAGAAGTGAGTTTTTTTCCATCTACAGTGTAAAGAGAAATAGTCTGGTTGATTTTAAAGCAGTCATTTGATTCAAAAGAGTTGGCTAATAATAGATCACTTTTGAACCTGCCCTTTTTGGAAAGATTACTGAAAAGGTCATTGCCTCTAAGTTAGTAGATTTCTTGACTGTACAAGGTCAACTGGATTATTTTCAATCCGGGTATCAGGAACATCACAACACTGAGATCTCTTTTTTTTCTTTGTGCTGGATGATCTCTATTGTGAGATTGATAAAAGGCCATGATATGTTACTTATACTAGACATATGAAGGAACATTTACAAATGATGTCCAACTGAAAAAAAAGCAAGCACGATTTCACAAACATGGATGTAGCTGATATGGATGTCTGCGGGGACGTCTACACAGACATCCCCAGAATAGTATTCCAGACCATGAACATATTAGTAATAGCCTAATGGTTTGAATAGTGGACTAGGACCAGGGAAGTCAGGGTTCAAATTGCACTGCTGATATCATGATTGTGCAGAGTACTGGGGATGGTGGAGTGCCATCTTCTTTATACCCTCTGAATGTTTTATAACCAAATTGAGTACTTTCTTGATGCCTATTCTTGCTTGGAGCAAGTTTAAACTTAGATGAGGACCTTTAAGTCCACTGTACCACCCCGGACACACTTTTGCCATGTCCCCTGCCTATTTGCACGTTCCCCCATCAGAGATATCTTTAAAAGCCATTTGTAAAATGGCTCCAGGGTCATCTCTGTGATTTGGACGTCTGCATGCATGTTTTTTGGATGTCCAAATCACGACAAAGGCTTTTAAAATGACACCCCATTGACTGCATTTGATACAGTCAGCCATGACCAATGTTCCCTCTAATTTTCTGTAGGCTGTGTGCGCATAAAATATCAGCTGTGTGCAGCTTTTGAAGGAAGGTTAAATTTTTGTGTGCCACATAATGACACTCTGAGTTATATACTTTAAAATTTGACTACACGTCAGAATACAGTATGTACACCACATTTGATTTTAATCAAATTAAATGAAAAAAGACAATTACTAAATGAAGCAGGAAATTTCTAGTAATTACAATCATAACTTTTAAATTTTAAGACGTCTGTGTTGTTTTCTATCAGAATCAGAGCTGTAATTTTTGTGCGTTCTGTTGTAAAGTATGTGCGCTCGCTCGGCGAGGTGTGTGCGCGCGCACACGCGCACTGCTTAGAGGGAACAGTGGCCATGACCTTTTGTTTTTTCCTTGAAGGATTTAGGGAAAACAGGATTCTATGTTTTTAAGTGTTTTTCCTCCTGCCTTCAGGAAAGAACACAGTGTTCAAGTAGGTGATTCTCTTTTATGAATTTCAGAGCTAAAATGTGGGGTGCTTCAGGGTGCTGTGTTGAACTTGTCCCATTTCTAATTTAACATTTATATGGGTTCTTGTGCAAAGTTATGAGGGTGGCAGGATTGCAATTTTTTTTACATCTTCGCAAACCATGTTCAGATAATCTTTGCAGTTTTCCGGGTCATGCCACGTTTTGGTAAGTGGAACCGACGTTTCAGCCATCATTCTGTGGCTTTATTCAGATAATTGCATCTGTGAAAGAGGAAGGTGTGAAAGGGTTGGCAAAATTGAAAAAGGCATTGTAGCTGGTTTATCAAAGGATTTTTGACTATAAACTGATATTGATTAGCACCAAAACTGAAACTTTGTGAATTGTTAACCACAAGCCATCTGTTGATTTTTATATTAAAATCAAAGATGTTCAAATTCTGATACAATTTATAGCCTGTAATTTACAAGTTTGGTTTGATAGTGATCTTTGGTTTCAGCAAGCTATTTCATGGGCAGCAATGCATCACCTGCAACTCATGAAGAGATGACATCAACTCCACACATGTTTTGATTAAAACTGATCTCATTTTGGTGATCTAGGCCTTTTTTTGTAAATCAAGAACTGCATTACTACAACTGCAGATTTAACTAATGGTGCATCACAATATTTTGCAATTAATTTAAAATGGCTAGGGAGCATGTCTCCCTGTTATTAAAGCAGTTGCACTAGCTCCCAGTTCAGATTAGGGTGAAATTTAAAAATGTGTCCATGGTGTTCAGAGTAAGGTCCCAGCCTCCCTCTTTGTATTTGGTTATTCTCCAGGAACAAGCAGGAAGTCATTCCTCACATATAGGTGACGTTGGTGCTGACAGAGCCCGCATGGAACATTTCCCCAGCTTTCAAAGAAAGCCTTTGGAACATGCTGCTATGCATGCGTGGTCCTCTTCCCACCCAAGGGTGCCATCTTGCTCAGTCTCCTTTTTTTCCGTGGAGCCCAACAGACGTCCGTCCTATTTCCCTGGAAAAAATCTTCCAAAATTCCCTTAAAGTAGTGTTTTTTTCACGGTTGCGTACCGGTTCCTCTTCCCGCCTCGAGCCAGCTCCGGCGCTGTTCTCTGCTCCTTTCCTTTTTTGATTGAGGCTCACCTTGACAGGCCTTCGTGCCTTTTCTCGCCTGGGGGTTGTCAACCCCGGCTGGTGTTTCCCACCATGTCCCCCAGTGAGTTCAAAAAATGTGACACATACGACTGCTGCCTACGCTGCCTGGGCCTGGACCATGATAGCACTACCTGCAACCTGTGCCAAGCTATGAATCTGAAAACAAGAAACGGTCGGAGTTACTGGAGACTGTGCGAGGCTCTCTGAGGCCGTGGTCCTCATCGAAGATACACTTGCGAGAGTGCCGGTGTCGGGCCTGGGGCCCGAGGTCCTCAGTGCCTACGTTGAAAGCTGCGGAGCCTTCTGGCCTCGAAACCAGAATGGCGGCCCTGGAGCAGAATATCTCTGCTATCCTGGCCCTGCATCAGGCGATGATGGCCGGTTGTTCACCTCATCTGCCCTGACAACCGGGCCCCCAAATGCGGGGGAGTCCATGGGCATCGAGCCAGGCTCCGAGCACTACCAGCCTCGGGTAAGCCCTCGGCACCAGTCGAGGTCCTGGTCCTATTTCTCTGGTATCTGGTCCTCCCCAGTCAGTTTCCAGGAATCGGACCGGAGGTCCTCCGGAGGATCCCGGCTCCTCGGGGCTGGCTCTGAGATGCGGCCTCGAAGTCCTTCATACCCTCTGACTCCGAGATCGCCCCAGAAACCAGCCGACACTGGGATGTCCCTTCGAAGCTATCCCCCCAGCGCCTCGGTGCCATTCCCCCCCCCCCTCCCCCGGAGGACATAGCCTTCCACAACTTTGTCCGAGACATTTGGGCCCTGTTGATTCTGACAGTCAGAGGAGGACCCGTACACCGAAGAACTGGAAATCCTCCAGTATGAGTTCCTGCCTAAGGAAACTCTTACGGTGCTGGTGCAACCGATCCTGGAATGGCTGCTCCTCAGGATGTGGGAGACTCCGTCCTCAGTGCCGATGCTCAGCCGATGCCTTGATGCCATCTATCACATCAAGAAGGGCCCCGGGTTCCACAAGACCCAACTCCCACATAATTCCTTGGTTGTCAAGTCAACCATGCAGAAATTCAAGAGCTAGGAAAACTATTCCTCTGTCCACCCCTCCCACAAATAGTACCTCAGGTTCGTAGTGGGAGGAGGGCACTGCCAATACAGGGTATTGCCCTTCAGACTAGCCTCCTCACCAAGTGTCTTTACCAAGTACCTGGTGGTGGTAGTCGCCCACTTGCGCCTACAGGGGATCTACGTCTTCCCCTACTTGGAGGACTGGCTTATCAGAGGCATCATAGCCTCAGAGGTCAGGCAGGCCGCAGAGCATACAGTCCTTCTGCAGCACCTGGGGTTTGTCATCAACTACCCAAAATACCACCTGACCCCAACCCAAAGCCAGGAGTTCATAGGGGCACAGTTGGACATTTTAAGGTCAAGGCTGTCCTCCCAAGAGAAAGGGCAGACCGCCTCCGGCAACTGGCAGAAGAGGAGTAACAGCGCCACTTGGTGCCAGCTCGCCTTCTGCTTCGCTTGCTGGGCCATATAATTCAACGGTCAATATCACACCCCTAGCCTGCCTCCACATGTGGACTGCCCAATGATGCCTCCGTTCACAGTGGACCCAGGTCTTGGGCCACCTACAGGACAGGGTCAGTATCACCCGCTAGCTGATGAAGTTCCTCACCTGGTGGCAAAACTTGCACCACCTCCAGGTGGGAATGCCATTTCGGGTTACCGTAGAGCACCCTGACAGCAGACCCTTCCTTCCTGGGCTGGGGGGTGCATTGCAGGGACCACCGCATGCAAGGCAACTGGTTCCAGGAGGAGTCATTCTTACCAATCAACCTCCTGGAACTCAGGGCAATTTTCCTGGCCCTGCGAGCGTTCTGCCACCACCTACAGCACTGCCTGGTGCTGATCCAGACGGGCAACCAGGTGGCGTTCTACATTAATAAGTGGGGGGAGGGGGGCACGGGCTCATACCCCCTCTACCTGGAGGCAGTAGCTCTTCTGTCCTTCACAGTGTGCAATGGCATGCTCCTGCGAGGAGTATACCTGCCAGGCCAGGACAACTACTTAGTGAACAGGCTGAGCAGGGTCCTTCACCCACACGGGTAGCGCTTGAACCCCAGGGTAGCAGAGCAACTCTTCCACCGCTGGGGCAGAGCCGTGCTGGACCAGTTCGCCCAATGCACAGCTGCCTTGCTAGTGCTCGCACCAACCACACCAGGAGAGAGTGGCAGCAGATGCCTTCCTGATCTCGTAGTTGGAGGGCCTACTCACCGACCCCCCCGCCCCCGATCACCAAGAGCCTCTTCAAGGTCCAGAGTGAGGAGGCGTCAGTAATACTGATTGTACCAAGAAGACCCAGGCACCCCTGGTTTCCCCTGTTGCTTGCCCTGTCAGTAGCATTCCCCATCCCGCTGGACCAGGCCCCGGGCTCTCCTGTCCCAGGAGGAGGGCACCCTTCTACCCCCAATCTGGGATCTCTAGCACTGACAGCATAGCTGCTGAAAGGGTAGCCTTGGTCCCTTTCCACCTCCCACGGGATGTTGAGGAGATCCTATTGGTCTTCTGGAAACCCTCCACCAGGGGGGGCTTACGCCTTTAAGTGGAGAAGATTCTATGTCTGGTGTGCGGAGAGGAAGAAAAATCCATTCTCCTGTTAACGTGCAACTGGTTCTCCAGTACCTGATGCATCTGTTGCAAACAGAGCTGAAATCCAACTCTGTGAGAGTGGACCTGAGCAAAATAGCTGCACACCACCACCCTGTCGAGGGGAAACCCCTCTCAAGTCAGCTCTTGTTCTCTAGGTTTCTACGGGGCCTTCTACAATCAAAGCCCTCCCCCCCCCCCCCCCCACTGCTTTCTGGTGGCGGAATGGGGCCTCAACATGGTGCTGTCCCTGCTCACCAAGCCATCCTTCGAGCCCCTAGCCATTTGCCTCCTAAGATATTTGACTTAGAAAGTGGCTTTCCTGGTCAGCACTTTAGATCAGCAAGCTCCAAGCCCTGGTGGCAGAGCCACCATATATGAGTTTCTATAAGAACAAGGTGGTGCTCGCACACACCTCAAATTTCTCCCGAAGATTGTGTCTCCTTTCCATTTCAACCAAGAGATGGTCCTCCCCACCTTCTTTCCGCGGCCCCATGCCAGCAGGGAGGAACTAATCCTCCACACGCTTGATTGCAAGGGGGCCCTGTCCTTCTACCTGCAGCGGACCCAGGCCCATCGCAAAGCTCCTCAGCTTTTTGTGTCTTATGACCAAAGCAGACTGGGACTCCCCGTGACTAAGGGAACTCTGTCCACTTGGGTGGCGGACTGTATTGCCCTCACTTATGAGCGAGCTGGCCTCTCCCTTGAGCACCGGATCACAGCGCATCACGTGAGGGCGATGGCTGCGTCGGTGGCCAAATTCCGCTCAGTGCCAGTGATGGAGATTTTCAAGCCGCCACATGGTCTTTGATTTATACACTTGCAGCTCACTACTGCCTGGAGAGCGAGTCATGCAGGGACAGTGCCTT
Organism: Ichthyophis bannanicus; assembly: GCA_033557465.1. Taxonomy (NCBI): domain Eukaryota; kingdom Metazoa; phylum Chordata; class Amphibia; order Gymnophiona; family Ichthyophiidae; genus Ichthyophis; species Ichthyophis bannanicus. The sequence goes on along the minus strand of CM066032.1, from coordinate 909,876,254 downwards.
TGCCCGGCAGTACTCTGTAATATTTTTGGGGTGTAGGAAACTCCTGCCCTCCGACCCTTCTGTGTTCAGACTACCAGAGTGATAGTGTCGCTGAACATGAGTTTCTTGCTGAGTCCCTCAGCGGGGACTCCCCTTCAGCAATTCATGGCTACCCAATTGGTCACCAGTGGTGCTATCGTGGTTCGATCCTCGGCAGCCTGAAGCAAGGGAGTCCCATATGTGAGGACTATTTTCCTGCTTGTTGAAGAAAGCGTAGTTACTCACCTATAACAGGTGCTCTCTGGGAACAGCAGGAATCAGTCCTCACAACCCTTCCTCCTTCCCTGGGAGTTGCCTCCCTACCTTGTTTTAGTTTTTACTGCCATCCTAGCCATGTCATTTGACTGAGCAAGATGGCACCCTTGGGTGGGAAGGGGACCACGCTTGCGTGGTAGCATGTCCCAAGACTTTCTTTGAAAGCTGGGGAAATGCTCCACATGGGCTCAGTCGGCGCCGACGTTACCCATATATGAGGACTGATTCCTGCTGTTCCCGGAGAACACCTGTTATAGATGAGTAACTACGCTTTTATGTCCTTGTATAGAAATTCTGATAAAATACATACAAAAATCCTTAGCACTATATTAAAACTTAAATTTTAAATCCCAAATATTAAATCTCAGGAGGAATCCACTAAATAACGAAGGGAGGAGAAAAGGCCTCAGCAGATCATACTGTCCCTCTATGCGGCAGCCATCTTCTGTCTGAAGGGGAACTGCTACCAGTCACCATCCCAGGTCTAAAAAACTCCTCCCCATTACTTATCCAAATAAATCTAATTTCCCATACCATTCTTCTATTTTACTAAAAACTTTCTTTCATTACTTATTTATATAAAAATCCACAACATATACATATAGAACAGCAACAGAGCAATAGACTGAAAGTTCAGTGGTACTGGTCTTCAACTCTAAGTGGTCTGTTTACGAAGTGGCGCTAGCGGCATCCATGTGAAATCGGAGCCACGGCCCCATTTTATTCAGTGAATCCGCAGCTCCGTTTTTGCACAGATGTGCTAGCACCACTTAGTAAACAGATCCCCAAGTGCCACTTATACTTCGTCGCCCCTACAAAAGAGAGAGGTGAAAGCCGGAGCACTTTTATTTATTTTTTTTAAATATTCAGTATTTCTCCAGGAACAAGCATGTACTCGGTCCTCACATATGGGTGTCGTCTGTGCTGACAGAGCCCGCGTGGAGCATTTCCCCAGCTTTCAAAGAAAGCCTTTGGGAGATGCCACCACACATGCGTGGTTCCCTTCCTGCCCAAGGTTGCCATCTTACTCAGTCTCCTTTTTTCCAGAGTCCTACAGACGTCCATCGTCTTCCTCCGAAAAAAAAAGTAGATTTTCTAGTGCACTAAAGTGCATTTCCTTCTTCAGTTAGCACTGGTCCCTTTCCCGCCTCCGGGCCCCATCGCCTCTGCTTCAAATCTCTGAACCATATTTTAGGGTTTTTTTCCTCCAGCGCATTTTTGTGCCTTTTTCTAACCGCTGCCTGTGTCAAGGGTCTTGGACCTCACAGGGTTCCTTTTGCCTCAATGGCTAGTGGGTTCAAAAAGTGTGATTGGTATGCAAAGAACATGTCCCTAACCGGAACGCATGACTGCTTCCTCTGGTGTCTAGATGCTGACCATGATGCAGAGATTTGCACACTGTGCAAAAAAGATGTCCGCTAAAGCCATCCAAAGTCGTCAGCAGGAGCAAGACGACATCTCTTACAGGTCAGATTCAACCCTGGTGTTCCTGGTAACCTCGTGTTCTAAGGCCACACACGGATCCTCTGAGTCGTGTAAAGCACCCGCAGTGCCTGATCAAGTCCGCGGACACTCCAACAGGGGTTCTCTGGAGTGGGAGCACAAGAAGAAGAAGAAATCCTTAAGGACTCTATCCTAGGAATCGGATACACATGGTGAGTCCCATGCAGGTCCCATGGTCCCCGGAGGGTATCCAAGGAGTTGGAGCGGGATTGGCTGGCAAAAGTGCCCAGAACAGACTCTGAGGCCTCCAGCAACGGATTATGGACCTCCCAAGGCCTGTCCCATCAGACTCCCTATCATCACTGACGCCAGACCTGGTCTCCCTGGTGTCCGTGTTGAAGGCTGCAGCTCCTGAGTGGGAAGCCAGGATGATGACGTTGGAATGCAGTGTCATTGCCTTCCTTGCCTCACAGCAAGTGTTGATGCCCGGCTCCACTGGTGCTCACGTAGATCCCGCAGGGACCTCAATGTCGAGAACTCCCCAGGCCACCAAAACAATCCTTAAGAGCCCTGGGCCTCAAGCCGATCCACGGCGAGGGTCTTGATCCTGTTCCTGGTCCTCGGCAAGCACTTGTGGCTCCGGCCAAGCAACAGCCGTGGGTCACCAAAGACCCGATCCGAGCCCATTTCCTCAAGAGCTGTCAGGCCTCGAGTCCTCAATGGACTGCTCGGACCAGGAGTCCAGGAATGAGACTTTGCTGGAGACTGTAAACACCGCGATCTCCCCTCAAATCCATCTCGCCTGGCGTTGAGATACCTGTCCCCTCCCGAGGACACCTCGTTGCTTGAGTTTGTCTGTGACATGGCAAAGGCCTTGTCTCTCACCATGGAGTCAAAGGAGGAGCACAAAATCCTCCCATATGAAGCTACACCTAAGGAAGCCCTACGGTCCCCATCCCCGCCATCCTTGAGTGACTCCTCCTTTGGATGTGGGAGACACCAGCGTTGGTGCCGATAGTTAGCCAACGCCTGGACACCATGTACCGGGTCCAGCGGGGCCCCAGCTTCCAGAAGATGCAGCTTCCTTACACCTCTATGGTGGTGGAGTCGACCATACGCTGGCAAAAAACCCTGAAGACTCGCTCTTACTGCCCCCGAGTACAGATTTCCGCGCCCTCGATGTCCTGGGATGCAAATGCTACCAGGGCTCAATGCTGGGTTGCCGAATACAAGCATATCAGCTGTATATCGGCATGTATCTCCAAGACCTAGCAAAGGTTTCTTGGAGAGTCTCAGTGGAGATCACCTCCAGCGATTCCAAACCTCACGAAGTGTGTCAGGGAGTGCTTGAAGTACATGTCTCGAGCCACCTACAACGGCTTCGCATCAGTTCACAATGCCAGGCCTGGCTCCAGGCATCAGATCTCGAGCAAGTGGGTACAGGAGAAACTCCTTGACGTCCTCTGTCTAGGTGAAAACCTCTTCGGCAAACCGATGGAGGAGAAGGCGGCTGAGATCTAGACAGAGTACGTTACACGGACTCAGCTCTCCAGGAAGACCTCCACCCTTCCCAAGAAGAAAGTCTGGGAAGAGACCCCCTTTTCACAGAAAAGGCCAGCCTTACCGGGGCTATCCCCAATACCAGATCCTGCAGCAGGGTCAACAGGACAAAGGACCAGGCCAAAACCAATGTAAGCCTAAGGGCTCTAAGCTCCAGACACCGGCTCCTGCCCAGGCTGGGTCGGGATTTTGACTCCCTGAGCATAGCCTCTCCTCCCGGAGAGGAGCAGCTACCAACAGGGGGGTGTCTGATCCACTTTGCTCATAAGTGGCCGGTCATAACCACTGACACCTGGGTCATCCAGGTGGTCAAAGCAGGCTACTCCCTTCGCTTGGACCGGATGTCTCCCTCTTTCTTTCCAGGAGAGCCCCCTCAGACTCCCCTGCACCAGGACCTGCTACTGCAGGAACTCAAAGGCTTCATTGGGGACAGAGCTGTGGAACCAGTATCCCTCCACCTTGGGAGCAAGGGGTTCTACTCCCGTTACTTTCTGGTCACAAAATGAACAGGGGCCCTAAGGCCCATCTTGGACTTGTGAAATCTGAACAAGATCCTGGTGCAGCAGAAGTTCAAGATGCTCTCCCTTGGACATTGCTGCCCTACCTCCAGCAGGGAGATTGGCTATGCTCCTTGGACCTAAACGATGCTTACACCCACATCTTTATTCATCCCAGTCACAGGCAGTAGTTAAGGTTCATGGTTGGAGGCGACCACTACCAGTACAGGATACTATCCTTCGACCTAGCCTCAGCACCAAGAGTCTTCGCCAAATGCCTGGCAGTGGTGGCCGCCTACCTCTGTATCAAGAGGCCTTTGTCTTCCCATACCTGGACGACTGGCTTATGAAAGGGGACATGGCCTCCGAGGTGCAACAGGCCACAGGCCACACCATCAAGGTCCTGCAGCATTTGGTGTTCGTGATATACCACCCCATATCTCACCTCACTCCAACTCAGGATCTAGAAATCATAGGAGCTCGTCTGGACACTCTCCAGGCCTAAGCCCTCTTTCCCCTGGACATGGCAGATCACCTCAGGGCCCTGGCCATTGAGGTACAGCAACATTATTCAGTGTCAGCACGGTAATGCTCTGCCTACCAAGCCACAGGGCATCCACAGTCCATGTGGTTCCCAACACTTGCCTCCACATGTGGGCAACTCAGTGGTGTCTCTGCTCACAGTGGACACAAGCCACAGGTAGGCTCTGGGACAGGGCCTCAGTGTCCCGTCAACTAGCAGAATCGCTAAATTGGTAGCAGGCACACAGCACCTGCAGGAGGACATGCCCTTCCAGTACCCAAATCCCCAGAAGGTCCTCACCACAGATGCATCCCTATTGGTCTTGGGTGCCCACTCTGAGGAACTACACCTGCAGGGCAACTGGTCCCTGGCAGAGAGCCAGCAGCAGATCAATCTGCTGGAGTTCAAGGCCATTTTTCTGGCAATCAAAGCCTTCCATCACCGCCTGCGAAACCAGCTGATGCTAGTCAAAATGGACAACCAGGTCGCGATGTTCTAACTGAACAAGCAGGGGGGGGGGGCAAAGGGTCTCAGCACCTTTGCCAGGAGGCAGTAGCCTTCTGCTTGTATGCAGTCGGTCAAGGAATGCTCTTCAGGGCGGTATACATGCTGGGCCAGGATGATGCCCTAGCAGATAAACTGAGCAGAGTCCTCCAGCTACACGAATGGCACCTAGACCCCAGAGTGGTGTAGCGGCTGTTCTATCTCTGGGGAACCCCAAGTCTGGACCTCTTTGCCAGTCCGACAGTGCTAGGCTGACCCATTTCTACTGTCCCAGATAGCGACAAACACTTTCCTCATCTCGTGGTCAAAGGGCCTGCTATACACCTTCCCTCCCACAACACTAATCTCCCGGACCCTCTTCAAGGTCCTGCGGGACAAGGCCTCCATGATTCTGGTGGCCCAGGCAGCCTTGGTTTCTCCTGTTGCTCTGCCTTTTGATGGAGCTCCTGGTCACTCTGGGGAATGCCCCAGGACTGCTGACCAGGAGGAGGACTCCCTCCTTCACCCCAATCTGGGGGCCCTGTTGCTAACAGCATGGCTGCTGAACGGGTAGCCTTAGCATTCTTCATCCTCCCAAGGGAGGTGGAGGAAGTCCTCCTGGCTTCTTATAAGAACGCCACAAGATGAGCCTACGCTTTCAAATGGTGCAGTTTGGTGTGTCGAGCAACGGGTCAACCTGTTCTCTTACCAAGGTGCACATGGTGCTGCAATACTTGCTTCAACTTTCACAAACCTCTCTCTGCACAGTCCCTCATTACCCGATTTATTCAGGGACCCGCAGAATGGGACTTCAACGTGGTTCTGACGCAGCTCAACAAGCCGTCTTTTGAACCTCTGGCTACCTGCCATTTTCGTTATCTGTCCTGGAAGGTCATCTTCCCGGTGGTGCTCACTTCTGCCCGCAGAGTCAGCGAGTTTCAGGCCTTGGTGGCCGAGCCACCTTACACCAGGTTCTACAAGAATAGAGTCGTACTTTGCACCCATCCTAAATTCCTTCCGAAGGTGGTATCTGCTTTCCATTTCAACCAGGAGATGGTGCTCACCGCCTTCTTTCCATGGCCCTACGCCAACAAGGCGGAGACCGTTCTCCATACTTTGGATTGTAAGAGGGCCCTGTCCTTCTACCTGTAACATACTAGGGGCCACCACAAAGCCTCACATCTTTTTGTTTTATATGACCCCTGTCGACTAGGGGAGACTATTACCAAGTGGACTCTGTCCACCTGGATGGTGGACTGTATTGCCTTCGCCCACGATCAGACTGGTCTCTCGTTGGAGTGCCGTGTCATGGCACACAAAGTCAGGGCTATCGTGACCTCGGTTGCAAGCCTACGCTCTGTCCCTATGGCAGACATCTGCCAGGCCGCCACCTGGTCCTCAATTCACACCTTTGCATCTCTCTACTGCCTGGAGAGGGAGTCCCAACGGGACAGCACCTTCGTCCATGCCGTACTTTGTAATCTGTTCAGGGTTTAGGCAGCTCCAGCCCTCTGAACCTTCTTGTTCATGCTACCAGAACAATGGTTCTCCCTGGACACTGGGGTCCTCAGAGTCTGTCCCCAGATTCGCTTGCGGCTGCTCACGGCTGGACAATGTTTTTCTACAGGTTCTCGGTAGCCTGTACCTAAGGAGTCCCATATGTGAGAACTGACTTCCTGCTTGTTCCTGGAGAAAGCGTAGGTACTCACTTGTTTGTAACAGGTGTTCTCCAGGACCAAGCAGGAAGTCAGTCCTCACATATGGGTGACGTCGGCGCCGACGGAGCCCTCGCGGAGCAATTTTCCCCAGCTTTCAAAGAAAGCCTTTGGGAATTGCAGCGCGCATGCGCGGTCCCCTTCCCGCCCAAGGGTGCCATCTTAGCCAGTCTTCTTTTTTCCGCGGAGCCCTACAGACGTGCCCGTCTTGTCCCCGCTGAAAAAGTTGATTTTTCGTGATTTATTTCTATTTTTTCTTCGGTTCGACGCCGGTCTCTTTCCTGCCCGGACTCGCGACGCCGTTGCGAGTCCTTCTGTTATTTTTCGGTTTTTCTGATTTTCTGTCAGTTTCGTTTTCGGTTTTTCGCTGGCAGCCCGGTCCTTTGACCTTGCAGGGGCCCTTTTTCCCCCGATGGCTGCCAGTGGTTTCAAGCGGTGTGTTCAGTGTGACAGAAACATGTCACTCACTGACACACATGATAATTGCCTCCGCTGCCTTGGCCCGGATCACGAGGAACTGATCTGTGGGGCCTGCAGCAAAATGTCCTCCAAAGCGTTAAGGAGTCGGCGGCATCAGCGGGAACGAATCTTCGCTGATCCCGCCCGTACCCGGACCTCGTCGGAGGCCTCGGCGTCCAGAGGTTCCAGCTCTGACCATCGCCGGAGTTCCTCCGACAGGGGTTTTCCCTCCGGGGACCATCATCGGAAGGTGAAACCCGCGAGGGCGGCGTCGGTGGACGCTCCTGGTTCCGCGAGGGCCAGGTCGCATAGCCCCGATAGCCGTCCCGGGTCTTTGGAGAAGGAACATCTCCCGAAGCGACCTCGTCTGGAGTCGGAGTTGCCTGCTCGGGTAAGTCCTGTAGTCCTCCTGGACTCGCCTCCGAGGGGTCTGACGTCGGGCCCGACGCCGTCGGGGCCCGAGTCGGGGGCTGCTGGGTCGCCTGAGGTCGGACTCAGGTTGACGGCCTTGGAGAGCAGACTATCTGCCTTCATGGACCAGCAGCGGGCATTGATCGCTAGCCTCGCTGGCGCCTCTGCCCCGACCGCCGGGACGTCGACGTCTAAGTCGACCCCGGAGACCGAGCCGATCCTCGAATCCATGCGGGCTCGAGTCGATCCTCGGTCGAGGTCACCCTCGGCCTCCCATTCGGGACCGAGGTCGTTGACGCCGACTCCCTCGGCGTCGGGGCGGCCGACGCCTCCGCCCGCCCGAACCGACCCCACCGATTCCTCCTCGGAGTCGGCCTGGGAGTCTGAAGAGGAAGAGTCACCTGATTCGTTTCGGACTCGGTGTGTCCCCTCGGACTCGCCTGAGTCCGAACCTCGGAAACAGTCCCCTCCGGAGGATGCCCGGTTCTTGGACTTCGTCAGGGATATGGCCAAGGCTTTGGCCTTCCCTGCAGATCCCGAGGAGGAGCCTCGAGCCGAAGAGCTCGATGCCCTTCAGTACGACTCTCCCGCCAGGGAGCACTTTACTGTACCAGTTCCTCCCATGCTGGAACGACTACTCTTCCGCATGTGGGAGAGTCCGGCATCGTCGCCGGTATTGAGCAAGCGGGTCGATTCCATCTATCGAGTCCGCAAGAGTCCTGGCTTCCAAAAAGCACAGCTACCGCACCATTCCATGGTGGTGGAATCGGCCATGCATAGGCTTAAGAGCCAGAAGATGCACTCCTCGGTGCCTCCTGGCAGGGAGGCCCGCAACCTGGATGGCCTCGGTAAGAAGTGTTTCCAGGGCTCTATGCTTGCTTGTCGGGTCCAGACCTACCAGCTCTACATGGGCATGTATCTCAGAGACCTGGCTAAAGAGATAGCCGGATTCTCCGCTGGGCTGTCCGAGGAACCTTTGCGGAGGTTCCTAGCCTTGACAACTGGTATTCGAGAATGCTCCAAATTCATGTCTCGAGCAGCCTATGATGGCTTTGAAGCATCGGCACGAGTGGCCGCAGCCGGCATCGGTGCCCGCCGACAGGCTTGGCTTCAGTCGTCTGACCTTGAACCCTGGGTGCAGGACAAGTTGGTCGATGTCCCCTGCCGAGGTGAGAACCTCTTTGGCAAGCCCATGGCTGAAAAGGCTGCACAAATCGAGACGGAGACTCTCACCAGAACTAGGCTTTCTAGGAAGACCTCCGCCCCTTCCCAGAAAAAGAAGGGCTCGGGAAAGAAGTCCTTTTACCCGAGAAAGGCGGCTGCCTATAAACACTACCCTCAATATCAGGCCTCCGCAGCTCCCCAACAGGGTCAGCAGGCCAAGGGACGGGGTAACGGATCCCGTAGGCAGCAAGCCCCCAAGCCTGCACCACCGGCCCCTGCTCAGCAGGGTGGGGGTTTTTGACTTCATCAGCATAGCCTCTCCCCCTCAGCTGGTTCCTCCCAGCACAGGAGGCCGGCTGGTTCACTTTGCCCACAGGTGGTCCAACATCACTTCAGATGCCTGGGTGCTTCATGTTGTGAGAGAAGGCTATCTTCTCCACTTCCACCAGGTCCCTCCCTCCTATTTCCCGGGAGAACCTCCACGACTCCCTCTGCACAGGGACTTACTCCTTCAGGAGTTAGCAAGTCTTCTTCAGGAACAGGCTGTGGAACCGGTGCCCCACCACCTGAGGGGTCAAGGCTTCTATTCCAGGTATTTCCTAATACCAAAAAGAACGGGAGGTCTCCGACCCATCCTGGACTTGCGCAACCTCAACAAGTTCCTCGTCAGGGAGAAGTTCAAGATGCTTACCCTTGGAATCCTTCTGCCCTACCTCCAGCAGGGAGATTGGCTATGCTCCTTGGATCTAAAGGATGCCTACACGCACATCCTCATCCACCCAAGCCACCGCCAATACCTAAGGTTTGTGGTGGCAGGAAATCATTACCAGTACAGAGTACTGCCCTTTGGCCTATCCTCCGCACCACGAGTCTTCACAAAATGTCTCGCGGTGGTGGCGGCTTATCTCCGGCTTCACGGCCTCTATGTCTTTCCGTACCTCGACGACTGGCTCATCAGAGCATCGTCCTCTCCGGAAGTCACAAATGCCACACACCGCACTGTGACTCTTCTGCAGTACTTGGGCTTTGTCATAAACTTCGCAAAGTCCACTTTGCTCCCCTCACAAGATCTCGAGTTCATCGGCGCAAGACTGCACACTCTTCAGGCACGAGCTTTCCTGCCTCTCGACAGGGCTCAACGGCTCAGGGACCTAGCCGGCCGTTTTCGCAGCCAGTCCCTGGTCTCAGCCAGGCGCTTCCTGAGACTACTCGGCCATATGGCTTCCACCGTCCACGTGACCCCCAATGCCCGCCTGAATATGTGGCCTGCTCAGTGGTGCCTTCGCAAGCAGTGGCAACAAGCCACGGGCGGCCTAGCCGACTTAGTGCGCGTCTCCGGCCCGCTGGCCTCTTCTCTACAGTGGTGGCTTCATCGGCCGAACCTGGTGCTCGGAATGCCTTTTCAGTCTCCTCCGCCGGCTCAAGTGCTGACGACCGATGCTTCTCTCCTAGGATGGGGAGCGCATTGCCAAGGGGCATGTACTCAAGGTCTCTGGACCACGTGGGAGTCTGCTCAGCAGATCAACTTCCTGGAGCTCAGAGCCATCCGTCTGGCTCTCAAGGCTTTCTCCCACCTGACTTCTCACCAGTCCGTCCTTGTCCAGACGGACAATCAAGTTGCCATGTTCTACGTGAACAAACAGGGAGGCACGGGCTCCTTCCTTCTCTGTCGAGAAGCACAGAAGCTCTGCTCTTGGGCCGTCAGCCACGGCATTCTTCTCAAGGCAGTTTATCTCCCAGGCCAAGAAAATTGCCTGGCGGACAAACTCAGCAGGATCCTCCAGCCGCACGAGTGGCGCCTGGATCCCTTGGTAGTTCAGAAACTTTTTCTGAAGTGGGGCCTCCCCACGATGGATCTCTTTGCCAGTCCTCTCAACCGGCAACTTCCTCGCTTCTGCTCTCGTCAGCCGCATCCCCTTCGAGTAGCGGCGGATGCTTTTCTGCTCTCATGGTCGGAAAGCCTTCTGTATGCCTTTCCTCCCATACCGCTAGTCTCTCGAACTCTTTTCAAGGTTCTCCGAGACAAAGCTTCCATGATCCTGATAGCTCCTCGCTGGCCCAGACAGCCGTGGTTTCCACTCCTGCTGCAATTAGCGGTGGAGGATCCGTTCCCTCTGGGGTTTCAACCGGATCTCCTCACACAGGATCAGGGGTCCCTGCTACACCCCAACCTCAGATCTCTACATCTGATGGCCTGGCTGCTGAAAGGGTAGTCCTTGCTCCCCTTCTACTGCCGGCAGAGGTGGAAGAGGTCGTCCTAGCTTCTCGGCGACCTTCTACCCGCAAATGCTACGCCCTTAAATGGCGTCGCTTTTCCACTTGGTGTGCCAGCAGTCTCAGGATCCCTTCTCCTGCTCGGTGTCGGTGATCTTGCAGTACTTGCTCTACCTCTCTAATCTGGGACTTAAGTCCAACTCCGTCAAAGTTCACCTCAGTGCTCTTTCAGCACATCATGTGCCGGTGGACGGCAGACCTCTTTCCAGCGACCCTCTCATAGCGAGGTTTCTCCGAGGTCTCCTTCTACTTAAACCACCTCTGCGCCCGCCAGCACCTGACTGGGATCTGAATGTGGTGTTACAGCGGATCACCTGTCCGCCTTTTGAACCTATGGCTACCTGTTCTCTCCGTTTTCTTTCTTGGAAAACTTTATTCCTGATAGCCCTCACTTCCGCTAGACGCGTGAGTGAATTGCAGGCCCTCGTGTCTGATCCCCCTTACACTCGGTTCTACAAAAATAGGGTAGTCCTACGGACTCACCCAAAGTTTCTTCCAAAAGTGGTCTCCCCTTTTCACATCAATCAGGAGGTGGTACTTCCGACCTTCTTTCCCAGGCCACACTCCAGCCGAGCTGAAATGGTCCTGCATACCCTGGACTGTAGAAGGGCGTTGAACTTCTACCTTGACCGTACGCGGGAGCACCGTAAAGCTGCTCAGCTTTTTGTGTCTTTTGACCCCAATAAATTGGGGCTCCCGGTCTCCAAGCGTACTCTGTCCATCTGGGTTGCTGACTGTATCGCTTGGGCTTATGGGGCAGCCGGACTCTCGTTAGAAAGTCCAGTCACGGCTCATTGTGTTCGGGCGAAGGCTACGTCAGTGGCTTACCTCCGCTCTGTTCCGTTGGCAGACATCTGCCGGGCCGCTACTTGGTCTTCGAGCCAGACTTTTGCGGTCCATTACTGCCTCGAGAGGGAGTCCCCGCAGGGACAGTGCTTTCGGACAGGCAGTTCTCCGAAATCTCTTTGAGGTTTGAGCAACTCCTAACCTCCATCCCGGATGGGGGCTACCGGTGGGTAATAATTCAGTGAAGATTCCTTCCTTCTGTACCGCTGAGCTAGAGGGAGCTCATTTTTGTGCTTAGGGTCTCCGGTAGCCTTAAGCTTGGGAGTCCCATATGTGAGGACTGACTTCCTGCTTGGTCCTGGAGAAAGCGTAGTTACTCACCTGTAACAGGTGTTCTCCAGGAGCAGCAGGAATCAGTCCTCACAACCCTCCCTCCTCCCCTTGGAGTTGCAATCATCTGCTTTAGTTTTTTTGCAAATTTTTATGCTGTCTTTTAGCTATGTCATCTGACTGGCTAAGATGGCACCCTTGGGCGGGAAGGGGACCGCGCATGCGCGCTGCAATTCCCAAAGGCTTTCTTTGAAAGCTGGGGAAAATTGCTCCGCGAGGGCTCCGTCGGCGCCGACGTCACCCATATGTGAGGACTGATTCCTGCTGCTCCTGGAGAACACCTGTTACAGGTGAGTAACTACGCTTTCTCCAGGGATAGCAGGAATCAGTCCTCACATCCCTCCCTCCTCTCCTTGGAGTTGCTGTACAATTTTTGCCATCTAATTTGTCGGCTCTACCTATGACTGAGTAAGATGGCACTGTTGGGCGGGAAGGGGATCACACATGCATGGTGGCATCTCAGAAAGGCTTTCTTTGAAAGCTGGGGAGATGCTTCTGTGGGGCTCTGTCGGCCCCAAAGTCACCCCATATATGAGGATTGATTCCTGCTGGCTCTGGAGAACACCTGTTACAGGTGAGCAACTATGCTTTATTGAACCTTGGTTTTATACAATACCAGAAAACAACATTCACATAACAGCAGCCACAGCAGTTTTTTATGTATACAGAAATAAATCCCTTTCCTTCCCCCTTCCCCGGGAAGGAATCTCAAGCAGCTAGAAAGTTCAGCAAAGTTTGCCATTTGTTGTGAAACCAATCCCCTTTCTGGCACTACAATGCCATAAGATGTTCCATTAACACCAAGTGGCTCAACTGTGTGCACCACTTTTCCAATCCTGGTGCTAAAGGCTGCTTCTCCAGGAACAAGTAGGAAGTCAGCCCTCGCATATGGGTGATGGCGCAGACGGAGCCCAGGGGAGCATTTCTCCAGCTTCAAAGAAAATCTTTGGAACATGCTACCATGCATGTATGGCCCCCTTCCTGCCCAAGGATGCCATCTTCTCAGTCTCTTTTTTTCCACAGAGCCCAACAGTTTCTCTGAAAAAATCCTTGGTACTTACCCTTAAAAGTTAGCTTTCCCAGTTTGTGTACCGGTTCCACTTCCTGCCTCAAGTCGGCGCTGTTCTCTGCCCCTTTTTCATTTTTTGATCAAGGCTGCCTCGACAGCATTTATACCATTTTTCACCCAGAGGTCATCGACCCTGTCCAGGTGCTCCATACCATGTCCCCTAGTGGGTTAAAAAAATGTGACCGCAGCTGTCAAACTATGTCAGTGACCGATACCCATGACTGCTGCCTGCACTTCCTGGGACCGGACCATGACAGCACCTCCTGTGACCTGTGCCAAGCCATGACGCCTAAGACCAACAAAAAGAGGTTGGAGTTGCAGGAAAAACCATTCCCCAGGTCCGACTCGGCCCCGGACTCCCCAACACTGAGCTCCAAGCCCAGCACTTCCCTCAAGGCCTGAGCAGCCCTCAGAGTCCTGTGGCAGTGACTCCTCTGAGAAGACCTCAGTCCTGGAGAAAAAGAAGAAAAAGTCCTTGAAGTCCACCGAGATTGCCGAGAAGCACTCTACCAAGGTCCTCAAGAAGGATTCCTTGGCTGGCGGAGACCATGCGAGGTTCTTTGAGACCATAATCCTCGTCAAGGATGCATTCACGAGAGTGCTGGCGCTGGGCCCGAGATCCTCAGTTCCCACACCGAAAGCTGCGGAGCCTTCTGGCTTAGAGACCAGAATGGCAGCCCTGGAGCTGAGTATCACTGCTATCCTGACTCTGCAGCAAGCAGTGATGGCTAGTTCATCCGCATCATCTGCCCCGACGGCCGGGCCCCCGACTGCAGGGGAGTCCCCGGTCATTGAGCCGAGCTCCGAGCACCATGAGCCTTGGGTAAGCTCTTGGCACTGGTCGAGGTCCCGGTCCCGTTCCCGTTCCTCGGGCATCCAGTCCTCCCCAGCTAGTTTCCATGACTCGGACCTCAGATCCTCTGGAGGCCGCCGTCCCCTTGCGCCAGCATTGAGGCAAAGATTCGCAGGCCGCCCACCAAAACTCACAGAATGGACAAGGAGGGCATTAATCAGAGATGCCACAAAGACACCAAGGATAACATTGAAGGAGCTGCAAAGATCCACAGTGGAGATGGGAGTATCTGTCCATAGGACCACTTTAAGCCATACACTCTACAGAGTGGGGCTTTATGGAAGAGTGGCCAGAAAAAAGCCATTGTTTACAGAAAGAAATACGAAAACATGTTTGGAGTTTGCACAACAGCATGGAAGAAGGTTCTCTGGTCAGTTGAGACGAAAATTGAACTTTTTGGCCATCATGGGAAATGGCATGTGTGGTGCAAACCCAACACTTCCCATCACCCCGAGAACACCATTCTCACAGTGAAATATGGTGGTGGCAGCATCATGCTTAGGGGATGTTTTTTGGAAAACTGGTCAGGATTTGAAGGAACAATGGATGGCACTAAATACAGGGCAATTCTTGAGGAAAACCTGTTTCCGTCTGCCAGAGATTTGAGACTAGGATGAAGGTTCACCTTCAAGCAGGACAATGACCCTAAACATACTGCTAAAGCTTGTTTAAAGGGAAACATTTAAATGTCTTGGAATGGCCTATTCAAAGCCCAGACCTCAATCCAATTGAGAATCTGTGGCATTACTTGAAGATTGCTGTACACCAACGCAACCCATCTAACTTAAAGGAGTTGGAGCAGTTTTGCCTTAAGGAATGGGTGAAAATCCCAGTGACTAGATGTGCTAAGCTAATAGAGACATACCCAAGAGACTTTCAGCTGTAATTGCAGCAAAAGGTAGCTCTACATTGTATTGACATAGGGGGGTGAATACATATTCACACTTCTGCTTATAGTTTTTTTTGTCTTAATTATTGTTTGTGTCACAATAAAGATTATTTTGCACCTTTAAAGATGTAAGCATGTTGTGACTATCACATGGTGCTAACCCCCAAAACTGCATTTTAATTACAGGTTGTAATGCAACAAAATAGGAGAAACACAGAGGGGATAAATACTTTTCTTTTTTTTTTCCATTTTAAATTTTTATTAACCATTTCACAAAAGTTACAGATTTCTGCATTACCAACTTTGTACAGTTTCCATAACATTTACATTTGCTATCATGTAACGTCCCTTGCCCCTCCTGCTCCATCCCCTCTCCTTCCCCCCCTTCCCACCCTCCCTCCCCTCCCCCTCGCACACTGTAATCATCCAGTCTTCTCCCGCTCCACCCATCCAGTTATTGTATCATCTCACTTTTCAGCCAATCACCATTCAACCTTCCTATTCGCCTGTAACTATAGCCCCTCCATCCTTCTTCCGCTGCTCTCCCCCTCTCTCAGCCTTCCAGGATTCCAACCACTTACCCACTCTCTGCCATTGTTCCGCACATTTTCTCCCTTTCCCCCCTCCTCATCTCTGTGAATTGGTGCATCAAACCCATCTCTGATACCCTTCTAACAAATCCTGCCAATTGTGGAGCGCCCGACCCCACCCAGTGCTGTGCTATCTCGCAGCGGGCTGCGACAATACAGTGATGTAGCACTCCACAGTCCCTTTTTGGAATGTTGTCCTCTATTTGATTTAGTAAGCAGATCTCTGGTTTCCTTTGCAATCAATATCCTGTCATGTTATAAATCATATCTAAAATCGCTATCCAGTAAGCTTGTATGCACTCACACTTCCACCACATATGCAACCAATCCCCCTCTCTCATGACATCCCCTCCAACATTGGTCAGTGGCCCCCCGTCCAGCCCTCTTGTTACGTACTGGAGTCCAATACCAACGGAAAATGTGCATTATATGCATTTTCTTTTACCTGTGTGGCAATGGAAATACTTGCCACCATCTGTATTATCTTGTCCCATTCATCATTCCAGCACTCCCCCAAATCTTCCTACCCCAATTTACCCTCCCCTCCCTCCATTAAGCCTTTGTAAATCCTGGACAAAACTCCTTTTTGCCCTATGGTCTCTGTGCTGAGCGCCTCAAACCATCCCCTATTCTCCCAGAGATCCTTCCACACCCTCTGTTGTTGCACAAAATGGCTCAACTGTAAGTATGCATAATAATCACTGTCTCGCAATCTATATAAGTCCTTCACGCCCTCATACTCTAGAATGCCCTCCTTACTCACTATTTGAGAGATGTGTGTTAACCCCGCCTGTGCCCATCTGCGCAGACTATGTACGCCTGGTCTGGTCCCTGTCCCTCCTCAAAACAAGCCTCCAATGTCATGCCCTGAGTATATCTTTTGTCTTGCACTAATCGTTTTCTGTTTTGTTTCCACACGAGCAAACTATGCATTATGAAGGGATTTGGGCGTACCTGTTCTGGAATATGACCCCCCCCCTCCACACTAGTTGTACCAGGCTCTCGCCCCTTGTAGAATCTTCTTTCATTTGTACCCACTGTTTCTGTGTTCCTCGGTGCCACTCATATATTGTTTTCAGTTGCACTGCCTCATAGTATTTCCTAAAATTAGGCACCCCTAACCCTCCCTCTCCTTTAGCTCTTTGCATTACAACCCTAGCTACTCTCGCCCGTCTTTTCTGCCAGATGAATCGGTCAACAAGTCGCTGTAACTGTTTTAGCTTACTTGGCGGCACCTTTATTGGTAGCGTCTGGAACATAAATAGAAATTGTGGCAAGAGCATCATAAAGAAATTGTGGCAATTCTTCCAAACCATGAGAGCTAACCCCGCCCCCACCCATCTAATAAGCTCTCTACCTGCCCAAATAACTTTTGATAATTCAGCTTATATAGTGCTTCTATCCTATTACTTATGTGAATTTCAAGATATCTAATACTTTCTTTTGCCCACTTAAATGGATATTTCTCTTGTAGAATTCTCTGTGTCCCCGTGTACTGTTAAATTTAGAATTTCTGACTTGGTCCAATTGATAGTGAGACCCGATAGTTTGCCAAATTCTTCCAATTCCCACATTAAAATTGGGATAGAAAAAAGAGGCTTGTCCACACTCAAGATTATATCATCAGCAAATAATGATAGTTTGTATTCTCCCCGCCCCACTTTTATTCCCCATATATCGACCCTCTCCTGCACCCGCTCTGCAAACGGTTCCAGGGAAATAGCGAAAATCAGCAGCGACAGTGGGCAACCCTGTCGCGTTCCCCTCCCCTGCCCAAAGAACTCAGAATATCCCCCGTTTACCTAACACAAGCTTTCGGGTTCCGATATAGCACTTTTACCCAGTTTATGAATTCAGCCCCCAGACCCATTCATTCCATTACCTGAAAGAGAATGGCCAAGATATCTGGTCAAAAGCTTTTTCTGCATCCAGAAACAGCAATAAGTCCTCTTCCCTCTGGTGTTCCATTGACCAAATCATATTCAAGATCTTTCTTATTATCAGCTACTTGTCTCCCGGGAATAAATCCCGCCTGATCATGGTATATTAACTTCCCTATCAACTGGTTTAGTCGCGTAGCTAATATTTTAGCTAATAATTTGGCGTTGAGGTTGAGCAGCGAGATAGGGCGGTAAGAGGAACGCTCCTGTGGGCTCTTTCCCTCCTTATTTATTATGGATATTCCCACTCACCCCATAGTGTCCACTAATCCCCCTCCATCCCTTGGCAAATTGAAGAGCCGCACAAGCGGATCTGTTAATATCTTTCCAACCGCCTATAGAATCACACTGTAAGCCCATCTAACCCCGGTGACTTTTCAGCCTTTAATTGTTTGATTGCTCTCTGCATTTCTTCTGCTCTTAATGCCTTGTTTAATTCTTGTTGTTCCCTCTCATCCAGTTTTGACAACTTCAGTGAATTAAGATAACTCTGGATTCTCTCCCCCTGTGGGGAATCTCTTGCTTTATACAATCCCTGATAATATCCCCTAAATGCTTCCCTAATTTCCCTATCCTTGTATACCAGCCCCCTTCCCGCGTTCTGGATTTTCAGTATGTGAGATCGCAATTTCCTATGCTTCAATTTCTGCGCCATGTATCTCCCCGCCTTATTTCCTCCCTCAAAAAAGTCCTGTCTCAAAAGCTGCATTTCGTATCGTATCTTGGCAGCCTGCATTTCATTTAACTCTGCTCTCACTGCAAAGGGAGAATTTGAGAAAAAGCTTGCTGCGGAAGCAAAAACGCAAAAATAAAGTCTTTTTCAAGTACATTCGTAGCAAAAAACCTGTGAGAGAGTCAGTTGGTCCATTAGATGATAGAGGGGTTAAAGGGGCACTAAAAGGCGACAAGGCGATAGCGGAGAGACTGAATGAATTCTTTGCTTCGGTCTTTACTGAGGAAGATGTAGGGATGTTACCCATGACTGAAGTGGTATTTAAAGGTGCGGAAGAATTGAAGGAAATATCGATACATTGGGAAGATGTATTACAACTATTAGATAAATTGAAGAGTAGCAAATCACCTGGGCCGGATGGTATACATCCAAGGGTGTTGAAAGAATTGAAATATGAGATTGCATACCTGCTATTAGTAATCTGTGAACTTTCATTGAAATCATCTCTAATACCTGAAGATTGGAGGATCGCCAATGTAACGCCAATTTTTAAAAAAGGTTCCAGGGGTGAACTACCGGGAAACTACAGACTGGTGAGCCTGACGTCAGTACCGGGAAAAATGGTAGAAAACATCATAAAGAACAAAATTATTCAGCATGTAGATAGTCATGGCCTAATGGGAGACAGCAAACATGGCTTTAGACAAGGAAGATCTTGTCTTACTAATCTGTTATGTTTTTTTGAAGGTGTAAATAAACAGGTGGACAAAGGTGAGTCGGTTGATAGAGTGTATCTGGACTTAAAGAAAGCCTTTGACAAGGTCCCTCTTCAGAGATGTTTGGCAAAACTAAAGAGTCATGGGATAGGAGGCAATGTACTACTGTGGATCAGGAACTGGTTAAAAGATAGAAAGCAGAGGGTAGGGCTAAATGGCCAATTGTCCCAATGGAGAAAGGTGAATAGTGGTGTACCCCAGGGATCTGTGCTGGGTCCGCTGCTTTTTGACATATTCATAAATGACCTGGAAAGGGGAATAACGAGTGAGGTTATCAAATTTGCAGATGACACAAAACTATTTAAAGTTGTTAAAACCCAAGAGGATTGTGGAAAATTGCAAGAGGATCTTGATAAATTGGAAGACTGGACATCAAAATGGCAGATGAAATTTAATGTGGACAAGTGCAAAGTTATGCACCTAGGGAGGAACAACCCAAACTATGGTTACACGATGCAAGGTTCCACATTAGGAACTACCACCCAGGAAAAAGATTTAGGCGTCATTGTGGATAACATGTTAAAATCCTCGGCCCAGTGTGCAGTGGTGGCCAAGAGAGCAAATAGAATGCTAGATATCATAAGGAAAGGAATGGAAAATAAAGCAAAAGATATTATAATGCCTCTATATCATTCCATGGTGAGACCGCACCTTGAATATTGTGTGCAATTCTGATCGCCGTATCTTAAAAAGGATATAGCGTTATTAGAAAAGGTTCAGAGAAGAGCCACCAAAATGGTAAAGGGGATGGAAGGATACTCCTATGAAGAAAGGCTTAAAGGATTAGGGCTCTTTAACCTGGAAAAGAGACGGCTGAGGGGAGATATGATAGAAGTCTATAAATTAATGAACGGAGTAGAATGGGTAAACATAGATCGATTGTTTACGTTATCAGAATATAAAAAGACTAGGGGACATGCAGTGAAGCTACAGGGTAAACTATTTAAGACTAATAAAAGAAAATATTTTTTTCACTCAGCGTGTAATCAAACTCTGGAATTTGTTACCGGAGGATGTAGTAAAGGCTGTTAGTGTAGCTGGGTTTACAAAAGGTTTGGAAAAGTTCCTGGAGGAAAGATCCATAGACTATTATTAAAAAGGGACCCAGGATATCAATGCTTGACCCAGTACAAGCATTGTGGAACCTGTGTCTTTTGGGGAAACTGCTAGGTGCGTATGACCAAGATTGGCCACTGTTGGAAACAGGATACTGGGCTTGATGGACCTTGGTCTGACCCAGTATGGCATATCTTATGTTCTAGTACCTGACCTCTCTAGGCCCCTGATTGATCGTGCGCATTTACCTCTTCCAGCTCCACCAACTTTGCTCTCAATTCCTTCTCTTTCCCCTCCCTTGCCCTCTTTTTTCGCACCCCCCATTTAAGTAGTACTCCTCTCACCACTGCCTTATACCCGTCCCATGCCCCTCCCCATACTATCTCCCCATTATCATTCCATTTAAAATATTCCTTGGTTTCCTGCTCTATTTCCTCTTACCTTCTCATTCTCCAATAAGGATTCATTAAGTCTCCAGAACTGTTTACCTTTCCCCTCCTCCTCTAGTGCCAATTGAACCTGCACAGGCGCATGGTCTGACCAAGTAATCGCATCCATATCTGCCCCCTTAATCCTTCCCCCCCATCTCCCTCGAAACCCATATAGCATCTATTCTAGAGCATGATCCATGTACTGGTGAAAAGTACGAAAATTGCCGCTTCCCTGGATGGTGGAGTTTCCACGCATCAATCAAACAATTTTGTGCAACAAAACTACGATACCTCCTCCTATCCACCTTCTTACCCTCTCTTTTTCCGGTGGTATCTCTTGCGGGGCTCCAAGTTAAATTGAAATCACCTCCACATATTAATTTTCCCTCCCCCAATTTCCCCACCTCCTCGCTAAGTTTTGTCCAGAATTCACTTTGTGCTCCTGTTGGTGCATATACATTTTCTATACAAAACCGTTCAGTTCCCACCTTGAGTCGCATTAACACATACCTCCCCTCTTTATCCCTTACCACAGTATGCAATAACATCTTCAACTTGTTATCAATCAAAGTAGCCACCCCTCCTTTTTTTCTTTTGCACAGTGTTAGAAGCATGTACACAAACTTCATATTCCCTTGGATTCACCAGGTATTTTGTCGCTCTTGTGAAATGCATTTCTTGTATTAGCACTACCGCTGCCTTTTGGCATGATATTTCTTTATACAGTTTCTGTCGTTTAAATGGTGAATTAAGCCCTTTTAGATTTAATGATACTATTATCAACTCACCTTTAATATTTCCCCCCCCCCCCAGTCTCCCTTAGCGTTTGTTCCCCCTCTACGGCTCCTCCCTTCCCCCCTCCACCACCTAAACTAATTCCCCCACTTTATCCCCTGCCCCCTTCCCCCCTTCCCCCCTCCCTCCCACCCTACCCCTCTTCCCCTTCTCCCTCCCACCCTACCCCTCTTCCCCTTCTCCTGCCTCCACCTGGTAGACCTGACTTACAGTAGTGGTGACTACCAAGCAGATATCTGTCTGCTGCCGACCCCCTCTACCTCCTCCCCCCTCCTTCTCTACCCCTTCTACATCTTCCCTTCCCCCTCCCTCCCCTGTCTTGTTCCTCTAGCTCTCCCCCTCCTTCCAGTGCTACCTTCCCCCCTGTCCCTTAGGACCCTCTTCCCTAGCCCCACCTTCCCCGGCCCCTTCCCCTGTAATATAAATATACTCGTAACCTCCTCCCTCTCCTCGCCTCGCTCCCCCCTCCACTTCTGCTCTTCGCCTTCCCCTACCCTATCTCCTCCCCTCCCTTCCCCCGTCTTGTACCCTAGTCCCTTGCCTTCACCCCCTCCCTATTCTTAAACATTCTCCCCTTACACCTCACATGAAAGGTTTGTAAGATATCTCAATAACCTCAACGTCCAACAACTCAGTCCCAGTATGGTTTCTTCTTGGATACTGCTCGCCAGAATCTGCCACGTCAGCCAGTGCCCTTCGCCACCGCTCTCCCTCCTGGACTGCCTTTGGTGACTCTCGCCAACCTCCGTCTCTCCGCTGGTATTCTTTGCCACCTCAAGCTGTCTGCCCTCGATGTGGAAGGTAGAGTAGTATTAATTCTGGTTTGTCCTTCTATTCCATCCATCTTTTTTCGTACCCCCAAATCTTCTTTAATCCCAAATCATTTAACGCCCTCCAGGCCTCCTCGCTGGTCGTCACCCGTTTCGACACTCCCTTCACTGTAAGAAGGAGGCCAAAGGGATACAACCACTTATGTCGCAAAGCTTCTCTCCTCAAGAATGCTGTCACCTTTTTCATTTCCCTCCTGCATTGCAACGTACCTCTGGATAGTTCTTGAAACAATTCCAAGTCGTGCTTCTCCCATTTGAAATGTCTTAAGTTTCTGGCCGCCCTCAAGATACGCTCTTTAGTTTTGAAAGAGCTCAGACACACCACAATATCTCGGGGTCTATTATCCCTTATAGGCCCCAATCCTCTGTGAGCTTGTTCACTTGTAGAGGCTTGCCGCCCTCTCCCTCCTCCAAATCTGCTTTTTGCAACAGGGATCCAAACACTTTAGTAATCACCTCCTCACAGTTCTTGTATTTTGGGTCCTCTGGAACCCCTTGGACCCTGATATTACATCTTCTGGAGCGGTCTTCCAAGTCCTCTGCTTTCATTTTCAAGTCCTCTTGATCCCGCTTGACTTCTTCCCATCCTTTTTGTAGGGCTTCCAGTAGTTTTCCCTGTTGTTCCACCTGAGTCTGTGTGTCTTCTACCCGCGCTCCCAACTCCACCAGATCTTGTCTCAAGGATTGTAGGGTCTCCTTTAACTCAGTTTTGACCCACCAATTTCTTCCTTGAGCTCCTCCTTCAAGTCTATTAGCCATTTCAGGCAACATCATGGAGTTGAAACCCTGTTACTAGTTCTACTTAACAACCTCCTAAAGGGCCTTGAAAACAAAAAGAAAATGTATATTCTTGTATTCATTGACATCTCAGCTGCCTTTGATACAGTTAATCATGGGACCCTCATAAATAGGATAAAATCAATAGGAATAACAGGAACCCCACTAAAATGGTTCTCATCCTACATCTCAAATCGAACACAACAGGTTCAATTCAACGGAGAAAAAGCAGAATCTTTCTCACAAACACAGGGAATCCCCCAAGGCTCTGCTCTCTCAGCACTTCTGTTTAACATATATATGCAGCCACTATGCAAACTTTTCTCACGGCACGAAATTAATTACCACATCTATGCCGATGATATCATGCTATACACACAACTAGACACTAAAAACCCAGACTACAACCCACTGGAGACATGTATCGGAGAGATGCAAGACTGGTTACAACAAAGTAGCATGTCAATTAATCACAAAAAAACCGAAGTAATGTATATCTCCAAAGAACCGAATTTTGACCCTCCCACATCAATAACACTATGTAACAACACTTACCAAACAAAAAAAGAAATAAAGTATCTAGGAGTCACATTTGACTGTGACCTAAAGATGGAAAAACACCTCCGAAAGACCAACAGAGCAGTTTTCCACAAGCTTAGAGTGCTCCAACCCATTCGGAATATTATTGATCCCCAAGACTTCAGAACAGTGGCCCAAGCACTCATCATGCCACATTTTGACTACTGCAACGCCATCCTACAAGGTTTACCTAAAAAAACCCTAAACATATTACAAATGGCACAAAATGTAGCTGCCAGGGTCATAATGAAGAAAAATCTAAGTGACCACATCACACCAGTGCTAATTCAATTACACTGGCTACCCATAACAGCTCGCACAAAATACTAACAACCACCTTCAAACTCATCCACAACTTAGCACCTTCCTTCCTCAACAACCTAGTAAGATTGCAACCTCCTACCCGAAACAGAAGAACCCACAATTCCAACATCCTTCACACTCCAACAGATATAAGATCTGCCAAAACTAACACCAGCCACAGGGCTTTCTCATATGTGGCGCCAACACTGTGGAACCAACTCCCACCAGAACTACGAGCTAGCAATGACCTTCTAGACTTCAGAAAGAAACTCAAAACGCACATTTTCCAATCACATTTCAACCTGAACTAAACCCACAGATGGAGCAGCCCCTGACCACTGTGTCCAAGAAGATTATCCTGTATATATGTATTTATGTATATCTGTAAATGAACTCCCCCATAGCTAAGAAGTGTTAACTCTGTATGATGTGCTTTTCTGACAATCTGTATGTAAGCAAAATTTGTACCTGCCTTGATTCGACAGTCCAAGAAGATTATCCTGTATATATGTATTTATGTATATATGTAAATGAACTCCCCCATAGCTAAGAAGTGTTAACTCTGTATGATGTGCTTTTCTGACAATCTGTATGTAAACAAAATTTGTACCTGCCTTGATTCGGCAGTTTCACAATAGTAATCCTACCCGCTTCTGATCGCTGGAAGGAGCGGGCTACAAATGCTTGCTAAATAAATAAATAAAATAAATAAAATTTCTTGGTCATCCCAGCTACTTCGGGACTCCCAACAGCCTCTGTCTCCTCTTCCTGTTCGTTCCCACACTCAACCGCCCGTTTGCCTTCCTGCTCTCCCTCTTTCCCTCCTCGTGAGGATACATAAGATGATCTGAATTCCACCAGTTTTCTTTTAGCTGAGAGTCCACTTTTTGTTTTATTCATTTGCTCTCGTCGAGGTTTCTTTCGCTCCAGTACTGATCGATCCACTCCCCAGCCTCTGTACCTGGTTGCAAGCTCCTCTCTCTGGCCCTCCTGCCGCTGGCTCCTGCTGCACGTCCCCACGGGCCTCCGCTCTCAACTGCCACTGATCCTCCCGCTCAGGTTCCTCTCTGCTCCTGATCTGGCTGCGCTCCGGGTTCCAACACTGCGGTGGCCCTGCTGCTCGCCGGTTCCGACACCCTGGTCATTCCTCTGATGCTCCAACTCATTTGCAGCATTTCTCCGCCCGTCACTCACTCTGTATCACCGATCGGCGCTTCCCGGCGGGTTCGCTTACTTTCCGGCCTGATGCGTGTTCCCCCGATCCACCTCCTCACTCCATACAGCTTCTTTAAGGGAGTATTCCCTCTGCCCACTCTGCTGCCTTCTCGTGCACTGGAATCGCTGCTTTTATCTCCTTTCCCTAACACCCCTTTGTTTCTGCTATTCGGGGTTTTACCCCCTTTATTGCAGGCTTTGGCTGCGGAGCTCAAGTGCTACGCGGCCATGAGGTCCGATGACGTCACCCGAAGTCCGAGATAAATACTTTTGCAATGCACTGTACATTGTGGCATGAAGGGGGAAGGGAAGAAATACCCTGGAAACCATTTGACAATGGAAGTGAAATCCAGACCACACATTCAGACAGTACACCTAATAGTATGGGATGACATAAGAACATAAGACATGCCATACTGGGTCAGACCGAGGTCCATCAAGCCCAGTATCCTGTTTCCAACAGTGGCCAATCTAGGTCATACGTACCTAGCAATATCCCCAAAAGACACAGGTTCCACAATGCTTGTACTGGGTCAAGCATTGATATCCTGGGTCCCTTTTTAATAGTGGTTTATGGACCTTTCCTCCAGGAACTTGTCCAAACCTTTTTTAAACCCAGCTATACTAACAGCCCTTACTACATCCTCCGGTAACAGATTCCAGAGTTTGATTACACGTTGAGTGAAAAAATATTTTCTCTTATTTGTCTTAAATAGTTTACCCTGTAGCTTCATTACATGTCCCCTAGTCTTTCTATACTCTGATAGCGTAAACAATTGATCCACGTTTATCCGTTCCACTCCATTCATTAATTTATAGACCTCTATCATATCTCCCCTCAGCCGTCTCTTCTCCAGGCTAAAGAGCCCTAACCATCTTAGCCTCTCTTCATAGGAGTAGCCTTCCATCCCCTTCACCAAATTGGTGGCTCTTCTCTGTACTTTTTCTAATAACGCTATGTCCTTTTTAAGATACGGTGACCAGAATTGCACACAATATTCAAGGTGCGGTCGTACCATGGAGCGATACAGAGGCATTATAACATCCTTTGTTTTATTCTCCATCCCTTTCCTTATGATACCTAGCATTCTATTTGCTTTCTTGGCTGCCGCTGCACACTGGGCGGAGGGTTTTAACATGTTATCCACGATCCTAAATCTTTTTTCTGGGTGGTGGTTTCTAATGTGGAGCCTTCCATCGTGTAACTATAGTGTGGGTTGTTCTTTCCTAGGTGCATAACTTTGCACTTGTCCACATTAAATTTCATCTGCCATTTGGATGCCCAGTCTTCCAATTTATCTAGATCCTCCTGCAGTTTTCCACAATCCTCTTGGGTTTTAACAACTTTAAACAGTTTTGTGTCATCTGCAAATTTGATAACCTCAATAGTTATTCCCTTTTCCAGGTCATTTATGAATATGTCAAAAAGCAGCGGACCCAGTACAGATCCCTGGGGTACTCCACTATTCACCTTTTTCCATTGGGAATATTGGCCATTTAGCCCTACCCTCTGCTTTCTATCTTTTAACCAGTTCCCGATCCACAATAGTACACTGCCTCCTATCCCATGACTTTTTAGCTTCGCCAAAAGTCTCTGATGGGGGACTTTGTCAAAAGCTTTCTGAAAGTCCAGATACACTATATCAACCGACTCACCTTTGTCTACCTGTTTATGCACACCTTCAAAAAAACATATCAGATTAGTAAGACAAGATCTTCCTTGTCTAAAGCCATGTTGGCTGTCTCCCATTAGGCCATGACTATCTACATGCTGTGTAATTTTGTTCTTTATGATGGTTTCTACCATTTTCCCTGGTACTAACGTCAGGCTCACCGGTCTGTAATTTCCTGGGTCACCCCTGGAACCCTTTTTAAAAATTGGTGTTACGTTGGCGACCCTCCAATCTTCAGGTATTACAGATGATTTTAATGAAAGTTCACAGATTACCAATAGCAGGTCTGCAATCTCATATTTCAGTTCTTTCAACACTCTGGGATGTATACCATCCGGTCCAGGTGATTTGCTACTATTCAGTTTATCAAATAGTTGTAATATATCTTCCCGGTGTAGCGATATTTCTCTCAATTCCTCTGCAGTATCACCTTTAAATACCACTTCAGTCTTGGGTAACATCCCTACATCTTCCTCAGTAAAGACCGAAGCAAAGAATTCATTCAGTCTCTCTGCTATAGCCTTGTTTCCTCTTACTGCCCCTTTTACCCCTCTATCATCTAATGGTCCAATTGACTCTCTCACAGGCCTTTTGCTACGAATGTACTTGAAAAAGTCTTTATTTCGTGTTTTTGCTTCCGTAGCAAGTTTCTTCTCAAATTCCCGCTTTGCCTGCCTTATCAATGCTTTGCATTTAACTTGCCAGTGCTTGTGCTGTTTCCAGTTTTCATCATTTCGCTCTTTTTTCCATTTCCTGAAGGTTGCTTTTTTGGCAGCAACAGCCTCTCTGACCTCACCTTTAAACCATGCTGGCAGTTTTTTTGGACTTTTTTCCACTTTTCCTAATGCGTGGAATACAGCTGGTCTGGGCTTCGAGGATAGTATTTTTAAATAACACCCAAGCTTGCTGTAAGTCTTTAACCTTTGGAACCGCTCCTTTTAGTTTTTCCTAACTATATTCCTCATTCCATCATAGTCTCCCTTTTGAAAGTTAAAAGGTAGTACTGTGGATGCCTTTACTATCTGTCCTCCACTAATTAAATCAAACATGATCATACTATGATCACTATTGCCAAGTGGTCCCAACACCCTTATTTCTTGCACCAGATCTGGCGTTCCTCTAAGGACTAGGTCCAGTATGGCTTCCCCTCTGGTCGGTTCATGAACCAGCTGCTCCAAGAAGCAGTCATTTATTCCATCTAGAAACTTTATCTCTTTAGCTTGTCCTGCTGTGACACTGACCCAGTCGATACCGGGGTAATTGAAATCACCCATTATTACTACTCTGTTGTGACTTTTGTTAGCTTCCTTGATTTCTTTGAGCATTTCATCATCCATTTGTTCATTCTGGCCAGGCGGTCGATAGTATACTCCAACTGCCATCACCTTCCCCATCATAAATGGAATTTCAATCCATAGAGATTCTACAGCAAATTTTGTTCCCTGCAAAACTTTAATCCTTTCTGACTCAATGCCCTCTCTAACATAGAGCGCAACCCCTCCACCAGTTTGATCAGCTCTATCATTACGATATAGTGTGTATCCAGGTATCACAGTGTCCCACTGGTTATCCTCCTTCCACCATGTCTCTGAGAGTGCAATCATATCTAACCTCTCATTTAGTGCTATATATTCTAACTCTCCCATCTTATTGTTTAGACTTCTAGCATTGGCATACAAGCATTTTAGAGACTGCATTTTATTCATATTAATCTGGCTATTGGTAGGCAGGGTTAATTTGGAATCTTTATGCTCTGTCTGCTCCTTACTCAAGGGCATTCGGGCTACTATACTCCCTTTTGGAACCTCACTGCTTTTGGTAGTATCCTTCAAGGATACTTTTGTCCGAACCATGCACTCCTGGGTGACTGTCGGCTTTCCCCTAATTTCTAGTTTAAAAGCTTCTCTATCTCTTTTTTAAAGGTTAATGTCAGCAGTCTGGTCCCATCCTGATTAAGGTGAAGCCCATCCCTTCGGAAGAGCCCCCCCTTTCCCCAGAATGTTCCCCAGTTCCTAACAAATCCAAAACCCTCATCCTTGCACCATTGTCTCATCCACGCATTGAGACTCCGGAGCTCTGCCTGTCTTTTGGGTCCTGCACGTGGAACAGGAAGCATTTCGGAGAACGCTATCCTGGAAGTTCTGGATTTCAACTTCCTACCTAAAAAGCTTAAATTTAGCCTCCAGAACTTCCCTACCACATTTTCCTATGTCATTGGTACCAACATGTACCAAGACAGCAGACTCCTCCCCAGCACTATCTATGATCCTATCTAGGCGGTGCGTGAGGTCCGCTACCTTTGCACCAGGCAGGCATGTTACCAGGCGATCCTCACGTCCACCAACCACCCAGCTATCTACATTCCTAATGATTGAATCACCAACTATAACAGCTGTCCTGACCCTCCTCTCATGGGGACATGGCCCTGGAGAAACGTCCTCGGTGCGAGAGGGTTTTACATCACCTGGAGGACAGGTCCTAGTTACAGGATCACTTCCTGCCACACCAGGGTGATGCTCTCCTGTCACGTGACCTCTCTCCTCCATGGCAACAGGGATGCTGCCAGACTGGAGGTGGGTCTTCAGGACTATATCCCTGTAGGTCTCGTCCATGTACTTCTCTGTCTTTCTTACGTCTTCCAGGTCTGCTACTCTAGCCTCTAGAGAACGGACTCGTTCCCTGAGAGCAAAGAGTTCTTTGCACTTAGTGCATACGTAAGACCTCTCACCAACTGGGAGAAAATCATACATGTGACACTCAATGCAAAAGACCGGAGAACCCCCATCTCGTTGCTGGACTTCTGTCTGCATCTTAGTTTAAAGCTTGTGTTTAGGTCTTTTAAATTCTGTATATAATAAGGATTGGTGTGGATGCTTATACCAATAAAAGTGTATCTAATACCCCTAATACACATTGTGTACCTGAAGCTTAAGTAATTAATCTCAGGTCCTCTGTGTATGACTGATTTGGATAACGAGCTGCACCTGAGAGCAGCCCCTTTCCTCTAAGATGTGCAAGTACCTATAAAACTACAATTACCCCAGGGGTGGGTGGGTGCTGGGGAGGGAGGGAGGGAGATAAGTCCTATTAAAGAGGGCAGTTACAAGGTACCCTGTCCTGAACCCTCAGCAGGGGGGAAGGGGGTACCACACAAAGCCCAGTTAGTTGAGAGAGGCAAGGTAAGTTATAGCTGAGAAGGCTGAACTAGCACACCACTAAGACAAACAATAAATAATTAAATAAACAGTTAGACAAACAATAAATAATTAATAAACAGCTAGAACTCACAGCAAGGTGTCACAGGAGACAAATATCCACTTCTCTAGCAGAGCACTGTAAAAAGTACTGCTCTTCTCTGATCAGAGAAAAGCAGACTAAAACAGACTATGCACACGTGGAGGAAACAGGAAGAAGGCTACACAATACCTCAGCGGGGGGGGGGGGGAGGGGGAGGATTCACTCAGGCAGGCATGACATTGTGGCATTGGCAAGAGGGAGGCTAATGGAACCACAGAGGACTTACTCATCAGCATTGGGACAAACAAATTCATTGGTGGTATAATAAAAACCACAGGCACTACTCTATATGATATAAACAGAGAATTTTAAAATAGATTGTGAAACCAATCACAAATTAGAGCCTTGATAAATGAAATCAAAAAGATCTCAAAGCACTAATACTAAGTTTAACAAATAATATCTAAAAAGTGGGAGGGTGAGTGCACAAAGTAAATCATGAGCTGACAAACAATTTTGAATCAAAGTTTTGAATTAGCCCATGGTCATAAAAAGGTATCACTAAGATCCTAAAAACATATTCGATGATAAAAGGTAAAAAAACAGTAAAAGGTATTAAGAGTTTGTTTCTACTGCTTCGCGACACCTGACTATAAGTTTCAATTTAATCAAGCCGGACAACCAATCTGTAATTTTAATACAGCTTTATTATAATCAAGGTCTGCAAAAGCAAGTTAGTACTATAGGGTAGCAAATAAGTCTTAACACCTTCAAGGCAGTCCTGCTGAGCAGAGGCAATGTCACTCATCTGAGCTTCAGTTAGTATCTGCCTTCTTACTTCCTGTATACAGTTTCTAGAGCAGGCTCGAGTGACTAATAGTCAGCCATCCTCTTTGTTGTCTTTATTTTTCATGTTCCATTGTCTTGAACCAAGCGGGTGGATATAAATAAGGGGTGACTATCTAAACCCCTGATTTATATCCATCTGCCTGGTTCTCATGATGTTCTTGGTAGTTTTTACTCTGTTTTTAGTTTTCACTCCCTGTGGTTTATCGTTTTATTGGCATCACACTGTTTGTGCATCTGTTCTTCACTTCCTACTTAGCTGATTCTTCTTGACATATTGTGTGTCATGGTGTCCTGGCTTAAGCTTCAAGGAAGTGGGTGTGTTGCAAGTCTGTTCCAGCTCTGTTTCAGCTGACAAACTTAGTCTTTGCATGCTTCAGCTTATAAAATGGAGACAAGGGTGAGATTCATTTCTCCTCAAAAGGCAGCGAGATAAGTTACAGTTGAATGTGAGAATTTGGCAAAGCCAGCATAGCTTGGTTTTAAAAATGCCCAAACAGGAGATCCATTAGAGGATAATTGACTAATGTTGTGGGCAGAAATTCACAAACACAATATGAATAGCTGTTATTAAAGTGCTTTTTTATATACAATAATGTAATGACAACATGTTTGTAAGAAAGGGGGGTTTTGGGATATAAAGAGTCCTGTTGGTGCACGTACAAAATTAAAGAGGAGCGGACTAGCATTCAGTAGGGACGCATCTGAGCATGGAGTTGGTCCACATAGAGATGTTAAATTCAGCATTATCGTTGCTATTGTTACTGAATGTTGCCAATCTGTGTACACTTTTTATTATTCTTATTTGTTTTAGACTCTTAAAAAAAGGGCTAGGGGTCAATGAAGGGAAGAGACCACAAACCAACTGAGAGTTGCAATGAGCTTAGCTGAGATACATATTAGAGAAACTCATCTTAGGTAATGATGAAACTACAGCACCATCAATATATTTTGTATTAAAAAACATTCTAAAGCAGATAGTGAGGCTCAACAAAAGAAAGTGTAAGAGAAACTTGCCTGAACAATGTTCTGTAAATCGCGCAGTCTCGAAGTAGCGCCTAACAGAATGGCAGCCTGACCTGTGAACTATTTAAATGTTATTTCTGATGCCAAAGCACTTTAAGGTGAAACGGAACAAGCAAAGGAAAAGGGGTATAAAAAAGCTCCAGATAGTAGTATTGGGCAATCAGACCAATTTAAAAAGTATTAGTATTAATAACTAATTATGAAAAGACATTAAGGAAAACGTTAAAACAGCAAGGAAGAGAACATCGAGGATATTAGAAACCACCCGAGGTGAGAATGATGAGACATACTGGAAGAACCAAACCCTTACAAAAAATAAACTCTAATCTGATAAAACAGCAAGAAAGGCATATAGGAATAAAACATTAAAAACAAATGGGGACACTGAGAAATGAATAAGAACACCAATAAGAACCAATAAAAAAACAATGGTATGTAAAATATGATAAATACAAGGGGTGGGTAGGGGGAAAGGGAAAAGTGGGGTTATTTAAAATCTAAAGGGGAGGCCAAGATAAAAATAAAATAATATAAATTGATCTCCTAAAAAAGCGTAAAATCTTGGTCAAGATTAAGACCATTTGGTGTCATGGTATTGAGATAAAAAATATATATCTCTGTTCCACTCCGCTTCTCCAATCAGATCTCACAACTCGAAGTACAGTGAATTTAAGATCTGAGATAATGTGTTGAGTTTCTTCCCAATTAAGTACAAGGGGTTTGTCGCAAGCAACTCTGGTGTTCAACTATACGGGTGTGTACAGTGCTGTTCGTCTTTCCTATGTATAAAATATTGTAGGGGCAAACTATTATGTAGAGATGATGATCTGTTTCACAGAATAATCAGTTAAATATTTTTTTTTAAGTATTTTTATTTATAGGATTTTCTTAAATATGCAATGCACAAGAAATAAAGAAAATCAAACAAAGATAAAGCACCATATTCAAGGAAAAATGTAATCACCATTGAGTAAGTCCACATCGAGGGAGAAGGTGTTGATAATCATCATACACAAAAAAGAAAAGGAAAAAAGGAGTGTAGATAACACACCAAATCAGGGGAGCAAATTACAAATCCATCTCTACCCCACTGCTAATCCTTAACCTCTCTTTCAACCAGAAATTTCTATAACTGAAGAACATCAGTATTTATATAGGTCTGACCAACTAACTCAATAATACAAGAGATTTTTAAGAAATACGTAGTTCCCAAGCCCAACACTCATGATTTTAACTCCAGAAACTGCCGATGCCGAGTCTGAGAAGCTCGGCCAACATCCAGGACTATATAGTTTCTGACCACAAAATACCTCCTCTCTGTGTTTAAAAAAATAATGCAAAACCTTCAATTTACTAGACTCGGAACCAAATGCTACTACCAAAGTGTAGCATCTGGTTATATGTCTGCTGTGTCCTCAAGAAAAGCAGTTAAATTGTGGCCGTCCATCGGAAGTTATTTTGGCAGTGTATCACCGGAAGTAGATTGCCAGGCCTTTTTCTTCCGAGGCAATGGAGGGTTAAAGTGATTTGCCCAAGGTCACAGGAAATGCCAGGGAGAATTGAATCCTTGATCTTCTGGGTACTAGACAGTTGCTCGAAACACTAGGCTACTCTTCCAGTCCAACAAAACACTTTAAGTCACATAATGCATATGAGATATTTCTACATCATCCACCAGCTTCAATACCTCACGAAGATATTTCTTTACAAGAATTTCCGGAGAAAGCAAGTGGATGATGGGAAAATTTAAAAATTGGAGATTATTTACCCGTGCTTGGTTTTCAAGCACCTCAAGCCGATAAGATGTACTCAAACAATCTTTCATTAAGATTTCATTATTTCCAAGGCATGGCTTTAACCTGGGACAGTATCTGGGCAACAAATTATCTAAAGAAACCAACTGATTATCTATGGCTTGCCTTTTATCTACCACATCATATGCTAATTTACACAGCGAGGAAATAGTACAGGATAAACAAACATCTGTATTTTGTATAGCATCCTGTAAGTCACTTAACCCTCCATTGCCCTTGTTCCTTGTAAATATTAGTGTATGTCTCGTATCTCCTCGTGTTAAATGTATCCCCCAATTGTGTTGTGACCACTTTGATTAAAGGATAAGGTGGTATACAAAACTGTCTAAATAAATAAATTGAGTCATTTCCCCAAACCGAGGGAGCAACAACAGTCACCCCAGAGCGGACACGACCCACCATCTAGCAACATAGAAGAAAGAGCAGGCAAGGGAATTGAAGAAGGGGACCAGGAATCAGGGCTAAAAGAGACCCCCTCCAGTGACAGGATACAGGCAGTTGAGAAGTCAAATGCCTATTCATGGGGCCCACTGCCTTTCCTGGCTGCACCATCACATCACCTTTGGTGCTGCCTGTGTTCTTCCTTTTCTCTATGAGTGACCATCAATGGCACTGACTCCCCTGGTATGCTCAGGAGCGCTGAAGGGGTGCCAAAGGGGCGTGTCCAGCCCCTTGCGTAGCACCCCTTCAGTTGCGACCCATAGGCCACGACACGCAGCCACGTGTAGCAGCTGCGGTGCTTTGTAGCGCAAGAAGAGTGTACTCCCAGTCCAGGCTGCCCTCCTGATGCCTGCTCGCTAAAGTCGGCAGGGAAACACCTCAGCCACACACCCAAGTGCTGCTCCAGGAATGGTGTCAGGCCGCAGACAAGCTCCCCACGCTGCCAACAACTCCTCCCAGTTAAAAATACTTTTTGAGTAGTGAGAGGATGAGTGAAACAGTCTCTAGTGACCAAGGCTTGGTCACACACTGAACAATGTCCACATTTGAAGGGGCCAATCATTTTCCTAAGAGGAGAAGGGACAGAGGGCAGAAGGAACCAAAAAATTAGTAAAATTAGAAATCCTTTTGTGTGCCTCTACCTACTTATTCTCCAGGACCAAGCAGGAAGTCAGTCCTCACATATGGGTGTCATCGGCGCCGATGAAGCCCCAGCGGAGCATTTCCCCAGCTTTCTATGAAAGCCTTTGGGAATGCAGGCACGCATGCGCGGTTCCCTTCCCGCCTAAAGGTGCCATCTTACCTCAGTCTCTTTTTTTTTTCCGAGAAGCCCACCGGACGTGTGTCCTGTCATCCCGGATAAAAGTTGATTTTTTTCGGCGATACTCGCTGTTTTTTCTCCCGGTTCGACGCCGGTTTCCCCTCCCGCCGGGTTTGGTACACCGGTATCGAGCCCGATTCTTCTTTTTCGGTTTTTGCCCTTCGTGGCTGGCGTTCGCGCCCTTTTTTGCTTTTTCCCTGGAAGGCCGGTCCTTTGACCTCGTGGGGACACTTTTCTCCCCGATGGCTTCCAGCGGTTTCAAGAAGTGTGATCGGTGTAAGAAATTAATGTCTCTCACCGACACACACGACTGCTGCCTTGGTCCTGATCACGACCCTAAGTCGTGTGGGCCATGTGGAAAAATGTCTTCCAAGGCACTCCGAAGTCGTCAGCAGCAGAATGAAAGGCTTTTCTCAGACTCAGCCTCCGGCCAGGCCCGGACCTCGTCTGAGGCCTCGACATCTCGGGATTCGGATCCCAAGCGCCGTCGGAGTTCCTCGGACAGGGGGTCCCCCGACCGGGATCGCAAGAGGAAGAAGCGGTTTGTGAGGGCGTGGTCGAAGGAGGTCCCTGGCTCCTCGAGGGCCAGGTCTAAGACCCCTGACCGTCGCCCCGGGCCCGTGGACCAAGAGAAGTCTGCCAAAGTTCCTCGCGTGGAGCCGGAGTCTGCTGGACGCGTAAGCCCTGTAGTCCTCGAGGACTCTCCTTCCAGGGAGCCGACGTCAGGCCCGGTGCCGCTGGGGCCCGAGTCGGTGGCTGCTGCGTCTCCCGAGCTGAATCTCAGGATGACAGCCTTGGAGAGCAGATTGTCTGCCTTCATGGAGCAGCAGCGGGCACTGATGGCCAGCCTGTCTGGCACATCTGCCCGGACCACCAGGACATCGACTTCGAAGTCGACCCCGGAGACCGAGCCGATACTCGAGTCCATCAGGACTCGAAGTCGACCTCGGTCGCGGTCTCCCTCGACCTCCCGCTCGGGACCGAGGGCGTCGACGCCGGTGCCTCCGGCATCGGGGCGGGTGCTCCAGGGCCCCGCGGGGTCGGACCCTGACTCCTCGTCGGACGAGTCCGCTTGGGAGATGGAGGATGAGGAGTCCTCCGATACGTTCAAGACTCAGTGCGTCCCGTCGGACTCACCGCAGTCTGAACCCCGGAGTAGATCCCCTCCGGAGGATACTCGGTTCTCGGAGTTCGTCCGGGATATAGCCACTGCCTTGGCTATTCCGGCGGACCCCGAGGAAGAGCCTCGAGCTGAAGAGCTCGAGGCCCTACAGTATGACTCTCCTCCGAAGGAGGCCTTTACTGTCCCGGTTCCTCCGATGCTGGAACGGCTCCTCTTCCGGATGTGGGAGGCACTGGCCTCGGCGCCGGTTTTAAGCAAGTGAGTCGACTCGATCTGTCGACTCAGGAAGAGCCCTGGCTTTCAGAAAGCACAGCTACCACACCATTCCATGGTTGTGGAATCGGCCATGCATCGTCTGAAGAACCAGAAGATGCACTCTGCGGTGCCCCCCGGCAGGGAGGCCCGGAATCTCGATGGCGTCGGTAGAAAGTTCTTCCAGGGCTCGATGCTTGCTTGCCGTGTCCAGTCTTACCAGCTGTACATGGGCATGTACTTGCGGGACCTGGCCAAGGAGTTGGCCGGGTTCTCTGCTGGACTCTCCGGGGAACCCTTGCAGAGATTCAAGTCCTTGTCCTCGGGGATTCGGGACTGCTTGAAGTTTATGTCCCGCGCCGCCTACGATGGCTTCGAGGCTTCGGCCCGAGTTGCGGCAGCTGGCATCGCGGCTCGACGCCAGGCATGGCTGCAGTCATCGCACCTCGAGCCATGGGTTCAGGACAAGTTGGTCGATGTTCCTTGCCGAGGTGAAAACATTTTTGGCAAGCCCATGACCGAGAAGACCGCCCAGCTCGAAACAGAACACCTTACACAGACAAGGCTGTCTAGGAAGATCTCTGCCCCTTCTCATAAAAAGAAAGGGCGCGGGTAAAAAGCCCTTTTACCCGAGGAAGGGCACTGCCTACAAACAGTACCCTCAATATCAGGCTGCCCAAGCTGCACCCCAGGGTCAGCAAGCCAAGGGGCAGGGTAATTGGCCCCGTAGGCAGAGGACCCCCAAGCCTCCAGCCCCTGCTCCCACTCAGCAGGGTGGGGTTTTTTGACTCCTTGAGCGTAGCCTCTCCATCCCTGCTCTCCCAACCCTGCACCGGATGTCGCCTCGCCCTCTTTGCCCACCAGTGGCCCCTCATCACCGGGGACTGTTGGGTGTTGGACATAGTCCAAAGGGACTATGCACTACATTTTCACCAACTGCCTCCACCATACTTTCCATGGGAGCCTCCAAGGCCTTCCCTGCACACAGACCTTCTCCTTCAGGAACTTCAAGGTCTGTTGGTGGACAGGGCGGTGGAGCCTGTGCCTCCCCACTTGCAAGGTCACGGATTCTGCTCCAGGCATTTCCTGGTGCCCAAAAGAACCGGTGGCCTTCGACCCATTCTGGACCTCAGGAACCTCAACAAGTTCCTAGAGAAAGAAAAGTTCAAGATGCTTACTCTTGGAACACTTCTGCCCTACCTCCAGCAGGGAGATTGGCTATGCTCCTTAGATCTAAAGGATGCGTACACTCACATCCTCATTCATCCAGAACACAGAAAGTACCTCAGGTTCCTTTTGGGAGGAAACCATTATCAATACAGAGTTTGTGATAAGGAAGCTTATCATAGCTCAGGTAGGAGCTATAGAAAAGATGATGTGACTCTGAACAAGCAACCTGTCAGTTCTGGTAGAAGCAAGAAAAGAGAGTTTTCACATAAAAGACTACCAGTCCCAGAATGCACCAGGTTTCCAGCAGCCATGAGAGGGGCTGAAGTGAGAAAACGTGTGTGCAATCAAGAGAGCTATGAGGTAATCCCTAAGCACTCATCTCAAAGGGCAGGGCCTGATTCAACACAGCTGTGCTGTGTTAGGGAGGAGCACACATTAGGACAGAATAAGAATAGAGCTTATTCTTCAGATAACAGCTACAGAAAAAGCTTCAGCTACAGAGACAGCAACGGCTACAAGCTCCAGCCCAGCTACAGGTTTAAGCATCACCTGGAGAAACAGAAGCCAAGCCAAGCGGATAGAGAAAGAAGGAAACTCTCTGGAAGGAAGAGAAGAAAGCCCATTGGATGGTCTGGGAGAGTCCAAGGCAGTACCCATACTGGGAGGTATTCCAAGTGCCAGCAGAGACCATTGGACTGGAGTCAGCCAGAGGAATGGAAGGGCAGAGATAGGAATCACCAGTGGCTACCTGGGAGAGAGAAGACTACACGTGGAAGGGACTTTCAGACCTATGCCAAAAGGTATGTGAGGGAAGATCCAGTGTCCAGGGATCAAGATTGGAAGGCTGGACATCAGAACTGGATTACATACTGGCCAGGATATACAGAGAGGAATTATGATAGCAGGAGAGGCTCAGATATGAACACTGATCCAGACCCTATCTATAATAGTGAATGGCAGCAAGGGAATAAGCATTCTCATGATAGTGCCTTATGGAAAGACTCGTCTGTGCCAATGTATGATAGTGACCCTATGCTGACTGATGAAGGGGGAGATACAGCAGATGAAACTATTCATTACATGGACTGTTCTCTATCTAAATGCTATTGCTAGCTTTCTGTGAGCAAACACCTCAGCCATCACAAAGAAACCTAACTTTGTTCTTTATTTCCACTGCAAACAGCTCTTAAAGCAGGATTTGGGTTCACACAGTAGCAGCCAGCCAGCTAAAGGGTTTCAGCTGGTCAATTGATAGTAATTAAAGCTGCACCTGATTGTGTGTGTGAGCAAGGGAGAATCACTGCTGGGATCTGCGTGGAAAATAAGCAGAAGTTAACCTAACAAGCAAAGTTTATTCATTTCTTTGTGCCTTTTTATTTGGTAATTATTTGCTAAGAAAACATTAGCTAATTGCCTGACAAGCTGAAGGTTGTTTTCTGATTTGCTTTGTGACTTTATGTTATCCATTTAAACACTGCAAGCAAGTTACCTCATTTATATTGCTAACAAGCATACTTGTGCTGGGTGAATTAAACCCCATCAATAAAAGAAGTATTTTATTGGCCTTACCTCTGGTTTCACAACTCAATTATTGTCTTCAGCTGTGTTTGGGAGTGAATGAACTACATTACCCACAATACCTTGCAAGAATCATATGAATATATGCATCGTCAAGACCCTCACCTCCGCTCCCAGGGTCTTTACCAAATGCCTGGCAGTGGTGGCGGCCTACCTGAAAAATCAGGGAGTCTTTGTCTTCCCCTATCTGGACGACTGGCTCATCAGGGGTCAGACATGCCAGGAGGCCAGACAAGCCACCCTCAGAACTATTGCTCGTCTTCAAAGCCTGGGGTTTGTAATAAACTTCGCAAAGTCCACTTTGCTCCCCTCCCAGAACTTGGAGTTCATAGGAGCACGGCTGGACTCTCTCCTGGCAAAGGCTTTCTTGCCAGAAGACAGAGCACAAAGATTGATAGCCTTGGCAAACCAGTTTCTCAACAGGTCACTAGTCTCCGCCAGACTCTGCCTGAGGCTTCTCGGCCACATGGCCTCGACAGTACATGTGACCCCCAATGCCAGGCTCCATATGAGGCCTGCACAGTGGTGCCTTCGGACTCAGTGGTCACAGGCCACAGGCAGCCTCAGGGACAGGATAAGGGTGTTCAGACAATTTCTGAACTCCCTCAGCTGGTGGCTACACCCACCCAATCTACTAAAGGGGGTGCCTTTTCAGATTCCTGGGTACACGGTGGTACTGACCACCGACGCCTCCCTGCAGGGCTGGGGAGCTTCATTGTCTAGACAAGTGCACCCAGGGCCTGTGGTCTTCTTGAGAGGCGTCTCAGCAGATCAAGCTCCTCGAACTCAGAGCTATTCGCTTAGCACTCAAAGCTTTCTCTCCTATCCTGGCTCATCAATCTGTCCTGGTTCAGACAGACATCCAGGTAGCCATGTTCTATGTGAACAAACAGGGCGGGATTGGGTCCAGACTCCTTTGTCGGGAGGCTCAGGACCTTTGTTCGTTTGCCCTCAAGCACAACATGCTCCTCAAGGCTGTGTACCTTCCAGGCCAGGACAACTACCTGGCCGACAGGTAAAGCAGGATTCTGCAGCCCCACGAGTGGCAGCTGCATCCTTCAGTAGTTCAGAAGATCTTCCTAAAATGGGGTCTCCCTTTGATAGATCTCTTTGCCAGCCCAATGAATAAGCAGCTGCCAAAGTTCTGCTCCAGACAACCGTATCCGCTGAGAATAGCAGCAGATGCTTTTCTGATTCCATGGTCTCAGAGCCTCCTGTATGCGTTTCCTCCCATGCCCTTGGTGGCCCGAACTCTCTTCAAAATTCTTCAGGACAAGGCCTCGGTCCTACAGGTGGCTCCCAGGTGGCCGAGACAGCCTTGGTTTCCACTTCTACTTCAACTGGCGGTGGATCCCCCACTGCCTCTGGCGTTGCAACCCGACCTTCTCTCACAGGAGCAGGGTTCCCTGCTGCACCCAAATCTCAACGCTCTCAATTTGATGGCATGGAGGCTGCAAGGGTAGTTTTGGCTCCCTGGGGCCTACCTCAGGAAGTTGAGAAGGTTGTCCTAGCCTCTAGGAAACAGTCCACTAGAAAAACCTATGCTCTCAAATGGAAAAGGTTTTCTGTGTGGTGTCAGCTACGTACAGAGGATCCTTTCTCCTGTACTGTGCCAGTAGTGCTTCAGTACTTACTGCACTTGTCCAATCAGGGACTTAAGTCCAATTCTGTTCGGGTCCACCTCTCAGCTCTAGCAGCTCATCACTCACTGGTGGAAGGACATTCTCTGTCGGTTCACCCCTTGGTGTCCCGCTTTCTCAGGGGCTTGCTTTTGCTCAAGCCTCCAATCCGTCCTCCTGCCCCTGAGTGGGAGTTGAATGTGGTCTTGCAGCAACTGACTCGCCCACCTTTTGAGCCAATGGCTACTTGTCCACTACGCTTCCTATCCTGGAAGACACTCTTCCTAATAGCCCTTACCTCGGCTAGGCGAGTGAGTGAGCTTCAGGCCCTGGTCTGTGATAGGCCTTACACCAGGATTTATAGGAACAGGGTAGTCCTCAGGACTCATCCAAAGTTCCTCCCAAAGGTTGTCTCCTCTTTCCATCTCAATCAGGAGGTGGTTCTTCCAACATTCTTCCCTAGGCCTCATGCAAGCCAGGTTGAAGCAGTCCTGCATACCCTGGACTGTAGGAGGGCCTTATCCTTCTACCTTGACCGTACGCAGGGGCATAGAAGGGCTACTCAGCTCTTCGTATCCTTTGACCCTAATAAGTTGGGGTTGGCTGTGTCCAAGCGTACCTTGTCCATCTGGGTGGCTGACTGTATCACCTGGGCTTACAAGGCGGCTGACCTTCCTTTGCAGGGTCGGGTCACGGCCCATCGTGTCAGGGCAATGGCTGCCTCAGTGGCTCATCTCCGCTCTGTGCCCTTGGTAGACATCTGCAGGGCTGCAACTTGGTCTTCAAGCCAGACTTTTGCGGTCCATTACTGTCTGGAGAGGGAGTAGGGACAGTGCTTTTGGCCAAGCAGTACTCCGGAATCTCTTTGAGGTTTAGGCAACTCCTGCCCTCTGTTGGGCTACCGGTGGAGGTTGTGTCCTTGAAAAGCCTTTCTTTGCTGCTGAGACTAGAGGGAGTTCTCTTGTTCAGCCTGGGTTCC
The DNA here is from genome assembly GCA_033557465.1 of Ichthyophis bannanicus. Lineage (NCBI taxonomy): Eukaryota > Metazoa > Chordata > Amphibia > Gymnophiona > Ichthyophiidae > Ichthyophis > Ichthyophis bannanicus. The sequence goes on along the minus strand of CM066032.1, from coordinate 909,834,901 downwards.
TCGGTAGCCCAGAGCTAGGGAGTCACCCATATGTGAGGACTGACTTCCTGCTTGGTCCTGGAGAAAGAGTAGTTACTCACCTGTAACAGGTGTTCTCCAGGAGCAGCAGGAATCAGTCCTCGCAACCCTCCCTCCTCCCCTTGGAGTTGCAGTTGTACATAGTTTATTTTTCATTTTTGTGTGCTGTTCTTAGCTATGTCATTTGACTGAGGTAAGATGGCACCTTTAGGCGGGAAGGGAACCGCGCATGCGTGCCTGCATTCCCAAAGGCTTTCATAGAAAGCTGGGGAAATGCTCCGCTGGGGCTTCATCGGCGCCGATGACACCCATATGTGAGGACTGATTCCTGCTTGGTCCTGGAGAACACCTGTTACAGGTGAGTAACTACTCTTTCTGGGATCGCTAGCCCTCCAACCGCCCTGGTGAAGCTCCTGCCCTATCTGGGCAGTGGGAGCCTTTCCCCCACACACTCCTGCCCTATCCGGGCAGTGGGAGCCCTCCCTCCACACACTCCTGCCCTATCCGGGCAGTGGGAGCCTTCCCTCCACACACTCCTGCCCTATCCGGGCAGTGGGAGCCCTCCCTCCACACACTCCTGCCCTATCCGGGCAGTGGGAGCCCTCCCTCCACACACTCCTGCCCAATCCGGGCAGTGGGAGCCCTCCCTCCACACACTCCTGCCCAATCCGGGCAGTGGGAGCCCTCCCTCCACACACTCCTGCCCAATCCGGGCAGTGGGAGGCTCACACGCACGCAGGCAGAACCGCATAAAAGCGGCGTCCCTACTTCGTGGGAGCCGCTGAGCATCGCTAGCCCTCCAACCGCCCTGGTGAAGCTCCTGCCCTATCCGGGCAGTGGGAGCCCTCCCTCCACACACTCCTGCCCTATCCGGGCAGTGGGAGCCTTCCCTCCACACACTCCTGCCCTATCCGGGCAGTGGGAGCCCTCCCTCCACACACTCCTGCCCTATCCGGGCAGTGGGAGCCCTCCCTCCACACACTCCTGCCCAATCCGGGCAGTGGGAGCCCTCCCTCCACACACTCCTGCCCAATCCGGGCAGTGGGAGCCCTCCCTCCACACACTCCTGCCCAATCCGGGCAGTGGGAGGCCTCCCTCCACACACTCCTGCCCAATCCGGGCAGTGGGAGGCTCACACGCACGCAGGCAGAACCGCATAAAAGCAGCGTCCCTACTTCGTGGGAGCCGCTGAGCATCGCTAGCCCTCCAACCGCCCTGGTGAAGCTCCTGCCCTATCCGGGCAGTGGGAGCCTTTCCCCCACACACTCCTGCCCTATCTGGGCAGTGGGAGCCCTCCCTCCACACACTCCTGCCCTATCCGGGCAGTGGGAGCCTTCCCTCCACACACTCCTGCCCTATCCAGGCAGTGGGAGCCCTCCCTCCACACACTCCTGCCCAATCCGGGCAGTGGGAGCCCTCCCTCCACACACTCCTGCCCAATCCGGGCAGTGGGAGCCCTCCCTCCACACACTCCTGCCCAATCCGGGCAGTGGGAGCCCTCCCTCCACACACTCCTGCCCAATACGGGCAGTGGGAGGCTCACACGCACGCAGGCAGAACCGCATAAAAGCGGCGTCCCTACTTCGTGGGAGCCGCTGAGCATCGCTAGCCCTCCAACCGCCCTGGTGAAGCTCCTGCCCTATCCGGGCAGTGGGAGCCTTTCCCCCACACACTCCTGCCCTATCCGGGCAGTGGGAGCCCTCCCTCCACACACTCCTGCCCTATCCGGGCAGTGGGAGCCTTCCCTCCACACACTCCTGCCCTATCCGGGCAGTGGGAGCCCTCCCTCCACACACTCCTGCCCAATCCAGGCAGTGGGAGCCCTCCCTCCACACACTCCTGCCCAATCCGGGCAGTGGGAGCCCTCCCTCCACACACTCCTGCCCAATCCGGGCAGTGGGAGCCCTCTCTCCACACACTCCTGCCCAATCCGGGCAGTGGGAGCCCTCCCTCCACACACTCCTGCCCAATCCGGGCAGTGGGAGCCCTCCCTCCACACACTCCTGCCCAATCCGGGCAGTGGGAGGCTCACACGCACGCAGGCAGAACCGCATAAAAGCGGCGTCCCTACAGGGCGCGCCCGCGCCTTGCGGGCCCGCGCCTGAGGGCCTCGCCAGAGGGCCCTTTGGCGGTGGCCCTTAGGCGGTGGAGATTAGGCGCAGCTGAAACATCATCCACTCAACCGCAACAAGGCTGCAAGTATCAAGAAGCCTGACTCACATGACCAAAACTCCGATAATGGACAGAAAACTAAAGTGCAACAATCAAATGACTGACGGCTTGAGCTCCCCAGGCCGGGTCTGAGCTCGCCGGTCCCGACCACCACGCTCCACGAGATTCCCATAGCTGGACCAAAATTCGACATCAAGAGCTTTCAACTACAACGATATCACCCAGGTAAACAATTACTGGACTTATCTACCTCCTGATGCAAAAGACCACTGTGCAACCCTGGCCTAACCCCCCCCAAGTAGGAGCCAACATACCTCTGTATATATAATGTGTAAACTCCCCACTGTCACAAGCCCTGTTCTCCTCAAGCCAGCTGTTACATTGTAAACCCCTACCAACTCTAAAGGCTACTACTGTTTATTTAGAGCTAAATGAAACAAAGTATCTCTAACCAGCAAGTTGTTACATTTCAATGCAGTAACCCAATAACCTTCTTACAATAACCTTAAGACTGTATCGCACAATACTGTATCTGTTTATACTGAATGATAGGTAACGATAGGACTGTATCGCACAATACTGTATCTGTTTATACTGAGTGATAAGGAACGTTAGGACTGTATCCCTATTTTGTTAAAGTAATAAGAAACGCTGTACCCCAACCCATCTATCCCTGCTAGACTGTTGGTACCCAACAACTATCTTGCCGGCCTACACTAACTCATCTCTAGGCCAGCTGCCTTGACTTCACCCCACACTGCGCCACTCGAATCCAAAATCCAAGTATTTCTGGCAGACATAAAATGGAGCCTGCTCACACCTTCCTGATTTTGTGCATGTGTATACTAACATCTTCATATGGAACCATCCCACACTCACAATACTGCATTCCTCTACTATATACACCAATCTACCTTCTCCACCCCCCCCCCCTCCATTACCCATCCTGCATCAATACAACTTAAATCCTATCACCACCACACAAACACCAAGTAAATTACCCCAACGACACACCCATATCAAAGGGAACAAATCTCAAAAACACCCTAAAACCAAAGCAAAGAACACTATTGGATCTCAAATACAACTCACACGAACCACACACCAAGAACATCACACATGTAACATTATCCTTATTAATGCTAGGTCAATAAGGAATAAAACGCATATTATCCACAACATTCTAACTGACGAACAACCAGATATCCTATGCATAACAGAAACATGGCTCACTGACTCAGACTCTGCAACAATGAACCAAATACAGAAGCCCGGATACCAACTATACAACTGCCCACGCATCAACAGAAGAGGAGGCGGAGTCCTTATAGCAGCCAAAACCAGCCTTCAACTCACAACCACATCTACGGTCACAAATCCAGATCTTGACCTACTTAAAGTCGAGAGCATGGCATTATCCATCTGCCTAATCTATCGACCTCCCTCACCACAGCACGAAACACTAGCCACAGCACTAGAAACCATCACATCCACACAAAGCAAAAAATTCCAGATCATCCTCGGAGATTTGAACCTAGCATCAATTCCTCCGTCCCACACGGACTCCTTCTATGAAGCCATCGACCAATTGGGTTTCCAACAAATAATAAGCAACCCCACACACGATAGAAGAAACATCCTAGATATGATTTTCATACCCAGAAATCCACAACAAAGCAATGAACCACCTATAATAAACATAACTCAAGTACCATGGTCAGACCACCACCAAATCAACTGTAAACTTAAACTACAGTGCCAACCCAAAAACTCAAAGGAGATGAGAATGACCAACCCCATTAGGAAATTCAGCAAACTCAACGAGGAACACCTCATAAGCACCATTGCATCCCACATAAACCTAGATTCCACAGACCTAGACGAACTAACTAACAGATGGAACACACACATCCAAAATACATCTAACCCAACTCTGAAATACACATCAAACCCACATAAGATCAACTCGGAACCCTGGTACACAGGAACTCTAATAAAATCAAAAAGGGAGCTCCGTAAAATAGAGAGAAAATGGAGACAAACCAAATCCTCCGATCTCAAAACTAAATATATGGCCCATCTCGCAAAATACAAAGACGACGTGAACAATGCAAAAAAATTACATCACACCAACATCCTAAACAAGGCAATCAATCGCCCACGAGAGTTATTTGAACTAGTCAAATCACTAACCAAAACCGACCAAAATGCCAACCTCAACAAATCCATCAAGGTCCAAACACTGGCAAACCACTACGCGACCAAACTGACGGCCCCTGGTCCTCCACCCCCCCCACCAACACCACAAATCAGAAGTGAGAACAACACAACGCAAAACCAGTTATGGGAGCACTTCCACAAAATAGGAACCAAGAAAATCACAGCCATTGTCACAAGCCTGAAAAGCACCACCTCCCCACTAGATCCCTGTCCTGCATCCTGGATCAAGGCAGTGAAACAAGACATAGCACCTCACATAGCACACATAGTTAACCTATCCCTACAACAAGGAATCATGCCCTCAGAACTAAAGAAATCAGTCATTAGACCGATCCTAAAAAACACTACACTCAACGGAGAAGACCCAGCCTCCTACCGTCCCATATCAAGTATCTCATTCCTGGCAAAGATCATAGAAAAAACGGTCCTTCTACAACTCCAAGACCATCTGACTGACAGTGCTCCTCTTGATGACCAGCAATATGGCTTCAGGCAACATCATGGAGTTGAAACCCTGTTACTAGTTCTACTTAACAACCTCCTAAAGGGCCTTGAAAACAAAAAGAAAATGTACATTCTTGTATTCATTGACATCTCAGCTGCCTTTGATACAGTTAATCATGGGACCCTCATAAATAGGATAAAATCAATAGGAATAACAGGAACCCCACTAAAATGGTTCTCATCCTACATCTCAAATCGAACACAACAGGTTCAATTCAACGGAGAAAAAGCAGAATCTTTCTCACAAACACAGGGAATCCCCCAAGGCTCTGCTCTCTCAGCACTTCTGTTTAACATATATATGCAGCCACTATGCAAAATTTTCTCACGGCACGAAATTAATTACCACATCTATGCCGATGATATCATGCTATACACACAACTAGACACTAAAAACCCAGACTACAACCCACTGGAGACATGTATCGGAGAGATGCAAGACTGGTTACAACAAAGTAGTATGTCAATTAATCACAAAAAAACCGAAGTAATGTATATCTCCAAAGAACCGAATTTTGACCCTCCCACATCAATAACACTATGTAACAACACTTACCAAACAAAAAAAGAAATAAAGTATCTAGGAGTCACATTTGACTGTGACCTAAAGATGGAAAAAACACCTCCGAAAGACCAACAGAGCAGTTTTCCACAAGCTTAGAGTGCTCCAACCCATTCGGAATATTATTGATCCCCAAGACTTCAGAACAGTGGCCCAAGCACTCATCATGCCACATTTTGACTACTGCAACGCCATCCTACAAGGTTTACCTAAAAAACCCTAAACATATTACAAATGGCACAAAATGTAGCTGCCAGGGTCATAATGAAGAAAAATCTAAGTGACCACATCACACCAGTACTAATTCAATTACACTGGCTACCCATAACAGCTCGCACAAAATACAAAATACTAACAACCACCTTCAAACTCATCCACAACTTAGCACCTTCCTTCCTCAACAACCTAGTAAGATTGCAACCTCCTACCCGAAACAGAAGAACCCACAATTCCAACATCCTTCACACTCCAACAGATATAAGATCTGCCAAAGCTAACACCAGCCACAGGGCTTTCTCATATGCGGCGCCAACACTGTGGAACCAACTCCCACCAGAACTACGAGCTAGCAATGACCTTCTAGACTTCAGAAAGAAACTCAAAACGCACATTTTCCAATCACATTTCAACCTGAACTAAACCCACAGATGGAGCAGCCCCTGACCACTGGTCCAAGAAGATTATCCTGTATATATGTATTTATGTATATATGTAAATGAACTCCCCCATAGCTAAGAAGTGTTAACTCTGTATGATGTGCTTTTCTGACAATCTGTATGTAAACAAAATTTGTACCTGCCTTGATTCGGCAGTTTCACAATAGTAATCCTACCCGCTTCTGATCGCTGGAAGGAGCGGGCTACAAATGCTTGCTAAATAAATAAATAAAGTGAAGGGACGGTCAAAAGAATGTGACATTCTTTTCGTTGGATTTTTTATTTTTTAATTTTTTATTTATACATTTTCAACATTACAAAGAAATAAATGTTACATCACAACAGTCATATCATTAGACAATCCAAAAGAAATAAACAAAACCAAAGACTCTAGTCCACATCAAGGAGGTGCTTACATTAACATAGTAATAAATCTGGGTGGTTGCTGCACAAAATAATAACCAAACTCCTTTAACTTATCGATGAACCCAGAAAAAAGAAATTAACAGGAAATAAAAAAAGATTAAGTCCTGCTATCCAAAAAGGCGGTTAACTCATCAACTACAGAAAAGATATATCTCTTCCCCTGGTATACAATATGACATTTACAGGGAAATTTCAAGTAAAATAACATACCCAAAGCCAAAACCCGAGATCTAAGCTGTAAAAAAGATTTACGTTGTTTTTGAGTCTCCCTGGAAACATCTGGAAATAGTTGAACAGTTTGACCACAAAATTTTTCATTCTTTTTGGGAAAATAAGCTCTGAAGACCCTATCCTTATCCATCTCTAATACAAAACTAACCAAAAGAGTGGCTCTAGAGGGAATAACATCATTGTCTGATTCAATAAATTCAGAAATGTTAAGGGGAGATGGGGGCAACCGTTCTGGCTGAGCCCCATCGTCCCCTTCCCCATTTCGATGGTCAATAACCTGAGGAACATAATAAAGCTTAGACACAAGAATTCCATCAGAATCAGACAATAATAGAATCTCCTTAAAATATTTACGCAGCAATATGATTGGAGACAAGAAATGAGTTTTTGGAAAATTTAAAAATCGGAGATTACGAGATCTCACAACATTTTCCAAAAACTCATCTTGCCGGTGCAATAATAGGGAATCCAATGATAACTTCTCAACAAAATTCTTCTCTAATAACACAGTAGACTCCTGGTCAACCACTTTCCTCTCCAAAGAAAATACCCTCTCTTCATGGTCCTTTAATTTAAGAACCGTTTCTTTAGAGAAATCAGAAATCTTCATTAAGGAAGAGCCAGAGTCAACTCCAAACGAGAAACAATTGTCCAGATATCTTTTAAGGTAACATCCGAAGGTGGGGAACTAATTTGTAAAACCGGGGAAAAAGAAATCACAGATGGTATAGCCGGCGACAGTAGAACAGAGTCACCACCTAAGCTAACATCCGGACGCAGAACTACGCTAGGATCAGTCTTCACCAGATTCCCTTCTGGGGAGGCCTCACCCTGCACAAACTCAAGTTCATCGATGGGATGGCTCCCGAGGCTGCACTGATTGGCTGCAGGTCTGTTAGAGGGCTTTAAAACCAACTGCCCCACCGCAGGACGCTGTGGTGTTTGCATTTCCTGCTTTCGTTTCCTCTGCTACCTGTTTGGATGGCTGCTGGCTCCCGAGGCTGCACTGATTGGCTGCAGGTCTGTTAGAGGGCTTTAAAACCAACTGCCCCACCGCGGGACGCGGTCGCGGGCGTCCCTCGGGGGGCGTGCCTGAAGGGGCGTGACCAAAGGGGCAGGACACGCCCCTTTGGCGTCCCTTCGGCGTACGTCGGTGTAAGAAGGTGTCCCCTTGGTATGGGGAAAAGGAAGAAACGAAACCCGCTGGTTCCCCAAGTGAAGGCAGTTAAAATCGTCGGCCCGATGGATGCCCATGTGACGGTGCAAGATCCGTCGTTATCTTCATCACCTGCCCTGCTTGTGCGGGAAGCAAGCATGGATGTTTCGACAGTGAGTACTGTTTCTCCCATTCCTTCTTTACGCGAAACGGGTTTTCGTTGGATTTTTTAAATATTGTGGGATAAATTATAGAATTTGAGGGTGCAGACAATCTGTTGAGGTTGTTCATGAACTTTCTCTTTGAGTAAATCCAAGAGATCTTGATTGTTTGGCCCTGTCATATGCTCGCGTAATACAGTCAGTCGAGTAACATCTAGTATAGAACTGTGTGGGCTTTTCTTTTGCATGTATTTCAAAATCAATGTCCGATGAACATATCCTCCTGATTCTTAAAAAACTAACTAATGTAGAGGATTCCCCTTTAGAGGAGCCGGCGTTGGGCCCAAGTCCATCGGTGCCCTCACCAAAGGCTGCAGAGCCTTTTGGTCTGGAGTCCAGAACGGCAGCCCTGGAGCACAGTTTGTCTGCCTTTATGGACCGGCAGCAGGCGCTATTGTCCGGTACGACTGGCTCATCTGCCCCGACAAATGGGCCCTCGACGTCCCCAGAGGCCAAGCCGATCCCCAAGGACTTTTGGCCTCGAGTCGATCCTCGGCCGAGGTCGCGATCCGAGTCCCGCTTGATGGGACCGCGGTCATCCCTGGCAAGTATGCCGGGCACTGGTCGCGGAGCATTGGGAGCCCGAAGGCTTGCGGAGCAGCCCTCCTACAAGTCCTCGATGGACTACTCCAAGTGGGAGACAGAGGATGAGGAGTCCCCTGATACTCGTCACCACCTCGGCGTCCCATCCGACTCTCGGAGCCTCGACGGTGGTCCCCGCCAGAGGATAGGGATTTCCTTGATTTCGTCAAGGATATGTCAAAGGCCCTGGAGTTCCCTAAGGAGTTGGAGGAGGACCCTCAGGTGGATGAATTGGAAATCCTCCAGTATGAGGCTCTTCCACGGAAATCGCTCATGGTTCCCAACCCTCCCATCCTGGAACGGCTAATGCTCTGAATGTGGGATACACTGGCTTCGGTACCAGTGGTGAGCAAATGACTCGAGTCCGCCGGAGCCCGGGCTTCTAATAGTCACAGCTGCCACATAACTCCATGGTGGTGGAGTCGGCCATGTGTTGGCTGAAAAGCCAGAAGATGCACTCCTCGATGCCTCCTGACAAGGAGGCCCGCACCCTGGACGCCCTTGGCAGAAAGTGCTATCAGGGCTTAATGCTCATTGGCCGCATCCAGGCCTACCAGCTGTACATGGGCATGTACCTGAGAGACCTGGCAAAGGAACTCGCCGGGCTCTCAGCTGATCTCTCCGAGGAACCTTTGCAGCGGTTCAAGAACCTGGCCATGGCAGTCTGTGAGTGCTCCAAATTCATGTCTCGAGTGGTCTATGACGGGTTCAAGTCGGTGGCTCAAGTATCGGCAGCGGGCATTGGCTACAGTCGTCCGAACTTGAGCAGTGAGTTCAGGACAAATTGGTCGATGTCCCATGCCAAGGAGGGTACCTCTTTTGCAAACCCATGACCACCAATGCTGCTGAGCTGGAGACCGAGTTCATGATGAGGACCAGGTTTTTCAAAAAGACGGAAGGGCTCAGGTAAAAAGTCCTTTTACCTGAGGAAGGGAGCTGCTTACGGGAACTACCCACCTTTTCAGGTCTCTCCACCTCTCCAACAGGGTCAGCAGGCCAAGGGACATGGGCATGGCTCTCATAACCAGAAGGCTCCAAACTCCCAGGCACTGACTCTGGCCCAACCATATGGATAGCATAGCCTATCTACCCCAAGGAGATCAGCAGCCCACAGGGGGATGCCTGGCCCTCTATGCCCAGAGGTGTTTGACCATCACCACCGACTCCTGGGCACTCTGGGAGGGTTCCCTCCTCCACCTGACTCAGACACCTCACCCTTATTTCCCAGGAGAGCCCCTCAGGTCTCCCCTTCACCGGGACCTTCTACTGAAGGAGTTGGCAGGTCTTCTCTAGGACAAAGCGGTAGAACCGGTTCCCCACCATCTCAAGGGCAAGAGGTTCTACTCCAGGTACTCTGGCCCCTTTCAACCTTTCGGTTGAGGTGGAGGAGATTGTTCTGGCATCTCGCAAGGCCTTTACTAGGAAGACTTATGCCCTTGAATGGCGCAGGTTCTTGACTTGGGGTGCACCGAGCACAGGGCTGACCCATTCTCCTGCCTGGTGGGACTGGTACCTTCTCCACCTCTCTCAATCTGGGCTCAAATCGAAATCTATCCTAGTGCCCTGGCGTCGCACCACCATCTGGTGGATGGTAAGCCTCTCTAGGTCCAGCCTTTGGTGACCTGTTTTCTTTGGGGTCTGCTCTTATCAAAGCCCCTGGTTTGCCCTTTGGCAACGGAATGGGACCTCAACGTAGTGTTGGGGAAGCTCACTCGCCCGCCCTTCGAACCTCTGGCTACCTTGCTATCTCTCTTGGGAGGTGGCTTTTCTGGTTGCGCTCACCTCCACTTGCAGAGTTAGCAGCTTCAGGCTCTTGTGGTGGAGGTGCCTTATACCAGGTTCTAAACGAAGAGAGTGGTACTTCGCACGCACCCAAAATTCCTGCCGAAGGTAATATCGCCCTTCCATCTCAACCAAGAAGTGGTGCTCCTTACATTCTTTCTAGAACCTTACTCTAGTCAGGCAGAGATGGTCTTTCACACCTTGGATTGTAAGAGGGCTTTGTCTTTCTATATCCAACACACTCAGGGCCACCGCAAAGCTTCTCAGCTTTTCATCTTCTACAACCCCAGTAGGCTGGGGGAGGCTGTGACCAAGCATTATGCTGTCCACCTGTGTGGCAGATTGTATTGCCCTCGCCTATGAGCAGGCGGGGCTCCCGCTGGGAGGCCACGTCACAGCGCAACGTGTCAGGGCCATGGCAGCCTTAGTGGCAAACTTGCTCTCTGTCCTGTGGTGGACATCTGCCGGGCTGCCACCTGGCCTTCAGTCCATACCTTTGCAGCCCATTACTGCAAGGAAAGAGAGTCCTGATGGGACAGTGCCTTCAGCCAAGCTGTGCTCCGTAACCTTTTTGAGGTTTAGGCAACTTCTAGCCTCCGACCCTGCTGTGTTCAGGCTACAGGAGTGCTGGTTTCATCGGACACAGGGGTCCTACTGTCAGTTATTGTGACACAGACTCATTTGCTGCTGCTTGCGGCTCCCCTTGAGAGGATCCCCTGTTTTTGCTATGGGCTTTCAGTAGTCTGTAGCTGGGAAGTCCCATATGTGAGGACTGACTTCTTGCTTTTTCCCAGAGAAAGCGTAGTTATTCACCTGTAACAGGTGTTCTCCGGGGACCACGGGAATCAGTCCTCACAACCCTCCCTCCTCCTCCTGGAGTTGCTCCTTTACCATCTTGTTTTTGCCGTCTTTTAGCTATGTCATCTGACTAAGCAAAATGGCACCGTTGGGCGGGAAGGGGACCACGCATGCATGGTGGCATCTCCCAAAGGCTTTCCTTGAAAGCTGGGGGGATGCTTTCGCGAGGGCGCCATCGGTGCTGATGTCACCCATATGTGAGGACTGATTCCTGCTGTCCCCGGAGAACACCCTGTTACAGGTGAGTAGCTATGCTTTTATGCATGTTGTACACATTATTTATTTTTGATTGTAACAATGTTTTCTTTGAGGTTCTCCCTGACAAAGGCTTTGTCAAAATGTGGCCATGTTGGGGTAATCAATAAAGGACCGTGTTTGTAGTTCTCGCTTTCTTTGGTTTCACATAAGGATAAGTCTCTATCACATCATCCTCTCTGCCTATGACTCCACTGCCCAGGCTGCAGCCACAGCCATCTCAGCCCTACGCACAGCTTAGCTGCATGTCTCAGGGCTCCGAGTAAGCCTACGTGAACACTTGGCAGACACTCTGTGCCAAGGTGAAAGCTTGTTAAGATCCAGAGTCCAGGAGGCTGTTTTGAAGGTCAAAGATCACTCATATAATCAGAGAACTCACCCACGTGAGAGGAAACGACAGCCTACCACCTCAATTCCTTCCAGCAAACCCAGCCCCTCTTTTCGACTTCTCACCAGTGGTGAGGAGAATCCTACACTTACAGAAGGCATGGCAGTCCCATCATCATGGACCGCTGGGTCCTCAACATTGTTCACGGAGGTTGCAGAATAGACTTCCACATGATTTCACAGTACCACTTCTCAGCCTCCGGCGAAATGGATACCAACCACACAATTCCCAGTTCTACAAGAAATCAATCAGTTATTGTGAAGCCAGGCCATAGAGTCCATACCAACCTCGCAGCGAAACAAAGGTTTCTACTCAAGGATCTTTGTCATTCCAAAGACGTTTGGGAGGTCTGCGACCCATCCTGAATCTCCACAACCTTAACCTTCATGTAAAAGGAGAAAATTTCAAAATGCACTCCTCCATACCTAGTAACATATAGTAACATAGTAAATGACGGCAGATAAAGACCAGTATGGTCCATCTAGTCTGCCCAGTACGATGTCAAGAGTAGGTACACCTGCTGCTCTGTGCAGGCCCCCCTTCCCCATGTCTTTGTTTAGGCGTGATCCCACCACTCCATGTAGGACACCCCTATTTGTTAACAAATTAGATGGTTCAGTTGTTCCCCTGCTCAACAAGACCGATTGGCTAGCCTCTCTAGATCTGAAGGATGCCTACACTCATATTCCCATCCACCCCCATCACAGGAAGCACCTGTTTCAAGTTTCAAAATCAACATTACCAATACAGTGTGCTGCCGTTTGGCCTGTCAGCCGCCCGCATCTTCATGAAATGCCCTGCAGTAGTCGCAGCTCATTTGCACCATCAAGGTCACTTCATTTACCCATATCTTGATGACTGGCTTGTCTCTGCTGCAGCCAAGAACCAGTTGCAGATGGTCATTCGAAGTACCATCCACACCCTGTGAATTATAGGATTCCTGGTCAACTCTCAGAAGTCAGAAATGGAACTTCAGTAAATTCTCCCCTTCATAGGAGAGCGCATAGACACCATCACAGGGAAACATAGACATATAGAAACATAACGACAGGCTATGTTGTCTTTTTCTATCTATCTGGACTTTCAGAAAGTCTTTGACAAGTTCCCTCATCAGATACTTTTGGCAAAACTAAAAAGTGATGGGCTAGGAGGTGATGTACTATTGTGGATCAGGAACTGGTTAAAGGATAGAAAGCAGAGGGTAGGGCTAAATAGCCAGTTTTCCCAATGGAAAAAGGTGAATAGTGGAGTACCGCAGGGATCTGTGCTGGGTCCGCTGCATTTTGACATATTCATAAATTCCCTGGAATAGGGAATAATGAGTGAGGTTATCAAATTTGTAAGATGACACAAAACTATTTAAAGTTGTTGAAACTCAAGAGGATTGTGGAAAATTGCAAGAGGATTTTGATAAATTAAAAGATTGGGCATCCAAATGGCAGATGAAATTTAATGTGGACAAGTGCAAAGTTATGCACCAAGGAAAGAACAACCCAAACTATAGTTACATGATGCAAGGTTCCACATTGGGAACCACTACCCAGGAAAAAGATTTAGGCGTCATCGTGGACACCATGTTAAAACCCTCCGCCCAGTGTGCAGCGGCGGCCAAGAGAGCAAATAGAATGCTAGGTATCATAAGGAAAGGAATGGAAAATAAAACAAAGGATATTATAATGCCTCTGTATCGTTCCATGGTGCGACCGCACCTTGAATATTGTGTGCAATTCTGGTCGCCGTATCTTAAAAAGGATATAGCGTTATTAGGAAAGGTACAGAGAAGAGCCACCAAAATGGTAAAGGGGATGGAAGGATACTCCTATGAAAAGGTTAGGGCTCTTCAACCTGGAAAAGAGACAGCTGAGGGAAGATATCATAGAGGTCTAAAAATTAATGAATGGAGTGGAACCAGTAAATGTAGATCGATTGTTTACATCATCAGAATATAAAAAGACTAGGGGACATGCAATGAAGCTACAGGGTAACCTATTTAGAGCTAATAAGAGAAAATATTTTTTCACTCAACGTGTAATCAAACTCTGACATTTGTTACCGGAGGATGTAGTAAGAGCTGTTAGTGTTGCTGGGTTTAAAAAAGGTTTGGAGAAGTTCCTGGAGGAAAGGTCCATAAACCATTATTAAAAGAGACCCAGGATATCACTGCTTGACCCAATACAAGCATTGAGGAACCTGTGTCTTTTGGGGAAACTGCTAGGTACTTATGATCTAGATTGGCCACTGTTGGAAACAGGATACTGGGCTTTGAACCTTGGTCTGACCCAGTATGGCATACCTTATATTCTTATCGTATCTTATCTAGTCTGTCCTTCCATATCAACCACTACAGCAGTCCCCTTTTTTCCTTTAGAGATCCTCTGTGTTTGTCCCATGCTCCTTTGAATTCAGATACTGTCCTCTACCACCTCCACTGGGAGACTATTCCACGGATCCACCACTCTTTCCATAAAGAAATATTTCCGCATATCACTCCTTAATCTATCCCCTTTCACCCTCATCCCATGTCCCCTCGTAGCAGAGCTTGCTTTCAATTGAAAGAGGTTCTCCTCCTGTGCATTTATGCCACGGAGGTATTTAAACATCTCAATCATATCACCTCTTTCCTGCCTTTCCTCTAAGGTGTAGATATTAAGATCCTTAAGTCTGTCCTCAAATGCTTTATAATGAAGACCACTAACCGTTTTAGTATTTATTTATTTATTTATTTACAGTCTCTTATATACCGCACTATTCGGCATCAGCGCGGTTTACATGGAACAAAAATGCTCAGTACAGATAACATGTATGAGTTTACAGATAACAGGGCAAGAAACTTGGATAACAGGGGTAAACTATTTACAACATTTGCTACATAATCCTGGATAACAGTGGTAAACTATTTACAAATATTGCTACATAAAGTCGTATGAGCATGAATTCCGTAGAAACAAATGCACCACTAAGGGATAGAGAGTAGCCATCCTCTGTACCGACGCCAGCCTGTTTATATCCTTTTGAAGGTGCAGTCTCCAGAATTGCACACAATACTCCAAATGAGGTCGCACCAAGGATTTATACAGAGGCACTATCTCCTCCTTTCTTCTGCTGGCCATTCCTCTCCCTATGCACCCAAGCATCCTTCTGTCTTTTGCAGTCGCCTTTTCTATCTGTTTAGCTACTTTAAGATTATCAGACACAATCATGCCTAGGTCCTGCTTTTCTTTAGTGGGCAAAAGTACTTCACTCCCATACTATATTGCTCCCTTGGATTGCTGCAGCCTAAATGCATGACCCTGCATTTTTTAACATTAAATCTCAGCTGCCAAATTCTAGACCAGTCTTCAAACTTAGATAGATCCCTCCTCATGTTATCTACACCTTCCTGGGTGTCTACTCTATTGCAGATTTTGGTATCATCCACAAAGAAACAAACCATACCCGACAGCTCTTCTGCTATATCACTAACAAAGATGTTAAAAAGAATCGGACCAAGAGCACACCACCGGTAACCTTCTCAGAGTGAGCTCCATTTACCTGTACTCTTTGTCGCCTCCCACTCAACCAATTTCTAATCCATGCCGTAACTTTAGGGCCCATCCCTAGGGTGCTCAGTTTGTTTATATGTCTCCTGTAAGAAACAGTGTGAAAGGCTTTACTGAAATCTAAATATACCACATCTAGGGCTCTCCCTTGGTCCAACTCCCTGGTTACTCAGTCAAAGAAATCAATCAGAATAATCCGCTGGACTCCAGAAACCTCACTATTTTCTCTTTCTGCAGCATTTCCAATCATTTACTCACCACCGAAGTTAAACTAACCAGCCTGTAGTTTTCAACCACATCCTTACTTCTGCTTTTGTGTAAAGGGACCACATGTGTCTCTCTCCAGTCCTTTGGCACCACTCCCGACTCCAACGAGGCATTGAAAAGGTCAGTAAGTGGAGCTGCTAGAACTGAAGTTCCCTCAGTATTCTAGGATGTATTCCATCCGGTGTCATCACTTTGTCTACTTTAAGTTTAGCTAGTTTCTCACGAACACAGTCTTCTGAAATTGTTCAAGATGCCCCTCTCTTCTGTTCCGGTTTGTGGGCCGTTTCTGAGGTCCTGCTCCTGGTTCTTCATCTGTGAACACAGAACAGAAATATTTGTTAAGCAATTCCGCTTTATCCTCATCAGCTTCTACATATTCCTCTCCTTCACCCTTGATTCTGACAATACCACTTTTGCCCTTCCTCTTCTCACTGAAGGAGTGGAGGAGTAGCCTAGTGGTTAGAACACTGGCTTGGTAACCAAGCAACCAGGGTTCGATTCCCACTAGCATTCCTTGTGGCCTTGGGCAAGTCACTTAACCCTCCATTGCCTCAGAAGAAAGGCCTGGCAATCTGCTTCCGGTGACACTGCCAAGAAAACCCAGGAGCTTCTGGGTTGCCAGGAGTCAGGACTGACTCGAAGGCACACATTGCATTTTTTTGCTTCTCACTGACATATCTGAAAAATGTTGTATCCCCCCATTTTACTGCATTGGCTATTTCCTCCGCTTTTTGAATCTTTGCTTTCCTGACTACTTTGCTCTCTTCTCTAAGTTTTTCCAAATATAGTTGCCTGTCTTCCTCTCTCTGTGATCTCTTGTATTTCATGAAGGCCTCCTTCTTTTTCTTTCGAAAATCATAGTGGTCTCCTTTTCCTTTTACCTTTATTTACCATTTTAACAAAAAGGTTGGTTGCCCTTTCAGTTTTGCCCATTGTTTTTCTACATCCCCCAGCTGTTCCCATCCCGCTAACAACTCCCTAAGGTATTGGTCCATCTTGGCAAAGTTAGTTTTTCTCAAGTCTAATACCCTCTCTTTTGAATGGATTTTAACAGCCCTAGTCCTAATACTGAACCATACCATCTAGTGATCACTGGATGCAAAATGATCTCACACTATAAAATCAGAAACACTTTCACCATTGATAACCACCAAGTCCAGTATGGCCCCTTTACATGTGAGTTCTATTACCAGTTGCTTGAATAGTTCTCCCTGTAGAGTCCAGGATCTCCTTGCTTCTAGATGATACTGCAGCAGGAATGTGCCAATCAATATCTGGCATATTGAAATCCCCTATCAGTAGTACTTCCCCTTTACTAGCAATGCTGCATTTGTCTTCAATTAACTCTCCATCCACCTCTTCCTTCTGTGAGGGAGGTCTATATATCACACCAATGCAAATAGATTTCTCTTTCCTGCTTTCTAGTTTAAGGCATATTTTTCAGATCACAGAATCTTTATCATCAACCAGCTCAGCTCCCGCCTGCTCTGATGCACTCAGGCCTCAGCACACTTCATTCTTTGCCTCCTCAGCCACATGTTGGCTCTGTGCATATCCTTCCCCTAGCATAACTGTACATGTGACCTCTACAGAGGCACCTCAAGCTCACCTGGAATCAGAACCTGCAATCGCTTCATATGCGGGTTCCCCTACCGATCACACCATCAACCGCTGTACATTGGTCGCTCCAGTGGCTGTCCACCACCTCCAACCTCAAACTAAGGTGTTCCTTTCAGGACCAACCGCCTCATCTTCTCACTACTGATGCATCCACCCATGGATTTTCCCTTTGTGGCAGGTGATCTGAGACTCTATATAGGTTGTAATCTTGATGTTTAGATAGCATTTATTGAGTATGGTTTTGTATTATTTTGTGTTTTTAATGTGTACACCACAATAAGCATGTCTTGAAGTGATGAAATACTAATTTTATTTCAATTTGTATAACATCAGGCCTATTATTGACAACCAAGGAAAAAAAACATTATCATGCACCTTGTTAAACAGTTATTTATAATAAACATTCAGGCAATAGTCTTTAGGTGCCTGGATGATATTCAGCGGCTAATCGGATAGCTGAACCACATAAAGTTAGGGCAGCCATTGACCTGTCCTAACTTTATTCAGTTTAGCTATCTGGTTAGTGGCTGAATATCACCGCTGACCCGATAGCTGCCGCGACTGCTCTAATTCCACTCAAACTGCCCTAGATCCTCAATATTGGGATCGCTGGGTTTAGCTGGTTAGTAGGTGCTGCTAATTGACTAAACCTCTTTGAGTATCACCCCCATAGTTTTTAGACTGTGTAAAGCAGTGGTCCTCAAACTTGAGGTTGGGACCCAAATGGGGTCACATCATCAGTAGATGGGGGTCACAGAAACATGGCCATTTCCCCATCTCTCTAGACTTTAACTGTGACCTATGCCAAGTTACCAGTCAGCATGTGGTATGTGAGTCGGTGAAGATTCTCAGGCCCTAGCCCCCACCTGGGTAAGCTCCCTGTTAGGCTGGAAACCCAAGCTGAGTACTGAGGTCTGTAAGCACACACCCGCACATTGACACAAGGGACTCTGTGCTGCTGCTGCTTTTCCCACTACTGTTCCCACTGCTGTTTGCTTTAGACGAATGGAGGGGGAGGGGAAGGAGGCTGGAGACCTGTTGTTTTGATTTCATTATTTTGGGGGGGGTCACATGAATTTTCATTTGCTAAAATGGAGTCATATGGGATAAAAGTATGAAAAGCACTGGTGTAAGGAATATATGTGGTCAGCTTTTCTGTGAGTCATGCACTTGTCTTTTTTTTTCATTTGTTTACCTTATACATTCTTAACAACTGCTTCCTGTACGACTAGTGGTTTCTAGCTTTTTTTTTTTAAGTACTGAAAATCATGCAGTAAACTTTTAAGCATTCGGGCTGTAATTTTGATTTCTTGTTTTGGTTTCAGTGAGGGAGAGTGTGAAATTCCTTGAGTCGCAACAGAACGTGCTCCTGATTCCTGCTCCGTTTTCACCTCTGAAGTAGTTCTCCGCCAGCCAATATAACAATCACAAGCTGCTCACGACCCATTAATTTAGTAATCCAGCAGTCACCAACTAATGTCAAAGTTCACAGAGTCTGTCCTTTTTCAAATGTTTTATATAAATATGCTAGTTATTATTTTCAAATGTTTTATTTCATATGGAATCAGCTCACTGAACCTGGCATTCTCCAGGAACAAGCAGGAAGTCAGTCCTCACATATGGGTGAGCCCTCGTGGGAGCATCCCCCAGCTTTAATTTTTAAAATTAAACAATGAACCTTTATTAAAGATGTGCAAAAACACAACTTTGTGCCTTACACAAACTTAACTAATAAATTGTCCTAAGACACCCATGTGCAAATCAGTAGACTTATCTGAAGAAATGACTACAAATGTCCATTGTGAAATAGATGTCCACGTGGAATACTGGATCCGTTCAAACTAGATTCGTTGAGCCAAACGTAATTTCTAAAGAGTTGCGATAATCAACCGCAAGATCATTTCAAAATATAGTGTGGTATATCAGCAGACACAATACTGCGTTTAGGGCATACCGACTCTGAACCCCGTTTCAACGTTCCTGAACCAAATGCAAAGATGATGTCCTGAAGTAATCAAACAGCAGATAAGTCTACTGATTTACACATGGGTGTCTTTTAGGACAATTTATTAGTTAAGTTTGTGTAAGGCACAAAGTTGTGTTTTTGCACATCTTTAACATAGGTTCACTGTTTGATTTTAAGTAAACCTTATTTGAGTAAAAAGGAAGAGTTGCCACGAGAGGTTTCCTCAAGACAAATTTTCCAGCATTTAGTGATAAATCATAGTGATCAGCTATTACTGCTCTTCTCTTTTTTGAATAATTTGTGAGTGGTTGGTGTTTATTTTTGATTTATACCCAAAATTGAAGCAAAACACCATCCTTAATCTTTGTTCCTTTGGATGATTTGAGGGTGAATCATGAGAAAATGTTAATCAAAGTAATGGAGCTTGCAACTTTCCTTTCACCATACCCCACACCAAAACACACACTGACATATGTCTAGGTCTGAGAAGGAAGAATTCATATCTCATTTTCTAACACAGGTTTCACACGCCCGACTTATTTCTCATGCGTACATTCAGCTTTGGTTTTTTTGCTTGATACTCCATATACAACATTCTGAAGATTTAATTATTTGATAGGAATATGCTTTTTTAAATTTTGTCTTACCTTAGTGTATTATAATAATCATGTCCTCTTTTTCTCCTTTGTTTTTTGAAGTTTCTTTCAGTGCCCAGAAATACTAATCATTGCTGTCAATCGTTAGATTCATTTTCATGAAATGAATATTACATTAATGGTGCCTCAGATAAAAATATATTTAAATGCCTTATCTACTGAGACCAGCCAATATTAGAATGGATTTAATGCTAAAATTAACTTATTGTGGTGAAAAAACTCTATCCAGTGTAATAACTACCTGTACCATATGTATACATTTGTTTTGAAATAAAAAGTCCATATTTGAAAAGGCTCATTTAGAGTATATGTTGCATATATGGGGGGAAGGGGATATTTTAGAAGCCCCTATTCCATATTGTCCTGCTGGACCAGTTCAGTCAAGTGGGTTGTGTTCCCCTACCAGCAGATGTGGAAACAGAGCAAAATTCTAAAGGCTTCTTAAGACATCACCGTGCCGTGATCAGCCTGAGCCACTAGGGGCAAAGCCAATATTTCTGTCTCCAGCAGATATCAGATGTATGTTTTTCAACTCTGGTAAAAATCTGAATAAGCAAGAAAAATTGTTGAGAAATGAAGAAGGAAAGATTAATTTCACTCATGAAAGACCACCTCCGGTGACTCTCTCGGATCATGATGTAGGAGGCTCCACTAGACCACAGTCTTTTTGGTAGCCATAGGAGGAGGGGAATTGGTTCAACTCTGCATTCTTATCCTGTTAAGGACTTGTTGAGCTGCTAAATTTGGAAAGATTCTTCAGGACCTCACACAACTTCATTACCTCCTCCCTCCTTCACCCCGGCTCTTCCCCGAAGATTGAAGGCTCTACAGAGGTATATGACTACAGGTTTAGTGTCAGGGGAGCAGCATTGAGCCCAGCACGGTTTTCCCTGCCTGGGTTTCCCCGGGAGTGAGTACCGAGACTGAGTGTCTGCCTAATTTAACTATATTCTTGGGGGCTCCCAACCTCCTCCAGCTGTGGGATTGCGTCAGGCTGGGCCACTGGGGCATCTGTTGGGGCAGTTTTGGTGTTTTCCCACTTTGTCTGATGGTCAATGTGCACTGCTAGAGCTTCCTGCCCTTTGCCGCATTGTGTATGCACACTTTATGTGAACTTTGTATATGGTATTAGCAAGCGCAGTACTAACGCACATACTCTCCCCTTATGCAGAGTTAAGGCATGTTTCTGCACACACAGCCTGAGCATGTGCTCTCTGCCTATATGGCTTGAGCACGTGCAAATGTTAATCTTGTTCTGCTGCGCCTACTGGTGGTGCCTTGAGTTCCTCTTGTTCTGAGCATTGGCTTCTATGCCGACTGCTAAGAAGCGCAGTTAGGTGTGTGGAAAGTGGAGAGCTTCATTGCTGGATCATGAGATTTACTCCTCTTGTTTAGAAATTTAGGATGAGAGTTTGGAGAGCCCCTCCTCCCTCTCCCAGTAAAGGAACTTGAGTGTCCTAGCTTTGTTGGCCTCACTGCAGGAGGCAGTAGGCAGCGCCATGTCAAAGGATTTGCAGGACTTGAGCTCAAGTGTTGGCTCTTCTGGTCATTCCCCTTTATGGAGAGGTCCATCAGTGACTGCCTCCTCTGGGAGGGTGACAGATACTCCTAGCCATGAGCTCCAGGGTTTCAGGTTTTCCTCTCCAGAATTCACCTCCTTCCTGCAGCATGCTTGGTCATTTTACTACTACTACTAATCATTTGTATAGCTCTACAAGGCGTACACAGCGCTGTACATATAGATGTAAGACACAGTTCCTGCTCATTGGAGCTTACAATCTAATCAAGACAAAACACATATCGAAACTGCGGACTAGAGTATTGTAAGATGCACATAAGTAGTGGACAAGAAAGTGAGGAGCATCAAGAACCAAAAGTGGCTTCAAAGATGTGGGTTTTTAGTCTGGATTTGAATAGGGCTAGGAAAGGACCCCTATTCATGGCATGGCAAATCAAGCACAGACACGTCCAGGTCCTCTCAATCTCTTTCTGCCCATTTGAAAAGAGGGCATGTGGCAAGCCAGATTCACCTAGGGTCCTGCCTTCTAAACGACCCAGGCAAAAATTGAGGTCTGGTGATTCTGACCAACTGTCCCTTGACTAGATCCTGGACTCCGTTCTCAATGTTTCAGCAGAGCATTCTGATGAGGATGAGATACCTTCTCCTTCAGAGAAACACGATGAAGCTGGTGTTATCTGCCTGTCCAGGAAGAACAAACTGGTGGTGATTGCTCAGGTCTCATCTGCTCTCAATTTTACCACCCCTTAGGCGATGGAACAAGGCCCTCCTGTTCACCCACTCCTGCAAGGAGTTTGAAAAGCCATGACACATCCCCAGCTAAGGGGCTGAAGGTGTGTAAGAGACTATATGCCCTGCCAGCAGATAGCTGCTCTGTGTTGTTAAGCAAGTTCAAGGTGGATACTTGAGTTACAGCAGTCACAAAGTGGACTACCATTCTAGTAGAGGGTGATACGGCCTTAAAGCATTCCCTGGATTATAAGGTAGACTCTATCCTGAAATATCTGTTTACAGCTGCCTCGGCTACCCTTCAGTTGGCCTTGTGTGTGGGTCTGACAACTCAAACTTTGCTGCAGTAGATCCAGTCCTTTGCTCCGGAAGACATTATTCCACTCTTGGAATTTGCTACAGCCTTTCTTTCGGATACTATGTATGATATTGTCCACTTATCAGCTAGGGATGTTGCCCTCTCTACAGTGTCATGGTGCTAGATATGGTTTCGCCACTGGGTGGTGGACATGTCTTCCAAGACTCTATTGACTCAACTAGCCTTTCAAGAGAGGCTTCTGTTTGGGCCAGATTTGGAAAAGCTTGTCAAGGGCGAGCCAAAGCCTCATCGTCTCCCAGAAGATAGGCCAAAGAAGCCCGGAAAGTGTTCAGGAGCATCATCCTCTTCGGCATATTATTTCTGTTTTTCACTTTCCCACTATTCAGACTTCTGAAGGTCTTGGGGCTCTCTTAAATACTGGCCTGGAAGGCCTTCATTCCTCTGCGGGGTTTTGGTCCTGGTCCCAATCCTTTCATGGAGCCCAGGGACCATGAGAGGCTTCCTCTTCCAGAGATGGCATCTCCCATTCAGCACACTGGGAAGGGCCCCCAGCTACCTCTGGTGGGTGGCAGGTATCACCTCTTCTGCCAGGAGTTGGCCCAAGTCACTGAGAATCTTGGTTCTGGACACCATTCAACATGGATATGTTCTAGAGTGCAGAGAGCCTGTCCTGGATACCTTTATCTCCCCATGTGACTCAACGGCCAAGAGGGTCACCACGCAGGCCACCCTAGACAATTTGCTCAGTTAGCGAGCAATTAGTGCCTGTGCCCCCTGAGGCGCGGGGCCAGGGCAGATACTCCATTTAATTTATAGTGCACAAAAAGGATGGATCCTTCCATACGATTCTCACCTTCAAAGAAGTCAATGCTCATCTGCATACCTTGCACTTTCGAATGGAGACCCTGCTGTCTATGATCCAAGCTGTATGTGGTGGGGAGTTCCTGACTTCTCTGGATTTAGCAAAAGCCTATTCCATATCCTGGTCTGGGAGGATTAGCAGCACTTTCTGCACTTCTCTATGCTTGGCTCTCATTTTCAGTTTGCCACTCTTCCTTTTGGTCTCTCCTCTGCTCTACTGAACTGTGCTCTGTTTGAATGAACTCTCTCTCTCTGTTTTCTAGGTACTGTTAACTGCTCGACTGTCACTCAGTTGTTTAACTCTCTCCCTCTCGGAAGTGCTTCACTGCGAGGTAAACTGGACTATATCAAGAACTTATCTGCGGCGTTCTGCACTGTGGTGGCTTGCACCCAAGGAGAAGGACGTGCCCCTTGTGCAAGCTCCTTGGGGCAACTCTGGTGGCAACGGCACTTCATCCGCCTTTTACACATTTCCTTCTGCCTTGAAGCATCCTGCCTCTGCCTCTCAGCATGTCTCTACAGGTAAGTCTTCCCAACCTCTGACTTCCCTTCTCCTGTGCGTCTTCTACTACTACTACTACTACTGCTAATCATTTATAAAGCGCTACAAGGCGTATGCAGGGCTGTACAAACATAGATACTGTCCCTGCTCGTTAGAACTTACAATCAAATTAAGACAGACAAGACAAAGGATAAGAATAAGGGGGAAAAGAGGGTAAGGAGACCAAGGAAAAAAAGGGGGGGAGCATATCGGGCAGCCAGGAGCAGCTGGAGGACGCAGACTGAGGACCTGGACGCTCCAACATCATCGGGGGCTGACTTAAAATCTTGCCATTTCCTTTCTGGAGCTGGGAGCAGTATTGGGCAGCCAGGAGCAGCTGGAGGATGCAGGCTGAGGTCCGGATGCCACAACATCATCCGGGGCTTACGTATATATTGTGCTCAGTCCTAGGCGCAGCCGTAGGCACCTTGCAGTGGGCGCGATCTATGGGGCGTGACACAAGGGTCTTATCGGCCCCTTGGAGGACCGTGTTCTGGTGACTGAATGCTGGTTTGTTATGGGTAAGTGGAAAAAAAGTTGATACCTGCTTAGCCAGTTGTGGGACCAATGGACCGCATGTGAAGGTAACTGTGGGAGATAATGTGTCCTTGGACGCAGACTTTCTCACTTTGCATTCCCCGGGAGTCACCTTTAGTTCTCTGGATCGTACCCCACCTCCTCCCCCATCTGCAACTATTCCATCCACTTCAGCCGCTGTGGAAGGACCTTTCCAACAGAGTACCCCCCCTAAACCAGGGCGAAATGCTGAAGCCTGTTATTTGGTCTCCCCCCCCCCCCCCCTGTATGAAGCTAAGGATATCCCTGATTCAGAGGTATCCTTGGTGGATATATGGCGGGTTGTTACTCGGACTGAACAGACTTTGGTTACCACAGTGTCTCAGCTTTGTGTCTTCTCTCAGGGGATAGCTACAAATCTGAATAAGTTGGAGGGGAGGGTGGAATCTTTGATTAGTCAGGTTTCTAAATGTGAGAATCAATGCAGCTCTCTGCAGGCAATTCATGCCTCCAGTCTTAAAGGCAGCTATTCTGTCCATTATAAGTTAGAATTGTATGAAAATTTATTTCGAGTAAAGAATATTCATTTTTTAAATTTTCTGTTATGTCGGTTACTTTCACCTGAGATATTGTTACGAAAATACCTTTGAGAGGTCCTAGCTCTTTCTGGGGCCGACTCTGTTTTTTTTCAAAGTTATTTTATTTAATTGGGAGGAGAGTTTTCTCTGATTCTCCAGAGGGCTTTGATGTTTTACAAGTTTCCTCTGATATAAATTTTACTAATTTCCTGGAGGACTTGCAGGATACTATTACCTCCAGGGCAACTTTACTGGTTAGTTTTGTTTCTGAACAGGATAAGGTTTCTGTCTTTATGGCCTATTTCAAAAATAAGAATGCTCTGTTTTGTGGGACTAGGTTACAGTTGTTTCCAGATGTTTCCAGGGCGACACAACTTCGGAGAAGGGCCTTTTTGGCCCTGAAACGAGAGTGTTGGCTCTGGGTGCAACTTTTTTTCTTCGTTACCCCTGTAAATGTGTAATACTGTTAAATGGGGATAGGTTTATTTTTGTGGAATCTTCTCAGTTGGGGCGTTTTTGGCTACAAGGGAAATGCAGGATTGATTTCTGGGTGAGGTATAATGGGGTGGATATTTTTATTTAGGCTGTTTGTTTGAGCAATATTTTCTTCTTATTGCCTTATTTATTGTTTCTTTATTTGTTGTTCTCCCCGATATGTGGACTAAGGATTGTAAATTATTATTGTTTGCATATTATTATGTTTATTATAGGGTAAATTGCTAATCATTTTTCCTGTATAGTTGTTTGTAAGTATTTGAGATATGAAAATTATTAAAAATAAAATTAAAATTTAAAAAAGGGGGTCAGGATCCAAAAGCAGCTTTAAAGAGGCAAGCCTTTAACATGGACTTGAAAAGGGACAGAGATGAAACCTGATGTACAGACTCAGGGAGTTTGTTCCAGGCATAAGGAGCAGCAAGGTGCAAGGAGTGAAATCTCAATTTGACAGTGGAAGAAAAGAGTAAATAGAGAAGCAAGTCAGAAGAAGAGCAGAGTTCACGACGAGGGATGTAGGGAGCGAGAAGAGAGGAAAGGTAGAAAGGAGCAGAAGAGTGAATGCACTTATAGGTCAGAAGAGGAAGCTTGACTTGGAGACAAAAACGGAAGAGAAGCCAATGAAGTGATTTCAGAAGAGGGATTATATGAGAATATTGAGGCTGGTGAAAAATTAGTCATGCAGCAGAGGTCTGAAAAGATTGAAGAGGAGAAAGGTGGTTAAGAGGGAGACCGGCAAGAAGGAGGTTGCAATAATCGAGACAGGAAGTAATTAGAGAGTGAACAAGTGTTTTAGTAGTGTGTTCAGAAAGGAAGGGGCGAATTTTGTCAATGTTAGCTAAAACCAGTCATTTCTTTCTCTCTATCTGTAGGATATGTGAGGAGAAGGAAAGGGAGGAGTCAAGATGACCCCAATGTTGCTGGCTGTGGAAACAGGAAGTAGAATAGTGTTATCCACAGAGATAGAGAAAGGAGGAAGAGGAGAGGAAAGATTAGGGTTAAAAATAAGAAGTTCAGTTTTTGCCATGTTTAATTTCAAATGGCAATGAGACATCCAGATGGCAATGTCAGACAGAGATGCAAGGCTGGAGTGTCAAACTGATAGCAGGTGTAGAAAGATAGATCTGAGAATTTTCATCATAAAAATGATACTGAAATCTATGGGAAGTGATGAGCACACTAAGGGAACTGGGTATAGAGAGAGAAAAGAAGAGGGTCGAGAACAGATCCCTAGGGTACACCAAGTGAGAGTGGGATAGCAGTAGAGGAGGAACCACCAGAACAAATGCTGAAAGAGTGATGGGAGAGAGGAAAAGAGAACCAGGAGAGAGCAGAGTCCCTAAAACCAAGAGAGGACAATGTATCAAGGAGAAGGAGGTGATCAACAGTGTCAAAAGCAGCAGAAAGGTCAAGAAGGATGAGGATAGAATAAAGGCCTTTGGATTTAGCCAGGAATAAGTCACTGTAGACTTTGGCAAGTGCCATCTTGGTAGAATGAAAGGGATGAAAGCCAGATTGACGTGGATCCAAAGGGCTTGAGAGGAAAGAAATTCAAAATGACGACGGAGGATTGCACGCTCAAAATATTTAGAAATGAAGGGAAGAAGGGAGATGGATCAATAATTAGAAGGACAACTAGGATCAAGAGAAGGTTTCTTAAGGAGAGGTGTGACCACAGCATGCTTGAAGGCTGAAGGAACCGTGGCAGTGGAGAGCGAGAGGTTGAAAATATGTGAAGGGATGATAGAGAAGGAAATGGAACTAAGGAGACAGGTGGGGATAGGATCCAAGGAACAAGTAGTAAGTTTAGAAGAGGAAAGTAGATGAGAGGTTTCCTCATCAGAGATCTTAGAGAAGGAGGGAATTTAGGTCTTAGCAGTAAAAGGCCAATAAGGCTTATATTACTAAAAATATGGGAATAAAGTATACATCTCTGGAGTTCATAAGGGGGGGAGGCCCTGGGTGGGGTGGAACAAAGGGTGTTAATATTTCAAAGACCTAGACATGTGAGATGATGTATTTCCTGCTGGAGGAAAGCCCTAGGCTTGGGGGGCCAACCTTATTTTGGAGACGAGGTTTTAAGAATGTGGATCTCAATGGCTTGAGGCCTATAGACAATGGGTAGACCTCTTTGATTTGTGTCTTGAAATGTGTGTGGTTTAGGCAGCCCTATAAAATAGCATAAGGTACTATGGGTACTCCGTGATAAGTAGGTGGATTTTGTTTTTTGGCAGGAAACCCACCAAACTGAGGTAGAACATGTCAAAATCAACAGATGGTATGTTGGAGATGTCTATGGAGCATCCTCTGATGGGGAAAAAAAGCAGGAGTGGCTATAAACAGGTGGATTTGTGGTAGAAATAAGCATCATTGATCCAGGAGGGTGGTACATCTTTGTAGTTGGCACAATCAAGGGGCAGCAAGTGGCACTGATCAATCTTTATGCACCTAATGTCTACGACCCCCTTTTTTATACCAAGGTTAGTAGGTGCTTGGATGAAGCAGGCTTGGCTCCGCACCTTATAGCAGGAGATTTTAACTGTGTTGTGGAGGAAGGTGTGGACAGAGCAGGACAGCGAAACCGAATAAGGGACCACAGAACACAGAGGGTGCGAGGCATTCGTGAGAGCCATGAGCTGGTGGATTATTAGAGGGCATTGCACCCATCGGACAGATACTATACACATCTGTCCAGAGCTCATGATACGGGGTCTAGGATAGACTATTTCATCAGATCCACTATGCTTTTTGATCAGGTGGTCTGAGCGGAGATAGGCCGCATAACTATTTCAGGCCATGCGTTTGTGTGGATTGATTTGAAGTGGGGACCGACCTCTAAAGGCACTCTCTGGAGATACCCCTTAATGGTTAACTCGGACACATGATTTAGTGGCTTCTTACAGGTCCAATGGGAGGATTACGCTAAGAATAATGTGGCACACCGTGATAATCCAACGCTATTTTAGGAAATTGCTAAAGCGATACTACATGGCCAAATCAGTGAATATCTTACCACTAAGCGCAGATGGATGCTTCAGCTAGAGAAGGAATTGTGTTTGACCTGCTGGAAGTTTTCCGCACACCCCATCCTACATAAAAAAGAAGCATTGGAACAGCTCCAGAAGGATGCTAACTCTTTACTGCATGAATGGGTCACTCATTCCATATTATATTATTGGCATAAACTATATAAATTTGTGAACAAAGTGGAGAAACTCCTATCAGGCTTAAGGAAAGTGGAGGACAGCGCCATGTAGGAGCACTTCAGGACGAAGAGGGTCAAATCAGAACATGTAGCTGCAAGATGAGGAAATATTCCAGAAATTTTATGAGTCATTATATGAAACAGAACCGGCTGCACCTGATGCAGCACGTGACTTAAATCGGATGCATTTACCGTGCCTGGCGCCAGAACAATGGAAGCCTTTAATGCCCTGATTGCTGCCCTGGAGGTACCGACAACAATTAAAACATTACATTAATGCCTGATGGTTTTCGGAAAGAATTTTACAAATTGATGGCTACACAAATTGTGGGTCCGTTGGCGGAATATTCCACTGACCTGGTAGACAGGCAAGCATTTCCATATGAGGCAAATTGCTCAGCTGTCTTCCTTAAACCAGGTCAGGACCCTCTAATGCCAGGATGCTATAGAACAATCTCTCTTTTGAATGTGGATATAAAATTGCTCACCAAGATTATGGCAGAGCGATTGGCACTGCTCATGCCTCATTTAGTCCATGCAGACAACGTGGGTTTTGTCTGGGGCCGCCACATAATCAAAAATATATAACGTATTGTATCTTCCCTTCACATGGCTGCGGAGGCAGAAGCCCCAGCTCTGCTGATCAGCTTTGATGCTGAAAAACATTTGATCAAGTTAATTGGACCTATATGTATATGGTCTTGGATACCCTGGGGATCGGGGGATTTTTTTTTAATGTAATACAGTTATTCTCCAAGAACAAGTAGGAAGTCAGCCCTCACTTATGGGTGACGTCGACACTGATGGAGCCCATGCGGAGCAATTCCCCGGCTTTCAAAGAAAGCCTTTGGGATTGCTCCCACGCATGCGTGGTCCTCTTCCCGCCCAAGGGTGACATCTTGCTCAGTCTCCCTTTTTCCGTGGAGCCCTTCGGATGCATGTCCTTGTTCATTGGAAAAAGTTTAGTTTTCCTCGCCTTAACAGACTCTCTTTTTTCCGGTTGCACCGATCCTCTATCCGTCCTTTCCCCTGCTCTACTTCAGAGCTCTTGGGGATACACATTTTTCCTAAATCTTTTGTTTTGGGCTTCCCACCCTT
Source organism: Ichthyophis bannanicus (assembly GCA_033557465.1). Taxonomy (NCBI): domain Eukaryota; kingdom Metazoa; phylum Chordata; class Amphibia; order Gymnophiona; family Ichthyophiidae; genus Ichthyophis; species Ichthyophis bannanicus. The sequence goes on along the minus strand of CM066032.1, from coordinate 909,804,961 downwards.
TTTTCTTTCCAACCGCTGGCCGCGTGGGTCTTCAACCTCGCAGGGGCCATTTTTGCCCCCATGCCACCAGATTTAAAAAATGCTATAGGTGCTCTAGGAACATGGTTGTTACGGACACTCATGACTGTTGTCTGCACTGCCTGGGAGCTGACTATGACCCAGTGCTCTGTTCACTCTGTAAGAAAATGTCCTCTTAAGGCCCTGCTCAGTCGTAAGCTGAAGTCCGAAGACATTTTCCGGAAGGCTGCCTCAGAGTCCCCAGTGGCACCCTCGGTCGTCTTTCCTCCAGCGGGATCTCCCCCTGCAGCCCCGCGTTCTCGGCGGCACTCCGACCAGGGGTCTCCAGAGGTGGAACAATGCAAAAAGAAGAAGGCCTCGAAGTCGCTGTCTGGGACTCATGACAAGCGCAAGCGCTCCCGCGCCTGGTCGCTTAGTCCCCTTCAGCGTTCCCGAGAGTCAGATAAGGAGCGGCCCCGTAAGGTACCTCGCAGGGAACGGAGGCCTCCGACGAAGGCGCCCAGTCTCCTGAGGGTCATCCCAGTGAGGATCCCCCTCTCCTCCTCAACATCCAATCCAGTGACCCCGGTATCGGCATCCCAGGGCCCCACGCCCGTGTTGGAGTCCCATATGCTGGCGCTTGAACGCAGCGTTTCTGTGTTCATTGCTCCCAGCAGGCGCTCACAGCCAGCTTCACTGACTTGTGCCCAGAGACCGTGGGTCCCTTGCATGGGACACCCAAATCCGTCCAGGAAACCCCTGAGAGCCGTGGGCCTCGTGAAGGTCCTCATTGTCGGTCTCCTTCGCTCTCTCATTCCTCGGAGGTGAGATCGTCCAGGGCCTCCGGCTCCAGGCCGCCTGCCATCAGACAGGGTGACCCGCCCGGCTCGGATCCTTCAACCAATTTTTTTGGACTGGGAGTCCGATGGGGATAGCTCCCCGGAAACCCGTACCCACCGGGATCTTCTGTCGGACCCCTCACCACCTGCATTCTATCGGTGCTCACCACCCGATGACACCTCCTTGGTATTTATTCGGGACATGGCTCGGGCCCTCAGCCTGGTCACCCAAGCAGAGGAGGACCTTCGTGCTGAAGAACTCAATATTCTTCAGTACGCGTCCCCGCCCAGGGAATCCCTCACTGTGTCTGTACCGCCGATTCTATCTCGGCTGTTGCTCTGCATGTGGGAAGCCCCAGCCTTGGTCCCCATTGTGAGCAAGCACCTTGACACAATGTACAAGGTGCAGCGCTGGCCCGGCTTCCTAAAGACCCAACTCCCACACACCTCGATGATGGTGGGGTCAGCCATGAGGAAACAGAAGAGCCTGAAATCACACTCATCGGAACCACTGGGCCGAGAGTCGAGAGCCCCTGATGCCCTGGGCCGCAAGGCCTATCAAGGTTCCATGCTCTCTTGTCACATAGAGGCATATCAATTGTACATTGGTATGTTCCTACGCAACTTGGCTAAGGAACTTGGAGGTTTCTCTTTTGGCCTTGAGGGGGAACCCCTTGACAGATTCCGCACCCTGTTAAAATCAATGGCCGACTGCTCCAAGTACATCTCTCGAGCCTCCTACAATGGCTTCGAGACATCGGCTTGCGTGGCGGCCGTCAGGCATGGCTCCAATTTTCGGATTTGGAATAGTGGGTGCAGGAGAAACTCCTGGATGTGCCCTGCCTCGGTGAACAGCTTTTGGTAAGCCGATGGAGGAGAAGACTGCAGAGATCGAGACTGAGTTCGTCATCAGGACCCGTCTTTCCCGCTAGACCTCTACGCTGCCCCGGAAGAAGCAGCCAACCAAGAAGCCCTTCTTCCCCAGAAAAGGCCTCCAGTATTATGGCTACCCACCGTACCTGGCTACCCCCACGTGACTTTATCTTTATCTTTATTCCCAAACTTAATATACCGCTTTGGTCGAAACATGTAAGCGGTTTACAATAATAAAAAATCCAGCACAGGGAAAGCCCGGCCAGGGGCACCATAAACCCAAGGGCCTGAAGGCCCAAAACGCCGGCTCCCCCACAACCCACTCAGGGGTTTTGACGCCAGCGGCATGGCCCCTCGCCCTCCGGCGATACAGCAGCCAGTGGGGGACACCTGTCCTGCTTAGCCCCATCATGGGCGCACATCACCTCGGACACCTGGGTTCTCCAGGTCGTCCAGGAAGGCTATCACCTCCATTTTGACAGGCTTCCACCTCCTTTCTTCCTGGCAGAGCCTCCTCGACTCCCTGCACACCAGTGTCTTCTGCAGCGGGAATTGCACTCCCTCCTTGCCCAATGGGCATTCAGAAAGGTCCCTCCCCACCTTAGAGGTCGGGGCTTTTATTCCTGGTACTTCCTCATCCCGAAAAAGACAGGGGGTCTACGGCCCATCCTCGATCTCCGCAGGCTAAAAAGGTTCCTGGTACGGGAGAAGTTCAAGATGTTATCTCTTGGCGTGCTGATGCCCTTTCTTCGGCAGGGCGACTGGCTATGCGCCTTGGATCTAAAGGATGCTTATGCCCAAATCTTGATCCACCCCCAACACAGGCAGTACCTGCATTTCAGGGTGCAGGGAGAGCACTTCCAGTACAGGGTGCTTCCCTTCGGCCTTGCATCCACCCCACAGGTCTTCATGAAGTGCCTCGTCATGGCCGCCGCTCACCTTCGGCGCCAGGGCATGCCGGTTTTTCCCTACCTCGACGACTGGCTCGTTACGGGCTCCTCCGTCGAGGAGGCCCGGCAGACGATGTCGCGCACTGTCCTCTTGGAGAACTTGGGGTTCTTGGTCAACTACCCAAAATCTCACTTTGAGCCAGTTCAGGCTCTCGAGTTCATTGGGGCACGCCTCGATACTCGGCAGGCCATTGCCTTCTTGCTGGTGGATTGCTCCACCCGCCTCCGAGCTCTGGCAGATCGCGTCCAAAGCACCCACCAGGTCACCGCTCGGTCCATGCTTCGTCTCCTCGGCCACGTGGCCTCAGCCGTGCTTGTGGTTCCTCACTCCCGCCTGCACATGCGGACGGCTCAGTGGTGTCTCAGTACCCAATGGAGCCAGTCCCTTGGACACCTCAGGGACCCCGTCAGGATTCTTCCCGACCTCCACTTGTCCCTGAACTGGTGGCAAAACCCCCGCAACCTCCTGCGGGGATCGCCCTTTCAGGCCCCACAGCACGATGTGGTGCTGACTACAGACGCGTCCCTATTAGGGTGGGGAGCCCATTGTGGGTCTCTCTGCACGCAGGGGGAATGGACACCCGCGGAGGCTCAGCAGCAGATAAACCTGCTCGAGCTCCAGGCCATCTGGTGGACTCTGAGGGCCTTCAAGGATCTCCTCAGCGGGAAGTCGGTTCTGGTACAGACCGACATCCAGGTAGCGATGCTCTACATCAACAAGGAGGGGGTCACAGGGTCATGCTCTCTCTGCAGGGAAGCGGTCCTCATCTGCTCTTTCGCCACCCAATGGAAGATGTCCCTCAAGGTGACGTACCTCTTGGGTCAGGAGAATGGTCTGGCGGACAGGCTCAGCAGAGTCCTTCACCCCCATGAGTGGCGACTGGATCCCAGAGTGGCAGGCTGGCTGTTTCTACGCTGGGGCACTCCAGCGATAGACCTTTTTGCCAGCCCCCAGAACACCTAGCTCCCTCACTTTTGCGGCCTGGTACCGCACCCGGGCAGGGAAGGCCCCAATGCATTTCTCCTGGATTGGTCCTCCAGTCTTCTATATGCATTCCCTCCTTTCCCCCTCATTGCAAGGACTCTGTTCAAGGCTCAACAAGACGGGGCATCGTTAATTCTCGTGGCCTCAGGAGCTTTGGTTCCCGTTCCTGCTCCGGCTGTCGACGGAGCCTCCGGTACAACACCCGAACCTAACCTCCCTATCACTCACGGCCTGGTGGCTGAATACGTCTCTCTAGCCTCTTTGGCTCTTCCGGAGGAGGTGGAGGAAATCCTCCTTGCCTCGAGGAAGGACTCCACTAGGTGGGCTTACGCTTTTAAGTGGAAACGCTTCTCTGTCTGGTACTTGGAACACCAGATCGACCCATTCTCGTGCCTGGTTCAGTGGGTTCTACAGTACCTCCTCCACCTCTCAAGGGAAGGGCTGCAGTTGAACTCTGTCAGAGTTCATTTGAGCACCATATCGGCTAATCATCTCTCTAATGAGGGAAAACCTCTCTCAGGGCAGCCACTAGTCTCCCGCTTCATGCGAGGCCTTCTGCTATCCAAGCCGCCCATCTGTCCCCCTCCAGCATAATGGGACTTGAACGTAGTGCTCACGCAGCTCACCAATCCACTCTTCGAGCCGTTGGTGACATGTTCGCTCTGGCACGTGTCCTGGAAGGTGGCCTTCCTAATAACGCTGACCTTGGCTCACCAAGTCAGTGAGCTTCAGGCACTCATGGCTGGCGCCCCTTACATCAGGTTTTATCGGAACAGGGTGGTCCTCCGGCATCCAGAATTCTTACCCAAGGTCAATATGCTGCTGTTGTGAAGTACAGTATAATGTCATAGTATTCTGAAGCTGTTTTTCTCCAGGAATGAGCAGGAAGTCAGTCCTCACTTATGGGTGACATTGGCACCGACAGAGTCCGTGCAGAGCAATTCCTCATCCCTCGGAAAAAGTGTTTCGTTTTCCGGCCTCTAGCCTACTGTTTTCCAGTTGCACTTGTCCTCTACCCATCCTCCCCCTTGCTCCTAACTCTTTGAGCAAAGCGGACATTTTTTTCTCTAATTTAATTGTTGGCCACATGGGTCTTCGACCTTGTGGGGGCCCTTTTTGCCCCAATTTGCATATGTTTCAAAAAATGCAATAGATGCTCCAAGAACATGTCGCTTACGGACACCCATGACTGTTGTCTACGGTGTCTTGAAGCTGACCATGATCCAGAGCTCTGTTCGCTTTGCAGGAAAATGTCCTCCAAAGCCCTGCTCGGTCATAAGCAGAAGTCCAAAGACATTTTCCAGAAGGCTGCCTCTGAATCCCCAGTGGCACCCTCTGTTGTCTCTCTGCCGGTGGGGTCCCCTACCTCTGCTCCGCACTCAAGATGGCACTCCGACCCGGGGTCCCCTGAAGTGGAGCAACGTAAGAAGAAGAAGGCCTCAAAGTCGCTGTCGGGGGCTCCCGACAAGTACGAGTGCTCCTGCACTTGCAAGCTTGCTAGCTTGACTTGTCGGCATTCCAAAGAGTTGGACAAGGAGCGACCTCGTAAGGTACCTCGAACAGACTCAGAGGCCCCGGGCGATGGTGCCAGGTCTCCCGAGGATCGTCCCAGCGAGGACCCCCTCTCCTCGACGCCCAACCCGCTGACCCTGGTATTGGTGTCACAGGGCCCCACGCCCGCATGGGAATCCCATATGCTGGCCCTAGAATGCAGCGTTTCTGCACCTAGAGACCGAGGTTCCATCGAGAGGGACACCAAAATCCGCCCTGGAAACCCCCAAGAGCCATGGGCCTCATGAGGGTTCTTGGCCTTGGCCTCGCTTGTCTTCCCGTTCCTCGGGGGCGAGATCCTCCAGGGCCTCCAGCTCCAAATGCGCCTCGCGATTTTTCAGGCTGGGAGTTGGATGGGGATACCTCCCCTGAGACCCGTACCCATCATGACCTCCCGTCGGACCCATCCCCGCTCGCTTTTTAGTAGCGTTCGCCACCCGAGGAACCTCCTTTTTGGTGTTCGTGCGGGATATGGCATGGGCTCTCAACCTGGCTACCCAGACAGAAGAGGAACCTCAAGCTGAAGAGCTCGATATCCTACAGTACGAGTCGCCTCCTTGGGAATCTCTTGCTGTCCCGGTTCCTCCCATTTTGTCCAGGCTGCTACTTCGCATGTGGGAGACCCCTGCGTCGGTCCCCATCGTGAGCAAGTGCCTTGATGCTATGTACAGGGTCCAGCACATTCCTGGGTTCAAGAAAACCCAACTCCCCACACCTCCATGGTGGTGGAGTCAGCCATGAGAAAACAAAAGAGCCCGGAGTCACAGTCTTCCGTTCTGCCGGGCAGGGGGTCAAGAGCCCTCAACGCCCTAGGCCGCAAAGCCTATCAAGGGTCCATGCTCTCATGCCATATTCAGGCATACCATTTGTACACAGGCATGTTTTTACGTGACCTAGCCAAGGAACTTGGGGGCTTCTCCGCCTGGAGAGAGAATCCCGTCGGGACAGCACCTTCAGAGGTTTTGCCCCGAAGACTCGGGTTCCTCCGGGCATCGGCTTCTGCTCACGGCCTCGTGGAGGCGTTTTTTTGGTTACGGGTTCGGTAGCCCGTAGCTGTGAGTCCCAGAAGTGAGGACTGACTTCCTGCTTGTTCCTGGAGAAAGCGTAGTTACTCACCTGTAACAGGTGTTCTCCAGGGACAACAGGAATCAGTCCTCACTTCCCTCCCACCTCCCCTGATGAGTTGCTGGATTTTTATCCTTCCCTTGCCATCTGCTTGGTAGGGCTCGAGCTAAGGGACCTGAGCAAGATGGCAACCTTGGGCGGAAAGAGGACCACGCATGCGTGGCAGCAATCCCAAAGGCTTTCTTTGAAAGCTGGGGAATTGCTCTGCGCAGGCTCCGTCGGTGCCCGATATCACCCATAAGTGAGGACTGATTCCTGCTGTCCCTGAAGAACACCTATTACAGGTGAGTAACTATGCTTTTGGTATAGGTGTTTTCTTGAATTAACTATTGTCCTTTGATACTGGTCTTTAGATAATTCACAGCTATATTTCAGGCATTGCTAGATTCTTTTTTTTTTGAAACTTTTATTTTCATTTTGCAACAAACAAAAGAAACAACACACCAAAAGAGACAAAACAAGTATACAATAAGGAAAAGTAAACCCATTACCCCCCACCCCGGTGCTTCTTCTCTACCCGTTTGTATCAGCATGTGAGCGCTTCCAATTAACAGTGATTATACATCAAACGATCAAAAAAGTATCCACAATACAGCATGATCATGAGACAGAGATATATACAAAATTAGACAGTCAGATGAGAGCATTTAGCAAAATGTACATATTCATTGAACATCTTCCAGTAAGACCAATAAGAAGGAGTCTGAACGGAGGAAGCGCACAGACGAAGTATTTGTTCATATTTACTGTAAAGACAAGCATGATTCCACCATTCATTGAGGCTCAGATGGGAACTAATTTCCCAGTATTACTTAATGAGGGAAACAGCAAGGCCAAGCATAAAGTTCAAAAGGAGATAAGCCATGTCTTGGGAGAGGGGGGATCCCCGCAACTGGGCGAAGTCCCACTATCTTCCAAGAAAGGGACTCCTGAGAGTGCAATATAGACTAAATACGACCCCAGACCCGACGCCAGTTATACTGTAGTGCGGGATATTCATGCATAACATGAAATGAAATAATAAACCAATGGCCACAGGACGTGTCCAGCAACCATTACCCTGAGTAGTGTTCCATTTGTCTAAACTGTGAGGAGTGTAAAAAACACCGGTGGGCGAGAAAGAAGAGGGTCTGAGTGAGTGAGGCGGGTCGGAAACCCGTGTCCCTCTGCTCCAGATAAGGCTCCATTGCTCCGAGGTTAAAGTCACATGCAATTCTCTCTCCCATACTTTCTGCGCTATAGAGGTATCTCTAGTGATAGCATTACATAAGGTTTAGTAAGATTGGATGCTACACCCGGTAAACTACCGAGAGATCGGAAGTTTCCAATCAACCTTATGCAGAGAGTGCCGATGGCGGGAGTACTCTAGCGCTCCGAATGCAATGCTGAAATTACACTGACCAGAGTCGGGAGTCGAAAGGTTGCATAGGAGTATTAAAGGCACCTAAAGTGTCGAAAAACATTGGTGGATAGTGGGAGTCTAATGGGAGAGTCATACCAGGGAGTAAGGTAAGGGGAATCGGTGAGCAAAGGCCCGCTACTATATCTAGCCACACAGGTCTGCTCGGTACTGGAGCCTCCAACCAACAAGCACCTTGTTTGAAAAGAAAAGATTGAGGGAACACTTGAGTAAAATCGCCACCAAGTATTAATGGAGCATTGGCGGAGGCCGAGGCCAACTGCGCAAGACTTGCATGGTGAGCAGGGTTGTCCACATTCTGGACATAGTGCAAATACACGTGAATTCACTATCTCCAACCTCAAGGTGTACACGGGCCCATCTACCCTCCATGTCAGCGCTACTATCAGGTACAGTAGCGTGCAAAGACTTCTTAACCAGAATAACTATCCTGTACCATTTGGAAACGGTGGGAGAATAGGCAGCTACCATGTGAGGCCGAGCATTGAGTTTCAGTGTTTCAGCAGAGTGTTATGCGTTTCCTAAAGAAACACCTAATCAATGTGCTCGTGGCTAAGATAGCTAAGGATTTTCTTTCTGCTGAGTGGACCAGCAATACCTTGTATAATGAATAATAAGATTTTACATGAGGCCATTCAGAAAAGTTGAAATTCTGAGCATGATAGCACACATAATTTCACTGTGTCCCTCAAACTGACTGTGTCTGGCTGTACACATGGCATAGGAAAAATAAGCTAATATAATACAATGAAGCGCCCCACATTAATAAAGAAAACCGCAGTACAGTAGAGGAGAAGCAAAACCCCAAAATTACTGGCGACCATGTGTCTGCGGGGAGAAACCCCAGAGAAGGCCGAAATTGAAAAAACATATAACCTGTAGGACTGTGCGTGCTCCGAATCCGACCGAGGCACACATCATGAAGGGATAGGAGACCAAAGACAAAAGTCATACAGAGAAAGAAAGAAAGTCCAGGCTATTTCTGTGCTGGGCTGTGACCGCCGCATCGGGCCCTTCAAAATGGCGGACAGAGCCGGCAGATAAGAGTCCAAGATTTGGGATTAGCGCATCTGTTCTGCTTCTTTGGAGTCCAAAAATGTTGATAATAGATCAGGATCCTCGAACGTCCTGGTCTGGTTGTGGAGAGTCACTCGGAGCTTCGCTGGATACAACAGGCCAAAGCGAGCCTGTAGCTGTTGAAGTCGAGGGCGAAGAGCAAGGAGTTTCTTCCGACGGTCAACGGTAGGCTTTGCCAAATCAGGAAAGAAGGAGACCTTACGACCTTCATATTCCAAATGATGATTCGCTCGGGCAGCATGTAAAATTTGTTCCACTTGTTGATATCGTAGCAAGCTAAAGATAATAGGCCGAGGGGTCGTGCGGTTGAGCGCCATGCGGGCAGGAACACGGTGTGCTCGATCGATTTCCAGTTCTCTGTGAAAAGTGATCTTCAGCAAGGAGGGAAGAGTTTTGAGCAAGAATTCTCTTATATCTCCTGCTTCCACCCCCTCCGGCATTCCGAGGAGCCTCACATTGTTGCGACGGGCTCGATTATTGCTATCTTCCAACTCCTTTTGAAGATTCTGTATCTGGCGCTCAGCCTCGTCCAGTTTGCCCAAGCGCACCTCGTGCGAGTCGAGGACCCCCGCCATATTGTCCTGCCGTAATGAAAGACCTTCAAGTCGGTCTTGGAGCACTCCAAAGTCTTCTCGCATGGCTCGAAGCGCTTCTCCATTAGACTGCACCAATTCCTTCACACCACGTATTTCCTCCAAAATCTCCAGGTGCATTGCGGGGTTTTCACGAAATGGAACCATCTTCTGCGGGGAGGACACCTCCGTTTTGGAGCGTTTCCCGTGAGAAGAAGAAGGAGACCCGAAGTCCAAGCGCGCTGGTTTGTGGGCCGCCATCCCCCCCGAGGTGCCCCGGTCAGCTCGGAGCGAAATAATAAATTTATATAGGTATTAAGTCAGGATTCTGAGTAGGCCTCTCGGGAGCTTCAACGCAAAGCGTCCTACCCGCTGGACATCAGGCTCCGCCCCCAGGCATTGCTAGATTCTGTTTAGTTAAGGTCCATACTGTTTTGGTTTCTCTGATTATCTATTTTTGACAATGGAACAATACAGCAATATTGCATTAGGAACTGCATTTAGGTTGAGGCTTTTTATACGCTGCCTTTGAATGCTAATTTTTTTTTGTTCAGTATGACTGCTTGACGGCCAGCTTAGTGTGTCGGCGTTGGGGAGAATTTATATTGAGTCTGAGGTCTGACGCGCTTGTCATTAGTTTCCAGTATGTTTGGCTTCCTTAGTTTTATAGACACAATCTGGCTTCTGTATTCGCCAAACACATTATACAAGATTTCATGTTTCTTCCTACTTATCCAGCACATTACCATTTTGATCGCTGTTTTCATCCTGCACATATTCTAGATTTTATATACATTGCAAAAGTATTCATCCCCTCTGTGTTTGTCCTGTTTGTCACATTACAACCTGGAATTAAAATGGAGTTTTGAGGGTTAGCACCATGTGATATACACAGCATGCCTACGACTTTGAAGGTGCAAAATATCCTTTACTGTGACACAAACAATAATTAAGACAAAAATATAACTGAAAGCAGGAGTGTGCATATCTATTCACCCCCCAAAGTCAATACATTGTAGTGCCAGCTTTTGCTGCAATTACAACTGGAAGTCTCTATTAGCTTAGCACATCTAGCCACTGGGATTTGCACCCATTCCTTAAGGAAAAACTTCTCCAACTCCTTGAAGTTAGATGGATCACATTGGTGTACAACAGTCTTCAACTAATGCCACAGATTATCAATTGGATTGAGGTCTGGGCTTTGACTAGGCCCTTTCCAAGACATTTAAATATTTCCCTTTAAACCAGCTTTAGCAATATTTTTAGGGTCATTATCCTGCTGGAAGGTGAACCTTCATCCCAGTCTCAAATCTCTGGCAGACTGAAACAGGTTTTCCTCAAGAATTGCCCTGTATTTAGTGTCATCCATCGTTCCTTCAATCCTGACCAGTTTTCCTATCCCTGCCAATGAAAAACATCCAACACAGAATGATGCTGCCTCCACCATGTTTCACTGTGGGAATGGTGTTCTCGGGGTGATGGAAATTTCCCATGATGGCCAAAAGTTAAATTTTTGTCTCATCTGACCAGAGAACCTTCTTCCATGTGCTTTGGGGGTCCGCCACATGCTGTTGTGCACATGCTTTAAGCAATGGCTTTTTTTCTGGCTAGTCTTCCATAAAGTCCCACTCTGTGGAGTGTATGGCTTAAAGTGGTCCTATGGACAGATACTCCCATCTCCGCTGTGGATCTTTGCAACTCCTTCAGTGTTATCCTTGGTGTCTTTGTAGCAGCTCTAATTAATGCCATTCTTGTCCGGTCTGTAAATTTTGGTGGGTGGCCTTCTCTTATTAGTTTTGTAGTGGTGCCATATTCTTTATTTTGTTATAATGGATTTAATGGTGCTCCGTGGGCTATTCAGAATTTGGGATATTTTTTTATAACCATAAGTTTATAACTTCCTCAAGAGTCTCTCATGAGGGACCTTGTCAAATGTTTCTGAGATCCACATACACCTTCAAAAAAATATAGGGCCTGATTTTCATCTGGGCGGTGCTATGCCCCATGGTGTCGCATAGCCTGCCCGCCATCCGTCTAACCTGGATTTTCAATGCCGGGGTCATATGCAGCCCCAGCGTTGAAAATCTGGGTTTATCCGCACACCCCAGAAGCCTCAGGAGCTAGCCGAGTATCACCGATCTTTTTTTTTATGCTACCCGCTTAGCCCCTGCACCTGAAAGATAGACGAGGGAAAAACCTTGCCTATCTTTAAGGTTTAGAGGGCTAAGTGGGTAGCATCGAAAATCGGTGCTACCTGGTTAGTCCTTTCCTCCACCCCAGCTCTGCCCCAGAACACCCCTAACACGCCCTGATGCTAACCACATAGTATCTGGCGCTTTAGGTACATATTCTGGATTTTCAAAGGACACTACCTGTGTAGGTGCCCTTCGAATCCCAGTTATGGCATTTACACAGGTAATTAGGGCAGTTACTCATGTAAATGCCACCCATAGCCTATTGTGAGACAAGACTTTTCTTGGCTAAATCCATGTTGTTTTTTTTCCCATGACTATTAATTTTATAATGATTTCTACCATTTTGCCCAGCATTCACCCGTCTGTAGTTTCCCTAATCACTCCTGGAACCCTTTCTAAAAATCAGCCTTATATTGGCCACTCTCCAATCTTCAAGTGCTATAGATGATTTTAATGATAGTTTACAAATTTGTAATAAAAGGTCTGCAATATCATTTTTCAGTTCTTTCAGCACCATGGGATGTATACCATTCAGTCCAGGTGATTTCTACTCTAGTTTATCAAATTTCTGTATTACACTTGACCAGTTTGAGATTTGTTTCAATTCCTCCAATACATCATCTTTAAATACCATTTCTGCATAGCTATCTTTACAATATCTTCTTTAGTAAAAACTGAAGAAAAAAATTCATTTATCTCTCCACTCTGTCCTTGTCCTTCCTTAGTTGCCCTTTTACTCTTCTGTCATCTAATGGTTCAACTCATTCTTTCACAGATTTTTTGCTGTGAAAGTTTTTATTATGCATTTTTGCTTCCACAGCAAGCTTCTTTTCAAATTCTCTCTTTGCCTGCCTTATCAATGCCTTGCATCTACCTTGCCGGTGCTTATGTTTCCTGTGTTTTTTCATTTAGGTCCTTTATCCATTTTCTGAAAGATGCTTTCTTGGCTCTAACGGCTTCTCTAACCTCACCTTAAAACATTCTGGCAGTTATTTGGCCTCCCTTCTACCTTTCTTAAAGTATGGAATGCATCTGATCTGGGCTTTCAAGATAGTATTTTTAAACAACATCCAAGCCTGATGTAAACTCTTAACCTCTGCAATTGCTCCTTTTAGTTTTCAGTTAACTATTTTCCTAATTTTATCATAATCTTCCTTTGAAAGTAAAATGCTAGTACAGTGGATCTCCTTGCTCTCCTCCCTCCCTTTATTAAATCATATGTGATCATGTTAGGATAAATGTGGGTTAAACTAGAAAGAGGGAATGCGAAATTTCAGAGTACTGGAGAAAGGCACATGTGGTCCCTTTACACAAAAGCGGAAGTAAGGATGTAGTTGAGAACTACAGGCCAGCTAGTCTGACCTCAGCAGTGAGTAAATTAATGGAAATGCTGCTGAAATATTGGATAGTGAGTTTTCTGGAGTCCAATAGATTGCAGCATCCAAGGCAGCATGGGTTTAATAGAGGCAAGTTTTGTCAGACAAATCTAATACAATTTCTTTGACTGGGTGACCAGAGAATTAGACCAAGAGAGACCCCTAGATGGTGGTGTACTTAGAGTGCAGTAAAACCGTTGACACGTTTCTGCAAAGGCGACTTATAAATAAATTGAGCACTTTAGGAATGGACCCTACATTGATGACTGGGTTAGAAATAGGTTGAGTGGGAGGCAGCAAAGGGTACAAGTAAATGGAACTCACTTTGAGGAGGAGGATGTTACCAATGGGATGCCTCAGGGGTTTGTCCTTGGTCCGACTCTTTTTAACATCATCGTTGGTGATATTGCAGAAGGGCTGTCAGTTAAGGTTTGACTCTTTACAGATGATATCGAAATCCGCAATAGAGTAGATAACATGAGGAAGGATTGAGCTAAGCTTGAAGAATGGTCAAGAATTTGACAGCTGAGATTTAACAGTAAAAAATGCAGGGTCATGCATTGGGGTTGCAAAAATCCAAGGGTGAGGTACAGTATAGGGCATGGGGTACTTCTATCCATGAAAGAAGGGTGGGACCTGGGCATGATTGTTTGTTTATGATGATCATAACATGGCTAAACAGATAGAAATGGCAATAGCCAAAGCCAGAAGGATTCTTGGTGCATAGGGAGAGGAATGGCCAGCAGGAGGAAGGAGGTGATAGTGCCTCTGTATAAGTCTTTGGTGAGACCTCATTTGGGGTATTGCCGTTCTGGAGACCACACCTTCAAAATGATATAAACAAAATGGAGTCAGTGCATAGGGTGACTACCAAAATGGTCAGTGGGCTTCGTCATAAGGGGACAGACTTAAAGTTCTCAATATGTACTCTATACTTTGGAGGAAAGAGAGGAGATATGATAGAGACGTTTAAATACCTCCATGACATAAATTCGTTGGAGGAGAGAAGAAAGCTCTGCAACAAGGAGCAGAGAATGAAGGAGAAAGTGGATAGACACAGGAGTGATATGCGGAAATATTTTTTTTACAGAAAAAGTGGTCAATGCATGGAATAGTCTCTCAATGGAGGTAGTACAAACCAGAAAGTTATCTGAATTCAAGAAAGAATGGGACCGACACAGAGGATCTCTAAAGGGAAAAAAAGGGATTATAGTAATTGGTATGGAAGGCCAGACTGGATAGGTCATGTGGTCTTTTTCTGCCATCATGTGTCAGTTTCTCTTGCCAAGTGATCCTAACACCATTACCTCTTGCGCCAGATCCTGCATTCTGCTATGGACTGTTCTAAAATGCCTTTCCCTTGTGTGGGTTCATGAACCAGCTGCTCGACAAAGCAGTCATTTATTTCATTTAGAAACTTATCTCCCTACCATGTCCTGATGTGATAGTGACCCAGTCGATATTGGGGTAATTGAAATCACCCATTATTACTGTATAGAAAAGATACAGTTCAGCATGATAGCAGACTTGATTAGCAGAGAAATTTCCTGATGTATGAGGCATGAACTGTGGGCAAATGAGTGTGAGCAGCAACCCGGTGTTGAGGGGCTAGATTGCTGTTGAATCTTGGGTGAGAGCCAGATGGGGTCAGGATTGTCATTCCTACAACTAATACGACATATCTTTTAGTTCATGTTTCAAGTCATACACAAAACTGTACAGATACACAACAAAGACAGGCCCTGCTCCATTGAGCTGACCTTCAGCTAATGCAGACAAAATGAACCACAGGGGACTAGGGAATCATATCCCTTACAAGTTCCTCATTTCCTTGTTTTCCTAGTTGTCTGACTTAGGTGATTTTAAGCTCTGTTGAGAAGGGATTGTCTTTGTGGTGAATTTGTACAGTGCCGTGTATGCCTTGGAGTGCAATCAGAATGAGAAGTAGTAGTAGCACTATTAGTTGTAGGAATGACAACCCTGACTCCAACTGTCTCTCATCCAAGAATCAACAGCAGGGGGGGGGAGGGGTCACAGTCCAGCCCCCTCATCTGGTTGTTTCTCTCACTCTTTTGCCCACAGTACATGCCTCATACATTGGGGAATATCTGTGTAGAAAAGGAGAAAAATGTCACTGTGCAAGGCATTGTAATAGTACTGTGAAAATCCCTGCTACATCTGCTGCCATGGCACCACCAGCTAGCTGTCTAAGGTGTACAGTCCTGCAGGGGCTACTAATTGTTCTTGCTTGTGAGGCCCAGCAATGTCTCCACAGTAGTACTCAGTGCAGACACATACATAATTGGCAGTCTGAAGGGCCTCATGGTATTCTGTGCCTGTGCACCTATGGGGGTGAGTATGGCAGATAGAGGGGAAAGCAGCCAACCAATTTATGTTTGAAGAGGAATATACCATGGTCTCCAATAGCAATGGCACAGATAAGGCGATGTAGGAGGAGTTGCTATGTTGAGGCATGACTGGTGTACAAGGGGGAGAGATACAGTCAGATTCATCTGATGGTAGTGTATAAGACTGGGGTTGCGCTGGGATTGTTCCTAACACTTTTATGTCATGCCTTCTATTTGTCCATCGGGGGAGAGCGGGGGGCACGTGCACGCATGGAGCAGGAATTTAGATTTGCATAGTGTTGTTACTAGGGTCCTGCTGGCCCTACCAGTACCACAGGCCTGGAGCACCTCATGTCCCAACCACCTAAGTCTGGCATTCACCTACAGCAAGCACAGTCAGACTGCATCTGCTACCCACCTGTGCATGGCTGGTTTTTCCAGCCATGCACATACCAACTGCAGATAGTCCACTGGTCAGTACACATTGTATGTGTACAGAGCAACCATGTGTACACAGCAGTTGATTCAGGGATCAGACCCCAGGACAGAAGGTACACCCACATCACTAGAACCAAACACTATATAGCACTATGTGGATACATAACTGTGCCATAGTCACTGCTCAGTCAAAGTGAGAGTGCCATCCCAGCATGACATGTTGTGGTCACCCAGGCCAGGCACATGGCAGACGTGCACTACGATGTCTCATCCATTCACCCTACCTCCAATGCAGACCCATCCTGGCCAACCTGCCTTGTTTTAGCCTATATCCACAATACTTTGCTCTTCATCATGCACATTTGCAGACTAAGGTTAGAAACAGCTTAGGCACTGCGAGGTTCAGTGAGGTGTAGAAAACCACGACTAAATTGATGGACATACACACACACATAATCAGTCATAATGACACACTGCAAAAATGGGGATGGTTGGTACTCCTGCCTGCCACCTTGGTCCTGATATCAGCTCATGCATTGTTAATGTGTGCTTCTTGTGCAGGAGCTAGTTGTGTGCTCTGATGTTAACCCCCGCTCAGTGTGCCTGTACTGTCAGCCTGACTACATGCAGCTGTGGATAGTGGAGCCTGTCTGTATGACTGATGGGTATTTGTACCCTTGCTGGCTGATTCATTGAGGTTGCACGTGTTGGTGCTATACCTGCACTGTAGGCTAAAGTTCAGCCACAGGGACATGCAATGCATAATGCACAGCCAAGACCCAAATCTGTGACCCTCCATTCATATACACACCAGCTGTCTGTATTGACCCACAGTGTTGCCATATGGCAATAACACTCCCTGGGGCTGACATATTTCTCATCAGACAGACCTTGTACATGTTGCAATGTGCACTGTGCACAGGACCAGGGCATGGCTTTGGTCTGCTGCAGGCAGGTGCCGCTGCCCCCCTCTGCCAACACCCCCACACCATGCTGTTATACCCATGTGCTGTCCCTGTTGGTGGTGCGCAGCCCCTGCCCATCCATCATTTGAGTTAGTGGGTGCCCAGGGTACACAGTCTGGATGGTGGGGGGGGGGCAGAGGCATAGATGGATGGCCACACAGCCCCCTCCCCAACCATCTGCCTCTGCAGGGACCCCATCACTGTCTGCCAATGATGTGTCTCGGGCGGAGGATGACAGCCACTACTGTGGTAGTCTCCTGGGCACCTGCATTTGCAGCTGCCTGGGGGGCTACAACATCTGGCACTATTGGCCCCTTCCCCCACAGCTGGGTTCTGCAGCAGCAGGGCGGGCAGCCTGGATCTCTGCCTGGGATACCAGGACCCTTGGACCACCCCATGTGGCACATTGCCTTTCCATAGCAATAGCAGAGCTGTGTGTTGCCATCGTCACTGTGGGATCATGACGAACATCACAGATGGTACTGCAGATGGCAGAATACCCCTTTGTGGAGAGGCTAAAAAGGTTGGGGCTCATCAACCTGGGGAAGAGACAGCGGAGGGGAGATATGATAGAAGTCTATAGATTATTGACCGGAGTGGAACAGATAAATGTAGGTCGCTTTTTTATGCCATCAGACTTTGGACAGACTAGAGGACCTGCAGTGCGGCTACAGTGTACCCATTTGGGTCTTTTATATTTTTTCAGTCGATACGTTAGCAAACCCTACAATCTATTACCAGAGGATGTGGAAAAGCTGTCAGTGTACTGGGTTTAAAAATGTTTGGAAGGGTTCCTGGATAACGGTCCCTAAACCATTGCTAAAGAGGACCTGGGCTATGCACTGCTTGCCCCATTACAGTTATGGAGGATCCTGTGTGTCTTTTGGAGGAACTGCTAGGTAAATGTGACCTAGATTGGCCACTGTTGGACACAGGATACTGGGCATGATTGACCTTGGTCTGACACACTTAGGAACATAAAGACTACAAAATATGTCAATGTGCCATCTAGGCAGCTGCCTGGTCCCCCCTGTGCACTAGCAGCCCCCACTGCATGACCCATATGCCACCTCCTTTTGTCCCATTTGCACCATCAACATGATGCCCTTTCATACTTGGGCACTCTACTTTTGCTGCTAATGGAGCACTACTATCACTCACTTGGGCTCCCCTGTCTGTGCATCACATTGCAGATGTTAAATAGGCTCTCTCTCCTCACAAAACACCCTTTCCACGAGGTTTTGAGTTGTGTTAGGGTTCCTGCTGTTAAGGTGCCTGAGTTAAGGGTGAAAGCCTTTTTCCTGCCCTCCCCATCCAATGATTCCCACTCTCCGTACCGTGCACGCCTTCTCTCCACCCACAGGTACTGTTAGCATGCACTAAAGTTGCTGGTACCATTAGTGTGTGCTAAAGTGGCTTTTTGGACGCATTAAGAATGCAGATGTGCAGTTAGCAGGGATTAACAGCATACTAGCTGCTTTACCACGGTTTAGTAAACATACCCCTAAGGCTATCTACATGTTCAGTAATTTTGTTCTTTATAATGGTTTCTACCATTTTGCCTGGTACTGATGTCAAGCTCACCGGTCTGTAGTTTCCTGAATCACCCCTGGAACCCTTTTCAAAAATTGGTGTTACACTGGCCATTCTGCAATCTTCAGGTACTACAGATGATTTTAATGATAGTTCCCAGATTACTAATAGTAGATCTGCAGTCTCATCTTTCAGATTTTTAACACCCTCAGATGTAAACCATCTGGTCCAGGTGATTTACTACTCTCCAGTTTATCAAATACTTAAAATACATCTTTTTGGTTTTAGATATTTCTTTCAATTCTTCTGCAGCATCACCTTTAAATACCATTTCAGGCATGAGTAATTTCCCTATTCTTCAGTAAAGACTGAAGCAAAGAAGTCATTCAATCTCTCCATTATGGCCTTTTCCTCCCTTAGCACTCCTTTTATCCCTCTATCTTCCAGTTTTTTTGCTATGAATATACTTGAAAAAGTTTTTTTTTAATTTGTTTTTGCTTCCAGAGCAAGCGTTTTTTAAAAATTCTCCCTTTGCCTTCCTTATTAATGCTTTGCATCCAACTTGCCAATGCTTATGTTGTTCCAGTGTTCATCATTAGGCTTCTTTTTCCTTTTCCTGAAAGATGCTTTTTTGGCAACAACAGCCTCTTTGATCTCGCCTTTAAACCATGCTGGCAGTTTGTTGGCCTTCCTTCCACTTTTCTTAAAGCATGGAATACATCTGGTCTGGGCTTCCAAGATAGTGTTTTTAAACAATGCCCATGCTTGATGTAAATCTTTAAGCTTTACAGCTGCTCCTCTTAGTTTTTTTTAACTATTTTCCTCATTTTATCATAGTCCCCCTTTTCAAAGTTAAAAGGTAATATTGTGGATTTCCTTGCCATCCTTCCATTTATTAAATCAAATGCAATCATGTGTGGATCACCCAGGAAACTGGTAAGACTTTATCTTAGGAGCAAAGGACAGGAGCACTATGTAGCAGCCAACTTTTAATAAATCTTCTTTGCCTCCCTCCATCCCCCCCCCTCAACTGCCACCCACTCCTGGGATAATCATAGCTTTATAGGTGCTTAAGCCTCTTAAAGTGAAGGAGGTGCCATATTCACTCTCAGGCACTTACTCATAATGCTCAGGGACTCCCTCACAAGCCATTCTCCTCCCCCCAAAAATCAAATACACACACTCCAGTCAATTTGCAGATTCAAACCTTCAGGGGCCACTGTACGAACTCTAAAGATCCAACTTTGTTCATACACCAGCAACGATTGCTCCCGGGGCTTGCCTGCTCTACCGGCCAGTACTTGATCTATACAGAAACAGCATAAATCAGAAAAACAATGGCTGAATGCACTGCGATATTGCACTAAAGGTGCCTCCTACACCCGGCACTTCAGTCTACTCTTGTGCTCTGTAATCCGCTTGCGAAAAGATCTACAGGTACTGCCGATATATAGCAACTCACAGGGACACATAATCCCATAAACTACATATGAAGAATCACAGGAAGTGTGTTTCTTTAAGTTATATAACACACCATGATATTCAAATTATGATATTACACTAGAGACACCACAGACAGAGCTATGCCCACAAGTACTATGTCCCTGCACCCCATCCACAGCCCGGGTACCGGGTAATGGGCGCAACGTCAAGGGACTCAATACCTCCCGTAAATTCCGCTGACGCTGCCACACACATCTTACAGTTTTATCTTCCAACCCCGGAATGGTACGTACCACCTCCAAATGTTTCTTAATTATCCACTGTATGGGGAATACTTAGAAATAAAATTCACCTGCTCACAACCCCCAGAATGATCATCTTTATTTCTGGGCGTTAACAAGAGAGAACGGTTGTTATACAACAGCCTCTTATAAGCATCATGGACTACCCAGTTGTTGGACCCAGATGATTTCCGAACCATATATCAAGCACTGATCCTGCCACATTTTGACTTTGCAAATGCCATCTTACAAGGGCTCCCCCAATCCACACTAACCCCCTTACAGTTGGCCATGAACGCCGCAGCCAGGGTCATCTACGGAGCAGCCAGAAGCGACCACGTGACTCCCATTCTCAAACAGCTACACTGGCTACCTATTCATGGGAGGATCACCTTCAAAACACTTCTATTATCATTCAAGGCAATCAAAGGCATTTCCTCCTCCTCATTTACACATCTTATCCACATTGTACCCCCCACAGATCCAGAAGAGCAACAGCTGTCAACCTGCTAATCACACCAAAGGCATCGACAAAGTGCAACAAGACAACCACAAACAGGGCGTGCAGTTTCTATATCCCCAAATGCTGGAATGCTCTACCCCCTGACATTAGGGCCATAACCAATCTATTGCTTTTCTGTCCAGAAAGTGTATTTCTTTT
The DNA here is from genome assembly GCA_033557465.1 of Ichthyophis bannanicus. NCBI lineage: Eukaryota > Metazoa > Chordata > Amphibia > Gymnophiona > Ichthyophiidae > Ichthyophis > Ichthyophis bannanicus. Next base: position 909,784,332 of record CM066032.1, on the reverse strand, counting down.
CCTTTTCACTGGCCTCGGCCTTTTTAAAAACAAAGTTTTTATTGGTTTTTATTGTACACCGCTTTGCTTGCCCATGAAAGGCGGTTTTTATCAAGTGAAATAAAACATAAACAAACATAAACATAAACATATCAGTTCAGGAAGGCGCTCAAAACCTACCTCTTCCTCCAATACTTCCCAGCCAGCAATTGAACCTAGATACCCTTCTCAAGAAATGACCCACTCTAGAAATGCCCTCATATTCATTATCTGATTTTTACCTATCCTTGCTGTGTAAATAGCTTATGTATATAGTTTACCCTGTTATCCAAGTTTGTATCCCTGTTCGATGTAAAACCTGACAACTTGTCGTTATGGTAGTTATGTTATGATGTAAACCGCGCTGATACCGAATAGCGCGGTATATAAGAAACTGTAATAAATAAATAAATAAATACCCTTGTCGGGTATCCCCTCGCTACAAAACCCACACCAAAGGCTTCGATTGGCGTTTAAAATCAGCATCACTCGAACAATTCCGACGATACCTAATAAATTGAGAGAATGGTAAACTATTTCTCAACTCCACCAGGTGGGCACTATTAGTGTAAAAGAGTGTTCCTGTCTGTGGGTTTCTTATAAACTGATGTCACCCAACCATTCAGACTCTTTTGTACCAAAACATCAAGAACACAATGTCAGTGCTACTGAATAGACTCGTGAACTTAATGTTTTTCTCACAATTATTCAGCCATTGCATAAACTCCTGAAAAACAACAGCTGTACCCTGCCACAAAACAAACACATCGTCTATAAACCTACACCACAGCTTTAAATGACTGGCAAAGGGGGACCTATAAACCCATCTATCCTCAAACCTGCCCATAAAAAAATTTGCCACCAAGGGGGCACAAGTGGCCCCCATCGCCACACCCGATATCTGATGGTACATTACTCCCTCAAAAAGAAAATAATTTTCATGAATGGCTAAACTCGCCAAACGAGTGACAAAAGCAATCATATCAGATGACAAATCCCCTCGGCGCTGTAAACACTCTTCTATCACCTCTACCGCTGCTATTTGTGGAATCAACGTGTACAATGAGGCAACATCTAAGGTAGCCAATAGAACATCCGGAGAGCTGGCTAAAGCAATATCGCTTTCCAAAATATTTAAAAAATGCATAGTATCTCTAATATACGCTGGAATCTCTAGCAACAGTGGTCTCAAAAAAGAGTCTACAAAAACTGAGAGCGGCTCAAGAACCGACCCTCTTGTTGAGACAATAGGTCGTCCAGGCGGATGCTGCAAATTTTTATGAACTTTAGGCAACAAATAAAATTTAGCTATTGAAGGACCCTGAACATTTAAAAAGGAATATTCCTTTTTCGAAATCAATGTAACCGACAGGGCCTCAGCCGTAATGTCTTTAATGATGGTCTGTAATCTTCCTGTGGGATCCTGGAGCAATTGTGCATAAGTTGTAATATCCATAAGTTGATGCTGAGCCTCTTGCAAATAATCACTACGAGCCCACACCACAATCGCACCACCTTTGTCAGCGCTTCTGATCACTAAATCTGGTTTGGCTACTAAATCATCAAGAGCTCTTTTTTGGATTTAACAATGAGAGTGTGTGGCATAGGATGGGGAAAACGTGTCCCCCAGCGGAGGCAGAAGCAGCAGGATGTTTGCAGCGACAGGAGGACAGAGTAGTAGTAGTGCAATGCAGAACAGGCACAGGAGAGGTGAGCGCAAAGAACCAAAATGCAGAAAAGAGTACCAGTGTAGGTCATGGAGTAGCAGCCTGCCCAAGAAGATAGGACTGTACACAGCCAACAGAGGCAGATAGATGGGCTGAAGGACAGATGGCGGCTGAGGAGAGGGTGGTATGGGCTGGCAGCACAGATCTGCAGACCCCTGACTTTTACAGGCATGAAAATGATCTGAGTAGCACAGTCATAAAAAGAACAGATAGGAATTAAACCCCTGTCCTCTGCTTACAGGGATCTTGAACTAACCAGTAAGCTACACCTCCACATCTCTCTGCACAGCAATAGCTGGATACAAAGAGACTGCAGGTTACCGTCTAAAATGTCTGCTGTGTGCACCGACATAAGGTAGCCTCCACCATTACTCATGATGCAGTGCACATGCAGAACAGTAGTCTACAGCTAATCACCGAATGGAGAATGCTCAGTAAGAGGAACCGACAGTGTGTGATAGAAGCACAGAGCAGTTACATACCGTGCTACTGAGCAGTTCCTGCATTCACCCTGACGATGAGGATGGGTGCCCAGCACTAGGTCTCCAGTAGAGAGTCTCTGCTGCAGATCCCCATCACCACCAGTGTGTGGCAGGTACTGTCTGTAGTGTGATTATGCCACTCATCTTGCATTCTGATGTATGTGCCAGTCACATCTGGCCCTGTTGGAGTGGGACCCACCTAAAATAGTGCATTGCAATACCCACAGTTATAATGCTGATGCCATTGCTGCCAACTACCAGAGGAGAGGGGCCTCTAAACCTGCAGGATGTTGTTACTGAGGTCTTGCAGACCCTACTAGAAATACTAGGAGTAGGCCTGGAACATCTCTCTTCCCAACCACATAGGTTTAACATTCACCTGCAGCAAGCACTGTCAGACTGCACCTGCTGCCTACCACTGGGTGTCCCAGCCAGGCACATACCAACTGCAGACAGTCGCTGGTCAGTGACCATATGCACCCCAGGCTTGGGATATACAGCATTGCACCCAGCAGTTCGTTCAGTGATCAGGCACCCTGGACAGGAAGCACATCTATTTCACTAGAAGCAGACACCATATATCACTATGCAGATACATAGCCATGCCATGGTCACTGCTCGGTCAGAATGAGAATGTCCCTCACACCCCCCCCCCCCCAAGCATGAAATGTTGTGGCCACCCGGTCCATGCAGGTGGCAGTTGGGCACTATGACGTCCCAGCCATTGCCTACCCCTGATGCAGATGCATCCTGGCCAATCCACCCTGTTCAGTCCATACCCACAATATGTTGCTCCTCATCATGCACATTTGCAGACTAATGCTGGAAACAACTTAGGCACTGCGAAGCTCGGTGAGGAATAGAAAGCCAAAAAAACAATGGATAGACATACGCACATGCACACTCATATCAACACACCGTGCAAAAAAGGAGATGATTGGCATTCCTGCCTGCCATTCTGATCTCAAACTCTGTTCAGGCATTGTTAAGGTGTGTTCATTGTGCAGGAGCTAGTAGTAGTGCTCTGGTGTTAACGGCCGCTCAGTGTGTCGGTGCCATCTGTGTGGATGTTTGTGCCCTTGTTGGCCACTCACTGGGGTTGCACATGTTGGTTTTCTACCTGCACTGTGGGAAAAAATCTAGGGACATTGCACTGCATGATCCACAGCAGGGATCTGAACCTGTGACCCTTTGCTCCGATACAAACCAACTGTATGTAGTTTGCACTGCTTGCCCCATTGCAAGCATTGTGGATCCTGTGTGTTTTTTGGGGAAATTGCTAGGTACTTGTGACCTAGATTGGCCACTATTGGGCACAGGCTACTGGGCATGATACTCCTTGGTCTGATGCAGTCTGACATATTTTTTAATCATATGTTCTTATGTGCCCCCTAGGCACCTGGTCTGCCCTCTATACCAGCAGCCCCCACTGCATGACCCACATGCATCCTCCTTTTCCCATTTTGCACCATCAACATAGTACCCTTTCATACTTGGGCACTATGCTGTTGCTGCTAATGGAGCACTACTGTCACTTTCTTGGGCTCACCTGTCTGTGCAGCACATTGCAGATGTTTAAATAGGCTCTCTCTCCTCAAAATGCACCCTTATTGACAGGTTATGATATGCAATAAGGTTCCTGGTGTTAAGGTGCTGCTGTTAAGGGAGCAGGGCTTTGTTCCTGCCCATTGGCCCCTACTCTCTGCCTAATCTCCACCAATAGGGTGCTTTAAGCTGCCAGTCCCGATAGGGCGTGCTAACGTGGTGTCTTACATTCGTTAAGGGTGCAATTGCGCCATTAGAGTGCACTAACGGCACACTTGCTCCTTTAGCGTGGGTAAAGTAAACATCCCCCAAAGTTTCTAGATGAAATAAATGACTGCTTCTTGGAGCAGCTGGTTCATCAGCCGACAAGAGGGGCAGCCATTTTGGACCTAGTCCTTAGTAGAACACAAGATCTGGTGAAAGAAATAAGGGTGTTGGTGTCACTTGGCAATAGTGATCATAGCATGATCACCTTTGATTTAATAAATGGAGGAAGGATGGCAAGGAAATCCACAGTACTACCTTTTAACTTTCAAAAGGCAGACTATGATAAAATGAGGAAAATAGTTGAGAAAAAACTAAAAGCAGTTGCAAAGTTTAAAGATTTACATCAAGCATGGGTGTTTAAAAATACTATCTTGGAAGCCCAGACCAGCTGTATTCCACAATTTAAGAAAAGTGGAAGGAAATCTAAAAAACTGCTAGCATGCTTTAAAGGTTAGGACAGAGAAGCTGTTATTGCCAAAAAGCATCTTCCAGGAAATGGAAAAAGGAGCCAAATGACGAAAACTGGAAACAACATAAGCACTGGTAAGTTAGATGCAAGGTATATTGATAAGGCAGGCAAAGAGAGAATTTGAAAAGAAGCTTGCTGTGGAAGCAAAAATGCATAATAAAGACTTTTTCAAGTGCTTTCGTACCAAAACTCTGTGAAAAAGTCAGTTGAACCATTAGTTGATAAAGGGGTAAAAGGGGCACTAAGAGGGGACAAGGCCATAGTGGAGAGACTGAATAAATTATTTGCTTCGGTCTTTACTGAGGAAGATGTAGGGATGTTACCCATGTCCTGTTGGAAACAGGATACTGGACCCGATGGATCTTGGTCTGATCCAGTATGGCATATCTTATGTTCTTATGCTATGATCACTATTGCCAAGTGGCCCCAAAACCCTTATATCTTGCACCAGATCCTGTGTTCCACTAAAGACTAGGTCCAGAATAGCTTCCCCTCTTCTCAGTTCATGAACCAACTTCTCCAAGAAGCAGTCATTTATTTCATCTAGAAACTATCTCTCTAGCATGTCCTGCAGTGAAATTGACCCAGTCAATGCCAGGGTAATTGAAATTACCCATTATTACTATGTTGTAACTTTTATTAGCTTCCCTGATTTCTATTAGCATTTCATCATCCATCTGTTCATTCTGGCCAGGTGGCCAGTAGTACACCCCCATTGCCATTGCCTTCCCCCTTTTACATGGAATTTCTATCCCTAGAGATTCTACAGCAGGGGTCTCAAACTCAAATTGCTTTGAGGGCCAAATGAGGACTTGTAAAGTAACCCGCGGGCCGCACAAGATGCGGGGCCTCATTTGCATAAATATTTGCATAATGTTACCATACAAAGTGCAGACGTTAATGATGCACATTTCCCAGAGCTGACATATTCCATTTAATAAATTCAAAATAAAGAGATATTTTTCTACCTTTTGTACATTTTTTTAAGTTGCAATTGTTCCAGCCACTTTCTTCTGGTTTTTTCGTGTCTTCTGCTAACTCTCCATCATCTGCTGTCCATTTGTCCTTTCTTCTCTCTTCTAGTTTTTTTTCCATTCTCTCTCTACATCTGCTTTAACATACAGTACTAATCTTTCTCCTTTTGCTCTTTCCTCATTCCTATTTCATCCACTCAAATTTTACCCCTCCATCCTCAATCCCCACTTACTCTCCCAATACCCGGCCAATTGTAGATTTTTCTTCCCTCCCACACAAAATATTTTTCCCCTCTCCATTTCACTCTACCAGCCCCATCCCATTCTAATCCTCCCCCAACATCAGCTCCCTTCTAGTTCCAGCCCCACCCAGTATCTGCTCCCTTCTAGTCCCCGCATTAGCCCATTTCCAGTCCTATCCTAGCCCCACCATCAAACCAGTTCCTGTCCTAGCTCCCCCCCCCCACTAAGCCCATTTCCAGTCCTAGCTCCCTCCCCCTCACAGCCAATTTCCATTCCAAGCCCCCCTCCCCATCAGCTATTTGCAGTTCAAGCCCCCCTTCTACTCAGCCCATTTCCAGTCCTAGCAACCCCCGCAGTCCATTACCAGTTCTAGCCCCCCATAGCCCATTACCAGTCCTAAGCCCCCCAAAAGCCCACTTCCAGTCCTAACCCTCCCATCACCCCATTTTCAGTCTTAGCCCCCAACAGCCCACTTCCAGTCCTAACCCTCCCATCACCCCATTTTCAATCTTAGCCACCCCATAGCCCATTACCAGTCCTAATAACCCCCCATCAGCCCACTTCCAGTCCTAACCCCCCATTACCCCATTTCAGTCTTAGCCCCTCCATAGCTCATTACCAGTCCTAACTCCCTCCCATCAGCCCACCTCCAGTCCTAACCCCCATCAGCCCATTTCCAGTCCTAACCCCCCTCCCCCCCATCAGCCCAGGTAAATTAAAAAAAAAACCCAACAACCCTGGCTTCTGTGGGGCAACGGCAGAATCAACTGTCAATTTAAAAAAACCAAAACCCTGGCTTCTGCTGCTGCCGTTGCCGCCATTGCAGCGGCAGAATCAGCTGTCCGCGGCCCCTTCCCGTCTGCCCAGTAGAGCCCTCAGCTCAGCTCCATCAGCGGCAGCTTTCAGGGCCGCCCGCGAAGAGAGTATTTCCCTCTCACGCAGCTCTCTTAACAGAGCCGCGCGAGAGGGAAATACTCTCTTCGTGGCTTAAAAAGCCTGCCACTGATGGAGCTGACTGAGGGCTCTGCCGGGCAGATGGGGCCGCAGGACAGCTGATTCTGCCACAGCAGCAGAAGCCAGGGTTTCTTTTTTTTAAATGACAGTTGATTCTGCTGCTGCCACGGCGGCAGCAGCAGAAGCCAGGGTTTGGTTTTTTTTGTTTCCTCTCCGTCGCGGGCCGCACCAAATGGGCCGTGTGTTGGAGACCCCGGTTCCTACAAAACTTTAATCCTGTGTGACTTAATGCCCTCTCTAACATAGAGCGCAAATCCTCCGCCAATTTGATCTATCCTATCATTGCGATATAGTTTGTACCCAGATATCATAGTGTCCCATTGATGGTCCTCCTTCCACCAGATCTCTGAGATGCCAATGACTAACCTTTCATTAGTGCTATAGATTCTAGCTCTTCCATCTTATTTTTTAGCCATTTTAGAGGTTGTATATTATTCATATTAATCTAGTTATGAGTTGATAAGAGTAATTTGAAACCTTTCAGCTCTGTACTTAAGGGCATCTGGGTTACTTTTAATCTTTATTATATCTCTGTCAGGATTCCCTATCTTCCTTCTGTTAGTCATATCCTTCAATGATACATCCTTCTGAGCCATATGCACTTGGGTAATTGTCAGCTTTCCCCTATTATTTAGTTTAAAATCTGCTCTATCTAGTTAAGGTAGAGCCCATCCCTTTGGAAAATCCCCTCCCTTCCCCAGAATGTTCTTCAATTCCTATAGAATCCAATTCCCTCTTCTTTGAATCATCATCTCATCCACACATTGAGATTCCAGAGCTCTGCCTGCCTTTTGGGTCCTGTGTGTGGTATAGGAAGCATTTTAGAGAATGCCACCCTGGAAGTTCTGGATTTAAACTCCCTATCTAAAGCCTAAATTTGGCCTCCACAACCTCCCTACCACACTTTCCTGTGCCATTGGTACCAATATGCAACAAGATAGCAGAGTCCTCCCCACCATTATCTAAAACCTTGTCTTTGTGATGCGCGAGGTCTACTATCTTCGCAACAGGCAGGCTTGTTACCAGGCAATCCTTATGTCCCCCAGCTACTCAACTATCTACATGCTTAATGATCGGATTACTGTATCAACTATAATGGCCATCCTAACCCTTACCTCCTGGGCACATGGCCCTGGAGAAATCTTTTCAGTACGGGAGGGTTTTACATCACTGGGGGGGACAGGTCCTAGCTACAGGATCACTTCCTGCCACACCAAGGTGAGGCTCTCCTTTCACTTGACCTCTCTCCTCTCTGGCAACTGAAAGCTTGTCAAACTGCAGGTAGGACTTCAGTACTATGTCCCTGTAGGTCTTGTCTGTATACCTCTCTGTCTTACTTATGTCCTCCAAGTCTGTCGTTCTAGCCTCCAAAGATTGGACTTGTTCCCTAAGGGCAAAGAGTTCTTGCACCTAATGCACATGTAGGATCCTCCACCAACTAGGTGAAAATTATACATGTGACACTCAATTCAAAAGACTGGATAACCCCCAACTTCTTGCTGGACTGCTGTCTGTATCTTGATTTTAAGGTTTTGTTTAGCTATTTAAGTTTTCTACTTACCTAAATTTTCTAGGGATACTTGTACTGATACAACTGTACTTAATAGGTTTAAGAGCCTTAGTTCACCTCAAGATTAATCAATTTATTTCAGGTGAGGGTAACTAAACAAACCTTCCGTGAATTTGACTACTTCTTCCCTTTTAAGAGGTCTAATAGCCTATAAAGCTAAGATTATGCCTGGGGTGGGTGGGAATCAGGGTGGGTGGGGGTGGGGGTGGGGGGGAAAAGAACATCTAGTAAAAGCTGGCTTGCTACACAGTGCCCTGACCTGTGCTTCTAATGTAATCTCTTAACAATTTCCTGGTGATTCACACAGCCCTTGGTTTGAGAGAGGGAGCCTGTCAAATTGCCCCTTTGACCTGTCATTTGGCTTTAACACCTATTTAAAGCAATTTCACAGGTATTTTGCCCCTTAACTGTAATGCTTCTTAGTAAAGGTCTCTAGAAACTATTAATTTCATTACCCTCTTCTTCCTTCTATGGTAAGCTTTAGTCTAATTTGTGGCTGCTGACTGAGGTTTAAATTTAAATTAAAGCTCTCTGGGGCTATTGACAGGTTTAAATTTAATCTAAAAGCTCTCCGGGCAACTGAGCCCTGAATGAGTTAGCAAATACATTGGTTTCTAATACACAGATTTATCAACTTAAACCCAAAGAATTTCTTTTTCCCCAAGATTTAGAGAATTTCCCAGAAGTAAAGAAATACAAGTGTAGTTTCTTTCCAACAGTAGCAGTTCCTTTTGGTAGTCCTTTAAGATTATTGTGTCCTGCGCTTGGAACGGGAAGCATTTCTGAGAATGCTACTCTGGAAGTTCTGGATTTCAACTTTCTACCTAAAAGCCTAAATTTGGCTTCCAGGACCTCCCTCCCACACTTTCCAATGTCATTGGTACCAACATGTTCCAAGACTGCCGGCTCCTCTCCAGCACTATTTAAAACCTTGTCTAGGTGGCACATAAGGCCCATTACCTTCACACTTAGCAGGCATGTTACCAGGTGATCTCTATGCCCGTCATCCACCCAGCTATCTACATGCCTAATGATTGAATCACCAACTATAATGGCCATCCTAACCTTTCCTTCAGGGGCATGTCCCTGGAGAAACCTCCTCAGTGCAAGGGGCTTTTACATCACCTAGAGGACAGGTCCTAGCTACAGGATCACTTCCTGCCTCACCAAAGTGATGCTCTCCTACCATATGACCTCTCTCCTCCATGGCAGCAGAGAGGCTGCCAGACAGAAAATGGGACTTTAGTACTACGTCCCTGTAAGCCTTGTCTATATATTTCTCTGTGTTTCTTAGCTCCTCCACGTCTGCTACTCTAGCCTGCAGAGATTAGACTTGTTCCCTGAGAGGCATGATGATATTCTTGGTTTTGTTCTCCATTTCCTTTCAAGTAATCACTGACATTCTATTTGTTTTTTTCAGCAACCATGGCATACTGGGTTGAAAATTTCAACATACCGTCCACAATGACTCCAAGATCTTTTTCTTCAGTAGTGACTCCTAACTCAGAACCCTGTAATTGGGATTATGTTGTGTATGTGTGTGTTTATGTGTTTTTTATGTGTGTGTACGTTGTATATCTGTGTGTGTTATTTGTGTGACATTTAACTTTGATGCCTCTGAAAGGATATAAATAGAGTGGAGATAGCCAAGTCAACTCTACTTCTGCTTTAAAATGGACATTTACTCCTGATTTAAAAATAAAGTAAATTTGCTTCAGTTTTACTGTACAATTCCATTTTACTGCACTTTTTTTTACTTCAGTGTGCTATGCATTTCATAACTCTATTACATATGAAGTTAAAATATAGCTCAGAAGTATAAAATCAGTGCTAAATATTGTATGCAGATTTTTCTCACATTCTTATTACATTGGTCTCCCCCTGACTTTCTTATGAGGAATCTGACTTTAAGCTACTGGCAGTCCAACAGGCTCTCATTATTTTAGAATCCGTCGGAAGATTGCTGCTTTAATAGGATCTGTGGACTTGCAACACAGTACATTCACAGTGCTTAAAAATGATCATATTGGGCCTGATATTCAAAGGCATTTGCACGGTTTCCAGACCCATAAACCATGTAAATGCCCCTAAGTGAAATATTCAGGGACACTGACACGGTTAGTGCCTCTGGATGTCCACGGGTACCACTGCTACACACGCCAACGCTAATTGGTTAGTATCGAGGTGTTCTGTTGGTGGTACCCGGAGATAACCAGTCAGTGGCGATATTCAGTAGCTGTCTGGTTATCCCTTCGTGGCAAACGTAAGGCGCAACAAAGGCTGGTCCAATGTTTGCCACTGAGGCTAAACGGGCAGCGGTTGAATATCGCTGCTACCCAGTTAGCTTCCTGCTTCTGCGGCTGACTCACTTATTCAATACCATAGCCAGATATGGCCCCAGCATTGAATATCCGGGTTTAGTGTTCAGCAGCGATGGCTAGGTGCTGTATTCGTGCTAGCCACTGCCACTGAATATTGGGCCCATTGTCTTTACTTATATTGACAGTTGTAATAGAAAAGCATGAATGTCATATGACAGGTATGTCTTCTTATTCTGTATTTGTAGATTTTATCTCTGTCCGTTGATTCTAGTTAAATTATTTATCCGATTGGTGGTGGTAGGAGTGGAATTGTTGCATCAGCTCGTTGCAGGGCTACTTCAGTGGTGACAACAATGTAGGAATCAGGAGAACGTTCTGCTGGGACTCCAGGAATCTTACGCTCTCCCTCACTGCAACCAGAATACAGTACAGGTTTTATTTTTACAACTGAATGCTATTTGTTAAACTGTTGGTAAGAAGTCTAGAAAGCTCTAAAGGGGCAGCAGTTGTTTCTTAATCCACGGGGACAAGATTTTTAAATAAGTTAAGCATCAGCAGATCGGCCGATTCTTAACATATGGGCTTGGACATGTTTTAAAATGTAAGGGGGCAATATTCAAAATAGGTTTCCAGTTAGCAAGACCTTATATCTGGCTAAACCCCAGTGATGTTGATATTCAGTGGCTCTATCTGGATAGTGCTGCTGAATATCCCCACAGACAGCAACAACACTGGTTAAATTTGGGGCAGTCTGGGCAGAACAGGAGCGGTCGCGGCAGCCATCCAATCAGCTGTGATATTCAGCTGCTAACCAGCTAGCTAAACCGCATAAATTAGGACAGGTCAAATACAGGTCAATGGCAGTCCTAACTTTATGCAGTTTAGCTATCCGATTAGAAGCTGAATATCACTGCTGACCAGAGAGCTGCCGCAGCAGCTTCAAAATTGGATATTCAGCACCAGATTCTGGAAGGGTCTGCTGCTGAATATCTGGTTTTAATTTCTGCAATGGTGGTCAGGTGCTTTAAAAGCGCTGGCCACTGTAACTACTGAATATCAACCCCTAAGCTTTTAGAATTACTGTGGTTTCTTTCTCAGCAGATCCTAAAAAGAACCTTAGCTATCCCCAATGTTATCATTTTAAAACAGTCATTTGGCCAGACTCCACGTATTAAATGCTGGGATTGCTGTAGAGGCTGTGTTCACAGCCCTAAGGTGGAAGCCAAGCATAACTCAACAACATCATCTAGCTACAAGATTTAGTAACCAGAGGGAGCCCTGCTGTGTGACTTCAAGCTAAGATTTGCTGAGCAGTGGAGGGGATAGGTAAGTGAGGAGGATATAAAACCGGGAAAGAAAACCAGAATAGTTGCAAATGCCATAGCCAGGACCATTGTAGTACTAAATGGTACCTGGAGGGAAGGGTTCCATTGCATCGGTGCAGTTGACTAGGCAGACCCCTCTGATTGCACAACTGTACAGTGCAGTACAGACTGTATGGGAGGAATGGCCCCAGAGCTTACTTTCACTGCTGCCACTGGTGAATCTAAAGGTCCATTATGGCAGAACATAATAACATAGTGAATGATAGCAGATAAAGACCTACACGGTCCATCCAGTCTGCCCACAATGACTTCATGGGTGAAGAGATCCCATCCAGTTGTGATTGGCCCAACCTCCTCCACTCAAACTTGTTACTGGGCATGAAGGCCCCACCACCAAGCGGACAAGAGGCGACATGACTCTCTGCAACTCAGTCTTCAAATTTTGTACCTTGTTCACATATGGGGAGCATACTCTTGCCATAGAAATATTTGAACATGCTGCCCCAGCTATATGTCATCATGTTACTTTTCCCATGGTTTCTTAGAAGAAAAACTGTTATTTTTCATCTGTTTTGAGTTGAGGTGCTCCACTGTTGGTTTCCTCCTCTTGCACTTTTGGGGTCCATTGTGCTTATCTTACTCCTTTTTGAATTCCAGCACATTTTTCATTTTCACTGTCTGCTTTTGTGGGTATTCCAGGCATCCATCTCTCTTTTTGTGAAGAAATATTTCCTAATGTTGCTTTTGATTCCTCCTCCTTGTAGCCTCATATTATGTCTTCTGGTTCTAGAGCTTCCTCTCATTTGAAAATGAGTTGCTTGTTCTGGAATATTTTTCAGGAACTTAAGTCTGTGTTATGGTGGGTGCTCATGAGCCCGTGGCAAGAAGGCAGGAAGATAAAAAAGCTCCACACCCGGGTCCCCTTGCTGAATTGCAAGCAGTGGCAGAAATGTTCTTTTTCACCTACTTCCTAGTTTCAAGGCTCCGATAGCCATGACTTTCAATTTAATCACCCCTGTGCTAATTGGTGGTCCAGCACTTTCAGAGCCACGGTAAAAGGAAATGCCATCACCGCTGGCTACACTGCCACTACCCTGCTGGAAGCCCAGTAAAACTTCGGCAAGTATTGTGCCCCCCTAAGTTTCAGCTGTCTCCTGCTGTCTCCCACACCGCTCAACTTCGGCTCTCCCACTACTGCTCAGTAGCGCCTAATGGACTGGAACTTGTTTTAAAATAGATTGAAGGTAATGGAGTGCATCAACATCCTGCTACCATTACCTGTGGGTCCTGGGTGTGCTGTGTTGTGGGAGTTCTCCGCTCAGATGATAGATCGATGGTGGGGGCAATGCCGAAGAGCAAGGAAATGCCTTGTCCATGATGTTTGGCTGCCTTGATGCAATTTAAGAGTCCCATGTTGTCGCAGCCATTGCCACATGGTTGAGGAATGTATCCCTGGAACGCAGAGCTGCCTATCCTGAGCAGGAAGAGGATGTTTTCGGTAGCTGTAGAGCTCTTCCGGTTGGTGCCCTGAGTGAGTGAAATCTTATTGCAGATTATCCTGGGCAAGCTACTCTCCACATCAGCAGCACTCTTTACTTCTGCTACCTGAAAGAAGACAAGTGTACTGGCAAGTACTTGTGTGCGGCTGCTCTAAATTTTCCACTTTAAACAATGGCTCAATAGAATTTTGTGTAGTTAGCAGGCTCGGAGCTCCGCCTAGTGGCAAAAAGTGGGACTTTATCTGGTTATAAATATTTTCCAGTTATAATTGGATCAATTTCTGATAGAATAACTACAAGCAATTAAAAGTTACGATAGACCTCTGAGGATTCCTTGGTATTCACTGCCCTTCTGTAGGGTAAGGAGGTTGCTGATTGCTATCCTTGAGGCCCAGAAGTGATATCTTGATCATACTCTCTATTATTCTTCCACTATGGCTTCCAAGAACACCTACGCAGCAGCGTTGTCTAAATACTCCCAGAAACAGGATGGGACTGGAAATAGTGGCATTCCTGCTGGGCAACAGCTGCCACCTAGCCCTCAACTCCCGCAAGTTGATGCGGTTGCAGTAGCACAGCTTGGACCAAAGCTGACCTAATGGAAGTTTTGCAAGAGCTACGATCCTTTCGATTGTATTTTACCAAGGAGACCTCAGATCAGACTTGAAATCCCTAGATGATCGTGTGACTCAGAACGAGATCAACATAGGGGAGCAGATTGATACTACTGCCCTGTTCCAATCTAAGATCCATGCATTGGAGTTACTGACCCAAGGACCTGAGAGAGCGGAATGATGAACTAGAGAATAGGCAAAGGTGCAATAATATCTGAATTTTTGGGGTGCCGAGACCCCTGCTGACAATGAAAACATCATGGAAACAGTGCAAGATATCTATGCATCACGCATTACAGGGGTATCTGATCCTGTTATGTTGGAGTACACAGGAGCAGAGGCTTAAGATCCAGCGGAGAGGTGCGGCCATGCCCAATTATAATTTGCTTCAGGTTCTAGGAAGACAAAGTGGCACTCTTACGAACCCTCCGTGCAGATGTTTGATATCTTTCTGAGACTGAGAGCTTTAAATTTATCAGGACTTATCTCAATACATGCTGGAGTGGCAGCGCAGTTTTAAGCCACTTACCCAGGTGCTGCAAGTAAAGTCCATCAAATATCGCTGGAACTTCCCTTTTGCATTAATATTCGAGTGGAACAATACCTTGCAAAAGATCTCTGACGTCTCAGCATGTATGCATTTCTTAGATCAAATCCAGCACCAAGGGTATTGCACCCCATGCCAGCAGAATACGCAATTTGAATGGGGAGTCTCCACTCCTAAGCGTCAAAAAGTCCCACGCTCCCACAGGCAATCGGAAGCAGAGCCAGATGAGGGATCAGGAGGAGCTATGGACACAGCAGCACCACAATGACTTGATAATATTACTGTGTTAACCCTTTTCTCTTTTCACTGTCATATACAGATTGTATTGTGTTTTTCATTTCTCTGTTGCAGTGGGGGCTGATACATTACTCTATTCTCAGGGTGACTAAATGTAAAGCTACACACAGCCCATTCTATTAGTGCTGTGATAGTTCTATGACCTTCGCCATATTGCCCGGTAGGGCAGCTGACCTAGAGGGATGTGGTTTCTTTGGGAAACTGGGGTCATTTGAGAGAGGTAGAGGGGCTAACTGGATAGGAGCTCTGTGGTTCTATTTCAGGGCTTTTATGCCTTTAATCATTCCTGTTAGTTAAGTTGAAGGAGTTTTGGTCCTCTCAATTTAGGACCAGAGGTTTCACTATGGGGGGGGGGGGAGAGGGAGGGGGGTAGGGGAGGGGGTTGACATAATGGGAAGGGCAGAACCTAAACTAGCACTGATTGAGGGGATACCTAGCGTAATGTGTTTGCCTAGTTCTGATCAGCATTGGTGTTCTTGGCGGGGAGTGTGGTGGGGTGACATTTCAGATTGCTGTTTTCTGTTATATTCAGCTGGTCATTCCAAGAGCACAATGATAAAACTTATTTAATGGAACATCAGAGGGCTCCATCACCCAGTTAAGAGATGGAGGGTGTTGGATCAACTGCTTAAAGAACATGTGGATATAGTCTTCCTCCAGGAAATGCATTTGATTCCCGGAGAACATTTGCGCTTGAGTTCTCAGAGGTTTTCTCAGGTTTTCACTTCTAGTTTTTCCTCACATAAGTGTGGAGTAGTTTATTTTTATTTATTTTAACATCTTTATATACCGCTCTATTTATAATCAGCGCGGTTTACATAGAACAAGAAAACATCAAATAAGGTACATGTTATCTGTTTTTTACATAGAACAAGGAACAAAAACTTGGATAACCGGGGCAATTATTTACAATGAATACAACACATTGGCTATTTACATATGAATGGAATAAAGCCTAAAAGAATTTTCATAGTATGAGAGAGAGGTGTGAAAAGTTATTGGGTTAGCAGAGGTGGCGTGTTAAGAACGGAAATGGTGCTATTTGAGTGATCTTGTGTTTTCTGGGAAATATTTGATGAAAAGGTGATGCTTCAAGGCCTTTCTAAATTGGAAGAGGTCAGTGATGGTTCTAATTTGTGGTGGGAGGGTGTTCCATAGCTTTGGAGCACATAAACTGAAGGATCGGTTTACAGTTGCGGAGTTGTATCTTAAGGACTCTTTTGGAACTCTTAGCATGTTTAGTTCAGTGGTTCTTCTACTCCTGTTGGAAGGAATTGGTAGGATTAACTCCGAAAGTGAAGGAGGAGCAAGCCCTTTTTGAGCTTTGAAGGCTAGAAGCAAGGTCTTAAAGGTAATTCTCGCTTGGATAGGGAGCCAGTGTAATTGTTTCAGGAGAGGTGTTACATGTTCTCTTTTTGGAACCCCGAAGAGTATTCTTGCTGCGCTGTTTAATGCTAGTTGAAGTGGGTTAAGGGTAGATTGGGGGAGCCCCTGTAATATACAGTTTGCGAAGTCAAAGTGCGGTATAACCAGAGCCTGGTAGACCGTACGGAAATCATCCGGATCAATCAGTTGGCAGAGGTGTCTGAGGGAGAGAATCTTAAAATAAATTGTCCTTACGGTGTTGGCTATGTGGGTCTTCATATCTAGATTCTGATCCAAGGTCACTCCAAGGTATCGGATGTGGGATTTTACTTGCAGCTTGGCATCTTGAACTTCAAGAAATGTGGGTGGTGTAAACTTAGGGTTCCTTGAGATGAAAAGAACCTCTGTTTTTTTGTTCTGGATTCTGAGATTTTGAGATTTTGAGTCAGTAGCCAATCTGAGATGGCATTAAAACAGTTGGTTATGGGGGTGAGATTAATCTTATCTATGCAGAAAGGGATATATAGTAACACATATATTATTATGTTTTCCCAGCACTGCCCCTTTACGATCTCTAGTCAGTATCAAGACTCTCATGGTCATTTTCTCATACTCTCTGGTTCAATATACGATACTTTGGTTTCTTTTGTAAATGTCTACATCCCACCCATGGAGATAGCGAAGTCATTGGCAGAACTTTTAGGGGTGCTTAAAAATCATGTCCAGGGAGAAATGCTAGTGGGAGGGGACTTTAACTGTGTGTTCTCAGCATTGGACAGGTCGAATGGGACAGCGGCGTCTTCTGTGAACTCCCAACTTTTATCCACCTTTGCTTTTGACCTAGGCTTGGGGGACATGTGGCGGTTGCTGCATCTGGGAGAGCGGGATTACACTTTTTTCTCTTCTGCGCATTGCTCTTACTCCCGCTTGGATATGTGGCTAGTCTCTAGATCTCTTTTAACCCAGATCCCACAAGTTTGCATTGGGACTATGGATCCCTCTGACCATCATCTCATAACGTTGGAATGGATGCTTGATGACAGGGAGACCCCTCCTAAATCTTGGGTATTTCTTGGTCACTTATTGAAGAGCACAGAATTTGTTGATCACTTGTGGAGAGGGTGGACAGAGTATATGCAGCATAAGGACCAGGTGGGAACATCAAACCTTTAGAATTTGGGAGGCGGGCAAGGCGGTATTGAGAGGGCAGGTAATTTCTTTGTCAACTGCTTTTAAATGTCGGCGAGATGCAAGGCAGAGAGACCTGAGGAATCAGATTACTCTATTAGAGACACAACATTGGGAAGGACTTGCTCTTAGAGTTTGGCATCGGCTCATGGCTCGGAAATGGAGGAGATTGCTTCTCAGCTTTTGCGTACATGTCACAATTTTTATGAGCAAGGGAATAAAGCAGGCAGGTTACTCCTCTGGTAGTTGAAGTGGCAGTGCCTCACCCGTAGAATTGCAGCAATTTCTGCAGGGCAAGGATGGATAGTCTGCAAGTCCGTCGATATTGCTCAACGTTTTGCTCTTTTTTACAAAGACTTTTATACTTCAAATAGCTGCTGATTTCCAAAGCATTCATAGCTGGCTTATGGAAGCATCTATGCCCCAGTTATCTACTGTGTCGCAGGATGCTCTCGATCGCCCAATCACACATGCAGAGCTATCAAACAACTAAAGAACGCCAAGGCCTCGGGTCCTGATCTTTTTCCAGCGGAATTATACAAAACCTTATCTGGTCTTATAGCGCTGGTGTTGGTGAGAGTCTTCAATGATGTTTTGCTTCAGCAATGTCTCCCTGATTCTATGTATCAAGCGTTGATTACAGTCCTTCTTAAGGACGGCAAAGATTCGCTTTGTAGCAGTCATAGACCGAGGAGTGGCCTAGTGGTTGGGGCAAGTTACCTCAGGCCGGAAGGTCAGGGGTTCAAACCCCACTAGAGGACAGCAACCTTGGGCAGGAAGGACTGGGGTTTCTAGTCTCAGAGGTGCTCCTTGTGGTCTTGGGCAAGCCACTTAACCCTCCATTGCCCATGTTCCCTGTAAAAAAAAATAGTTATCTCCAAGTTATAATGCCCTGTTCAATGTAATTTCAGTTTGTTCAATGTAAACCACCTTGATATCATCAAAGGTGGTATGTAAGAAATAATAAATAAATAAATAAATTCTTTACTTAACTCAGACTACAACATTTTTACTAAAATCCTTTCTCTGCATTTAGATACAAGAATCCAGGAAATTATCCACCCAGATCAAACTGGTTTCATAAAAGAATGCTATGGATCTGAGAACATTCATAGGCTACTAAACATGATGTTTGGTTGCGAAAGGAAGAGAGCAGATTTGCCGTCCTTTCTTTAGATGCAGAAAAAGCTTTTGATAAGGTGGAGTGCTGTTATTTGCTGGTAGTGTTACAGCGCTTTGGCTTTGGGCCATGTTTCCGCTCCTGGATTGCAGCCCTTTACAGAGCTCCTACAGGTGTAGTACAAGTGAATGGCTTCTCTTCTCCTTTTGCTTTAGGGCAGGGGACAAGACAGGGCTGCCCCCTTTCCCCTCTTCTTTTCGCTCTTGCTATTGAACCCCTAGCTATACAACTGCGCAAGCAGGCTTCCTTTATTGGGATTCCCCTGGATAGTCATCATCATGTAGTGTCTCTTTATGCGGACGACACTCTCATCTTTCTGCGAGATCCATCTTCTACTCTACCTGTTGTACAAATATTGCATGCGTTCTCGCGAATCTCAGGCAATACGATCAACTTCCAGAAATCTGCTCTCTTGCCATTTCTATCTGCTACACATGCTGGAGTACAATTGGATTCCGGAAATTTCCCAATAGTCTCTCAATTTCAATATCTTTGAATCTGGATTCTGCAGCAACTTGAGGACTTATATGCTAGCAAATATCTTCCCCTATTATTATCCATTCGCAGGGATGTATGCAAGTGGCAATCTCTGTCGGTATCTTGGCTGGGAAGAGTACACACGATTAAGATGCTCTTGCTGCCCAAGCTGCTCTTTCTATTTCAGCAACTTCCCATCTCGGTTCCGAGGATCTTTTTCACACAGCTCCGCTCCGTTCTCACAAAGTTTGTATGGCAGAATCGCCGCTCGAGACTCAGTTGGCACACGCTGAACCGCCTTAAGGCACTGGGGGGTATTGGTTTTCCAGATTTTGAGCTTTACTATATGGGTTCTTGCTTGCGGGCTATCCACTTCTGGTCTACTAGTGCAGCTTCTGCATGGACGTGTTTGGAAGCAGAGTGGTTAGCTCCGATTTCTCTTGCAACTGCTCTCTTTGTTCATGAGGGATGAAATGCACAGGCTATCCGTGACCACATTTTTATCAGGCTAGTATGGAAGACATGGAAGAAGATCTGTAAAAGGGCTTCCTTTCCTGCATATCTGTCGCCTTATGCGACTATTGGGGCTTTTTCCTTTGTCATGTTTTGGAGGCTATTTTTGTTCATCCAATGGGGCACTGCGCTTGTCCTCACTCTATGATCACTTGTTTTTTTTTAGATAGAAGCCACTTAGAGCTCTTGATGTGTACCTCTCTGTCTGCCTTTCAAAATTATCAATTCCGACATTTTGCCACAGCTGGAACACGGGCACCTCATTCCTGGGAATGCACATTTTTCAATTTGCTTCATGGCAAGGCCTTTTTAGCGCGTCTCTATCATGCATTGTCTATGGATTTGCCCTATCTATCGCCAATTCCTGCCTTCCGTAAGCAATGGGAAGAGGTCCTTCTGGGGAAGCCAGATGACTTCTGGTTGGAAACATATCATTATTCCCACACATGCTCAATTTCACTAGCACTGATTAACACCCAATTGAGAATCCTTTTTCGAATGTTGATTGTGCCAACTGACCTGAACTGCTGTGGTCATGCTGATGATTTTTTATGTTGGAGAATGTGTAGCAAGCGTGGAACTTTCTGCCACATGTGGTGGGAGTGCCCAAAGATACAGCTTTTTTGGATGGAGGTTCATGCTCATATTACTCAGAGGCTGAAGGTTACCTTTCCATGTGCGTTAGAGTATTGTGTTTTAGGACACTTTGATTTGGAGTCTATACCTCCGGATATTACTAGGCTGGTAAACTGTTTATTGCTGGCAGTACATTCTGTGATCAGCCTCTATTGGAAAAGATCAGCCGCTCCCTCCCAAAAAGAGTGGATGGTGAAAGTATGGGACATATATAAAATGGAGAAACTGACAGCTGACCTTAGAGGAAAACCAGACAAATTGGAGCACTTCTGGGCTAGATGTCTCCCACCCAAAGCTTCGACTGTTCTGTGACTGGGTGTCACCTCACACCTCACCAATCTTCTTTACTTCTCTTCGGGATTTGATTACCAAGGCTAGTTTTATTTGGGTTTTTTTGGGTTGGGTCTGACCATAAATCCTTGCATTATAATGGTTCTGCTCTTTTGGCTGGCATTGAAGGGAGATAGGGGGTTGGGTGTTCACATCTGTTTTGCTGACTCTCCTACACTGTTGGAGTTTCTGAGGGGTGCTGGGAGGGGTGAATTCCGTTATGATACCTTTTTCAATCGGTGCAGACTTGGATGTATTATATGTAACTTCTCATCTTTAACTATACATAGTTGTAATTGGTTAGATAAAACTTATTGAAGAAATATTGAGCTGAGAAGCCTTTCTTATTACTGTGTGTTTATTTGCATAAGGATTTCCGAGTACCTATTGGCTTATCTATGTTTATGGAGACAAAACTGTTTGTTTACATATCTGTATACACTGTAATGTTATTTATGGGGCTTTAATATAGACTCTTGTGCTCTCTCAAACCTGTATGGGTGGGGGGAGATTAAGAGATTGTTGTGTTTGTGCTAACACCAACCTTTAATAAAATCTTTACACAAAAAAAGTCTGTGTTATATCTCCTCGCCCCTAAAATATACATACTTAGGGCCTCCAGTTTCTGTTCGTATGTTGCTGATGGAGACATCTTGCCATTTTGGTTGCTTTCCTCTGTACAGGCTCCAACCTTTTGATGTCCATAGCAAATTATGGCCTCCAAAACTGAAAACATTACTGCAAGCGAGTCTTTATTAGCGTCCTGTACAGCGGCATTATCATCTCCTCCTTCCTACTAGTCATCCCCCACTCTACATTCTAGCAACCTTCTGGCTTTTTCCATTGCCTAATCAAACTATTTCGTTACCTTGAGATCCTCAGACACCATCACCCCAAGCTGTCTCTCCTGGTCCATGCACATCAGCCTCTCCCCTCCTATCGCATACAGCTCCCACAGGTTTCTTCATCCAAATGCATCATTCTGCACTTCTTAGCATTAAAGGCTAACCGTCAAGTATTCAACCAATCTTCTAGTTTTTGCAAATTACTTCTCTTTTGTCCACTCCTGTGGGGTGTCTGCTCTGTTGCATATCAACATCCCATCCTCAAAAAGACAAATTTTCACTTCTAATCCTTTTGCAATATCACTTATAATGATATTGAACAGAATTGGACCCAGGATTGACCCTTGAAATCTTCCACTACTCATCTTTCTTTCTTCCGAATGGATGCAATTTACCATCACCCTCTACCATCCATCAACCAATTTTTTTCATCCAGTTAATTACACTGGACCAATGCTGGAGGGGAGAGTGCTTGGTTTGTGTTCCACAATGCATCAGGATAGGATTTTTAGAAATCCAGGACTGGCCTAAAATCTCCCTCCTTGGAGTGGGTAACTTGGAGCTGTACTCTTGGCAGCTTTAAGTGGCCCCTTCTGAGGGTCATGGCTATAGACTAATGGAAGTTGGTTCCAATTGAGGGTAGAAACTTTAATATGCCAGAGGAAACAGCTGGGTCAAGAATAAAAAATAAATAAATTATGATCATTG
The DNA here is from genome assembly GCA_033557465.1 of Ichthyophis bannanicus. Lineage (NCBI taxonomy): Eukaryota > Metazoa > Chordata > Amphibia > Gymnophiona > Ichthyophiidae > Ichthyophis > Ichthyophis bannanicus. Next base: position 909,762,178 of record CM066032.1, on the reverse strand, counting down.
TTGGTCAAATCTGAGAAGGGCATTTGTTGATGTCCTAAAACCATTTCTATTTCACCCTGCCTTCAGGGACTATGTTGATTGGCACAGGACAGTTAGGGCCCCTTTTACTAAAGCCCATTAGCTGGTTAATGGCCATTTTGATGTGTGGCAACAGGGCATCAAGAGTACTAATGCACACAGGGGTCCACAGCTGCACACAAAATAGCTTGTTAACTGGCAATCGTGGAATTAGGTGGGAATGGGTAGAACCTGGGTGTGGAAAGTGCATTACCACTGGATCCCAGACAATTGCCACATGCTCAGTGGCAACGTGGCTTTTAACATGAGTTCACTTAATGATTCCTCTATAGGACACATATAGATATCCTTTTGGTATTCATTTGTCTTTTCAAGGATCCATCTCACATCTGTGATGTCTCTTGTTCCTTGCCCTTTTCTGAACTCTGCTTGCATTTCAGGCAGTTGTCGTTCAAGGTATGGCTGTAGTCTCCACTGAATGATCTTAAGTTGAATCTTGCTGGCATGTGGAATCAAAGCAATTTCACAATAATTTACCACTATCACAAAGATCACCTTTATTCACTGTTGGTATGAACACAAATCTTTTCCAATCAGTTGGCTATGATGATGTCTTCCAAATGTTCTGGCAGAGCCTTGTAAATGCTGTAACAACTGCATTTGATTTCTGAAATACTTCAACGGGAATGCCATCAATGCCTGGTGCTTTGTTCTTTGATAATGCTTTCAATGCTGCTTCAACTTCTTTCATCACCATAAGGTACAGGTTGAAATGGTTGTTGATCCACTTGATCTTTATGGTATAATGACTCTGTATTCTTTCCAGCTTTTCTTGATTTTCTTAACATCATTCAACATGGATCCTTCAACATCTTTTAGCATTCCAGTTCGAGGCTGGAATTTTCTCTTTTATTCTCTTAGCAGTAAGAAAGCTGATCTTGTTTATCCTCTGATAGTTTCTGATTCTATTTCCTTGCATATATCATTGTAGTACTTCTTTTTGTCTTGTCTTGCTGCACATTGAAAATCTCTGTTAAGTTCCATAATTGCTTCTCGTTCTCCTCTGTGCTTTCTTCAAGCACAACTTTCTTAATGTCATCTCATAACTCTTCTAATGCTCTGATATTTGTATTCAAAGTGGCAAATTGATTTTGCATGCAGTCTTTAAATTCAAGATCATACATCATTTTGCTGCATTCATGATTGGCTTGCTCTTTCTCTGGGAACAAGCAGGAAGTCAGTCCTCACATATGTGTGACGTCAGCACCAACAGAGCCCTCGTTTAAGCATCCCCCCAGCTTTCAAAGAAAGCCTTTGGGAGATGCCACCACACATGCATGGTCCCTTTCCCGCCCAAAGGTGCCATCTTGCTCAGTCTCCTTTTTTCTGTGGAGCTCTGCAGATGTTTGTCTGGCTTGTCCCCAGAAAAAGTTGATTTTTCTCTCCAAGTTTCATACTCACCATCCAGTATCGCACCGGTACTCTTCCCGCCACCGACCTTGTTGCCTCGGCGTCGAGTTCAGTCTATTTTTATAGTTTTCATTCTTTTCTCTTCCTGGTGTCTTCGTGCCTTTTTTTCTCCCACTGGCAGCCCGGAGAGTCTTCGAACTCGCAGGGGTACTTTTTTACCCCATGGCTATCAGTGGCTTTAAGAAGTGTGAATAGTGCTGTAAAATTATATCTTTGACATACACGACTGCTGTCTCCACTGCCTTTGGACCAAACCATGACCTGGCAGCCTGCAGTCTCTGCAAAAGGATATCCAGTAAGGCCCTCAAGAGCCACCAGCAGCAGCACGATAAGTTTTTCCCTGAGTCCCCAATGCCTCTGAAGGCCAGGGCCTCGTCTGAGACCCTGATAGCTCAGGCAGAGCCTCCCAAACCCGAGCCTTGCCGTGTGTCCTCAAAGGGGGTCTCCCTCGAGGGAACCCAGGAAGAAGAAGAAACCCTTGAAGGTGGCATCCTTGGATGATTCTGACCAGCTGGGTGCTCCCTGGCTCCGGTCACACAATCTGAGACGTTCGTCCGAGGTGTTGGAGAGGGAGCAGCCTGCAAAGGTCCCCCGAAAGGATCTGACTGCGGACCAGCCTCGGTCCCCAGATACCATCCTCATCGAGGATTCCCCTTCTGGGGAACCAGCGTCGAGCCTGAGTCCCTCAGTGCCCGCACCGAAGGCTGCAGAGTCTTCTGGTCAAGAGTCCAGAATGGTGGCCTTGGAGCGCAGTTTGTCTGCCTTCATGGACCAGCAGCGGGCACTGTTGTCCAGCATGACCGGTTCATCAATCCTGACCACCGGGCACTCAACGTCCAAGACGTCCCCGGAGGCCGAGCCAATCCTTTAGGTCCTTCGGCCTCAAGTCAATCCTTGGCAAAGGTCGCAATCTGAGTCCCGCTCAACAGGACTGCGGTCATCCCCGGCAAGTATGCTAAGTGCCAGCTGCAGGGCATCGGGGGCCCTGGGGCCTGCGGAAAAGCCCTCCTACGAGTCCTTGATGGACTACTCTGAGTAGAAGATGGAGGACGAGGAGTTCCCTGCCCCATCTGACTCTCCCGTCTCGGAGTCCCAATGCAGTCCCTGCCAGAAGATATGGCTTCCTTGATTTTGTCAAGGATATGTCAAAGGCTCTGGCATTCCCGACCGAGTCGGAGGAGGACCCTTGGGCGGATGAGTTGGAAATCCTCCAGTACAAGGCTCCTCCATAGGAATCGCTCACATTGCCCATCCCCCCTCCCATCCTGGAATGGCTGATGCTCCAAATGTGGGAGACACCGACTTCGGTACCAGTGGTGAGCAAATGGCTTGACTTGATGTTTCGAGTCCGCCGGAGCCCGGGCTTCCAAAAGTCACAACAGCTGCATAACTCCATGGTGGTGGAGTCAGCCATGCATCGTCTGAAAAGCCAGAAGATGCACTCCTCAGCGCCCCCCCCCCCCCCCGGCAGGGAGGCCTGCACCTGGGACACCCTCAGCAGAAAGTGCTATCAGGGCTCGATGCTCGTCAGCCACATCCAGGCCTACTAGCTGTACATGGACATGTACCTGAGAGACCTGGCGAAGAAACTCGCCGGGTTCTCAGCTGGTCTCTCTGAAGAACCCTTGCAGCAGTTCAAGAACTTGGCCAAGGCAGTCCGTGAGTGCTCCAAATTCATGTCTCGAGCTGCCTATGATGGGTTCGAGTCGGCGGCTTGAGTAGCGGCGGCTGGTATCGGTGCACACCGCCAGGATTGGCTACAGTTGTCTGACCTTGAGCAGTAGATTCAGGACAAATTGGTCGATGTCCCCTGCCAAGGAGAGAACCTCTTTGTTAAACCCATGACCGACAAGTTTGCCGAGCTGGAGACCATTCATGACGAGGATCAGGCTCTCGAAAAAGACCGCTGCCCCTCCCCAACGGAAGGAGTCGGGTAAAGATTCCTTTTACCCGAGGAAGGGAGCTGCTTACAGAAACTACCCACCTTTTCAGGCCTCCTCAGCTCCCCAACAGGGTCAGCAGGCCAAGGGACTTAGGCATGGCCCTCGTAAGCAGAAGGCTCCAATATCCCAGGCTCCAGCTCAGGCCCAGCCAGGAGGGAGTTTTAAACTCTTTGAGAATAGCCTATCTACCCACAGGGGGACGTCTGGCCCTCTATGCCCAGAAGTGGTTGACCATTACTACCGACTCCTGGGCACTTTGGGTAGTCAGGGAGGGTTACCTTCTCCACCTGACTCAGACACCTCCCCCTTATTTCCCGGGAGAGCCCCTCCGGTCTCCCCTCTACCATGACCTTCTACTGAAGGAGTTGGTAGGGCTTCTCAAGGACAAAGCGGTGGAATTGGTGCCCCAGCATCTCAAGGGCAAGAGGTTCTACTCCAGGTACTTCCTCATACTAAAAAGGACAGGGGGCCTAAGGTCCATCCTCGACCTGAGGAACCTCAACAAATTCCTGGTGAGGGAGAAGTTCAAGATGCTCTCCCTTGGAACACTGCTGTCATACCTCCAGTAGGGAGACTGACTATGCTCCTTAGACCTCAAGGATGCTTATACCCACATCCTCATTCACCCCAACCACAGACAGTACCTGCAGTCCATAATGGGGGCAGGCATTTTCAGTACAGGGTGCTCCTCTTCGGTCTGGCCTCTGCCCCAAGAGTCTTTACAAAATGTCTGGCAGTCATGGCTACCTTCCTCCATCTCCAGGGGGTCTTTGTCTTTCCCTACCTGGATGACTGGTTCATAAAGGGAGGCACGGACTTAGAGGTGCAGCAGACCACCGCACGCACTATCCTCCAAGACAGAGTCTCTGTGACCTGCCAACTGGCAGACTCCCTGGTCTGGTGGCATTCTTTCCAGCATCTCAAGGTAGGCATGCCTTTTCAGGCCCCAAGTCCCTCAAGGGCCCTCACCACGGACACCTCCCTGCTTAGCTGGGGAGCCCACTGCAGAGATTTTCTGAACCCAGGGCACCTGGACACCAGACAAGAGTACCCAACAGATCAACCTCCTGGAGCTCCGAGCCAAACACTTAGCCTTGCGAGTCTTCTGTCACCACTTGTATCACCAGCTGGTGCTGGTCCAGATGGGCAACCAGGTGGCGATGTTCTACGTGAACAAAGAGGAGGGCACGGGGTCTCATACCCTTTGTGAGGAGGCACTGGTCCTCTGCTCATGTGCAATCCAACAGGGTATCCTTCTGTGGGCAGTGTACCTGCCAGGCCAGGACAACATTCTGGCCAACAGGCTGAGCAGAGTCCTCCAGCCGCACGAGTGGCAGCTGGACCCCAGGGTAGCCAGTCGGCACTTCCAGCTCTGGGGGGAGCCCATGATGGACCTGTTTGCTAGTCAAGACAACTTTCAGTTGCCCCGCTTCTGCTCCCAGCAGGCCCACCCCTCCAGGGTGGCAGTGGACATGTTCCTTGTCTCATGGTCAGAAGGCCTCATGTACGCCTTCCCTCCTACACTGCTGATCACCAAGACCTTGTTCAGGACCCTCCGTAAAAGGACCTCAGTCATCCTGATAGGTCCTCGGCAGCCCAGCCAACCATGGTTCCCTCTGCTCTTCCAGTTGACGGTGGAGACATTCCCTTGGGGACCGCTATGGCGATCGGTACCCCGGGAGGACCAAATGCCCAAATTGATTGGAATGTTTGTTTATGATTGAGGGATTTTGTAATTTGTGAGATATAGATGGGTTTAGATGATGTCAGATTTCATGATTTGGGCTCCTTATGGGAAGGGGTACATGGGCATATTGGGTTGTTTGTTGCGGGTTGAAATTTGGCGGAATGGTTGTTGAGATATGGGCCAGTGTGAGGGCCGGTATTCTGAATTCAACATTGGTTTGAATGGGTTATGGGATAGATATTGCTTTTAACGAATGGTACGGCATTTAATCAGTGATATGTTAGGGGTTGAGCTTTTTAGTGAGCGCATTTGCAGCGTTTTTTTGTGATTGTTGTGGCTGAGTTGGTTGACGTGAAAGTTGAGATTAACAGCAGAATGTGGTTATGCGGTAGTACATATTCCATAAATGTACAAAAGATTTTTTTGAGGTTACAGTGATAGGAGAGGTTTTCATAGTTTTTCACAGGTGGTGTAAAAATATGACATTTTTTGCCTGCTGTCTCTCACAGCATCTTTTCTACAGTTTTTTTTAGAGCATTCCTTGAAGAAGCATGTAGAGAAACACCTGGCAGTCTATGAGTGGCGTCGATGAGCAGCTGGGTTATTATAAAAAGTTTGATTTTGCATTTGGTGAGCTTGTTCCACAGCTGTGCATTTGTGAAAAGACATGTTTGGTTTCCTTTTACAAGGATCTCTCGTGCATGACATGTTTGTTTCAGGAATTTGTCACAGTCAAGCCATGTTTGGTCAAGCCATGTTTTGAGAGATTGCAGGTGTTTTGAATTATAATTTGATACAATTGAAAAACTATTTGTTATGTGGTAGGAGTTTTTTAAATCCATTGATGCTGAGAGGTGTGACCTCGAGGATGTAAAGCTTGTGGCAATTCACCTTCATTGGATTCTGAGGCTCTTTTCTCCTTCCATGTTTATATGTACATTTCCATATACACCTGATGTGATTATGCATGTATTGGTGGAGTGATTTTTTTTAGACTTGTCAAAAGTCCTCATGTATGACTGATGTCACCCAATGGAGCCCCACACAGTAGTATTCCCAGCTCCTTCTGGAAGCTTTTGGAAACTCCTCGAACATGCGTGCTTCTTCCCATCTGCTGCCACAGCACCATTTTACCTCAGTCAAATACTTTAACTGAAGAGAATGCAACTCCTAGGGGAGGTGGTTGGGTTGTGAGGACTTTTCCTGCTCTTCATGGAGAACACCTACTACAGGTGAATAACTGCATTTTCCAATCTGTTGATCTGAAATGTCTGCCTGGGACTTGCATGTCTCATTATATAAATGCCCCCATTCTGAAATACCCCAACCGCCACGTCTATGTACCTGTTTCTGTAGCCATGCATTTTGAGTAACTACATTTTTTCCATGGCCAAACTAGACAAAGGTCCTCACATATGGGATTCCCTAAGTACAGGCTATCTTGAACAAAAAAGGGGGAAAATGAGCAGTCCAACAGGGGCAGTCAAACATTGGTTTTGGTGGCAACAGGCTTTTTGTATTTTATGTATATATTTTTTTTTGTTAAGGTAGCCTGAACAGAAAGAAATGGGCCTAGGAGGGGGGATGGAGTTGGATTCTACTTCCCAAACAGATTCCTTAGTACTGATTGGCCGAAGTTGCTGTCACATTGGGCATCCCCCTCCAGACAGTAGTGAGATGTGAATGTGTGGACTGAAGTTCATGTTGCAACTCTGCAAATCTCTTCTGTGGATACTGAGCACAAGGCCACTGACGCAGCCATGGTTCTGACATTATGAGCCATGACATAAACCTCAAGGCTGAGGCCTGCCTGGGCATAAGTGAAAGAGATGCAATCTGCTAGCCAAATTGATAATGAGCATTTGGAGGCGGCACCCCCTAGCTTGTTGAGATCAAAAGAAACAAAAAGCTGGATGTACTTTTCTAAGGGCTTTTGTCTCCTCCAAGTAGAAGCCTAAGGTTCATTTGCAATCCAACATGTGCAGTGCAGCTTTTCCTTTGTGAGCATGAGGTTTTGGGAAAAATGTTGAACAATTGACTGATTAAGATGGAAATCCGATACCACATTTGGAAGGAATTTGGGATGAGTACAGAGGACCACTCTATTATATGAAATTTAGTGTAAGATGGATGAATCACTTGAGCCTGAAATTTGCTCACCTTGGAGGTTGAAGCAACCACCACCAGCAACAAAACCTTCCAGTTCAAGAACTTCAGAGGACAGGAGTTGAGCAGCTTAAATGAGCTTTCTTCAGCTATGCAAGAACCACATTGAGATTGCGGGTGGCTTATAGGAAGGTTTCAAAAGCAGCAAACCTGGCATAAAATGAACAACTAAAGGCTGTACAGAGATGGGTTCACCTTCCACGCATCAGTGATAAATTCCATTAGCACTGAGGTGAATCCTTACTGAGTTGGACTTGAGTCCAGACTCTGAGTGGTGATGATGATACTCAAGCAGTGTTTGTGTAGTACAGGCAAAGGGATCTAGGAAGCGCCCCTCACACCAGACAGCAAACCACTTTCATTTGCATGAATAGGATTTTCTTGTTGAGGTTCTCTTGGAGGCCAAAAGAACATCGGTGACAGCAGATGGCAGATTAAGTGTGGACAATGTTAGCCTCTGAACATTCAGGCTATGAGGGCCAAGGATTTGATGTTGGGATGTAACATTGTTCCATTCTCCTGTGATATCAGATCTGGTGTATGTCCCAACTGAATTGGTTCCCATATGAAGAACTCCAGAAGGAGAGGGAACCATGGTTGCCTGGGCCAGTAGGGAGCAATGAGAATCATCACACCTCTATTTGTTTTGAAGTTCAGGAGGGTCTTGGCAATGAGAGATATTGGAGGATACACATAGAGTAGACACTCCCCCCAATTGAGGAGGAAAGCATCCAAGGCTAGTTTGCTATGTGACCCCACCCTGGAGAAGAACTGATTCAAGTGGGCATTTTCAGACATTGGGAAAAGATCTATCAAGGGGGTGCCCTACTCCTGAAAGATATAACTCATGACCTCACTGTCCAGGGTCCATTCGTGTGCTTGAAGGATTTGACTCAGCCTGTCTATCAGAGTGTTTTGTTTGCCTGGTAGGTATGTGGCTCTTATATCCATCCCATGGGCAATGGCAGATTTACAAAACCTGGCCATTTCCCAGCACAGGATATATGAGCCTGTTCCTCCCCTTTTGTTGTAGAACATTACCTCTTGGTTGTCTGTTTGAATGAGGACAATTTGAGTGTTTGCCATGGCTCTGAGTTCCAAAAAACTGATCCGATGGAGACTTTTATGGAGGGACCGAGTGTCTTGGATTTGAGCCCATTAAGATGAGCTCTTCAACCCAGCTTGCAGATGATGTAATGCCATTCTCCACTGCAAAACCAGTTTATACCTCCCTAACAAGATGCTTCAACACTTTCACACAGTGGCTGTCAGAACACAATCTCTTCATAAAGCACAACAAAACAGAAGTTTTCTTCATCTCCAAAGACACAAACTACACCCCACCGTCCACCATAAGAGTTGCAGGGGCACAATTAAAGGTAAGGTCTGAAGTGCAATACCTGGGTATAACTATAGACCAACACCTAATCTTACAGCCGCACATAAACAACATCACTAAAAACATATACCATAAAATAAAAACAGTGCAGCACCTGGGCTTCCAATCATTAGTCCTAAAGCACCTAGATTACTGCAAGGCCTACCAAATTTTGTGCTTCATCCACTGCAATTAGCCCAAAACACTGCTGCCCACATCTTCTGCAATGCTACCCAAATCAACCACTGTACCTTCTCCTCAGTCTACCTTCATTCACTATTATAAAGAATGCCCAACAACAGGTCTAGAAGAACACACCTCCAAAACACACTCATTCTGCCTACCATAAACTCAAAGAGAATAGAACCACATCCAACAGGGCCTTCTTGCTTTATGCCCTGGCCATGTGGCATGCTCTGCCAGAAGGCATATGCGCAATACAGGATACAGGCTAACATTTATTTTTAATATTATATACCCTATTTTTCAAAAATAAACGACACTAATACACTAATTTAACCATACTACACACTCATTTACATGATGATTAATAATTTAACTAGCAATGTATATATGTTCTAATATGTTATACTTGTAATGTTACAATTTTCCTTGTAAATTATAATTATCTGTTCTATGTAAAATGTCCTGGTATATCTCATACCAATTAACCTACTGTTACATGTAAACCGCACTTGAAACAAGGGAAAGAGCGGTATATAAATAACTGTTAAATAAATAAAATAAATAAATAATAACTGATCTATCAGACTTCAGGAAAAAGCTAAAAACCCACCTATTCTGTGAGCATTTCGGATGTGAGGACTAACCACATCACCAGATCACAAGCTTCCCTGAGAATCCAACAGTCATCAACAGTCCTCGACTAGAAAACCCATCCACCCACAATCCACTTATTCATCTAAACCCTGAATTAAAAATCAAAGCTATGTTCTGCCACCTTGAGCATATACAAACATGTACTAACATTATCCGCAAATGCATGACTCCTATCAATTAACACCTCCAGACTCAGACAGTTCAAAAAAACCCTGCTGATTAAGCTTAATTTAAGTTCTGTTCTTTTATGTAATTTAAGTTATATTCTTTATACTTATGTTTCATGTAAATATGTTCTATCAACACCTGTACACTACTCTAAATTATGTCTTACAATATTTGTATTCCATGTACAATTCTTGTTAGTTCTCCTGTAAACCGCCTTGATTTTAAGATTAGGTGGTATATAAAAATACCTACATAAATAAAATAAATTTGTCCTCAGCAGTTTTGTGATGGAGCAATTTGGAAGGGAAAACCTTTGACCAGATTGAATGGGATAGTCCACTAGTGCAAAGACCAAATTAGAGGGTCAGTGATGTACAGATGACCTCTGAGATCCCCTGTGGCCAGTGTCCATTGGGTTCTCAGCATTCACTGAGCCTGTCTCATGTGGAGAAGTGCCAAGAGTGTTACATATACAGTGGAAGCCATGTGGCCCAATGCTGTTAACATTTTGTGAGCTGTTATGTGCTGACTTGATTGAGTCTCCCGCACTATCACCGTTAGCTTGAAAGGTCTGTTGTGCGGGAGGAAGGTTCTCGCTTGAGTTGTGTCGAGCAGGTATCCTATGAATTCCAGTTGTTGGGTGGGATTTGAGGTAATTTATTATGAACCCTAGCAGTTACAACAGCCGAATGGTCAACTGTGTTGATTCGTGCATTCTTTTCTGAGTGGTATTCTTAATCAGCCAATCGTCCAGTTAGGGAAAAGCAAATACTCCCAATCTGCATAGGAAAGCTGCTACCTCAGTGAGGCTTTTGTGAAAACCTGAGGTGCTGAAGCTAGGCCAAAAGGCAGAATGTGGTACTGGAAGTTCTGCCGCCCTTGAACAAATTTTAGATACTTCCTGTGAGTGGGATGTATCTCTATGTGAGTATTTGCATCCTTGAGATCTAGCGAGCATAGCCAATCTTCTTTTTGAAGATAAGGAAGTACAATGCCTAGAGAAATCATTCTGAACTTTTCTTTGACCAGACGTGTTCAGATCTCTTAGGTCTAGGATGGGATGGAATCCTCCCATCTTTTTGGTGATCAGAAAATACCTGGAATAAAGTCCTCATCCTCTTTGCTCTGGTGGCATGAGCTTAATCGCCAGTTCTGAAAAGAGGACGGTGACTTCTCTCTGTAGTAGTTCTTGATGCTGAGGATTTAAGGATTGAGCCCTCAGTGGACAATCTGGAGGCAGGTTGATTAGATGCAACTTGTAACCGCTTTGAATAATTTTTAAGACCCAAGTGTCTGAGATTACAAGGGGCCACCTTTGAGCAAAAAGAGTGAACCTCCCTCTGGCAGAAGAGTCCTCTACTGCAGTTACAAGTAGAGTGACTATGCTCTTCAGGAACCAGGCAAAACCGCGCCCCTGGTTTTGGCTGAGGAGCCGGGCTGGGTCTTCTAAGGTGTCTCTTGCTTTATTTGTGCTTGAGGAGCCTGCTTTGATTGTGAATAGTGGGAACCAGGAAAATTTCTATGCCTGCGAGAGTAATAGGTCTTTCTCTGGTTACCATCCTGAAACCTCCTGCGATAGGAGGCTGGTTTGAACATGTGCCTTGAGAAATTACGAAGAGTAACATGCTGCTTTTCAATAAAAAGATTCTCTCCATGGCACGGGTATGTCAGCAAGCTTATCCTGCTCAGATTGTTCTAGGTCTGAGGTCCAAAGCCAGGCGAGTCTCTGGGCACCAATAGCCATTGCAGAAGTTCTCGATACCATTTCAAAGAATCATAGGTCACTTGGACAATGAACTTCGAGCAGTCCTTATCTTGTCTCACTAGAGAATGATACTGTTCCAGTCTCTCTGGAGAGAGATACTAGGATAGATCAGCTAGGCCGCCCATGATGTCCTTCAAAAACATGCACATGTAGAGCTGGTAAGAGGCCATGTGGGCTGCAAGCATGGAACTCTGTAAAACTCTTCTCCCAAAAGAGTCCAATGTTCTAACCCTCCCTCCCTGGGGATGTTGGCTTTGGGTTGCTATTGCAGAAGTTTTCATTTTGCACACTTACACAAAAAAGATTAAAAAGGAGTAGTTCACTGTTCGGAGGGGTTTTTCACTTTCCCCCTACATAGTGAACTTTCCAACATATGAAATTATGGTTATATGTTTTTTCCTACTCTAGAGATCAGATCTTTTTCATTTTATTGACTTTTGCTCTGATCTAATTTGTGTTTTTTCTTTTTGACACTTCCTTAGGGGCAGAGGAATACTGAAAGATCTGCAATTCTTTGTCCCTGGGTTCATCCTCATTCTCCAAAGAAAATAGTATGGCCTTAGCCATACTTACTTAGTAAGTCTTGGAAAGTCATGTCCCCAAGGAGGTCATTTATGCCTCTCATGAGATGGAGAAGGGTCAGATGGTAGCTCTGGGAACCTGTCCTCTACCATGCTTTTAGACTCATCAACAGTGACCCAGTCTTCTGAGTCCAAAATATCTCTGAGTCCAAAATATCTTCTGAGTTCAAAATATTTCTGAGTCTCAGCCTGGTCAACTCTCCTGCTCTTTGGGGATCAAGAGTTCCTCCAGGAGCATCAATATGCCGATGACTTTCTAGACTTTGGGGGAGCATCAGATTCATATGAACTAGAAATAGTTATTGTCCAAGCGGGGTCTGGTGTCGAGGTCCTTTGATGCCCTGATGGCGATGCCTCTCGTACAGGTACTCAATGCTTTTCAAGGATCAGCTGGACTGCTGCCGATATCTACGCAATAGATATATTCAGCAGCACTAACTGGAATTCAGTACTGGAGGATGTAGGAAAAACTGTTAGTGTAGTTGGGTTTAAAAAAGGTTTGCATAAGTTCCTGGGAGAAAGGTCCATAAACCATTATTAAAGAGGACAAGGAAAATCCACTGCTTACACTGGGATGAGCATTGTGGAATCTGTATGCCTTTTTGGGGACCTATCAGGTTCTTGTGACCTGGATTGGCCATTGTTGGAAACAGGAAACTGGGCTTGATGGACCTTGGTCTGACCCAGTATAGCATTTTTTTATGATATGTAAATTGAGGCACTGACATGCTGCATGCATTCCTTGATAACCTTCAGAAGGTGTTTGTCCATGACTGTCATCTCCAAAGGCTGCTGGGACACAGCAACATCTGCCGATGTTCCTGGATCCTGAGAGGGTCTATTGGCGGCTTGGTTTCAGCACACAGTAGAGCGTTCCTTTTACCATGCATTTTATGGTTTTATCAATTTCTTATAGGTGTGGTCTTCCACCCCCTTCCCCTCATCTGGCACATTTTAGAAATAAGTGCAATCTTGGATGCTTATGCCAAAATGTCACAAAAAAAAGGCAAACACCTCCAAGTTCAGGCACGATTTCACAAACGTGGACAATGTGAACATTTGTGGGGCCATCTACATAGACAACTCCAGAACAGCATCCCAGACTGGGGATGTCTCAGAGATATTCAGCAGTGATTCAAACACAAAACAGTTTCCCAATTAGCCAACAAATATCAGGGCAATTTGGGGGAGTACTGGGGATGGTGGATTTCTCCTCCAGATGTTCTGCAGCCCAAATGAACACTTTCCCAAGGCCTATTTGTGCCTGGAGTAGGTCTAAACTTGGATGAGGTCACAGATATCCCCAGCTTTTCTGACATCGAGCAGGAGCATCTAGGTCTGTTGCACTGCCCCAAACATGCCTCTGCCACACCCCTGCCTTCTTGGATGTCCCCAAACAGGGGACGTCTTTAAACACCATTTACGAAATGGCTCCAAGGACATCTTCATGATATGGATGTCCACATGTCCATTTTCAGATGTCCAAAGCAGGAACAGAGTTTCTAAAATGACCACCTCTTAGTGCAGAATCCTTATTCTAGCTATTTTCTGCACAGCTAACATTGAACTGGTGTAGTTCAGGCATCAAAAGAAAGATGGAAAATATGCTGATATAATTCTCTATAAGAGAAACATACCTCTCTAATTCAGCAGGGATTTGTTAAAAAGCAAGATTAATGCCTCTCTAATATTTTAATTTACATAATAAAATGTTTGGGGATGCAACAGGAGCTGTGAAAGCCATGCTAAAATTACATGCTAACGTACCAGCTGCTACCACTTTGGCATTTTCATGGGCCAGGTGTCTCCCAGCTGCACGACGGTCTGCATTCTCATACCACCACAGCACATGAACTGTGACAACAATAAGAAAAAAGAAAAGAAAGAGATAAATAGGAAAAGCATTATGGGGGTGATTTTCAAAGGTATGTCCATGCACAAAAGATGGATTTATGCTTGGAAGGGGGCTGTTGAAAAACTGCCCATCCTAGATGTGCGTAAAGTAGCGCATGTAGTGGCAATATGTGTTTAAGTTTACATGCATATTGAAGACGTGTTACTATGAACAGGGTTGGGGTAGAGCTGGCATTTAGAGTATGTGAATTATTTTGGAATTTTAAAAGTACATGCAGAGTTTACAGAGAAAAAGTACCAATACAAACAGCGGGTACGAATTTGTGCATATACATTTCTTTAGTCAGTTTTCAAAGACAATTGGCAAGTGGTGTAGAGATTGCAGGTAAAAGGAACCCACAGATTTTACATTTACATGTAGCATCTATAAATTGTCCCCCTAGTGGTATTGATAAAATAAAACAAACTTTAGGGCAAAACGTTAAATCTATCCTTCTCTTTCTCTTCCCCCTTCCCCCTCACGCATCCAGAATCTCCTTTCTCTCTTCTTTCCCTCTGTCCCCTGGTCCTCTCATCCCCTCAGCATCTCCTCTCTCTCTTTCTTTCCACCCCACAAAACAGCATCTGTTCTGTCTACCATCACCCTGTCCCTGCTTATGCATCTTCCAACTCTGGTGTGAAAGGAGTGTGGCGACTTTAAGCTCAAGCATATGATCAAGGTCCTGCTGCATCCCCTAAGACAGGCTTTCTGTTATGAAAAGCAGTTTGCACAGGGCCTCTAGCATATACACAAACTCCAAGGACCCACACTTGCTTTTTCTTTTGGACGGGCCAGTTATTCATTCAGCTCCCCCCCGCCCCCCACCCAGGGACCATGCCCCTCCCCCTTGACCATTTCTACTCCTCTGCCCTTTCCTCCAGCTCCTCTGTCTGACTTCTCTCTTCCTTTTCTCTGTCATCCCAGTATCTCTTGGTCCTACTCTATCCATGAGTGTTCCTTCCCACCTCCTTAGCCAATAAAACTATAATGGTTCTTTCTTCCACCGGCCATAACCTAATCTTGATCATATCATAGTTCTTTAACCAGCAAGGAGATGGGATGCCTTACCCTGCAGGTCATGTCTTTGTCCTGTTCTCATATTTTTCTATTCTATTGTCATGGCATTGGGCAGTCTTCCTGACCAAAGCCTGTAGCAAATCCTGCATCCCTTTTTTCATTCTTTCCAACTCAAGCACAAGCATTTGTCTGTCTAGAGGCAAAATAACTTTCTGAAAATTTAATGGGATGGGAGCCAGTTTAACATAGGGGGAATAAGGCGAAAAGATGCATCAGGGTAATTTAATAATTTTTTTTCCATTTTATTTTTATAGAATTTTCACAAACTTTACCCAAGCACACTTGTGAACAGAAAAAGGGCTAGACAAAGCAATTTACCAAAAAAATAGTAATAAAGTAACACAAAGGTAATTCAACATACCTGCTCATGCACAACAAAGAGGTAGCAGGGATCTAAAGGAAATACGAAGCAAAAATCCGAACAAGTGGGATAATATACAGACTGCCTAATCAGCAAACTTAGGAGCACTTTTACTAAACCGTCTTAACGTGCGCTCTGCGACATTATCATGCGATAAGGTACCTTATCACGCAATAATGATGCTTTACCGGGCGCAGAGGTACCTTAGCACGCGATAACACGTGCAGCGGCGCAAATGAGCGCTGAGGGTGGAGAAAGGCTCCCCGAGGGCGGAGGAAGGCTCCCCTGGGGCGGAGAGAGGGGGTCAATGGGCAGAGAGTGGGAGGGGAGAGGCTCCCTGCACACTAACGCTGTGAAATCCAAGGCTGAAAACTAACGCCAGTGAAACCCTGGCATTAGAGCTGATTTAAAGGGAAGAGAAACCATTTCCGTCGGCAATGTACAGCAAAACCAGGGAAACCTACAAAAAGTGATAAGTGTGATACATGTGCACGGAACAAAAGGGCAAATAAACATTGAAAATGACCCCAACAAAATATAAAAAAAACATAACCAAGCTGGGCAATAGTGATATTAATGGGAAACATCAAAAAACACTCCCGAGAAAGCTCCAAAAAAAAAGATATGACTTTCGGAAGGGTCTATGCTCTGTCCCCATACAAGGTGAATGATCCCACAGTGAAATAGCGCTGATCAGGGTTTCCCTTTCCATTGGACAGGTTTCCTATGGCATACACATGTTCTGCAACAGCAGGGCGGGCATGTCGGAATGGGCAACTGGATAGATGCTGGGAAAGGTGACACAGAGGGCTGCAGACGGCACATGCTGTGCTGCAGCTGGGCCACAGTGCGGACTAGGGTGATGCCTAGGTGGCCCATAGGAATGCTGAAACAGTAGAGCAGCCAGACAGCAACTGATGAGGGCCCAACATGGGCACAAGTGTGTTTCCCACAGTGTCACAGGGGATAGTACCCAGCAGGTACCCCCAAGGGCATAGAACATTGGCAGGCGGTGCTGGGGAGAAGCGTGGACAGCTATGCAGGCACCCCTACCCCAGAACCCACACCATAGGCAGCCGCCTACCCGCACACTGGATGGCCTGAGACTGCACACCACCAGCAGAAGGGCATGTCAACATGGTGGCAGAGGGGTACTGGTGGTGGAGGGGGCAGTGGCAGCTGCCCACAACAGACCGTGGCCTAGCCCTGTGTAGGTGGGTGCCGTGCACTGCACAGACAGGCTCTGTCTGACGAACAGTCATGGAATCCCCAGGGAATGCACCATTTCTATGGCAATAAGGTGGTGCAGTGCACACAGCCAGTGTGTTCAGGAGCAGAAGGTCACAGGTTCAAGGCCCAGCTGTGGTTCCTGACAACCCAATCCCCATATTTTACCCACTACTAAAACGTGGTAATACAGACAGAACCATTAGTGCAGATAATGTAAACATGCCTAAAACGCCTACATTTTACTCTACAGCGCACAGACACCATAAACATGCACATTACCTAGAGCAGAGTCTCCCAAAAGAGGTCCTGGAGGGCCAAACACCATTCAGGTTCCATGCTGTCTCCAATAAATATGGCTGTGCTGCATTTCTATGCACCGCCCCCATGGTAAGCAGATGTATCTCATGCATATTCATTAGGGACAGCATGAAAACCCGAACAGTGTTTGGCCCACCAGGACCGGAGTTGGGAACCTCTGCCCTAGAGCAGCGGCCAACAGGGGCAGACACACACGCACAAACAGGCTCCATTATCCAAAGCCACCTGGAGAGGCAGGATATTGGGCCCTGCGTGCATCTCCCAATACTAGCACTTGCATACCTTAGCCATGCCACCCTAAACCTGGGAATACGGTACACATCTATCAAAAGGTTGCTATGATTAATGCAGATAGCAATTCCTAAGTTAAGTACAATTTTCTGATTGAGCTGCATCATAGCAACCTTTCTGATGTCTGTGGAGTGTGCTACAGGTCTTGTGTCTGACAGTGTTTACCACCCTGGGGAGTGACTCCAACAGTATTGCGTACCTTAGACATGCCTACACTGTGCCCAGGACTGGTGCAGTGGCCAGGGCTGCCAAACACCTCTATAGTTGCACAATGCTGGCATAGGTGTGGGGAGTGTGTGTCTGTCTATCCAGTGTGTGGTGGCTGCCAACACCCTCCTCAGCCCACACTGCTAGCACTGTTGCCAGTATTGGCCTGCCAATGTGCATAATGAGGAGCAAGGTACCATGGGAATAGCCTGGACAGGGTGGCCTGGCCTGGATGCATCAGCATAGGGCAAAGGCTCGGACATTGCAGTGGCCGGCCACAACTTGCACCGATAGGGTGGCCACAGCATGTCCTGCTGGGAGGTCACTCTCACCCTGACTGAGCAGTAACCACGGCATGGCTAGGCTCCCCCATAGTGCTGTATTGTATTTTTCTTTTGTGAAATTTGTAGGTTCTCCTCTCTGGGGCCTAAATCACTGAATTATCTGCTTGGTGGGTGTGCTCACATCTCCTCCAGGACCATGCACTGTGGACTAACTAGAAGGCTGTCTGCAGTTATATGTGTATGGCTGGAACACCTTGCAGGCTGCTGTGGCTGGTGACTCACTCTGCCTGCTGCTGGAGAATGTCAGATGGTGTTGGGGGGCAACTGAGCATTTCCAGGTCTACTGTCTTTCTGCCATTGCCTGAGGGATGTGTACAGCTCTGCATTGGCTGCCCTGTAGGGTGTCTGCTCCCCAGCAAGACAGAGGTTGGTTGCCCCCCCTCTACTGCCACCATTGCAGGGTGGTAGAATGTGGATCTGTTGGTGGGGGAATCCTGTCTCCCACCCTGAGCCACAGAGAGTGGGTTGGATGGTGGTACATAATCTGCCTATGGGTCCACACAACCCCCCTTCACTCACATCATGTTACCATAGCACCAACACAGAATATGCACTATTCTGGGTGCATCATAGACCTGATTGATAACCACAGATGGACACTAATGTATCCTAGGTGGATCTGCAGGAACTACCTATCACACACACTGGCACTGATGGGTATCTGCAACATGGCCTCTTTCAGCTATGGAAGGTGCTGCAGACCTAGTGCTGGCCGCCCCACCTCACCATCAGGGTGAACACAATACCCACACAATGTGATGGTCTGTGGTTACTCTGTTGCCACTAACACACACCGTCGGCACCCCCTACCAGGCTGAGGTGCTGTGGGGGTGCACTCGGTCAGTTCCCCCTACCAGGATGAGGTGCTGTGGGGTGCATACCCCATCTTGTGATCATCTGTAGACTGCTGATTTGCATGTGCTGTGCATCATGGGTACGGGTGGGTTGACTCTATCCTTGTAACCACAGCAGACTGGTTGTGTGGTGACGTGTAGTCCTTCTGTAGCCAGCCAGGGGTTTGTTAGCAGCTGTAGCCCACTGGTTACTTCACTACCTGTTGGAGCCAGAGGTCATGGGTTTGAAACCCCAGTGGGGTTATTTGATAGGGCTGTCTGAGGCATTGTCTATTTTTTAATGCACATTAGTGCTGCCAGCAAAAACACCCTCAGAGTATTGTAACCCTTAGGTGCCTCATAGGGCGCCCCATAAGGCACCTTATAGGGCGCCTTATAAGGTGTCCTATAGGGGACATTATAGGGTGTCTTGGCGGACAGTGCACTTTATAATATGCCCTCTGGAGTGCCTTATAGGGTGCCTTATGCGGCACCTTAGGTTACGCCACTGTGAGGGTGTGTTTGCTGGCAGCACTAATTAAAATAAAAATAAAATGCCTCAAAAAGCAATACTTAACCGTAAAAGGTAATGCCTCAGCCAGCTTTATTCATTAGGCACACTGGGGGATCAAACTCATGACTTCTGTACCATCAGTCAGTGTATTAACCATTGTGCTACAACTGTGTTTCTGTGATTGCGCGCCTACTTAAGATTACCGCGTGTTAACGTAGCAGAACGGGATTATCGCGTGATAATGTGCGCAGCGCACATTATCACGCGATAATCCCGTTTTGCTATGTTAAGACTGAAATGCCCACTCCTTTTATGGCAGCCTGCACACTAGCACCGGGCGCACGTTAACAGTTTAGTAAACATGCCCCTTACTCTAATTGCTGCCTCCTAACTTCCATCAGGGGCTGGAGACAAATGTGAACTAACACCCCCAATTGGGTAGGGTCAAAGAAAATATAACTTTCAGAATGCCATTTAACAAGGCATTTACAAGAAAATTTAAGAAAAAATTGATCACCCAACTGTGCAACAGCAGGTTTATAAAGCAAAAACTCACACTGCCGTTTCTAGGTCTTGCGTTCTAGTTCAGGATAAATTCAAATTTGAAGCCCCATAAATAATATGGAGCACTTACAAAAATACATCTTAAAAAAACATTTCCTATCTATGGGTAATGCAAACATAATTAACATTGTAGGAGGTACTACAGCAGCTTCAGAATCAGAGGTTTTAAGCAACTCAGACACATTGTTGCAAATCTGAAGGAAGAGACTGTTGAGATGCAACAGAACTTTTCTTACTAATAGGTATCTAATACACTTTAGACAACAGAGGCAAAGATTCTGGAGCTATCCCCAAACTCTCAATCATATAATGTTTCACCATATCCCTTGCGGAAATCAAAAGAGAACAAGGAAAATTCACCAGTCAGAGGTTAAGGGAGTGAACCCGATTTTCCAAAAGTTCCTTTTTTGTTTTCATTGCGCCCATATCCTTAAGCAACAGAGAGTAATAGTTATCATGCTTTAATCCCTCTGATTGTAGACTCTTAACAGATTCTTTAACCTCAGCAAGTTCTGTAGAAACACCAGCCACCAGAAGAGTGTTAGACAATACTTGTGAGGCTAATTTGTTTGATTGTTGAACCAGAACGTTATCTAACGATGAGATAGCAATCCAAATGGAGTCCAAAGAGATAACAGCAAGCTTTTCCAAATGAAAGGAAAAAGAAAAATCCTGTCCAGTTGCTGCCGAGCCCCTTGGAAATGAGGCAAACTCCTCCACTCCGGCCGTAGGTTCTTCAGTCATCTTGCTCTCCATGCTCCCTGGAAAATTAACCCTTCCTGTAGCAGACTTTGAGATCTCCACGATCTGCTTGATAGCCGGTGCTGAGACAAGAGGGCTGCCCCCAACGGAGGCCTCAACTCATTCCCTGTCAGGGTCAGGTGCTTCGAGCATACCTGAATCAGACAGCCCATCATAACAACCAGGAGGAGCGCGCAACACTGGCAAGAACTCACAAGTGGAAGACGACACTGAGCTCTCCAACCCATTAAAATGCCGGCTGCTTCATGCTGACTCCCTGGGCAAAAATATTGATCCAAAGATCCTGTGGGAAGAGAAGGTAGGGAGGTTCCCACCTCTGGAGGAGGCTTCCAGTGGGTCTTCCCTTTCCTTTTTGGCATGCTAGAAAGTGCCCAGCAGTACAGCAGCCTAATCAGCCATCTTGGATCCCCAGCCCTGAACTTCTCAATTCCTATTTGCGACCCCTGTTGAAGGATATACCATCTTACATCCGTGACACCTCTCACTTTTTAGACGTTTTGTCTCATCATGCACATTTGGCCACTGAATCGGATATACTTTTGGTGACTTTGGATATCACTGCCCTATATACAAGCATTCCTCAAGAGCAAGCTTTAGGTACTGTTGAACGAGTTCTGGCACAAAGGGGTGATTTGTCAGAAGAACAACTTTCTTTTTTAATGCAGTTAACCAAACTGGTTATTTTCCACAACTATTTTGTTTTTGAAAATGTAATTTACCATCAAATTTCTGGAGTAGCCATGGGGGCCACCTGTATCCCCTCCATCGCTAATCTTTTTATGGGGATTTTTGAGCGTCGATGGATAGTTACATCTCCCTATCAAGAACATATTAGATTGTGGTTACGATTTATTGATGATGTCTTTTTGATATGGGGAGGTTCTGAAGATTCTTTAGCAACTTTTTTAGCTTGGCTTAATAGTTTGGACCATCATATTCAGTTTACGCATACGTTCAATACATCCACTTTGGCTTTTTTGGATGTACAAGTGACAAAGGGCTTGTCAGGATGGCAGACGTCCCTATATAGAAAACCAGTGGACCGGAACACTTTTCTCCATTATACCAGCGCTCATCCGTTGCGCTTGAAAGATGGTTTGCCCACTTCACAATTTTTGAGATATCGCAGGAACTGCTCAGACTTGCAGGACTATAAGATACAAGCTACTAAGTTGGCTGGGGACTTCACTGCTCGAGGCTACCCGACTAGTGTTGTTAGCCGGGCGTATCGACGTGCCCTGTATAATGATAGAACACAATTGTTACAACCTCCTGATACCAGCGATGTTTTGACTGCCGATACTGACTGTATTAATTTTATCACTGGTTATTCTCCCCTGAGTTTCAGGATTCAGAAGATTGTTTCAAAACATATGAATGTGCTCAGCTCAATTCCGGGGCTAGCCACTAAACGAATTTGATGTGTATGGCAACGTGGCCGGAATCTTAAAGAACGATTAAGTCCTGCTGCTTTGCGGTCTGCAGGCCCTCCTGTTTAGTCTGGAGAGATTACAGGCCATAGGAAGTGCGGCCGATGTAATATCTGTGCCGTTACTTGGGAAACAGACCATTTCATCTATAATGGACATACGTATCTGTTGAAAGGAAATACATCTTGTGTCACTAGTCATGCTATATATGCCATTCGCTGTTCTTGCAATCTCCTGTATATTGGGAAAACGACTCGGTCTTTGAGGATCAGAATACAAGAACATAAAAGTCGTTTGAAACATGGAGTATTGACAGCACCGATCGTCCATCATTGTAAATTGCAAGGACATGCTTTTGAAAGTTTGCAGTGTTTCTGCATTGAAGAAGTTTCGAAGGGTGCGCATGGGAAGTCACAGGAAGAATTTTTATTATATCGTGAACAATTGTGGATTTTCACCTTACGATCTATACATCCTGGTGGGCTTAACACAGTTATTGACTGGGGTGCTTGCCTTTAAGTTGCCCATTTACTTTTTTGAAGTTAGTGTTGGTCCGGATTTCGGGCCATTTATATAGGGATATGATATTTGGGTTCGCTAATGATTCATCCCCATATTAGCGATTCACTATTAGGTCTAGCTGGGAGCTCCTATTCATGGATTTGAAAATTTTTAATTTTAATTTTGATTTTTGTTGTGGGGCTTACAGCCTTAGCACAGCTAGTGACGTCATAGCCACCCTTTAAAAAGTGCTCTTTGATTCTGGTCCGCATGCGCGATGTTTTTTTGAGCACTGGAACTTTACGAGCTATACTCTTTGTTTTAAAACGTGGGCAGCAACAGTTTACTATTTCAGGTATGATATTTAGTTGGGTTTGTCGGGAAAGTCACATTTGATTATTTTTGCACCAATGTGAGGGATTATTATTGTAATAGCGATTTTTTAACTTATTTTTAACTTAACTTTTTGTTTTTCCTAGTTATAAATCCCCCTGAAGAAAGAGCTCATGTGGTTTGTTTATGGATCGTTGCAAGACTTGTTTGGTTCTGCTTCATTCTTGCGGAAATAGCTGTTCTGTGGGCATCTAGATGGGCAGTGTAGGCGTCATGGTTCTTGGTTGTCCTTGATCGGCGCCATCGTCTTTCAAGATGTCTAAGTCGATGGAGGGATGCCGTTAGATTGGGTGAAAACCAGGGTGCCTTCTTCCTTTTACAAGAAGTTTTATTGCTGGATGGGGTGTCGATTACAGCATTGAGACTCTTGTTCCATAAGGACAGCATGTCATCTAGGTTTTGTTTGGGTGATTCTAGAAGAGGCTGTGCTCTTTCAAGGATCTCTTCTTTGTTGAATGGACGGTAGCGTTTAGAAGTTGAAATGGAAGGTTTGTTTAAGGGAAGGGCATAGAGTGAGAGGGCATTAAGAATCTGATTAGACTGTGGTCAGACCATGGTACTGAGCTCAGTGAGAGATCATGGTATTGAGCTCAGTGAGAGATCGATCTTGTGTGTGGGATGGGTGGCTACTTGTGGAGCGAATATAAGATCAAGCATTTTTCCCTTGATATGAGTGGGGGAGTCGACCAGTTGCGTATAGCCCAGTGCTTTAAGGGTGTCAAGGAAGGCCTCGGCTTGGGTGTCTTGAAAGGCAGGGAGGTTGAAATCGCCCAACACCCAGTTTGCTGTGCGTGGTTTGCTGGGGTTGCAGGCAAGGTCAATAATTATGGAGAAGTCATCTGGTACTGGGGAAGGTGCTCTATATAGCAAATTGACGGTGCAGTGTTTGTTTGCTATGGAGATGTAATCGAGATGAGAGGTACTATTGGAGGCAATTAGCTGAAATTGTAGGTCATCCTTGGTCAGGATAATTGTTCCGCCACCTTTTCGGTCAGTTCTGTGACATGAGTGTATAGAGAAATTGTGGGGGACATATTGATGGAGGAGAACAGAATCTGAGGCTGACATCCATGTCTCCGTAACGCATAGGATGTCAAGATTGTGTTCAGCTAGCATATCAGTTATGGCAGGCCATTTCTTACAGATGGAGCAGGCATTTATGAGAGCACAATTAAGGTCGCGGGGGAGGGTGTACGTCTCATGCTTAGGGGAGTGGGCCTGTTGGAGGGCAACATAAATGAGGTGAGGGTATGGCATGTGTCCATGTCTCTCTGTCTGGTGACGGGGAGGTGCATGGTATCTTCTCCATGAACCATGTAGAATTGGGATGGGGTTATGGGAGGGGGTGAGGGCTTGAGAGCTGTGGATGAGTGCAAGTATCGTGCAACAGCAGGCAAGGGTATATGAGAGTGTGGTTGTAGTGGGTGGGAGCATGGTGGCTGAGTGATGATAAGGCTCTTTACCTGTTGGGTGTGGCTGGTTGGGTTAGAATAATGCTATGATTTTAGCTAGCTTGTGGAGTGTAGCAGCTAGGCTGTCTTAAGTATAAGCTAACAGTTTGGCAATGAGCAAAGGGGTTGGGTAAATCAGTATCAGATTTTGTAACAGTTTAGCAAGGGTTTGCACATATAGTTGAGTACAGATTGTGTCAGATATTTTGAGAACTCGAGCTGGTATTATTTGGTGCAGTTTCTAGAGATGCGGAGTGGTATTAGATTGACAAGAAAATTGTACAGTGTTGTCTTACGTTTTAGGTCATGGTGTGGAAGTCCGATGACTTTTGGTGAGATTCGACGCTTGCGTTTTGTCTCGGGTACAAACTTAGACCTGGGTGATCCTTTTGCTGCTTGAAAGAATAGGACCTCCGCCTAAGGGCCACGCCAAAGGGCCCTCTTGTGAGGCCCTCAGGCACGGGCCCGCAAGGTGCGGGTGCGCCTCTCGGCGCTGCTTTTATCCCTCTGAGGCTGCCCCGATTGGGCAGCACGCGGCGGCAGATGATGCAGGAGCGATGTGGGGGACCGCGGTCAGCTACAATCCCTTCTGGGAGAGCTGCAGGGCACAGGAAAGGCTTCAGTCCGGGTCGCGGTGCTTTTTATCCCTCTGAGGCTGCCCCGATTGGGAACTAGTGGGACTACCCTATGCTGGTGCACACAGCAGACATTTTTGGCAGTGACCTGCAGTCTCTTTGTATCCAGCCATTACTAGACAGAGAAGTATGGAGGGTAGCCTACTGGTTAGTGCAAGGCCTCCTTAAGCAGGGAACAGGGGTTTGATTCCTACTTGTCCTTTTTGTGACTGTGCTACTCAGATCATTTTCATGCCTGTAACAGTCAGGGTTCTGCAGATCGGTGTTGCCAGCCCATACCACCCTCTTCTCAGCTGGCATCCATCCTTCAACCCATCTATCTGCCTCTGTTGACTGTGTACAGTCCTGTCTTCCTGTGCAGGCTGCTACTCCATGACCTACACTGGTACTTTTTTCCGCATTATGGCTCTTCGTGCTCGCCTCTCCTGTGTCTGATCTGCACATAACCACTCCTACTCTGTCCTCTTGTTGCTGCCAACATCCTGCTGCTTCTTCCTCTCCTGGGGGACATGTCTTCCCCATCTTATGCCATACACTGTCATTACAGCACTTTACATTGGCACCACCCTGTGCATCAGTACAGCTGCCTCCCACATGCTCATCTGCTTTACAGGCTGCCAAATAGGGTACCCACCGATATGGCAGGTCCATCAACTCCCACCTGTCCTTCCTTCCATCATCTTTACATTGACATTCCTTGGTTCTCTATCCAGAGTTTGGGTTACAGCTGTTTTCCTGCCTTAAGGTGCATGCTATTCACCTTAGGGCACCTTGTCTCTCCTTAGGATGCCTTGTCTCATTTTAGGATGTCTTGTTTCATGTTAGGGCTCCTTATCACCTTTTAGGATGCCTTGTTTCATGTTAGGGCTCCTTATCACCTTTTAGGATGCCTTGTCTCTCCTTAGGACATCTTGTCACCTTACCACACTTGGTCCTGTTAGCTCATGTTAAATCGCCCAAGTCACCTAACGTCGGCACACCCCCTACCCGCCCCTCTGCCTTATAGGGCTTCAGGCACCTTAACGTGGCCCTTACCACCAGTGACTTTACCATGGTTTAGTAAACATACCCATTAGAAATGTATTTCACTTGTCAAGTTATTTTATTGCACAGTTCACCTGACTTACATCTCTTGGTGTATATAATGTAACATCAGGTTGATTTATGCTTTAAATTAAAATTCGTTTTATGCTTTCTGGGGTTAGACTTCTCTGATTCTTAGGAAATAAAGCTTAAGGGTATGTTTAGAAACCGCGCTAAAGGAGCAAGTGTGCCGTTAGTGCATTCGAATGCGCAGTTAACACGTGCTAACACCACTTTAGCGTGCACTAATGGTACTGGCAGCAGTAAAGCACCCTGTGGGTGGAGAGTAGGCAGAGAGTGGGGGTCAATGGGCAGGGAGTAGGCAGGAACAAGGCTTTCTCCCTTAATGATGGCACCTTAACGCCTATCAAAACCTCATGGAAAGGGTGTATTTTGAGGAGAGAGCCTATTTTAATGTCTGAGATGTGCTGCACAGACAGGTGAGCTCAAGAAAGTGATAGTAGTGCTCTATTAGCAGTAACAGCATAGTGCCCAAGTATGAAAGGACCCTTTGTTGATCGTGCAAATGGGGCAAAGGACGGTACATGTGAGTCATGCAGTGGGTGCCACTGGTGCACAGGAGGACCAGGCAGTTGCCTAGGTGGCACATAAGAACACAAGACTTGCAAATATGCCAGACTGTGTCAGACCAATGTCTGTCATGCCCAGTATCCTGTGTCCAACAGTGGCCAATCTAGGTCACAGGTACCTATCACTTTCCACAAAAGACACATAGGATCCACAGTGCGTGTATTGGGCAAGCAGAGGATATTCTGGTCCCCTCATTAGTAATTGTCTATGGACTGTTCCCCAGGAACCTGTCCAAACATTTCTGAAACCCAGCTACACTAACAGCCTTTACAACATCCTCCGGAAATTAATTCCAGAGTTTGAATATGTATTGACTGAGAAATCATTCACTCCCAGTAGTCCTCAATGGCTTACACTGTAGCTGCATTGTATGTCCCCTAGTCCTGCTACATTTTGATGGCATAAACAATTGATCTATGTTTACCCAGTCCACTCCAGGCAATATTTCTAGACCTGTAACATAACACCCCTCAGCCGTCTCTTTCCCAGATTGAAGAGACATAACATTGGCAGATGGTGATGGGTTCCCTGGCGAGGCAGATGGTTGTGTGGGGGGGGATGTGTGGGCATCCATGTATGCCTCCGCCCGCCCCCCAGACCCTGCGCCCTGGGCACCTTCCAACCCACATTTTGGCTGGCCTGGGACTGCGTACCACCAACACTGACAGCACATGGGCATGTCAGCATGGCATGAGGGGTGTTGGTGGATGGGGCAGTGGCACATGCCTGCAGCAAACCAAAGCCATGCTCTGATCCAGTGCACCATGTACAGTGCAACATGTGCCAAGGTCTGTCTGAAGGGAAGCATGTCATCCCTAGGGACTGCTGTAACCATGTGGCAGCATTGTGGGGCACTACACACAGTTGGTGTTTATATGAGCAAAGGGTCACAGGTTTAGGGCCCAGCTGTGGATCATGCAGTGCATGTCCCTGTAGCTAAATCTTATCCTACAGTGCAGATACAACACCAACATGTGCAACCCCCAATGAATTGGCCAACAAGAGTACAAAGACCTACACTGACAGGCTCCACTATTCTCAACTGGATGGGGAGTCAGGCTGACAACACCGGCACACTGAGTGGTCGGTAAAATCAGAGCACACTACTAGCTCCTAGACAATGAGCACACCTTAATACCTGAGCTGAGACTGGGCCCAGAGTGGCAGGCAGGAATGCTAACCATCCCCATTTTTGCACAGTGAGTGAGTGAGTCAGTCAGTAAGTATGTGAGTGTGTGTGTCTGCATGTGTGTGTCCCCATTTTCTTTTGGCTTTCTACACCTCACTGAGCCTCACAGTGCCTAAGCTGTTTCCAGTGTTAGCCTGCAAATGTGCATGATGAGGAGCAAAGTATTGTGGCTGAAACAAGGTGGATTGGCCAGGATGGGTCTGAATCAAGGGTAGGGCAATGGCTGGGATGTAGTAGTGCCTGACTGCCACCTGCATGGGCCGGCTGGCCACATCATGTCATGCTGCAAGGGCACTCTCACTCTAACCGAGCAGTGACCATGGCATGTCTATGTAGCCACATAGTATGGTTGGTTCTAGAGATATAGGTGCACTTTTTGTTCTGGGGGCCTAATCTCCGAACCAACTGTTGAGGGTCCCTGTTTGCTCTGTACATATGCAATGCAATGCAATGCAATGCATTGCATATTAACCAGTAGCCCATTGGTAGTTGGAATGCATGTGGTTGGCAAACCCAGTGGTAGACAGCAGGTGCAGTCTGACTGTGCTTGCTGTGAATGAATGTCAGACCTAGGTGGTGGGGACATGGTGTTCCAGTCATACTCGCAGTGGTACTGGCAGGATCATGGTAACAGCCCAATGCTCCTCTAGAAGCCTGTGGGTAAGCTCTCTCCTATAGTTATCCACCATGGCGTCAACACTGGGTATTGACATGCACTGTTCTAGGTGGGTCCCCCAGAGACAGAACCCAGGGCTAGATGTGACTGGCACATACAGCATGACACAAGGGGACTAACATAATCACTGCATACAATACCTGCCACACACTGGCAGTGATGGGGATCTGCAGCACCAGTGACAGAAACCATCTCTAGCACTGCAAGTACCAGGGACCTGGTGCTGGGTGCCCATCCTCATCCTCTGGGTGACCGCAGAAACTACTCAGTAGCACAGTTTGTAGCTGCTCTGTGCTTATATCACACACTGTCAGTGCATTTTACTGAGCTGAGGTGATTAGCTGTAGACTGCTATTCTGCATGTGCACTGCATCATGGGCATTGGTGGAGGCTACCCTATGCCAGCACACACTGCAGACATTTAGGCGGTGACCTGCAGTCTCTTGTATCCAGCCATTGCTGTACAGAGAAGTGTGGAGGTCTGGGCTACTGGTTAGTAGAAGGTCTCCTTAAGCAGGGAACAGGCGTTCGATTCCTATTCTTTTTTTGTGACTGTACTACTCAGATAATTTTCAAGCCTGTAACAATCAGGGCTCTGCAGATCTGTGCTGCCAGCCCATACTATCCTCTCCTCAGCCGCCATCCATCCTTCAGCCCATCTATCTGCCTCTGTTGGCTGTGTACAGTCCTCTCTTCTTGTGCAGGCTGCTACTCCACGACCTACACTGGTACTCTTTTCCGCATTATGGCTCTTCATGCTCACCTCTCCTGTGCCTGATCTGCCCGTAACCACTAGTACTCTGTCCTCCTGTCAGTGCCAACATCCTACAATGCTGAAATCATACACTCTGAATCATGTGTTGAAAGTGATGTGTATCATGCAACTTCATTAATCTCTTCTGTAATATTTAGAAATGAAACTTCCCGTGGCGGTGTTTAACGGGTCTCAAACCATGGGCTGCCAAAGCAAAAAAGCTTGAAACTTTGGGATAAAAGCCCTATTTGCATCAACGACCCTTTGCACACACCACCACCTACAGGAGAATATTTAAATGAATGTTTAAATAATATTAAGTATTTGCTTAGCTTGTTAGTGCCTAGTGGAAGGCTGTGTCCCCAACGCCATCAGCCACGCTTTTTGCGTTTCACCGGCAACGGTTTCTTCAGGGGGTAGCCTCAACAGTGCACGCTAGAGCCAAACTTGTCTCCACCAATAACAGTTCTATGTGTGTGAACCTTGTAACAAGTCTTTGAGTGGTGAAGAACTGTTATTGGTGGAGACAAGTTTGGCTCTAGAGTGCACTGTTGAGGCTACCCCCTGAAGAAACCGTTGCCGGTGAAACGCAAAAAGCGCGGCTGATGGCGTTGGGGACACAGCCTTCCACTAGGCACTAACAAGCTAAGCAAATACTTAATATTATTTAAACATTCATTTAAATATTCTCCTGTAGGTGGTGGTGTGTGCAAAGGGTCGTTGATGCAAATAGGGCTTTTATCCCAAAGTTTCAAGCTTTTTTGCTTTGGCAGCCCATGGTCTGAGACCCGTTAAACACCGCCACGGGCAGTTTCATTTCTAAATATTACAGACCAGATTAATGAAGTTGCATGATACACATCACTTTCAACACATGATTCAGAGTGTATGATTTCAGCATTGTTAGATATTGCTCTGAGAGAGAAGACCACTATTTAATTTGTGCAGTGCCAACATCCTGCCACTTCTACCTCTGCTGGGGGACACATCTTCCCCATCCTATGCCACACACAGTCATTGCAGCACTTTACATTGGCACCACCCTGTTGGAGTGGCCTAGTGGTTGGGGCAAGTTACCTCAGGCCGGAAGTTCAAGTCCCACTAAAGGACAGCAACCTTGGACTGGAAGGACTGGGGTTTCTAGTCCCACAGGTGCTCCTTGTGGTCTTGGGCAAGCCACTTAATCCTCCATTGCCCATGTCCCCTGTAAGTATTAGTGTATGTATCTCATATCCCCTCATGTTAATTGTATCCCCCAATTGTGTTGTGACCACTTTGATTGAAGGATATGGTGGTATACAAAACTGTCTAAATAAATAAAAATCAGTACAGCTGCCTCCCACAAGCTCATCTGCTTTACTGGTTGCCAAATAGGGTGCCCACCGATATGGCAGGTCCATCAACTCCCACCTGTCCTTCCTTCCATCACCTTTACATTGACATTCCTTAGTGCTCTATCCAGAGTTTGGGTTACAGCCATTTTCCTGCCTTAAGGTGCATGCTTTCCACCTTAGGGCACCTTGTCTCTCCTTAGGACGCCTTATTTCCTGTTAGGGCACCTTATCAAATCTTAATGTGCCTTATCACATCTTAAGATGCCTTATCTCCTGTGAAGACACCTTATCTCATCTTAAGATACCTTATCTCATCTTAAGGCACCTTATCTGATGTTAAGATGCCTTATCACCTCTTAAGACTCCTTGTCTCTCCTTAGGACGTCTTATTACCTTACCACACTTGGGGGGTATGCTTACTAAACAGTGGTAAAGAAGCGCCATTAGCTAACTGTACAGGTGCACACTTAATATGTGCAAAAAGGCACTTTAGCAGGCGTTAACGGCAAGAGCTGTATAAAGCGCCCTGTGGGTGGAGAGAAGGCGTGCAAGGAGTGGAGAGTGGGGGGTCAATGGGTGGGGAGTGGGAGGGAACAAGGCTTTCTCCCTTAACGCAGGCACCTTAATGGCAGGAACCCTAACGCAATTCAAAACCTGGCGGAAACGGCGTTTTTTGAGAGAGAGCCTATTTTACGTCTGCAATGTGATGCACAGAGAGGGGAGCTCAAAAGAGTTATAGTAGTGCTCCATTAGCAGCAATAGCATAGTGTCCAAGTATGAAAGGGCACTATGTTGATGGTGCAAATGGGGGCAAAGGTGGTGGCACATGGGTCATGAAGTGGGGGCTGCTGGTGCACAGGAGGGACAAGGCAGCTGCCTAGATGGCACATAGGAACATAAGACTACAAAATATGCCAAACTGTGTCAAACCAAAGTTCATCATGACCAGTATCCTGTGTCCAACAGTGCACAGTCTAGGTCACAGTACCTAGCAGTTTCCCCAAAAGACACACAGATCCCCAATAACTGTAATGGGGCAAGCAGTGCATAGCTCAGGTCCTGTTTAGCAATGGTTTATGGACTGTTACCCAGAAACCTGTCCAAACCTTTTAAAAACCAGCTACACTGAGAGCTTTTATCACATCCTCAGGTAATGGATTGCAGAGTTTGATTACACGTTGACTGAAAAAAATATTTTCACCTAGAAGACCCAAATGGGTTACACTGTAGACGCATTGCAGGTCCCCTAGTCTGTCCAAAGTCTGATGGCTTAAAAAAGTGACCTATGTTTACCTGTTCCACTCCAGTCAATAATCTATACACCTCTATCATATCTCCCCTCAGCCGTCTCTTTACCAGGTTGATGAGCCCCAACCTTTTTAGCCTCTCCACAAAGGGGTATTCTGCCATCCGCAGAACCCTCTGTGATGTTCATCATGATCCCACAGTGACAGTGGCAGCACACAGTCCTGCTACTGCTGCGGAAAGGCAATGTGCCACATGAGGTGGTCTAAGGGTCCTAGCACCCCAGGCATAGATCTAGGCTGCCCCCCCTCACTGCCACAGAACCCAGATGGGGGGACGTGGCCAACAGTGCCAGATGCTGTAGCCCTCCAGGTAGCTGGAAAATGCAGGTGCCCGGGGAAATACTACAGCAATGGCTGCCATCCTCCCCCTGAGACATATCGGTGGCAGGCGGTGA
Organism: Ichthyophis bannanicus; assembly: GCA_033557465.1. Classification (NCBI taxonomy): domain Eukaryota; kingdom Metazoa; phylum Chordata; class Amphibia; order Gymnophiona; family Ichthyophiidae; genus Ichthyophis; species Ichthyophis bannanicus. The sequence continues at coordinate 909,730,028 of CM066032.1, read as the reverse complement.
TGGGGCCTCTGCACAGACAGCTGGTGGGGGGGGGGGCTGCATGGCTGTCCATGTTTGCCCCTGCTCCCCCCATCCAAACCTTTTGCCCAAGGCACCCGCCAAATCTGCATGTTTAACATGCTGGGACTGTGACCACCAGCACTGACAGTGCATGGACGTGTCTGCATTGTGGGGAGTTGGTGGTGGTGTGGGAAGTGGCACCAGCCTGCAGCAGACAGAAGCCTTGTCCTGGTTGTGTGCACCATGTGCATTGCAGCATATGCCAAAGGTCAGCTGAAGAGAATCATGTCAGCAACAGAAGCTGCTAATCCTGTAAGGCAGCACTGTGGTGGAACACACACAGTTGGTGTGTATATGTATGGAGGGTAACAGGTTCAGGTCACTGCTGGGGTTTCTGTATTGCATATTCCTGTGGACAAGGTTTAGCTGACAGTGTAAGTACAGCTCCAGCATGTGCAACCCTCAAGGAGATGACCAACAAGGATGGAAACACCCACCAGCAGCACTGACAGGCTCCACTATCCACAGCTGGTTGGAGGCTAATAGCACACTGTAATATAGCACGTGCAAACAGTGTACATGTTATCAGTCCTTGAGCTGACATTGAGATAGGAGTCTCAAGCAGGAATGCTCAATAAGTGCTCCTGCCGAAGTACCCCTTCACTGAAGAATAAGCTACACCTCCACACTTCTCTGCACAGCAATGGCTGGATACAAAGAGACTGCACATCACTGCCTAAAATGTCTGCTGTGTGTGCCAATATAGGGTAACCCACACCAGTACCCATGATGCAGCACACATGCAGAACAGCAGTCTACAGCTGATCACACAACAGACATTTTAGGTGGTGACCTGCAGTCTCTTTGTACTAGCCATTGCTGTGCAGAGAGGTGTGGAAGTGTAGCCTATTGGTTAGTTCAAGATCTCCAAAAGCAGGGGATAGGGGTTTGATTCCTACCTGTTCTTTTTGTGACTGTGCTACTCAGATCATTTTCATGCCTGTAACAGTCAGGGCTCTGCAGATCTGTGCTGCCAGCCCATAGCACCCTCTCCTCAGCCACCATCTATTCTTCAGCTCATCTATCTGCCTCTGTTGGCTATGTACAGTCCTGTCTTCTTATGCAGGCTGCTACCCCATGACCTACACTGGTACCCATTTCCGCATTACGGCTCTTTGTGCTTGCCTCTCCTGTGCCTGATCTATATGTAAGAACTACTACTCTGTCCTCCTGCCGCTCCAAACATCCTGCCTCCACTGGGGGATACGTCTTCCCCATCCTATGCCACACACTGTCACTGCAGCACTTTACATTGGCACCACTCTGTTCATTGGTACAGCTGCTTTAATGGCTGCCGCATAGGGTGCCCACCAATATGGCAGGTCCATCAACTCCCACCTGTCCTTCCTTTCATCACCTTTACATTGACATTCCTTAGTGCTCTGTCCAGCGTTTGACTTACAGCCCTGGTCCTGCTTTAAGGTGTATGCTTTTCACCTTAGGGCACCTTGTCTCTCCTTAGGATGCCTTACCTCATTTTAGGGCGCCTTACCTCATTTTAGGGCACCTTACCACATTTTGGGATACCTTATATCATTTTAGGCCACCTTATCACATCTTAAGGCGCCTTATCTGCTGTTAAGGCGTCTTATCACTTCTTAAGGTGCCTTGAGCACTTTATCTGCTGTTAAGGTGCCTTATCACATCTTAAAGCACCTTGAGGCGGCTTATCTCGTTAAGGCACCTTATCACATCCTAAGATGCCTTGTCTCTTCTTAGGACATCTTGAGGTTTTGTGTTTTAAGTGAAGCTCGAGCTCAATAAGTGCTCCTGTCCGAAGTACCCCTTCGCTGGAGAGTACATGAGATCTAATGGTGATTACAGAACAGGAATTTCTTCATGAGACCTAGGTTACATTACAATAAATAAAATGAAATAATTATCTGAATCACTAAGAGCCAGCCAAGCAGAGATGGAGATGTAGCAGCCCAGGGATAGACGGTTGGGGGGTGTGCTGGGTGGGTACTGCATGCAGAACATCCTCATGAAGGTTTTGTCAATCCCTTTGTGCGTGTTGGTATTGGCCAATTTTGTGTATGTGTGATCAAGGGAGTAAAAAAGAGGGGAGAGATGCAGCCTGAAAAAGCAACTACATAGCTATGACTATATAAATGATTAGTAGTAGTAGTGGTTATAGTGTATTAAATTTTTTGTGCTTTAGAACTGCCTCTCTCATGGAAATGCGCAGGGCCATTTTTTGTACAGCTTATTTCTCTGGAGCCTCATTTGTTCTAGCCCATTTTTAAACTTGATGGGCCTGATTTTATAACAGGATGTCTACGTGAGAAGCCCAAAAGTGTCTATTTTATAAAGGCAACATAGGCACCCATATCCAGCTCCAATGATGCACAAATGCCGTTGCACACATTTACACCTGCTCTGAAAAAGATGTATATATGTGTCTGTACGCTGTGGGCACAATATGCACGACGTGCAGACCTGCAAACTGTGTAAATGCTGTTCAGCGGGATATTCAGTGGCACTAACACAGTTAACGCTGCTGAATATCTGCTGGTGCCGCCACTGCACGTGGGGCATGTTAGGGGCATTCCAGGGAAGTGCCAGAGGTGTTGAGCCACTGCCCAGTTAGCAATATGAGGCAAAAATTAGATGTCGTAAATACTGGCCTAACCTTTGCCATAGAAGCTAACTGTACAGAATAGCACCAGGTCAATTCGCAGAGTAATAAAAGTGACCAAAAAATAGTGAAATTACTCTATTAACAACAGCACCTATTAAAAGGAGACATATAATTGTGGGAGTAATTCAGAAATTCAAAAAAATGTCTCAGACCAACCGGCTTAAAACAAAGACACAAAGTATCTAAGAGTGCCGCAATAGCATCAATGACTGTTCACCGGCCATAAAGATAGCATTTTCAATACACCCACAATACACTCCTCTTGCCATGAATACAGTCTGATAGCTGAATCAAAACTGACTTCTCAATAACCTTCAACAAAAATGGAAGGTCTGATACTGGCCAAAAATGTTCAGACTTAGCTGGATCTAAAGTCAGTTTCTTCAACTTCTTCCATAATCCTGCCCCTTCCCTCAGGGGCGGCCCAAGGGGGGTGCGGGGCCATGTGCGGAGACTCGGTTCGGGGCCTCATTTGCATAAGTGGCCTTATTTGCATAAATATTTGCATAAATATTTGCATAATGCTAACATACACTAACGTTTAGTAAACATGTCTCTTAATGAGTGTATGGATAAAGACAGACTAAAAGATTTCTACATTACTATAATCCAGTGCCAACCGCCAGGCACATTAGGAACTACTACAAACACTGCCCATTTAGAACCCATAGCAAACCCGCCGTATCCTAACAGCACTACCAGGACTCACAAAGCACCATACCCTACCTATCAAAAGGCAACACTGCAAATATTAAACCAATACATTTCAGAGAACAACAATACATGACCTACTGGGGAAAGAGAACAAGTGGCAATGTCAAATAGGAATTACATAAATAGAATACCTCAGCTCAGTTACACATGCAGAACATAGACCATCACCAAACAAGGAATCACAATTTAGAAACAGGAAGGCAATAATTAAACTGGGAACCCCAAAAGCCAAACTTGGAATGTACAACAACACTGTAGATATAAAACTATAAATTAATTTCCTCTTGTACCAAACAAAGCGCAGACGTTAATGATGCACATTTCCCAGAGCTTTCATATTCCAGTTAATAAATTCAAAATAAAGAGATATCTTTCTACCTTTTGTGCATTTTTTTCAGTTGCAATTGCTCCAGCCACTTTCTTCTGGTTTCTTCATGTTTTCTGCTAACTCTCCATCATCTGCTGTCCATTTGTACTTTCTTCTCTCTTCTAGTTTTTTTTTCCATTCTCTCTCTCTACATCTGCTTTAACATACTAATCTTTCTCCTTTTGCTCTTTCCTCATTCCTATTTCATCCACTCAAATTTTACCCCTCCATCCTCAATCCCCACTTACTCTCCCAATACCCGGCCAATTGTAGATTTTTTATCCCTCCCACACAAAATATTTTTCCCCTCTCCATTTTACTCTCCCAGCCCCATCCCATTCTAATCCTCCCCCAACATCAGCTCCCTTCTAGTTCCAGCCTCACCCAGCATCCATTCACTTCTAGTCCCTGCATCAGCCCATTTCCAGTCCTAGCCCCCCATCAGCCCATTTCCAGTCCTAGCAACCCCCCAACCCAATACCAGTCCTAGCCCCCCCATCAGCCCACTTCCAGTCCTAACCCCATCAACCCATTTCCAGTCAGCCCCCCATAGCCCATTGCCAGTCCTAAACCCCCCATCATCCCACAGCCCATTACCAGTCCTAACCCCATCAGCCCACCTCAAGTCCTAACCCCTCCCCATCAACCCATTTCCTGTCCTAGCCCCCCCAGAGCCCATTATCAATCCTAACCCCCCATAGCCCATTACCAGACAGCCACCATCGGCCAACAGCCCATTACCAGTCTTAACCCCCCCCCATAGTCCATTACCAGTTCTAACCCCCCCAACAGCCCACAGCCCATTACCAGTCCTAACCCCATCAGCCCACCTCCAGTGTTAACCCCCCCATCAGCCCATTTCCAGTCCTAATCCCCATCACCCAATTTTCAGTTTAAGCCCCCCCATACCCCATTACCAGTCCTAACCTCCCCATCAGCCCACTCCCAGTCCTAATACCACCAGCCCATTTCCAGTCCTAATCCCCCATCACCCAATTTTGAGTTTAAGCCCCCCCATAGCCCATTACCAGTCCTAACCCCCCATCAACCCACTTCCAGTCCTAATCCCATCAGCCCATATACAGACTTAGCTCCCCCATAGCCCATCTCCACTCCTAACCCCCCCCAGCCCCCCCATAGCCCATCACCACTCCTAACCCCCCCCCCCCAGCCCATCACCACTCCTAACCCCCCAGCCCATCACCACTCCTAACCCCCCGAGCCCCCATCGCCCATCACCTCTCCTATCCCCCCCAGCCCATCACCACTCCTAACCCCCCCCAGCCCCTCACCACTCCTAATCCCCCCCCCCCAGCCCAGCCCAGCCCAGCCTAGGGAAATTTTTTTTTAAAAAAGCTGTCTTCTCCCGCTGCCGGGGCCGCCGCGGCAGAATCGAGTGTGCCGCGGGGCCCCCCCTGCCCAGCAGAACCTGCCCTCCCCTGTATCCGCTCTCTCTTCGCAGCTGCAGTCTCACGCGCCGGCTTTATTTATTTATTTATTTATTTAACTATTTTCTTTTATACCGCCCCTTCCAGAGATCAAGGGCGGTTTACATATAACAGTTTAACAGTCTTGTACACATTTGTATACATTTTACATAGAACAATAGAGGGCAACTATTTACATTGAACAATAAATTTAACTTTGTAATTATTAAAGCAAAACAAACATCAAACTTTTTACAAATGTATATTTACAGTGGTTGTGTGTGGTGTATAGGGCAGATACTGGTGTAGGTGCTGGAATTTAATTCCTTTTCAGTCGTAATTGGGGCGTGTATGGGGAGGGGGACAGACATGTAGTTAGATTGTTGGGATTAAGGGGGTTTGTGCATGTGTAACCACGTTTGTTGTGGAGCTGGCTTTGGGGGAGTAGGGGATTTCAAAGTGTTCAGTGAACAGGTAGGTCTTTAGTTCTTTCCTGAATTGGATGAGGTCTTTTATGGTGCGAAGGTCTATAGGGAGGTCGTTCCAGAGTGTAGGGGCAGTGAATGTGAATGCTCTGGAGCTAGTGGTTTTCTTAGTTTTCCGGATGGCTTTTGGTATGATAAGGGAGTGGGCTGCGTTTTGTCTGTGGGCCCTTGTCGAGGTTGGAGAGTGCAGTAATGTAGATAGGTGTGAGGGGGCTATGTCATTTATGAGTTTATAGGTTGTTAGGATAATTTTATATTTAATTCGGCTGTTTATAGGGAGCCAGTGTAGTTCTAGCAGTATTGGGGTTACGTGGTCTGTTAGGCGAGCTTTAGTAATTACTTTAGCACAGATGTTTTGAGCTCTTTGTAGAAGGTATGTGCTTTTTGGAGGAAGGCCTATTAGGAGACTATTGCAATAGTCGAAGTGAGGGGTGATCAGTGTACTTACTACAGATCTAAAGTCTTGTGTTTCGAGGAGTGGCCTTAGGTGCTGAATAGTTTTGAGTTTATAGAAAATGGTTTTTACTGTTTGTTTTATGTGTGATAGCATGGTGAGAGTGTGGTCTATTATTACTCCTAAGTATTTTACCTGTTTTCTAACAGGTATGGTGGTTTTGTTGATTGTGATTGTTTCCGGGTAAGTGTTCTCAGTCATAGATGCCCTTGTTACGAACATTGCCTCTGTTTTTTTGAGGTTGATGCTGAGGTAGTTAGATTCCATCCAGGAGGAGGTCTCAGCCATGCATTTGGATAGTGAGTCATATGTCGGGTTTTTAATGGTTATGGGGATAGCAAGCATGATGTCATCGGCATGTATAAAATGGTTAATCCTGTGTTTTTTAAATATGTTTGTTATCGGTTGCAGGTACAAGTTAAATAGGAGGGCTGAAAGGGCTGATCCTTGGGGTATTCCCTGTCCTTGGGGGAATGTTTCTGATGCTTGTTGGTCAATTTGGACGCGTATTAATCTATGTGAGATGTAGGATTTGAACCATTTAAGGACAGTCCCGCCTATTCCTAGGTTCTCTAATCTGTTGATCAGTGTCGGGTGATTGATGTTATCGAAGGCGGCAGAGATATCTATGAATAGGAGTAAGAAGCCTTGGTGTTTGTCATCTGTACCCCTGATGAGGAAGTCCATTAGGGTGATTAAGAGGGTTTCTACTCCATGGGATGGGCGGAAACCAAATTGGTGTGAGTCAAGTGGTTTGTGCTCATCAATGTGTTCTTGTAACTGAATTTGAATTGTTTTCTCTATTATTTTGGCTATGAATGGAATGCTGGCTATGGGTCTGTATGAGTTCGGGTCTTTTGAGTCGAGCTTATTATTCTTTATTATTGGTCGAAGTGTTGTGAGTTTTAGGGCATCAGGCATGATGCCTTGTGAAAGGGATTGGTTGACTATGTGTTGTAGGTTTCCAGCCAGTTCATCTTTCGCACACTTAATCCATGATACAGGGCATGGATCGAGTGGGGAGGTGGTGGTGTTGATCATTGTTATGATTTTGAGGAGTTGCTTTTGTTCTATCAACTGGAAACTTGTCCATTCATGTGTGGTTTTTGTGTTTGATAATAGTGGAGTCGGGGTAGTGGTCTTGCTTTTTAGTTTTTCTGCAAAATGTTTTGCTAGTGTTTGTATACTTATTGCTTGTTGTTTAGGTTCAGTGTTATTAGTTGTGGTTAGTGTTCTTACTATCGCGAATAACTCCCTAGGGCGGTTGATGGTTGAGTTTATTACTTTAGAATGGTAGTCTCTTTTTGATTTGTTAATTGCGTTTTTGTATTCTATAAGTAGGAGCATGTATTGGGATTTGTTTTCATCAGATTTTAGTTTTCTCCATCTCTTTTCTTGTCTCCTCAGTTGTTTTTTTAGTTTTGTAAGCTCTTTCGTGAACCATTTTTCTGTCTTTTTGTTTGTTTATGTAAGACTCGTGTGGGGACAGCTGCTTTTTGAATGGTTAGATTCCAGTGTGTTATGGTTGAGTTGATGTCTGGTGAGCTTGTGTTTAGTTTGGGTAATACTTTGTCGAGGAATGTGTTTTTGTCAAAGCGTACGAAACGTGAGGTATGTGGAGTTGTGCTTGCAGTGTTTTTTGGGGCTTGTGCAGATAGCTGGATTGTGATGAGATGGTGGTCTGACCAGGGTACTTCGGTTATATTCGGAGTGGTATGTAGTAGGTGACTGTAGAGTGTGGATGGGAGGAAAATTAGGTCAAGCATGTTACCTTTTTTGTGTGTGGGGGCATGTATTATCTGTGTGAACCCCATTTGTGTCATAGCATCCATGAAGTTATCTGATTGTGAGTGGTTCAGTGATGGAAGGTTCAAATCACCAAGGAGTATAAGTGGTTTGCTTTGCGATGCTGTGCATGTGAGTTCTAGGATAGGGGTGAGGTTTTTTTGATCGGATGATGGGGGTCTGTAGATGAGGGTGAGAGCCAAGGTTTTATTTTCTATGTTAACGATGTCCATTCCATCTATGTTATTTAAGTTTGTTAGGGTGAATTGTAGGTCTTTTTTGGTGAGTATCAATGCACCCCCTCCTCTTTTTATATTCCGTTGGCAATTGAATATGTCATATTGATGTGTGGTTAGTTGGTTTAGTAGTATAGTGTCTGTCGGTGAGAGCCATGTTTCAGTAATGCAGATAATGTCAGGGGATGTGTCGTTTATTATGTCATTAATTATTGGTATTTTGTTTCGTATGGACCGGATGTTTATTAGGATGAGTTGTAGTTTGGTATTTGTATTGTCAGCTTGGTCAATTATATCACTAATGGGTTGGTGCTTTATTTGGATGAGACGGTGATGGCGTTTGTGTGAAGTGTGGCGGGAATAGTGATTGTGAGAGTTTGTGTATGTAGAGCTGTGTATTGGATTCTGGTACTGATTGTAGGTGATTGGGAAGTTATTATAAGGGTTCCGGTAATGATTGTGGATGATTGGGATGTTTTTGTAGGGGCTTTGGTTGGTTTTGTAAGTGTATATATGTTGAGTTAGGAGGGTTATTAGAAAGAGAGTGAGAAGGAGGTTTATAATCTTAATAGGAGACGTGTTCATTTTTTTGAGGTAGAGGGTTGAGTGGGGGGGGGAAGTAATTAGAGAGAGGGTAATTATTACTGGCAACAGTATCTCAAAATAACAGTGCAGGGAGGGTAATTATTACTGGCAACAGTATCTCAAAATAACAGTGCAGGGAGGGTAATTATTACTGGCAACAGTATCTCAAAATAACAGTGCAGGGAGGATAATTATTACTGGCAACAGTATCTCAAAATAACAGAGTAGGGGGGGGTAGATATTACTGGCAACAGAATATCAGTATTGATATCTAACAGCATTTAATATAGGTCTTGAGGGAATGTCTTTTTTTTTTTTTTTTAAATTGTTGTATACTTGCTGTGGATAGCATAGTTGAAGGACGATCTGAGTCGTTGTGGATGATTATAAGCTGTTATCAAGTGCCCCTCCTCAGGCGCATTCCCTGATGGCACGAACTTTTATATCTTTTTGGTGTGCTCCGATTGAGCGGATAGGGTGTTGTTGCCGCTCCTGATGTTGTGACTCTATCCCCGGGCTGGTGAGAGCTGTTGGAGGTGTCGGGAGCAGAGAGGACCACGAGCAGTCTGTTTAGTAGAGAGTTGGTCTAGGTTACAGTCTTTTTCCCGCCTATCGTGCTCCGCCTAAGGGCCACGCCAAAGGGCCCTCTTGCGAGGCCCTCAGGCGTGGGCCGCCTTCTGGCGGCGCTGCTTTAAAGGAGCCGCTGAGTCCTCCCACAGCCCCGATTGGGCTGGAGTGCAGGAGCGGGAAAGTTGCTTCTCGCCCTGTGCTCAACCCCGACCGGGGAGCTTCCGAAGAGACTAGTTTCCCTTTCCCATCAGCCCCCGCGGGCTTAACAGAGCAGCGAGGGAGAAACTCTCCCCTCGCGCTCTGAAAACCGGCGCGTGTGACTGCAGCTACAACGAGAGAGCGGATACAGGGGAGGGCAGGCTCTGCTGGACAGGGGGGGGCCCCGCGGCACACTCGATTCTGCCGCGGCGGCCCCGGCAGCGGGAGAAGACAGATTTTTTTTTTTTTAAATTTTATTTTAGGATCAGAATGTTTTTTGCGCGGGGCCCTGTGCAAAAAACATTCTCGCTCAATGGACGGGCCGGCCCTGCCTTCCCTTATGCTATACTCTATTCCTGCCCCGTTCCTTAAGTCCTGCCCCTTCCCTTATTCTATACTCTATTCCTACCCAGTTCCTTAAGTCCTGCCCCTTCCCTTATCCTATACTCTATACCTGCCCCATTCCTTAAGTCCTGCCCTTCCCTTATGCTATACTATTCCTGCCCCTTTCCTTAAGTCTTGCCCCTTTCCTTATGCTATACTCTATTCCTGCCCCATTCCTTAAGTCCTGCCCCTTCTCTTATGCTATACTCTATTCCTGTCCTGTTCCTTAAGTCCTGCCCCTTCTCTTATGCTATACTATTCCTGTCCTGTTCCTTAAGTCCTGCCCCTTCTCTTATGCTATACTATTTCTGTCCTGTTCCTGAAGTCCTGCTCCTTTCCTTATGCTATACTCTATTCCTGCCCCTTTCCTTAAGTCCTGCCTCTTCCTTTATGCTATGCTCTATTCCTGCCCCATTCCTTAAGTCCTGCCCCTTCCCTTATGCTATTCTCCAGGCATGTCCAACAGAAAGATCACGATCACCTGTAGATCGCGGAGGAGTCAGAGGTAGATCGCCAGCCCCACTTGGCTCCATCTCTCCAGCAGCTCACCCCGTCGCTAGGAGAGAGCTCGTGCCGTCAGGTCATCTGCCAAGGGCTTGCCGCTGCTGCTGATCTTTTGCCTGTCTTTTTTCCCTGCCTGCGGAAATCTTGCCTGTGGGTGTATTGGGGGCGCTTGTTGTTTTCATGCCAATAGTTTGTGGGTACCCCAGGGGCCGCCGCCCGCGCCCTATGACGAGACGCCACAGGCCCGGCGTCATACCTGGTCTCCTGCCTCTCAGAATCACCCATTCCTGCCCCCGCCCCAACCCCCTTAGAAGTGTGTTATATACCGGGCGATATCCATTCACCCAGGCTTTACCTGAATACACTTACTGTATTAGTTGTGTCGTGTGCTGGTCATTGGTTGCTTTATAGTTCGCTTTCATTAAATGTTTTCGGGCAGACACAACAAAGTGTCAAGAATTTGGTGATTTTGGCGGGCTTTTCCAATTTTGTTCTAACTTGCCTATGCCTTGCCTTCGAATTGGTTCAAAGCACTGTGACCTTTGCTTGCCTCTGCAATTTTATTTTGCCTAGCCTTTGCGTTGATTCTACACTGCAGTTTTATTTTGCCTTGCCTTTGCGTTGATTCTACACTGTGTGCAGAATTTATTAAATCGCGTGTGGTGGTATTTGAACTTGTTTGGCGGTATTTGATTTTATCTGGTTTGCTGGACAGGTGTTTGAGGTTTTTTGATGATTGTTTGGTGGTATTTGATTATTGGTGCCAGTAACATAGTAGCATAGTAAATGACAGCAGATAAAGACCAATATGGTCCATCTAGTCTGCCCAGTAAGATGGCAAGAGTAGGTGCACCTGCCACTCCATGCAGGCCACCCCTCTTCATGTCTGTTTTAGGGGGTAAACCCACTGCTCCGTGTGGGACACCCCTGTATGTTGTAAAATTAGATAAGTTTAGTTTGATTTTATCCTGTTGCTGTAAAGGGATCCACTGTGTCTGTCCCATGCCATTTTGAATTCTGTCACTGTATTTGCCCCCACCACTTCCATCGGGAGGGCATTCCAAGCATCCACCACCCTTTCAGTGAAAAATTATTTCCTGACATTGCCTTTCAATTTATCCCCTTGCAGTTTCATGTTATGCCCTCTAGTTTTACAGCTTCCCCGTCTTTGGAAGAGGTTTGTTCATTATTTCTCTTTAAGTATTTAAAGGTCTGAATCATATCTCCCCTGTCCCTCCTCTCCTCCAGAGTGTACATATTTAGGTCTTCTAGTCTCTTCTCATAAGGCTTCTGATGCAGGCTCCAAATCATTTTGGTTGCCTTCTTCTGAACCGTTTCCAGTCTTTTTATATCCTTTGCAAGATATGGTCTCCAAAACTGAACACAGTATTCCAAGTGAGGCCTCACCAGCGACTTATACAGTGGCATTAGTACCTCTTCCTTTTTGCTGGTAATTCTTATTTTTACTTTTAGAACTGCATGTGTGGTTTTGGCATCTCCAGTCCTTGTATTGCACATCATCCAGAGGTCTTCAGTTCCTGTTAATCTTTAATACTTTGGGACAGTGACAGTTTTGGACCAGATTCAGCCAGTGTTTATACTAACTTAGCAGATTTGGCCTTCTTACATCCAGCCACCCCAGTATAATGAAGATGAGTGTTCCAAAGAAGAGAAAAACCTACCACTTTCATGATGAATGGGAAATGGACTACTGCTTCATCATGGTGAAAGATAAGTGTTGTTGTCTAATTTGTAACGCCCCAGTATCCTTGCCCAAAAAGGGTAATCTGGAACATCATTATAAGGCTCTGCATAGCAATAAGTTTCATGCTGATTTTCCACCCAAAAGTGAAATTTGTAAACTGAAGCTCAAAGAACTTAAATAGAAATTGGCTACTCAGCAACAGTTGATGGCGAAGCCAAGGTCACATTCGGTCAATGCAACCATAGCATCCTTCAACGTCAGCAACCTGTTCGCAAAGAAATGCAAACCTTTCACTGAAGAGGAATTTGTAAAAGATTGTTTTCTTGAAGCAGCTGACAATCCAGTTACTAGTCTTTATCCGGGTGGTTTTTGAAGACTTCAGTGTTAAAGAAGAACTACTTGGAATGATTTCTTTAAAAGGGAGAACTACCGGTCAGGAAATATTCAGTTCTTTCCATTCTTTTGTGAGAAAGTGTAATCTTCTATTGCATAGACTTGTTTCCATCACTATTGATGGAGCAAGAGCAATGACAGATGAGGTTAACGGTTTCATAGCCCTCTGTAGACAGCATGACGGCTTCCCAGATTTCCTTTCTTACCACTGGATCATTCAGCAGCAAGTTTTGGCAAGCAAGAGACTCAATACAAAGACTGTCATGGACATCACTTTCAAAATTGTAAATTCAGTTCGTGGAAGATCACTTCAAAGATGGCTTTTCAATCTTACTCTTGATGAAGGGGCAGTGGAAATCATTTTGCACACAGATGTAAGGTGGCTAAGTAGGCACAAATTTCTGCAAAGATTTCATGATTTGCTGAATGAAATTAGAAGTTTTTTGAAGGAGAGGGGAGATGACCAAGCAGAGTTGGAAGATGAGGAGTGGTTATGTGATCTAGCATTTCTCGCTGACTTTACAAGTGAACTAAGTGATATGAACCTTGAACTACAAGGTAAAAACAAATGCATTGGCGAGATGATGAGTACAGTTTCATCCTACAAGAGCAAATTTGAGCTAATGATGGCTGACCTTGCAAACAACACTTTTGATCATTTTCCTAATACACAGGACCATCTGGGACAATATCCAAATTTTGTTTTTCAGAACGAGAAGTATATGACAAAAATCTGTTCTGTTATCCAGGAATTCGAAAATAGATTCTGTGACTTCCAAAAAATTGGAACAGTTGTGGAGTACTTGTCATACCCATTCAAAGTAGATGTGGATATTAAAGAAACTGCAGCTGCTATCAGTAAAAAAAATACTCATTGAACAAGCCATCTCTTGAAAACAAAATATTAACCCTTAAAAATGACATTTTTCTCAAGACCCGTGCTGAGCAAGAATTGTTTTGGAAGCTAGTGCCTAGAGACAAATTTTCCAACTTGAGAAGATGCAGTGAAGCTGTACCCTCCTGTTTCAGTTCAACTTATTTGTGTGAATCTGCATTTTCCCATCTGAAAATGACAAAGAGCACAAACATTCCAACATGACAGATGAACATCTCCAGGATTCCCTGAGACTGGCCCTCACGCAATATTCACCCAACTTCAAAAAGCTGGTGGATGAAATGCAGGCTCAGACGTCTCACTAATGAGCAAGAGCGAAATATTAAAGATTGTGCAAGATCAGCCTGGATCAATACTTGACCTAAATTTAACACAAATTACTCAATAAAAGTTAAATAAAGTTATTAAGACAGTTAAAGAAAGTTATTACTCAATAAAACTTTAAGAAAAAATGTACTTTCCATTTCCCCTCGCAGTTCTTACTAGATCTTTATTCCAGTGTCAATACAATTTGATGTAAACCCCAGGGGGTTCCAAGCTACCACACTATGAAACATGGACACTGTTATGTAAAAATGTATATATGTAAATGCTGAATCCCTCCCTTAAGACCTTTTTCCTGTGTGCTGTGTTTTTCCCTTCAAATCAATGTGTTTATACCCCAAAATTGCTGTCTTGATTTGACAAACTACACTCTGTAATCAAACCGCTACTGATCGCTGGAAGTAGCGGTATACAAATGTATACTAAATAAATAAAATAAATAAATCTTCGTTTCTCTGTTTTGTTTTGCTTAATTTGCTTAACAGCTGATCACATCCAAGTAAATGACAGAAGGTTCATTAAAAATGGGGGGGGGGGGGAATCCTCCAACTTTATTGGGTTAAAATTTAATTTGAAACCTAATTTTCATGGTGGTAGATCACCAGCACTTTTGGCCGGAAAAAGTAGATCACGACCTGTTCGAAGTTGGACATGCCTGCTATACTCTATTCCTGCCCCTTTGTTTAAGTCCTGCCCCTTCCCTTATATTATACTCTATTCCTGCCCCGTTCCTTAAGTCCTGCCCCTTTCTTTCCTCGTACCCCCACCTCTTCCACTTTGCACTGCCCCTTCTTCTCTTTTTTGGGACTCCTGTCAGCTCTTCAATGCTACTCCTCCTCTCTTCCTTCCAGAAGGACCCAGGAATTTCTTCTGACTATTTATCATTGCTATCACCAGCAGGATCTGGGGACAACCTTTTCTGCAAGGTAAATGAAGCCATACGTATCCATTTGTGCATGAACAAAGCAGATGCATATGGACTCTCTGACAGATAGACCAACCAATAACTGCCCAGCAGGCAGTATCAAATTATGTGAAATGTACCTAATCGTAATAAATAATAAATCTAACCATTCAATTTATTGCATTTGGTTTCCTTTTATAATTCTTTCCAAACCAAGGAGTGTTTGGAAAGCTCTCTATTCAAACCATCTCTCCCCTCTCCTCTTCATGTCAAAGACGCACCCAAAGATTATATAGATGCAAACACACATGCATACACACATACATACACATGCATGCACACACACACAAAGGAAAATAATTCTATGAGCCATGCTCCACTGGTTTTCCCCACTTGCTTGGTTAGCAGGGATTAGGGAACCTCTATCAATCACTAGAGCTCAGAATCATTGCAGCTATATTTCTGATGACAGAGATAACTTTCTAAATTAAACAGCACTTTTGAGATACATACTGATATCAAGTTTAGTGCTCCACAGCTACCAATGTCTTCTGCAAATCATGTGACAATAACAAGCACAGATGTGATTGGCTGCAAAGTTATTCCCAATAAAGATTGAGCATTACCTCTGTCAAGTAACCCAAATTCTGTGTGGAAGACTCCAATCAGCTTACTGTAGCCAATTTTAACATGAGTGTTAATGACAGTTTTGAAGGCATCACCCCAAAGTGCTGGCCCCCCTGGTTTCATCTGAAAGGTCACCATCTCATAGATCCCTTGGGGGAAAAACAGAGCATTAATGAGAAAAATAACAAAACTATAGAATCATAACATCAAGGTCTATACTACTGTGACAAGAACCATTCCTTTCTCCTTCAATACTTCAAATTCTGCAAGAAAACCTCTTCCCATGATCATGATCTGTTCCTGAATCATAGCACCAAGGCCATTTCTTCCTTTGTACAAGGCGATCCTTGATGCATATACCACCACTGACACACAAACATACTGTATACCACATCCCCCATGTTTCTTGAACTAGTTCACAGTACTTCCTCCCTGAAACCTGATTCACCAGAATGTATGGAACAGTTACATTAAGGATTCCTATGCAATGACTAGCATCACATTAAATACATTATTTTCTGCCATCGTGTATGTCAGATGTTAGCTATCCTTGCTGTGTGTGTGCATGTGTTTGTATATGCTGGGAGGGCTGTGTGCTCTAATAATCAACTAAACATTATGGGGTAGATTTGAGATGGCGTTTAGTGGGGATGAACGTCCGGTTCGGAAGTCCATCCTCGATAAATGCCAGGGTGCCGATCCTGCAGACAGAGCTCCTTGCATATACAGGCAAGTTGTACGGGGAGTTCGTGGTTGGGAATGGCTGGTCAGAGGAGGGTCAAAGATGGCAAGTAGGCAGGAACCTGACTCCGGACGTACAGGGCCAATGCTGAGGTTGGCCCTGTAGGTCCGGGGACGGCCATTTGCATGGGGGACTTATTCCACCTCGGAGGTGGAATAAGTCCCCCTAGATGTCACAGAAGGAGAATGCTGGGCATAGAAAGCGAGGTAGGTGAGGGGGTGCAGGGGGTTCCCTGCAGCCTGACCATGGCCACGGAAAGCCAGATCGGGAGTCTGGCCATGGGGAAAGAAGATTTTGATGGTCAGCTGGGGATCGCGACTCCTGCATGGATCCGCAGTGGCATGGCAACAGGACGCCATGCTACCACTGCTCAATGCAGGAGCCTGGCTGGGTTAGCCAGGTAAGTGTCAGGATGTCTGGGGTGCCTGAATTGGGGTACATCCTGGACGTCCCAGCCAGGGCCAATTAGCCCCGATGGGAACAGAAACAGGTGCAACCCCGGGCCTTCTGGATGGCCCGGGGATGCACATATCTGAAATGGCCTCTATTTATTTTGTCAAATCTCTCCTATAGTTTCATTGGACTCTCTGATACTTATATGGAGAGGTCATGAAACTCTTCAGAATTCCCAAAAATACTACAATCTTAATTCATGATCTGTTCTTTGAAGATAAAAAGCTATTTTGCAGCCATAAAAGCTTCTATATCCTCAGTCCATTATGACATATTACCAAGCTATTATGCATTTCATAACTAACTTAATGCCTATAAATACAGAAATACTTGTTCATAGTATCTTAATCATTTGATATGCCAATTGATTTTGCAATATCTGTCTCTCTTTGTTGCTTGAAGACTTTTTCAAAATGTAATTTGTAATTTGATATTTGTATACATGTGCTTTGTTGCTGTCTTGTTTTTCTTTTGTCTGTTTCAGGCTAAACATGTGCTAGATTCTTACCTTATGGAACTTAGACCCATGTTTAATAGCTCTAGTGGAAATGTTGCTTGACAATACCTTAGTTTATATACTGAAGATCCTTGGCAAGCAGGGGATTACTACTACTACTACTGATCATTTAAAAGAAGGTCCCTGCTCATTAGATCTTACAATCTAGTCAACACAGACAACACAACAGCTAAAGACAAGAATACGTCTAGGGCAGTGGTTCTCAACCCAGTACTCTGGGACCCCCCAGATCAGTCAGGTTTTCAGGATATCCACAATGCAGATCTATCTCAGCATATTCATTGTGGATATCTTGAAAACCTGAATGGCCTGGGGGGTCCCAGAGGACTGGGTTGAGAACCACCGATCTAGGGGAATGGTAAGGAAGCACATAGGAAACTAAGTAGATCAGGATCCAAAAGCAGCCTCAAAGAGGTGAGTTTTCAGCCTGAATTTGAAAGGGGAGGGAGATGAAGCCTGACGTGCAGACTCGGGTAGTTTGTTCCAGGCATAAGGAGCAGAAAAGTAAAAGAATCGAAGTCTGGAGTTAACAGTAGAAGAGAAGGGCACAGATAAAAGGGATCTGCCAGAGAAGCTGAGTTCCCGACGAGATGTGTAAGGAGAAATGAGAGAGGAAAGGTAGTGAGGAGCAGCAGAATGAGTGCACTTATAGGTCGGTAGGAGAAGTTTGAACTGGATATGGAAACGGATAGGGAGCCAGTGAAGTGACTTGAGAAGAGGAGTTATGTGAGCATTTCGAGGCTGGAAGAAGATTAGTCGTGCAGCTGAGTTTTGAACAGATTGAAGGGGAGAGAGATGATTCATAGGGAGACCAGCAAGGAAGAGGTTGCAATAGTCTAGACGGGAGGTGACTAACGAGTGGATAAGTGTCTTAGTAGTGTGTTCAGAAAGGAAAGGGCGAGTTTTGCTGATGTTATAGAGAAAGAAATGTCAGGTTTTAGCAATCAGTTGGATGTGTGTGGAGAAGGAGAGGGAGGAGTCAAAGACGGTAGAAAGACGGTATATAAAAACTGTTAAATAAATAAATAAATAAATAAAGACGACCCCATTGTTGCGAGCTGAGGAAATGGAGAAAAGAGGAAAGGGGGAGGGGGGTTTAGGAGGAAAATTAAGAAGCTCGGTTTTGGCCATGTTCATTTTCAAACAATAGTGAGACATCCAGGCAGTAATGTTAGGTAGGCAGGCAGAGATCTGGGCCTAGATTGCCAGAGAAATTTCAGGTGTAGAGAGGTAAATCTGAGAGTCATCAACATAAAGATGCTGCTGAATACCATGGGAGGAGTTGAGTGCACCAAGGGACTAGGTGTACAGAAAGAAAAGGAGTGAGCCCAAGATAGACCCTTGGAGGCCGATTCCATAACATTCACGTCCAGGCCGCGGGCATGTCCAAATTTGAGAAGAGGATGTTTTAAACCTGATCCCGGTATGGATGCACCTGTGTGTCCAGAATTAGAGACATAGATGTATTAAACAGCTTGGACATCCCCGCCCTCATGATATTCTGAAAAGATGAACATCTATGATGCTACCCACCTCCGCCTCCTCTATTAAAATGTGCATCCTCTAAGCTGCTCCTCTCACTGACAGTGGAATTCTTCTATTCAACGATTAGGGCTCAGTCCATGGACTGATAGCAGCAAACTACTGCATGCCACTCACAAACTGTCATCATTGCCCTCAATTCCAAAACATCAAACATCAAACTTTCCCAAGAGTAAAATGCTCCTTTATTTTTAAAACATAAGCTATATTACTCATAGCATCCTCAACTTAATTTGCTGGCATACACTCGAAGAGCATGCACTCGGGCAAGCTATGCCAATAGGGACTTGTTGTTAAGTTCAACATGAGAATCATTTGATGGACCGGTGCATGTTCTGCCTTATTCTTCATCTATATTTAGGCTTCAGGGTATTAATGTTTTGAGGGTTCATCCGATTTATAACCATGGGTTACGTTTCGCTTATTGTCATGGGCATAATCTCTATGACATGTTGGTCTACACTCGGTCTGTCTCCCAGAGAAGACAGATGGTTGGGTGCCACACTTGTTGTGGCAGATTATGGTATGTGTGCACACTTTGGAAATTGCCCAAATTGAACACCCATCGTTTCATCGGCCTTATAGGTTGCACCAGGTCACCTCTTGTACCAGCTTGATGGTGCTATACATGGTTCTCTGCCCCTGCAATAGAATGTACATTGGCCAGACCATATATATGTTCAAAACCTGGATTATTGAGCACTTATTGGCGATATGCTGGAGGTTTATGACAGCACCCTTGGTACAGCATTGTGTTGTTGCTGGACATGACATTATTGATCTTAAATGTTGTGTAGTGGACCAGATCAGGTTAGTGGGTGGTGGGGACTGGCCCTACATCCATTACAGTGAGAGCAAACACTGATTTTTCAGTCGCACACTACAAAACCTAATGGCTTAAATGGTCCAGTGGAATGGCACTGTTTTATTTTTAGTTAAGATTTACTTTTAATATTGTTTCTTTTGTTATGTTTTTTGATCAGGGTGATCGAGCGAGTTTGGTCTCTAATATTATTGTATCTGCCTGCATGTTATCGAGGATCGGGATTGATGATGAGCTATGGGGTTCATTTGTTTGAAGGGTTCTTGGGGCTCATAGAGGGTAAATCTATGGGTTTATTTGGAATATATATATCTATGTGAGGATGTTGGCTTGGGTTTGGAAGATTGGTTGTATATGCAAGTTAATTTGTAATTGGTTAGTAGTGTCCATCAAGGGTGAGGAATTGAGAGGTGTGTGATGTACTGATAGGGATTTGAAAGGAGGAGTTTGATTGGATGTTTGGTGGTGTTGTTGGATTTTCATTGGTGAATGTGTGAGAGAGTTTGTGGATTAAAAGAGGAAAAGGGAAGGGCAGTTTTAATCGGGCTTTTCTACAGGAAGGATGTGTATCAATAAGGTGGGTTTGTTATGTGTTAGGAGGGTATTATTTAAATTTAATGGGTGTGAGCTAATGGTTATCCCTTTTGTTTTTCACCAGCTATAACCACTGGTTGTGAAAAAGCTGCTTTACGGCGAAATCATCGGCCGTGGTCACCTGGCTGGTGTAAATAGTCATTTGTAACCTGATTTAATGCCTGGAGGAGTCCGTGCCAGCAAATTAAGTTGAGTATGCGATGAGTAATATAGCTTTTGTTTTAAAAAGAAAGGAGCACGTTACTCTTGGGCAAAATTGATGTGTTGTTAATTGGGGGTAAAGATGACAGCTTGTGAGCAGCATGCAGTAGTTTGCTGCTGTCAGTCTGGATTTAACCTCAATCATTGAATAGAAGACTTCCACATTTTATGAAGATATATTGAGTGGGTTTCAATCAGCTGTTATTCTATCAATAATTAGAAAGACAGGTGGAATCTAGTGAGGGTTTCTTGACTCGAGATGTGACCATAGTATGCTTGAAGGCTGCAGGAATAGTTGCAGTGGATAGCGATAGGTTCAGAATATGAGAAATGGAAGGGATGACAGTAGAGGAGGTGGAGTTTAGGAGACAAGTGGGAATAGGATCAGAAGAGCAGGTAGTGAGTTTGGAGGAGGAAAGAAGTTGTGTGTTTCCTCCTCAGAGATCTTAGAAAAGGAAGAAAGGGTGAGAGAGATTGAAGGGAATAGTTGTGAGTGAAGATGGGGAAGAGGAGATGGAGCTGATCTCGTGGGGAACTGGAGTGTTATCTTCTAAACTTTGTCATGGAAATAGTCGGCCAAAGTTTGGGCAGAAAGGGATGGAGGGGTCGGAGTTGGAGGATTCCTCTAGGCCTTGGCATCATTCTATATTTACACAAATTTAAGCATGGGGATAGATGCAGAGCATGGCTCATGGAATCCTTTCCAACACCTGTGTGAGTACATTCACATACCTGTCTGTTTCTGTCTACATTGTGTGTGTGTATGTGTCTTGTGAATGTGATATCTGTATTAGTGTGAGTATGGGTGTGTGCTCGCATGTGTGCATATATCTGTTTTGTATGATTATCTGGTTTGTGTGTGTGTGTATCTATTTTATGTGTGCGCATGTGTATCTTTGTGGGTTTGTATGTCTGTGCATGTTTACATAAACATGAATGTGTTTGTGTATCACTGAATATGTGTTTGTGTGTCCATGTTCTTGTATGTGTGTATGAATGTTTGTATGTATATGTCTTTGTGACTGTGTGTGTATGTTTGTTCTTTGTATGTCTGTGATCGAGAGAGGAGTTACGAGTAGGATTAGCAGATATCCCCGATTTTTGGAGATTGCCCCTGATTTCAGGGCTCTGTCCCAGATGCTTACTGCTTTGGCAGCCTCCTGTCTCCAATTCCAATAGTGGGGAAAGAGGTGCCATGCAGGTCTGCGGCAGCAGCGTCACCCTCCCATCAGCAGAATGGTTGGCATGCGAGCACCCCCTGTAGCCATCACCCAAACTCTCTTTCTCTCCTTTCTTACCCTTGCCTTCCCCCCAGGCATCACCAATCTATTTTCAGTGGACAGGAAGTTGAAACAGCATGTGGCTTTAAGCCCATGTATGTGGTGTGCACTGCATGCCACATACATGGGCTTCAAAGCTGCATGCTATTTCAACTTCCTGTCCACCGAGAACTGATCGGTGATAGTTCCAGGGGTGGGGGGCAAGGGCAAGAAGGGAGAGGGAGAGAGACCAGGTGATGTCTGAGGGGGGTCAATAAGAGAGAGAGACATTGGGAGGTAGCTGCAGGAAGGGGTAAAGGAGAGAAAGAGACACCGGGTGATGGTGATGGTGATGGTGGTGGTGGTGGTGGTGGTGGGGGGGGGGGGGGGCTTTGAGAGAGAGACATTATACTGTATGATGGCTAAGGGGGTTATGAGAGAGAGAGACACTGGGTGATGGCTGGGAGAGGCTATGAGAGTGAGACTGGATGATAGCTGGGGGGGTGGGAGACTAGGAAATAGTTTGGGATCATACAGCACACTGATAAACTGGATACAAGGAAACCTGATATAATGGTAAAAGAAAAAAACACCAGAACGGTAATGAAGTGTTGGTTCCAAGTGATTATTCTGGGAATTGCTTGGAGAGGGAGAAGGTCCGGAAGTACCAAGAAATGCAGTCAGAAATCAAGAAAATGTGGCAGAATGATATAGAAATATTCCTATCATATTAGGAGCCACAGGCCTGATTAAGAGGAATTTCCAATATCATCTTGATAAATTACCTATACATGTTGCATCTTAATGAACGCCAGAAAAAGTTCTCTTTGTCACAATGTAAGTACTACGGCAAGTGTTAGCAGTAAATTTGAGAGAATGAGATTAATTTCACATATCCTGACTTAGGAATGAGGTTCATGACTTTCATAGTATACACAAAGTCCTCCCGTTTTTAGAAATTGTGCCTAAGAGATGATATATTCTAAGTCCTGATGTCTGTAGTCCTGACTGTATGGCCAGACTCGGAGGAAACCCCAGCAGAAATTAAGGAATACTGGTAATTCAGAGATGAAATCAGCATACAAAATGGCATGCTATACAAAGGGTGCAGGTTTATTACACCCAAATCGCTATGATCAGAGATGCTAGCATGTATACAATCAAGATACATCAGTGGTGAAGCCAAGGGTGACCCAAGGGTGATGCGGGACCATGTGCGGAGACTCATTTGCATAAATTTAATTTATTTTATTTTAAAATATATGTTGCCCATCTAAAATTTTACAACTATTAAAGGTCTTGTTTCTTGAGTGGCTATAATGTCTAATAATAAATAAATCTCCCCTCAAAATGTAACTGGAGAATAAAGATATGCTTCTTTCATCAGTGGATGTGTCCAATCTCGTCCACAGCCATCCGCAATCACAATTAATTTTATACTGTTCAGGGGGGTCTCAGACTCTGTGGCACTAATCTTGACTATAAACGTTTGTCAAACTGTGGTGCCTATTTGCATCAATGACTTCCCCTTGAACATTTATATCTTAAACCGTATCTATTATGCCTACACAGTCTCTTGATCCTAACATTCAGAATTTTCAGAATTTTCCCAATCAATGTTCATCTTATTGTTTAAGGATCCAAAAAGATTGTTTGATAATCGATCTTATAAAGATTGCTTAAGTCGAAGCTCCGACTCACCTCTGCACAGTCGCTGAAGAGTGGTGTTTTCCTTCACTCCGGTGGCTGTGTTCTCATGCAGTTTGCCCACACGCTGAGTGTCGGGAAACAAGAAATTGGCATGCCAGCAGGCTGCACAAGAGCACAGCCACTGGAGTGAAGGAAAATGCCGCTGTTCACTCCGGCGACTGTGCAGAGGTGAGCCGTGGCCTTGGGCCTCCCCGGCTCCCTCTGAAGCTGGCCCTGCAAATGGTCAGGATCCGAACTGCATGTGCGGCATGAAATTGGCACAGGGCCCTTTGCGAACAACATTCTCGCACATGTGTCAGGCCGGCCCTGAAGCATGCTGCTAGTTGGCCAGTGAGTCCCTTTACTGGCCTACCATGCAAGGCAAGATCAAAGATCAACCTTCCCTGTTATCTGTACACCTAGATCAGTTATATATTGATAGGTATTTTGTTGTTTAATGTAAACCGCACTGATGATGAATAGTGCGGTATATAAAAACTGTTAAATAAATAAATAAATTAATTAATTAAGAGCAATTGTTCTACCTGCAATGAATATGCTTGTGAGCAGTAGACAAAAACTATGTTAAATGACATATCGATACAGTCTTGGCAGATTGTCATCATGGACTTATTTATCTTTGCAAGGAAGGAGTTCCTGTTGATAGGGGATTATTAGTCAGGCTTCTGGACAATTGCACTGCTCCCACATGTCTGCTGAAGCTACAATCAAGTGCTACAAAGTACAGTTTGTACGCTATGGTGAACCTGATCAAATGATCTCAGATAATGACCCTCAATTTACTTGCATGCAGTTTTAAAAGTTTTCCGCTGAGGGGGTTTGAACATGTTACGACCTCACTAAGGCACCCAAAAGCTAATGGCAAATCTAAATTTGCTGTAAAGATAGTGAAGAACATGTGCAAGAATGCAAAAAGGGATGGTGAAGACCATTGAAAGCCATATTGCCTAAAGGAACACCCCAACAGAGGGCACGAATAACAACCCAGCGCACTACCTGATATCAAAGAGTCCGAAGACATCTCTGCCAATAGCCACCAAGCTACTTGAGTCCTGTATCAGAAAAATTCTAACACAAGAAGCAATGCTTTAAGCCAAGATATGCCATATGTGCAAGAGATTTGCTTGAGCTAAATATTGGGGCTTAGCCCACATTACTACTATTACTGTACTACTGATCATTTGTATAGCACTACAAGGTGTATGTAGTGCTGTACATATAGACAGATGCAAGACCCAGTCCCTATTCATCAGTTTACAATCTAATCAAGATGAAAAAACATCACAAAACTGGGGACTAGAGTATGGTAAGATACACATAAGTGGTGAACAAGAGAGTGAGGAGCATCAGGATCCAAAAGTAGCCTCATATAGGTGGGTCTTCAGCCTGGACTTGAATAGGGCCAGGGAAGGAGCTTGACACACTGGCTCAGGTAGTTTGTTCCAGGCATATGGAGCAGCAAGATGGAATGAATGAAGTCTGAAGATGGCAGTGGCAGAGAAGGGCACAGCTAGAAGGGATCTGCCAGAAGGGAGGAGGTGTAGGAAGAGATAAGAGAGGAAAGGTAGTGAAGAGCTGCAGAATCAATGTGCTTATCAGTACAGTGGAGCTGAGCTTTGAACAGATTGAAGGGGAGATAGATGATTCAGAGTGAGGAGCAGGTTACAATAGTCAAGATGGGAAGTGACTAGTTTGGATGAATGTCTTAGTAGTTTGTGTAGAAAGGAAGGGACAAATTTTGCCAATACCATAAAGAAAGAAGCAACTGGCTTTAGCTATCTGTTGGATGTGTGTGGGGACAAAGAGCAGAGTCAAAGATGACCCCAAGGTTGTGAGCTGAGGAAACAGGGAAAACTGTAGTGTTATCCACAGAAATAGAGAAGGGAGGAAGTGGGGAGGTGGGTTTAGGGGGAAAGATAAGGAGCTCAACTATGTTCAGTTCATGTCCAGGCAGCAATGTCAGATAAGCAGGCAAAGATCTGGGCCTGGATTTCTAGAGAGATGTCAGGTGCAGAAAGGTAGATCTGAGAGTCGTCAATATAAAGATGGTATTGAAAACCATGGAATGAAATAAGTGCACCACATGAAACCACTACTGGGATATTGTTCAAATCATTGGAGGTTGGGAACCTATGTGCAAAAGGTTGCATCACACTCATATCTACTAGATATTGAAGAAATTCTCTATCAC
This sequence comes from Ichthyophis bannanicus, assembly GCA_033557465.1. Classification (NCBI taxonomy): domain Eukaryota; kingdom Metazoa; phylum Chordata; class Amphibia; order Gymnophiona; family Ichthyophiidae; genus Ichthyophis; species Ichthyophis bannanicus. The sequence continues at coordinate 909,704,738 of CM066032.1, read as the reverse complement.
TGCAATCCTGTGGACCTGCTAGTGGCTGAGTAGCCAGCTTCCCAAGGAAAGCACACACATAACTTGGCTGAAGAGCCAAACAATCCTTACTATTCCAGTACATTCCCAAGCAAGGAGGCACTGCAGGGAACGTCATTGATAAGAATTACAAGCTAATGGGCATGCCTGTCAGAAATGCAGTACCAAGTATGCATGACGTTTTGATAATAGCCCATCAATGGCAGACAGGGATCAATAACTAGATGCACAGAAACACCCTGTCTACACTCACAGTGGTCAGCTCTACAAGCCCCCTCAGCAACTTGATCTGTAGGACATTTACAAAAGAAGTTATGCATAAAGTCAAAGAAAAACAGGAGATGTTACAGATGTCAACTTAAACTGATGCCATCTAGTGGCGCTCTATTATATCTGGGTCTAGCATCTTGACTTCCCTTCAACCTCAGAGGTATGCAGCATCTTTCCTTCCTTATTTTACCCCCTTCCCTTCCCCTCCAGGTGTCCAGCATCACTCACTCTTTCCCTTCCCCCTGCCACCTTCACCTGCATAGAAAGGAGAAGCAGCACAGCAGCAGGTCTTCAAGCATCGTGTGAATGTTCATTGCCTGTCGTCCTGCGTCCTCCAAAACAGTGTCTCTGTGGTTCCTGCTGCCTGTCTGTGTGTTCCTCAGTGTTTCCTGCAGCCACTGTGTTCCTATATGGTTCCCTACTGCTTGTGTGTGTGTGTGTAGTGTTGTGGATGTGGGTGGATGGAGTCACTTGCTGATGGTTATGGAAGGCAGAATCCCAAATTACCCATGCCTACCAATAGCCAAATTAATATGAATAAAATACAGACTCTAAAATGCTTGTATGCAAATGCTAGACGTCTAAAAAATAAGATGGGAAAGTTAGAATATATAGCACTAAATGAGAGGTTAGATATGATTGGAATCTCAGAGACATGGTGGAAGGAGGACAACCAGTGGGACACTGTAATACCTGGGTACAAACTATATCATAATGTTAAAGCTGATCAAATTGGTGGAGGGGTTGCACTCTATGTTAGAGAGGGCATTGAGTCAGAAAGAATTCAAGTTTTGCAGGAAACAAAATTTGCTGTAGAATCTCTATGGATTGAAATTCCATGTAAAAAGGGGAAGGCGATGGCAGTGGGGGTGTACTATCGACCGCCTGGCCAGAATGAACAAATGGATGATGAAATGCTCAAAGAAATCAAGGAAGTTAACAAAAGTTACAGCACAGTAATAATAATGGGTGATTTCAATTACCCCGGTATCGACTGGGTCAGTGTCAGAGCAGGACAAGCTAGGGAGATAATTTCCTAGATGAAATAAATGACTGCTTCTTGGAGCAGCTGGTTCATAAACCGACCAGAGGGGAAGCCATATCGGACCTAGTCCTTAGTAGAACACCAGATCTTGTGCAAGAGATAAAGATGTTGGGGCCACTTGGCAATACTGATCATAGCATGATCGTGTTTGATTTAATTAGTGGAGGAGGGATGGTAAGGAAATCCACAGTACTACCCTTTAACTTTCGAAAGGGAGACTATGATAAAATGAGGAAAATAGTTAAGAAAAACTAAAAGGAGCATTTGCAAAGGTTAAAGACTTATATCAAGCTTGGGTGTTGTTGAAAAATACTATCTTGGAAGCCCAGACCAGCTGTATTCCACGCTTTAAGAAAAGTGGAAGGAAGTCCAAAAAACTGCCAGTATGGTTTAAAGGTGAGATCAGAGAGGCTGTTGTTGCAAAACAAGCATCTTTAAGGAAATGGAAAAAAGAGCCAAACGATGAAACCTGGAAACATCACAAGCACTGGCAAGTTAAATGCAAGGCATTGATAAGGCAGGCAAAGGGAGAATTTGAGAAGAAGCTTGCTGCGGTAGCAAAAACATGTAATAAAGACGTTTTCAAGTACATTCATAGCAAAAACTCTGTGAGAGAGTCAGTTGGTCCATTAGATGATAGAGGGGTTAAAGGGGCGACAAGGCGATAGCGGAGAGACTGAATGAATTATTTGCTTCGGTCTTTACTGACGAAGATGTAGGGATGTCACCCATGACTGAAGTGGTATTTAAAGGTGCGGAAGAATTGAAGGAAATATTGATACATCGGGAAGATATATTACAACTATTAGATAAACTGAAGAGTAGCAAATCACCTGGGCCGGATGATATACATCGAAGGGTGTTGAAAGAACTGAAATATGAGATTGCAGACCTGTTATTAGTAATCTGTGAACTATCATTAAAATCATCTGTAATATCTGAAGATTGGAGGATGGCCAATGTAGCGCCAATTTTTAAAAAGGGTTCCAGGGGTGATGCAGGAAACTAGAGACCGGTGAGCCTGACGTCCGTACCGGGAAAAATGGTAGAAGCCATCATAAAGAACAAAATAGCTGAACATGTAGATAGTCATGGCTTAATGGGAGACAGCCAACATGGCTTAAGACAAGGAAGATCTTGTCTTACTAATCTGTTATGTTTTTTTGAAGGTGTGAATAAACAGGTAGACAAAGGTGAGTCAGTTGATATAGTGTATTTGGACTTTCAGAAAGCCTTTGACAAGGTCCCTCATCAGAGACTTTTGGCAAAACTAAAGAGTCATAGGATTGGAGGCAGTGCACTATTGTGGATCAGGAACTGGTTAAAAGATAGAAAACAAAAGGTAGGGCTAAATGGCCAATTTTCCCAATGGAGAAAGGTGAATAGTGGTATACCCCAGGGTTCTGTGCTGGGTCCGCTGCTTTTTGACATATTGATAAATGACCTGGAAAAGGGAATAACGAGTGAGGTTATCAAATTTGCAGATGACACAAAACTATTTAAAGTTGTTAAAACCCAAGAGGATTGTGGAAAATTGCAAGAGGATCTTGATAAATTGGAAGACTGGGCATCAAAATGGCAGATGAAATTTAATGTGGACAAGTCCAAAGTTATGCACCTAGGGAAGAACAACCCAAACTATGGTTATACAATGCAAGGTTCCACATTAGGAACCACCACCTAGGAAAAAGATTTAGGCGTCATTGTGGATAACATGTTAAAACCCTTGGCCCAGTGTGCAGCGGCAGCCAAGATAGCAAATAGAATGATAGGTATCATAAGGAAAGGAATGGAAAAGAAAACAAAGGATATTATAATGCTTCTATATCGTTCCATGGTGAGACCACACCTTGAATATTTTGTGCAATTCTGGTCGCCGTATCTTAAAAAGGATATAGCGTTATTGTTGTTGTTGTTAAGTGCCGTCGAGTCAGAGTCGACTCATGGCGACCCTCTGGATAGCTATCCTAAATTGTGTTCGGTCTTCAGTCAGGCGGCTCATTGTTGACAGACTGGTACCCATAGCTGCCGTTATTGTATCGATCCATCTCATTGCTGGCCTTCCTCTTTTGCGTTGACCTTCTATCTTGCCAAGCATGATGTCTTTCTCTAATGATCTCTCTCTTCGCATGATGTGTCCAAAGTATGAAAGTCGAAGTCTTGTCATCTGAGCTTCTAAAGAAAGCTTAGGTTTGATCTCCTCTAGTACTGACTGGTTTGTTCTTCGGGCAGTCCATGGTATACACAGTATTCGCCGCCAGCACCATAATTCAAAGGCATCAATTTTCTTCCTGTCTGTCTTTTTCACTGTCCAGCTTTCACATCCATATGATGTTATTGAAAATACCATGGCTTGAGCAAGTCGAATCTTTGTATGGAGAGACACATCTCTGCTCTTGAGAATCTTATCTAGGTCTTTCATAGCCATTCTGCCAAGAGCAATGCGTCATCTGATTTCTTGACTGCTTGTTGCTTCTTTATTGATAGTTGATCCAAGTAGGTTAAAGTTGTTCACGATTTCAATTTCTTCTCCTTCAACGATGAACCAGTTGATTATGCCAGTTGTCATGATCTTTGTCTGCTTTACATTAAGGTGCAGGCCCATTTTGAGACTATGTTCTTTGATTGTGAGAAGCAAATGTTTCAGTTCATCTTCACTTTCAGCCAGTAATGTGGTATCATCAGCATAGCGAAGGTTGTTGATGAGTCTTCCACCAATCTTCACACCTCTGTTATCTTCATACAATCCTGCTTCTCTGATGAGTTGTTCTGCATATAAATTAAACAGGTAGGGGGAAAGTATGCAGCCTTGTCTTACACCTTTGCTTATTTTAAACCATTCTGTTTCTCCTTGTTCCGTTCGAACTGTTGCTTCTTGATCAATGTACAGATTTCGCAAGAGAATGATCAGGTGTTCAGGTATACCCATGCTTCTTAATGTGGCCCAGAGTTTCTCATGGTTTACACAGTTAAAAGCCTTGCTATAGTCGATAAAGCACAAATAGATATCCTTTTGGTATTCTTTAGTCTTTTCAAGGATCCATCTCACATCCGCAATGATGTCTCTCATTCCTCGCCCTTTCCTGAACCCTGCTTGCATGTCAGGTAGTTCTTGTTCCAGGTATGGTTGTAGTCTCTTTTGAATAATCTTCAGTAGAATCTTGCTGGCATGTGGGATCAGAGCGATTGTGTGATAATTTCCACAGTCAGTTGGATCACCTTTCTTTAGTATTGGTATAAACACAGATCTTTTCCAGTCAGTTGGCCATGATGTTGTCTTCCATATTTCTTGGCAGAGCTTGTAAGTACGGTAACAGCTGCATCAGATTGCTGCAATACTTCTATGGGAATGCTATCAATGCCTGGTGCTTTGTTCTTTGATAAGGCTTTCAATGCTGCTTCAACTTCTTCTTTCATCACCAATGGTTCCCGATCATAAGGTACAGGTTGAAACGGCTGTTGGTCCACTTGATCTTTATCATATAAAAACTCTGTATATTCCTTCCACCTTTTCTTGATCTTCTCAGCATCATTCAACATAGAACCTTGAGCATCTTGTAACATTCCAATTCGAGGCTGGAACTTTTTCTTTAACTCTCGTAGCTTTAGGAAAGCCGATCTTGTTCTTCCTCTAATAGTTTCTGCTTCTATTTCCTTGCAAGTGTCATTGTGGTACTTTTCCTTGTCCTGTCTTGGAAATCTCTGTTGAGTTCTGCGATTGTCTTTCTTTCTCCTCTGGCTTTAGCTTCTCTGCGTTTCTGGGCAATTTTCAGAGTTTCTTCCGTTATCCATTTTGGCCGTTTTTGCTTTTTCACCTTTTGTAGAGACTTCTCGCTTTCTTCCAACACAACCTTCTTGATGTCATTCCATAACTCTTCTGGAGCTCTGTCATTTGTATCTAAAGCAGCAAATCGATTTTGCAGACAGTCTTTAAATTCCAGTGGTATATTCTCAAGGTCATATTTTGCTGCATTCATGAGTGGTTTGCTCTTTTTCAACTTTAGCTTGAGTTTGCATACTAGTAGTTGATGATCTGTACCACAGTCAGCTCCAGGTTTTGTCTTTGTTGATGTTACAGAGCTTTTCCATCATTGACTTCCACAGATGTAGTCAATTTGATTTTTATACAATCCATTGGGTGAGGTCCATGTGTACAGTTGCCGCTTGTGTTGCTGGAAGAAGGTGTTTAAGATGAATAGATCATTGGTCTTGCAGAATTCTATCAGTCTTTCTCCAGCTTCATTTCTGTTGCCAAGTCCATATTTTCCAACTACTTTGCCTTCTTCTTTGTTGCCAACTTTTGCATTCTAGTCACCCATGACTATCAGGATATCCTGTTTGCATGTTCTGTCAATTTCAGCTTGTACTTGTTCATAGAACTCTTCAATTTCATTCTCTTCTGCAGCTGTTGTTGGGGCATATACTTGAATTATAGTTGTGTTGATAGGCAATCCTCGTAGACGAATAGAGATTAAGTGTTCGATGACTGCATTGTATTTCATTACAGTTCTTGCAAGTTTCTTCTTTATTATAAATGCAACACCATTTCTTCTTTGTCTTTCATTTCCAGCATAGTAGACCATGTGATCATCTGATGCAAAGTGCCCGATGCCAGTCCATTTCAGCTCGCTGACACCCAACAGATCAAGTTGTACACGTTCCATTTCATTCTTGACCACCTCCAACTTTCCTTGGTTCATGCTTCGTACATTCCATGTTCCAATGCGTAAGACATCTTTACAGCTTCTGACTCTCATTTCATGCGCAGCTACATCAGCAGTCAGACTTCCCGCGGGTTTTGATCCAACCACATCATAAATGCTGGCTTTACTCTGAAAAGTCTTCAGCTCTTCCCCAGTAGCTAGTTGAGTGCCTTCCGACCTGGTAGTCTCATCTTCCAGCACCATAGCATAATTTGTTTTGTTGTAACTATCCATTGGGTTTTCATGGCAAGATACAGAAGTAGATTGCCGGGCCTTTCTTCCGCGCAGTTTAAGTTTGGTGTTGTTGCCGTTGTCACAGAAATGTGATCCTCCGCTGTCAACACTACCCCATTCTGCTGCTGCCCAGATGGGTGGTTTGTCTTGGTCTGGCACCTCAGCTGAGACCTGTCCATCTTGGGAGACCCTGCCAGTAGTTAGACTACCGATAGTTTAGCTCTCAGCATCACTGATGCACGCAAGACCTCACAGCATGACAAGCTGCAAACCAAGTGAGAGATAGCGTTATTAGAAAAGGCTAAAAAGGTTAGGGCTCTTTAACCTGGAAAAGAGACGGCTGAGGGGAGATATGATAGAAGTCTATAAATTATTGAACAGAGTGGAACGGGTAAACATAGATCAATTGTTTACATTATCAGAATATGGAAAGACTAGGGGACATGCAATGAAGCTACAGGGTAAACTATTTAAGACTAATAAAAGAAAATATTTTTTCACTCAACGTGTAATCAAACTCTGGAATTTGTTACCGGAGGATGTAGTAAAGGCTGTTAGTGTAGCTGGGTTTAAAAAGGTTTTGGATAAATTCCTGGAGTAAAGGTCCATAAACCATTATTAAGAAGGGACCCAAGATATCAATGCTTGACCCAATACAAGCATTGTGGAACCTCTGTCTTTTGGGGAAACTGCTAGGTACGTATGACCTAGATTGCCCACTGTTGGAAACAGGATACTGGGCTTGATGAATCTTGGTCTGACCCAGTATAGCATATCTTATGTTCTTATGGATGATATGAACACGTGGTTTGCACTGGCCATACTGCCTGAGTTCCACAGGATGCATAGAAAGCCACCAGGAGGCAGTCATATCAGAGGGTGTACAGGCCTAGGACGCAATTCCTGGATCTCACTAGGCTCCACTTCAATAAGTCAGCCTTCTACCATCTGTGCCAGGAGCTAGAGCTCTTTCAATCAAGCATACAGAGAGGCCGGTCTATGCCCATCAACTTCAAGATCACCATGACCCTTTCTTTTGTAGCCACTGGCCGCCACTTCAGGTCTCAACCAGTCAGCTGTATCACAGTTCATCTCTCAGCTCCTGAGGTCTTTTCTAACCCACATTGCAGAATATGTAGCATTCCCTCAGACCATTCAGCAGAGGCAGGAAACCATTATCCAGTTCATAAGGTTGCCAGATTCTAATCAATAGTGGGTGTCCTCAGTTGCAGTCATGTGGCTATCAGACCCCATGAGGGAGGGAAGCCATCTACCACAAGCAGGGCCGGATTTACCTTGAGTGAGGCCCTACGCCAACAAAAATTGTGGGCCCCCAGCAGGGGTGGCCCAAGGGGGGTGCGGACCTCATTTGCATAAGGGGCCTCATTTGCATAAATATTTGCATAATGTTACCATATACTAACTTTTAGTAAACGTGCCTCTTAATGAGTGTATGGATAAAGAAAGACTAAAAGATTTCTACATTACTATAATCCAGTGCCAACTGCCAGACACATTAGGAACTACTACAAACACTGCCCATAGTAAACCCGCCGTATCCTAACAGCACTACCAGGACTCACAAAGCACCATACTCTACCAATCAAAAGGCAACACTGCAAATATTAAACCAATACATTTCAGAGAACAACAATACATGACCTACTGGGGAAAGAGAACAAGTGGCAATGTCAAATAGGAATTATATAAACAGAACACCTCAGCTCAGTTACACATGCAGAACATAGACCATCACCAAACAAGTAATCACAATTTAGAAATAGGAAGACAATAATTAAACTGGGAATCCCAAAAGCCAAACTTGGAATGTACAACACTGTAGAAATAAAACAATACATTAATTTGCTCTTGTACTAAACAAAGCACAGATGTTAATGATGCACATTTACCAGAGCTGACATATTCCAATTAATAAATTCAAAATAAAGAGATATTTTTCTACCTTTTGTGCATTTTTTTCAGCTGCAATTGCTCCAGCCACTTTCTTCTGGTTTCTTCGTGTCTTCTGCTAACTCTCCATCGTCTGCTGTCCATTTGTCCTTTCTTCTCTCTTCTAGATTTTTTTCCATTCTCTCTCTACATCTGCTTTAACATACTAATCTTTCTCCTTTTGCTCTTTCCTCATTCCTATTTCATCCACTCAAATATTACCCCTCCATCCTCAATCCCCACTTACTCTCCCAATACCCGGCCAATTGTAGATTTTTATCCCTCCCACACAAAATATTTTTCCCTTCTCCATTTTACTCTTCCAGCCCCATCCCATTCTAATCCTCCCCCAACATCAGCTCCCTTCTAGTTCCAGCCTCACCCAGCATCCATTCCCTTCTAGTCCCTGCATCAGCCCATTTCCAGTCCTAGCCATCCATCAGCCCATTTCCAGTCCTAGCCCCCCCATCACCACACTTACAGTCCTTAACCCCCCATCACCCCATTTTCAGTCCTTAACCCCCCATCACCCCATTTTCAGTTTAAGCCCCCCCTATAACCCATTACCAGTCCTAACCCCCCATCAGCCCACTTCCAGTCCTAACCCCATCAACCCATTTCCAGTCAGCCCCCCATAGCCCATTGCCAGTCCTACCCCCCCCCATCAGCCCACAGCCCATTACCAGTCCTAACCCCATCAGCCCACCTCCAGTCTTAACCCCCCAGCCCATTTCCAGTCCTAGCCCCCCCATAGCCCATTACCAGACAGCCCCCATCAGCCCACAGCCCATTACCAGTCTTAACCCCCCCCAAAGCCCATTGCCAGTTCTAAGCCCCCCCCAACAGCCCACAGTCCATTACCAGTACTAACCCCATCAGACCACCTCTAGCCTTAACACCCCCCAGCCCAGCACATTTCCAGACCCAGCCCCCCAATAGCCCATTACAAGCCCTACCCCCCCAGTCCATTTCCAGCCCCAGCCCCCCCAATAGCCCATTACCAGTCCTACCCCCCCCATAGTCCATTACCAGTCCTACCCCCCCATAGCCCATTACCAGTCCTACCCCCCCCCCCGGCCTAAAGTAAAATTTAATTTAAAAAAAAAACCTGGTGGCTGCCGCCGCGGGGCCCCCTCTGCTGCCGCGGGGGCCCCGTCTACAAGCTGGTCGGGTCGGGTCGGGTCCGGTCGGGTCTCTCTCCCTCCCTCGCTGCAGGCTGCGAGAGACGCTCTATCTTCGCGTCTCTCGCAGCCGGCAGCGAGGGAGGGAGGGGGAGAGCCCCGACCGGACCCGACCCGACCCGACCGGCCCGGCCCCGCCCAGCTTGTCGCCGGGGCCCCCGCGGCAGCAGTGGGGGCCCCGCGGCGGCAGCCACCAGGTTTTTTTTTTAAATTAAATTTTACTTTAGGCCGGGGGGGGTAGGACTCCTACCCCCCCCCGGCCTAAAGTAAAATTTAATTTAAAAAAAAAACCTGGTGGCTGCCGCCGCGGGGCCCCCGCAGCGGCCGCGGGGGCCCCGTCTACAAGCTGGGCGGGTCCGGTCGGGGCTGTCTCCCTCCCGCGCTGCAGGCTGCGAGAGACGCGAAGGGAGAGCGTCTCCTCGCGTCTGTGTTAAGCCCGCAGGGGCTGATGGGATTTCCCATCAGCCCCTGCGGGCTTAACACAGACGCGAGGAGACGCTCTATCTTTGCGTCTCTCGCAGCCGGGAGGGAGGGAGGGAGACGAGACCCGACCCCACCCCACCCAACCCGTCCATCTTGTAGACGGGGCCCCTGTGGCAGCAGAGGGGGCCCCGCGGCGGCAGCCACCAGGTTTTTTTTTTAATCGAGTTGAAAAAAAAAAAAACTGGTTCTATTTTTTGTGGGCCCCTGCCGGTTGTGGGCCCTACGCCATGGCGTACATGGCGTATACGTAAATCCGGCCCTGACCACAAGGCATTCCACTCACTGAATATACAGGGGATCTGCAACACACAGGGGGACATAGCTGATGTCTTTCTAAGGTTTCCAGGTTCCTGCCATGACTCATACATCCTGACCCACTCTAGCATCTATGAGCAGACAAATCACCAGTGGATGACTGCTAGATAAGCCCTGCCCTGATGTTCCCACCATGTTGTGTGGGAGTTATTCAGCTGCATTGTTGCTTGTAAAGGAAGGTGCTGCAACATTGTGTTTTTAGTTGCGAGGAGCAGACATGTTGTGGTGCTGCAAATGATGGAGCTTGGCAGGATTGAGAATAAGGATATTGCATTCTGGCGTTGCTGAGATCCTATACAGGTTAAAAGTGAGGAGTGGCCAAAAAAGGCCATCATTCCAGCAGGCCAAAGAAAATGAAGGGAAGGGACAATGCCTGTTTTTAATGCCAAGACTCTCATGGCAAGATGATCCAAAGGAGACAGCCATACGGGCACATTCAGGCAGTTCACCATAGTAGCAAGCTTCATTTCATGAGTGTGTACAAAGAGAAAGTTGGTAGATGCCAACTTTATGCAAAGCGAATATGGAGTGTACTTCTTTACACAGTGAGATAGCTATGTGGTCAGCAGAGGTGGACTGTACCAATGGAGAAGTTGGGAGGTGGGGGGGGGGGTGGGGAATGTGGCGACAAGAGCAGCATAAAAGATTGCGGCAAAAAGGGGAGATGTAGGAAAGAGACAGGAGGACTAAGAGCACTGATAGGGGAGGTGAAATGGAGGGTGTGAAATGATAAAGCATGGAGAGAGAGGGGAGATATGATAGAAGTCTATAAATTAATGAACGGAGTGGAACGGGTAAACGTAGATCGATTGTTTACGTTATCAGAATATAGAAAGACTAGGGGACATGCAATGAAGCTACAGGGTAAACTATTTAAGACTAATAAAAGAAAATATTTTTTCACTCAACGTGTAATCAAACTCTGGAATTTGTTACCGGAGGATGTAGTAAAGGCTGTTAGTGTAGCTGGGTTTAAAAAGGTTTGGACAAGTTCCTGGAGGAAAGGTCCATAAACCGTTATTAAGAAGTGACTGAAGATATCAATGCTTGACCCAGTACAAGCATTGTGGAACTTGTGTCTCTTGGGGAAACTGCTAGGTACATATGACCTAGATTGGCCACTGTTGGAAACAGAATACTGGGCTTGATGGACCTTGGTCTGACCCAGTATGGCATATCTTATGTTCTTATGTTTTTATGAGAGTGATGGCTAGACAGAGAGAGGCAGAAAAGAGAAAAATGGGAAGTAGCATGAAAACTAGCATAGACATCAGAGGGACAGATGAAGAGGAGTTTTTAGCAACAGTAGCAATTGAAATGACAGTACTTTACTTTTGTTAGCTCTATCTTCTGTGCTTTTTGGCAATTTAAATTGTTTTTCTTTGAGGGGAAGGGAGGGAGGATGGTGTTGTCACAGTTTGTTTCCAGAACCCTTTGCCAATCTCTCCAAAGTTGATAGCCCAAACTTGGGCAGTGTGTGTTTTCCCCCACTCTCAAACAATTACTACATCAGGGCTGGAAATCCTGGTCTGCGTTCAGACACAAGCTGGCAGCTTATAAGGACATATAACAGGCTACTTTGTCCTATTATATCCATATTTTACAGGAAACTGTAAAAATGAATCTCATAATCCAAATTAAAGATTACCATCTTTTCTAAAAGGGTCTGTCTCCAATTTTATTAGTTTGGAAATCCAGTCAAATGGATATGTTCAAATTATGTTTCACTCAGACATGCACAGTCCGAGCATTTCCTATACACATTCAACAATTCTTTCATTTCCTCAGGTGCACACACTGAAAGTGTAGTTACTCACCTATAATAGGCGTTCTCCACAGACAGCAGGAATCAGTCCTCACATATGGGTGACATTGGCACCGATGGAGCCCATGCAGATCCATTCACCAGATTTCAAAGAAAGACTTTGGGAGTCACACCGTGCATACATGATCACCTTCCCGCCCAATGGCCCCATCTTACCTCAGTATGATATTATAACACAAGACGGCAGAAAAGAAAAACAACTCTATGGGGAGGAAGGAGGGTTGTGAGGACTGATTCTTGCTGTCTCCGGAGAACACCAGTTACAGGTGAGTAACTATGCTTTCTCTGGGAACAAGCAGGAAGTCAGTCCTCGCATATGGATGATGTTGGTTCTGACGGAGCCCTCGCGGATCCACTCCCCAGCTTTCAAAGAAAGCCTTTGGGAGTCACACCGCACATGGTCTCCTTCCCGCCCAAGGGTACCACCTTACCTCAGTCTTTTTTTTTCTGCGGAGCCCTGCAGATAGGCTGTCTGGGTTAATTTTTCCCAACGTTCTTTGGTAAATTTCTTATGTTTTTTTACCTGGATCGGTTTGATAACCTTTCCACCGCCCGTGTCCACCACCTCGGTGTCATGCTTTTCATTCAGACCAGCCTCCATGAGCAGAAGCGTGGCAGCTATGTGTTCTCCAGACTGGCATAGAGATCTATCTCCAGAGACCCCCACGGTTGTAAGATCTCCCCCTAGCGCCGCCGGGTTCAGTCGCCACTCATGTGGCTGGAAGACCCAGCTCAGATGGCCGGCCAGCACATTGTCATGATCTTGCAAGTACACCACTCTGACCGAGATGCTCTTCACCATTGAGAAGTTCCAGAGGTGCACTTCCTCCCTTCAGAAGTGGTACAAGCCTGTGCCTCCCTGCTTGTTGATGTAGTACATCGCCACCTGGTTTTCCATCTGGACCCAAACCACCTGCCCTTCCTGGTGGTCCTGGAAGACCCTCAGGGTGTGATAGGCTGCTCTGAGTTCCAGCAGGTTGATTTGTGAGGCACTCTCCTCCAGCGACTATGGTCCTTGCAATTGCAATTCATTGCAGTGGGCCCCTAGCCCTGCTTAAATGCATTTGTTGTAAGGATGCATTGGATTGGGGGAGCCTGGAAGGGCAGGCTGACTCTGAGGTTGAGGGGTCCTCCCACTAGGTGAGAGATGCCGCCAGAGCTGGTGTGATCCAGATACAGTCTTCTAGGTGGCTCAAAGCTTGTGTCCACTGGGCACTGAGAGTCCATTGAGTTGTCGCATGCAGAAATGGGCAAAGGGGTTGATGTAGATATTAGATGCCATGTGCCCCAAGCGGTGGAGCATCTGCCTGGTCATCACCGCTGAGCCACCCTGCAGTGTCTGTGCAAGGGCGGATAGGCATTGTGCACATTCCAGTAGCAGGATGGCCCTTGCCTAAGTGAAATCCAATAGAGTGCCAATGAACTCCAACCACTGGGTGGACAGGCGGTGAGACTGGGAAGTTGACCACAAACCCCAGGTGCTGGAGCAGCCCTATGGTGCGATGCACTGCATTGCACACCTCCTCTGGTGAGCTGGCTGATATGAGCCAGTCGTCCAGGTAGGGGAAGATGAATACCCCCAGGAGCTGGAGGTGTACGGCCACGACCGCCAGCCATTTTGTGAATACCGAGGATCTGAGGCTAGGCTGAAGGGGAGCACCTTGTTTTGATAGTGTTGTCCCCGCTGACAAATCAAAGGTATTGACGGTGCCCTGGATGAATCAGGATGTGGGTGTAGGCATCCTTGGCTATGCTCCTTGGATCTAAATCTCCCTGCAGGAGGTAACGCAGCAAGGTTCCAGGGCATACCATTTTTAACTTTTCCTTGACCAGGATGCGGTTGAGGTCCCGCAAATCCAGGATGGGTCAGATGTCCCCTGTTTTCTTGGGGACGAGGAAGTAGCTGAAGTAGAACCCCCGGCCTTGAAGAGGCTGGGGGACAGGCTACACCACCTGATCCTCTAGCAAGATCTTGAGCTCCTTCTGCAGGAGCACCCTGTGCAAAGGGCCAATGGGTAATTCCCCTGAGAAGAAGAGAGGAAGCAGCTGGGAGAAGTGGAGGAGATGCCCCTTCCTGACCACTTGCAGCACCCAGACATCTGTGGTGATGGTCGGCCACAGGTGGGCAAAGTGGACTAGCCAGCCTCCTGTGAACCCTGCACTTGCTACCTCCTGGGGGAGGGAGGCTATGCCCAGGGAGTCAAAAGCTCACCCAAGGCTCCAGCTGGGGTGCTGTTTGGGGCTTGAGGGCTTTTGGCTTATGGGGGCAATGCCCCTGGCCCTTGGCCTGCTGCCCCTGGGGGGAGTGTGATAGGCCTGAAACGCTGGGTAGTTCCCATAAGTCTTCTTGGTCTTTGAGTGGAAGAACTTTTTCCCCGAGGTCTTCCTGTGGGAAGGTTCAGACACTTTCTTGGACATCCTGGTTCTGCTCATGAATTCCTTCTCCAGCTCATCGGCCTTCTCCATCATGGGCTTGCTAAAAAGGTTCTCTCCCCGGCAAGGGACGTCAGTCAATTTGTCCTGAACCCACTGCTCCAAGTTGGAGGATTGTAGCCAGGCAAGCCGGCGGGTACTAATGCCCACAGTAGCTACCCGAGCCACCGATTCAAACCTCTCGAAGACCACCCGAATTTGAAACTTGGAGCACTATTTGACCGATGATACAAGGGTCTTGAAGTGCTCAAGGGGCTTGCCTGATAACCCAGCTGAGAACCCAGAGATCTTCTTCGCCAGGTCCCTCAGGTACATGCCCATGTATAGCTGGTATGTCTGGATTTGGGCTGTGAGCATGGAGCCCTGGAAACACTTCCTGCCAAAAACATCCATGGTGTGGTTCTCCTGGCTGGTGTGTGTGTGTGGGGGGGGGCACCGAGGAGTGTGTCTTTTGGCTTTTAATGCAACACATGGCCGACTTCACTACCATGGAGTTGTGTGGTAGTTGTGTCTTCTGGAAGCCGGGACTTCAGACAACTCGATACTGCGAATTGAGTCAATGGTTCACAATCGGCATCATCATCAGGGTCTCCCACATCCTGAACAGCAGCCGCTCCAAGATGGGGGGCATGGGCACTGTCAAGTGTCTCTCGAGGAAGAACCTCACATTCGAGGATCTCGAGTTCCTCTGTACATGGCTCGTCCTTGGGCACCGCCACAAAGGTAAGGGCCTTGGATATCTCCCTCACAAACTCCAGGAAAGCTAAATCCTCCAGAGGTGACTGCCACTGATGGTGTGGTAGAAACGAGTCAGAGGGGATGTCCTGGTGGAGGATGGTGCCGGGAAACTGTCTGTTTCCCACGCTGACCCAGAGTTGGATGAATCAGCAAGCACCCCATGATCATCAGACTGACTCTGCGTCAATAACTCCTGGTGTCGAAGTTCCTGCACTGCCACACCCAATGCTGCATCAGGCCTCGAGGCGGTCGCCCATAGAGTCGGCACCATTCAAGGATGGGTGGGGCTTCCTCTGGCGAGGTCTTCATTAAGGATGGTCCCGTGACTGGCACTGATGACCCGGAGGTACCGAGAGTCAGGCCCTGTTGTGTATCGAGGAACACAGCAAAGCTGTGTTCCAATGCTGCCATCCTGGCCTCAATACTAGATGGCGCTGCAGTGGTATGCACTGGCATCGAGGACATCGAGGTCAGCATCGGGTCCCTGGTGGGGGAATCCCTGCTGGTGATCACATTGGGGGGCTTGACCCGATCCCCCAACTCCTTGGAAGACTCCTCCCACCGGGGCTGCTTGGAGGGGCACTCCTGGCCGTCATCACCAACTTTGTGTCGAGGGCTCCGCAACCGGGCACCGGAGATCTTACCCACCGGGCTGGGATTGGACCTCAAATTCAGCTTTGACGAAGTCTGTGATGCATGGGGAAGGCCCTCTGAGGATGACTCCAGTGCCTTATGACCTTGGGGCTCCAACCAAGCCTAGGCGGCAATGATGAGTCACCTAATTCTGGCATCAAAGGCAGGGATTCTGCCCCCGATGCTGATCTTGAGGCAGACTTTCCAAGCAGCTCCCCTGACGCCTTTCACGTTCCTTCTGGGTCTTAGCCAACATCAAAAGGTAAAGAGGGCAGGAAGAAATGTGATCTGCCGCGATGCACTTAATGAAGGTCAATACGTGACATAGTGCAGTAGCACTCGCCACACTGCTAGTTGAAGACACAGCAGGAAAAACGGCCCCTGCGAGATCAAACTACGATTTCTCGAACAGGTAGGCTGCGAGCAAAAAGCACACACACCAAAAATAAAGAAAAATATATATATACTTGAGTGAAAAGCACAATGCCGAGATGGTGGATTCGGACGGCAGAAAGTGATCGAACCGATTCCGGTGAAGAAAAAGAAGAAAATTTTCGAAGAACGGTGGGAAAAATCAATTCTATCCAGGGTGCACAGACAGCACATCTGCAGGGCTCTGTGGAAAAAAGAAGACTGAGATAAGATGGCACCCTTGGGTAGGAAAGGAGGAGTGGCCTAATGGTTAGGACAAGGTACCTCAGGCTGGAGGTTCAATTATCATCTGGGGATAGCAATCTCTGGCTGGAGGGACTGGGGTTTTTAGCTTATAGGCACTCCTTGTGGCCTTGGACAAGGCACTTAACCCTCCATTGCCTCAGGTGCACATAGACTGTGAGCCCTTTGGGAGTGAGGGAATGTATCCAGTACCTGCTTGTAGTAATTGTAAACTGCTCTGATGCCCTTCAGCCTGAGTTGCACATCAAGAAATTGAATAAACATAAACCATGCATATGCAGTGTGACTCCCAAAGGCTTTCTTTGAAAGCTGGATAGTGGATCCATGTAGGTGCCAAACGTCACACATATGTGAGGACTGACTTCCTGCTTGTTCCTGGAAAAACATTTTTACTTTTTCTCTCTAGTTCAAGGAAAAAAAGGCCTCTGCACCTTTCAAATAAAATACAGGAGGAATGTCTAATATTACACAATACCACTTCAAGCAGTTTTCAGGACAGAACCTATGTCATAGAATTTCCCTCAAATAGTTTGGACTAGTAATGACAGCTAAGGGTGAGAAATGTGACAGATCAATTAGGACTTGGGAACTTTAGCTAGTTCTGGATTTCATAAGAGCAACATTCCCAGAAGTATAAGCATTAGTAATTACAGGGTTGCATCAGGCTTCTAAAAAGACTTGCATGCTAGGACTGGTCCTGGTCAAACCCTATTTTTAATCCTGGTCAAACTGGATTTTCAGTCAGATTCACTAGCTATTTGGATTATTAGAAAACGTTGTTGTAAGATATGTAAATGTGCAAGGCGTTGGATTAAATATAGAAGTGTAAGAACCAAAGACTGATGATTAGAAAATTAGATCAAAGGTACATGCTGGGTATTGTTTGCTTGGATTTCAACAAGACATTAGATATTGTCTTGCATAGGAGACTCTTTAATAAACTGGGCCACAAGGTGGTGGATTGGATTAGAGACTGGTTGAACGACAGACAACACAAGGTAGTGGTAAATGGATTTCATCCTGAGAAGAGAAACTCGATTAGTGGAGTACCCCCTCCTGAAGCTGGTTCTTTTTTCTTTGATATTGTAGATCCATGAGAGCTATTGCAGAGGGGTTAGAAAGTAAAGTTGCCTTTTTTGCAACTGCAAATGTAGTGGACATCCAGGAAAGGATGGACAGAATGAGAAGTGATTTTAGAAAGCTCAAGCCATAGTCAAGGGTCTGAAAGTTAAGATTCTCTGCAGACAAAGTGGACTATGTCATGGCAGGACATGCTAGGGAGATAAAGTTCCTAGATGAAATAAATGACTGCTTCTTGGAGCAGCTGGTTCATAAACCGACCAGAGGGGAAGCCATATTGGACTTAGTCCTTAGTGGGACACCAGATCTGGTGCAAAAGATAAGGTTGTTGGGGCCACTTGGCAATAACGATCATAGCATGATCACGTTTGATCTAATTAATAGAGGAGGGATGGTAAGGAAATCCACAGTACTACCATTTAATTTTTGAAAGGAAGACTATAATAAAATGAGGAAAATAGTTAAGAAAAAACTAAAAGGAGCAATTGCAAAGGTTAAAGACTTACATCAAGCTTGGGTGTTGTTGAAAAATACTATTTTGGAAGCCCAGACCAGCTGTATTCCATGCTTTAAGAAAAGTGGAAGGAAGTCCAAAAAACTGCCAGCATGGTTTAAAGGTGAGGTCAGAGAGGCTGTTGTTGCCAAAAAAGCATCTTTCAGGAAATAGAAAAAAGAGCCAAACGATGAAACTTGGAAACAGCACAAGCACTGGCAAGTTAAATGCAAGGCATTGATAAGGCAGGCAAAGGGAGAATTTGAGAAGAAGCTTGCTGTGGAAGCAAAAACGCGTAATAAAGACTTTTTCAAGTACATTTGTAGCAGAAAACCTGTGAGAGAGTCAGTTGGTCAATTAGATGATAGAGGGGTTAAAGGGGCATTAAGAGGCGACAAGGTGATAGCAGAGAGACTGAATACATTATTTGCTTTGGTCTTTACTGAGGAAGATGTAGGGATATTACCCATGACTGAAGTGGTATTTAAAGGTGCGGAAGAATTGAAGGAAATATCGATACATCAGGAAGATGTAGTACAACTATTAGATAAACTGAAGAGTAGCAAATCACCTGGACCAGATGATATACATCCTAGGATGTTGAAAGAACTGAAATATGAGATTGCAGACCTGCTATTAGTAATCTGTGAATTATCATTAAAATCATCTGTAATACCTGAAGATTGGAGTATGGCAAACGTAACACCAACTTTTAAAAAGGGTTCCAGGGGTGATCCGGGAAACTACAGACCGGTGATGCTGACGTCAGTATTGGGAAAAATGGTAGAAACCATCATAAAGAACAAAATTGCTGAACATGGAGATAGTCATGGCTTAATGGGACCTCATAAATTTAAATATAAGACTTCAGCCAATCTAAACACTTTGCAAACATTTTAAACATAGCCCGCGAGTGAGAGCCTCAGAATACACTCACTGATAAAACCAAATCAGGAGTTGTAATAACATCAACGGTTCTCACTCGCTATACACCCTCATCCTGATTCACGACATATATCATACACAATTATCCATCAAAAACACAGTGTACCATCACAGCTCTCAATTTTTAGGATACCACCAAATATACAAATTGTGAATCAAGATGAGATTGAGTGCCCCATGAGTGCCCCCGACGCCTTTTCAAGACATCTTATGTTAGCGTTTCGCTACCACTCTATCAAGGGGATCCAACTCTAAAAAATAAAATAAAAATAGCTTACTATAATGCCGCAACCTATAAAAACTCCTTATATATACTGCAACAAGATCTTAAATGCTTACCAAAAATTACTTTAAATCCCAGCTAGATGTCTCAAGACTGCTCACCGCCACTCATCAGAGCTAGGCTTCAAAACCGCCATTCTCCTTCATGCATCAACGCTGGTTTCAGAACAGCGTGTGCTTCCGGACATGTGATATATACCCAGAACTCCTACCAAGCTATCACAAGTAGCTAAAATCGTAATTAAGCAGGCTAGACAACTGATCACACTAGATAAATCAATTAAGAAACAGAAACTCACTCCCCTTCAACGTTCCTAGCAAGCACAGGCACGACTCATAATGAGCCCGAACTTAACTTCCCCAATAGACAAATCACAAACAAACTCCCCATTCAATACAAGAATTTAAGCCATTAGGAGAGACCATTTTTAAATGAAAAATCCACCATTGCTACCTATACAAAAGGAACCGATCACGTGACATGTCCTTCGAACCATTCCGGATATGTTGAATCACAAAACATTGAAAATCACTAAATTTATGCTGAAAATTTAAACAATGTTCAACCATTGGTGCTTCCTTACGTTGACAATGGAGCTTACTTTTATGTTCAAGTAACCGAATACGAAAACTCCTAACTGTCTTACCTATGTAAAGAAGCCTACACGGGCAAAGGATCCCATAAATCACAAAATCTGAGTTACATGAAGTATTATCTTTCAAGTAAATCTGCTGACCATTATAAACAAACCTATCAGTCTCCCACATCACATCACAACAAGAACACTCTCCACATTTTCTATGTCCTGAACTATCAGAAATTGTAGGAGATACAGATCGTAAAAAAGAGGGACTCAAAATGTCCTTCAAATTTGGATTACGTTGCCATACACAGCGCAGTTGTTTAGACTCCAGCCCAGGAACTATACTCAAAACATGGCTATATTTTTGTAGAATTGATTGAATATGTCTACTATGAGGGGAATAACAGGAAATCAAATTCACACGATCACTATCAGGTTGTGCCTTCGGTCTGGGGGATAGCAACCAGGATCTATCATTATATAGTGCCCTTTTATAGGCTCGATTTACTACTTTTAAAGGGTAACCACGATCTAAGAAATCCTGTTTTAAATGCAATGCGTTAGCTTTATAATCCTCAATTGAAGAGCAATTGCGTCTGAATCGTATAAATTGGGAAAATGGTAACCCCTTCAATAGACCTATGGGATGTACACTGGTAAAATGTAAATATGTATTTCTATCAGTGGTTTTACGAAAAACTGTTGTGCCCCAAGACTCCGATTGTCGAAACACTTTGACATCCAAAAATACTATTTCTTGAGAACTATGATTAATTGTAAATTGTATATGAGAATCTAGTGTATTCAACCAAGTGTAGAAATCTAATAGAAGATCAAGGGGACCATCCCACAACAAAAATATATCGTCAATATAACGACGCCAAATCAATATATGAGACTGATACTCAGAGGATTGTAACCACTTTTGTTCATAGAAACCCATAAAAAGGTTAGCAACAGAGGGGGCGAAAGACGCCCCCATAGCAACACCGCCTATCTGTTGGAACAACTCACCATTAAATGTAAAATAATTACGACAGAGGGCCAAATTTGCACATGCCATTAAGAACTCTAGCATAGCATCATTTACATCACCCCGTTGTAATAGACCTTCCTTGATAACTTGTAATGCCTCCTCCTGTGGGATGCTTGTGTATAACGCTATGACATCAAGCGTTACCAAAATTACAGAATCATTATTTGCCCAAACAGAGGCTTCAGCTAGAATCTGTAAGAAATGCATCGTATAACGGAGGTATGAGGGAATAGTTATTAGTAATGGACGCAAAAAAGAGTCGATGAACTGTGACAACGGCTCCAATACGGACCCCCGTGTGGAAACAATAGGCTGTCCAGGAGGCCTGACCAGACTTTTATGTATTTTAGGTAACAAATAAAATGTGGGATCGAAGGAGAAATACTATTCAAAAATTGTTGTTCTTTTTTTAGAAATAATATGTGACTGATAAGCTTGCTTTGTTAAAACTTTAATCTGATTTTGTAACTCCTGTGTAGGATCTGATAACAATTTAATGTAATTTGTCTCATCAGATAACTGTCGATGAGCTTCCCATAAATAATCAGTTTGATTTAAAACCACGATAGCTCCCCCTTTATCTGCGCGTTTAAGAACTATCTCATGATTATTTCTTAAATCCTTCAACGCCTCATATTCTACCCGCGAAAAAGCATTACGAGTGGAAAAGTTTCTATGATCTTCCATTTCACTAATGTCGTGTAAAACTAACTGCTTAAATACTGTAATATTGGGATGCACTGGGCCTGGCGGAAGCCAGGTAGATCGAAATGGAAGGGCAACCCGCCCAAACGTACCCGTATCTTGAGGACCTAAAGGAACCCCTTCCTCCCTGTGAGAAAAACTATTGCCTCCCTCTGCGAAAAAATTTTTAAGGATAAGTTTTCTAATAAATTTCTCAAAATCAATACGAAACTGAAATGAGTCATAGCATGATCGTGGAACAAACGAAAACCCTTTACACAAAACAGACTTATGTGCGGTGGTCAAAACAAAAGAGGATACGTTAATTATCACAGAATCTGACATTGGATCTATTTGTCTTTTAGTTTCTCCTTTTTCTTCTCTCGTTTTTGTCTGCCATCCTCCAAAAAATTCCCATGTGATGCTTGTAATTGGGATTCAGACGAGTCATCCGATGACCATTCTGAAGAATCTTTTTTACGGCTCCTACGCTCCCGTCTCCGATTCACATTGTGCCAAGGATAAACATACCCTATAGTGTAGTCATCATGGTCCCGCTTAAGTTTTTTTAGTTTAACTTTCATGACCTCCGCTTGTAATTGTGTATCTTGTTTCTCAATATCTTTGGTTCGCTGTTGAAACACCTCCAACGATTCCATGCTTTGAAGACTTTCAGTCATTGAGGTAATATCCTTCCGGACTTGTTCAAGCTGTTGTCCAAGGTGCTCAATCATGAGCAACATAAGGTCCAGAGAGCATTTGTTGAGGATTTTATCCCATTTTTCCAAAAACATAGGATCAGAGGCAAACAATCTCGGTTCTTTATAAAGACGTAATCCTCTAGGAATTTGTTTACGTTTAACATACTCTATTAATGAAGAGCGGTGCAAATCTGACCTAATCACTCTTTTATGTAGTGCTGTAAGTGAGCTCCAGCTGTTATCATTCAAGGAAGACGTAAGGTCTTGATCAGCAAAAGGAGTTTTTTCTTTCATCAATTTAGCAACATGTGCCTCTGAGAAACTCAGAGTGTCCTCCCATTGAACATGGCTTTCCATTGTGAGAGACAAAACTATAAAGCCTATATCGAAGCCTACATATGATACCTCATAAATTTAAATATAAGACTTCAGCCAATCTAAACACTTTGCAAACATTTTAAACATAGCTCTCACTCGCGGGCTATGTTTAAAATGTTTGCAAAGTGTTTAGATTGGCTGAAGTCTTATATTTAAATTTATGAGGTATCATATGTAGGCTTCGATATAGGCTTTATAGTTTTGTCTCTCACAATGGAAAGCCATGTTCAATGGGAGGACACTCTGAGTTTCTCAGAGGCACAACAGTTTTTCGTAAAACCACTGATAGAAATACATATTTACATTTTACCAGTGTACATCCCATAGGTCTATTGAAGGGGTTACCATTTTCCCAATTTATACGATTCAGACGCAATTGCTCTTCAATTGAGGATTATAAAGCTAACGCATTGCATTTAAAACAGGATTTCTTAGATCTTGGTTACCCTTTAAAGGTAGTAAATCGAGCCTATAAAAGGGCACTATATAATGATAGATCCTGGTTGCTATCCCCCAGACCAAAGGCACAACCTGATAGTGATCGTGTGAATTTGATTTCTTGTTATTCCCCTCATAGTAGACATATTCAATCAATTCTACAAAAATATAGCCATGTTTTGAGTATAGTTCCTGGGCTGGAGTCTAAACAACTGCGCTGTGTATGGCAACGTAATCCAAATTTGAAGGACATTTTGAGTCCCTCTTTTTTACGATCTGTATCTCCTACAATTTCTGATAGTTCAGGACATAGAAAATGTGGAGAGTGTTCTTGTTGTGATGTGATGTGGGAGACTGATAGGTTTGTTTATAATGGTCAGCAGATTTACTTGAAAGATAATACTTCATGTAATTCAGATTTTGTGATTTATGGGATCCTTTGCCCGTGTAGGCTTCTTTACATAGGTAAGACAGTTAGGAGTTTTCGTATTCGGTTACTTGAACATAAAAGTAAGCTCCATTGTCAACGTAAGGAAGCACCAATGGTTGAACATTGTTTAAATTTTCAGCATAAATTTAGTGATTTTCAATGTTTTGTGATTCAACATATCCGGAATGTTTCGAAGGGCATGTCACGTGATCGGTTCCTTTTGTATAGGGAGCAATGGTGGATTTTTCATTTAAAAACGGTCTCTCCTAATGGCTTAAATTCTTGTATTGAATGGGGAGTTTGTTTGTGATTTGTCTATTGGGGAAGTTAAGTTCGGGCTCATTATGAGTCGTGCCTGTGCTTGCTAGGAATGTTGAAGGGGAGTGAGTTTCTGTTTCTTAATTGATTTATCTAGTGTTATCAGTTGTCTAGCCTGCTTAATTACGATTTTAGCTACTTGTGATAGCTGGGTAGGAGTTCTGGGTATATATCACGTGTCCGGAAGCACACGCTATTCTGAAACCAGCGTTGATGCATGAAGGAGAATGGCGGTTTTGAATCCTAGCTCTGATGAGTGGCGGTGAGCAGTCTTGAGACATCTAGCTGGGATTTAAAGTAATTTTTGGTAAGCGTTTAAGATCTTGTTGCAGTATATATAAGGAGTTTTTATAGGTTGCGGCATTATAGTAAGCTATTTTTATTTTATTTTTTAGAGTTGGATCCCCTTGATACAGCGGTAGCGAAACGCTAACATAAGATGTCTTGAAAAGGCGTCGGGGGCACTCAGAGGGCACTCAATCTCATCTTGATTCACAATTTGTATATTTGGTGGTATCCTAAAAATTGAGAGCTGTGATGGTACACTGTGTTTTTGATGGATAATTGTGTATGATATATGTCGTGAATCAGGATGAGGGTGTATAGCGAGTGAGAACCGTTGATGTTATTACAACTCCTGATTTGGTTTTATCAGTGAGTGTATTCTGAGGCTCTCACTTGCGGGCTATGTTTAAAATGTTTGCAAAGTGTTTAGATTGGCTGAAGTCTTATATTTAAATTTATGACGTATCATATGTAGGCTTCGATATAGGCTTTATAGTTTTGTCTCTCACAATGGCTTAATGGGAGACAGCCAACATGGCTTTAGACAAGGAAGATCTTGTGTATTTGGAGTTTCAGATAGCCTTTGACAAGGTCAGAGACTTTTGGCAAAACTAAAGAGTCATGGGATAGGAGGCAATGTACTATTGTGGATCAGGAAGTGGTTAAAAGATAGAAAGCAGAGGGTAGGACTAAATGGCCAATTTTCCCAATGGAGAAAGGTGAATAGTGGTGTACCCCAGGGATCTGTGCTGGGTCGGCTGCTTTTTGACATTTATAAATGATCTGGAAAAGGAAATAACGAGTGAGGTTATCAAATTTGCAGATGACACAAAACTATTTAAAGTTGCTAAAACCCAAGAGGATTATGGAAAATTGTAAGAGGATCTTGATAATTGGAAGACTGGACATCCAAAATGGCAGATAAAATTTAATGTGGACAAGTGCAAAGTTATGCACCTAGGGAAGAACAACCCAAACTATGAATACATAATGGAAGATTCCACATTAGGAACCACCACCCAGGAAAATGATTTAGGCATCATTGTGGATAACATTTTAAAACCCTCGGCCCAGTGTGCAGCGGCGGCCAAGAGAGCGAATAGAATGCTAGGTATCATAAGGAAAGGAATGGAAAATAAAACAAAGGATATTATAATGCCTCTATATCGTTCCATGGTGAGACCGCACCTTGAATATTGTGTGCAATTCTGGTCGCCGTATCTTAATGGTAAAGGGGATGGAAAGATACGCCATTGAAGAAAGACTAAAAAGGTTAGGGCTCTTTAACCTGGAAAAGAGACGGCTGAGGGGAGATATGATAGAAGTTTATAAATTAATGAACGGAGTGGAACGGGTAAACGTAGATCGATTGTTTACATTATCAGAATATAGCAAGACTAGGGGACATTTAATACTAATAAAAAAAATTTTTTTTCACTCAACGTGTAATCAAACACTGGAATTTGTTACCGGAGGATGTAGTAAAGGCTGTTAGTGTAGCTGGATTTAAAAAAGGTTTGGACAAGATCCTGGAGGAAAGGTCCATAAACCATTATTAAGAAGGGACCCAGGATATAAATGCTTGACCCAATACAAGCATTGTGGAACCTGTGTTTTTTGGGGAAATTGATAGGTACGTTTGACCTAGATTGCCCACTGTTGGAAACAGGATACTGGGCTTGATGGACCTTGGTCTGACCCAGTATGGCATATCTTATGTTCTTATGTATTTGGAGTATAGAAATCCAATGGTGCAGCACATGATGAAGAGGAACAAAATTCTGATGTGGACTGAGTAGAAGTGAGACTGCAATGTGATCATGCCTGAAGATCTCAATGTAGCAAGAGAGTGATCATAGTAAGTTATTTAATTAGAGTGATCAAACACCACTCTGCTGCTGTAGTGAAGGATGGTTAATCAAGTCCACTAAACATAAAGATAAAGTATAGTGCAAAAGATAATTGCTATCTCTATGACTGGGAGCTCTTAAAAGGGTTTTGGTACATTTTTAAAGCAAAGTTACATTCTTTTTGGTGTTTTAGGAGAAATAGTTTCTTTAGTGGAGTAGGTTTTAACCTCTGGTAACCTTTTCAGCTTTTGAGAACTGCTGACACCTAATCAGGAGTTAGTGGGCCTGATTGGCCTGTGAATGTACTGAGAGCAGCTGAGGCCTGCATAAAAGGCTTCAGAACCCTGCCCTGTTGAGGCATTCCTAACAGGGGCTCTACAGGTCAAACAATGGTAAATGTTCAGGGGGAGAGCCTCTTTCAATTGAAAGCAAGTTCTGCTACGAGGGGACATGGGATGAGGGTGAAGGGAGATAGATTCAGGAGTGATATGCGGAAATATTCCGTGGAATAGTCTCCCAGTGGAGGTGGTAGAGATGAGGACAGTAACTGAATTTAAAAAAGCATGGAACAAACACAGAGGATCTCTAAAGGATAAAAAGGGGACTGTTGTAGTTGTTGATATGGAAGGACAGACTAGATAGGCCATGTGGTCTTTTTCTGTCAGCATATTTCTATGTTTCTATAATACACAATATAAATCCAATACCATTATGAAAAATAAGGGCTTGATATTCAAAGGGTTTTAACACGGTTAGCAGACCTTTAGCCGTATTAATCCCCTTGGTCAGAATATTCAACATGGTTAGCACTGGGGCATTCCATGAGAGTTCCAAGGGTGGTATCTGGCAATAACCAGGCAGTGGTGACAGTCAGATGCAGCAAAGGCTGGCCTAACGTTTGCCACAGAAGCTATCTGGCAGTGGCTGAATATCCAGGTCTAATGTTCAGTGGCAGCTAGTCGCTTTAGCAGCGCTCGCTGCCGCTGCTGAATATCAGGTCCTAAATAAATACAGCTATGAAAATTTCATTTTGTAAAATAATCTGCACATATAAAACAATAAAGTGCCGTAAGTAGTATGGGGCAAACGCACAGGTAGTGTGCATTTTTACCGTGGTGGGGCCTAGCGGCTCTGGTAGATGTAGGATTGTGGCCATGATAGGGTGTACCGCCACGATAGGTGTGTCACCCCACAATAGTTATAAACATGCGTCCATAGTGCTTGCACACAGTGGATGCGCTCTCAATGCGGGCCCTGTAATTGTAAGCTACATATGCATTATTAGGGCGACAGTGGGCTACAGAACTATTGCAGACAGTAAGAAATGTGCCCCGAATCCACCTACAGGACAGTAGTAACAGGCCAATTCATAATAAAGAGGGATGACGGGGCAAAGGGGCTAGAAATTAAAGCTGTGCAGAGGTCTTCTCTTTGCAGCAGAATCTAAGATCAATTTCTGCTTTGGGCGCCAGCATGTCTCTAGTTTAATTGCTTTCCACCAATTTACATTTTTTTCAACTTCATAATGTCCCCTTCTTAGAGAGCATACCTGCCTTAATTTCATGGAATCCCTTTCTAGGAATGGAACAAGTTCAAATTCTGGGACAGCCCCTTCTCCCCCAATTTGTATGTGAACAACCTACGAAAATGTATTATGAAGTAAAGTAAACTCAGTGGGGTTTATTCTGAGCCACAAATAGTGTGGATGGACGGCCCGATGGGACATTCATTCCCACTATGTGTGGCTTCACCTGCCCCCAAATAACTTCCCGACCAGTTGTGTGGGGAAGTTAGACGGGGTCAGGGAATGGGCAGCAAGGTCAGAGAGTGGGTGGGCAGTGGGCAGTTGCTGACCCTGGACATACAGGGCTGATTCTAATGTCAGCCCTGTACATCCAGGGCCAGCAAAATTTTTATTTGGAATGCCCAGGGCACGGATGGGGCAGGGTGGCCAGGGTTTATTCCCTGCAGCCCAACCCTGGCCTTAGGAGGCTAGATCCGGGGCTGCAGGGAATAAACTCTTTTTCTTGGCAGTTGGCATCACGGCTTTTAAATGGAGCCATGGTGCCATGGCAACAGGATGCCATGGTGCCGCAGCTCCATCTAAAAGCCCTGACTGAGTTAGTCGGGCTAGTAATGTACGTGCAGGCCGGACTGAATCGCAGTCCCAACCTGCACATACATTGTTGTTTGCGAATCTGATCCCACGGGGCTAGACGTGCCCCGTGGGATCAGAATCGCGATCCCCTCTGTGTGTCCGGTTCAGACCGGACGCACAGAGGGGATCTCTGTCTGGAACAGAATTGGGCCCAGTGTATGTAATATGACACCCAAATGTCTTGCTCTCCAGCACTCTCTCCCCCTGATCTTTTCACACTTGTTGTAGATGACGTGGAAAAGCAGACCTTGGCTGCGGGGGGAGGAGGAGGCTGCATTACTGAGCTCAGGGAGATGGCATTCAACACCCAGCATTCAGCCCTGCCCACTTCACCCCCTTTCAGTATTCACCTTCCTTCCCCCAAATCATTCGTAGCTTGTCTGCTGGTGCTGGCTAGTAGTTCTCTACTTCCCCTCTTTCCTGGTAGTATCAAATCGGCTGCAGCCTCTCCTCATCTTGTCCCTGTAGTAGCAGGCAGCAAGTGTGGGAGATGAGAGGAGGGAGAAAGAGCTACACAGAGCAGAGCACCTCTTTCGTTCTCTGTTGATGGCATGTGCACTTCAGTTCAGCATGTGCTGTAGGGGAGAGGGAGGAGGTGGGAAAATTAGTAGCACTGTATGTAGTGCAATTTTGCACCTCTAATCCAGGCAATTGCAGTACTGCTGCCCACCACACAGCCAGAGAGGCTGTTACACAGCACTGGCGGGAATAGCAGAAGAAGGATGGGACTCTATTGAGGCCCTTCTTAGGGACCAACAGGGGCACAGCTCAGGGAGTGGGGAATGGAAACTGAAGGGATGAGGGCAACAGAAGAACGGTAACTGGGAGAGGAAGCAGGGGCTCACATGGTGTGCAAGAGTGTGTGGGAGTTAAGGTGGGAGGCAAAACAAGGAATTGGGGCTAGGAGAGGGCGGGGACTCAGACTGGTGAGAATTTGCAGAGGACAGTGGAGACCTGACACTTGAGTAGATCTGGGGGAGATTGAGATGGAAGTGAGAAAAGAGGACAGAAGTGTGGGAAGGGTTTGAGATGTGGTGCGAATGACCTGGTGGACTGGAGAAAGAGTGAGAGGCAATGAAAAGGGGTGGATCTTTGAAAAGGGTGAAATAAGCATAATAGGATGACATATAGGAGACAAAAGGATGGGCTGGAGGTCAAGGAAGGAATGAGTGACAGAAGGAACAGGAAATGGATGAGAGACAGAGAAAATTAGAAGGGAAATTGAGAGGGTGAGTACTGGGGATAGAAATGGGGGATTAGGGAGTGAGTAAAATATAGCAGACATATAGGAGGTTAGGAAAGGGGAGCGAGAGGGGCCATGAGCTTTAGAGAGGAGATGAGAATAGCAGATTTTAAATTGTATTTTTTTAGTCTTATTTCATAATTTTTAACCATACTTACAAAGCAAGTATACAAGAAACATGATTGAAATCAAATAGAAGAAAAGATCAAGTACCAAAAGAAATCATAACAATCCAATAGCCCACAAAAATGGGGAGGGGAAGAATACTAAGGAAAATCCAACAAGAAACAAGGAAAAAAACAAAAATCCCATGATTAACAGCCAGTTATCTAAACCACCCATAGCTCATCCCTTTGAAGCCTTTTTCTCCTTATCAACTAGAAAAACCTCCAACTGTGGAGAGTCTAAGAAAATATACCTAACATCCTGAAAAGTGACCAAGCACTTACAGGGATAGCGTAAAAAAAATGAAGCCCCGATGGCCAACACCCTAGGCTTGAGGGCCAGAAAGGCCTGCCGGCATAGCTGCGTGGCCCGGGAGACATCAGGAAACAATTGAACTTGGGACCCACAAAAATTAAATGCCTTATTTTTAAAGTAACTCCTGAGCACTGAAGTCTTATGCTGTTCAAAAAGAAATGTAACCAAAAGAGTAGCCCTGGTGGAAATAACATCCTGCGAGTCCTCTAAGAACTGAGTCAAATTGAAATTTTCCTGAGGTTGCAAAACATCAAAACCCTCAGAGGACTCACCTGACATCCCACCACCTGGTAAATAAAATAACCTGGAAAAGAAACATTGAGTCAGCTGTGGGTAAACCCAAAGCTTCCTTAAGGTATTTCCAAAATAAGACTTCAGAAGACAGTAAATGGAACTCAGCAGGTCCGTTCCAGGAGGTAAGGCAGCCTGCTTCCGCTTTCTCCACCCCATACTGCAACCACTAGGAGCATGCCTCAAACACACGCGAAACTCCGAGACACGGCTCACAGCTCAGCGCTTCCTGCCACCATCTTGTTACTTCCCTCAATCCGCCTCTTCCTTTTTTTAAGCCCTGTAATTCTATAGCTTTAATATTATTTTTTACATATAGTGCCACTCCTCCTCCCATTCTTCCTACCCTGTCCTTTCTGAATAAAGTATAGCCTGGTATAATAACATCCCAATCATGGTTGTCCGTGAACCAGATCTCTGTAAACGTTACTAAATCCAAGTCAGCCTCTCTCATTAAAGCCTCAACATCTAGGATCTTATTTCCATGCTATGGGCATTTATACACACAGCTTTCCAGATGTTGCCCCTTTTACCCATTTCTTTAAAGGTATTTAATGTTACACTTACATGGGGGCTTTCTTCACCTATCCCCAATGAATCTAGTTTAAGCCCTCTTCAGGAATTTAGCCAGTCTGCTACTTAAGACACGCCAACCCTTGGCCAGATGGATGCTATCTCTACTCTGTAACCCTTGGAACAGTATCCCATAGTCCATGAAACCAAAATGCTCTCAGTGACACCATCCACACAGTCATGCATTTATTTCCAGGATGCAAGCTTCTCTGCCTTGGCCTTCACCCTCAACTGGGAGGATTGAAGAGAACACCACCTGTGCATCTATCTGCTTCACCCTCTGTCCCAGAGCCATGAAGTCACTTTTAATACACTCAGAGGGATACCTGGCAGTATCATTTGTGCCGACATGGATGAGCAACATCAGATAATAGTCAGTAGGCTTGATGAGTCTCGGCAAACTCTCCATAACATCTCGGATTTTGGCACCTGGCAGACAGCATACCTCTCTGGACATCAAGCCAAGACAGCAGAAAATCTTCAGCACTCTCAGGCATGCCCGCACCTGGCAGGCCAATGCCTGAGGACCTCGCCAGAGGGCCCTTTTGGCTTGGCCCTTAGGCACGGGCCCATAGAAAAGTGCCTCAAACATTCAAACTGCTCAGCAGAACAAATACTTCACCACCCCGGGACCTAGGCCACCCACACCCAATGGTGAGTGACTAGACAACCAACAAACGAACCTGACACACAACACAATACTTGGCCCCCAGATACTTCTCCTCCTAGCCTTCTGCTTCCTTATATTAGCTATGCTCTACACGAACGTTCTATCCCTTGCTACAACCGACAGTACTATCCCAGTGAAACACAGCAACACCTCACCATGCCACAAATGCTTGCCACAAAGAACATGCCAAAGGAACGGCTCCAGACTGGTTCACATCTCACCCCAGGAGCAATTCCAGCTGAAACATATTACGCAGCCACCAAACACCACTGCCTACCAAACATACACTTTAATAAATACCCATTCTGCAATAAACAAGATTCAGATACTTAGTGATTACATCATCAACAATAACATAGACATTTTGAACCCTGTTCTGAGAAAGACATGCAGGGCAGCTTTATACGTCCAAAACGTGTACGTCCGAAACTTAGATGCAATTCCCTACTCGCGCAGTTAAACGTGCAGCCACGTGACAGAATACAAAGTTATACGTCTAGTCGCTAAACATGCAAGTCATAAATATCAGCGCTCTGTTTACGTGTAAGTAACACATGTAACCCGTGACAAGTTGTGGGCATGTAGTTTCGAAAACGTGTCCACCTGCACAGTTGTCCACATGCAACAGGATACAGTAATCCCTCCCCCCACCCCCCGCCACTCAGAGTGTTGGAAAATAACAACCAGGCAGGTGAACCTTTCTGAGGCCGAGACCCACCTGCTCTGCAGGATGGTCTTGGAGGAGGAACATGCCCTGCTCCCAACTGGACACAGATATGCTCTGAGAGTTTCCAGGGGGCAGCTACCACCGACAATGTTGATGTGGAATCACTGTTTTAATAAAATGGAGTTATATCGAACAGGCGATATGTAGGAGTATATTAGAGCCGTTGATGTGAGGAGGATTGGGCCTGGTTTGCAGTTAACTTTTACATTGTCCAACCTCCTTGAATTCCAAGGCTCTTTGCACCTTCTGCATCCAATGTTTACCTTCTCTCTTTATGTACCCTCTCTGGAACTCAATCCCATACAAACTCTGGGCCACAAAGGATCTACTAATATTCAGAAAGGCCCTCACCTATTTACAACCTACTTCACTAAGGACAAGACATAATGCCTTCCTGCAATCAGCTCTGTCCCCCCTTCCATCCCCTTCCCCTTCTCCCTTTCTCCCCCCATGACTATTGTTCTCCCCTTATATTAATTCCTCTCCAAGTTCATTGCCGTGTTCCAATGTATCAAGTTTTGTTTCAATAAATTGCCTTGACAGTAGGATAAAGTGGTATAGAAAACCAGTTAAATAAATAAAATAAAAGCCACACAGTCTTACTACCATACTTGCAATGGAGAGACCCTGCTAAGAATGCCTATACCCGCAAATCTCTGAAGAATTTTATGTAGTCCATAGCTACCCTCTGTTCTTTCACAAGCTAATCAAGGCCCACTAACTCCTGATGAGGTGTCAGTGGCTTCAAAGAGCTGGGAAAGAGAAACTAAAAGCAGAGATGACTTATAAACAAATAGCGAGATGACTTCTAAACAAATTGAGCACCCTAGAGATGGACTCTAAAGTGACTGACTGGGTTAGAAATTGGTTGAGTGGGAGATGACAAAGAGTGCAGATAAATGGAGCTCACTCTGAAGAGAAGATTGTTACTAGTGGTGTGCCTCAGGGATCTGTCCTTGGTCCAATTTGTTTTTAATTTCTTTGTTAGTGATATATCAGAAGGGCTGTCGGGTAAGGTTTGCCTCTTTGTGGATGATACCAAAATCCGCAATAGAGAGTTGACATGCAGGAAGGAGTAGATATGAGCTGTGATCAAAAAGTAGTGAGACTTGTGTAGCTATATAACAATACATTGCACCATGATGCTATTAAGCATGCAGTGACCTAGTTATGTGTTTTGCATGTGCAGAGTGTAGCATGACTGCAGTACACCTGTACAAGAAGTGTGTTTTATTGGAAGAGAACTACTTTAAAGGGCACTGAGTGTGATAACTGTCAGTGTTATACTTCTTGTGTATTGTAAAGTCTCGATACTTTTTGATCATACCTTGTAAGATGGGGAGGGATCTAGTTAAGCTAGAAGAATGGTCAATAATTTGGCATCTGAGATTTAATGCTAAAAAATGCAGGTCATGCATTTGGGTGTCAAAATTCCAAGGGAGCAGTACAGTGTATTGGGTGAAATACTTCTGACCATGAAAGAAGAGCAGGATCTGGGCATAATTGTTTGTTTCTGATCTTAAAGTGGCTAAACAGATAGAAAAGGTGATAGCGAAAGCCAGAAGGATGCTTGG
The DNA here is from genome assembly GCA_033557465.1 of Ichthyophis bannanicus. NCBI lineage: Eukaryota > Metazoa > Chordata > Amphibia > Gymnophiona > Ichthyophiidae > Ichthyophis > Ichthyophis bannanicus. Next base: position 909,671,015 of record CM066032.1, on the reverse strand, counting down.
GGGCATAGGGAGAGGAATGGCCAGCAGAAGAAAGGAGGTGATAGTGCCACTGCATAAGTCTCTAGTGCAACCTCATTTGGAATATTGTGTGCAATTCTAGAGACCATACCTTCAAAAGGATATAAACAGGATGGAGTCGGTGCAGAAAGTGGCAACTAAAATGGTTAGTGGTCTTTGTTATGTATTTATTTAAAAGGTTTTCTATACTGCCTTATCATAGTTTCAAAGCAGTTTACATTGTAACTTGTATAAAAAACTTACATTATAACAGGATAGGAAACTTGGAAGCAACAGAGTAACAATGGTAGTGAACTTGGATGAGAACTTAAAAACAGCAGTGTAACAGTGGTAACAACTTGGGACATGAGCCATTGGCTGTACAATGTTTCTTATGTTGTCTGAAGGAACATTAGGTGGTGGTGGTGGGGGGGGCTGGGATTATCAAACATATGAGGACAGACTTAAAGAACTTAATATGTATACATTAGGGTAAAGCAGGATAGAGGAGAAATGCCTAGGAGGAAATTTCTTACGGAAAGAGTGGTAGATGCATGAAATAGTCTCCCATTGGAGGTGGTGGATACAAGGACAGTATCTAAATTCAAAAAAGAATTGGACCAACACAGAAGATCTTTAAAGGTAAAAATGGGACTATTGTAATTGATATGGATGGGCAGATTAGATAAGCCATGTGGTCTTTTTCTTCAATTTATGTACAGTGGTTCTCAAACCAGTCTATGTTCTATGTACAGTGGTTCTCAAACCAGTTTGGAGGGTTTGAAGCAGGAAATACGAATTTTTGGTGGGAAAGTTCTTTGAAAAAAAGGTAGGAAATTTTGAATTTGATTTTGGAGGGAAAGTGTGTTGGAAAAACACAGGAGTTTTGAAATTTGAATTTTGGCAGGAAGGTTCTTTGGAGAAAAGGCAGGAAAAGTGCAAGTAGAAATCCTGGAGGGAGGGAATTTGGGTTTAGCAGGAAGATTGTTGTGATAATCTCAGATTTTGGAAGCTGGGAAAAAATCTTTTATCTTCAGCCCCAGATTTTCTGTAAAAGAGGGGTTGCCATGCTATCTGTACATTTTGGACTTTAGAGGCAGAAATGCATCTCTTGTTTTTCTGGTGTACTACATGTAGCATCTCACTTCTTGGGATTTTAGTTTCGTTTTTGTCTACATATTTCTATTTTTAGTTTGTGGCCACTTATTCTGTTTTTGGTGAGAGTCTTCCTGTATTCTGTGTGTGTGTGACCAAGGCCAGGTATTTTGTTAACATGAATTTTCTACTTTGCGATATGTAGCAATCTACCTTGTTCAGTTTTCCCAATAGATATAATGATATTTTAGGGTGCACTGCAATATTTATGATGCTACCATTTCCTTGTTGTGTGAGTTTTGAAAGTTAATGCTGTAGGGGGCATGTTTACTAAAGCGCTGCTATTAGCCTGGGCTAACGTGTGGTTAGTGGGCGAATTTGCAGAGATGGGGGCATAGCGGCCACAGTACTTGCAGATCATGTTAATCATCAGAGGGAGGAGTGGCCTAGTGGTTGGGGCAAGGTACCTCAGGCCAGAAAGTCAGGGGTTCAAATCCCACTAGAGGACAGTAACCTTGGGCCAGAAGGACTGGGGTTTCTAGTCCCACAGGTGCTCCTTGTGGCCTTGTGCAAGCTACTTAACCCTCCATTGCCCATGTTCCCTGTAAAATGCTTATCTCCAAGTTATAATGCCATGTTCAATGTAATTTCAGTTTGTTCAATGTAAATCACCTTGATATCATGAAAGGCAGTATATAAGAAATGTTAAGGGAGAACTCAGCTTACCTGGGAGCTGCCGCGTTTGGACCAGCTGCGCGGAGCAGTGCAGTAAGAGGGAGTTGAGCTGCGGTGCTGAGCTACAGGCATTGTGTGGACGCTCCTGCTCCGAGGACCCCCCCTCCGGTTCCCATAAAGTGCTGAGGGAGTTGTGTAGCAGTGGGAGAATTCAGCTTACCTGGGAGCTGCCGCGTTTGGACCAGCTGCGCGGAGCAGTGCAGTAAGAGGGAGTTGAGCTGCGGTGCTGAGCTACAGGCATTTTGTGGACACTCCTGCTCTGAGGACCCCCCTCCGGTTCCCATAAAGCACTGAGGGAGTTGTGTAGCAGTGGGAGAACTCAGCTTACCTGGGAGCTGCCGCATTTGGACCAGCTGCGCGGAGCAGTGCAGTAAGAGGGAGTTGAGCTGCGGTGCTGAGCTACAGGCATTGTGTGGATGCTCCTGCTCCGAGGACCCCCCTCCGGTTCCCATAAAGCACTGTTTGCTCACTCGCGGCCGCTAGTCGCGGCCCGCATGGTCGCGTCCTAAGGGGCGCGTCACAAGGGGTAGGTCTGGCTCCTTTTGTGCTCCTTCGGTGCTCCTGAGAAGGTCTCTGAGCACTGTTTGTTACATTGTAGTGTCCATGGGGAAGCGGAAAGTGAAGTCGGGTGCTAACTCTGGCCCCGGTGATGGAACATCAGGAGGGAAGCCGGTTGGACCCATGGACAGACATGTGACGTCGTTACTGCCTGCCATTTCGCCGGATGAGGTCTCTTTGAGCCCTGAATCTCGGCTGCCCCCTCCTTTTTCCTCAGCCATTGTCTTCTACGTTTTTTGACGCTCCTTCAGATATTGCGGCTCTTTCTTTGAAAGCTGTCAGTCCAATTGGTGATGATGTGCCTCTTCCTACTCCGGCTGGTGAGGTAACACTTGTGGATATTTGGACTGTGATTCAGCAAATTGATAAGCGTCTGACTCCAACTGTTTCTGCGTTATGTGCTTTTATGCAAGATGTTGTGGGTAAATTTGTAGATGTTGATAAACAGATAGGTTCTTTGGTTTGGGCTTCTGCCCATGCAGATTCTCAGCTCCAGTCGGGTAGGAATAGTAATGTTGCTTTAATTAGAGATGTGTCTGCTGTTTCTTGTCGACTGGAGAGTTTGGAGAATCAGCATAGGGCAAGAAACCTTCGTTTTCTTAATCTTCCTTCTACTCACCTATTGTCTCCTGAACTTTTGTTGCAAAAATATTTTTCTGAGATACTACATTTGCAGACTACTTTGGAAGTTGTTCACGTCTATTCGTTTACTCCTGTTTCTGCAGCGTCTCACCAGGTCGGGGTTCCTACCCCTCCTGTTGAGTCTGTTGCTCAGGATCTTACAGCTTTTTTGGAAGATACGTTGGATCTTATACCCAAGCGTTGCACTGTTGTTGCAACGTTTGGCTCTGAGACCAGCAAATTATCTGTCCTTAGGGCTTATTTTAAGCATAAGGACGCTTTATTTTGTGGCTATAAACTCCAAATTTTCCCGGATGTGGGGCGTGCTACTCAACTCAGACGTAAGCAGTTTCTGGAGCTGAAATCAAGAGTTGTTACTTTGGGGGCGTCTTTTTTTTTAAAGTTTCCTTGTCGCTGCTTGATAACTTATCAGGGGCAAAATTATGTATATACTGATGTGATGCAGCTACAGAAATTTTGTTAAATAATGAAATGGCTAAGAAGTAGGTTGGTGGTTGTTTTGTTTAGCTCCCTTATGTGGAGTGTAATTACTCCTTATTGCTTATTGCTTATTTGTTTATGTAAGTTTCCTATTTTTGCTGACTCTCTCTCCTTGATGTGATTTATTATGTGTCAATTTTGTATTTTTGAATATTTTTATTCTTTTGTACGTTTGCTTTTTTTTTTTGCTTTGTATTCAAGAAAAGCATTAAATAAAAAAAATAAAAAGAAATGTTAAATATATGCATTTTTAATATCAGCCCCATAGGTACCACAATGACACCTAGATGCCTTTCCTGACTGATGAGTCCTAATGTGCAGTCCTCATGTGAAACATGACATTGTGTAGCTGTAATTTGGGCTATTCTTTCCTAGGTGAGACTTTTTCTGAAGGGATACTCAGATAAGATTCTCAAGAGCAGAGATGTCTCTCTCCATACAAAGATTCGACTTGTTCAAGCCATGGTATTTTCAATAATATCATATGGATGTGAAAGTTGGACAGTGAAAAAGATAGACAGGAAGAAAATTGATGCCTTTGAATTATGGACTGCCCGAAGAACAAACCAGTCGGTACTAGAGGAGATCGAACCTAAGCTTTCTTTAGAAGCTCAGATGACAAGTCTTCGACTTTCCATACGAAGAGAGAGAGATCATTAGAGAAAGACATCATGCTTGGCAAGATAGAAGGTCAATGCAAAAGAGGAAGGCCAGCAATGAGATGGATCGATACAATAACAGCAGCTACGGGTACCAGTCTGTCAACAATGAGCCGCCTGACTGAAGACCGAAAACAATTTAGGATAGCTATCCAAAGGGTCGCCATGAGTCGACTCAGACTCGACGGCACTTAACAACAACAACAACTCAGTGGTACTGAGTACCAGCACTTTCTTCATTGCCTGCTAAAATTGACCCATGGTCCTCATGTATTAATGAAAGAGCTTCATCACTTTGCAGCTGTCCACATTAAATTTTATCTGCCATTTGGCTGCCCAGTCTCGCAAGGTCCTCCTGCAATTTCTCACAATTAGTGCGTGATTTAACAACATTGAATAATTTGATGTCATCTGCAAATTTAATGATCTCACTCACTGTTAACATTTCCTGATCATTCAGAAATATATTCAAAAGCACTGGTCCCAGTACCAGGGGCAGCCCATGGGGGGTGCGGGGCCATGTGTGGAGACTCATTGCAGGGCCTCATTTGCATAAGAGGCCTAATTTGCATACAATTTTGCATAATGTTAATGTGCACTAATTTTCAGTAAACATGCCTCTTATTTAGCATCTGGATAAAGAAAGACTACCAGATTTCTACATGACTATACTCCAGTGCCAACTGCCAGGCACATTAGGAAATACTATAAATACTGCCCATTTATTTATTTGTATTTATTTATTTAACAAGTTTTTTATACCGCCTTCTCATACAATCAAAGTGGTTTACATTAAAGCTCAAACATTACAGAGAATTCAAGGTGTAAACTTAGGTAGGGGTGACATGCAGAGTCTGCTCAGAGGCAAAACTTACATACATTGCAGCATATGTACAAAGGTTAGATATTGTTTAGGCATGTGAAATGAGGAGGAAGGGCTAGGTATTGTCTTTGAAGTGATTGGTGTAAAGGAAGCATTTGAGATGCTTTCTGAAGTCCTTTAAGTCCTTGGTTGCCCTGACCTTCTCTGGGAGAGAATCCCAGATGGAGGGTGCTGCTAATGAAAGAGCCCTCTTCGTTGTAATTAGTTTTGGTGTAAGAACTAGGAGTTGAAATGGTGTCTCTGGTGCTCTGTCTTTTAGGTCTGCTGTTTAATTTTGTGCATATCAGTTCTTGTAGAATTCTGGCTGATGTGCTGTTTCTTATCTTGAAGATAGTCAAAGCAGTTTTGTATCTGGCTCATGATGTAATTGGTAGCCAGTGAAGCTGATATAAGAGTGGTGTTATGTGATCATGTTTGGTGGATCCTGTGATGAAGCGGGCAGCCGTGTTCAGGGCTAGTTGCAAGGGACGAGTGCTTTGAGTTAGAAGACCTTGAAAAAGGGAGTTACAATAATCCAACACAGGGGTTATAACTGCTTGACAGATTGTGCGGAAGTGATCCAGATTGAGGAGGGATTTTAGTATTCAGATAATAGTGAGCTTTTGGAATGTGTTCATGGAGGTTCTGTTGATGTGGGCTTGTAAATTTAGAAAAGGATTGAGGGTGATACCAAAGTAGCATACTTCCTTTTTTATGGGATTAGAGTGTCCGCGATGGAGATTGATGATGGGGATTAAAAAAGCATCCCGTGTTATGAATAGTGCCTCAGATTTTTTGAAGTTGACTTGGAGGTTGTTGGAAGCCAGCCAGTTGCTCATCTCCTGTAGGCATTTTGTGATAGCTGTATAATCTGGTGTGTCAAGATGGATAGGGGAATAGACCATGACTTCATCTGCATAAATGGCATAGTTAATTTTGTGCTGCTTGAAGATGCTGCAAACTGGTTGTAAGTAGATGTTGAAGAGGAGGGCAGACAGGGAGGACCCTTTGTGTCAAAGGCTGAGTAGATGTCAACAAAGATGAGTAGGAATCCAGTTTTTATGTTGTTGATTCCTCTTAGAGGTATGTCAAACAGATGTATGAGGAGGGTCTCAACACTATGGTTAGAATGAAATCCATTTTGGTGTGGATCTAGAGGAGCATACAGGTCAACATGGTCTTGCAGTTGTCTCTGCACCACCTTTTCAATTATTTTGGATATAAAGGGCAGGCTGGAAATAGGGCAGTAAGTTGCAGGATTGGAGCTGTCTGTTGAGATGTTTTTTGCATGGGTCAGATGGTAGCTTGTTTGAGAGCAGGGGGCATGTAGCCTTGAGATAGGGATGAGCTTATGATGTTGTGGATACAATTGACAACTTCGTCCTTGACTGATTTGAGCCACATGACCGGGCAGGGGTCAGAGGGTGCTGTACTGGTGTTTAAGGTAGCGATGGTGTGGAGTATTTGCTCAGTAGATGGAATGTGAAATTCACCACATTTGTGTTTGAGGTTGGGTTCTGCAGTTGAGGTGTTGGAGGTGTTTGGCAGTGAAGTCCTTAGGGGTGGTTTGTTCTTGTTGATGAGTAAATCTGCAAAGATTTGGGGATGGATAGTGTCTTCTTTGTGGGATGGATTCTTCGTGAGGGTGCAGACGATTTCAAATAGCTATTGAGGCTTGTTGCTGGCTTTTAAGATAAGATTGGTGTGGTATTCTCATTTGTGCTTGTTGATCAGGTCATTGTAGTCTCTTTGCATTATCTGGTATTAAGACGGGTGGCTTGTGACCAGTCATGTCTCCATTTATGCTCTAGCTAGTGAAGTTCTTGTTTCTTTTCTCTTACTGCATCAGAGTACCACAGGGCAGATTTGGATCTTTCTTCTCTATTTCCAAGATTGGGCAGTAAGGAGCCTTTGCTGCTGCATTGCTGGTGGAGTTCCAGGTTTTAATTGCCTCATCTAGGTCTGCAAAGTCCTGGGGGAGGCTGGGAAGGATATCATTTATTTATTTACATTCTCTTATATACCGTGCTATTCTGCATCAGTGCGGTTTACATTGAACAAACTGAAATTACATTGAACAGGGCATTATAACTTGGAGATAACTATTTTACAGGGAACATGGGCTATGGAGGGTTAAGTGGCTTGCCCAAGACCACAAGGAGCACCTGTGGGACTAGAAACCCCAGTCCTTCCGGCCCAAGGTTGCTGTCCTCTAGTGGGATTTGAACCTCTGACCTTCCGGCCTGAAGTACCTTGCCCCAACCACTAGGCCACTCCTCCACTCCAATGAGGAATCATTGAGGAATTGGTCTTTGTTATATCCTTTAAATCTTCTTTCAGAATGGGGTATTCTCTGTGATTTTCCTTGTTGGGCGAGGTGAATCTTGAAGTGCATGGCATTATGATCTGACCAGGGTATTGGTATGACAAAAGTGGTCATTATTCTGTCCTGTGATTGAAGGTTCTTTGGACAAAGATGAGGTCTAGTGTAGAGCCTGAACAGTGAGAGGGGCCCTTGAGGATTTGGCAGAAGTTAAGTGAATCTATTATCTTGTAGAAAGCCACTTCTTCTCTGCTAGGTGCAGAGCTCAGATTTAGGTCGCCTAGTAGTATGAGTAGCTTATGAGGAGAGTTGGCAGAACATATGGCTTCAAGGATGTTAGATGTCTCGTCAGCAGGAGCGTTTGGGGCTCTGTAGGTAAGACAAATGGCTAAGTGACTTTTTTCTATCATAATTAAGTCACAGTGTTTGTGGCTTACAGATCAGGATGTTTTAAATTTAGGGTCACTTCATACAAGGATAAGTACCCCACCGCCTCTCTTATGGGTGCACGGGCAGTTGAAGGCATTATGGGATCGTGGAGTGATCTGAGATAGAATGACCTGGTCAGTGCTTTTTAGCCAGGATTCGGTGATGCAGAGGATGTCAGTTTGGTGATATTGAATATGGTCTATGATGGTGTTTTTCTTGTTTCTGATGGACCTAGCATTGATTAGCCCAATGTTAATTGGAGTGATTAGCATGTGTAGGGTGTGGTAGTCAGTTGTGTGAGTGTTGGTTTGAATTCTTATTAATCTGGGGGTTCGTCTGTTGGCGTGCTTATGGGGGTTCATCCATATGTGTGGGTGGCAAGGTATGTGTAGTAGGGGAGGTTATAGGACTGTTGTGGGTATGTTTATGGTATAGGTAGTTGTTGAGGAGCAGTAGAGTAGGATCCAGATGAGAAGAAGGGCATATAATACTTGGTTGGCTGGCAACATTGGATTCCGTGGCATTATAGAAGTTTTATGCTTTTTGGTAGAATCATAGGAGGATAGGGGTGGGGCTCTTTCAACAGTGAGTTCCATTTCTGATGAGTGTTAACAGTTTGTTGTTTTCTTGATGAAAGCGTGATGTGAAGTATCTATAAGAGGGGTGGGGCGAGAGTTGTCCGCTTGGTCTTTGAGGTTGTTGAGGTTTTTGAGATTGTGGGCTTAGTGTCGGCAGCTTTCTTGTTTGGGTTGAGCTGATTTCTGCCTACCCGCTTCTGATGAGGCCCTCAGGCATGGGTATGTCTGATGGCGCTTCTTTTTTAAAGTTGCTGTGGTGGGCACTGATTGTCCTTGAGATGGAGCGTGGGAAGGGTTTCATCCTCCCGCTCTCTTTTCTGATGCCAATCGGGGCTCTGGGTCCGAGAGAACCCATAGCAAATCTGATGTATCATAACAGCACTATCAGGACTCACAAAGCACCAGACCCTACCTATCAAAAAGCAACACTGCAAATATTAAACCAATACATCTCAGATAATACCAATACATCTCCTACTGGGGAAAAAGAACAAGTGGCACTGTCAAATAGTAAGTACATGAACAGAATACCTCAGCTTGGTTCACATGCAGATCATAAACAGTCACCAAATAAAGAACAAGGGATCACAATTTAGAAATAGAAAGACAATTAAACTGGGAAACCCAAAAGCCAAACTTGAAATGTACAACAACACTGGAGAAATAAATTAATTTCCTCTTGTACTAAAAAATGCAAAAATGATAGCAATGCACATTTCCCAGAGCTGACATATTCCAGTTAATAAATTCAAAATAAAAAAGTATTTTTCTACCTTTTTTTGTTTGGACATTTTATTTTTTAGTTGCAATTGCTTCAGTCACTTTCTTCTGGTTTCTTCATATCTTTGGCTAACTCTTCATTGCCTTCTGTCCATTTGTCCTTTCTTCTCTCTTCTAGTTTTTTTCCATTTCTCTCTCTACAACTGCTTAAATATACTGATCTTCCCCTTTTGCTCTTTCCTCCATTTCTTTCTTTATTTCTTTTTCATCCACTCAAATTTCACCCCTCCATCCTCAATCCCCACTAACTCTCCCAATACCTGGCCTTCGTAGATTTTTCTTCCCTCCCACACAAAATATCTTTTCCCCTCTCCATCCTCATTCCTCCTGCCCCATTCCCTTCTAGTCCTCCCCCAACATCAGCTCCCATTAATCCAGCCCCACCCAGCATCCACTCCCTTCTAATCCCATTCTCTCATCCCCTCCGCATCAGCCCATTTTCAGTCCTAGCCCCCCATCAGTTCATTTCCAGTTCTATTCCATTCCCCCATCAGCCCATTTCCAATCCTATCCTAGGACACCCCCTCCCCCCGAAGAACCCTGTCCCTGTCTAAGCGGTTTCAGAGAGAGCTGGGGAGGCCCGACCGAGGCCCCAGCTCACCTCACCTCTGCACAGCCACCAGCATGAAGAGGGGCATTTTCTCTCATGCTGACAGCTGTGTTCTAGTGAAGCAAAAGGTTAAAGGGCATTTCCCAGGACTCGTGCGCTTCACAAGAACACAGCTGCCAGCGTGAGGAAAAACATCACTGTTCATGCTGGTGGCTGTGCAGAGGTGAGCCAGGGCCTCTGGCAGGCCTGCCCAGCTCACCTCTGAAGCTGGCATTTTGAAGAGCACCATGTGAGAATGAAGTTCCCCCAGGGAACTGTGCAAACAACATTCTTGTACAATGGATGGACTGGCCCTGCCCAGTACAAATTCATGGTATATTTATTTATCTTTCAAGGAAAGCAGTTTACATTATGTAATCACTACAGACAGGTACTGGATACATTCCCTTGTCCCCAAAGGGGTCACAATCTATATGTACCTGAGGGTTGGGTGGCTTGCCCAAGGCCACAAGGAGTGCCTATAGGACTACAAACACCAGTCCCTCCCACCTGAGATTGCTGTCCCCAGGTGGGACTTGAGCCCACCCCCAGCCCTCCAGGCTGAGGTGCTGTGTCCTAGCCACTAGGCCACTCCTCCCTGCCATCTTCCTCCTTCCTAACCACCTTCCTCCATTGAGAAAACAGGCCATTTAAGCGCACTGTTTTCTCTCATTTAACCAGCTCTTTATCCTCAACAGGACATTGCCTCCTTCAAATGGCTTTTAAATTTCCTTATGAGTCTTTTATGAGGTACTTTGTCAAACACTTTCAGAAAATCCAGATGCACTGTATCAACTGGCTTGCCTTTATCCACATTTTATTCACACCTTCAATTTCTTTATAACAGTCATTTTCCAGTCTCTCTTATGTGACTAGCTAATTTTATTCTGTTGAGGCAGGTTTTCTGGTGGGGAAAGAGGATCTTAGTAATTGGTGAAGAGAAGGGAGGGAAATTGGCCAGGATGGGATGTCAGAGAAGGAGGGAAAGAATGAAGATGGGAGACGGGGAAGGAGAGAGAAGGGAAGTATTGGAAATAGGGGTGAAGAAGGAGGGAAGATCAGAGAGGATAAATAATGGAAGTAATTTGGAAGAAGATAGGATATACAATAGTGGGAGGGAGGGAGAGGGGGAGGATCCCCTTACGCCCCTTCCCCAGCTGATATCCTTTATCAATCTCTCTCTCTGTCAAACATGCACTGAAGGAATCTCCTCTCTTTTTCACACACATGCACATTTAATGCCCTTCTTTGCAGTCTCACACAGCCCTGCCAGTCTTCCATCACCTCTTTCAGTCAGTCTTCCCCACCTCACATTCACTCCCTATAGCTAATCCAATCCCCAACCTCCATCTGGTCACCTCACACCTCCCTAGTTGCTCTCTCAACCCCTGATCAATCTCCCCTTCTCCCCACTTCCACCAATTCACAGCCCTTCTTCTTTCTCTCACTGCATATCTAGTTTTCTTATTCTCCCCCAAGCTATTCACGCTGTTCTCATCTTCCCCCATCCCAATTCACAGTGCTCTTATTCTCACCCCTTCGGATCCCCATGGTATCAAGAGGAAGTGTGAGTGGATCATGTTGTGTTCTGCCGCCAGGGCCTGACTGACATACAGGTTGAAGAGGCACAAGGGCTGTGGGTGTTGCAACCCGAGGCATTGCCACTCATCTCCTCCCGCTGCAGGGGGGTGAATGTAGGGAACCTTGTATACCTGTGCATGTCTGCCCAAATAACCAGGGCCTCCTTGACCCAGTCCCTAATCTCCAATGATTCACAAGGGTCCAAATAATTCCGTGGTAGGGACCATATGCTGTGGCCCTTGTTATGGTCACAGTACCACAGGAGATGAAAGCCACTGCATATGATATTAGGTGATGTTCCTTATCTGCCTGCTTGGGATACCAATAAGATAAAAGGAAATCAGTATGAGTGCAAGCACGACAGGCCTGCAGCAGTCACGAAGAAGCCCCTAACTTTTAATTTCACGTTTGCCAGAAACTGATGAGTAAATAACTTCATGGCGCCCTACTCTCTCTAATCTCAGGACGAGCAAAAACAGACCTTAAGAGCAGGTGAAAACTGTCCTCTTATCGCTACTGCTTGTATCTTGTAGATCCTATTAAATATTAGATAGTTTCAAGGACTAACTCAGGTTTATAAAATCTTAACTTAGAATACAAACCCCCACTCCCAAAGAAATACCCTTCTCCCAAACTGTCCCACCACCCCGCAAGCTATCCCACCCCCAAAAACTACCTCCTGTAGATAAACATACAAAACAGAGATATGTGAAGAAGGAAGTGAAATATCTAGGGGTAACTCTAGACCAAAGGCTTAACTTCCAATCCCACATTAAGAAGATTAAAATGAGGATCCTTCAAAACCTATTTATTTATTTATTTAACATCTCTTCTATACCGCGCTATTAAAATCAGCACGGTTTACATTGAACAAAATATACTGCAATGCATACAGGCAACATTGAGTTTACAGAGAACGGGGCATATATAACATGGAATAACAGGGATAACTATGTACAATCAACATTATATTATATATATACTTAACTATATATAAAATTCAAGCTCGAATGGATATTGTGCATGTATTCAAGTGGGTGTTACGGGTAGATGGTAGTCTTGTGAGCTACCGTGTAGTCTAACCTATGACCTCTGTTTGACTATAACCACTTCCGTACCATATGTCAAGCAATAATCATACTACATCTAGATTATTGCAATCTGATATTTCAAGGACTACCCAAATGCACAACGCAAACTCTGCAAATCACACAAAACACTGCAGCCCAGTTAATCACTGGATCTAAAAGACTAGAAGGCATTACTCCTATATTAAAATCTCTTCACTGGCTCCCCATACCTTCCAGAATGAAATACAAATAAATAATGATGACACAATCAGTCCACCAAATGCTTAAAAGAGTTAATCCAGAGAGTGCCAGATACTCGATCAAAGACAAAGCAACATTTCGACATCAAATATCAAGACCAGCTCCTCCCAATCACTCCAAAGAGTGTTTGAATACTACAGCCTGTCCCTCTGAAACTTGCTCCCACGCCAATTAAGAGCAACTACAGACACCACTGAGTTCAAAAAACAACTTAAAACATACCTATTCACAGAATACTTTGACACCACACTAGACACACAGCTGTAATGCTCAAATACTCCTGCCAACCACCCCGCCAACACCACCTATTCTACACTAACAGTGAGACCAGAGATACAGTGTAAATAGTTTCTGAAAGTTTGCAGTTAATTGATACACAATTGTATTGTTAGATGTTATTTGTAAAACTGTTGTTGTTATTAGAAGTTCCATGTAAACCACTTTGATAAAACTGAAAGGCGGTATATAAGAAATGCTAAATAAATAAATATTTATGTACAAACAAAATGCACACAAAGGCAGTGCAAAGAGAGGGCTTGGAAAGCATTCCATGAGTCATGCTCTGCATACTTTCCCCGCATGTTCTTTATCGCAAATTTTTATTTTAGGTTAGTAATCATGCCTCCAGATTACAGCCTGTTGTAGTTTACTGGTCTACTGGACTATTTTAATTGCTCAAAATTGACAGCAGCCATGCTTTCTTTAGCTGATACTGAGTTGTATTTACACCCAGAATTTACACTATGTATTTACACTAGGGCTTCCTTTTCTATATTCCGGAAACTGTCAAACTTACCCTGCTTTTCAGGCTTCCCCAACTGACACCATGGAGCGAGATGGGCAGTTTCAATCTGCATTTTATCGATCAGAGGTAATAGTTTGGAGACCACTTTTTCCTGCCATTCATGATCCTGTAATGCCTTTGCTTGGGCTGCTGCTCGGTGGGCATAGCTATCTACAACAGAGGAGAAACCAAAAGCAGATGAAGTGGAAAAGAGGCAATATACACCTCATCACTTTGCTGTAGGTGTCTAATTGCATTTAGTTTCATGTTAACCACCAATTAAAATGATGCACAATGAAAGATGCTGTTTTGTGGTTTCCATACGCATGTAGAACATCTCATGTAGGCATTTATAAATTTGCTCTTGTGTTTACAAACATAAAAGTACACAGTAGGAAAATGTACTACCTTTTTTTTTAATTTTATAAAACTTTATTTAAGTCCACCATTAAATCCAAACAATACATCAACATATGTCTCCACAGGGGGTGTGTGCTCTTCTCCCCCCCAGGAGCCAACAGAAAGAAAATACAATAGGTGGTCATTTTACATTATATCCCAGCCCCACCACTCCCACCCCCCCCCCCACTCACCCACTCTCACTCCACTTCCAGTTTCTTAAATCAAATAATCAAATAATCATCAAGAACAGTGTGGCAGTAATCTCCTATCTATTCACAAGACCGAGCTCATTCAACTCCCCCACTGAAGAGTTGCATTACGGCTATGGGCCCCTAATTGTTGAATATATGGCTCCCAGACCGACAAAAACACTGTCCAACGCTTGGCACTGCCCCGCGCCATCCAACGCTCCGTTAGCATTAATTGATGGAAGCTATTCCGCCATTCACTAAAAGTGGGCAGCTGGCGTTCTCTCCATAATCGGAGAATCGGTCCCTTACCCACCAGACAGGCCTTTCGCACAAGCAAACACTCACCAGCTGTCACAGGTCCGGGGGTCGGCAGCTGGTCAAGTACTACAAAGACACCCGTCCAACGGAGCCTACGCTGAAGCAGTGTGCTGAGAAAATTGCATATCTTTACCCAGTAAGCCCGTACTCCTCGACATCCCCACCACATGTGCAGTAGGGTGGCCAAGGGCTCTGAACAGTATGGGCAAGATCCGTCCGTCTCTGGGCGGCTGCGCCACGCCCGCCTCGGTGAGAAATGAGCCCTAGTCACGCATTTAAACTGAATCTCACGCCAGCGCACCCCTTGCACCAGCCGTCCAATCCGTTTCAATGCCGTCAATACCAACCCTGGTGGCACTTCTCCTCCCAGTTCAGTTGCCCAAGCCCTTTCGACTCTGCTATAATCGGGGAGGGGACGGTAGCACTCCAAACTATGTTTCAGAGTGGAAATCGAGGGTGGGCGCTCCTCCCCCAGCCGAAAGAATTCCAAGATACGGGCTGAGCGCGAGGCCTGTAGCGCATCTCGCGGCAGCGCAGCCACATAATGGGAGCTTTGCATATATGCAAAGCAGTGCGAGTCAGGGAGACCATATTCCCGACTGAGCGTCCGGAACGATGTGCACTTACCCACGTGGTCTACCAAGTGCCCCACCATCCGGATACCCCGCAGCCACCAATCCCAAAACACCGCAGTCTCGGAGCCAGGAGTGAACTGGGCGCTCCCCTGCAGCGGCAACCAACAGGACACCTTCCACGCATCGTTCCAATAGTTGTTAAATTGTTGCCAAGTGCGCCGGGCCGAGTCTACTATTGGACTCTGCCGAATAGAATCGGAAAAATCCTTGTGTGAGCCATGCAAAATCCCTAATAGGGTCGCAGGAGCCACTAAACATTCCTCTAAGGACCTGGGCGTATATACTTCCGTCCCCCCTAGCCAATCCCCTAAGTGTCTGGCTTGGCAGGCCAGTGCATAAGTCTTCAAGTCGGGAAGGCCCATTCCCCCCTCCCGCCATTTTCCAAGGAGGCGGATCCACGGGACCCGCGCCCGCTTTCCCCGCCAAAGAAACCGCTTGAGCAAAACTGCCACTCTATGCAGGTCACGGCTGAGCAACCAGACTGGCAGGGTTTGCAGCCAATATAATATTCTAGGTAGAATTATCATCTGTATTGCCGCTATTCTCCCTGTCAAAGACAGCGGGAGAGGTTCCCATGCGTTTAATTGTACTGTCAGATGTCGCAGTATCCGATCTAGGTTGCGCCGATATAAATCATGGGGATTCCCGGTCAGTGTGATGCCCAAATAGATAAATTCCTTGTCCGCCCACCGCAGGGGGAAGGGGCCTCTCCAAGAACCCTCGAGACGTCCTAAGACATCCACCGCTTCAGATTTATCTTTATTAATGCGCAAGCCGGCAAATGCCCCAAACCTCTGAAATTCGTCCAAAAGCGGATGTAAGGAGGCGGTCGGAGAAGTCAGGTGTACTAACAAGTCGTCAGCAAATGCCGAGATAATGAAATTCTGCGACCGTAGCCGCACTCCCTGTATCTTTCTTGACGCTACAATGGTGCGAATCAGCGGGTCCAAGGAGAGAACAAATAATAGGGGCGATAAAGGGCAGCCCTGTCTCGTACCTCTTCCCAGCGAAAAATCGTCTGACAAGAGGCCGTTGCACAATATACCTGCTGTCGGTGTAATATATAGGCTTTGCACCATCTTGCAAAAATTTGCTCCTATGCCATATTTCGGTAACAGTCTCCAGAGATAACACCAGTCCACCCTATCGAATGCTTTCTCTGCATCGAAGCTGATCAGTAACGACGGAATGTTATGAGCATGCACCCACTCCAAGGAGGCCAGAATCTTCTGGAGGTTTCGCACAGCATGGCGGCCTTTCACAAAGCCCACTTGTGCATCGTGAGTTAGATAACCCAAGACCCCTGCCAGGCGATCCGCTAGAATTTTCGCAAAGAGTTTAAAATCAAAGTTTAGTAAGGAGATAGGTCGATATGAAGCCGCCTGTGTCGGGTCTTTACCCGGTTTCGGGATCAAGGTGATGTAAGCGTGATTGCGCCCCCAGCAAAATGCCCCCTTCTCTGTTCTGGCGGTAAAGACCTCGCGTAGCAATGGACTCACGCCATCCCCTAGGATTTTATAAAATTCGGCCCCTAGTCCGTCCGGCCCCGGCGTTTTATAACACTGGGCTGTAGATATTACAGATTGTATCTCCAGTGGGGTAAGAGGTAGATCTAGAGCCTCCCTCTGATCCGCAGTGAGTTGGGGCAACTCCAAGGCTGCGAGGTAGTCCTGCAGCCCCTCAGGAGGGCCTGTTGCAGATTTGTACAAATTTTGAAAAAATTTCCGAAAAATCTCTGCAATTTCCACAGTCTCCTTATGAACACGACCCTGAGCTCCTTTTAATGCCGCTACGTATGCAGAGCCCCGCCGGGCCCGCAGACACCGCGCCAATAACTTGCCAGGCTTATCACCATAGCAATGTAAGCGAAAGCGATAAAACAGAACCGATTTCTTCGCTCGCTGGTGTAATAACTCATTTAATTCAGTTTGGGTTTCCCACAACAACTTCCTGTTCGGCAGCGTTGGCGTATGGGCGCACCTCCGCCGTAGTTTGGTGACTTGATGTTCAAGTAAAAGAATACGTTCCGCCATCAACTAGCGCCGTCTCGCAGCGTAGCCTATAATGTCTCCTCGGAGGACCACTTTCGCCGTCTCCCACACTAATTCGGGGTCATCTATATGAGCATGGTGATCACTAAGAAATTCCGCCCATCTCTGACGTAGAAACTGGCGAAATTGCCCATCCGAGTAGAGCTCCAGGGGGAATTTCCACAAACGTGACCGAGCCGCGTCTCGCCCCCAATGCAAGTCAATCCATACTAGAGCGTGGTCTGAAAGTTCCGAGGGACCAATCTGAGCGTCCTCTATGTGCGTGAACAAAGTCCCCGAGGTCATTACATTAGTATACAAATTTGTTTACTTGTTCCATGTAAACCGCCCCTGATCTCTGGAAGGGGCGGTATAGAAGAAATAGCTAAATAAATAAATAAATAAAAATAAAAATAAATTACATAGTCTATACGGGCACTGGTGCCATGTGCCCGAGATTGATGGGTATAGTCTCTATCTGAAGGGTGCATTACCCGCCAAGGATCAATTATACCCAGTCTCCGACAGAATCGCATCAACATCTGGGAGGACGCCACCCTCTTGTATCCAGGTCTACGTCTAGGACTCCATTAAAGTCCCCTCCCAGAATCACAGGGCACTCCGGGAGCTGCTCCACCCTAGATGCCAGGCCATTGTAAAAGCCCGGATCAGCCACGTTGGGTCCGTAAAGGCCTCCCAGAATTACCGGTTTACCGTCTAAATGGCCGTATAACAACAGAGATCTACCAATATTATCAGCAAGAACTGTCTCCTCTACGAATCGTATGCGTTTATGAATTAAGATCACTACTCCTCCCTTATGCCCTTGGGCGGGGGATCCCCAAACTTGGCCCACCCAGTTCCGACGAAGTTTGCTATGTTCAACAGCCGTCTGGTGGGTTTCTTGGAGAAACGCTATGTCACATTTATGTCTAGCCAGTGCTTGCAATACCTTATGTCTCTTGATGGGGTTGCCCAGTCCACAGACATTCCAAGAAATTATTCTTAAAGCGCCGGGGCAGTGCCAAGGTGCCACCACAGAGCCATTCCCAATTGTTTCAGAGGGACTCCCCCAGCCTGGCGCCCCCCCCCCAATCAAAAGCAAACAATCCTGCCATCTGTTAACAGTCAGTGGAGTGTTCCCCATGCCTTCCCCCCACCCCCCTTCCCCCTCCCCCTCCACCCTCCCATCCCTCCCCCTTCCCCCTCCCCCTTCCCCACGCTCTCGAGTCCAGCCATAACCTGGACAACTTCCTAAGGCAAACGGGATCGCCCCTTAACCCTACACTCTACCTATCAACCAGATGAGAGGGAGAGAAAAAAAAAAAACCAAACCCCTACTGTAATAACCGCTATGTAGGGACTCTCAGAGTCAGGTCCATCGCCCCTTACTCACCCACTTTCAGGCCGGCTCCATCCGCATCCACCTTGGCTGCCTCTCAATTCGCCCAGGTTCCTCCCTCCAACCTCGGGCATATCAGTGTTATCGGGGCTAACCCCCTCCACCCCTGCAGGAATCTCAGTTCACCCCTGCCTCCTCACCACCCGCAGGGTTCGCCGACCTTAAGGCACAGTCTCAATGCGGTTAGCCTACTATACTCGCTGCTAAGCGCTCCGGCCATTGCCACGTGTAACCTCAGCCCTGCGCTGAACCAGGCCTCAGGAATAAAAAAAAAAAAAAAAAAAAAGGGGCCTTCCATCGCCGTCAAGGCGGCCTAGGGGTACACAAACACCGAGGCTTCCCTCCTTTACAATACTGAGTGAGAGGATGTGGCTGTAGGTGAGATCCAAACAGGCCACACCTGCGTTGCCAAAGGGCGTGACAGCCTTAGCCTGTTCCCGACTCCCCCCCCCCAAGGGCTTCTATCCCCCCCACGCACTTATCCCTTACATACTGCCAGAGCACCAGCATCTACACAATAGCAGTGCACAGTTCGCTAGCTAACAGTATTAAGTACAGGACGCTAAACTTAAGATGGGGGTTGGCAAGATGTTTCGGCAGGTCGAGCCCTGCATCCGTAGCCAAGGGTGCCCCAACGTTCCCCCGGACTCGTCACCCCCCACCCCCCGCACAACATACCAGGGCTCCACCCTGGGGGCCGCAGGAAGGGAGGGACGGGGATCAAGAGGGAAAACAGTACCGGAGAAGCAGGCAGGGAGTGAGAAAGACAGGAAACAGGCAGAACAAAGGCAACTGTAACAAAATAACAAATATACATTATCTCCATTTGGGAATAACAGTTACCAAGCCATTAAAACTTTGTAGCTCAGCCCATCCAACCACAGGAAATGCGAGGCCATTAGTTCTCTCACAATAGTGGAATCTACAGGGAGGCTATCAGATAAAGTTCAGCCCCCGAGGGGCTTCGGGCCTTCTCCCAACACCTGAGGGGGTACACCCCATGCCGAGTCGATCTGTCCGCAGCCCCAAGACCTATTGGGGAGGCAAGGAGTCCAGGAAGGCAGCAGCCTTTTCTAGGGTCGCCAATACACGAGTGTGTCCTTGATGGTCGATCCGCAGCCGGGCCGGGTAGAGGAGTGAGAAGCGGATGCCGCGGTTGAACAGCTGGGTGCAAATCCCAGAGAAAGCCTTGCGCTGTTGACTCACAATTACCGAATAGTCCTGAAAGACGAGGATCGGCTCGGTGTCCTGTTGATGTCTCCGCCGGCCCCTTGCCGCTTTCAATACCTCCTCTTTTTGTCTATAGTCAAGAAAGCGGGCAATTACTGCACGTGGCCTCCGGGCTTGTTCCCGTCTTTGGCCCAGGCGATGTACCCGCTCTAATTTAAGAGAGTCTCCTCTCAGATTCGGCAGGAAGCTCCCAATCCAGGATTGTAAGTAGCCAAGTAAGGCACTGTCAGCAACGCTCTCAGGGATGCCGATAAAACGCAAATTCTTGCGCCGGCTGCGATTCTCCAGCTCATCAATTTTGTCTCCCTGCTGTTTTACCAAGGTCTCTAATGCGGCCACCTTGGCCACCACCGACTGCTGTGTGTCTTCCACCTCAGACATCCTTGTCTCAGCCTGTTCCAGTCGCTCCTCTACCGCTGTAAATCGTTGTCCGACCGATTGGATCTGTTCCGCTAAATCCTGGAAGCGTGCGCTGAGTGCCTGCACCACCGCGGCGCTGACCTCGGCCACCAGATCTGGTGAGCTGCCCGACTTCGGGCTAGAAGGGGAGCCATCCGCCATCTTGCCTTCCATGGCACGAGGCTTTTCCTTCCTCAGAGTTTTAGATGCCATCGGGCTAGGGATGATAATTATACCACGTCCCACTCTGAATAAAGTTCCGGTAGGATAACAGAGGTAGAGTTGTGCGGTTGAAGATCGCAAATGCAAGATTTTAAAGCCGCTGTTTGGGGCAGATACCCGGAGCCGAACTTAAGACGTCTGTTCAGCTCATTGCCCAACTGGAAGTCCTAAATGTACTACCTTTTATACTATCTACATATCCTGGAGGTGGGTCGGCACTTAGGCATGTAGCTTAAAAAATCAACACCTTTGCGCCAGCTCTTGCCAACACCTGCACCCACTTATGCCTTAGAGCAGGTGTAACTTTGTGAAAGAGTTTTTGGGGAGGCAATTTCACATCAGCACATATGGGGGCGTGTCTACTAAAGTGTGGTAGCAAGGAGCTTGGGGTTTAGAGTGGGGCTAGAATGCGCTTTCAACCCATGGTAGCCACGAACGTATGGCCAAAAGGTGACAGTGCGATGTTTTTTTAGCACTATAAGAGCAGTGCATGGATACTCCGGATTGGGGGCAGGGAGTGGGCAACAGCTGCTGAGTGATGCTGGCATGACTGTGCTAGTGGTGCACTAGAGGCACAAAGACACCACTAGTGTGGGTGCAACTACCGCCTGCCAATGACAAGGCAGTAGTTGCACCCATCTTGCTAGTGCATCATAAATGCAGAACTTGTATGCAAGCGTTAGAAAATATGAAGGGCAGAAACAGAGTAAACATATAGAGGAATAAAAGGGCTAATAGGCAATATCAGCTGAATATCTAGGTGCCTGCCTAGGCCACCTGTTCAGAGGTGCTGTGTAGTACAGCTGCTATGACAGTGGACTACAACAGCCTAACAGCCACAAAATCAGAACCTGCAAGTCAGGAGTGATCCTGCTGGGAAAGTGGGCAAGCATCTAAAGAAACATCAGTGGCTATCTTGACTGACTGTTGGGCACCTCTGCTAGTGCTCTGGATAGATGTCAAAGGACTGCTGGTGCTATATGCTGTAGGGATGTCGGGAGATAGGGCATGTACTCTGTGATTCAGCCACATAGCCAGAGTTGGAGCTAGCAGAGTATAGCAGGGAGGTGGTGTATTCAAATAAGGTATTTAACATACTGGCAACATGATGGTTTAGCATCAAAAGATGCCGTCAGACCTCCATCTCTCCTGCAAGAAGGGGCCTTGTTCCCTGCGAGCAGATGACCCCTCATCCTGACCATGGGAGGATATGACTTAGGCCAACCAGCTCTGAGTAGATACCTAGTGTTTCTAACATTAAACATGGTCTTGAGTTGTTGGAGCTCACTGATCAATGCCTCCCTCCCCTGTTTCTCATGCACACAGACCTGGGGAGCTCTTGTAGGCTTCCAAGGTCCTCTGGGCCTATGGTTCCCTGACAGTTGGGATGCTTAGTTTGGGCGTTTCTTGGTTTTGTCCACCTTCATGAAGGTGTGCAAGTTGGCCTGCACTGTTCCCTCAGAGTTCTTCCCATGGAGGGCAGCAGGGTACCCGATATTGACTGCCCCCCTAGCAGATTTCAGAACACGGAGTGCTTTTGCACACTGTTGAGCCTATGTGGTAGAGGTGCTGGCTGGCAGGGTGTCCAGACCCATTGCTCTGATCTGTGCAGCCAGCTGTGCCTATTACTGGTCATCTTTTTTATGCTGCATGGATCTGTTACTACTGTCCTGCAATAAATACTGTCCTGTAGGTTGGGTAGGTTTCTTACAGTCTGTAGTGGCTCTGTAGATTACAGTTGCCCTAATAATGCATACTTTCATACTCTGGACACATGATGAGAAGAGAGAGATCATTAGAAAAAGACATCATGCTTGGCAAGGTAGAAGGTCAATGCAAAAGAGGAAGGCCAGCAATGAGATGGATCGATACAATAACAGCAGCTATGGCTGCCAGTCTGTCAACAATGAAACGCCTGACTGAAGACTGAACACAATTTAGGACAACTATCCACAGGGTCGCCACGAGTCGACACCAACTCGACAGCACTTAACAACAACAACAATAATGTATTTTTAGCTAACAATTGCAGGGCACACATTACGAGTGTGTTCGCTGTGCACATGCACTATGGCCACACATTTGCATAGTACCATGGTAGTGATGCATCTAGTGCAGTGGTACGTCCTTACTGTGGCCATGCCCCCTTCATCTGTCATGGCTGCTATGCCCCTTCTGTGGTAAAACTGTTTACTAAGCATGTGTTTGCCCTATCAGGGCCAGCCCAAGGGTTTCTGCTGCTCTACACAGAAGCACTGGCTGTGCCGCCCCCCACGTGCACCACGTCGTGCTGTCCTCTCCCCCTATGCTGAGCTGTGCCCCCCCACTGCCACTGATTCTGGCAGCGGGTATCTCACCAGCAGTAGCAGACCATGTGGAGCTGCTGTTGCCTAGCCTCTCTGCCTGCTGCCAGAATCAGCGACAGCGGGGGGAACGGCACCACGGTTCAGCATGAGGGAAGGGTGGTGCAGTTGGGTGCTTGGGGAGAGGCGGCAGGCCGTATGTGCTGAAGCACATGGCCTGCTGCCACAGAAGTCTGCTGCCCTAGGCTGCCACCTAGCCCACCTAGTGGATGAGCCGGCCTTGTGCCCCATGCTACCTGTTCCAAGTTAGTAAACATGCCCCATGTTGCCTTTATAAAACAGGTGGGACCTTCTCAGCTAAGATCCTTTATTACAGCGGTTCTCAGCCTGTGGGTCAGGGCCCCCACGGGGGTCGCCTCAGGATTTACCAGGGGTCGCCTGACAAATCCCGGGAATTATTATTTCTTTTCTAATTTATTGTTCTAATTTGATCGCAAAGCCTAAAATGTCAAATACTTGGAATTTAATCAATTTATATATTACTTAGGCTATCCTTACTTACTTTTACCTGTTCGCCAGAAACGATGCACCTCGAGACGTTATTTAGATCACTTCTGGTTTTGTAATGGCGGACATGGGTCCTACTAAAATTAAATTTTCTATGTAATATTATATAACACCAGCGACTCCATTGAAAATGAATGACAGAGAGAAGAATACCAAGAAAAGAAAATATTGCAATGACTTTTTAAGGTATGGTTTCACCTCCATATTTTCAGCAGAGATTGAGAAACCACAATGCGTTATTTGTAATGAAGTTCTATCAGCGAATCCATGAAGTCAAACAAACTGAAATGGCATTTTGACAGTAAGCATCCCACCTTTGTAGGCAAGGATATTTGGTATTTTAAGAACAAAGCTGATGGAATCAAGAAAAGCAGACTTTAAATTGGCGGAAAGTTCCACCAGCAAAACATAGCCGCTGTTGAAGCTTCATATATGGTGGCTCTCAGAATCGCCAAAGCAAAGAAAGCTCACACCATTGCCCTTTGACAGTCTTTTTGAATTAAGGATACTATAACCGTTGACTACAAAATCATAAAAAAAAGGTTGAGAACTGCTGCTCTATTATGAAATTAGCCTATCTCTAGAGCCTGTTTTACTAAGGATTATCTCCCAGTCAGTGTTTGTGGAAAGAAAGTCTAGTAGATTGTGCCCTAACTTGCAGGTTGGCTCAGGGAAAGCGTAGTTATTCACCTGTAACAGGTGATCTCCGGGAACAGCAGGAATAAGTCTTCACATATGGGGTACCGTCGACACCGACGGAGCCCGCGTGGGAACGCTCCCCAGCGTCCATAAGGGAAGCTTTTGGGAGCATCCCACCACGCATGCATGCTGCCTTCCCGCCCAATTACATCTCTCACTTCAGTTGAGGTGAAAGCTGAGACCAAAGGAGAGAAGTAGAAGAAAAATAGAAAGAGAGAGAAAGACAACTCCTAGGGGAGGTGGGTGGGTTGTGAAGACTTATTCCTGCTGTTCCCGGAGATCACCTGTTACAGGTGAGTTTCTACGCTATCTCCAGGAACAAGCAGGAATGTAGTCTTCACGTATGGGGACTCCCCAGCTAAAAATGCCTAGGGATGACCCCAGCATGTTGTGGATCTAAGTAAGATGGGCCATGCTTCCTCCCAGGGACCTCAGGCATCCAAGAGTGGATGGTGGGAAGGAGTTGATCTAGGAATGGAAGAGATGCTGTAGAACAGCCTGACTGAACAAAGCATCCAGACGGGAGCTCTTGTCTAAACAATAGTGGGCAGTGACAGTATGTACAGAGGCCCAAGTTCCTGCTTTGCAGATCTCATCAATAGCAACTGAACGAAGATTAGCTGTTGAGGCTGCCATGGCTCTAACATTATGAGCCGTGACATGGCCTTCCAGAGGGATTCCTTTACTCTGATAGGTAAAGGAAATACAGTCCACAATCCACTTAGAGAGAGTTCTCTTAGTGACTGGAAGTCCTAAATGATTAGAGTCAAAAGCCAGAAAAAGCTGAGAAGACTTTCTAAATGGCTGAGTTCTGTGAAGATAAAAAGCCAGAGACCGTTTACAATCTAAGGTATGAAGATTTCTTTCCGCACTGGAGGCATGAGCCCTAGGGAAGAAGACTGGGAGATAAACCGATTGGTTTAAATGAAAAGGTGATACCACCTTTGGCATAAAATGAGGATGAGTCCTCAAGACTACTTTGTCATGATGAAACCTTGTATAAGGTGGGTCAGCCACTAAAGCCTGCAGTTCACTAATGCGTCTTGCAGAGGTGATAACAATTAAGAAAATGACTTTCCATGAAAGAAACTTTAGCTCCGAAGTAGCTAAAGGTTCAAAGGGTGGCTTCATGAGTTGAACCAGAACAAGATTAAGATCCCATGCCACCGGAGGTGGTTTGATGGGAGGTTTTGTTAAAAGGAGACCCCTCATAAATCTTGAAACAAGAGGATGAGAGGAAATTGGTTGTCCATCGAAGGGTTTATGAGATGCAGCAATAGCATTAAGATGGACTCTAACAGAATTGGTCTTGAGACCAGAATCTTACAAGTGAAGGAGATAGTTCAGAAGGGACTCTACTGGTACCAAGAGGGGATTAAGTCCCCTCTGTGAACACCAGACTGAGAACCTCTTCCACTTAAAAGCATAAGAACACCTTGTGGAAGGTTTTCTAGAAGCTAAAAGAATATCCTTCACTTGTTATGAAAGGCCTAGATCTTGAAATTCTATGCCTTGAGTAGCCAGGCCTTGAGATGAAGGGACTGGGGATTTGGGTGCAGTAGGGATCCGTTGTTCTGGGACAAAAGATCTGGAGCACTCCCCAACTTCAGTGGAGTGGCTCGAGAGAGACTTAAGAGAAGAGGATACCATGTTTGCCTTGGCCAATAGGGAGCTTTGAGTATCATGCGACCTCTGTCTCTCTGGAGTTTGAATAAGGTTTTGGGAATTAGGGGAATTGGTGGGAAGGCATAGAGAAAATCCTGGCCCCAAAGGAGCAGGAATGCATCCCTCGCCTGACAATTTTGAGCTGGAAGTCTGGAACAGTACCGGGGAAGTTTGGCATTCTGTGGACTTGCAAAGAGGTCTATGTCTGGTGTTCCCCAGACCTGAAATACTCGAGCAAGTTGATATGAGTGAAGAGACCACTCGTGTGGCAACAGGACTCGGCTGAGCCTGTCCGCCCAAACGTTTTGAATGCCTGGAAGGTATACTGCCAACAAATGAATGTGATGCTCTCTGGCAAAGGCCCACAGTTGTAAAGCTTCGTTGCATAATTGCAGATAGCCTGTTCCGCTTTGTTTGTTTAGGTAAAACATGGCCACTTGATTGTCAGTTTGCACCAGAACTGTTTTGTTTATGAGATGGAAGCAAAAGACTCGAATAGCATTGGAAATGGCCCTTAGTTCTAGGAGGCTTATTTGAAGAGAAGCCTCTTGTGGGGTCCAGAGACCCTGGGTAGACAGATCACCCAAGTGGGCTCCCCAACCCAACTTGGATGCATCTGTTGTCAGGACAGCCTGAGGTAGGGGTTGCTGAAAAGGAGAGCCTACTATAAGGTTTTCCAGAGATTGCCACCAATGCAGAGAAGCAATCAGGCGTGTGGTAACTCTGATCTTGTCTGACAGGCATCCTGAGGCCTGAGACCATTGGGAAGCTAAGGTCCACTGGGCCGCTCGCATGTGAAGGCGCGCATAAGGAATCACATGGAGTGTAGAAGCCATGTATCCTAGAAGTCGAAGCATCTGATGGGCAGTGAGGAAGATTTGTAGCACTGCTTGAGATGCTAGTTCGATGATGCGCAGAGAGCGAGGCTGAGGCAGGAAAGCCTTTGACTGCTGTGTGTCCAAGCGAGCCCCTATAACAGTGATGGCTAACCTTTTTGAGCCCGAGTGCCCAAACTGCCGCACAAAACCAAAGAATTTCCTCAAAGTGCCAGCACGTCAATTAAAGCCCCATTTGCATAAGGTGCTTCATTTGCATAAATATTTGCATAATGTTACCATACACTAACTTTTAGTAAACATGCCTCTTAATGAGTATATGGATAAAGAAAGACTAAAAGGTTTCTACATTACTATAATCCAGTACCAACCGCCAGGCACATTAGGAACTACTACAAACGCTGCCCATTTAGAACCCATAGCAAACCCGCCGTATCCTAACAGCACTACCAGGACTCACAAAGCACCATACTCTACCTATCAAAAGGCAACACTGCAAATATTAAACCAATACATCTCAGAGAACAACAATACATGACCTACTGGGGAAAGAACAAGTGGCAATGTCAAATAGGAATTATATAAACAGAATACCTCAGCTCAGTTACACATGCAGAACAGACCATCACCAAACAAGGAATCACAATTTAGAAACAGGAAGACAATAATTAAACTGGGAACCCCAAAAGCCAAACTTGGAATATACAACAACACTGTAGAAATAAAACTATATATTAATTTCCTCTTGTACTAAACAAAGCGCAAAAATTAATGATGCACATTTCCCAGAGCTGACATATTCCAGTTAATAAATTCAAAATAAAGAGATATTTTTCTACCTTTTGTGCATTTTTTTTTCAGTTGCAATTGTTCCAGCCACTTTCTTCTGGTTTCTTCGTGTCTTCTGCTAACTCTCCATCTGCTGTCCATTTGTCCTTTCTTCTGTCTTCTTGTTTTTTTTTTCCATTCTCTCTCTACATCTGCTTTAACATACTAATCTTTCTCCTTTGGCTCTTTCCTCATTCCTATTTCATCTACTCAAAATTTACCCCTCCATCCTCAATCCCCACTTACTCTCCCAATACCCGGCCAATTGTAGATTTTTTATCCCTCCCACACAAAATATTTTTCCCCTCTCCATTTTACTCTCCCAGCCCCATCCCATTCTAATCCTCCCCCAACACCAGCTCCCTTCTAGTTCCAGCCTCACCCAGCATCCATTCCCTTCTAGTCCCTGCATCAGCCCATTTCCAGTCCTAGCAGCCCCCCAACCCAATACCAGTCCTATCCCCCCCTCATCAACCCACTTCCAGTCCTAACCCCCCATCACCCCATTTTCAGTTTAAGCCCCCCCCCTATAACCCATTACCAGTCCTAACCCCCCACTTCCAGTCAGCCCCCCATAGCCCATTGCCAGTCCTAACCCCCCCATCAGCCCACAGTCCATTACCAGTCCTAACCCCATCAGCCCACCTCAAGTCCTAACCCCTCCCCATCAGCCCATTTCTTGTCCCAGCCCCCCCCATAGCCCATTATCAGTCCTAAACCCCCCCATAGCCCATTACCAGTCCTAACCCCATCAGACCACCTCCAGTGTTAACCCCCATCCGCCCATTTCCAGTCCTAACCCCACCCAACAGCCCACCTCAAGTCCTAACCCCTCCCCATCAGCCCATTAGCAGTCCTAACCCCCCTCTCTAGCCCATTTGCAGTCCTAACCCCCCATCTCTAGCCCATTAGCAGTCCTAACCCCCCCCATAGCCCATTAGCAGTCCTAACCCCCATTTCCAGACAGCCCCCATCAGCCCACAGCCCATTAGCAGTCCTAACCCCCCCTAGCCCATTAGCAGTCCTAACCCCCCTCCTAGCCCATTAGCAGTCCTAACCCCCCCTAGCCCATTAGCAGTCCTAACCCCCCCCCTAGCCCATTAGCAGTCCTAACCCCCCCTCCTAGCCCATTAGCATTCCTAACCCCACCCCCCCTCCTAGCCCACTCGCAGTCCTAACCCCCCCCAGCCCATTAGCAGTCCTAACCCCCCCCTAGCCAATTAGCAGTCCTAACCCCCCCAGCCCATTAGCAGTCCTAACCCCCCCCTCTCTAGCCCATTAGCAGTCCTAACCCCCCCCCCCATAGCCCATTACCAGTCCTAACCCCCCATCACCCCATTTCCAGACAGCCCCCATCAGCCCACAGCCCATTAGCAGTCCTAACCCCCCCCCTAGCCCATTAGCAGTCCTAACCCCCCCCTCCTAGCCCATTAGCAGTCCTAACCCCCCCCAGCCCATTAGCAGTCCAAACCCCCCCCAGCCCATTAGCAGTCCTAACCCCCCCCCTGCCCTTTAGATGTCCTAACCCCCCTTCACCCATTTTCCAGAAAGCCCCCATAAGCCCACAGCCCATTTGAAGTCCTAACCCCCCCTAGCCCTTTAGATGTCCTAACCCCCCCCCCTCCTAGCCCATTAGCAGTCCTAACCCCCCCCAGCCCATTAGCAGTCCAAAACCCCCCCCAGCCCATTAGCAGTCCTACCCCCCCCCCTAGCCCATTAGCAGTCCTAACCCCCCCCCCCCCCGGCAAATTTAAAAACAGAAAAAGCGGGCTCTGGCTGCTGCCGCGGACGCGGCAGCATGCAGTGTCCCGCGGGGCCCCCTCCGCCCGCTAAGCCCCTCTGCAAGGGCTTTCAGATTCGCGAGGGAGACAGCGTCTCCCTCGCGTCTCTGTTAAGCCCGCAGGGGCTAATGGGAAATTTCCCATCAGTCCCTCGCGTCTAAAGGGGCTGATGGGAAATTTCCCATTAACCCCTGCGGGCTTAACAGAGACGCGAGGGAGACGCTGTCTCCCTCGCGAATCTGAAAGCCCTTGCAGAGGGGCTTAGCGGGCGGAGGGGGCCCCGCGGGACACTGCATGCTGCCGCGTCCGCGGCAGCAGCCAGAGCCCGCTTTTTCTTTTTTTGCGGACCTTCACGCGTGCCAGCTGCAAGGCCTTCGCGTGCCACAGCTGGCACGCGTGCCATAGGTTCGCCATCGCTGCCCTATAAACTCGAGGGATTGAGATGAGGTGAGCTGGGACTTTGGAAGGTTTATGATCCATCCCAAGTACTGCAGTATTTGCATTGCTCGGGAAAGAGCATGACTTGCCTGTAGAGCTGACGGTGCTCGAATGAGCCAATCGTCTAAGTAAGGGAAGACAAAAATTCCTAGAGTCCTCATAAATGCTGCTACCACTGCCATGCATTTTGTGAAGACCCTTGGAGCAGAGGCCAGTCCGAAAGGAAGGACCCTGTATTGAAAATATCTTCCCTTGACTAGGAATCGAAGGAATTTTCTGTGATCTGCATGAATAAGGATATGCATGTAAGCATCCCTTAAATCTAGAGAACATAGCCAATCTTGTTCGTGAAGGTATGGAAGAAGTGTGCCAAGGGAGATCATCTTGAACCTTTCTTGGACTAAATATTTGTTCAGTTCTCTGAGGTACAGGATTGGTCTTAGTCCCCCTGACTTCTTTGGAATGAGAAAATAGGGGGAATAGAATCCTGTGCCCTGCTGGGACATTGAAACCTCTTCTATAGCCCCTAAAGCCAGAAGAATGGTGACTTCTTGCCACAACAGGTCCGAGACCGGTGGCTGAGACTTGAACTGTTTTATTAGCGTGGATGGGGGCAAGCTGAGGAAATGAAGCTTGTATCCCAGACTCACAATAGATAGAGTCCAACTTTCTGATGTGATTTGTTGCCATCTGTTGGCAAAATGGCAAATACGGCCTGGAATATTTAAAGGTTCTGGGCTTAGAACAGGAAGAATGGCTAAGTTCTCTAGACAACAGTCAAAGACGCTGAGGAGGCTGAGTCTGCTGAACTTTTGTCTTTCTTTGTCTAGTTTGTTGTTGACCCTTCTGGGGAACATGTGTTTGCTGGGTGGAAGATGGATAGAATTTTTTCTTTTTAGAGAAAAAAGTTTTTTTTGAAAAACTTTTTCTTGGCTGGGTTAGCTGTAGATTTTGACAATCTGTCTAAAGTTGTATTATCAGTGTCAATTTCATTAGCTTTGAGCTGCTAATCCTTGCCAAAGAGATTTTCTCCTGTGCAAGGAATGTTTCCCAGCTTATCTTGCACCCATTCCTCCAAATCTGAAGCTTGGAGCCAGGCAATACGATGTGCTCCTATGGATATAGCAGAAGTTCTGCTAATACATTCAAAACAGTCAAAGGTAGCACGATTCATAAACTTAGAGACATTTTGAGCATATTTGACCAAGTCAAATGATCTGTCCATTTATCCTTTTGAAGAAAAGGGTTCAAAAGTTCCAAGTCTTTTGTAACCTCTTCAAGAAACATTCCCATGTATAATATATAGGAACTGATTCTTGATGATAGCATGGAGGACTGAAAGCATCGACCACCAAAAGCATCCAGTGTTCTAGACTCATGACCTGGTGGATTGGAAGAGTGTCTTTTAGCATTCTTAATCCGCCTCATGGCAGACTCTACCACCATAGAATGATATGGTAACTGAGACTTCTGAAACCCTGGACAAGGTGGTACTCGATACATAGTGTCAAGACATCTAGAATGTGGAGATACTGTTAAAGGAGCTTCCCACATTCTTAACATTAGATCGTGTAAGATCTGGTGTATAGGAAGCATAGCTGCCTCCTTTGGAGCCAAAGGATATTGAAGAATTCTCAATTCTTCTGCCCTAGGCTCCTTTTATGGTACTACTGTAATGGCAAGACCCTTAGCCATATCACGTACAAAATCATGAAAAGACATATCCTCAGGAGGGGACATTCTGCACTGAGGAGAAAGAGTTGAATCTTGTAAAAGTTCAGCTGTGGTACCGGTGGAATCATCCGAGTCATCGGAATCGGAAGACTCAAAAGGAGGAAGCACCGAGTTCTTCCGAAGCAGGTGGCGTAGGTACCGCTCGATGTCGGTACCAAAATGAGTCGGTACCTGATCCCCCATGCTGGAGAGAGATTCCAAGCTTGGCATCGGGGGAAGCATGCCTGTTGAAACAGGTACCGAGGGTACTGTCACCGGTACCGGCATCGGTGTGCCTGGGAACCGTCTGCAGCGACTTTAGCGGTACCAAAGTAGCTAAAAGAGTCGCTAGACTGCGTTCAATAGCGAGGAGTCTTTTGTCCATCGCTACTGCCGATGCGGGGGTGTCAGTACCGGTGGAAGTGGCCACAACCCCCGAGCATGGCACCAATAGTTCCATCGAGGTTGAGGCCTCGGGAACATCCTGGAGCCCTGATAAAGCTTTGGAGCCCAAAGACTCCCTCCAGGGCTGTTTTGCCGGTTCAATTACCCCGGCATCGACTGGGTCAGTGTCACAACAGGACATGCTAGGGAGATAAAGTTCCTAGATGAAATAAATGACTGCTTCTTGGAGCAGCTGGTTCATGAACCAACCAGAGGGGAAGCAATATTAGACCTAGTCCTTAGTGGAACACCAGATGTAGTGCAAGAGATAAGGGTGTTGGGGCCACTTGGCAATAGTGATCATAGCATGATCACCTTTGATTTAATTAGTGGAGGAGGGATAGTAAGGAAATCCACAGTACTACCTTTTAACTTTCGAAAGGGAGACTATGATAAAATGAGGAAAACAGTTAAGAAAAAACTAAGAGGAGCAGTTGCAAAGGTTAAAGACGTACATCAAGCTTGGGTGTTGTTGAAAAATACTATCTTGGAAGCCCAGACCAGCTGTATTCCACGCTTTAAGAAAAGTGGAAGGAAGTCCAAAAAACTGCCAGCATGGTTTAAAGGTGAGGTCAGAGAGGCTGTTGTTGCCAAAAAAGCATCTTTCAGGAAATGGAAAAAAGAACCAAACGATGAAACCTGGAAACAGCACAAGCACTGGCAAGTCAAATGCAAGGCATTGATAAGGCAGGCAAAGAGAGAATTTGAGAAGAAGCTTGCTGCGGAAGCAAAAACGCGAAATAAAGACCTTTTCAAGTACATTCATAGCAAAAAACCTGTGAGAGAGTCAGTTGGTCCATTAGATGATAAAGGGGTTAAAGGAGCACTAAGAGGCGACAAGGCGATAGCGGAGAGACTGAATGAATTCTTTGCTTTGGTCTTTACTGAGGAAGATGTAGGGATGTTACCCATGACTGAAGTGGTATTTAAAGGTGTGGAAGAATTGAAGGAAATATCAATACATCGGGAAGATGTCTTACAACTATTAGATAAACTGAAGAGTAGCAAATCACCTGGGCCGGATGGTATACATCCAAGGGTGTTGAAAGAACTGAAATTTGAGATTGCAGACCTGCTATCAGTAATCTGTGAACTATCATTAAAATCATCTCTAATACCTGAGGATTGGAGGATCGCCAATGTAACACCAATTTTTAAAAAGGGTTCGAGGGGTGATCCGGGAAACTACAGACCAGTGAGCCTGACATCAGTACCGGGAAAAATGGTAGAAACCATCATAAAGAATAAAATTACTCAGCATGTAGATAGTCACGACCTAATGGGAGACAGCCAACATGGCTTTAGACAAGGAAGATCTTGTCTTACTAATCTGTTATGTTTTTTTGAAGGAGTGAATAAACAGGTGGACAAAGGTGAGTCGGTTGATATTGTGTATCTGGACTTTCAGAAAGCCTTTGACAAGGTCCCTCATGAGAGACTTTTGGCAAAACTAAAGAGTCATGGGATAGGAGGCAGTGTACTACTGTGGATCAGGAACTGGTTAAAAGATAGAAAGCAGAGGGTAGGGCTAAATGGCCAATTTTCCCAATGGAGAAAGGTGAATAGTGGTGTACCCCAGGGATCTGTGCTGGGTCCGCTGCTTTTTGACATATTCATAAATGACCTGGAAAGTGGAATAACAAGTGAGGTTATCAAATTTGCAGATGACACAAAACTATTTAAAGTTGTTAAAACCCAGGAGGATTGTGGAAAATTGCAAGAGGATCTTGATAAATTGGAAGACTGGGCATCAAAATGGCAGATGAAATTTAATGTGGAGAAGTGCAAGGTTATGCACCTAGGGAAGAACAACCCAAACTATGGTTACACGATGCAAGGTTCCACATTAGGAACCACCACCCAGGAAAAAGATTTAGGCGTCATTGTGGATACCTTGTTAAAACCCTCGGCCCAGTGTGCAGCGGCGGCCAAGAGAGCAAATAGAATGCTAGGTATGATAAGGAAAGGAATGGAAAATAAAACAAAAGATATTATAATGCCTCTATATCGTTCCATGGTGAGACCGCACCTTGAATATTGTGTGCAATTCTGGTCGCCGTATCTTAAAAAGGATATAGCGATTTTAGAAAAGGTTCAGAGAAGAGCCACCAAAATGGTAAAGGGGATGGAAGGCTACTCCTATGAAGAAAGGCTAAAAAGGTTGGGGCTCTTTAGCCTGGAGAAGAGACGGCTGAGGGGAGATATGATAGAAGTCTATAAATTAATGAACGGAGTGGAACGGGTAAACGTAGATCGATTGTTTACCTTATCAGAATATGGAAAGACTAGGGGACATGCAATGAAGCTACAGGGTAAACTATTTAAGACTAATAAAAGAAAATATTTTTTCACTCAACGTGTAATCAAACTCTGGAATTTGTTGCCGGAGGATGTAGTAAAGGCTGTTAGTGTAGCTGGGTTTAAAAAAGGTTTGGACAAGTTCCTGGAGGAAAGGTCCATAAACCATTATTAAGAAGGGACCCAGGATATCAATGCTTGAACCAGTACAAGCATTGTGGAACCTGTGTCCCTTGGGGAAACTGCTAGGTACGTATGACCTAGATTGGCCACTGTTGGAAACAGAATGCTGGGCTTGATGAACATAAGAACATAAGAACATAAGATATGCCATACTGGGTCAGACCAAGGTCCATCAAGCCCAGTATTCTGTTTCCAACAGTGGCCAATCTAGGTCATACGTACCTAGCAGTTTCCCCAAGGGACACAGGTTCCACAATGCTTGTATTGGTTCAAGCATTGATATCCTGGGTCCCTTCTTAATAATGGTTTATGGACCTTTCCTCCAGGAACTTGTCCAAACCTTTTTTAAACCCAGCTACACTAACAGCCTTTACTACATCCTCCGGTAACAAATTCCAGAGTTTGATTACACGTTGAGTGAAAAAATATTTTCTTTTATTAGTCTTAAATAGTTTACCCTGTAGCTTCATTGCATGTCCCCTAGTCTTTCTATATTCTGATAAGGTAAACAATCGATCTACGTTTACCCGTTCCACTCCGTTCATTAATTTATAGACTTCTATCATATCTCCCCTCAGCCGTCTCTTTTCCAGGTTAAAGAGCCCCAACCTTTTTAGCCTTTCTTCATAGGAGTAGCCTTCCATCCCCTTTACCATTTTGGTGGCTCTTCTCTGAACCTTTTCTAAAATCGCTATATCCTTTTTAAGATACGGCGACCAGAATTGCACACAATATTCTAGGTGCGGTCTCACCATGGAACGATATAGAGGCATTATAATATCTTTTGTTTTATTTTCCATTCCTTTCCTTATCATACCTAGCATTCTATTTGCTCTCTTGGCCGCCGCTGCACACTGGGCCGAGGGTTTTAACATGGCATCCACAATGACGCCTAAATCTTTTTCTTGGGTGGTGGTTCCTAATGTGGAACCTTGCATCGTGTAACCATAGTTTGGGTTGTTCTTCCCTAGGTGCATAACCTTGCACTTCTCCACATTAAATTTCATCTGCCATTTTGATGCCCAGTCTTCCAATTTATCAAGATCCTCTTGCAATTTTCCACAATCCTCCTGGGTTTTAACAACTTTAAATAGTTTTGTGTCATCAGCAAATTTGATAACCTCACTCGTTATTCCACTTTCCAGGTCATTTATGAATATGTCAAAAAGCAGCGGACCCAGCACAGATCCCTGGGGTACACCACTATTCACCTTTCTCCATTGGGAAAATTGGCCATTTAGCCCTACCCTCTGCTTTCTATCTTTTAACCAGTTCCTGATCCACAGTAGTACACTGCCTCCTATCCCATGACTCTTTAGTTTTGCCAAAAGTCTCTCATGAGGGACCTTGTCAAAGGCTTTCTGAAAGTCCAGATACACAATATCAACCGACTCACCTTTGTCCACCTGTTTATTCACTCCTTCAAAAAACATAACAGATTAGTAAGACAAGATCTTCCTTGTCTAAAGCCATGTTGGCTGTCTCCCATTAGGTCATGACTATCTATATGCTGAGTAATTTTATTCTTTATGATGGTTTCTACCATTTTTCCCGGTACTGATGTCAGGCTCACCGGTCTGTAGTTTCCCGGATCACCCCTCGAACCCTTTTTAAAAATTGGTGTTACATTGGCGATCCTCCAATCCTCAGGTATTAGAGATGATTTTAATGATAGTTCACAGATTACTGATAGCAGGTCTGCAATCTCAAATTTCAGTTCTTTCAACACCCTTGGAAGTATACCATCCGGCCCAGGTGATTTGCTACTCTTCAGTTTATCTAATAGTTGTAAGACATCTTCCCGATGTATCGATATTTCCTTCAATTCTTCCACACCTTTAAATACCACTTCAGTCGTGGGTAACATCCCTACATCTTCCTCAGTAAAGACCGAAGCAAAGAATTCATTCAGTCTCTCCGCTATCGCCTTGTCGCCTCTTAGTGCTCCTTTAACCCCTTTATCATCTAATGGACCAACTGACTCTCTCACGGGTTTTTTGCTACGAATGTACTTGAAAAGGTCTTTATTTCGCGTTTTTGCTTCCGCAGCAAGCTTCTTCTCAAATTCTCTCTTTGCCTGCCTTATCAATGCCTTGCATTTGACTTGCCAGTGCTTGTGCTGTTTCCAGGTTTCATCATTTGGCTCTTTTTTCCATTTCTTGAAAGATGCTTTTTTGGCAACAACAGCCTCTCTGACCTCAGCTTTAAACCATGCTGGCAATTTTTTGGACTTCCTTCCACTTTTCTTAAAGCGTGGAATACAGCTGGTCTGGGCTTCCAAGATAGTATTTTTCAACAACACCCAAGCTTGATGTACGTCTTTAACCTTTGCAACTGCTCCTTTTAGTTTTTTCGTAACTGTTTTCCTCATTCTATCATAGTCTCCCTTTCGAAAGTTAAAGGGTAGTACTGTGGATTTCCTTACTATCCCTCCTCCACTAATTAAATCAAAGGCGATCATGCTATGATCACTATTGCCAAGTGGCCCCAACACCCTTATCTCTTGCACTACATCTGGTGTTCCACTAAGGACTAGGTCTAATATTGCTTCCCCTTTGGTCGGTTCATGAACCAGCTGCTCCAAGAAGCAGTCATTTATTTCATCTAGGAACTTTATCTCCCTAGCATGTCCTGTTGTGACACTGACCCAGTCGATGCCGGGGTAATTGAAATCACCCATTATTATTACTGCACTGTAACTTTTGCTAGCTTCCTTGATTTCTTTGAGCATTTCATCATCCATTTGTTCATTCTGGCCAGGCGGACGATAGTACACCCCCACTGCCATCGCCTTCCCCTTTTTACATGGAATTTCAATCCATAGAGATTCTACAGCAAATTTTGTTTCTTGCAAAACTTTAATCCTTTCTGACTCAATGCCCTCTCTAACATAGAGCGCAACCCCTCCACCAATTTGATCAGCTCTATCATTTCGATATAGTTTGTACCCAGGTATCACAGTGTCCCACTGGTTGTCCTCCTTCCACCATGTCTCTGATATTCCAATCATATCTAACCTCTCGTTTAGTGCTATATATTCTAACTCTCCCATCTTGTTTTGTAGACTTCTAGCATTTGCATACAAGCATTTTAGAGACTGTATTTTATTCATATTAATTTGGCTATTGGTAGACATGGGTAATTTGGGATCTTTAAGTTCTGTCTGCTCCATACTCGAGGGCATTTGGGCTACTTTACTCTTTTTTGGAACCTCTCTGCTTTTTGTAGTATCCTTCAAGGATACATTCTTCCGAACCATGCGCTCTTGGGCGACTGTCGGCTTTCCCCTATTATCTAGTTTAAAAGCTGCTCTATCTCCTTTTTAAAGGTTAATGCCAGCAGCCTGGTTCCATCCCGGTTAAGGTGAAGCCCATCCCTTCGGAAGAGCCCCTCCTTTCCCCAGAATGTTCCCCAGTTCCTAACAAATCCGAACCCCTCATCTCTGCACCATTGTCTCATCCACGCATTGAGACTCCGGAGCTCTGCCTGCCTATTGGGTCCTGCGCGTGGAACGGGAAGCATTTCGGAGAACGCTACCCTGGAAGTTCTGGATTTCAACTTCCTACCTAAAAGCCTAAATTTAGCTTCCAGAACCTCCCTACCACATTTTCCTATGTCATTGGTACCAACATGTACCAAGACAGCAGACTCCTCCCCAGCACTATCTAAGACCTTATCTAGGTGGCGTGTGAGGTCCGCTACCTTCGCACCAGGCAGGCATGTTACCAGGCGATCCTCACGTCCACCAGCCACCCAGCTATCTACATGCCTAATGATCGAATCACCAACTATAACTGCTGTCCTAACCCTTCCCGCATGGGCACTTGGCCCTGGAGAAACCTCCTCGGTGCGAGAGGGGTTTACATCACCTGGAGGACAGGTCCTAGTTACAGGATCACTTCCTGCCACACCAGGGTGATGCTCTCCTGTCACGTGACCTCTCTCCTCCATGGCAACAGGGATGCTGCCAGACTGGAGGTGGGACTTCAGGACTATATCCCTGTAGGTCTCGTCTATGTACCTCTCTGTCTGTCTTATGTTTTCCAAGTCTGCTACTCTAGCCTCTAGAGAACGGACTCGTTCCCTGAGAGCAGAGAGCTCCTTGCACCTAGTGCACACGTAAGACCTCTCACCAGCTGGGAGAAAATCATACATGTGACACTCAATGCAAAAGACTGGAAAGCCCACATCCCGCTGCTGGACTGCTGTCTGCATCTTAGTTTTAAGTTTGTGTTTAGATCTTTAAGTTCTATATGTACTAAAGGGTGCAATGGATATTTATACCACTAAAACTGTACCTAAGAAGTTTAATATACCTTGTTCACCTGAAGCTTAATTAATCTCAGGTCCTTGGTGTATGACTGATTTGGGTAATGAGCTTCACCTGAGAGCACCTCCTGTCTTTTAAGTTGTGCAAGTACCTATAAAGCTGTGATTTACCCAGGGGAGGGTGGGTCTGACCCAGTATGGCATATCTTATGTTATGTTCTTATGAAGTGTCATCGAGGGCAACGCCAGTGGCATCTCGATGTTTAGAGGGAGATCTACCCTTCGAGGACCGGCTAGTCTTAGAAGACTTGTGTTTAGTTACCTGAGATCCCTGGGAAGAAGTAGAAGCCCTGGAAGACATCAATGCTACAGACATCGTGTCTGAAGCAAATAGGGCACCGAGTTGATTTGCTCGATTCTGAAGGCTTCTTTTAGTCAACTTCCTGCAGGAGAGATACTCCGTAGGGCAATGGTCAGGACCTAAACATTTGAGACACCAGTCATGGGTGTTGGTAATAGAAATTGTACTGCCAC
This sequence comes from Ichthyophis bannanicus, assembly GCA_033557465.1. Lineage (NCBI taxonomy): Eukaryota > Metazoa > Chordata > Amphibia > Gymnophiona > Ichthyophiidae > Ichthyophis > Ichthyophis bannanicus. The sequence continues at coordinate 909,632,205 of CM066032.1, read as the reverse complement.
ATTTTGAACATTTTTTAAAACCAGTGGCTGGTTTTTCCATGGTAAGGGAAAAGAGGGCCTAATGCCCAAAAAGGCGGCAAGCACCAGAGCAGGGAAGAATCCCTGAGAAAAAATGGTAAAATTGAATTATTTTTAGAAGAAAAGAAATAAAAGCATCGGCGGTACCGGTAGGCGTTGATGGAAGGCAGACGTGACCACAAAAAATATAAAAATAAGATAAGATTTTCTGCGGTGACAGGGGACACGTCCTGTCGGCTCCGCGTAAAATGAAGAACTGAAGTGAGAGAGGTAGTTGGGTGGGAAGGCAGCACGCATGCATGGTGGGATGCTCCCAAAAGCTTTCCTTTTGGACGCTGGGGAGTGTTCCCGTGCGGGCTCCATCGATGTCGACGGTACCCCATATGTGAAGACTACATTCCTGCTTGTTCCTGGAGATTAATTTTATACACCAGTTGAGCAAATAAAATAGTGTTTTACATGATCATGTAGATGCTTATTCAATTTTCCTAGCATATACCATAAATGCATAAAAGCAAGTATTAGGAAACCAGAGTTAGAATTTATTAAAAGCTGCTACTAGGGGTAGCTCAAGGCAATCTGCTGCCTGAGACGAGGGATGAGATGATGCCCCACCCCTTGTCGGGGGGTGGGGGTGGGGGTGGGGTGGGGGGGGGGAGGCTTTCTCAAAACTGCAGTCAGGGACTGAACCAAATCAAAAAGTCAATTAGATAATGTGGAGGAAATAAAAAGATATTTGCACATCACGGAACTAAAAGAGAGTGAGAATCACTCCACAGTTTATAACACCAAATTATAACTCATTTTTATTTTGTTGTTATAAGCTGTTTTATGGTTGTTGCTTTATCTTTTTGAACACATATTTTCCATTCACAGAACCCCTCCCCCCTCAACAACGGGTGCAGAGCAGAACTAGGACATCAATATCTAATTTTAAAAAAAATCTGATTCTGACCATCTCACTAACAAACATTCTCCAGTACCAGGCATATTATGAACTAACAGGAGTGGAGGAATAACCTAATGGTTAGGACACCGGCTTAGGAACCAAAGGCCCAATTTTCGAAAGGCATCTATATGGTTTACAGCCCAGTTAGCATCAGGGCATGTTGAGGGCATTCCGGGGTGGAGAATGGCGCTAACCGAGCAACAGTGATATTGGATGCTACCCAGTTAACTAAATGTGCCTGAAAGATAGGTGAGGAAAACTGCCTTCCTGCAGTTAGCCTATGGCACCGCATAATCAAACTCTGGAATTAGTTACTGAAGGATCATAGTAAAAGCTGTTAGTGTAGCTGGGTTTTATAAAAAGTTTCTACAAGTTGCTAGAGGAAAGGTGCATAAACTATTATTAAAGAGGACCCAGGAAATCCACTGCTCGTCCCAAGAGAGGCATGTGAAATCTGTGTACCTTTTTGGGAACTTACTAGATACTTGTGACTTGGATTGGTCACGGTTGGAAGCAGGATCCTGGGCTCAATGGACCTTGGTCTGACCCAGTATGGCATTTCTTATGTTCTTGTTTTCATATATTACCAGCATAAAACTTAGGAAACATATTGCTAAATATGCCAAAAAAGATGGACTCAACAGCATCATGCAGCACCTCCCACTGCCACATAACATGAGTGACTTGGCGTTCCAACACAGCACTTCCCACCCTCTGAAAAAACAGGAAATGCAAGATGCTCATGCGCCAAGGAACTAAACGAAAAAGTGAGAATCACAGCACAGTTTATAATATCAAATTCTAAAATTATAACTAATTTTATTTTGTTATAAATCATATTATAGTTCTCTTTCTTTTTGAATATATATTCTGCATCCACAGAAGCCTCTCCCTGGACAATGGGTGCAGAGCAGAGGTAGGACATTCACCCACAGAATTCAATATATTAAAAAACATTCTGATTCTGATCATTTCACTAACATAAACATTCTCCAGCACCAGGCATATTGTGAACTAATACAAAACCCTACAAAAGTCACCGATGATCTACAAGGCCACATCAATCATATTGTACCATCATAAACTTCCAAAACTCATACAACAAGGGGCCTATCCAGATAAAAAAGCACTATAAATACTGTTGCGGGCTCTGAACATCCATATACCTATTGAAAAGCTAAACAAGTCAAATTACTAAAGTACAGATCCCTTCGTACAAACTGCATGTCAACAGAACGCCTGGCCTCAGTCACACTCAGAACACAGACCCTCACCAAGTACAGAATAAGTGAGGATAACCTAAAGTGAAAATAAAAATATGTAAACAAAAATTAAACTGAAAGCCCAAGAAACCAGATTCTGCATGCAGTGCAATACCAGAGAAATAAAAGAGATGCATTTCCCTGTACTGTGTAAAATATAAAAATAGTGCAAAATCCAATCACCCATTGAAAATAAAATAATTTTTTCTACCTTTATTGTCTGACCATTTTATACTCTGATCTTGGTGGTCTCGATCTGAGGCATCTGCTTTCTTATGTCTTCTCTTAGCTCTCTTTCCATGGTCTCTATTCCATCTGCCATTTCTTGTCTCTTTTGTTTTCTTCACTTCCTTCCATCTTGGTTATTGATTTTTTTCTTCCACCTTTCTTCCATTGATTCCTCTCTCTCTCTGGCCACCTAGATTTCACTACTCCTTACTATCCAGTTCTCAATCTTCCTCTTTTTACACCATCTACCTACCACTTTTCAACCTTCACCCCAGTCCTTCCATTCCCCAGCTCTTCTTCCCTCGTCCAATATTCCCCAGTCTTTTGTTTACTCTCCATGTCTAACAGCTCTCATCACCTATCCAGCATCTCTCTCTCTCTCTCTCTCTGGCTTTCTCTTTCCCTCCATCCAGTACCTCCTCTCTTTCTTTTTTTCCATGTCTGCCATCTCCTTTCCTATCCTTCCTGCAACTAGCATCTATCCCATCTCAATACCATGCCATCCCCTCCCTATTTCTCACAGAAACACAGAAACATAGAAACATTTATTTATTTATTTAACAGTATTCCTATACCGCCTTATCCTAGAATCAAGGCGGTGTCACAGCAATACAATCAAAAGTAGTGGATGTGTATTTCATGCAGTGAAAGAAATGTCATGATTTGAGTGTAAGAAGTTAGTGTATTAGATTAGGTTGAACTATATACATTGTGCGCTATGGTACAGCATGAGCTATAATACAATGTTCTATACAATTATGGTTTAAGATATATCATGTGCCGTTGAACAATTTCTTAACAGGGTAGGGAGGGGTAAGTTGGTGGTTCCTGTTAGTATGATTAAGTGACATGTCCGTAGTGTTCTATGAAGAGCGTTGTCTTCAGCTGTTTTCGAAAGTCTTTGAGGTCCGTTGTCGATCTCAGTTCGTCTGGGAGGGAGTTCCATATTGTTGGGGCAGCCAGGGAGAGTGCTCTCTCTGTGGTGTCCTTGCGTGTTTTTCTGAAGTCACGCGGGGTGTTAACTCTGTTGGAGGTTCCTTTTCTTCTTGGGCGAGTGCTGGTGTCTGGTTGTATGAGGGTGTGCAGGCTGTTGGCTGAAGTATGGTGTTTGATCTTGAATATGCTTATGATTGTTTTGTATTTGATGCGTGAACTGATTGGGAGCCAGTGTAGGTCTTTCAGAACCGGAGTAATGTGTTCATGTCTTGTTGAACCAGATATTATGCGGGCTGCAGTGTTTTGTGCTAGTTGTAGTGGTTTGAGTGTTTGTTTTGCTAGCCCAAGGTAGATGGGGTTGCAGAAGTCCAGTAAGGGAGTAATTAGAGCTTGGAAGTGTTCTGTGGCGAGGAGGGGTTTAAGTCTTCTGATGATTCTCATCCTGTGGTATGCATTTTTGATTGTTTTGCTTACGTGTGTCTTGAGATTCAGTTCGTTGTCCAGGGTCACTCCGAGGTATTTTACTTCCGATTTCAATGGTATGGTTGTGTTTTGTACTCTGATGTCCGGTGGGTGGATGAAGTCTGGGTTGCGAGTGACATGACAAAAGAAAAAGACCACATCGCCTATCTAGTCTGCCCTTCCATATCAACCACTATAAAAGTCCCCTTTTTTCCTTTAGAGATCCTCTGTGTTTGTCCCATGCTTCTTTGAATTCAGATACTGTCCTCATCTCTACCACCTTCACTGGGAGACTATACCACGGATCCACCACTCTTTCCGTAAAGAAATATTTCCGCATATTACTCCTGAATCTATCCCCTTTCACCCTCATCCCATGTCCCCTCATAGCAGAGCTTGATTTCAATAAAAAAAAGGATCTCCTCCTGTGCATTTATGGTATTTAAACTTCTCAATCATTTCACCTCTATCCTGCCTTTCCTCTAAGGTGAACATATTAAGATCCTTAAGTCTGAGGGGCGGAGCCTAACTTCAGGCAAGATGGACATGTGAGAGCTATGCTCCGAAGGGTAAGGTCAAGAATCCTGACTGCTGCAGCTTTTAATTGAGCGGCTCCTACCTATTTTGGAAGCAGTCAACTCTGGATATGTCTGGCCCCAAACCGAAGTGCCTGGATTACCAAGGAACGCAAAACATCAGTGCAAAGTGAACTAAAACAGAGCCTCTCTCACCTCACAAAATGGTGGTCATCTGAGATTGTCCTGAGGCCTTGCAGGAACTTCTCTCCGAGATCCGTGCTGTTAAAGACATGGTTAAATCAAATCAAATCAGCTAACCAATCTCGATCCTTTACCCTATAACTAATAACAAATCCTGTTGTGTATACTTGTAAATACTCATGTAAATAGTTGCAGAAATGACGTCCCATGTTTTATCCAAGTTCTCTGACCTTGTTCTCTGTAAAACCAAACAGTTTGTTGTTCTGGTCTGTTGTTATATTGTGAACCGCGCTGATGCTGAATAGAGCGGTATATAAGAGCCTGTAATAAATAATAATAAATAAATAAAATGGAGACTCGCTGAAAACAATGCAGGAGGATATTAACGCCTTAAAAACAGTTTGGAGTCGATTACAGTGAGATTGGAGAAGGTGGAGAACGTGTTGGCAGCACATGGGGAGCGGTTCAGGGCCGTTGAGAAGCAAGCAAAGCTGATCTCATCACTGCAAAGAGATTTGGAAGATGGTAACAACCGTGCTCGGAGAAACAACATCAGGATCCTGGGTGTTCCCGAAGGAGCTGAAGGAACTGATATGTTGGCCTTTTTGCAGTCAATGATCCTAGGTGTGCTAAAGGTGAAGTTTGCTATGTCTTTTGAGATCAAGCACGCCCATCGGGTGCCTACACAGTCCGTGTTGTCGTGCAAGTATCCACGCCCAATCATCCTGAAGGTTTTGCGTTTTCAACAGGTTGCACAGATTATGAAGGCAGCCAGATTGCACTCTCCATTGGAATTCCAAGGGCATAAACTCCTCTTTTTTCCAGATTTCACGAAAGCAACAGTAGATCGTAGGAAAGGTTTTTTTGTCACTATGTCCACGATTGTTGCAACTGAAGGCCCGTTTTGGGCTGCTTTATCCTGCCCACATGATGAGAGTCACGCTGCATAACCAAACAAGGACCTTTGACGATCCAGGGGAGTTGCACGCTTTCTTGGAAGATAAAGAACTGGTGTTGATGAGGTTGCTTTACAACCAGCGGTGGACATAAGCTTGCAGAGTTCTCTAAGCTCTCTTATATGAGCGCATTGACTGAATCTGAGGTCGTGGAGTTGTGATTTGAATCATGCAGAGTTGATATTCAATGTAGCTCTCTCGGGGTAACTCCAGGGTATTGCTCTGGTCACACTGTCCTTCCCCTTGTTTCTTCTCTTTCTTTATTTTATATTTCTTGTCTTCTGTAGTGTTTGGGTTGGATTGGAGGGCTTCATGGCATGGACAGCCATTATGACCCTTATATGTATACACATAGCCTTAGTGGTTATACAATGTATGGGGAGGGGCCGTTTTGCTTTAGAATTCTAGAGCCTCGGCGTTTGGGGACATTGCTTTAGTTGTGGGTAGGGGTTAGCACAAGTAGTCTTTCTTGGCAGAGGAGTTGAAGAAATTTAGCTAGTTAAACCCTCCGTGCCTGTCTTGTCCCTTTGGGCTCACACGCTAAGTTTAGAGTTGGTATAGCCCCCCAGGGTTTTGGTGGCATTTGGTGTTTAGAATCATGTGTTTTTTTTCTTTTTGGGCGATCTTCTACAAGGATTATGGCCAAGGGGTGGTATTTCTGCTTGTGTTCTTTTCTTTGGGCTACTAACGCTGTTTCAATTCTAGGTGCTTTAAAGATGTGGATTAATAATGTAAAATCATATGTTACAACCTGGTATGTTTCTGAAACAATTGTTTATTGCAGTATGCTATATTGGCACTATGTCTTCCTTTAAGATAGTCTCACTGAAGATTAAGGGCATTAACAATCCCATTAAGAGGAAAAATATATTTTTATATGGGCGCAAGGAGTGTGCGGACATCCTATTTTTGCAAGAGACACATTTGAATGTAAAGGAGTCCTTAAAATTATGCCTGTGACTTTCTCAGCTGCTAATCATAAAAAATCAGGGTTGCCATTTTAGTAAGGAAATCTTTATCCCATACCGTGTTGCAAACCAGATCTGATATAGAAGGGCGCTGGGCAATGGCTGTTATTAAAACAGGATCCACTGAACTGGCCTTAATCAATATCTATGTTCCTAACATAGACTGCCCTGCTTTCTTTAGCTCCATAGCGGCGTCCAGATACTCGACTATTATGGGTGGAGACTTCAACCTCACATTAGACCCTTTGTTGGACCGGAGTCCTGTGAGAACTAATAAGGTCCCCAAAGCACACCCTGTTCTTTTGTCAGTAATGCAGGAATTAGGCCTGGTAGACATATGACGGTTGCAGCATCCTGTTGATAAAGAGTATACTTTTTTCTCTTCCCCTCATAACTCGGTATTGCACATAGATTTTTGCCTAGTTTCTAAGAGGCTATGCTCCAGAATCAGTGAATCCAATATTCATGCGGCTCATGTTTCTGATCATGCCGCAATCTCATTCTTCCTATTAGATTCAACGAGCTACCCATCTCATACACGTTGGCATTTTGACAGATCTCTTCTTAGCAACCAGGAGTTTTGTGAAACTATTCTAGTGGCTATAGAGGAGTATTTTCAGTTTAACTAACCCCATGACACCTCAGGTTGGGCGTGGTGGGAGGGTTTTAAAGCTAACATACGGGCCACCATAACCAGCTTTGCCATATGGCAGGCCAAACAACATAGAGCAGAATTAGAAGCTTTGGAGAGGCAGATCAAAGCGGGGGAACGCATCATAGGTCAGAAATTTGATCCTAATATTCTGTTACGTTTGCAACGTCTTAGATTTAGATATAACTCGATCCTGACCACTGAAGCTTCGCAGAATATTCAGGCGCAGAAAGGGCGGTACTATCTGGAAGGCAATAAGGCCGGACAGTTATTAGCTAACTCATTAAAGAGTCACAAAGAAGCCTCTTGCATTGCTGCTTTAAGGGATCTTCGGGTGCAACAATTGATTATCACGGACACTGAAATTGCAGAAACGTTTTGTCAATTTTACGCTCAGCTCTACTCCCCAGAGATAGAATTCTCTGAGGAAGCTTTTGAGAAGTTACTGGCCGATGTGCAGAGGCCTGTTTTGTATCAGGAAACAGCTGCAGTTCTGGATAGGCAGATCATGGTCATGGAAATTATCCAGGCCATTGACTCTATGCAAATGGACAAGACTACCGGACCAGATGGCCTTCCGGTGGACTTTTATAAAACCTTTTCCAAAGTACTAGGTCCCTATCTTCAACAATACTATAAGCTTCTTTTAGAAGCGGACGCCCAGACTGGAGCGTTCGCCTCTGCAAATATTGTAGTTCTTGAAAAACCTGGGAGAGACGCTCAGCTAGTCAGTAACTATCACCCAATATCACTACTTAACGCAGATTATAAAATATTTGCTGCCACCTTGGCTGGTCATCTTTCCAAATTAATTCTATCTTTGATCCATCCAGATCAATGTGGCTTCACTGAGGGATGCTCTACAGCTGACAATGCCAGAGTATTTTGCCATGTCTTGTAAGGAGCGGAAGGGCCGTGGTGGGACTATCGTTGGATGCAGAGAAAGTGTTCAATCGACTGGAGTGGCCTTTTTTATTTGCCGTCTTGAGATGGTTTGGTTTTGGTGAGAGATTCCTTAAACTAGTGTAATTAAACTTAATTCATCAAAGTCCATTTGCATGGAAGCAATGGTTTAGCAGAGGTATTTGGTCTATAGGTCAACTGATATTGGAAGACAACCTTTTGTATGTCTACAGCGTGAATATGACTTGCCTAAATCCTTGTACTTTCAGTGGATCCAGTTGAGGCATTGCATAGAGGAATCCCCTATTGATATCAGATATTTACTTGAAGAATGGGGGTTACTTAATGTCATAGGTACAGCCCAACAGGCCTCAGGGGTGGTTTCTTATTACTATCAATTGGTAGCCCATCGTCCCACCCCACATTCTACTGGCACTCATTCTATTGGCACTCAGTGGATATGGGAGCATGATACTGGAGATAATCTCTCTCCGGAATCATGGGGGAAGTTTTGGGGCAAACTAATTAGAGTCTCTCAAGCCACCTCTATCACCCAAGCACTATATTTCTTTGCACACAGAGCTCATTTTACTCTGATAAAGGTTTCCAAGTGGGATAAGTCAATCGGCAATGTGCGCTGGTCTTGCTAGAGGGATGTGGTATATGACTGCCCTAATGTTCAGTCCAACTGGATTTCGATTTGGAGACGAATCCAAGAGGTCTTGGGATTCAGGGCCACTCTCTCATGGTCTATTATAGTTTTTCGGTCGACCATTGGCATCTCGTCGTTATAGAGAGATTGTCATTTCCTATTTGACTTTATGATAAACTGAATAGTAGCAAATCACCTGGACCGGATGGTATACATCCCAGAGTGTTGAAAGAACTGAAATATGAGATTGCAGACCTGCTATTGGTAATCTGTGAACTTTCATTAAAATCATCTGTAATACCTGAAGATTGGAGGGTCGCCAACGTAACACCAATTTTTAAAAAAGGTTCCAGGGGTGACCCGGGAAATTACAGACCGGTGAGCCTGACATCAGTACCAGGGAAAATGGTAGAAACCATCATAAAGAACAAAATTACACAACATGTAGATAGTCATGGCCTAATGGGAGACAGCCAACATGGCTTTAGACAAGGAAGATCTTGTCTTAATAATCTGATATGTTTCTTTGAAGGTGTGCATAAACAGGTAGACAAAGGTGAGTCGGTTGATATAGTGTATCTGGACTTCCAGAAAGCTTTTGACAAGGTCCCCCATCAGAGACTTTTGGCGAAGCTAAAAAGTCATGGGATAGGAGGCAGTGTACTATTGTGGATCGGGAACTGGTTAAAAGATAGAAAGCAGAGGGTAGGGCTAAATGGCCAATATTCCCAATGGAAAAAAGTGAATAGTGGAGTACCCCAGGGATCTGTACTGGGTCCGCTACTTTTTGACATATTCATAAATGACCTGGAAAAGGGAATAACTAGTCAGGTTATCAAATTTGCAGATGACACAAAACTGTTTAAAGTTGTTAAAACCCAAGAGGATTGTGGAAAACTGCAAGAGGATCTGGATAAATTGGAGGACTGGGCATCCAAATGGCAGATGAAATTTAATGTGGACAAATGCAAAGTTATGCACCTAGGAAAGAACAACCCACACTATAGTTACATGATGCAAGGCTCCACATTAGAAACCACCACCCAGGAAAAGGACTTAGGAGTCATCGTATAGTCTGCCGTGAATACTAAAGAACCCAATATGTTTATACATAGTTCAGTTTTTACACTGCTGTTTGTACATAGTTTCACTGTTCGTACATAGTTATAGTTTTTATTACCCTCTGTTCCAAGTTTAAGTTTCCTGTTATAATGTAAGCACACCAGTGTTTTCTGATTGTGCAGCTTCTGTTAATTGTAAACCGCACTGAAAACAAATAGCGCGGTATATAAAAGATGTTAAATAAAATAAAATATAAATAAATAATCGTGGATAACATGTTAAAACCCTCCGCCCAGTGTGCAGCGGCGGCCAAGAAAGCAAATAGAATGCTAGGTATCATAAAGAAAGGGATGGAGAATAAAACAAAGGATATTATAATGCCTCTGTATCGCTCCATGGTACGACCGCACCTTGAATATTGTGTGCAATTCTGGTCACCGTATCTTAAAAAGGACATAGCGTTATTAGAAAAAGTACAGAGAAGAGCCACCAAATTGGTGAAGGGGATGGAAGGCTACTCCTATGAAGAGAGGCTAAAAAGGTTAGGGCTCTTTAACCTGGAAAAGAGAAGGCTGAGGGGAGATATGATAGAGGTCTATAAATTAATGAATGGAGTGGAACGGATAAACGTGGATCAATTGTTTACGCTATCAGAATATAGAAAGACTAGGGGACATGTAATGAAGCTACAGGGTAAACTATTTAAGACAAATAAGAGAAAATATTTTTTCACTCAACGTGTAATCAAACTCTGGAATCTGTTACCGGAGGATGTAGTAAGGGCTGTTAGTATAGCTGGGTTTAAAAAAGGTTTGGACAAGTTCCTGGAGGAAAGGTCCATAAACCACTATTAAAAAGGGACCCAGGATATCAATGCTTGACCCAGTACAAGCATTGTGGAACCTGTGGTCTTTTGGGGATATTGCTAGGTGCGTAGGACCTAGATTGGCCACTGTTGGAAACAGGATACTGGGCTTGATGGACCTCGGTCTGACCCAGTATGGCATGTCTTATGTTCTTATGATGGGAGTGGCACTGCATCTCGTAATTACCAATTGGAAACATACAGCAGAGCTCAGCTGGCACACTTGGTGGAATCGTATATGTCTATGTTGTAAATATGAGCAGATGCCACGTTTTGGTACAACTCCTATGCCTTCTACCTTGCTTAAATGGAAACCCCTATATGGTTATATATTGAAAGCACAATATGTTGTGAATTAAGGGGCAATTAATCAAACAATCATGCCAGCACATGGTATGGGGCAATGTTAGCGCCATAACCCTTGTAAACCTCTTTCTTTATTCTTTTCTTAGTCCCTTTCTCAGATAATCGCATGTTGAGGGGAGAGTTAGTGTTGGGATAGGCTGTTAAGGCCTTTTGCTTTTTGCTTTTTTGTTAAAAGGGATGTATCTCCTTAATTTGTAACCTTTTGGTGTTTTGTTGTAATTTGTTTTAAAACGTAAATAAAGAATTAAAAAAAAAAAGTTCCTTAAGTCTGTCCTCATATGCTTTATAATGAAGATCACTACTTCAGTCTGTTTATATCCTGTTTATATCACATATCCAGCATCTCTCCATCCTTCTCAATCTATTTACCCCATATCCATCTTCTCTCCTCTCTATCGCTATTATCCCCATGTCCTGCATTTCCTTCTCTCCTTATTACCCAGTATACAGCAGCTCCCCTCTGTCTCCCCCTCTACAAGTCCAGCATTTTCCCATAGTCTCCCTATAACCCTCTGGCCAGCATCACCACTCCATCACCCCTCCATGTTTCTCCCTATACCCATTTCCATGTCCAGTATCTGCCTAGCCCTCCACCTTAATCTTATTCTCGCTGCCTCCCTATTCACCCCTCCCCGCACCCAGCATCTCCCTTCTGACTCCCTGTGCCCATTCATGTCCACCTCCCAATGCCCCCTCATGTCCACTCCCCCCTTCCCAATGTCTCCCCCTATTTATATATGAAAGGCAGAGCCTGCCCATGGAGTAGCATGTCCCATGAGCAGGGGCTGTGCAGACCATGATCAAAGCCCAGAGCGATGGTACATGCTGATCCTGTGGGCAGGTTCTGCTTCTCTGGGCCATGATCGTTGCCTCACACACCCTTCTGCCTGTGAGAGCAGTATGTTTTGCAGGCAGGGGTTGTGCAAGCCATGACTGCAGCCCAGAGAAATACAGCCTGCCTGCAGGAGCTGATTTCAGGAGGGCACTGTTGCTGGTTGCCTGCCCCCACTCCCCATTCAGGATGACCTGTAGAGTGTTGGCAACCTAATGGATAGCCTGCCTGCAGGACATGCTGCTCCTGTGGGCAGAAGGCTGTGAGAGGCTGCAATCGCTAGTCACAGCCTTTCTCTTGCAGGAGCAGCATGTCCTGTGGGCAGGCTCTCCACTAGGTCACTGGCGCTTTGCAGGCCACACTGAATGGGTAGCGACAGCACCCTCGTGACATTGGTACCCTCCTGTCATGCTTATCCAGCTTACCGGGTAGTACTGGTCCTAGTCCAGAATTAGTCTTCTTGCTTCCCCCTCATCCAGCATTTGTCTCCCTGTCCCCCCCTCCCGTTGTCCAGCATTTGTCCTCCTGTCCCTTCTGTGTTGCCCAGCATTTGTCCTCCTATTCCCCCCCCCCCCATTGTCTAGCATGTTTCCCTACTTCTCCCCATCCAACATTTGTCTCCCTGCTTCCCCCTCCAGCATTTGTCTTTCTGCCCCCCCCCTATGTTGTCCAGCATTTGTTCTCTTGTCTTCCCACTATTGACCAGCATTTGTCTCCTTGTCTCCCCCAGAATGTCCAGTATTTGTCCTTCTGTCCCCTCTCCAGTATTGGGCAAACACAAGAGGCGAGGGCCGAGTAAGGTCACTGGTGCTTGTTTATTTTTGTATAAACAAGCACCAGTGACCTCACTCGGTCCTCACCACTTGTGTTTGCCTTGTTCACCCTTGCGAGGGCCAGCTCCCTCTGTGTTCCTCCCCCTCCCCAATATTGTCCAGCATTTGTTCTCCTGCCCCCTTCCCGTTGTCCAGCACTTGTCCTCCTGTCTCTCCCCATTGAGAGGAGAGACGTATGCCTCAGCCGCGACGACGGCGTCTTGTTGGGATTCCGTTTTTTGAATTGAAGAAGAGTTCAACATTTGATACAGAGCCGTAGGGCTCGAAACGCGCGCGTCATGTTCCATCTTAAGAGGCTTCAGCTAAGTGCAATTTTGTGGTTATAAAAAAATAATTTGAGAAGTGACACAGGATCACATATAAAAGAAAAAAAAGGCAGCTAGCTGCTTGGTGTGGGACAGTTGACACTACTGTCCCTCCTACAGCATAACTTCGACAAAAATATGAAAGTAATGAGGTGATATTTAGTGATTCTTGTAAAAATTCTGCTTTATGTGTTTCACTTTTTGGGGGTGGTGATAATTTTCTCCCCATTGTCCAGCATTTGTCCTCCTGCCCCCACCTGTTGTCCAACATTTGTCCTCCTGTCTCCCCCCCTGTTGCCCAGAATTTGTCTTTCTGCTTCCCCTTCTCCAGCATTTGTCTTCCTGCCCTGCTTCCCTGTTGTCTAGCATTTGTCTCCCTATCTTCCCCCTTTGTCCAGCACTTGTCCCCGTCTCCCCCTTTGTTCACTACTTGTCTCCCTGTCTTCCCTCTTTGTCCTGCTATATCTGATGAATGGTGATGGATTTGGGGACAAGGCTAATGGTAATAGGTGGTGATCATAGCCTGAGCTACACCTGGTCAATGTTGCACTGTGTTGTGGGTCACTATCTGCACATGTAGTATGTTAGCTGGTCATGGTCCTGTTTTGTCTGGGTTTCACAGAGTTGCCAGTACAGTGCCATGTCAGGCTCTTCATCCTCTCAGGATTTAACCTTTTTTGTCTGTGTACATACAACCTGCGGTATGATTGCAGGATCATTTCGATGTTCTTGATTGGCCCTACTAATATTGGCCACATTGGTGGAGTGGAAGGGCAAAGAAACACTTTGTATGTCACATTGGCAAATTTCAATATGGAAAGGTTGCAAGTAGTCATTTCTTTTGCTATGACAGCCCTATGTACAATCTGGTCCATACAGTTGTCCACCAAAGGCACATATTTTTGGGATTATGCTCCTTCTAGATGTAGTCAGTGTCATCTGCTCAATCACGTGTTACCTATCTGTGGATACCTTTTATGACAGGCCCTTGACTCTGCACAGTGATCAACACTACACATGCAATATGCTGATCATTCCACACAGATCACAGACAAGATTGTGCAGACATATGAATTCAGGGTTGAGTTAGGAAACCATCTACCATCTTTCTATTATCCCATGCTCTGACATTAGTTCTATGCTAATGCACTGTAAATTAAGTGGCACCACACATAAGTGGACCACAGGGGTCACACAGCAGGATCCACAGACCAGGCAGGGAGGTCATTGAACATGATGCTACAAAGACACCAACATTAACAAAGAACTGGCTGCATGGATCCACGGTAGAGATGGGGGCATCTGTTTGTAAGAGCACTTTAGCCCATTGACTCCACAGACTGGGGTTTTCTGGAGGCTTTCAGATATATATCATAAGCATAAGGTGTCAGTGTACTATTGTAAGGCGCTGTTGGGAGTCCAAGAGTCACAGTGACTGAGGTGACCCTTCTGAATGTGGTGAGCTATGCGTGCCATAGAGGAGGGGGGAGGGAATGGGAGCCACTGTTCTTGATCTTGGATGGTATGTTGATGTAAAAGGAATTGAGCCTAGCTATGGTGATCCACAGACTGGCCTTGAACCTGCACTCATGCACACAGTGACATTAGGGTTTGTGCCACAAAGCTGGTAGATACTTCGGGCTATGCATGTATACTTAGGTGGTCTGTACAAGGTGCATGTGGGCATGAGTCAGTATATTCCTGCGTGCACTTCAATGACTGCAGGCTCTGTGACATGATGGCAGGCTGCATGGACATCTGCTTGGTGGGGCTATACTTTGGATATATGTGGGTTGGCATAGACAACGATGCAGGTGCTTGGGCCTAGGAGATGTGTGGAGCTAGGATGTGAGGAACAAGTCATGAGTTAGTTGCCTGGAGGCCTGTGTATGCCTCCCTGCTCAACAGTCTTGGCAGAGCGTGAGAGGGTGAACAGTGCAGAGGAGTTAGTTGGACATACGGAGGGTGAGGTGGGGAGGTGACAGACCTCATAGGGAGTGACATATGCTTTTGTGTGTCTTGTGAGGAATGCTGACAGCCAGGGCCAGCCCATCATGGCCAGAGTGTGTTGAGGTCAGTGTCTGTGCCACCTTGCAGGGAGATGGGATAGATATGAATGGACATGTCAACCCATTGTCAGTGAGAGCTGCAGGTTTGCACCTGTCACACCCCCCATATAAGAACATAAGATATGCCATACTGGGTCAGACCAAGGTCCATCAAGCCCAGTATCCTGTTTCCAACAGTGGCCAATCTAGGTCATAAATACCTAGCAGTCTCCCGAAAAGACATAGGTTCCACAATGCTTGTATTGGGTCAAGCAGTGATATCCTGGGTCCCTTTTAGTAAGGGTTTATGGACCTTTCCTCCAGGAACTTGTCCAAAACTTTTTAAAACCCAGCTACACTAACAGCTTTTACTACATCCTCCGGTAACAAATTCCAGAGTTTGATTACACGTTGAGTGAATAAAACTTTTTCTCTTATTAGTCTTCAATAGATTACCCTATAGCTTCATTGCATGTCCCCTAGTCTTTTTATATTCAGATGACGTAAACAATCGATCTAGGTTTACCCGTTCCATTCCATTCATTAATTCATAGACCTCTATCATATCTCCCCTCAGCCGTCTCTTTTCCAGGTTGAAGAGCCCTAACCTTTTTAGCCTCTCTTCCTAGGAGTATCCTTCCATCCCCTTTACCATCTTGGTGGCTCTTCTCTGAACCTTTTCTAATAACGCTATATACCTTTTAAGACACGGCGACCAGAATTACACACAATATTCAAGGTGGGGTCGCACCATGGAACAATACAGAAGTATTATAATATCTTTTGTTTTATTTTCCATTCCTTTCCTTATGATACCTAGCATTCTATTTGCTCTCTTGGCCACCGCTGCACACTTGGCAGAGGGTATTAACATGTTATCCATGATGATGCCTAAATCTTTTTCCTGGGCGGTGGTTCCTAATATGGAACCTTGCATCGTGTAACCATAGTTTGGGATGTTCTTTCCTAGGTGCATAACTTTGCACTTGTCCACGTTAAATTTCATCTTCCATTTGGATGTCCAGTCTTCCAATTTATCAAGATTCTCTGGCAATTTTCCACAATCCTCTTGGGTGTTAGCAGCTTTAAATAGTTTTGTGTCATCTGCAAGTTTGATAACCTCACTCATTATTCCCTTTTCCAGGTCATTTAAGAATATGTCAAAAAGCAGCAGGTCCAGCACAGATCCCTGGGGTACTCCACTATTCACCTTTTTCTATTGGGAAAATTGGCCATTTAGCCCTACCCTCTGCTTTCTATCTTTTAACCAGTTCCTGATCCACAATAGTAAACTACCTCCTATCCCATGACTTTTTAGTTTTGCCAATAATCTTTGATGAGGGACCTTGTCAAAGGCTTTCTGAAAGTCCAGATACACTATATCAACCGACTCACCTTTGTCTACCTGCTTATTCACACCTTCAAAAAAAACATAACAGATTAGTAAGAGAAGATCTTCCTTGTCTAAAGCCATGTTGGCTGTCTCCCATTAAGCCATGACTATCTATATGTTGAGTAATTTTGCTCTTTATGATGGTTTCTACCATTTTTCCCGGTACTGACATCAGGCTCACCGGTCTGTAGTTTCCCGGATCACCCTGGAACCCTTTTTAAAAATTGGCATTACATTGGCGATCATCCAATCTTCAGGTATTACAGATGATTTTAATGATAGTTCCTTATCGGTCCTACAGTTCAGTCCTCCACCACTGGGTAGTGCACCTCCTCCTGCAACATGGAGACTGGACAAGTCAAACTTGTGACATCACCGGGTATATCCTGCTGGTCTTCTCCCATGATCCCCCAGTGTGTCCAGTCTCCATGCAGCATGAGGACGTAGTGAGCCTAGGTGCTGGGCTCACTTGAGAAGCAGTTTAGGAGCAGTTAGTCAGGATTTGATTTACCTTGCATTTCTTTTGCCCTTCTTTAGGTGTAATCCTGTAAATTGAATTCATTTTCATTTTCATTTAATTTCATTTACTTTTACTTTATTTATTTTCACCTAGTCTGCCTTAGTGTAAAGGGGGGTTCTGTCCCTTTTCAAAGTTCACGCTGCCAGCTAGCCTCTCTGCTTGGGATTCTTCGGTCTCTGTGCCCGGTGATGATCTCTCCCCCAGGACTGTACGGGGGAGAGCTCTGTGGAACACCTGCATTTTGGCAGTGTCCATGTGGCAGATTCCCATCGCGGCGGGAGCCTCAGGCCGTTCGAGGTTCTTTAGCCGGTGGGCCGGGGCTCGCAGCGTCTGCTACTTCTGGTGGCGCGAGGCAGCAGCGTGTCTGGACAGCTCTTCACCCCGCAGCTACAGCGGGGTAACTGCTGCATCCCGATGCCACAAGGGAGTCTCTCGAGTCCGCATGGAGGGGCTCTGAGCTCTTGCCGCCTCTGTGGTGTTTGGCGCCAAACGGGCCTGCTTCGGATTGGCGCCATTTTCTCGGCAGGGCTGAGGCCTCGTGGCGGAGAGCGGAGCAGCCCCGCGTTTGAGCAGACGACGCTGTTCCACGCGGCTACACCCAGATAAGGACTTCCTTTTGCTGTTACTTTTAATTTTAATTCTAATTTTAATTTCCTTTTAATTTTAATTTCCTTTTAATTTCATGATAGTTTATAGTTCTTTGAATGCAATGTGATTGGTTTGGGTTTTTACTTCTTGGGGGGTGCCTTTACCTTTGTCTGCATTCTGGCAGTTAGCGACGTCTGTCAGCAGCAGGTTTCCGTGCTAGGATTTAGCCATTCAGGGTCATCGGCGGCACAACCACCTACAAATTGAGCCCTTTCTGAAATTGTCATTTACATAAGGATGCTATTTCCATGTTTATACGCTTGGAAATTATGCAGACAGCCTCTAAATGTCGTTATGCCATCTGCAAATTTGATCGCCATGCTTGCTGATCTCTTTTCCAGATCATTTCAGTGCAGTAGATGTTACCAGATGCCAGTTCCAGTGCAGATCCCGAGACATTCCACTATTTACGGGTCTCCTGTGAGAAAACTGGCCATTTAGTCCTATTGTGTTCCTGTTTTTGATCCATTTCCCATTCTATAATAGCACATCATCTCCTTCCTCAGGAGAAGTTCATAAGGGGCTTTTGTCAAGTACCTTCTAAAACATCCAGATACATATCATTTGGCTTACTCACATGTTTATTAACCCTTTGAAAAGACAGCTTGGTGCTGCTTTTCAGAACAAGTTCTATCATTTAACTGGCACTGAATTCAGATTCATTGGTCTGTAGTTTCCAAGATCGCCTTTGAAGCTCTTTAAAAAAAAACAACAACAAAAAAAAAAAAACAATTAGTGTTACATTAGTAAACTCTTCAATCTTTAGAGATCATTAATACTAATGTTATGATTGAGCCTGGCTGATATTATGAATGATCACTATTAGACAAAAATTAGCTAGGTTAAGACACTTTGATTTGGTTTTCTGCACTATGTTATCAGAGCGCAGCTTGCCCATTTGGCGGGAACACTGCCCATCTGGGCCATCTGGGGAAAGGCCCCTGATGGGGATCGTGAGAAGTGTTGCTGGATGGCACAGTCCGGGGCTTAGTGTTCCAGGGTCCTGGAAGGGTTGATAGCGGCAGTCAGGCCTCCCTGTCTTTGCTATGGCGGTCACCTAGGTTCAAGCGTCCTGTGTTTTGGGTGACAGGAGTGGGACACCTGGACATGTGGTGCTGGATGTTGGATAGGCTAATACTTCTTAGGTGCACTCTCCTTGAGTGCGTCTGCATGTCCGTGTTCCGTCTGTGATCTCATGCTCAGGTGATTGTTGCAGCAATGACAGAGATCGCTTGGGATATCGTGAGCGGGGTTGTCATGGTGTTGCATGGGGTTGCCAATGCAAGACGGGGCCATCCTGAGGAGTTTGGGCCTCAGTCATCAGCTTTCCCTTCGGTGGCCCGGCTGTCCAGGAGGCACCCCTCCAGATCCGCCGGTCCAGTTCTCTGCCTCTTCTCAATGTGGGCAGGGGGGCTGGCAGATCTGGAAAATCACGTCCACTGCACGTTCTACTGTTTTACCTCTGTCTTGGGGTTCTGAGGTCATATATTCCCAATCATTTGTTTGGTGGGGTGCTGCTGTCTGTTGTGCAAGACAAGGTGGTCAACAGTCGGAGGCTGTCGTCTATTCCCCTTACCCCTGAAGGTGCTCACAATTTAAGGTTTTTTTGTACCTGCGGAGGTGTATGTTGTTAAAGGCTAGCAGGCGCACCTGTGGGACCAGAATCCTCGGTTCTTCCGACCTTCCGTTGAGGTGCGCGTGTGGGGTTTACTCCCTTGGTCGGCTAGCAACTTGCTTCACCCATTGGGCCTTCCCTTTCCTCAAGGCATCGTTGAGTCCCACTTCTTCATGGGGGCTCGCCGCAGGGCCTGGAGTTATGCTCAGCCGGTTCCAGCCAGGGCTGAGTCCTTGGGGGGAGGCTCCGATCCTAACGATACAGGGAGTGCTGGGATCCGTTCAACCAGGTTCCTTCGGGCTCAGCATACGTCGTCTTTTGCTGGCCGGTTTAGGTCTTCGGGTCGTGGCGGTGCTCCGAGAAGACCAGCAGGCTGCACAGTGCTTGTCTTGGAGCAAGCGTGGGATATCTGTAGGTTCATATTCAAAGCCGTCCGGTTACATGTCCCTCCATTGTGGAATGCTGTACTAGTAGGCATACTTCATATGCTGGGCTTACAAGTTGGCTTCCGCGCTGATCGGCATCAGCCAAGGTGACTGCCGGTTTAGGCTGTGGAGTCAGCCTGGAGGAGGGGCCTTGCGTTCTCTGGACAATGCCCTGTTCGGTTGTGTGCCTTGTGGCCCTTATGGAGTTGTAAAAAGGAAAAACAACAAAAAAAAAAAAGAATAATCAAACAGGAAAGCCTTCCTAATTGTCCCCACTTCTTTTTTATAAGGTTCTGTCCCTTTCTTCCGGGAGCTTGGCCGGAGTGTGTTTAGACTCAGCTACATTTTGGGGATCCTTTATGTACAAGGCGTTTTAGTGTACGCAGCATGCCCAGTGTTCCATCGTCTGACTGGAACGGTACGCGGTACGTCAGCCGTGGCAGGCGTTCACGGACACGGTAGCGGATCGAGCGCTGTAGGTGCTGTCTGAGATCTCCGGGATGGTGGCCTATTTCGATCGGCAGGGTGGAGTCGGTCGGGTGGTCAGGGTGGCCCGAGCGAAGGGACAGCGTGCGCGGTTGAAGCCTTGGCGGCCTGCGTTTCGATGGGGACACTGTGGTGGCGAATGTCCTTAGCGGGGTCTGAGTGTTTGCCGGAGGAGTGAGATTGCATCAGGCGGTGTGCGCGCCGCGTGTGCTCAGATGCGGTCAGCCCATATTGGACCTCATGGCGACCTGTCAGTCTGCGGCGACGGGTCGATGTTTAGCAGAGGACATATGAGGCTACTGGATAGCGTCGACGCATTGGTACGGGGCCGTGGCCCGGTCCATTCTATGCCTTTCAGAGGTCATAGTGAAAATGGCCGACTGGGTCTGATTGCTAAAATATGTGCTCTTCATTAGTCAGTGGGGACCATTACCAGTGTATTCTGCAACATTTGCGTGAGCTTGCATAATCTTTACTTGCAACCAATCGAAATAACTGTCCAAAACCAGTTGATGCAGTCACTACTTAAATTTGCCTCGCTTGACAGTAAAAAAAAAAAAAAAAAAAAAAGACATATTTATTTTATACCGATAGGTCACTCACAGCATATTTGGCGATTCCTCGTCCTGGTGTTAATCATGCAGATAATTTCTGCTCTAGTTGTGGTGATGTGACTTTTACATCACAAAAATGGCATATGACTGTGGCGGTTCAGAAAGCCTACAATTTATATTTTGGCTGCAGAATAAAAGATCAGGATAAAAGCTAGGCGCCACACATATGCTGCAGTACATGTGTAGCAGATCTCAGGCTGTGGATGGATGGGAAAAGACCATCAAAGTCTTTTGTGGTTCCAATGATCTGAAGAGGGCCCATGGATCACGTCGGCGATTGCTACTTCTGCATGATTCCTCCAATTCCGGAGGGCATATCCAGGTGATGTAAGCGGTTGGCCTACTGGCATTGCGTCGTGGGCGTGGCTACCAGAGTCTCCTTTCTTTTTTGTCACACCATGTAAGACTCCACATCTTCTGAAACAACGCTGGACTCTGGGGCACTTGACACCCTCTTATATGCCCTTGGTGGATCACGCTTGGTTTATTGCAACTCATTGCTTAGCTGCATTCCACATTCTCAATTAAAAAGACTCCAACTGGTCCAGGACATAGCTGTAGAGCTACTTTGTGTTGCAAAGAATAAAGCCCTTAAGAGGTGTGACAAATAGGGTGTTTGACGCTGGTGGTTTTTCCATTTCCCTCATTTTGCTTCCCACCTCTGTCTGGATGGACCTCGGTTCCGTTCTCCCTCGTGGAATCCGGCTGTGCCTGTTTAGTTGTCGGTTTGGGACTTACACAAGAACACTTTGCTTGTAACCTGCGTTCCTTGGACCTTAGGTGAGGTTCCATCGCTTTCTGGTAGGTCTCTTCGCTGCCTGTCCCTCCGTGGAGGCGGGTTCTGCGGGAGAGCAGCGGTTGCTAACACTTGACACCCTGGTGGGGTCGAGAGCCAAGGGGGAGCTCAAGCGGATTTTTCAGGCGGAGCTCCGGTAGCCTTCTCAGTAGGTCTGTTTCTAGGACGTTCACTGTGTTTGCGATGGCGAGTTTGTCTTTCTGAAGCACTAGCGCTGCTTGGGGCAGAGTTCTGTGCTGTTTTCGCCAGTGAAGAGGATCCAAGTGGGCTCTCGGTCGTGTCTTCCTGGTTGGCTTACCGCCTGTTGACGTGAGGAGCGGGCTGGGGTCGGTGCCTGCTCTGTTCGTTTAGGGGCCGAGCCGACTGGATAGGTCCCTCCCAATGATTACTGCTCTGGTACATCCCAGTGGTGGAGGACTGAACTGTAGGACCGATAAGGAAATGGAAATTACACTTACCTGGTAATTGATGTTCCTTGAGGGAGTACAGTTCAGTCCTCATTCCCGCCCGGGAATGGATGTTTCAGACGCGAGGCGTCAGTTCCGAGTATGCTTTCGGATCCTAGAGTCGGCAATGGGCTCCGATTGGCAGGTAATCGCGAGAGCAACCTTTTCTGCCTATACTCTTCCTTAGTTCTCCTTCCTTCTAGCTCTCTGTCTTCCGCTGTTTGGTGCGCAGGGGGACAGGGGCACGGAGGAGGGTGTTTTCAGCCTTTCTTTTTGGGGCCCTGTGATTTTAAAGTTGAAGTTTGAGCATAGCTTTGTATTTAGTACTTTAACTGGTTGTTTGTTTGCTCCTTTGAATCTGCTTTGACAGTAGGTCACTGGGGGATCATGGGAGAAGACCAGCAGGATATACCCGGTGATGTCACAAGTTTGACTTGTCCAGTCTCCATGTTGCAGGAGGAGGTGCACTACCCAGTGGTGGAGGACTGAACTGTACTCCCTCAAGGAACATCAATTACCAGGTAAGTGTAATTTCCATTTCACAGATTACTAATAGCAGGTCTGCAATCTCATATTTCAGTTCTTTCAACACCCTTGGATGTATACCATCCGGTCCAGGTGATCTGCTACTCTTCAGTTTATCAAAAAGTTGTAATACATCTTCCCGGTGTATCGATATTTCTTTCAATTCTTCTGCAGTATCACCTTTAAATACCACTTCAGTCATGGGTAACATCCCTACATCTTCCTCAGTAAAGACTGAAGCAAAGAATTCATTCAGTCTCTTCACTATAGACTTGTCCCCTCTTACTGCCCCTTTTACTCCTCTATCATCTAATGGTCCAATTGACTCTCTCACAGGTTTCTTGCTACGTATGTACTTGAAAAAAATCGTTATTACTCGTTTTTGCTTCCACAGCAAGTTTCTTCTCAAATTCTCCCTTTGCCTGCCTTATCAGTGCCTTGCATTTTAACTTGCAAATGCTTGTGTTTTTCCAATTTTCGTCATTTGGCTCTTTTTTCCATTTCCTCAAAGATGCTTTTTTGGCAACAACAGCCTCTCTGACCTCAACTTTAAACCATGCTGGCAGTTTTTTGGACTTCCTTCCACTTTTCTTAAAGCATGGAATACAGCTGGTCTAGGCTTCCAAGATAGTATTTTTAAACAACACCCAAGATGTAAGTCTTTAACCTTTGCAACTGCTCCTTTTAGTTTTTTCTTAACTATTTTCCTCATGTTATCATAGTCTCCCTTTTGAAAGTTAAAAGGTAGTACTGTGGATTTCCTTACCATCCCTCCTCTATTAATTAAATCAAACATGATCGTGCTATGGTCACTACTGCCATGTGGCCCCAACACCCTTATCTCTTGCACTACATCTGGTGTTCCACTAAGGACTAAGTCCAAAATGGCTTCCTTTCTGGTCGGTTCATGAACCAGCTGCTCCAAGAATCAGTTATTTATTTAATCTAGAAACGTTATCTCCCTAGCATGTCCTGCCGTGACATTGACCCAGTCAATACCGGGGTAATTGAAATCACCCATTATTATTACTGTGCTGTAACGTTTGTTAGCTTCCCTGATTTCTTTGAGCATTTCATCATCCATTTGTTCTTTCTAGCCAGGTGGTCGATAGTACAACTCCACTGCCATTACTTTCCCCTTTTTACATGGAATTTCAATCTATAGAAGTTCTACAGCAAATTTTGTTTCCTGCAAAACTTTAATCCTTTCTGACTCAATGCCCTCTCTAACATAGAGTGCAACCCCTCCATCAATTTGATCAGCTCTATCATTATGATATAGTTTGTATCCAGGTATCACAGTGTCCCACTGGTTGTCCTCCTTCCACCAAGTCTCTGAGATACCAGTCATATCTAACGTCTCATTTAGTGCTATATTTTCTAACTCTCCCATCTTATTTTTTAGACTTCTAGCATTTGCATACAAGCATTTTAGAGACTGTATTTTATTCATATTAATCTGGTTATAGGTAGTGTGATAAGGAAGCTTATCAGAACCCAAGAGATAGGGATAAAGAGAAGGAATTTACCCTTATAAAAGGACCTATTTTACCAGGTCAGAGACACAAAACTCCCTTTACATCTAGAAAGCAGGTAATTCCTAGCTACAATAGGTTGCAGAATGCCCCTAGTGGAGAAAAAGAGAGGGAATACAGGCTCAGGGTAAGGAACCCTTACGTCACTGAATTCCCCAATTACTCAGCTGCCACGAGGCAGTTTGATCTCCAACACCTGAGAGGAGAGGGGGTGGAGCAGGCACCTGAGAGGTTTAAGACTAGGTCAGTTTATTCAGAAGGGAGAGGCAGGAGAGGAAGAAGAAGAGGAAAGGAGAGAGAACGTGAGAGCAGTAGGAGTGCCTACTGAAAGAAGAATGGATCTGGAACAGTGAGAACAGCAGGAACCAGGAACACATGTTGGAGAACAGGACGTGGAAGCACCAGTGAATGGTGGCCAGAGCATGAGAGAGGAGAAGCTGTTACAAGCTTTGACCCAGGTATGAGCATTAGAAGTTTATCTAATTCTGAGCACTACAGAATTGCCAGAGACAGCCTTAGCCCTAACGGAAGGCAGTCAGCTAAGACCTCTGAGCCAGAAACAGAGGATGTGCCAATGCAACTGGGTGAACCAGATATAGCTTTAGAAGAAGAAGTCTCATACATGGATTGCTCTTTATGCCAGTCTTTCAATACTGAGGTGTTGAAAGGGAGTCAACCGTAAGGAAAACCTCCAGTGTCCTGTAGCCCTAAGAGCCTGTGGTTAACTTGTGAAGGTCCTGAGTTAAAGGCAAAATACCTTTTTTTTACTGTGCAAGCTGAAGCTGCCTAATTAAGTTGGTGAATCAGCTGTGAGCCAGAGCAGTGCTCAGCCAGAAGCCGTACTAACGGTGAAAGTAAGGAAAGCTTTTATTTGGCTGTTTATAAGAAAACCTTGAATAGAGAATTGCTTGCCTGTGAAGAGTTTAACTACCTTGTTGAAAGTTTTTCTATGTTTAAGAAGAGAAACCGTATTCTGGACTGAGAGAAAAAGAAACCTGCTTTAGGAAAAGCTGTTTTCTGTTTGTTTGATCAGCACTGCAAGCCATGCCTGATAGCAGGGGCTGTTAAAGTATTTATGTTTATACTGGAGAACATTGCAAGCTGTTTTGTTTGGAATTCATTTATATCCTGATGTTCATTTACAAGAATCCTGGAGAAATAATCCAAAGGTGAATTAGTGAACCTTAGCGTGTTTTTTTCAGTTAATAAACTGTCATTACCTTACCACTCAAGGCAACTACAAAGGTGTTTTTTTTACCTGAGGTTGAATACTTTCTGACTGAACTACCTTTCCCATAAGGCATTGCAAGGCAATCAGTCAGTTAAAAACCAAAAGGTGAATCTCTCTAATGACAACCACGCCCCTCCATACTGCATGTAAGGGGCTATGGGCGTGACAGTAGGCATTGGTAATTTGGAATCTTTAAGCTCTGTCTGCTCCGTACTCAAGGGCATTTGGGCTATCTTTGTCTTTATTGGTACCTCTCTGCTGATGTGCCCTAACTTCATTTTTTTGGTAGTATCCTTCAAGGAGACATTGTTCTGAACCATGCGCTCTTGGGCGACTGTCGGCTTTCCTCTATTTTCTAGTTTAAAAGCTGCTCTATCTCCTTCTTGAATAAAAAAAAAATTAATGCCAGCAGCCTGGTTCCATCCCGGTTAAGGTGAAGCCCATCCCTTCGGAAGAGCCCCTCCTTACCCCAGAATGTTCCCCAGTTCCTAACAAATCCAAACCCCCTCATCCTTGCACCATTGTCTCATCCACTCATTGAGACTCCGGAGCTCTGCCTGCCTGTTAGGTCCTGCACGTGGAACGGGAAGCATTTCAGAGAACGCTACCCTGGAAGTTCTGGATTTCAACTTCCTACCTAAAAGCCTAAATTTAGCCCCCAGAACTTCCCTACCACATTTTCCTATGTCATTGGTACCAACATGAACCAAGACAGCTGACTCCTCCCCAGCACTATCTAAGACCTTGTCTAGGTGGCGCGTGTGGTCTGCTACCTTTGCACCAGGTGGACATATTACCAGGCGATCCTCATGTCCACCAGTCACCCAGCTATTTATATGCCTAATGATCGAATCACCAACTATAACGGCTGTCCTAACCCTTCCCTCATGGGCACATGGCCCTGGAGAAACATCCTCAGTGTGAGAGGGTTTTATATCATCTGGAGGACAGGTCCTAGCTATAGGATCACTTCCTGCCACACCAGGGTGATGCTCTCCTGTCATTTGACCTCTCTCCTCCATGGCAACAGGGATGCTGCCAGACTGGAGGTGGGACTTCAGAACTATATCCCTGTAGGTCTCATCTATATACCTCTCTTTCTTCCTTATGTCTTCCAAGTCTGCTACTCTTGCCTCCAGAGATCAAACTCATTCCCTGAGAGCAAAGAGCTCCTTGCACCTTGTGCACATGTAAGACCCCTCACCAACTGGGAGAAAACCATACATGTGACACTCAATGTAAAAGACTGGAAAACCCCCATCTCGCTGCTGGACTGCTGTCTGCATCTTAGTTTTAAGGTTGTGTTTAGATATTTAAGTTCTTTACTTACTAAGGGTTGCTGGGGATACTTATACTAATAAAACTATACCTAATACGTTTAATGTACTTTGTTCACCTGAAGTTTAATCAATCTCAGGTCCTTAATGTATACTGATGAGATTAAACAGCTGCACCTGAGAGTGAATATGGCACCTCCTTTCCTTTAAGAAGTTTAAGCACCTATAAAGCTACGATTATACCAGGTGTGGGTGGGTGTTGGGGAGGGAGGGAAGGAAAGAACACTTATTAAAAGCTGGCTGCTACACAGTACCCTGTCCTGTGCTTCTAAGGTAATCTGTGACTAATCTCCAGCGGGAATCCCTCAGCCTTTGCTTGGATAGAGGGATTCTTGGGTTCTCAATTTAACCAGAAAGCTCTCTTCTGTGTTTTAAATTTAAACTGAAAACTCTTTGCTGCTACTAGGCCCTGACTGATTTAACAAATACACTGGGTTCATTGATTAATCAGTTTTAATCTAAAGAATTCCTTTTTCCCCAAGATTAAGAAACATTCCCAGAAGTAAATACCATATTTTCCGGCGTATAAGACGACTTTCTAACCCATGAAAATATGCTCAAAAGTCGGGGGTCGTCTTATACGCCGGTATACGGCAGTATGCAGCAACTTTCTGACCTGGACTGGGGAAGCTGACTGTTGAACGCGCTCCGCTGAATGTCGGTGTTGCCACGAGGCCGTGGAGCGTGGAGCAGTTCCGGCCCACTCGGCCCCGTCTCGCGCCCAAATGACCTCAGGCGCTCAAGCCGCCTCCGCGGAACCTCACCTCGCAGCCACGGCAGCCATCTTACGGTTTCGGCCTCCACAACCACTCACGGGGCGGACCGAATCGCCGCCCTGTCACCGCTCCACTGCTCGGCCACATTGCGAGCAGTGTGCGCGGTGCAGGCTGGGCACTGGAATCCTTCATCTCCTTTCCGTTGCCTCGTGGACCGCTTGCCCCGTCCTCCGTCGGTCTCCTCTCCGATTTGTCCGGGAGAGGAGATCCGACCAACAGAATGCACTGAGAAAGCCCTGGGGCAATAAAAAGGTACAACGGCTCGAGGCGAAAGGCCAAAATAGCAGCGCACACCACCCACCAAAACTAGGCAGAAGATAATCATCTTAAACGGGCATTTTTGGTGTGCGCTGGAAGAGGGGTAGTCTTATACGGCGAGTATAGGCCAAACCCTATATTTTAACAGGAAAAGTAGGGGGTCGTCTTATACGCCCAGTCGTCTTATATGCCGGAAAATACGGTACTTACAAGTGCAGATCTCTCTCCAGAAGTAGCAGTCCCCTTTTGTAGTCCAACTATTTCCGGCTGCAGGCTGCACACACTGCAGCATACCCACATAGTCGCATGCCATGAACATTGAGGGTGTCAGTGATGCGGGGGCATTCACATCCACTAGGAGCTGTAAGTCTGTGTGCTCACACAGTCTCAGCAGTGTCATATCACACATCTTAGATGTACACCCTAGGCAGCTGCCCTGTCACCCTCCCGCATCAGCAACCCCCATGGGGCTGCACACCTGACACCTCCTTTCTTACAAAGGAGCATCCATGTGTCACCCCCTTTGCCACATTAGCAACATCAGCTATTGCTGCTAGGGAAGCACTACTATCACTAACTTGGGCTCTCCAATCTATTTGCCACATTGCTCACATGAGATAGTCTCTCTCACTTTAAAGGGCACTTTTTCAGCTAGGTTTTTATTTGCGGTACAGTACCTGGCGTTAAGGCGCCTTTCGGCAGGTTGCAAAATTGGCATTAAGGGAACGTGCCTTGTTCAGGCCCGTTCTGCCCTGTATGCACCTTATCTCTGCCCACTGGGTGCTTTACGCTGCTGGTCCCAATAGCGCATGCTAAAGCGACTTTTCAGTCATGCTAATGACACACTTGCTCCTTTAGCGCAGTTTAGTAAACATACCCCAAAGAATCATAAGGAAAGGAATGGAGTTTAAAACCAAGGATATTATAATGCCTCTGTATCGTTCCATGGTGCAACTGAACCTTGAATACTGTGTGCAATTCTGGTCGCTATACCTTAAAAAGATATAGCAGAGTTAGAAAAGGTACAGAGAAGAGCGGCAAAATCGGTAAAGGAGAGGCTTAAGTGGTTGAGACTCTTCAACTTGGAAAAGAGATGGCTGAGGAAGGATATGATAGAAGTTTATAAATTAATGAATGGAGTGGAATGAGTAAATAGAAAGATTAGGGGACATGCAATGAAGCTGCAATGTAGCCTATTTAAGACGCGCCACTGGATCCCTGCCAACATGGATTTAGAGAATCCCATGGTGTGGAGACGCTACTCACCACCCTCTTCAGCAACATACTCACTGGAATAGATAACATCCATCATGGTTTCGTCCTTGTCTTCTTGGATATAGCCACCGCATTTGACTCAGTAAGCCACAAGATCCTCTGCGGCGGCTCGAAGAGAAGGGCATCTGCGACATAGCACTAACCTGCTGCAAGTCATATCTGTCTGACAGGTGGCAGCATGTACAAACAGAGACCTCAGCATCGGAACCTTTCCACCAGAAGCAGGGCGTTCCGCAAGGTTCCTCCCTATCTGCCCTGATGTTCAACCTTTACATGCAGCCCATCTGCGACCTCATCCGATCATTTAATGTTGACTTCCTGATATATGCTGACGACGTTCTACTCTACATGCCATTCTTAACTGACCAGCTAGACCTCTCCCCACTAACAGACTGCTTTGACGCAGTAGCTGACTGGCTCCAAAATCAAAGCCTCTGAATACAGCACAAGAAAACAGAAGTTCTGTTCATCACCAGGAACCAAAATTTCACCCCCCCAGCCTACCTAAAAGTCAGGGAAGCCGAGCTGCAAATTAAGCCCACAATCAGATACCTTGGTATCACCCTAGACCAACGACTGGACATGAAGGCACACATTAGTAACATGGTAAGAGCAGTCTACCATAAGATCCAGACACTCAGATATTTACGCCCCCTGCTACAACTGGATGATTTCCTGATCAATCTATCAAGCGCTGACCATTCCACATTTCGACTACGCCAACGCAATCCTGCAAGGGCTCCCACAATTCACTCTGGGTCCGCTCCAACTCGCCATGAATACCGCGGCCAGAGTGCTATATGGCGCCTCCAGGCGCGACCATGTGATGCCCATCCTGAAAGAGCTTCATTGGCTCCCCATCTTCAGCAGGCTCACCTTCAAGACCTTGCTGCTAACCTTCAAGGCCAATAACGGGCTCTCTTCCACCTTACTTGCGGACCTTATACACATTACTCCCCCCAACAGGGCCAGACGATCTGCAGCAATAAACACACTGGCAATCCCCAAAACAGTGACCCAATACACTCAGGCAACAGCAAACAGGGCTTTCAGGTTCTGCGCACCCAGATGCTGGAATGCTCTGCCACCCAACATACGGGCAATCCCTGACCTAACGCAATTTAGGAAGGCTTTGAAGCACCACCTCTTCCTCAAGTACTACCCAGAGGAACGAGCACCAACCCTCCTCACACACACTAAAGTGCTATGACTAATCTGTAATCATGTCCTGATATGATGCCTATATATATGTAAATAGTTACCCTGGTTATCCAAGTTGAATCACCTGTTAATTGTAAATACGGAGTAGATTCTGCACCGTATAAAACTCTTCTGTTTCATGTAAACCGCACTGATGCCGAATAGCGCGGTATAAAAGAGACTGTAAATAAATAAATAAATAAAATATTATTTTACTCAACGTGTAATCAAACTCTGGAATTCGTTACCAGAGGATGTAGTAAAAGTTGTTAATGTAGCTTGTGATAAGGAAGCTTATCATAGCTCAGGAAGGAGCTA
Source organism: Ichthyophis bannanicus (assembly GCA_033557465.1). Taxonomy (NCBI): domain Eukaryota; kingdom Metazoa; phylum Chordata; class Amphibia; order Gymnophiona; family Ichthyophiidae; genus Ichthyophis; species Ichthyophis bannanicus. The sequence goes on along the minus strand of CM066032.1, from coordinate 909,601,791 downwards.
TAGAAAAGGTGAAGTGTCTCTGAACAAGCAACCTGTCAGTTCTGGTAGAAATAAGAAAACAGAATTTTCCCATAAAAGACTACCAGTCCCAGAATGCACCAGGTTTCCAACAGCCATTAGAGGAGCTGAAGTAGGGAAACGTGTGTTCAATTAGGAGGGCTATGAGGTAATCCCTAAGCACTCATCTCAAAGGGAGGAGCACTCATCTAGGCAGAATAAAGGTAGAGTTTATTCTACAGAGAGTGATCCTCCTTATCCTGAGAATCAGCTTGAGCTTGATCATCAGTTTCATCTGAAGGATCATCAGAAGCAGAAGCCAAACCAGACGGACAGAGAGGGAAAGAAACGCTTTGGAAGAAGGAAGAGAAAAGCCTTTGAGAGGTCTAGAAGAGTCCAGAGCAGTACGTATACTGGGAGGCATTTCAAGGGCCAGCATACACCATTGGACTGGGGAAAGCCAGAGGAATGGTGCTGCAGAGCTAGAAATCACCAGACGCTACCTGTGAGGGAGACGGCTGCACGTGGAAGGGACCCTAAGACCTGTGCCAGAAGGTATGTGAAGAGAGATCCAGTGTCCAGGGATCTGGATTGGAAGGCTGGACATAAGAACTGGACTACATACTGGCCAGGCTATATAGAGAGGAACTCTAACAGCAATGGAAGCTCAGGTATGAACACTGATCTATGCCCTAGCTATAACCTTGAAAGACAGCAGGGAAACAAGTATTCTCCTGAAAGTGCTCCATTGAGAGATTCATCTGTGCCAATCCATGATATTGAACCCATGCTTGTTGAAGAAGGGGGAATGATTGCAGATGAAGAATGTGTTTATATGGACTGCTCTCTGTCCAAACTCCTTTGGTGATTTTCTGTTATAAAGTACAGCAACCATCACAAAGAAATACAAACTTGTTCTTTAATCTACTCAGAAAAGCTCCTGTGTAGGATTTCTGGCCATGCTGTAGAAAGCAAGCCAGCTAAGGGGTTTCAGCTGGATAACTACTAGCAATTGAGCCTTACCTAATTGCTTGTGAGCTAGGAGAGAATCACTTCTGAATCTATGTGGGAAGTTATCAGAAGTTAACCTGAAAAGAACAGTTTTTTTCTTTCTCTGTGGCTTTTCGTTTGTTGTTTGATATATGCTAAGAAAACATTAGCTAATGCCTGACAAGTTTGAATGTTGTTTTCCTGATTTTGATTTTGTTTTTCCAAGTTAAACACTGGAAGCAAGTAACCTGATTTATGTGCTACCAAGCATATCTGTGTTGGGAGAAATAACCCCATAAATAAATATCTTATTGGCTTTAACACTTGAGCACAACTAAATTATTGTCAGCAGCTGTGTCTGGTGTGAATGAACTGCATTGCCCACAATCCCTTGCAAATCATATAGATATATGCACTTGCCAAGACTGTGAAGATTCTCACCCAGGCAGCCGTCTGACAAATGGCGTAGTTTTTCGGATTGCTTTTGCAGAAAGGGGATTTACTTGCTGAGGATTACAACTAAAGTTCAAGTTTAAAGCTGGAAAAAAAGATTTTCCCTCAACTGCACTTTGGAGGAGAAGTGGATGTTCCAGGAACCAGTCCCAGGAGGAAAAGACCCTGTGCAGAGCTGGATTCATCACTGACACAAGGTAATAAGTACCTGGGCATGTCTAGTGGTGGATGGGAGTAAGGCACAGGGGTAATTTAAAAAAAAAAAAACCAAAAAAAACCACACCTGTTTGGAAGGTGGTGCACTTTGTTTTTTTTTTTGTTTCTTGCAGGGATCAAGATGGATCCAAGGGAACTAGCTGATTGGATGGCAGCCCAGTTTAGCAGGCAGCAGGAGCTAGCACAGCAGGCTCAGGACACTGCTATGAAAGCCTTAATGGAACAGCAGAGGCCAGTGCTTGATCTGGTGCAAGCCCTAGTTAAGCTGCAGAACCAAAGTGGACCAGATGCAAGACCAGCAGTAAATACTGGTACACCACATGTGGACAGTGTGGGACTCAATCAGGGGATTGGGGCATTTAGTTTTGGGAAGCTAACTCCAGATGATAATGTTGATGATTTTCTAGAGTCTTTTGAAAGAGTGGCACAAGCATTAGCATGGCCAGAGACCCAGTGGGCAGTAAGGCTGGCAGCCTCATTAACTGGAGAGGCGCTTGCAGCTTACAGAGCAATGCCAGCAGCACAGGCTTTGAATTATAAGGATGTAAAGGCTGCTATTAGAGATCGCCTAGGGTTGTCTATTTCAGAGTATAGGCGAATGTTTAGAGCTACTACATTGAGAGTGGGTGAAACACCCAGGGCTCTGAGTCAGAGAATCAGAGGTTTAGCTGTAAAATGGTTGGAGCCTGAGCAAAAGACGGTAGAAATGTTATTAGACATTATAATGCTTGAACAATTTATGTCTGCGGTCCCTAAAGATTTGCACACTTTCCTTATACAGCAAAATTGCCAAAATCTTGGAGAGGCAACCATGCTAGCAGAGAGATTCTTGGAAGCCACGCAGGCTTGCCATAGAATGGGTGGCCCTCTGAAGATTGGTGCTGAGGCAAGATGTGCTGTATCAGAAAAGAAAATAATTAAAAATGTTTCTGAAAATGAATGTACTGTATCAAACCAGATGACACAGTGGAATAGAAAGAAATGTTTCAAGTGTGGAAAATGGGGACATTTAGAAAAGGGATGCCAGACACACACTAGCTTAGTGGGTGTGGATTTAAAACAGCCCAAAGAAGGATTTCTTTTGATGGTTGATGTGCAAGGAATTACCACAAATGCTTTGTTAGACTCTGGGGCAGACCAGAGTATGATGTCAAAAAGGCTTTGGAAGAGGATAGAGGCCCAAGAAGGATTTGTGCCTAGAACCCCTGAAAGCCAAGTTCACATCAGATGCATTCATGGTGCTGCAACATCATATCCCACCTATAGGCTAAAGGTTAAGTGCCTGGGGGAACAAGAGGAAGTCCTGTTAGCAGTGGTGCCTAGGCTACCCTTTGATTTGGTTCTAGGAAGAGACTGGCCAAGATTTAAGCAGGGGCTAGTGAAAGGGCTAGGAAAGAAGGAGGGAGAAGGATTAATAGAAATAGCTCCCGGGCCTTTCTTTGGAAGTCCTCAGTCCCTAGCTAAAAAGATGGTTAAGCTTCCAGAAGACCAAACTATGGGTAATAAGAGGGGCCTTGTATCCACCCGCTCGCAGGCTAAGGTAGAGAGCCAGCAGAAGGAGGAGGGGGAGCAGGCAGAGTTATTAGGAGACTTACCCTCTCATGATGATTTAATAACCCCATCATCTGGTAAAGTAAGAAAGTTGAAAGCACAAAAGCGGCGTGAGAGACTTTGCAGAGCACAGGGTAGTGCTGAGATGTTAGCTGGTCAAAGTTTACCCTGAGTGCCAGCTGAGTTAGTGGCAAAGTTTCCTAACTTTCCACAAGAGCAGCGAGCTGATCAAGCTCTCACCCGAGCTTTTAAGTATGCTCATGAGGTCAGGGAGGAGTTGCCCAGATTCAGACTAGATAATGATATATTACATAGAGAGAGTCAGGACTCCAGAAATGGGACCATACGTAAACAATTGGTGGTACCCACAACTTTCAAAGGGCTAGTACTTAGACTAGCACATGATCATCCAGTGGGAGGTCATAAAGGGATGCAAGGAACGCTGGATCAAATACTTATGCGTTTTTACTGGCCAGGTATTTTGAAAGAAACTGCCCAGTTTTGTGCTGCATGTCCAGCGTGTCAGCGAGTTACAGCGGCTCACCCACCGGTGGTGCCATTGATCCCCATGCCAATTATCACAGACCCAATTGGTCGCATTGCCATGGATATTGTAGGCCCATTAGTCAAAACGCCCCGAGGTTTCCAATACATCCTAGTTATGGTAGATCAGGCAACAAGGTTTCCCTGGGCCATACCATTGAGGAATGTGTCTGCAAAAACAATAGCTTTAGAGCTAGTAAAATTGTTTTGTGAAGTGGGATTCCCAAGAGAGGTGTTGACTGACCGAGGGTCCAATTTTGTATCCAAATATTTGGCCCAGGTCTGGGATGCCTTTGGCATTCATCACGTGAAAACCTCAGCCTACCATCCACAATCAAACGGTTTGGTGGAGAGATTCAACCAAACTCTCAAACAAATGTTGAGAAGGGGGTTAGCAGGGGAGGTAAAAGAATGGGATATGTTATTGCCCTTTGCCTTATATGCCTGCAGGGAAAGAATTCAGGTGTCCCTAGGTGTAACTCCATATGAATTGATGTATGGTAGGGCTCCACGGGGTTTGTTAGATATTTTGAGGGAACAATGGATTGATCCTGAACCGGGAAGTCAGGAAGTGCCACAGTTTCTACGTGACTTGAGAGCACGTTTGAAAAGGACCTCGCAGGTTGCTGAGAGGAACCTGCAGGACAGTCAAGTGCGCCAGAAAGGGTGGTATGATAGGAAGGCCAAAAGCCGCCAATTAAACATTGGTGAAAAGGTTTTGGTTCAAGTAGCAGGTACAGCCCCAAAATTTGAAGCACAGTGGAAAGGGCCATGGAAGGTTGTTAAACAAGTGAGCCCAGTGTCTTATATGGTAGAAAATGCAAGAGGGCGTAGGCAGACCTACCATATTAATGTACTTAAGTCTTGGAAGGAGAGGCCTGTAAATAATAATGACCCTGAAGCCAGTCAGGAAGTAAGTGAGCTTCAGAAAGATAACACTCTCGTAGGTATTACGGACTGTAGGAAAGATGTTTCACCAGTTAAACCAGTCCGTAATAACTTAAGCAGGGGGGGTATGTGATAAGGAAGCTTATCATAGCTCAGGAAGGAGCTATAGAAGAGGTGAAGTGTCTCTGAACAAGCAACCTGTCAGTTCTGGTAGAAATAAGAAAACAGAATTTTCCCATAAAAGACTACCAGTCCCAGAATGCACCAGGTTTCCAACAGCCATTAGAGGAGCTGAAGTGGGGAAACGTGTGTTCAATCAGGAGGGCTATGAGGTAATCCCTAAGCCAGCGATGGCGAACCTATGGCACGCGTGCCAGCTGTGGCACGCGAAGGCCTTGCAGCTGGCACGCGGGAAGGTCCGCAATCAAAATATGCGGCATTAAAAAAATAAAAAATAAAAAGCTGCCGCTGCCGGGGCCGGGGCCGCCGCGGCAGAATCGAGTGTGCCGCGGGGCCCCCCCGCCCAGCAGAGCCTGCCCTCCGTCCCCGGTATCACCTTCTCTCAGCTGCCTCTAGTCAAACGCGCCTGCTTTCAGAGCGCGAGTGGAGTTTCTTCCTCGCTGCTCTGTTATGCCCGCGGGGGCTGATGGGAAGTTCCCATCAGCCCCGCGGGCTTAACAGAGCAGCGAGGTATAAACTTCCCTCGCGCTCTGAACGCCGGCGCGTGTGACTGGCGGCCGCTGCGCGCGGTGATCCCGGGGACGGAGGGCAGGCTCTGCTGGGCGGGGGGGCCCCGCGGCACACTCGATTCTGCCGCGGCGGCCCCGGCCCCGGCAGCGACAGCTTTCTTTGTAAAAAAAATTTCGCTGGGGGGGGGGTTAGGAGTGGTAATGGCTGGGGGGGGGGGGCTAGGACTGGTGATGGGCTGGGGGGGGGTTAGGAGTGGTAATGGCTGTGGGGGGGGTGAGGACTGGTGATGGTCTGGGGGGGGGCTATGACAGGAACTTGGCTGAGGGGGGGTTAGTCGTGTAAATGGCTGGGTGGGGTTAGGACTGGTGGTAGGCTGGGGGGGTTAGGAGTGGTAATGGCTGTGGGCTGTTGGGGGGTTAGGACTGGTGATGGGCTGGGGGGGGCTAGGACAGGAAATGGGCTGATGGGGGGTTAGGAGTGGTGATGGGCTGGGGGGGTTAGGAGTGGTAATGGGCTGGGGGGGGGTTAGGAGTGGTAATGGCTGTGGGCTGTTGGGGGGTTAGGACTGGTGATGGGCTGGGGGGGTTAGGAGTGGTAATGGCTGTGGGCTGTTGGGGGGGCTAGGACTGGTACTGGGCTATGGGGGGCTAGGACAGGAAATGGGCTGATGGGGGGGTTAGGAGAGGTGAGGGGCTGGGGGAGGTTAGGAGTGGTGATGGCCTAGGGGGGGGCTATGGGCAAGGGGGGAGCTAAGTCTATATGGGCTGATGGGATTAGGACTGGAAGTGGGTTGATGGGGGCTTAGGACTGGTAATGGGCTATGGGGGGCTAGGACAGGAAATGGGCTGATGGGGAGGGGTTAGGACTTGAGGTGGGCTGTTGGGTGGGGTTAGGACTGGTAATGGGCTATGGGGGGCTAGGACAGGAAATGGGCTGATGGGGAGGGGTTAGGACTTGAGGTGGGCTGTTGGTTGGGGTTAGGACTGGTAATGGGCTATGGGGGGCTAGGACAGGAAATGGGCTGATGGGGAGGGGTTAGGACTTGAGGTGGGCTTTTGGGTGGGGTTAGGACTGGAAATGGGCTGATGGGGGTTAACACTGGAGGTGGTCTGATGGGGTTAGGACTGGTAATGGGCTATGGGGGGGTTTAGGACTGATAATGGGCTATGGGGGGGCTGGGACAAGAAATGGGCTGATGGGGAGGGGTTAGGACTTGAGGTGGGCTGATGGGGTTAGGACTGGTAATGGGCTGTGGGCTGATGGGGGGGTTAGGACTGGAAATGGGCTATGGGGGGGTTAAGACTGGTAATGGGCTGTTGGCTGATGGGGGCTGTCTGGTAATGGGCTATGGGGGGTTAGGACTGATAATGGACTATGGGGGGGCTAGGACAGGAAATGGGCTGATGGGGAGGGGTTAGGACTTGAGGTGGGCTGATGGGGTTAGGACTGGTAATGGACTGTGGGCTGATGGGGGGGTTAGGACTGGCAATGGGCTATGGGGGGCTGACTGGAAATGGGTTGATGGGGGTTAGGACTGGAAGTGGGCTGATGGGGGGGTTAGGACTGGAAGTGGGCTGATGGGGGTTAGGACTGGTAATGGGTTATAGGGGGGGCTTAAACTGAAAATGGGGTGATGGGGGGTTAGGACTGGAAGTGGGTTGATGAGGGGGGGCTAGGACTGGTATTGGGTTGGGGGGTTTCTAGGACTGGAAATGGGTTGGGGGCTGCTAGGACTGGAAATGGGCTGATGCAGGGACTAGAAGGGAATGGATGCTGGGTGAGGCTGGAACTAGAAGGGAGCTGGTGTTGGGGGAGGATTAGAATGGGATGGGGCTGGGAGAGTAAAATGGAGAGGGGAAAAATATTTTGTGTGGGAGGGATAAAAAATCTACAATTGGCCGGGTATTGGGAGAATAAGTGGGGATTGAGGATGGAGGGGTAAAATTTGAGTAGATGAAATAGGAATGAGGAAAGAGCAAAAGGAGAAAGATTAGTATGTTAAAGCAGATGTAGAGAGAGAATGGAAAAAAAAAAACAAGAAGACAGAAGAAAGGACAAATGGACAGCAGATGGAGAGTTAGCAGAAGACACGAAGAAACCAGAAGAAAGTTGCTGGAACAATTGCAACTGAAAAAAAATGCACAAAAGGTAGAAAAATATCTCTTTATTTTGAATTTATTAACTGGAATATGTCAGCTCTGGGAAATGTGCATCATTAATTTTTGCGCTTTGTTTAGTACAAGAGGAAATTAATTTATAGTTTTATTTCTACAGTGTTGTTGTATATTCCAAGTTTGGCTTTTGGGGTTCCCAGTTTAATTATTGTCTTCCTGTTTCTAAATTGTGATTCCTTGTTTGGTGATGGTCTGTTCTGCATGTGTAACTGAGCTGAGGTATTCTGTTTATATAATTCCTATTTGACATTGCCACTTGTTCTTTCCCCAGTAGGTCATGTATTGTTGTTCTCTGAAATGTATTGGTTTAATATTTGCAGTGTTGCCTTTTGATAGTTAGGGTATGGTGCTTTGTGAGTCCTGGTAGTGCTGTTAGGATACGGCGGGTTTGCTATGGGTTCTAAATGGGCAGCGTTTGTAGTAGTTCCTAATGTGCCTGGCGGTTGGTACTGGATTATAGTAATGTAGAAACCTTTTAGTCTTTCTTTATCCATATACTCATTAAGAGGCATGTTTACTAAAAGTTAGTGTATGGTAACATTATGCAAATATTTATGCAAATGAGGCAACTTATGCAAATGAGGCTTTAATTGACGTGCTGGCACTTTGAGGAAATTCTTTGGTTTTGTGCGGCAGTTTGGGCACTCGGGCTCAAAAAGGTTAGCCATCACTGCCCTAAGCACTCATCTCAAAGGGCAGGGCCTGATTCAGCACAGCTGCGCTGTGTTAGAGAGGAGCACTCATCTAGGCAGAATAAAGGTAGAGTTTATTCTACAGAGAATGATCCTCCTTATCCTGAGAATCAGCTTGAGCTTGATCATCAGTTTCATCTGAAGGATCATCAGAAGCAGAAGCCAAACCGGACGGACAGAGAGGGAAAGAAACCCTTTGGAAGAAGGAAGAGAAAAGCCTTTGAGAGGTCTAGAAGAGTCCAGAGCAGTACATATACTGGGAGGCATTTCAAGGGCCAGCATACACCATTGGACTGGGGAAAGCCAGAGGAATGGTGCTGCAGAGCTAGGAATCAGCAGACGCTACCTGTGAGGGAGATGGCTGCACGTGGAAGGGACCCTAAGACCTGTGCCAGAAGGTATGTGAAGAGAGATCCAGTGTCCAGGGATCTGGATTGGAAGGCTGGACATAAGAACTGGACTACATACTGGCCAGGCTATATAGAGAGGAATTCTAACAGCAATGGAAGCTCAGGTATGAACACTGATCTATGCCCTAGCTATAACCTTGAAAGACAGCAGGGAAACAAGTATTCTCCTGAAAGTGCTCCATTGAGAGATTCATCTGTGCCAATCCATGATATTGAACCCATGCTTGTTGAAGAAGGGGGAATGATTGCAGATGAAGAATGTGTTTATATGGACTGCTCTCTGTCCAAACTCCTTTGGTGATTTTCTGTTATAAAGTACAGCAACCATCACAAAGAAATACAAACTTGTTCTTTAATCTACTCAGAAAAGCTCCTGTGTAGGATTTCTGGCCACGCTGTAGAAAGCAAGCCAGCTAAGGGGTTTCAGCTGGATAACTACTAGCAATTGAGCCTTACCTAATTGCTTGTGAGCTAGGAGAGAATCACTTCTGAATCTATGTGGGAAGTTATCAGAAGTTAACCTGAAAAGAACAGTTTTTTCTTTCTTTGTGGCTTTTCGTTTGTTGTTTGATATATGCTAAGAAAACATTAGCTAATGCCTGACAAGTTTGAATGTTGTTTTCCTGATTTTGATTTTGTTTTTCCAAGTTAAACACTGGAAGCAAGTAACCTGATTTATGTGCTACCAAGCATATCTGTGTTGGGAGAAATAACCCCATAAATAAATATCTTTTTTTTTTTTGAATAGTTTATTTATTAACCATCAGAGACATAACATCCAGTACAGGTACAAACAGTAAACCACAGCAGAGTGGAGTCTTATCCCTGCTGAGGGCAGGCAATTTACAGTTATGTCGAGATCCACGTACAATATACAACTGTAACTGTCCATGGTTAAATAATTTTCCCCCAGTTTTCATAAAATCCCAACCTCCCTTCCCCATCCCCTCCCCCACCCCCCCCCCCCCCGCCCCCCAGCATCGCATCCCGAGCTCCACTTCAAACCACAGTACCCCTTCTAAGGGTTCGCTGTCCCCTCCTCTCCCCCAAGCACCCGGCTGTTAGTAGCCCACATTGACCACTTCACTCCGGCAGCGGGGGCCTAAACTCTGTATATATGGGTCCCAGATTAACATAAAGGTGGCCCATCGTTTCACTGAGCCCCGAGCCCTCCATCGCTCCATCAGCATTAGTTGATGAAAGCTATTGCGCCACTCCAGGAACGTAGGGGGGTCACCATCTCTCCACTTATGTAGTATCGGGCCCTTCCCCACCAAACATGCTTTCCGTACCAGTAATCATGCCCATCTCCCTGTGGGTAGAGTTTGATGTAGTTGGTCAAACAGGACCAGGGATCCGGTCCAGGGGAACCTTTGCTGCAATAATCTCATAATATATCTGCGAATATGGGACCAATAGGGGAGGATGTGCCTGCACTGCCACCACATATGGGTTAAGGTGGCCAAGGGCTGAGAACACCTAGGGCATGACCCATCTTGTGTGATATGACTCCGCAGCGCTCGTCTCGGCGAGAAATGCACCCGAGTCAGGGCCTTATACTGTATTTCCCTCCATCGCGCTCCCTCTACCAACTCCACTATCCGCCCCACCGCCTTGCATATCGTGTCTGGCAGTATCTCCCGCCCTAGTTCACTACCCCAAGCCGTCTCAACTCTCCCGTAATCCGGCCGAACCCCAAAGCATTCTAACCGAGTCTTCAGCCCCGCTATCGTCAGGGGTGTATCCCCCCCTAGGTCGAACAATTCGATAATCTGCGCCGACCTGTCCACCCCCAATTCTTCCCTAGGCAACGTCGCAACATAGTGAGAAAGCTGAAGGTAAGCATAAAATTGTGTAGGGGGCAGCCGATATTCCTCTTGTAATTCCAAAAACAACTTGCATTTGCCCGAGAGGTCGACGACATGTCCTATATGTCTCATTCCCTGTCTATGCCAGATCTGGAACGCTCTAGAATCAGAACCGGGCACAAAGTGGACATTGCCGCGTATAGGAAGCCAGCTGGACACCTGCCAATTGCGTTGCCAGAAGCGATTTATTTGTCGCCATGTACGTCGCAGCGCAGTTAACATAATATTACGTGTGAGGCGCTCTGGCAGTCGGGCACTGTCCACGTGTAGATACCCCACCTGTGAGAAGGGCGCAACGAAGGCTGCCTCCAAGTCTCGTGGTGTGTATACCTCCGTCCCCCCCAAACAATCCCCAACATGTCGCGCTTGGCATGCCAGGGCATAGAGTCGTATATCCGGGAGCCCAAGGCCTCCACTCCGCCATTTACCAATCATGCGGGACATCGGGATCCGCGCTCTGGCCCCCTTCCATAGAAAACCCCTGAATCTCCCGTTCCATTCGAAGCAGATCCCGTCGCAGCAGCCACACCGGCAAAGTTTGGAGCCAATACAAGATACGAGGTAAAATCACCATTTTAACTGCTGCTATCCTTCCCAGCAGTGATAATGGTAGCGGGTTCCAGGCGCGCAGTTGACGCCGCATCCCAGAGAGGACACTTTCAAGATTAAAGTGATAGAGGTCTTGCGGTAACCTCGTCAAGACAATACCCAAGTATTTAACCCTATGATCTGACCATTTCAGGGGAAAAGTCTCCCCCCAGTTATCCCGCAACCGCCCCGAGACATCCAAGGCTACTGATTTAGCCGCGTTAATCCTCAGCCCGGCAAAACTACCGAATCTCCGGAACTCGTCCATCAAATACGGAAGAGATTCTCGTGGGGCCTGTAAATGCACCAGCAGGTCGTCGGCAAAGGCCGACAACTTGAAACCCTGGTTACCCACCTCAATTCCCCGTATCTGCCTGTCCTGTTCAATACGCCGTATGAGGGGGTCTAACGACAAAACAAATAATAAGGGGGATAGTGGACAGCCCTGCCTCGTACCCCTATGTAACGGGAAAGGGGCTGATAAGACCCCATTACAGAGCACTCTGGCTGTCGGAGTATCATACAAACTCTTCACCATGGCACAAAAAGCCTGTCCAAACCCATATAGTGGCAACAGATATTCCAAATACTTCCAATCGACTCTATCAAATGCCTTTTCTGCATCAAAACTCACCAGGAGGGACTGCAGCTGGTGACCGTGCACCCACTCTAGAGATGTTAGTATGCGTCGGATATTTCGGACTGCATACCGGCCCCGTACAAATCCCACCTGTGATTCGTGTACAACGTCACCCAGTAAGCCCGCCAGGCGCTCTGCCAAGACTTTCGCCAACAGCTTCGCGTCGAAATTTAACAGAGAGATCGGTCTATAGGAGGCCGCCTGCAGCGGGTCCTTATCTGGCTTAGGTATTAGCATAATATAGGCCTGATTCTCTCCCCATCTTCTACTGCCTCTCTCTATTCGCTGACGGTAGGTGTCCACTAACAGGGGGCTCACCCAATCGGACAAGAGTTTGTAAAACTCAGCTCCATAGCCGTCCGGGCCTGGGGCCTTATAACAGCTGGCTCTTGTAATCACAGACTGTACCTCCTGTAGGGTTATCGGTTGCCCCAACTGATCCCGTTGGGTGTCTGTCACCTTTGGGAGGTTCAACCCTTGTAAATAGTCCTTCATATTGGATGGGTTGTGCTCCTCTGCGGAGTACAGCCGCTGGAAGAAGCCTTTAAATAAAGCACTAATCGCCTCCCGGTTCTGTTGGAGTTTCCCTCGCTCATCTCGGAGGGCAGCCACCCCCCTCCCCCTTCTTGAACCTTTTAAGCAGCGGCCCAATAACTTCCCCGGTTTATCGCCAAAACAATACAATCTAAATTTATAATATTGCATAGATTTCTTAGCCCTCTGGTGAAGCAATTCATTTAATGTTACCTGAAGTTCCCATAGCCTTTTCCTATTAGCCACTGTAGGTGTATGACCACTGAGCACTCTCGCTCGAGATACTTGTTGCTCCAGTCGAACAATTTGTTCTGCCAACAGTCGTCGCCGCCGAGCCACATACCCAATTATATCGCCTCTCAGCACCACCTTGTCGGTTTCCCATACCAGTTCCGGATCCTCTCTGTGTGCCTCGTGGTTAAGTTCAAAGGCACGCCAATGCTGGCCCAGAAATTGCCGGAACTGATTATCCTTGTAGAGCTCAATTGGGAATCGCCATACCCGAGATGCGCCGGTTCCCCCCCCCCCCCCATTGCACCTCAATCCAAGCCATCGCGTGGTCGGAAATCTCTAAAGGGCCTATCTGTGCATCTTCCACTTGCGCAAAAGTGGTTGTGGATAGCAAAAGATAATCTATTCTCGCACTAGTCCCATGCGCCCGCGAGACGTGAGTATATTCTCTCCCGGAGGGGTTTAAGAGTCTCCAGGGATCTATCAGGCCTAGTCGCACCCGAAAACGTTGCAAGACTTGTGAACTAAGCACTCTGTCTCGAGTCCCTCGGCCGCTGGAGGTGTCTAAGCCCACATCGAACACCCCGTTAAGGTCCCCTCCCAGTAGCAGAGGCACATCGGGCAACTGTTCCACCTTAGCAGCTATGCGATCAAAAAACTCCCGATCCAGTAAATTGGGACCATAGACATCTCCCAGTATTATCTCCCGATCTTCTAGTAGGCCCTTTAGCAGCAGAAATTTCCCATTGGGGTCCACCACCTGACTTTGCATCGTGAAGCGCACCCGTCGATGTATTAAAATGACCACCCCCCCTTTTTCCCCAGTGCAGGCACCCCCCACACCTGACCAACCCAATCCCGACATAATTTAGCATGTTCTTCAGCTGTTTGGTGTGTTTCCTGGAGCAGCGCAATATCACATCGTTGCCTAGCCAATGCCTTTAATATTTTATATCGCTTTATCGGGCTGCCCAACCCACAAACATTCCAAGTTATTACCCTCAGATCAACACGATAGTTTTACGGCACAACTGCCAGCACATCATGTTTGGAGGGACCCCCCCAGCCTGGGGCCCTCTCCTATGTTTACCAATACAGTTTAAATGTTGCCTCTGCCTGAAGCTCAGAATGCGATGCCCCCTCCCCCACCCCTCCCCTTTCCCCCTATACCCACTACCCCTCCCCACCTCTAACCCTTCTCCTATCTCTCCCTACCACAAATCTAACCCTCCCCTTCTCCGTGTCCCTCCTATCCCCCCCTCCAAATTACTCCTCTTCTCCACAGGACTCCCGGCTCCTACCCCTACCCCGGTAGCCCTCCCAAGACCCCTCCGAGCGTGACCCTTCCCCCCGCTCTGCAAGTCACCCACCCTGCCAGAGACCTACATTTCTCCACTGTTATCCACGGCGGAGCAATATCTTCCTCCCAATGCCTGAGGACTACCAAACCCGATGGACTAGACCTCGGCGGGGCGTTCTCCCCTCCCCCCTCCGCAGGGACCACTGGCCATGACCTTCCCCCCGCCCGCCTCTTTCATACTGTGGGTCCATCTGCCACCTCGGGGCCTGCCTGCCGGTAAGGAGTTCGGCCGACCTCCAACTCTCGTAGGGCATAGCTCTACTACCACACCGAGGTCGAGCCCGGCCAACTCCCACACCAGCAATCCCCTCCGCCCCCAGAGCCACTCCTACACCCTCCCCACCGGCCAAGCGCCGCAGCCGTGGCACTCCGCGATGGGTTGGGACCGCGTCCCCTCAGAGTGTACCGGCAGGCTGGTCTACGCGAGCCACAGCCCGCCTCCAGGCCTTCGGGTAAACCCTCCTTCTCTCTCTACTACGGGCCGCCCCCCCCACCCCCAACAACAATCGGAGCCATGGTGACTCCCCTTGCCCACTAAAACTTGAGGGTCTATACAGGATATGCCCCTTCAGCCGTGGGATATAAACCCTTTTAACACTAAACCTTGAAGTCTAAACAGCAATAACTTATAGAAACAAATGTAACAGAACAAGTAACTTTGTTACAGCACTATATAAAGAGCGGTTCACTTTGCAGTAAGAGACACAGAGACACAAAGTTACCCCGGGGGGACAGTGCTTTTAGTATCTCTTAAGTAGCTACAGATTATGTCCAGTGTATCACTGCATTTCCCTAGGTTCTTTCACTTACAAGAGTTCCTCCCAGCAGCATAGCACAACTGGCTCCCAAGGGTTTCATGATGAAGGTGCCGATGCAGCCTGCTTTTGGGTGCACAGCCGTTGCACATACTCTTCCGCAGCTTCCGCCGACTCAAAGGCACGGTGAGCTCCGTCGTAAAACACATGCAGCTTAGCCGGATATTGGACGGAAAATCTGATCCCGGCCGCAATAAGCTGTCCACAGAGAGGGGCATATTCCCGCCGTTTCCTGCTTACCGCCGTTGAGTAATCTGGAGCCACACGAAGCTGAGTATTGTTATAAGCCACTTTCCCCTGCCGCCGAGCTGCTCGGAGGATTGTTTCCTTCTGCGGGAAATGCAGGAATTTAGCTAATACAATGCGGGGGCGAGGGTCGCGCGTTTGCTTAGCGCCGACCCGGTGCACCCGCTCAATATACACTGTCCCGCCAAGCTCTTCTGCTCCCACAAGCTGCTTGACCAAGTCGTCTAGATAGCCTCTGAGGTCTGCGTCTGCAACAGATTCAGGGATCCCTAAAAAGCGTAGGTTGTTTCTCCTTGACCTGTTTTCCAGGTCATCCAGCTTGGCTTCCTGTTGAGATAGCCGAGATTTTAGGCCTGCCACCTCTGCAAGTAGCATCCCCGTCGTCTCTTCCACCGCTCCCACGCGGTCCTCGGCCTCCCGCAGCCTGTTATTTAGCTGATCTACCGAGGACTGCAGTCCATCCATCTTGCTGTGGAGAGCGTCGAATTGGGGTAGCAGAGCCGTCGCTACCGCCGCGGACATCTCTTCCAGTGTGGCAGGCGACTTGGGTGATGCCGGCAGCGAGCCGGGGTCCGCCATCTTACTTTGGCCGGCCCCCCGTTCCCGGTCTCGCCGAAGTGCTTTTACTGCCGTCGCCATGCACTTTAGTCTCCCCCACCGCTGCACGAAAGTCTACTGGCACTTCGAAGCACTTTGAATGACTTCTGGACAGGTTGGTGCAATTTGTCACGGTACTAAATCGCCGGTTTTTGGTCGGGGTTTCAGGACACGCTCAGGATGCGACCTCATCCAGTCCGCATCACGTGGTCTCCATAAATAAATATCTTATTGGCTTTAACACTTGAGCACAACTAAATTATTGTCAGCAGCTGTGTCTGGTGTGAATGAACTGCATTGCCCACAATCCCTTGCAAATCATATAGATATATGCACTTGCCAAGACTGTGAAGATTCTCACCCAGGCAGCCGTCTGACAAGCTGGGTTTCAAAAAAGTTTGGACAAGTTCCTGGAGGAAAAGTCCATAAACCATTATTAAAGAGGACCAGGGAAATCCACTGCTTACCCAGGATAAGCAATGTGGAATCTTTGTGTACCTTTTTGGGAACCTGCCAGACACTTGGATTGGTCACTGTTGGAAACAGGAGACTGGGCTTGATGGACCTTGGTCTGACCCAGTATGGCATTTCTTATGTTCTTATGTTCACACATACCCGATGGAGAGGTTTGATGCGGGGCTCTGGGCTGGGGAAGAACTTTCATAGGGGTAGAACTGAAAAGTTTATTATGTGGCTTTTCTGTAGAATGAATGAAGAGTAAAAAAAAATAAGGTGTATTCCTTGGAAAGTATATAGACTGGGGTTCCATGTTAAAAGTTGTAAAATATTATGCACATTGAAGAGACAATTGGCTGTGATTGCTATGTTGCAAAAGACGCACACAAAGGCCGCAGAGCATGCCAAATTGAGATGGTGGTGGGTGGGGTAGGTCTTTGCAGCCATATCTGGAAAAGAAGAGCGGGAGTGGCAATTTTATTTCATAAGGATGTTGCCTCTATTGATGAGGAGTTTTTGGATCCTGAGGGTCATTATGTGGTCTTAGTGGGGAGACTGTATGGACGGCCGGTTGTCTTATGCAGTCTCTATATTCCAAACACATATGATCCAAATTTTCTACCTAATTTAACAAAAGTGTTGAATCCCTATTCAAAGCCATCTGATGCTAGCGAGGATGATTTCAACATAGATCTAGACACACAATTGGATCGAGTCAGTGATGCTCTGTGACCCTCTGAGCATCCTTCTAGGGGGTTTTGGCTATTCTGTGAAATGCATGAGCTGCATGACATATGCTGGGTCCTTCACTCCAGGAATGAGATTACACATGTATCTCAGGCTCCTGGAATGGGATCCAGGATAAATTATATATTGGTGACTACAGTGGTCTTTGCAGGGATCAGCAAGGTGGAGATCAGCCAACTGGAAATTGCTGACCATGTTCTGATATGGGTTGAGCTACAGAGGGGGCGAGGAATGTGTGGGCCTGACACTTTGAGAACCCTCTAGTGCTTTGGGAAGCCGTAACAGTAGTATATAGAGAGGTATTATAGCGTTTGTGGTGAGGAAGAGAAAGATGATGGATCGGGCTATATTGTGGTTGGAATGTCTGGTGCGGTACTTGTGCCAAAGAGGGACGCAAAAAATCTTCTGTGGCCTCTTGACTCATCTGTTCTGCCATATATATGACCACAAATATTTAGCAAATGCATCCCGAACTGCAGAGGACATACATAGACACTCTCCCCTCTCCTAATCCCCATTACTATTCATGCCACCTGCACCTTCCTCAATTTAAAAGCCAGAAGTTTATCAGCCTTATTACCCTGTTCCTGGTTACCAAGCCAGTGCTTGGAGAACAGGGTTTGATTCCCGCTAGCACTCTTTGTGGCCCTGGATAAGTCACTTAACCCTCCATTGCCTCAGAAGAAAAGCCTGACAATCTACTTCCAGTTACACTACCAAGAAAACCCAGGAGCGGCTGGGTCACTAGGAGTCAGCATTGGCTCAAAGTCACACTGTGAATTTTGCTTAACCCTGTTCATAATATCTTTACTCCCCTCCCCTCCATCCCATCTAATTTAAAACCCACATCTTTCTGAGCCCAATGATTTATCTGCATCCACACTGCTACTATCTCTTTTTGCACCTTTGTCGAGTCTGTCTTTATATGTTGGTTCTGTAGCCTCCCCAACTCCTACCTTAACCTCTGTATTTCCTTATCCCAAATCCTTTTCTGCCTCTTGACTCTTTCTATGAAGAATTCCCTCATGAATGCCTTAAAGGCATCCCAAATAATCAGAAGTGATTCTTCAGACTCTGCATGTCTAGTAACGTAATCCTGAGCTAAATCTATGTATGACTCTTTCACTTTCACGTTTAAATCGCGTTTGATTTAATTAATGGAGGAGGGATGGTAAGGAAATCCACATTACTATCTTTTAACTTTCAAAAGGCAGACTATGATAAAATGAGGAAAATAGTTAAGAAAAAACTAAAAAGCAGTTGCAAAGGTTAAAGACTTACATCAAACTTGGGTGTTGTTTAAAAATACTATCTTGGAGTCCACCTGCATCAATTTTCTAGCTGCCCTGCATCCTTTATTTCTACTGGGCCGGCCCATCCACTAGGCGAGCAAGGCAGCTGCTTAGGGCGGCCGGCCCAGGTGGGTGGAAGAACACATGGGCGGCCGCTGACACCCCCCTCCCCCGAGCATCCTTCTAGGATTCCATTTGGGAGAGGGAGAGGCAGGCAGCAGCAGTATCTCCAAAGGCTGGAGGTGGGCAGTGTCAGCGGGCGGGTGGGGTGGGCGAGGCTGGGGTTTCTGCCTAGGGCTGCAGAAACCCTTGGGCAGGGCCTGATTTCCACCCATCATAAGGCATGATGAGAACAGGCAAATGTACCCAATTCAGAGCACAACCTAAGCTCTGATGAGCAGGGACCGTGTCTTACATGTCTCTGTACAGCACTATACAAATGATTAGTAGTAGTAGCAATCTGCGCATAAATTCAGATGAATACATTGTTTGAATTAGAGAACAAAACATCGTTGCTCTTGCCCTATGTATCTTCCAAACCTAAATGCTATAGGTCCAGTCTCAAATGCTTTGACAGCCCCCATCCCCCTACCACTCTCCTCTCCTATAGAATCAATTTTAGGAACCAGAGAGGTGTTAAAATCACTTTCCATAATGATCCCTCCCCCTCCCCCTTGGGAAATGTTGCCAATATTACCTTAAAGCCAACAAGGAAACTCTGCTGATTCTCATTGGGCACATATACGTTAGCAAATATCTAGCTTTGTAGTCACACTAATAATCCTCCTCATCTATCTCTTTTCACATCTGCTATGTCTGTATAGGAGTAGCCTAGTGGTTACAGCAGTCACCAAGGAGCCAGTGCTTGGTTCCCACTAGTACTCCTTGTGTCCTTGGACAAGTCGCTTTATTCTCTATTGCCTTGGAAGAAAGGCCTCAGAACTTGCTTCTAGTCATCCCTTTCCAAGAAAACTCAGGGGTTGCCCAGGAGTCAGCACTGACTTAATGCATGCATTGTTTTGCATGTTTGTATGCAAAGCTCTATGAAAAAACCTGCCACATCAGGCTTATACACCCAGAAATGCTGGAGGCTGACTCCACCTTCTCCATAGCCCTTTTGCTTCAATCACCCATGATGTTCTTTTCATAAGTATATTTTTTGAAGAAATAATACATGTGCTTTTAAATTAGACGCCCTTAAAGGTGGGAGAACACTTTTTAGGGGAGTTTAATCCTTGAACATGTTAAGGTGACAATATGCTACATTCTAGTGGTTAGAGCACCGGTCTAGTACCCAGAAGATCAAAGGGGTGCAGGGCCATGTGCGGAGATTCATTGTGGGGCCTCATTTGCATAAATATTTGCATAATATGTTTTTAGTAAACACGCCTCTTAATGAGTGTCTGGATAAAGAAAGACTACCAGATTTCTACATTACTATAGTGCCAACCTCCAGGCACATTAGTAAGTATTATAAACACTGACCATTTAGAATCCATAGCAAACCTACCATATCATAACAGCACTACCGGGACTCACAAAGCACCAGACCCTACCTATCAAAAGGCAACACTGCAAATATTAAACCAATACATCTCAGAGAATACCAATGCATCTCCTACTGGGGAAAGAGAACAAATAGAAACTACATAAACAGAATACCTCAGCTCGGTTACACATGCAGAACATAGACCGTCACCACACAAAGAACAAGGGATCACAGTTTAGAAATAGGAAGGTAATAATTGAATTGGGAACCCCAAAAGCCAAACATGAAATGTACAACAACACTGGAGGAATAACTATAAAGTAATTTCCTCTTGTACTAAACAAAAACATAAAGATATTAGCAATACACACTTCCCAGACCAGACATATTCCAGTTAATAAATTAAAAATAAAAAGTATTTTCTACCTTTTGTTTGGGCATTTTATTTTTCAGTTGCAAATGCTCCAGTCACTTTCTTCTGGTTTCTTCATGTCTTCTTCGAGTTATCCATTTGTCCTTTCTTCTCTCTTCTATATTTTTTCCATTCTCTCTATATATATGCTTTAACATACTGTTTTTCCCCTTTTGCTCTTTCCCCCATTTCTTTCTTTATTCCATTTTCATCCACTTAAATTTCACCCTCCATCCTCAATCCCCACTTACTCTCCAAATACCCGGCCAATCATAGATTTTTCTTCCCTCCCACATAAAATATCTTTTCCCCTCTCCATCCTCATCTTTAATTTGCATACCCTATTTTTGCTGCATTGTGGGTTAAAAGTGTGCATTGTCGGGCATGTAAAAAGTACATTGAGCACGCATCTAGCATCAGCTTTCTGTTTGTACTGTATGGGCTAAGCTGTGTGATTTACACCTCACGCGCAAACTATGGAAATCCAAACTTTACAGCATCTTCCTGGCGGCTGCGTAACAGGTGGCAGAGCAGAGAATCTCCAACTCCCAGCACTGTCCAGCCATGACCTGCAGAGAAAAGGAAGCGCTGAGCCAGGCAACCCCCTCCGACTATGACCCTGGAATCCTTTGGGAGCTACAGACAGTTACTGTGAATGGCTGTGGCCAAACTGTGTATCAGAGTAGTTCACTTTTGTTAGGGTGCAAAAGCTGCTGCTGCTCTATAGGGCTCAATAACAGTGGACTACTGTCTGAATCCTCCATTTTTGACTGCATCCAGCTTGCTGCCACCTTCCCTCCAATTGCTGCTAGAGCCATTTGCGCAATTGAAACATGTGCCATCTGACCTGTGGAGCCATGTACCTATGGAGCCCTTTGCGGTTCAAATATTTTCAGTTTGAACCACTCAGGCCTTGTGGTTGAAGCACATGGGGCCTGATATTCCAAGGGATTAACACAATTAGCAGGTCTGCTGGGTGAAACCTCTTGTCTGGGATATTCTGCGGCACTAATATGGTTAGTGTTGCTGACTATCCCTGGGCACCACCACTGAATGCCCCGATGCCAGCCGCCTAATATCGGCGTGTTCCAGGGGCGGAGTGGAGGCAGTGCCTGAGAAATGGCTAGAGGTGATATTCAGCTGCTAGCTGATTATCTCACAATAGCAAAAGTTAGGCACCTAAAATGTTCACCTAACTCTCACTACCATAGCTAATCGGGCCGTGGCTGAATATCACCATCCCCAGTTAGCTATGGTGCTATCCGGCCAACCCAGATATTCAATGTTGGTGGTTGGATGTGGCCCCAGCATTGAATATCCAGGTTTCAAGTACAGCAGCCACATTACAAGGGCTAGTGGTCGCCACTAAATATCTGCCCCCACATGTTCTAATCATGTGGCCATTATTAATAGCTAAGGGAGGGAACCAGAAGGGCCTGCATCTCAGCCTCATCAGCTTATAAGTAAAGGGGCAGTAGTACCGGCAGGAGCAGCTCAGCAAATTGTAAACAGCTGAGGAGGAGAGAGGAGCAGGACTCAAGTGCTATGCCAACTTAACCAGACGTTACAGCGTCCAATCACACTTTGCAGCCAAACACTGTAAAAAAAAAGCTTCAAACCAGACTGTCCAGTCGAAAAGCAAGCAGTTGCCTACTCTGTGTGTTTCATTTTTAGTGGTCTATGCAAAATGTGCCTTTGGATCAATGCTGACCCAGCAGCTCTTGGGTTTTCTTGGCAATGTAACCAGAAGTAGATTGCCTGAGAAGAAAAGCCTGGCAATGTGACTTGCCCAAGGCCACAAGGCTTGCTAGAGGGAATTGACCCCCTGGTCACCAAGCAAGTGCTCTAACTCCTCTACTTTATAGTGGTCTGTAAATTTAAATAAATAAATAAATAAAGCAGAATTGCTTAAAAACTATTTCTGTTCTGTGTTCACAGATGAAGGCCTGGCAATGGGACCTCCAAAAACACACACAAGTAGGAATTGAAGTGAGACAAATTTTGAATGAATTTCAGAACACTGTGTTCATAAGGAGCTAGTTAAAATAGATGAAGTGATGGGTCAGATGGGATACATCCAAGAGTATTGAAGGAGCTTAGAAAACTTCTAGTGGGTCTGCTGTTGGACCTTCTCAATGCTTCTTTAAAGCTGGAAGTGGTCCCAAATGATTGAAGAAGGGTGGATGTGTTCCCTCTCCACAAAAATGGAAGTATGAAGATGTTTGGGAACTGCAGGTCGGACCTCTGTGATGAGTAAATCAATGGAAATGCTGCTAAAATAAAGGACAGCAACATGTAAATTGTACATAGTTTCCCCTGTTCCTTCCAAGTTGTTTTCCCTGTTCGATGTAAACTCGGGAGTGCCCTGCGGTCCTCGAGTCGTTCTGTCAACTGTAAACCGCACTGATGATAAAGAGCGCGGTATAAAATAAATGTTCAATAAATTAAATAAATCAATAAATAAGATAGCGTAGTTTCTGGAATCCAATGGATTGTAGTATCCAAGGCAGCATGGTTTTACTAAAGATAGGTCTTGTCAGACAATTCTGATTAATTTCTTTGACTGGGTGACCAGAGTTGGCCTGTGGGAGAGCGCTAGATGTGATGTACTTAGATTTCAGCAAAGCCTTTGACATGATTCCACATAGCCGACTTATAAATTAACTGAGCATCCTTGGGATGGGCCCTTAAGTGACTAACTGGATTAGAAACTGGTTAAGTGGAAGGCGACAAAGGGTAATGATAAATGGAGCTTACTCTGAGGATAAGTATGTTACCAGTGGTATTCCACAAGGATCAGTCCTTGCTCTGGTTCTTTTTTAACATTTTTGTAGATGATATTGCAGAAAGGCTGGAAGTGCGCCATTTGGAGCTCTGGTCTGCCCACTTCTTAATATATACCTCAGGGATCTTTCCAGCATCTGGTCTGAAATTTTCTCAATCCAATTAATTGGTGTACTCCTGATGCATTAGTGCAATGCATGCCCTGTCATCCCACCTCTTTTGTTTCGGCCTCTCTCTATGCTCCTTATTTTGTCTTTCCAGTGTGATGTGTAATACCACATTACATGCCAAAGAACTATTTCCAGTTGCTCGCCTTTAAAGATAATTTTGAGAAGTAACTCTTTAACTCACATTCTTTCTAGCGATATAGAAATATGAATGAGTATAACAGTAAGAAAGGAGACTTTGGCCCTTATAATTGAAACATCTCCACATTTAAATTGCAGCTTTTACATGTGTAAATTGGTTTCATATGCAAACTGGTATTTTAGAAAGACGCTATTTACTCATGCTGATATATATTTCCAAGAGACATTGGTGTGGTTAGAGCATGCCTAAAATATCAGTGTGTATTCTCTATTTCAGAAGGGGAACACATATGTATATTAAAAATTCTAAATACTGATTTTTACACCTGCCATGAGGTATGCATAGTTGCCAGCTTGAAAGGGGAGGTGCAAGAGCCAAGGTCACTAGCTCCTCCCCACACCATTCCTAACGACAAGGCTCTCCCCCAATTCCCCCCAACATCCAGGCTCCTCCCATCAGCTGCCCCTCAATCCCATGCTCAGCTCTTAGCAGGGGGATCCCTGATATTTAGTGGGGAACAGGAGTGATCCCCAGTTGCTTCTGCCCCAGAGTCCTCGGTGGTCTCAAAGTACTACTGCTAAGGGATCAAGCTTCCAAATAAAGCCAAAATGCAACTTGATTCCCTAGCAGTATAATCACTGGACTGCAACTGGGGGTCAAGAAAACCATTCTGAAGTCAGTAGAAAGGACTGGTGATTGCTTCTTCTATCCACTAGACGCCAGGGACCCCTTCCCTCCCCCGGTAAGAGCCACAGGTGGGATCGGAGGTGGGGGGATGGTGATTATTGCTTTTTTCCCCTCTAGGTGCAGCTTTTTAGACATAGCTGCTCCCACTGGACAAGATAAGAAATTAATGTGCACTCCTGAATGTCCTTGTACATGATTTACAAGAAGCTCTGTGTTTGGCAGAGTATTTGTAAAATACAGAGGGAATTTTCCACATCCTGACCTACATGCCTTAATTTCCTCTCCATGCCTTTTTCTATTTACGTTTTGAGAGAACTACAGACATCCATCTAGGCAGCAAAACACAGCACCGTCTGTCTAATATCAGCAGCACTACAAAGTGACCTTGTGCATACCATGTTTCCAGATATGGAAGGCCTTATTCAGAGTACCAAGCTCCAAGGTCCAGTAGCCAATTAGCTCAGAATAAGCAGTATAGAGGAGGATATGTTCATCGATTACTTTCAAGAATTCCTTCAACATTGCTGGTTTAATACTGTATGTACGAAACTCATAGACTTTGCTATCCTCTTGCCAAGGTCTCGACGCATACGAGCATACCTGAAAAGAAAAGATTAACATTCTTAAGTAAAAAATAAAACAGGAACAAAATAATCAATATTTTCTAAGAAATTTGAATGTCAAATGTGTAGGAAAAACCCAGCATGCACGTAGTACAAACTGTGTCATTCAAAGTTCAGCAGCTGGGCCAGCAGAAAAGCTCTGAGGCCCCCCTGCTATGAAAAAAGAGGCATCTCCAGAATAGTTTAAAGTGCCCATTATGAAAGGGTAGGAAGTGAGGTCTTAGGCCCCAGGAGGATTTGGAGAGGGCACCTGAAAGGGAGCCTTATAATGCCGAGAGAGTATCGACACATTATTTAAGGGAGTTTACAGGGCTCTTTTTATCCTGAGCCAGTCAGCACAGGGAATTTCTTGAAGCAGTAACATGTCAAAAATGTAACACCTAATCCAAGATAGATATTAGGGTTAGTGAGCCCACAGTTATGTGAGGAGAGCATTTCACACTATTTACCATCCATATATAAACCTATTTAGTAAGTGATCATTCTAGGGAGGGAGGGACTCAGCAAGTGGAGGGGTCACGTGTTGGGCATGAGGCATGGGTGGTTCT
Organism: Ichthyophis bannanicus; assembly: GCA_033557465.1. Taxonomy (NCBI): domain Eukaryota; kingdom Metazoa; phylum Chordata; class Amphibia; order Gymnophiona; family Ichthyophiidae; genus Ichthyophis; species Ichthyophis bannanicus. The sequence goes on along the minus strand of CM066032.1, from coordinate 909,576,961 downwards.
ATCTGGTGGTAGGGTTTCTTGTGGTGTTCTGCCCCTGGATGATTTCAGGGAAAAGGGATGTTTTCTTTCTTTCCAACCCAATGGATGTTGGAAAGAAATGACACATAAGGGGATGAGAATGTCTATCTGCCTGGGGATAAAATAACTGAAAATTTAATGGAACAGGACCACATTTGGCATGAGAGGTAAAATTGTGAAAAGACTGTGGTTCTAGAGAAATGGTAGTTACTCACCTGTAGCAGGTATTCTCTGTAGACAGCAGGAATTTTTTGTTTGTGCCATTAAGTCAGTGTTGACTCATAGGGGCATGTTTACTAAACTGCGTTAGTGTGATTCGCGTTAGGATCCGCGGTACAGGCAGAAATCCCAAATAAGGACATGGGCGGTACATCGTTACCGATAATGCGCGTTACCAGGCGCCATAGCCTAACGAGCGTTAAAAAACATCGTGTAGAGCGCCACGCAACGCGTGCCCATAAGGTGTCTGATAAGGTGTCTAGCAAGGCATCTAGAACTGTAGCACAATGGCTAATACACTGACTAATGGTGCAGGGGATGTGAGTTCAATCCCTCTGTGGGTCTAATGAGTAAAGCTGGCTGAGACATCACCTTTTACTCAAAATCAGTGCTGTTTGAAGCATTTGTTTGTTAATTTTAATTAGTGCTGCCAGCAAACACATCCTCACAGAGCCGTAACCTAAGGTGCCGCATAAGGCACCCTATAAGGCACCCCAGAGGGCACATTATAAAGTGCACTGTCCGCCAAGGCACCCTAGAATGTCCCCTTTGGGGCACCCCACAGGGCGCAGTATAGGGTCCCGCATTGGGCACTGTATAGGGCGCCTGATGAGGCACCGTAAGGAGACAGCACTGTGAGGGTTTGTTGCTGGCAGCACCAATTTAAATTAAAAAAGAAAATGCCTCAGACAGCCCTACCAAATAACCCCACTGTGGGATCAAACCTATGGCCCCTGACTCCACAGGCAGTGAAGTAACTAGTGGGCCACATCGCTAGTGCTACTAGCAAATCCCTGGCTGGCTGCTGAAGGACGTCAGGTCACCACACAAACTGTCTGCTGTGGTAGCCAGGATTTGGGTTATCCCACTCATACCCATGGTGCACTGCACATGCAGATCTGCAGTCTACAGATGGTCACATGTTGCGGTATGCACCCACCCAGCACCTCAGCCTGGTGGGGTGTCCTGACCATGTGCAACCCCACAGCACCTCAGCCTGGTGGGGGTACTGACCGTGTGTGTTACTGCCACAGAGTGGCTACCGTCCATCACAGTGGACGGGTCCTGTGCTCACCCTGAGGGTGATGTGGGGTGCCCAGCACCATTTCCGCAGCACCTGGCCTTGCTGAGATAGGCTATGCTGCAGGTCCCCATCAGTGCCAATGTGTGATAGGTAGTCCTTGCAAATGCCCCTAGGATATGCCTGTGTCCATCTGTATTTCACATCTAGCCCTTGTGGACTATAATGCACCCAGGAAAGTGCATACCCTGTGTGGGTGCCATGGTCACATGATTTAAGTGAAGGGGGGGGTGTTTGGACCCACAGGCAGATTGCATACCACCACCCAACCCACCCTCTGGGGCTCAGGGTGGGGGACAGGATCTCCCACCAACAGATCCACATTCTACCCCTGCAATGGTGGCAGTAGAGGGGACCATCACCCCAGTCCTGCTGGGGAACAGACACCCTACAGAGCAGGCAATGCAGAGCTGTACACATCCATAAAGCAATAGCAGACAGACAGTAGGCCTGGAAATGCACAGCTGCCCCCCACCACCACTATCTGACATTCTCCAGCAGCAAGCCTCCAGCCACTGCACCCTGCAAGGTGTTCCAGCAAGACACATACTAGCTGCAGGCAGTCTGCTAGCTAGTCCATAGTGCATGGTCCTGGAGGAGATGCATGTACCCAGAACTGGGATGTCAGCATACACACCAAGCAGATAAGTCAGTGATTGGGCCCCAAAAGAGAACCCATAAATATCACATGGGGGAAATACTATATAGCACTATGGGGGAACCTAGCCATGCCGTGGTCACTGCTCAGTCAGGGTGAGAGTGACCTCCCAGCAGAACATGCTGTGGCCGGCCACTACAATGTCCGAGCCATTGCCCTATGCTATGTACAGATGGATCCAGGCCAGGCCATCCTATCCTGGCTATTCCCACGGTACCTTGCTCCTCATTATGCACATTGGCAGGCCAATACTGGCAACAGTGCTAGCAGTGTGGGCTGTGGAAGGTGTTTGCAGCCACCGCACACTGGATAGACAGACACACACTGCCCACACCTATGCCAGCATTGTGCAACTATAGAGGTGTTTGTCAGGCCTGGCCACCATACCAGTCCTGGGCAGAGTGCAGGCATGGCTATGGTAAGCAATACTGTTGGGGTCACTCCCCAGGGTGGTAAACACTGTCAGACACCAGACCTGAAGTACACTCCACAGACATCAGAAAGGTTGCTATGATGCAGCTCAATCAGCAAATTGTGCTTAACTTAGGAAGTGCTATCTGAAAGTAATCATAGCAACCTTTTGATAGCTGTGTACGGTATTCCCAGGTTTAGAGTGGCATTGCTAAGGTATGCAAGTGCTAGTATTGGGAGATGCACGCAGGGCCCAATGTCCTGCCTCTCCAGGAGGCATTGGATAATGGAGCCTGTGGGTGCGGGTGTGTCTGCCCCTGTTGGCTGCTGCTTTACGGCAGAGGTTCCCAACTCCAGTCCTGGTGTGCCAAACACTGTTCAGGTTTTCATGCTGTCCCTCATGAATATGCAAGAGATACATCTGCATACCATGGGGGCGGCGCATAGAAATGCAGCACAGGCATCTTTATTAGAGGCAGCATGGAACCTGAATGGTGTTTGGCCCTCCAGGACTGCATTTGGGAGACTCTGCTCTAGGTAATGCGCATGTTTATGGTGTCTGTGCTCTGTAGGGTAAAATGTAGGTGTTTTGGGCATGTTTATGTCATCTGCAATAAAGGTTCTGTCTGTATTATCACGTTTTAGTAATGGGAAAAATATGGGGACTGGGTTGGCAGGAACCACAGCTGGGACTTGAACCTGTGACCTTCTGCTTCTGAATACACTGCTTTTGTGCACTGCACCACCATGTTATCACAACATCAGGGCATTCCCTGGTGATACCATGACTGTTCGTCAGACAGGGCCTGTCTGTTGCAGTGCATGGCACCCACCTACACAGGGCTAGGCCACGGTCTGCTCTGGGCAGCTGCCACTGCCCCCTCCACCACCAGTAACCCTCTGCCACCATGCTGACATTCCCTTCTGCTGGTGGTGCTGGTGGAGCACAGTCTCAGGCCATCCATGTGCGGGTAGGCGGATGCCTATGGTGCGGGTTCTGGGGTAGGGGTATCTGCATTGGTGTCCACGCTTCCCCCCAGCACTGCCTGCCACTGTTCTGTGCCCTTGGGGATACCTGCTGGGTAATATCCCCTGTGACACTGTGGGAAACACAGTCGTGCCCATGTTGGGCCTTCAGCAGTTGCTGTCTGGCTGCTCTGCTGTTTCAGCATCCGTATGGGCCACCTAGGCATCACCCTAGTCTTCACTGTGGCCCAGCTGCACCACAGCATGTGCCGCCTGCGGCCCTCTGTATCCCCTTTTCCGGCATCTGTCCAGTTGCCATTCCGACATGCCCGCCCTGCTGTTGCCGCACATGTGCACGCCATAGGACACCTGTCCGATGGAGAGGAAAACCCTGCACAGCGCAATTTCACTGTGGGCTCATTCACCTTGTATGGGGACGGAGCATAGACCCTTCCACGATTTATATCTTTTCTATGGAGATTTCTCGGGGGGGGGGGGGGGTTGATGTTTCCCATTAATACCACTATTGGCCAGATTGGTTATGTTTTTTTTCCAGTTTGTTGAGGTCATTTTCAATGTTTATGTGCCCTTTTGTTCTGTGCACATGTATCACACTTATCACTTTGTTTAGGTTTCCCTGCCTAGGCTGTACATTGCTGACACCTAAATGGTTTCTCTCCCCTGAAATGTGCATTTAACAGCAGGTTTTCAATCGCGTTAGGATTCAGCTCTTCAGATCAGCGCGTTAGTGTGAAAGGAGCCTCTCCCCGCCCACTCCGCCCATTGACGCCTTCTCTCCGCCATCTCTCCACCTTCTGCGGTGTTTTACCGCGCCGCGGAACTTTACGATCGTTAACTTACTTTAACGCGCGTTATGAGACGTTAACGATCGTTAACGCATCATAACGCGCATTAACGTAAGTTAACGATCATTAACGTTACATAACGCGTGTTTTGTACCATTACCGCAGTTTAGTAAACATCCCCCGTAGTGACCCAGCTACCTCTGGTTTTCTTGGCAATGTATCACTGGAAGTAGATTGCTAGCCTTTTCTTCTGAGGCAATGGAGCATAAAGCGACTTGCCCAAAGTCACAAGGAGTGCCAGTGGAAATTGAACCCTTGATCTTCTGGGTGCTAGGCAGTTGCTCTAACTACTAGGCTACTCCTCCACTCTGGACAGCAAGAATAAGTCCTCACATATGGGGTAATATCCTCTGACGGAGTCCATGTGGGAATACTCCCCAACTTCTATTGGAAGCTTTTGGGAGGCTCCACCATGCCTGTGCACCTCCTTTGTGCCTGCCACAGTGGCACTATCTTGAACCAGTCTGATATCATAGCTGTAGTCGAATACAACTCCTCGGCGAAGTGGGAGGGTTGTGAGAACTTATTCCTGCTGTCCACGGAGAACACCTACTACTGATGAGTAACTACCTTTACTCCATGGGCCTCCCTAGCTACAGGCTACCAAAAACTGAGGAGAATGCAGACAAGCTCAACAGGAGCAACAACCCATCTGCATAACAGCAACAGGCCTTAGTAGTCAAGAGACCAACTATGTACAGTATGATTCTCTCTTCCCTTTTTTGATAGGCTGGACAAAATAGAATGAGCCTAGGGGGGATGGAGTTGGATTCTAACCCCCAAACATATTTCAGAGTACAGATTGGCCAAAGCTGCTGTCATGTCAGGAGTCCTCTTCTAGACAGCAGTGAGATGTGAATGTTTGGACAGGGGATTGATATGAAAGTCATGTATCTGCCAGATGAATAAAGCACTCCTGCAGACAGATCTCTTCCATGGAGACCAAGTGTAAGTTGGCCACTGATGCAGTCATAGCCTGACATTCTGAGCTGTGATATGACCATCAAGGTTCAGGCCTGCCTGGGCATAAGCAGAAGAGATGCAGTCTACTAGTCAAATTGAAAGAGAGCATTTGCAAACAGCAGCCCCTAGCTTACTGGGATCAAAAGAAACAAAAAGTTGGATGGACTTTCTATGAACTTTTGTCCACTCCACTCCAAATAGAAGGCTAAGGCTCACTTACAGTCCAACATGTGCAATGCAGCTTCCCCTACGTGGGTATGAGGTCTTGGAAAAAATGTTGGAAGAACAATTGATTGATTAAGATGGAAATCAGATACCACTTTTGGAAGGAATTTAGGATGAGTACGAAGGACCACTCCATTATGATGGAATTTGGGGTAAGGTGGATGAACTACTACAGCCTGAAGCCCACTCACTTTGCACACTGAAGTGATCGCCACCAGAAACAGCACTTTCCAGTCAAGAACTTCAGAGGACAGGAACTGAGCAACTCAAAGGGCGCTTTCATGAGCTGTGCAGGAACCACATTGAGGATCCAAGACACTGCAGGAGGTTTGTAAGGAGGCTTCAAGAGAAGCAACCCCACATAAAGCGAACAAGTAAAGGCTGTACCAAGATGGACTTTCTTCCACACCTTGATAATAAGCTCCATTTGCACTGAGGTGGACTATGACGGAGTTGGACTTAAGTCCCGACTCGGGGAGGTATAGAAGATACTCAAGCAGTTTTTGTGTGTGAACTACATTTATTGGATCTAGGGCTTGACCCTCACACCAGATGGCAAACCTCTTACATTTGCAGGAATAAGACTTTTTTTTTGAGGCCCTCCTGGAGGCCAAAAGGACATTGGTCACATTGTCTGGCAGGCTGAGCTCGGATAATATTAGCCTCTCAACATCCATGCCATGAGGGCCAAGGACTGGATATTGGGGTGCAACATTGTCCCACCTTCCTGCAAAATCAGATCTGGTGCATGGCTGAACCAGAGCAGTTCCTGACAGGAGAGCTGTAGTAGGAGGGGAAACCAAGTCTATCTTGGCCAGTAGAGAGCAATGAGAATCATCGTACCTCAGTCTGTTTTGAGTTTCAGAAGGGTCTTTGTAATGAGAAGGATTGGAGGGTATGCATATAGAAGACCCTCCCCCCAATGTAGGTGGAAAGCATCCAAGGCTAGTCTGCTGTGTGATCTTACCCTGGAACAGAACTGATCCACCTGGGCATTCTGTGGAGCGATGATCTATTGAGGGGATGCCCCATTCCCGAAAGATGTGGCTTGCAACCTCCCTGTCCAGTGTCCACTCATCTGGTTAGAGGACTCGACTCAGTCTGTCTGCATGAGTGCTTTATTCACTTGGCAGGTACATGACTTTCATATCCATCCCATGTGTGATGAAAAACTTCTATTACCTGAATGCTTCCCAACACAGGAGGTATGAGCCCATTCCTCCCTGCTTGTTGATGTAGAACATGGAGACTTGATTGTCAATCTGAATCAGAACAATTTGGTTGGCCAGCCAATCTCAGAAGGCCTTTAGAGCATTTGCCACAGCTCTTAATTCCAAGAAGTTGATCTGATGGAGTCTTTCTTAGATGGACCAATTGCCCTGGGTGTGAAACCCATCACAATGAAATCCCTATCTACGCTTGGATGTGTCTGTTGCCAAAACATTTTGGGGTGGAACAATTTGGAAGAGAAGACCTCTGAGTCGATTGTGGTGGATTGTCCACCATTGCAGTGACTGCACCAGAGGAGTGGTGACACAGATGATCCCTGAGTCTTCCTGTGGCCTGGGTCCATTGAATCCTCAGAGTCCACTGACCCTGCCTCATATGGGTATGCCAAGGGTATGACATGCACAGTAGAAGCCATGTGACCTAATACGGTCAACATCCTGTGAGCTGATACCTGGTGACTTGTCTGAATCTCCTGCACTAATGCTGTCAGTCTGAGAAGTCAGTCATGCAGGAGGAAGGCTCTTGACTGAGTCATGTCGAGTAGGGCTCCTATGAATTCCTACTGCCGGGTAGATTGAAGGTGAGACATGGGGCAATTTATAATGAACCCTAGTAGTTCCAATACCCGAATGGTCAATCATGTTGATTCTTAAACCCCTTCCAGTGTGGTACTCTTGATTAGCCAATTGTCCAGATAGGGGAATACAAACACTCCCAGTCTACAGAGGTGTGCAGCTTTTACTGCAAGACATTTTGTGAACACATGAGGCACTAAGGCTAGGCCAAAGATAACACTCGGTACTGGAAGTGTTGTTCCCCTAGGATGAATCTGAGATACCTCCTGTGCACGGAATGTATCTGTATGTGGGTATACATGCATAGCCAATCTCGTTTTTCAAAGGTAAGGAAGCAGGGTACCTAGGGAAATCATTCTGAACTTTTCTCTTCCCAAGTACATGTTCAGATCACTTAGGTCTAGGATGGGACAGTATCCCCCGTTTTCTTAGGGATCAGGATATATCTGGAATAAAAACCCTCACCCTCTTTGCTCTGGTGACATGAGCTCAATCATGAGATCTGACAAGAGGAGGGGGGGTGATTTCTTTCTGAAGCAGTTCCTGATGCAGAGGTTCGAGGTGATGCACCCTCTGGGGCAATTTGGTGGCAGATCCAATAAATGTAGTTCATAAGCACTTTGAATTATCTGTAGAACCCATGAATTTGAGGTTATGAAAGGTCACCTTTGGGCAAAAAGAGTGAGTCTTCCCCCAATTGGAGGATTTTCAACTGCGATTACTGGTAGAGTGGCTATGCTCCAGAGGAACCGGTCAAATCCCTGCCCCAGGCTTTGGCTGAGGAGCCAGCTGGGCTTTTTGAGGCTTCTTACAACACTATTGAGGGGAAGGAGCCTAGTTGGGCTGGGAGGTTTGGGGCTCAGGAAAATACCTATGCCTACAAGAGTAATAGGTCTTTTTCTGACCTCCTCCTTGGTACCTCCTGCAATAGAAGGCCAGTTCGGACATGTGCCTTGAGAGATTATGAAGAGTAACATGTTGCTTTTGATGAAGCCAACCTTCTCTTTGACCTCCAAAGAGATTCTCTTCATGGCACGGCATATCAGCAAGCTTGTTCTGCAGTGATTTTTCCAGGTCTGAGGACTGGAGCCAGGTGAGTCTCCGGGCACCAATATTAATGGTAGAAGCTCTCAATGCCATTTCAAAGATGTCATAGGTTTCCTGAACCATTAACTTCAAGCAATCTTTGCCATGAGCCACTAGGGACCAATACTTTTCCAATTTATCTGGAGGAAGAAACTGAGACAGTTCAGCGAGGTCACACATAATGTTCTTCAACTAGGCTTCCAACAAATAGTGAACGACCCCACCCACGATAAAGGAAATACCCTAGACATGATTTTCACACCTAGTAATCTGCAACCAAGCAACGAGGCACCTATAATAAATATAACCCAAGTACCTTGGTCTGACCACCACCAAATCAATTGCAAGATTAAATTACAATGCCCACCCAAAAACGCAAAGGAAATGAGAATGCCCAATCCAATCAGGAAGTTCAACAAACTCAACGAAGAACACCTCATAAACACCATCTCATCACACATAGACCTTGATAACACTGACCTCGTTGAGCTAACGAAAAAGTGGAATGCAAGCATTCAAAGTGCATCTAACCCAACATCAAAACACTCAGCTACTTCACGTAAGCACAACTCGGAACCCTGGTACACAGCAACTCTAATAAAATCAAAGAGGGAACTCCGGAAAACAGAGAGAAAGTGGAGACAAATCAAATCCACCGAGCTCAAAGCCAAATACATGACCCTTCTTGCAAAATACAAAAATGACGTAAACAACGCCAAGAAGGTGCACCACACCAACCTCCTAAACAAGGCGATAAACCGTCCGCGAGAACTATTCGAATTAGTCAAATCATTAACCAAAACAGACCAGAACGACAGCCTCAACAACTCCATCAAGGCCCAAACATTGGCATCCCATTACGCAACCAAACTGACGGCCCCTAGTCCCTCACCCCCCATAGGCCCAACCTCACAAACTCCTCTAAACAACTGTGAAACCATCATAACACAAAAACAGCTATGGCATCACTTCCATAAAATCGGTACCCAACAAATAGCAACCATTATCACAAGCATAAACAGCACCACCTCCCCACTAGATCCCTGCCCTGCAACCTGGATCAAGGCGGTTAAACAACACATAACATCACACATCTCACACATAGTCAACCAATCTCTACAACAAGGAATCATGCCCTCAGAACTAAAAAAATCAGTTATAAGACCAATTCTAAAAAACAATACACTCAACAGGGAAGACCCAGCCTCCTACCGCCCCATATCAAGTATTTCATTTCTAGCGAAGATCATTGAAAAGGCGGTCCTTCTACAACTCCAAGACCACCTGATCGACAGTGCTCCTCTAGATGACCAGCAATATGGCTTCAGACAACATCATGGAGTAGAAACACTTTTACTAGTTCTACTTAACAACCTCCTTAAAGGCCTTGAAAACAAAAAGAAAATGTATATACTTGTATTCATTGACATCTCAGCTGCCTTTGATACAGTTAACCATGGAACCCTCATAGACAGGATAAAATCAATAGGAATATCAGGTACTCCACTAAAATGGTTCTCATCATACATCTCAAACCGAACGCAACAGGTTCAATTCAACGGCGAAATAGCAGAATCATTCTCCCAAACACAAGGAATCCCCCAAGGCGCCGCACTCTCAGCACTCCTATTCAACATATACATGCAACCACTTTGCAAAATTTTTACACGGCACAAAATCAAATACCACATCTATGCCGATGACATTATGCTATACTCACAACTCAACTCTCAAAACCCAGACTACAACCCACTTGAGACTTGCATAGGGGAGATGCAAGACTGGTTAAAACAAAGCAGCATGTCAATTAACCACAAGAAAACCGAAGTAATGTATATCTCCAAAGCACTGAATTTTGTCCCACCCTCTTCAATAACACTATGCAACAACACATACCAAACAAAAAATGAAATAAAGTATCTGGGAGTCACATTCGACTGCGACCTAAAAATGGAGAAACACCTCCGAAAGACCAACAGAGCAGTTTTCCACAAACTGCGAGTTCTTCATCCCATTCGAAACATCATTGACCCCCAGGACTTCAGAACCGTGGCTCAAGCACTCATCATGCCACACTTTGACTACTGCAACGCCATCCTTCAAGGTCTACCTAAGAAAACTCTGAACATACTGCAAATGGCACAAAATGTAACTGCCAGGGTCATTATGAAGAAAAACATAAGTGACCACATCACACCAGTACTAATTCAATTACACTGGCTACCCATAGCAGCTCGTACAAAATACAAAATTTTGACAACTACTTTCAAACTCATCCACAACTTAGCACCATCCTTCCTCACCACCCTAGTCGGTTTACAACCTCCTACCAGAAACAGACGAACCACCTACGCCAACATCCTCCACACACCACCTGACTTTAGATCTTCCAAAGCCAGCACCAGCAACAGGGCTTTTTCATATGTAGCACCAACACTATGGAACCAACTCCCACCAGAGCTACGAGCTAGCAGTGATCTGACAGACTTTAGAAAAAAGCTCAAAACACACATATTCCAAAACCATTTCAATCTGATCTAATCCCACGTATGCAACACAGGAAGCCTATCTTGTATGAATGTAATATGTAAAGGCTTATGTACATATGTAAATGACTTCCCCTATATTTAAGAAACGTTAATTCTGTGTGATCTGTAAATGACTTCCCCATAACTAAGAATTGTTAACTCTGTGTGATCTGCTTCTATAACCAATCTGTATGCATACAAAATTGTACCTGCCTTGATTCGGCAGTTTCTCAATATAATCCTACCCGCTTCTGATCGCTGGAAGGAGCGGGATACAAATACTTGCTAAATAAAATAAATAAATAAACATGCTCATGTAGAGCTGGTAAGAGGCCATGCAGGCAATGAGCATGGAACTCTGAAAATACCTTCTCCCTACAGAGTCCAATGTCTGAACCTCCCTCCCTAGAGGTGCCAAGGAATGAGTCTTGGTATTCTTGGACCTCTTAAGGGTGGATTCAACCACCAAGGAATGGTGAGGAAGCTGAGGCTTCTCGAATCTGAGAGCTTCTGTACTTTGTACCTGGAGTCAAGCCTTCTACTAACTGGAGGCACAGTGAGGGACCTTTCCCACATTCTCATCTGTACACTCTGCAGGATACAGTGCATGGGTACTGTCATTGCCTCCTTAAGAGCCGAGGAGTACTGCAGGATCTCAAACTCTTGCCCTGGTTCATCATCAGCCTCCAAAGAAAATGGTTTAGAAACATAGAAAAATGATGACAGAAAAAGACCACATGGCCTATCTAGTCTGTCTTTCCATATCAACAACTACAACAGTCCCCTTTTTTCTTTTAGAGATCCTCTGTGTTTGTCCTATGCTTTTTTAAATTCAGATACTGTCCTCATCTCTACCACCTCCACTGGGAGACTATTCCATGGATCCACCACTCTTTCCATAAATAAATATTTCCACATATTACTCCTGAATCTATCCCCTTTCACCTTCATCCAATATCTCCTCTTAGCAGAACTTGCTTTCAATTGAAACAGGCTCTCCCCTGTGCATTTATGCCATGGAGGTATTTAAACATCTGAATCATATCACCTCTATCCCGCCTTTTCTTTAAGGTGTACATATTAAGATCTTTCAGTCTGTCCTCATATGCTTTATAATGAAGACCACTAACCATTTTAGTAGCCACCCACTGTACTGATTCCATCCTGTTTATATTCTTTTGAAGGTGCGGTCTCCAGAATTGCACACAATATTCCAAATGAGGTCGCACCAAAGACTTATACAGAGGAAGTATCACCTCCTTTTTTTCTGCTAGCCATTCCTCTCCCTATGCACCCAAGAATCCTAGCTTTTGCTGTGGCCTTTTCTACCTGTTTAGCTACTTTAAGATCATCAGACACAACCACGCCTAGGTCCCGCTCTTCTTTAGAGGACAAAAGTACTTCACCCCCTATACTATTTTGCTCCCTTGGATTGCTGCAGCCCAAATGTATGACCTTGCATTTTTTAACATTAAATCTCAGCTGTCAAATTCCAGACCATTCTTCAAGCTTAGCTAGATCCCTCCTCATGTTATCAACACCTTCCTGGGTGTCTACTCTATTGCAGATTTTTGTATCATCCACAAAGAGGCAAACCTTACTCGACAGCCCTTCCGCTATATCACTAACAAAGTTGTTAAAAAGAATCGGACCAAGGACAGATCCATTTCACTGTGTCCCTTACAAAATCCTGGAAGGTCATGTCCTCAGAAGGGGACACATGCCGCTCATGAGGTGGAGAAGGATCTGATGGAATTTCCAGAGACTTGTCCTCCAACAAGTTTTCAGATTCCACATTGACTACCCAGCCTTCTGAGTTAGACTCATAGAGGAAGTCAAAGTACGTTTGAGTCTCTGCCTGGATCTCTTTCCTGACCCAGAAGAATCAGAAGCAATGATGCACCAATGCTCGTCTAGACTCCGAGAATGCATTGGAACCCAAAATGCTGGAGAGGGATATCAGCCAAGCAGGCACCAGTGTCGGGACCATTTGATGCCCCAATGTCGATGCATCTCCAGCAAGCAAGGCGTGCGTCTTGAGGATTGGCTGTATGGCAGCCGAAGTTGATGTAGCCAATGTCGAGGCCCTGGCATGCTGCATCACCAACAGCATCTTGCTGTGTTCCTTGAGAGCTTGCAGAAGACCCTTCTCCATGGCTGCCAATTACAAAGGATGTGGGACCTCAGCAACTTCGACCTATGTATCCGATATCTGTACAGGGGTATCAGCTGCTTGGTCTCAGCTCTTAGTATGCTGTTGATGCCCCTCTGATGCTTTTGGAGGATGAGCTCTCCTCCCTTCAGGGCAGTTTCGAGGGGTACTCTTGCAGACCCTCATCTCTCTCAATGCCTTGCCTCAATGGGCTCTGACACCAATGCACCAGAGTCTTCACTTGGTGCTAGATTCAATCACCCCTCAGCATTGATAAAGATGAAGCTGAATGCTTCCTCATTTTTCGGTGGAGATTGATCGATAGCTGATGCTTCGGGGCACTATGGGTGCTTGGCTCTGAGTGGGCTCGAGAACTCCTTGATGTCGATGCACCACCAGCATCCAATGCAGCCTTTGAAGCCATTGAGAGTGTGGTGTCAAATGCCTATGACAATGGATTGGACTTGTGAGTACTAAAAAGTGATTCGCACTGCTTCTCTTGACAAATTACAAGAAGAGGGCTGATGATCAGGTCTTAGGCACTGAAGGCACAAACTAGGGTTATCTGTGGCAGATATGGTCCTAGCACACTGGGAACACTTCTTCAACCTGCTGGCCAGTTTCTAGGACATGTCATCAGGAAAGATAGCTGCAACGAAATCAAATGGCTTGGTTTTTAACAAAGGGTCTCAGCTGGTGCACCATTGCCTAAGGCTCTAATTCTATAACATGGGTCATGGGGATATACATCCTGCCGGGACATGCAGCCCTGAAATTTGCCTAAACCCAATTCACCCACTGGCTCTCCCTATATGTCCTGTGCTTCAGGATGGGGAGAGCTGGTGGGGGGCCGGAGGAGGCAGAATCGGGGGCAGAGCAGGAGTGGAGCGGGGGCAGGCCTGCTGGGCCATACTGCTTATACCACCTCAAAGGTGGTATAAGTAGGTTTTTTTGGTGAGTCGGGGCATGGCAACCATCACTTGGACCAGGGCTGGGTGTGGAGGGGTCCCCAGCACCCAACCCAAGCTGCAGGAGACAAGCCATGGGTCGGGCGACAGGGATCTGGGGGTCTAGAGCTGCAGCAGTCTGGGGCACCTTTGGGGAGGATGTTGCCTCAAGCTGTAAGGGCACGCCGGGCCATTCTGGGCCCGATTCTGGCTCCCATGGGAATGTTTTGTTCCTGCAGACCAGAATCAAGCCTAACAGCCCCATCTTCAGCAGGGATGTCCGGATGGCCTGCTTCCAGAATTGGACTCCACGTGGGCTGAGGAGCCATGGAAAAGGAAAGAAAAATTAAACAACTGAGAAGGACAAAAAGCAAAAGGGACAAGAGAAACCCGTGATCACTGAGTGAAATCAGAAGCGCAGGATCCACCACAGGGGGAAAAAATGAATTGCCAAGTGGAGAAGACAGGAATGCGTCCAACATAGGACTCCTAGGAAAAATGAAGATTGGTTCAAGATGGTGCCGCTGTGGCAGGCAGGAAGGAGATGCACAAGCATGGTGGAGCCTCCCAAAAGCTTCCAATAGGAGCTGGGAAGCTTCCCACATTGGCTCTGTCGGAGGACATCACTCCATACATGAAGATTCATTCCTGCTTGCCCATGGAGAAATAAAGTCCCCCCAAAAATAGGCCAGTGCATTTCTATGGAAAAAGCAGTTCCAGCTTCGGCAGCAGAGAAATTTTGATGCAGTGAATTTATAGCAGTTCAAAAATTACTCCTTTCAAATTGCTTCTCCGCTTTTTCTCTACTCACCGATACATACAAACACAGACATACACACAGAAACATAGATAGGAAATAGTTCCATGAGTCATGCTTTGTATGTTTTCCTTACTACATATGCCCTAGTGCTGCCACATCCTTATCCTTCACGGGCTCTCCCTTAGTGATTCAAATGTGTATTTAATATACTTTGTTGTAAATTTTACTCTGAAACTTACTGATGTAGTTTTATAGCTTTCTTAATGGTTGCTATTTGTACTACCAATTAATACCTATTGCCATGGGACAGTGGCACCCTGTGGTTAAACTATAAATTGCATCCTTTGAAATCCGTTGACACTGACATCTAATGGTTTGATATTATTATTGTAGCAATGCTTAAATACCAATCACACTTGGTTCCATTTTATTATTATTTCCAAACCAAAATAATGTTTGAGAACTGCTCCATACAAACTACCTCTCCTCTCAGAGGCAATATGCACAGAGGCAACATGGGCACAGATACAAATACTCATACACACACACATACTCACACATGCAGAGGGGATGAAAGAATTCCATAAGCCATGCTCTGCATGCTTTCCCCACTTGTCTTTGTTATAAATTCAGCTGACACCTAGTGAATGAACAGTATAACTTTCTTTATTGTTGCTATGTACAATCACCTAGTGACTGAACAGCTGGGTTTGCTACTGGTGGCAATGTATGCCTAGTGGTTAGAGCACTGGCTTGGTAACTAAGAGACCAGGGTTCAATTCCCTCTACCACTCCTTGTGGCCTTGGGCAATTCACTTAACCCTCCTTTGGCTTGGAAGAAAGGACTAGCAGTCTATTTCCAGTCACACTGCCAAGAAAACCCAGGAGCTGCTGGGTTGCCGGGAGGCACACATTGTGATGTATACTAGCTCCTGGCGGTGAAGCTGCACAGCAATGCCTATTGCCTTGGTAAAGCGGCACCTTGTTGTTAAACTATAAAATCTATCTTTTTGAAATCTGTCTACTGTGAAATCTAACGGTTAGATATATTATCACACTTTGGTTTCATTTATTATTTTATCCAACCCGAAGGAGTTCTGCTCCTTCTCTCTTACCTCCCAGTAACAGGGTCAACAAATGTGCACCCCGCCTCCTCAGTTAGAAGGGTTAGAAAGAATTCCATGTGCTATGCTCCACATGCTTTCTACACTTGTTTAACTCTAGTGTGTGAGCCTGTATAGCATGTGTGAACTACTGTGGAAAAATTCAGAATGGAGAGCAGATTAGAACTCTAGGAATTCAAAATAATTTCCTGTTGAGAAAGAGAGAATTATATATATATATATATATATATATATATATATATATATTGGTAATAGCGGCAAAGATGTTAAGGGGGTCATTTTAGATGCTCCATTCATGATTTGCACATCTAAAAATTCCTATTCAGATGTGTCAATCATATGCATGTCCCGAGAGCCATTTTAGAAAGGGCCAAATATATACCTAAGGTTACCAGGTGACCCTGATTTTTGGGGATTGTCCCCAGTTTTAGAGCTATGTCCCACTGGTTTTGCAACCTTCTGTCCCCGATTCCAGCAATGGGACAGAGGAGGGTAGGAAAAAATGTATTTTCAATTTAGTGATTTGAATGTCTGTTTTCAGAATTTACATCCATTATCTTTATATTTTGACAGTAGAGGGGAAATGCATCGCTGTTGCTCTTTCTCTGTCAATGTGTCTGCTTGGAAGTGATATCGTTGCTGTCTTGGAATGGGGGGGGGGGGGGCAGGCAGGGTAATGACTCTTCTTCCCTCCTCCATGCATTGTTGCTCTAACCTGAAACAAAAGTGCCCCTTCCTTCCCTCCCCTCCTCCCCACACACTTCGGATAGGTGTCCCAGATTTGCCTGCAAAATAGCTGGTAACCTTATATACATGTGTCCGGTGTGTGATCACTTCTATATCGGATAGGGGGAATGGCAGAGGAGTGTCCAGGGTGCTCTATAAAAGATTCAAGTGTATGCCTGATTTTAGATCAAACAAGAAGCAACATACACTCATAAAGTATAAGAGTCAGATGTAGAGCGAAGCGAGGAACATAAGAACATAAGAACATAAGATATGCCATACTGGGTCAGACCAAAGTCCATCAAGCCCAGTATCCTGTTTCCAACAGTGGCCAATCTAGGTCATACGTACCTAGCAGTTTCCCCAAAAGACACAGGTTCCGCAATGCTTGTACTGGGTCAAGCATTGATATCCTGGGTCCCTTCTTAATAACGGTTTATGGACCTTTCCTCCAGGAACTTGTCCAAACCTACACTAACAGCCTTTACTACATCCTCCGGTAACAAATTCCAGAGTTTGATTACACGTTGAGTGAAGAAATATTTTCTTTTATTAGTTTTGAATAGTTTACCCTGTAGCTTCATTGCATGTCCCCTAGTCTTTCTATATTCTGATAACATAAATAATCGATCTACGTTTACCCGTTCCGCTCCGTTCATTAATTTATAGACTTCTATCATATCTTCCCTCAGCCATCTCTTTTCCAGGTTAAAGAGCCCTAACCTTTTTAGCCTTTCTTCATAGGAGTATCCTTCCATCCCCTATACCATTTTGGTGGCTCTTCTCTGAACCTTTTCTAATAACGCTTGTGATAAGGAAGCTTATCATAGCTCAGGAAGGAGCTATAGAAAAGGTGAAGTGACTCTGAACAAGCAACCTGTCAGTTCTGGTAGAAATAAGAAAACAGAATTTTCCCATAAAAGACTACCAGTCCCAGAATGCACCAGGTTTCCAACAGCCATTAGAGGAGCTGAAGTGGGGAAACGTGTGTTTCAATCAGGAGGGCTATGAGGTAATCCCCAAGCACTCATCTCAAAGGGCAGGGCCTGATTCAGCACAGCTGCGCTGTGCTAGGGTGGAGCACTCATCAAAGCAGAATAAAGGTAGAGTTTATTCTACAGAGAATTATCCTCAGAATTATCTTCAGTTTCATCTGGAGGATCATCAGAAGCAGAAGCCAGTGTGGATTGGCAGAGAGGGCAAGAAACCCTTTGGAAGAAAGAAGAGAAAAGCATTTGGGAGGTCTAAAGGAGTCCAGAGCAGTACGTATACTGGGAGACATTCAAAAGGCCAGCGTACACCATTGGACTGGGGAAAACCAGAGGAGTGGTGCTGCAGAGCTAGGCATCTCCAGACGGTACCTGTGAGGGAGACGGCTGCACTTGGAAGGGACCCTAGGACCCGTGCCAGAAGGTATGGGAAGAGAGATCCAGTGTCCAGGGATCTGGATTGGAAGGCTGGACATAAGAACTGGACTACATACTGGCCAGGCTATTTAGAGAGGAACTCTAACAGCAATGGAAGCTCAGGTATGAACACTGATCTATGCCCTAGCTATAACCTTGAAAGACAGCAGGGAAACAAGTATTCTCCTGAGAGTGCTACATTGAGAAATTCCTCTGTGCCAATCCATGATATTGAACCCATGATTGTTGAAGAAGGGGGAGCGGTCTTAGATACAGGCTGTGAATATATGGATTGCTCTCTGTCTAAACTCCTTTGGTAATTTTCTGTTACAAAGTACAACAACCATCACAAAGAAATACAAACTTGTTCTTTAATCTACTCAGAAAAGCTCTTGAAGTAGGATTTGAGCCACGCAGTAGAAAGCAAGCCAGCTAAGGGGTTTCAGCTGGGTAACTGCTAGCAATTGAGCCTTACCTAATTGCTTGTGAGCTCTGAGGGAATCACTTCTGAGTCTATGTGTGAAGATATAAGAAGTTAACCTGAAAAGAACAGTTTTTCCCTTCTTTGTGGGTTTTGCTTGTTGTTTGAAACACTGCTAAGAAAATATTAGCTAAAGCCTACAGAAAAGACCAGTTTGTTACCAACCAGGTCTTTATTCTTTTCATTTGATTGCCTGACAAGTTCATCTGTTGTTTTCCTGATTTTGTTTTTCCAAGTTTAACACTGAAAGCAAGTATCCTGTTTTATGTGCTACCAAGCATATCTGTGTTGGGAGAAATAACCCCATAAATAAATATCTTATTGGCTTTACACTCAAGCACAAATAATTATTGTGAGCAGCTGTGTCTGGTGTGAATAGACTGCATTTCCCACAATCCCTTGCAAATCATATTGATATATGCACTTGCCAAGACTGTGAACATTCTCACCCAGGCAGCCGTCTGACATGCTATATCCTTTTTAAGATAACGGCGACCAGAATTGCACACAATATTCAAGGTGCGGTCTCACCATGGAACGATATAGAGGCATTATAATATCTTTTGTTTTATTTTCCATTCCTTTCCTTATGATACCTAGCATTCTATTTGCTCTCTTGGCTGCCGCTGCACACTGGGCCAAGGGTTTTAACATGTTATCCACAATGACGCCTAAATCTTTTTCCTGGGTGGTGGTTCCTAATGTGGAACCTTGCATCGTGTAACCATAGTTTGGGTTGTTCTTCCCTAGGTGCATAACTTTGCACTTGTCCACATTAAATTTCATCTACCATTTTGATGCCCAATCTTCCAATTTATCAAGATCCTCTTGCAATTTTCCACAATCCTCTTGGGTTTTAACAACTTTAAATAGTTTTGTGTCATCTGCAAATTTGATAACCTCACTCGTTATTCCACTTTCCAGGTCATTTATGAATATGTCAAAAAGCAGCGGACCCAGCACAGATCCCTGGGGTACACCACTATTCACTTTTCTCCATTGGGAAAATTGGCCATTTAGCCCAACGCTCTGCTTTCTATCTTTTAACCAGTTCTTGATCCACAGTAGTACACTGCCTCCTATCCCATGACTCTTTAGTTTTGCCAAAAGTCTCTGATGAGGGACCTTGTCAAAGGCTTTCTGAAAGTCCAGATACACTATATCAACCGACTCACCTTTGTCCACCTGTTTATTCACACTTTCAAAAAAACATAATAGATCAGTAAGACAAGATCTTCCTTGTCTAAAACCATGTTGGCTGTCTCCCATTAGGCCATGACTATCTACATGCTGAGTAATTTTATTCTTTATGATGGCTTCTACCATTTTTCCCGGTACTGACGTCAGGCTCACCGGTCTGTAGTTTCCCGAATCACCCCTCGAACCCTTTTGAAAAATTGGCGTTACATTGACGATCCTCCAATCTTCAGGTATTACAGATGATTTTAATGAAAATTCACAGATTACTAATAGCAGGTCTGCAATCTCATATTTCAGTTCTTTCAACACCCTTGGATGTATACCATACGGCCCAGGTGATTTGCTACTCTTCAGTTTATCTAATAGTTGTAGTACATCTTCCCGATGTATCGATATTTCATTCAATTCTTCCGCACCTTTAAATACCACTTCAGTCATGGGTAACATCCCTACATCTTCCTCAGTAAAGACCGAAGCAAAGAATTTATTCAGTCTCTCCGCTATCGACTTGTCGCCTCTTAGTGCCCCTTTAACTCCTCTATCATCTAATGGACCAACTGACTCTCTCACAGGTTTTTTGCTACGAATGTACTTGAAAAAATCTTTATTTCGCGTTTTTGCTTCTGCAGCAAGCTTCTTCTCAAATTCTCCCTTTGCCTGCTTTATCAATGCCTTGCATTTGACTTGCCAGTGCTTGTGCTGTTTCCAGGTTTCATCGCTTGGCTCTTTTTTCCATTTCCTGAAAGATGCTTTTTTGGCAACAACAGCCTCTCTGACCTCCCCTTTAAACCATGCTGGCAGTTTTTTGGACTTCCTTCCACTTTTCTTAAAGCATGGAATACAGCTGGTCTGGGCTTCCAAGATAGTATTTTTCAACAACACCCAAGCTTGATGTAAGTCTTTAACATTTGCAACTCCTCCTTTTAGTTTTTTCTTAACTATTTTCCTCATTTTATCATAGTCTCCCTTTCGAAAGTTAAAAGATAGTACTGTGGATTTCCTTACTATCCCTCCTCCACTAATTAAATCAAAGGTGATCATGCTATGATCACTATTGTCAAGTGGCCCCAACACCCTTATCTCTTGCACTAGATCTGGTGTTCCACTAAGGACTAGGTCTAATAAGGAAAACCATAGAAGGCAGTATGTAGAATTAAAACCTTTACTGGTGTCGCAAACGTGTGTATGTCACATGTGCATCTTTCTAAAATCTCCTGTTTCTGAAACATTTATCTATTGGGGTGGACATGTCAATTAGAATACATTAACATGCATCCACCTTCTCTGTTGCCCCTCGCACAGAATATCAAATGTTTTGATTTGGATGTCCCAGATGGCACATAAATGGCCTTTCTACAATGCCACTAAACATGAGCAAGTTTTCCTGAAGTTTATGCTTGAGAATGACGACAAAGAAAATTATATGGTAAGATACCAGGAACAGAATACTGGGACTGGACCTTGGTATGACAGATGTCCAGAAGAACAGCACAAGCAAGAATCCAAATATGAAAAAGCCCTTTAAATCGGTTTAACTATAGTGATACTAAGGGTTATGTTTACTAAACCATCTTAATGTTCCTGGCACTAGCTCCAGCGATAATGTGAAGAATGCCATATAAGCAGTGGGCGTTCCGGTCCTAAGGTAGCAAGAATCGGTATCGCGCGATAGTGAGTGCCGTGGCACGTTAACACGCGTTAATCTTAAGTTAATGCCAGCGCAGTATTCGATGGAATAAAGATGTAGCCCACTGGTTATGGCAATGACTGTGGAGGCAGAGGTCATGGGTTTGATTCTGCAGTGGGGTTATGTAAGAAGGCTGTCTGAGGCGTTACTCTTTAATTTAAACCAGTTCCGTCTGAGGCATTTTCTTTTTAAATTTAAATTAGTGCTGCCAGCAAAAACACCCTCACAGTGCCGTTACCTAAGGTGCCGCATAAGGCGCCCTATAAGGCACTCCAGAGGGTACATTATAAAGTGCACTGTCTGCCAAGGCTCCTTAGAATGTTCCCTATAGGGCACCTTATGAGGCACCTTAAGGTTACAGCACTGTTGGGGTGTTTTTGCTGGCAGCACTAATTTAAATTAAAAAAGGAAATGCCTCAGACAGCCTTCCTACATAACACCACTGCAGAATCAAACCCATGACCTCTGTCACCACAGTCAGTGAAGTAACCAGTAGGCTACATCTCTATAGCTACTAACAAGCCCCTGGCTGGCTACAGAAAGACTGCAGGCCACCACACAAACTCTGCTGTGGTTACCAGGATAGGGTAAACCCACCCGTACCCATAATGCACTGCAGATGCAGATCAGCAGTCTACAGATTATCACAAGATGGGGTATGCACCCCCACAGCCCCTCGGCCTGGTAGGGGGAACTGACCGTGTGTGTTACTGGCACAGAGTAGCTGCAGACCGTCACATTGTGCGGGTACTGTGCTCACCCTGAGGGCGAGGTGGGGCGCCCAGCACCAGGACTGCAGCACCTGGCTTAGCTGAGATAGGCTATGCTGTAGGTTGCCATCGGTGCCAGTGTGTGATAGGTAGTCCTTGCAGACACACCTAGGATACACCTGTGTCTATCCGTATCTCCCAGTAACGTCTAGCCCTTGTGGACTATGATGCACCCAGAATAGTGCATCTCCTGTGTGGGTGCCATGGTCACATGATTTAAGTGAAGGGGGTGTTTGGACCCATAGGCAGATTATGTAGCACCATCCAACCCGCCCTCTGGGGCTCGGGGTGGGGGAACAGGATCTCCCACCAACAGATCAACATTCTACATCCCTGCAATGGTGGCAGTAGAGGGGACCATCAACCCCAGTCCTGCTGGGGAACAGGCACCCTACAAGGCAGTCAATCCGGATCTGTACACTTCCATAAGGCACAGGCAGACAGACAGTAGGCCTGGAAATGCTCAGCTGCCACCCCCCACCACCGCAACCAGACATTCTCCAGCAGCAAGCACAGTGAGTCTCCAGCCACTGCACCCTGCAAGGTGTTCCAGCCATACACATCCTAACTGCAGACAGTCTGCTAGCTATTCCATAGTGCATGTTCCTGGAGAAGATGTGTGCACCCAAAACTGGGATGTGAGTACACACACCAAGCAGGTAAGTCCGTGATTGGGCCTCAGAAAAGAGAACCCATAAATATCACTTGAGAGAAATAGTATATAGCACTATGGGGGAACCTAGCCATGCCATGGTCAGTGCTCAGTCAGGGTGAGCATGACCTCCCAGCAGGACATGCTGTGGCCACCCTGTTCGTGCAGGTGGTGGCCGGGCACTACAATGTCCCAGCCATTGCCCTATGCCCTGTGCAGATGCATCCTGCCCAGGTCACCCTGTCCGGGCCATACCCACAGTACCTTGCTCCTCATTATGCACATTGGCAGGCTAACACTGGAAACAGTGCAAGCAGTGTGGGCTGAGTAAGGTGTAGGCAGCCACAACACACTGGATAGACAGACACACACTCCCACACCTATGCCAGCATTGTGCAAATATAGAGGCTTTTGGCAGCCCTGGCCACCACACCAGTCCTGGGCACAGTGCAGGCATGGCTATGGTACACAATACTGTTGGGGTCACTCCCCGGGTTGGTTTAACACTGTCAGAAACCAAAACTGAAACACACTCCACAGATATCAGAAAGGTTGCTATGATGCAGATCTATCAGAAAATTGTGATTAACTTAGGAATTGTTATCTGCCATTAATCATAGCAACCTTTTGATATATGTGTAATGTCTTCCCAAGTTTAGGGCAGTATTGCCAAGGTATGCAAGTGCTAGTATTGGGAGATGCTGCTGCGCCAGGGCTCAACAGCCTGACTCTCCATGAGGCTTTGGATAGTGGAGCCTGTGGGTGTGGGTGTTTATGCCCTTATGGCCGCTGCTCTAGGGCAGAGGTTCCCAACTCTGGTCCTGGTGGGCCAAACACTGTTCAGGTTTTCATGCCGTCCCTAATGAATATGCATGAGATACATTTGCATACAATGGTGGCGGCGCATACTAATGCAGCACAGGCATATTTATTAGGGTCAGCATGAAACCTGAATGGTGTTTGGCCCTCCAGGACTGCAGCTGGGAAACTCTGCTGTAGGGATTGCACATGTTTATGGTGTCTGTGCCCTGTAGGGTATAATATAGGTGTTTCAGGCATGTTTATTTTATCTGCAATAAAGGTTCCGTCCTTATTACAATGGTTTAGTACTGGGTAAAACATGAGGACAGGGTTGGCAGGAGTCACAGCTGGGACTTGAACTTGTAACCTTCTGCCCCTGAACACACTGGCTGTGTGTACTGCACCACAGGTATAGTTTGTCAGACAGACCCTGTCTGTTGCAGTGCATGGCACCCACCTAAACGGGGCTAGGCCATGGTCTGCTGTGGGCAGATGCCACTGCCCCCTCCGCCACCAGCATCCCTCCGCCACCATGCTGCCAAGCCTGATCGGGGGGGGGGGGGGGGGGGGTAAGCTGACATTGGTGCCTGGGTCTGTGTTCTCTGTCTCAGCAGCTAGAAGAAGTGCTCCCGTTTGGTAAGCCTCTGCCCTGTGTTAATGCCGCCAGCATTTTCAGCACAGGACTTGCATTTACAGCAAGGTTCTTCTAACACTAAACTTGCAGTAAGTGGAAGTGTTTGCTTTTTCCTTTACCTGCTGTGTGCTTCTGTTGGTTCCTGCTGAGGTGCTGCACTGATTGGATCATCTGCTAAGGGCTATAAAATCTCTAGCCCTACCGCGGGACGCGGTCGCGGGCGTCCCTCAGGCGCGTGCCCGAAGGGGCATGACCAAAGGGGCAGATCACGCCCCTTCGGCGCACGTAGGCGTAAGGAGGCTTTTCCCCTGGTATGGGGAAATGGAAGAAGAAGTACCTACCAACTGTTCTTCCGAAAGTGGTTAAATCCATTGGTCCAATGGATGCCCATGTCGTGGTGGGCAAGGCGTTAGCTGAGGCTTCGGCCTCAGGGGATAATCGTTTGAACATGTCGGCTGTGAGCACTTCCTCCTCCTTGTCCTCCCCGAGCGAACAGGGTTTATCTCCACCCATCTCTGAGCTTCAACAAAAGCCTGGTGAAGCTTCCCCGGTGGTCTCCACGGAGAAGGCTGACCCAGGTGTAACTTTGCTGTTTTCTTCTTTTTTGAAACTTGACTCAAATTTATCATTGATGTCTCCTCTACCATCTGTGACTGAGTTGCCTTCTCTTTCTGTATCTCAAGTTCCTCCTCCGGATGTTTCCCTGAGAGATATTTGGTCAATAGTGTCTCGTATGGAGTCCACATTGGCAGTCTCTTTGAAAAAAGTATCCGATTTCTCTAAGGAGACAGTATTGAAGTTTGCTGATCATGAAGAAAAACTTTTAACGCTAGAGAAACGGGTGGATATTCAATAATCTAAGTTTGTGACACAGAATGATTTTTGTGCTAAAATGTTTTATGATTCTGTTTGTTTGCATCGTCAGGATGAGTTTTTGGAAAATTCTTTACGGTCTCGAAATTTACGGTTTTTGAATTTTCCAAAAACACATTACTTATCTCCTATAATTCTTTTACGGAAGTATTTTAAAGAGATATTATTGTTTGAAGATGCTGACTCATTTAAAATTTCCAAGTTATTCTATCTGCCCCCAGGGAGGCTTGAGAAGGGAGGGAATTGTGATGAACCTGCTGTTTCTCGGGAAAGCTCGATTCCTTTTTCATTAGATATTTCTGATTTCATTGAATCCGAAACTGATGATATTTCCTGCAGGGCTACGCTTTTGGTTACTTTTTTGTTGGAAATGGATAAGGATAAAGTTTTGCGGGCACATTTTCTTAAAAAAAATGAAAAATTATGTGGGCAAACCATTCAGGTGTTCCATGATGTTTCCAGGGTAACTCAAAAGCGGCGTAAGTCCTTTATCGAGATTCGTCCTCGAGTTCTGGCTTTAGGAGCAACTTTTCATCTAAAATTTCCTTGTAAATGTTTTATAGTGTTTCAAGGCCGGAAGTATATTTTCCAGGAGGCAGAACAATTGTTAAACTTAAATTTTACTGTCTAGAAATTCTATTTTTTTTTCCTTTTGTTTTTTTTTGCCTGTTTAGCTCAAAGATTAGTTAAATGGAGTTTTATATTTACAGGAATCAAGTGGCACTCTTTTTTCTATCTATTCTGTGATATCGTTTGGCTGTTCACTTCCTTGATGTGGACTAACTGTATTTCTTTTTGTATAATTATTGGCGTCATTTACTGTATGGTTATGATGTTTTCCCTTTTATATTTTTCATTGTATATTTGAAAATATTTCATAAATAAATAATTTAAAAAAAAACAACCTGCAGTAAATGCAAAGTCTTACCACACTTTACTATAAGGCCCCTTAATGATACATGGCACTGACCTCAAAGAAGAAAGAAAAAAAGCTGGTGAAATGAAAATTGAAGCAAATAAAAATATTGATAATGTGAAATCAGAAGATAAAATCATTTAAAAGCCGATTAAAATTCTTAACAAAAAAATGTAACAAATATAGAAGCAACATTAAAAAATAAAACTTGAAAAGTTTAAAAATGATGGGCCCGATACTTGAAAGGCATTTACACAGTCTACAGCCCAGTAAACTGTGTAAATGCCTTAAATCGGGATATTTAACAGCACTTACATGGTTAGTGCTATTGAATATCCCCTTCTATCTCCCCATGCACCCCAGTGCTATCCGGTTAACATCAGGGCATATCAGGGGTGTTCCAGGGTGGAGCAGAAGCAGCGGCAATGACATGTGATACTGCATGCTGCCCGGTTGGTCTATCTTTTGGCACAGGAGTTAACCGGACAGCATACAATATCGCTGCTGCCCAATTACCTAATGTGGCTTCTGTTGTGTGCGGTGATTTCCAAATATTCAATGCCAGGGCCTCATATGACCCCATCATTGAATATTTGGGGTTAAGGACTGGTGGGCAGGGCTATGCCTCACAGCGGCGCATAGCCTGCCCAGAAGAATATCAGGCCCGATGAGTTTGATTATAAAAATAGCAGTATCTAACCTTGTTCAAAATCTAAAACTCTTTTTAGACCTCACAGACAGGTAAAATTTAGAAACAGGACTGAATATAATAGGGAGTGATGAGGTAGAAGAAAGAAGTAGGAAAGAATCAGAAGCGATTCAGAAGACCTCTTCCCATCCCCAGCCTCTATTCCCTGTCCCACTTCACTTACAGCGTCTGAGACTTTTTGATTTGACAAGATATGGGAGAAAGGATCAAAAAGGAGAAAGTCCCCCCCCCCCCCTCAACAAAAGAGACCTTACAAGAAAATGGGATTCAGAGGAAGAGGCAAAGAGCGAGGTTTCCACACGATACAGCACTAAACTTGAACTTTCCAATTATTAATCTCTCTGATATTGAGCTTTCTAGATTTGAGACAAGACTTTTGAAAAAGGGGTTATCTTTCATTCTGAGCACATGATACAATGCATTTCAAACATAGGTTGATCTTTTTAAATTTAGTAGGAAGTTGCAAATCGTAGAATGTTTTTCCAAAAGTACTGCCAGGTCTTCTGATCCTTCCCTTATTTGTAATAACTCCAAGTGGGTTCCTCCAGGTCCAGTTGAACAAGCCTTCAATTAATGTGTATTAAGAGAGCCCTGCTCCAAGTTTTCCTCTCACAAACCTAGGAGCAGGCTCTTGATGCTTCTTAGCCAGAAGCCGGTCAGCAAATGACTGTCTCAATTAAAAAAAAAACATCAGGTGGTTTCAACCAATCACAGAGGGCTGCAGTCTGATGCAAGAGCCAACCTCCCCCAGTTCAGGAAGGCACTCAAACATCACCTCTTCCTGCAACACTTCACCAACTCTGACAACATCACCTAGTCTCCCCCCTCCCCCAAACATCACCTCTCCTCCTACACCTCTCTAGTTTTGACAACATCACCTAGCCCTCCCTACCCCCACCCATAGCATCTCTCATAGAGTAACTTCTCTCGCACTACCATCAGGGCACCTAAACTCCCGACAACCTTGCCCCCAACAACCCCCAATCAACAATACAAATTTGTAGATGTACGTAACTGTATCTCGTACATATTGCCAAATATCCCATGTCACCCTTATACTAATCTGTAAATAGTGTACATAGTTCACCTGTTCACCATGTTTATTTTCCCTGTTCATTGTAAGTTCACTGTTTGACTGTTCTACATTGTTCAACTTTTGTTACTTGTGAACCGCGCTGATGATAAATAGTGCGGTATAGAAAAACAATAAAATAAATAAAATAACCTTCCTGTTGCTGAATAAAAAGTCAGTCCAACACTATCTGGCAATTCAAAATGTTTGCTCATTTTAATCCACTTTGGGGTTTGCTTTTGTAGTCTGTATACTCAGGTTTGTAATTCCCGAAGCTTTGTGTCTTTAAAGGCAGAAACTTTGGAAAAGAGATATGTCTTTATCAGTCAATTTTAAATATACACAAGGGCTGGCACCTCAATTATGGTGAAGTCCTCACATACACATGGTAAAAATCAATGGAGGAAACACAACTTCCACTTACACAGGGAAATTGGTATTTCACAACTTCCACATATCAGCACTGGCACGTACATAGGTATGTTGGCCATTTTGCTAATCTACATGTACAAATGTCGCCAATTAACTACAGGGGCTGCTATCTTTATCTAATTCCTATTTAGAGGGAGAATTTTAAAAAAATCTGGAATTAAAGACAATAGCCCCTTTAATCCCTCTTATAAAGGGCTGGCTAAAACAAGCACTTTTTTGAAACCTATGGGGTATGTTTACTAAACCGTCTTAATGTTACCGGCGTTAGTTGCAGTCTTACTGTGACGAATGCCATATAAGGTAGTGGGCATTCCGGTCTTAAGGTAGCATTTCGGTTTATCGCGCGATAAAGTCCGTTATCGCGCGATAGAGGGAGCCATGGCACGTTAACGTGCATTAGCCTTAATTAGGCGCTCTGACCTGGAAACACAACAACAGAGGTGTAGCGCAATGGATAATACACTGACTGATGAAATAGGGGTCATGAGTTCAATCCCCCAGTGGGCTTAATGAGTAAGGTAGTCTGAAGCATTACCTTTTACTTTAAATCAGTGCTGTCTGAGGCATTTTCTTTTTTAATGTAAATTAGTGCTTCCAGCAAACACACCCTCACAGTGCTGTAACCTAAAGTGCCGCATAAGTTGCCCTATAAGGCACTCCAGAGGGCACATTATAAAGTGCACTGTCCACCAAGGCATCTTATAATGTTCCCTAAAGGGGAACTTATAGGGCGCCTTATCAGGCACCTTAAGGTTACAGCACTGTGAGGGTGTTTTTGCTGGAAGCACTAATTTAAATTAAAAAAGGAAATGCCTCAGACAGCCCTATCAAATAACACCACTGTGGGATCAAACCCATGAACTCTGCCTCCACAGTTAGTGAAGTAACCAGTGGGCTACATCTCTAAAGCTACTAACAACCCCCTGGCTGGCTACAGAAGGACTGCAGGTCACCACACAAACTGTCTGATGTGGTTACCAGGATAGGGTAAACCCACCCGTACCCATGATGTACTGCACATGCAGATCAGCAGTCTACAGATGATCATAAGATGGGGTATGCACCCCCACAGCACCTCGGCCTGGTAGGGGGAACTGACCGTGTGTGTTACTGGCACAGAGTAGCTACAGACCGACACATTGTGGGGGTACTGTGCTCACCCTGAGGGCGAGGTGGGGCGCCCAGCACCAGGTCCGCATCACCTGGCTTAGCTGTGATAGGCTATGCTGCAGGTCACCATCAGTGTCAGTTGTGATAGGTAGTCCTTGCAGACACACCTAGAATACACCTGTGTCCATCTATATTTCCCAATCACGTCGAGCCCTTGTGGACTATAATGCACCCAGAATAGTGCATATCCTGTGTGGGTGCCATGGTCACATGATTTAAGTGAAGGGGGATGTTTGGACCCATAGGCAGATTATGTAGCACCACCCAACCCGCCCTCTGGGGCTCAGGGTGGGGGACAGGGTCTCCCACCAACAGAACCACATTCTAAATCTCTGCAATGGTGGCAGTACAGGGGACCATCAACCCCAGTCCTGCTGGGGAACAGGCACCCTACAAGGCAGTCAATGCAGATCTGTACACATCCATAAGGCAATGGCAGACAGACAGTAGGTCTGGAAATGCTCAGCTGCCCCCCACCACTATCAGACATTCTCCAGCCACTGCACCCTGCAAGGTGTTCCAGCCATACACATCCTAACTGCAGAGTCTGCAAGCTAGTCCATAGTGCATGTTCCTGGAGGAGATGCATGCACCCAAAACTGGGACATGAGCACAAACACACCAAGCAGATAAGTCAGTGATTGGACCCCAGAAAAAGGAACCCACAAATATCACTTGAGAAAAACACTATATAGCACAATTGGGGAACCTAGCCATGCCGTGGTCACTGATCAGTCAGGGTGAGAGTGACCTCCCAGCAGGACATGCTGTGGCCACCCTGTCCGTGCAGGTGATGGCTGGGCACTACAATGTCCCAGCCATTGCCCTATGCCCTGTGCAGATGCATCCTGCCCAGGCCACCCTGTCCAGACCATACCCACAGTACCTTGCTCCTCATTATGCACATTGGCAGGCTAACACTGGAAACAGTGCAAGCAGTGTGGGCTGAGTAAGGTGTAGGCAGCCACAACACACTGGATAGACAGACACACACTCCCACACCTATGCCAGTATTGTGCAAATATAGAGGCTTTTGGCAGCCCTGGCCACCACACCAGTCCTGGGCACAGTGCAGGCATGGCTATGGTACGCAATACTGTTGGGGTCACTCCCCGGGGTGGTAAACACTGTTAGAAACCAAAACTGAAACACACTCCACAGATATCAGAAAGGTTGCCATGATGCAGCTCTCTCAGCAAATTGTGATTAACTTAGGAATTGCTATCTGCCATTAATCATAGCAACCTTTTGATATATGTGTAATGTAGTCCCAAGTTTAGGGAGGCATTGCTAAGGTATGCAAGTGTTAGTATTGGGAGATGCTGCTGCGCGCAGGGCCCAAAAGCCTGACTCTCCATGAGGCTTTGGATAGTGGAGCCTGT
Source organism: Ichthyophis bannanicus (assembly GCA_033557465.1). Lineage (NCBI taxonomy): Eukaryota > Metazoa > Chordata > Amphibia > Gymnophiona > Ichthyophiidae > Ichthyophis > Ichthyophis bannanicus. The sequence goes on along the minus strand of CM066032.1, from coordinate 909,546,241 downwards.
GGGTATGGGTGTTTATGCCCCTGTTGGCTGCTGCTCTAGGGCTGAGGTTCCCAACTCCGGTCCTGGTGGACCAAACACTGTTCAGGTTTTCATGCTGTCCCTAATGAATATGCATGAGATACATTTGCATACAATGGGGGCGGCGCATATTAATGCAGCACAGGCATATTTATTAGGGACAGCATGAAACCTGAATGGTGTATGGCAGTCCAGGACTGCAGTTGGGAAACTCTGCTCTAGGGATTGCACATGTCTATGGTGTCTGTGCTCTGTAGGGTAAAATATAGGCATTTCAGGCATGTTTATTTTATCTGCAATAAAGCTTCCGTCTTTATTACCATGGTTTAGTACTGGGTAAAATATGGGGACAAGGTTGGCAGGAAGCAAAGCTGGGACTCAAACTTGTGACCTCCTGCTCCTGAACACACTGGCTGTGTGTACTGCACCACACTGTTGCCACGGGGACAGTTCATTCCCTGAGGATACCATGACTATTCATCAGACAGACCCTGTCTTGCATTGCACAGCACCCACCTAAACGGGGCTAGGCCATGGTCTGCTGTGGGCAGATGCCACTGCCCCCTCTGCCACCAGCACCCCTCCGCCACCATGCTGCCATGCCATTATGCTGGTGGTGCTGGTGGGGTGCAGTCCCAGGCCATCCAGTATGCCGGTAGGCAGCTGCCTATGGTGTGGGTTCTTGGGTAGGGGTGCCTACATGGACATGCGTGCTTCCCCCCCCCCCCCCACGCACCACCTGCCAATGTTATGTGCCCTTGGGGGTACTTGCTGGTTAATTTCCCCTGTGACACTGTGGGACACACACTCGTGCCCATGTTGGACCCTCGTCAGTAGCTGTCTTGCTGCTTTACAGTTTCAGTATTCCTATGTGCCACCTAGGCATCTGCCTAGCCCGCACTGTACCCCAGCTGGACCACAGCATGTGCCACCTGCAGCCCCCTGTATCCCATTTACAGCGTCAGTACAGTTGCCCTTGCCTACGTGCCCAGTCTGCTGTTGCTGCACATATGCACGCCATAACAAACCTGCCCAATCTAAACGACAGAAACCCTGATCAGCGCTATTTCAATGTGGGATCATTCACTTTGTAGGGGGACAGAGCATAGACCCTTCCAAACATGATATCTTAATTTATACGCTTTGTCAGTAGTGTTGCTTTATGTTTATCATTAATATCACTATTGGCCAACTTAGTTATTGGGATTTTAGATGTGGTTCTGGTCATTTTATATGTTTATTTGCCTCTTTGTTCCCTGCACATGTATCACAACTATCACTTTTCTGGGTTTCCCTGCCTTTGCTGCCCATTGCTAACTGAAATGGTTTCTCTTTCCTGCAAATGTGCCTTAACGCGAGGTTTTCACTGGCGTTAGTGTTCAGACCCGGATTTCACAGCATTAGTGTGCCTGGAGCCTCTCCCCTCCCACTCTCCGCCCATTGGCCCCTTCTCTCCGCCCTCTGGGAAGCCTTACTCCACCCTTCAGACCCGGATTTCACAGCTTTAGTGTGCCTTAATGCCGCCGCTGCGTTATCTCGCGATAAGTGACGTTATCGCGCGATAATGTTACATTATCACGTGATAACATCACTTATCACGCGATAATACCACCGCTGCGACGTTAAGATGGTTTAGTAAACATACCCCTATGTGTTCTAGGAAGCAGCTATAAATACCAAGGTCATACATGGCGATTTTAGGAAGGGCTGAATTTACATATGAATGTCCTTAGGGGTATGTTTACTAAGCAGTCTTAACGTGCGCCCGGCGATAGTATGCAGGCTACCATAAAAGGAGTGGGCGTTCCGGTCTTAGCGTAGCAAAACGGGATCATTGTGCGATAACGTGCGCTGCGCACATTATCGTGTGAGAAGCCGCTAAGCACGTTAACGCGCAGTAATCTTAAGTAGGCGCTCTGACATCTAAACACAGAAACAGAGGTATAGCACAATGGTTAATACACTGACTGATGGTACTGGGGTCATGAGTTTCAACCCCCAGTGTGCCTAATGAACAAGGCTGGCTGAAGCATCTCCCTTTATGTTTAAGTGAGGCATTTTAGTTTTATTTTAATTAGTGCTGCCAGCAAACACACCCTCACAGTGGCGTAACCTAAGGTGCCGCATAAGGCGCCCTATAGGCACTCCAGAGGGCACATTATAAAGTGCACTGTCCGCCAAGGCACCCTTAAGGTTACAGTACTCTGAAGGTGTTTTTGCTGGCAGCACTAATGTACATTAAAAATAGACAATGCCTCAAACAGCCTTATCAAATAACCCCACTGTGGATTTAAACCCATGATCTTTGGCTCCACAGGCAGTGAAGTAATGAGTGGGCTACAGCTGCTAACAAACCCCTGGCTGGCTACAGAAGGACTGCATGTCACCACACAAACATTCTGCTGTGGTTACCAGGATAGGGGCAACCCACCCGTACCCATGATGCAGAGCACATGCATATCAGCAGTCTACAGATGATCACAAGATGGGGTATGCAAATGACCGAGTGCACCCCCACAGCACCTAAGCCTGGTAGGGTGTGCTGAAGGTGTGTGTTAGTGGCACAGAGTAGCTACAAAGTATATTTAGATGTCACCTTCCAGAGCTTTATATTAATAGTCAAAAAATATGTGATAAGCTCTACTCATTCACCTTAGACCAGCTTCTTATGTTTGCCTATTGCATATATTATTGTTTATTTTTTATTGCTAGCGAGCAGATCTCAGAATCGAATATGGCTACACATTGCATTCACTTAAAGGATGCAGTGAACTCCCTTCAATACATCAATGATCTGTATCTTCGCTAATTTTTAAGTGATTTTTTCTTTCTTTATCTTTTTCTTTTGTGATGTTTTAAATAAAAAACTACACTGCTTTTAAAACCTGTTGTCTTTCATCTTCCGTGCTTACTGCCATATTAACTACAGCATTGGATATTTTACAGCTCTTTTCTCGTGAAGTACTTTTCCACCATATATTGGTTTTCCAAATTTTTCAGAGCTCCCAATGTTGTGTTATCTAACTGAATTCATGTTTTAAAGTGTCCACAACAGTGCCTTCCATTTTTTCCGCAGGCTAAATGCTTGACTTAGAATGTTTTCAGCCACTGAGCACATATACTCACCTCCACACACTCACTGTCCCCAGCCACTGAGCACCTATACTCACCCTCCCCCCCACACACACTGTCCCCAGCCACTGAGCATCTATACTCACCCACACTCACACACACACTCTCCCAAGCCACTGAGCACCTCTTTTCAACTCCCCCCCCCACACACTGTCCCCAGCCACTGAGCACCTATACTCACCTTCCCCACACATTCGTACACTGTCCCAGCCACTGAGCACCTATACTCACACTCCCCACGCACACATGCACTGTGCCCAGCCACTGAGCACCTATACTCACACCCCTTGAGACACTGTCCCTAGCCACTGAGCACGTCTATTCACCCAGCCCACACACACTGTCCCCAGCCACTGAGCCCCTATTCTCAACCCCATTCATACACTGTCCCCAGCCACTGAGCACCTATACTCACCCCTCTACACACACACTGTGCCCAGCCACTCAGTCTGTACCTACACACTGCCGCCAGCCACTGAGCACCTATACTCCCCCTCCCCCCACTCACACACACCATCCCCAGCCACTGAGCACCTATACTCACCCCCCTGACACACACACACTGTCCCCAGCCACTGAGCACCTATACTCACCCTCCTCACTCACACATACGCTGTCCCCAGCCACTGAGCACCTATACTCACCCCCCCAAAAGACACACTTTCCCCAGCCACTGAGCACCTCTATTCAACCCCCCAACACACTGTCCCCAGCCACTGAGCACCTATACTCACATTCCCCACACACACATACACTGTCTGCAGCCACTGAGCACCTATACTCACCCTCCCCCACACACTCACACACTGTCCCCAGCCACTGAGCACCTCTATTCAACCCCCCCCCCCACACACACACTTTACCCAGCCACTGAGCACCTATACTCACACTCCTCTGACACACATACACTGCCTCCAGCTACTGAGCACCCATACTCACCCCCCCAGACACTGTCCCCAGCCACTGAGCACCTATACTCACCCCCACATACACTTTCCCTAGCCACTGAGCACCTATACTCACTCCCCCATACACACTAGCTGTGGAATTGTGTAGGTACAGGGCTGAGTGGCTGGGGACAGTGTGTGTGTAGGGGGGTGAGTATAGGTGCCCAGTGGCTGGGGACAGCATATGTGTGATTGAGGAGGGTGAGTATAGGTGCTCAGTGGCTGGGGACAGTGTGTAGGTACAGGGCTGAGTGGCTGGGGACAGTGTGTGTGTAGGGGGTGAGTATAGGTGCTCAGTAGCTGGGGACAGTGTGTGTGTGTGTGGGAGGATTAGTATAGGTGCTCAGTGGCTGGGGACAGTGTGTGTGGGGGGTGGAGGGTGAGTATAGGTGCTCAGTGGCTTGGAACAGTGTCTTGGGGGGTGAGTATAGGTGCTCAGTGGCTGGGGACAGTGTATGTGGGGGGGGGTTGAATAGAAGTGCTCAATGGCTGGAGACAGTGTGTGTGTGTGTGTGGGTGAGTATAGGTGCTCACTGGTTGGGGACAGTGTTTGGGGGGGGAGGGTGAGTATAGATGCTCAGTGGCTGGAGACAGTGTGTGTGTGTGGGGGGGTTGAATAGAGGTGCTCGGTCGCTGGGGACAGTGATGTGTGTGGGGGTGGAGGGTGAGTATAGGTGCTCGGTGGCTGGGGAAAGTGTCTGTGGGGTGAGTATAGGTGCTCATTGGCTGGGAACAGTGTATGTATGTGTGGGGAGTGTGAGTATGGGTGTTCAGTGGCTTCGGACAGTGTCTGTATGGGGGGGTGAATATAGGTGCTCAGGGGTTGGGGACAGTGTGTGTGTGTGGGTGGGGGGTGAGTATAGGTGCTCAGTGGCTGGGGACAGTGTATATGTGTGTGTGGGGAGGGTGCATATAAGTGCTCAGTGGCTGGGGACAGTGTATGTGTGTGTGGGGAGTGTGAGTATAGGTGCTCAGTGCCTGGGGACAGTGTATGCATGTGCGGGGAGTGTGAGTACAGGTGCTCAGTGGCTAAGGACGGTGTGTGTTTGGGGGGGTGAGTATAGGTGCTCAGTGGCTGGGGACAGTGTATATGTGTGTGTGGGGAGGGTGAATATATGTGCTCAGTGGCTGGGGAAAGTGCATGTGTGTGTGGGGGGGTGAGTATAGGTGCTCAGTGGCTGGGGACAGTGTAGCTGTGTGTGGGGATTGTGAGTATAGGTGCTCAGTGGCTAAGGATGGTGTGTGTTTGGGGGGGTGAGTATAGGAGCTCAGTGGATGGGAACAGTGTGCTTGCAAGGAGTGAGAATAGGTGCTCTGTAGCTGGGGACAGTGTATGTGTATGTAGGGTGGGGTGAGTATAGGTGCTCTGGCTGGGGAGGGTGAGTATAGGTGGTTAGTGGCTGGGGGCAGTATGTATGGGGGGTGAGTATAGCTGCTCAGTGACTGGGCCAGTGTGTGTGTGGTCATAAATATAATGGCTCAGCTGCTGGGGGCAGGGTATGTGGGTGAGTATAGGTGCTCAGTGGCTGGGGACAGTGTCTGGGGGGTGAGTATAGGTGCTCAGTAGCTGGGGCAGTGTATGTGTGGTGGGGTGAGTATAGGTGCTCAGTGGCTGGGGACAGTGTGTGTGTGGAGGGGTTGAATAGAGGTTCTCAGTGGCTGGGGAAAGTGTGTGAGTATGTGGGGGAGGGTGAGTATAGGTGCTGAGTGGCTGAGGACAGTGTGTGTGGGGGGTGAGTATAGGTGCTCAGTGGCTGGCGGCAGTGTGTAGATACAGACTGAGTGGTTGGGCACAGTGTGTATGTAGGGGGTGAGTATAGGTGCTCAGTGTCTGGGGACAGTTTGTGTGTGTCGGGGGGTGAGTATAGGTGCTCACTGGCTGTGGAAGTATGTAGGTACAGGGCTGAGTGGTTGGGGACAGTGTGTGTGTAGGGGGTGAGTATAGGTGCTCAGTGGCTGAGGACAGTGTGTAGGTACAGGGCTGAGTGGCTGGGGACAGTGTGTGTGTAGGGGGGTGAGTATAGGTGCTCAGTGGCTGGGGACAGCGTATGTGTGATTGAGGAGGGTGAGTATAGGTGCTCAGTGGCTGGGGACTGTGTGTGTGTGTCAGGGGAGGTGAGTATAGGTGCTCACTGGCTGTGGACAGTGTGTAGGTACAGGGCTGAGTGGCTGGGGACAGTGTGTGTGTAGGGGGTGAGTATAGGTGCTCAGTGGCTGGGGATGCTGTGTGTGTGGGGGGAGGGTGAGTATAGGTGAACAGTTGCTGGGGACAGTGTGGAGGGGGGTTGAAGAGAGGTGCTCAGTGGCTGGGGATAGTGTGTGGGGGGGGGGTGGAGGGTGAGTATAGGTGCTCAGTGGCTGAGGACAGTGTGTGTATGTGTGTGGCAATGGTGAGTATAGGTGCTCAGTGGCTGGGGACAGTGTATGTATGTGTGGGTAGGGTGAGTATAGGTGCTCATTGGCTGGGGCCATTGTGTAGGTACAGGGTTGAGTGGATGGGGACAGTGTGTGTGTAGGAGGTGAGTATAGGTGCTCAGTGGCTGGGGACAGTGCACTTTGGGGGGGTGAGTATAGGTGCTCAGTGGCTGGGGACAGTGTATGTGGGTTGGGTAAATAGACGTGCTCAGTGGCTGAGGACAGTATCTGGGTGGGGGGGGGGTGAGTATTGGTGCTCCGTGGCTGGGGACAGTGTGTGTGTAGGGGGGTGAGTATAGGTGCTCAGTGGCTGGGGATGCTGTGTGTGTGTGGGGGGAGGGTGAATATAGGTGCCCAGTGGCTAGTGACAGTGTGTGTGTGTGGGGGGGAGGGTGATTGAGTATAGTTGCTCAGTGGCTGGGGACAGTGTATTTGTGTGTGGGGAGAGTGAATATAGGTGCTCAGTGGCTGGGGACAGTGTGTGTGGGGGGGGGGGAGTGAGTATCTGTGTCCAGTGGCTGTGGAGAGTGTATAGGTACAAGACTGAGTGGGTGGGAACAGTGTGTGTGTAGGGGAATGAGTATAGGTGCTCAGTGGCTGGGGACAGTGTATGTGTGTGGGGAGTGTGAGTATAGGTGCTCAGTGGCTGGGGACATTGTATGTGGGGGGGGTTGAATAGAAGTGCTCAGTGGCTGGGGACAGTGTGTGTGTGCAGGGGGGTGAGTATAGGTGCTCACTGGCTGGGGACAGTGTGTAGGTACAGGGCTGAGTGGCTGGGGGCTGTGTATGTGTAGGGGGTGAGTATAGGTGCTCAGTGGCTGAGGACAGTGTGTGTGGGGGTGGGTGAGTATAGGTGCTCAGTAGCTGGGGAGAGTGTGTGTGTGGGAGGGGGTTGAATAGAGGTGCTCAGTGGCTGGGGACAGTGTGTGTGTGCAGGGGGGTGAGTATAGGTGCTCACTGGCTGGGGACAGTGTCTGGGGGGTGAGTATAGGTGCTCAGTGGCTGGGGACAGTATGTGTGTGTGGGGAGTGTGAGTATAGGTGCTCAGTGGCTGGGGACAGTGTATGTGGGGGGGTTGACTAGAAGTGCTCAGTGGCTGGGGACAGTGTGTGTGTGTGTGTGCAGGGGGGTGAATATAGGTGCTCACTGGCTGGGGACAATGTGTAGGTACAGGGCTGAGTGGCTGGGGGCAGTGTGTGTGTACGTGGTGAGTATAGGTGCTCACTGGCTGGGGACAGTATGTAGGTACAGGGCTGAGTGGCTGGGGCAGTGTGTGTGTAGGGGGTGAGTATAGGTGCTCAGTGGCTGGGGACAGTGTGTGTGTGTGTGGCGGGGGTTGAATAGAGGTGCTCAGTGGCTGCGGACAGTGTGTGTGTATGGGGGGGTGGATGGTGAGTATAGGTGCTCAGTGGCTGGGGACAGTATGTAGGTACAGGGCTGAGTGGCTGGGGGCAGTGTGTGTGTAGGGGGTGAGTATAGGTGCTCAGTGGCTGAGGACAGTGTGTGTGGGGGGGGGAGGGTGAGTATAGGTGCTCAGTTGCTGGGGACAGGTGGGGGGGGGGGTTGAAGAGATATGCCCAGTGGCTGGAGATAGTGTGGGGCGGGGGGGGTGGAGGGTGAGTATAGGTGCTCCGTGGCTGAGGACAGTGTGTGTGTGTATGTGTGTGGCAATGGTGAATATAGGTGCTCAGTGGCTGGGGACAGTGTATGTGTGTGTGGGGAGGGTAAGTATAGGTGCTCATTGGATGGGATCAGTGTGTAGGTACAGGGTTGAGTGGATGGGGACAGTGTGTGTGTAGGAAGTGAGTACAGGTGCTCAGTGGCTGGGGACAGTGCATTTTGGGGGGGATGAGTATAGGTGGCTGGGGACAGTCTGTGTGGGTTGGGTAAATAGACGTGCTCAGTGGCTGGGGACAGTTTCTGGGAGGGGTTGAATATTGGTGCTCCGTGGCTGGGGACAGTGTATGTGTGGGGGGGGGGGAGGGTGAGTATAGGTGCCTAGTGGCTAGGGACAGTGTGTGTGTGCATTGGGAGAGTGATTATAGGTGTTCAGTGGCTGGGCACAGTGTGTGGGGGGGAGTGAGTATAGGTGTCCAGTTGCTGGGGACAGTGTGTAGGTACAAGACTGAGTGGGCGGAGACAGTGTGTGTGTAGTTGGGTGAGTATAGGTGCTCAGTGGCTGGGGACAGTGTATGTGTGGGGGGGAGGGGTTGAATATTGGTGCTCCGTGGCTGGGGACAGTGTGTGTGTGTCTGTGCAGGGGGGTGAGTATAGGTGCTCACTGGCTGGGGACAGTGTGTAGGTACAGGGCTGAGTGGCTGGGGGCAGTGTGGTGTGTAGGGGTGAGTATAGGTGCTCAGTGGCTGGGGACAGTGTGTGTGGGAGGGAGGGTGAGTATAGATGCTCAGTGGCTAGGGACAGTGTGTGTGTGTGGGGGGGGGGGTTGAATAGAGGTGCTCGGTCGCTGGGGACAGTGATGTGTGTGGGGGTGAAGGGTGAGTATGGGTGCTCGGTGGCTGGGGACAGTGTCTGGGGGGGTGAGTATAGGTGCTCATTGGCTGGGAACAGTGTATGTATGTGTGGGGAGTGTGAGTATGGGTGTTCAGTGGCTGGGGACAGTGTCTGTATGGGGGGGTGAATATAGGTGCTGAGGGGTTGGGCAGAGTGTATGTGTGTGTGGGGAGTGTGAGTATAGGTGCTCAGTGGCTGGGGACAGTGTATGCATGTGTGGGGAGTGTGAGTATAGCTGCTCAGTGGCTAAGGACGTTGTGTGTTTGGGGGGTGAGTATAGGTGCTCAGTGGCTGGGGACAGTGTGTGTGTGGGGCTGGGGGTGAGTATAGGTGCTCAGTGGCTGGGGACAGTGTAGCTGTGTGTGGGGATTGTGAGTATAGGTGCTCAGTGGCAAAGGATGGTGTGTGTTTTGGGGGGGGGGTGAGTATAGGAGCTCAGTGGATGGGAACAGTGTGCTTGCAAGGAGTGAGAATAGGTGCTCTGTGGCTGGGGACAGTGTATGTGTATGTAGGGTGGGGTGAGTATAGGTGCTCTGGCTGGGGAGAGTGAATATAGGTGGTTAGTGGCTGGGGGCAGTATGTATGGGGGGGTGAGTATAGCTGCTCAGTGACTGGGCCAGTGTGTGTGTGTGGTCATAAATATAATGGCTCAGTTGCTGGGGGCAGGGTATGTGGGTGAGTATAGGTGCTCAGTGTGCGGACAATGTGTGTGTGGGGGGTAAGTATAGGTGCTCAATGGCTGGGGACAGTGTAAGTGGGGGGTGAGTATAGGTGCTCAGTAGCTGGGGCAGTGTATGTGTGGTGGGGTGAGTATAGGTGCTCAGTGGCTGGGGACAGTGTGTGTGTGGGGGGGGGTTGAATAAAGGTTCTCAGTGGCTGGGGAAAGTGTGTGAGTATGTGGGGGAGGGTGAGTATAGGTGCTGAGTGGCTGAGGACAGTGTGTGTGTGGGGGGGTGAGTATAGGTGCTCAGTGGCTGGGGACGCTGTGTGTGTGGGGGGAGGGTGTGTATAGGTGATCAGTTGCTGAGGACAGTGTGGAGGGGGGTTGAAGAGAGGTGCTCAGTGGCTGGGGACAGTGTGTGTGTGTGGGGGGGTTGAATAAAGGTTCTCAGTGGCTGGGGAAAGTGTGTGAGTATGTGGGGGAGGGTGAGTATAGGTGCTGAGTGGCTGAGGACAGTGTGTGTGGGGGGGTGAGTATAGGTGCTCAGTGGCTGGCGGCAGTGTGTAGGTACAGGGCTGAGTGGCTGGGGATAGTGTGTGTGTAGAGGGTGAGTATAGTTGCTTAGTGGCTGGGGACAGCATATGTGTGAGTGAGGAGGGTGAGTATAGGTGCTCAGTGTCTGGGGACAGTGTGTGTGTGTCCGGGGGTGAGTATAGGTGCTCACTGGCTGTGGAATTGTGTAGGTACAGGGCTGAGTGGCTGTGGACAGTGTGTGTGTAGGGGGGTGAGTTTAGGTGCTCAGTGGCTGGGCACAGCGTATGTGTGAGTGAGGAGGGTGAGTATAGGTGCTCAGTGGCTGGGGACAGTGTGTAGGTACAGGGCTGAGTGGCTGGGGACAGTGTGTGTGTAGGGGGTGAGTATAGGTGCTCAGTGGCTGGGGACATTGTGTGTGTGGGGGGGAGGATTAGTATAGGTGCTCAGAGGCTGGGGACAGTGTGTGTGTGGGGGGGTTGAATAGAGGTGCTCAGTGGCTGGGGACAGTGTGTGTGGGGGGTGCAGAGTGAGTATAGGTGCTCGGTGGCTGGGGACAGTGTCTGGGGGGGGGGGTGAGTATAGGTGCTCAGTGGCTGGGGACAGTGTATGTGTGTGGGGGGAGTGTGAGTATAGGTGCTCAGTGGCTGGGGACAGTGTATGTGGGGGGGGGGTTGAATAGAAGTGCTCAGTTGCTGGAGACAGTGTGTGTGTGTGTGCAGGGGGTGAGTATAGGTGCTCACTGGTTGGGGACAGTGTGTAGGTACAGGGCTGAGTGGCTGGGGCAGTGTGTGTGTAGGGGTGAGTATAGGAGCTCAGTGGCTGGGGACAGTGTGTGTGGGGGAGGGTGGGTATAGATGCTCAGTGGCAGTGTGTGTGTGTGTGGGGGGGGGGGTTGAATAGAGGTGCTCAGTGGCTGAGGACAGGTGTGTGTGGGGGTGGAGGGTGAGTATAGGTGCTCAGTGGCTGGGGACAGTGTCTGGGGGGGTGAGTATAGGTGCTCATTGGCTGGGAACAGTGTATGTATGTGTGGGGAGTGTGAGTATGGGTGCTCAGTGGCTGGGGACAGTGTGTGTGTGGGGGAGGGTGAGTATAGGTGCTCAGTTGCTGGGCACAGTGTGGGGGGGGGGTTGAAGAGAGGTGCTCAGTGGCTGGGGATAGTGTGTGTGGGGGGGTGGAGGGTGATTATAGGAGCTCAGTGGCTGAGGACAGTGTGTGTGTGTGGCGATGGTGAGTATAGGTGCTCAGTGGCTGGGGACAGTGTATGTGTGTGTGGGGAGGGTGAGTATAGGTGCTCATTGGCTAGGGACAGTGTGTAGGTACAGGGTTGAGTGGATGGGGACAGTGTGTGTGTAGGAAGTGAGTATAGGTGCTCAGTGGCTGGGGACAGTGCACTTTGGGAGGGGTGAGTATAGGTGCTCAGTGGCTGGGAACAGTGCACTTTTGGGGGGTGAGGATAGGTGCTCAGAGGCTGGGGACAGTGTGTGTGGGGGGGGGCGTGAGTATAGGTGCTCATTGGCTAGGGACAGTGTGTAGGTACAGGGTTGAGTGGCTGGGGACAGTGTGTGTGTAGGGGGTGAGTATAGGTGCTCAATGGCTGCAGACAGTGTATGTGTGTGTGTGGAATGTGAGTATAGGTGCTCAGTGGCTGGGGACAGTGTGTTGGGGGGGGGGGGTTGAATAGAGGTGATCTGTGGCTGGGGAAAGTGTGTGTAGGGGGTGAGTATAGGTGCTCAGTGGCAGGGGACAGCTTATGTGTGAGTGAGGAGGGTGAGTATAGGTGCTCACTGGCTGGGGACAGTGTGTAGTTACAGGCCTGAGTGGCTGGGGACAGTGTGTGTGTAGGGGGGTGAGTATAGGTGCCCAGTGGCTGGGGACAGTGGGTTGTGTGGGGAAGGGTGAGTATAGGTGCTCAGTTGCTGGGGACAGTGTGTGTGTGGAGGGGTTGAAGAGAGGTGCTCAGTGGCTGGGGATAGTGTGTGTGTGGGTGTGGAGTTTGAGTATAGGTGCTCAGTGGCTGAGGACAGTGTGTGTGTGTGTGGCGATGGTGAGTATAGGTGCTCAGTGACTGGGGACAGTGTATGTGTGTGTAGGGGACGATGAGTATAGGTGCTCAATGTCTGCGGACAGTGTGTAGGTACAGGGCTGAGTGGCTGGGGTCAGTGTGTGTGTAGGATGTGAGTATAGGTGCTCAGTGGCTGGGGACAGTGCATTTTGGGTTTGGGGTGAGTATAGGCACTCAGTGGCTGGGGAGAGTGTGTTTGGGTTGGGTAAATAGACGTGCTCAGTGGCTGGAGACAGTGTCTGGGGGGTGAGTATTGGTGCTCTGTGGCTGGGGACAGTGTTTGTGTGGGGGGAGGGTGAGTATAGGTGTTCAGTGGCTCGGTACATTGTGTGGGTGTGGGGGGTGAATATAGGTGCTCAGTGGCTGGGGACAGTGTATGTGTTTGTGAGAAGGGTGAGTTTAGGTGCTTAGTGGCTGGGGACAGTGTGTGTGTCTGGGGGTGAGTATAGGTACTCACTGGCTGTGGAAGTGTGTAGGTGCAGTGCTGGGTGGCTGGGGACAGTGTTTGTGTAGGGGGGTGATTATAGGTGCTCAGTGGCAGGGGACAGCTTATGTGTGAGTGAGGAGGGTGAGTATAGGTGCTCACTGGCTGGGGACAGTGTGTAGTTACAGTCCTGAGTGGCTGGGGACAGTGTGTGTGTAGGGGGGTGAGTATAGGTGCCCAGTGGCTGGGGACAGTGGGTTGTGTGGGGAAGGGTGAGTATAGGTGCTCAGTTGCTGGGGACAGTGTGTGTGTGGAGGGGTTGAAGAGAGGTGCTCAGTGGCTGGGGATAGTGTGTGTGTGGGTGTGGAGTTTGAGTATAGGTGCTCAGTGGCTGAGGACAGTGTGTGTGTGTGTGGCGATGGTGAGTATAGGTGCTCAGTGACTGGGTACAGTGTATGTGTGTGTAGGGGACGGTGAGTATAGGTGCTCAATGTCTGCGGACAGTGTGTAGGTACAGGGCTGAGTGGCTGGGGTCAGTGTGTGTGTAGGAGGTGAGTATAGGTGCTCAGTGGCTGGGGACAGTGCATTTTGGGTGGGGGGTGAGTATAGGCGCTCAGTGGCTGGGGAGAGTGTGTTTGGGTTGGGTAAATAGACGTGCTCAGTGGCTGGGGACAGTGTCTGGGGGGTGAGTATTGGTGCTCTGTGGCTGGGGACAGTGTTTGTGTGGGGGGAGGGTGAGTATAGGTGTTCAGTGGCTGGGTACATTGTGTGGGTGTGGGGGGTGAATATAGGTGCTCAGTGGCTGGGGACAGTGTATGTGTTTGTGAGAAGGGTGAGTTTAGGTGCTCAGTGGCTGGGGACAGTGTGTGTGTAGGGGAATGAGTAAAAGTGCTCAGTGGCTGGGACAGTGTGTGTGTAAGGGGATGAGTATAAGTGCTCAGTGGCTGGGGACAGTGTGTGTGGGGGGGTGAGTATAGGTGCTCAGTGGCTGGGGACAGTGTGTGTGGGGGGGGGTGAGTATAGGTGCTCAGTGGCTGGGGACAGTGTGTGTAGAGTGTGAGTATTATTGCTCAGTGGCTGGGGACAGTGTGTGTGTGGGTGGGGGGGCTGAGTATAGGTGCTCAGTGGCTGGGGACAGTGTGTGTGTCTGGGGTGAGTATAGGTACTCACTGGCTGTGGAAGTGTGTAGGTGCAGGGCTGGGTGGCTGGGGACAGTGTTTGTGTAGGGGGTGATTATAGGTGCTCAGTGGCAGGGGACAGCTTATGTGTGAGTGAGGAGGGTGAGTATAGGTGCTCACTGGCTGGGGACAGTGTGTAGGTACAGGGCTGAGTGGCTGGGGACAGTGTGTGTGTAGGGGGGTGAGTATAGGTGCACAGTGGCTGAGGACAGTGTGTGTGTGTGTGTGGCGATGGTGAGTATAGGTGCTCAGTGGCTGGGGAGAGTGTATAGATGTGTAGGGAGGGTGAGTATAGGTGCTCATTGGCTGGGGACAGTGTGTAGGTACAGGGTTGAGTGGATGGGGACAGTGTGTGTAGGAGGTGAGTATAGGTGCTCAGTGGCTGGGGACAGTGCACTATGGGGGGGGTGAGTATTGGTGCTAAGTGGCTGGGGACCGTGTGTGTGGGTTGGGTAAATAGAGGTGCTCAGTGGCTGGGGACAGTATCTGGGGGGGTGAATATTGGTGCTCCGTGGCTGGGGACAGTGTGTGTGTGTGGGGGGGGGGTGAGTATAGGTGCCCAGTGGCTAGTGACAGTGTGTGTGTGTGGGGGCGGGGGGGGGATTGAGTATAGCTGCTCAGTGGCTGGGGACAGTGTATTTGTGCGTGGGGAGAGTGAATATAGTTGCTCAGTGGCTGGGGACAGTGTGTGTGTGTGTGGGGGGGAGTGAGTATAGGTGTCCAGTGGCTGTGGACAGTCTGTAGGTAGAAGACAGAGTGGGTGGGGACAGTGTGTGTGTAGGGGGGTTAGTATAGGTGCTCAGTGGCTGGGGACAGTGTATGTGTGTGTGGGGAGTGTGAGTATAGGTGCTCAGTGGCTGGGGACATTGTATGTGGGGGGGGTTGAATAGAAGTGCTCAGTGGCTGGGGACAGTGTGTGTGTGGGAGGGGGTTGAATAGAGGTGCTCAGTGGCTGGGGACAGTGATGTGTGGGGGGGGTGGAGGGTGAGTATAGGTGCTCGGTGGCTGGGGACAGTGTCTGGGGGGGTGAGTATAGGTGCTCATTGTCTGGGAACAGTGTATGTATGTGTGGGGAGTGTGAGTATGGGTGTTCAGTGGCTGGGGACAGTGTGTGTATGGGGGGGGTGAATATAGGTGCTCAGGGGTTGGGCAGAGTGTATGTGTGTGTGGGGAGTGTGAGTATAGGTGCTCAGTGACTGGGGACAGTATATGTGTGTGTGGGGAGTGTGAGTATAGGTGCTCAGTGGCTAAGGACGGTGTGTGTTTGGGGGGTGAGTATAGGTGCTCCGTGGCTGGGGACAGTGTATGTGTGTGTGGGGGGAGGGTGAGTATAGGTACTCAGTGGCTTGGGACAGTGTGTGTGGGGGGGGGGGTGAGTATAGGTGCTGAGTGGCTGGGGAAAGTGTAGGTGTGTGTGGGGAGTGTGAGTATAGGTGCTCAGTGGCTAAGGATGGTGTGTGTTTGGTTGGGTGAGTATAGGAGCTGAGTGGATGGGGACAGTGTGTTTGCAGGGGGTGAGAATAGGTGCTCTGTGGCTGGGGACAGTGTATGTGTATGTTGGATGGGGTGAGTATAGGTGCTCTGGCTGGGGACGTGAGTATAGGTTGTTAGTGGCTGGGGGCAGTATGTATGGGGGGGGTGAGCATAGCTGCTCAGTGACTGGGCCAGTGTGTGTGTGGTCATAAATATAATGACTCAGTTGCTGGGGGCAGGGTATGTGGGTGAGTATTGGTGCTCAGTGTGTGTGTGTGTGGGGGTGTGAGAATAGGTACTCAGTGGCTGGGAACAGTGTGTGTGGGGGGTGAGTATAGCTGCTGAGTGCCTGGGGACAGTGTGTGTGTGGGGGGGGGGGTAAGTATAGGTGCTCAGTGGCTGGGGACAGTGTATGTGGGGGGTGAGTATAGGTGCTCAGTGGCCTGGGGACAGTGTAGATGGGGGGCGAGTATAGGTGCTCAGTGGCTGAGGACAGTGTCTGGGGGGTGAGTATAGGTGCTCAGTAGCTGGGGGCAGTGTATGTGTGGGGGTGAGTATAGCTGCTGAGTGCCTGGGGACAGTGTATGTGTGTCTGGGGAGGGTGAGTATAGGTGCTCTGTGGCTGGGGACAGTGTGTGTGTGGGGGGGGGGTTGAATAGAGGTTCTCAGTGGCTGGGGAAAGTGTGTGAGTGTGGGGGGGAGGGGGAGTATAGGTGCTCAGTGGCTGAGGACAGTGTCTGGGGGGTGAGTATAGGTGCTCAGTGGCTGGCAGCAGTATGTAGGTACAGACTGAGTGGCTGGGCACAGTGTGTGTGTAGGGGTGAGTATAGGTGTTCAGTGGCTGGGGACAGTGTCTGGGGGGGTGAGTATAGGTGCTCAGTAGCTGGGGGCAGTGTATGTGTGGGGGTGAGTATAGGTGCTCAGTGGCTGGGGACAGTGTATGTGTGTCTGGGGAGGGTGAGTATAGGTGCTCAGTGGCTGGGGACAGTGTGTGTGTGGGGGGGTTGAATAGAGGTTTTCAGTGGCTGGGGAAAGTGTGTGAGTGTGTGGGGGAGGGTGATTATAGGTGCTCAGTGGCTGAGGACAGTGTGTGTGTGGGGGTGAGTATAGGTGCTCAGTGGCTGGCGGCAGTATGTAGGTACAGACTGAGTGGCTGGGCACAGTGTGTGTGTAGGGGTGAGTATAGGTGATCAGTGGCTGGAGACAGTATAAGTAGGGGGTTGAGAATAGGTTCTCAGTGGCTGGGGAGAGTGTGTGTGGGCTGGGTGAAAGGATGAACCAGACCATTAAGTAGATGTTGAGACGCGGCCTGAATGGGAAAATGTCTGAGTGGGATACCTTACTCCCATTCGTTTTATATTCCTGTCGGGAGCGTACGCAGGCATCCTTAGGGGCATCACCTTATGAGTTATTGTTTGGTCGGGCTCCCAGAAGGGTTTTAGACATTTTACGCGAACAATGGGTGGAGCCGGAAATTGAGGACATTGGGGTACCTCATTTTCTAAAGGATCTGAGGAGTCGCCTGAAAAGGACTTCTCAAGCATCAGTAGAAAGCTTGCAGGCCAGTCAACAACGACAAAAAAGATATTATGACCGGGGGACGAGGCCTCGGCAATTAGCAATAGGTGATAAGATAGTGATCATGGTGGCGGACGCCGGAACAAAGTTCGAGTCCCAATGGAGAGGTCCGTGTAAGGTGGTAGAAAGGCCCACTGCTGGCATTCCACCCTCCAATCCGCTCTGAATCTGTTCGCCCCAGTCCGTTCCTGTCCCCACCCCTCTCATCACCAACACCATCCCTGGTTCCATCCCGGTCTCTTTCTACATCGTCGATATCTTCGCCGGGCAGAAAGGCTTTGGCGAAAGCATCCCTCCCCCATCACGTTGTCAGATTTTCGTCTTTGTCATCAGCACTACCGGTCCTTCCTTCACACCGCAAAACGCGACTATTTTTCTAATCTCATCTCTTCCTCTTCCAATTCTTCTCATCGTTTATATTCTATACTGCACTCCCTTACTGCTTCTCACTCCCCTTCCTCTTCTTTCTCTCTCTCTGCCTCTTCCCTTCCTGACCCTTCCTCCCTTGCTACTATCTTTGCTAACAAGGTTAACTCCCTTCGTCAGTCCTTCCCGTTGTGTCCTCCCCCCCTTTCCCCCCCTGCCCTACCCTCTTCCCCACCTCTTCCTTCCCCATCTCAATCTGCTCCTACGCTATCTCATCTCTGGTCCTCTTTTACTTTGATCACTCCCTCTGTTCTCCAGGAAACCTTCCTCTCTCTCCGCAAGACCACCTGCTCTGCTGATCCTGTCCCATCTTCGTGGCTTCTTGAACCCTCTTTAGCTCTTTCCCCCTATGTTCTTTCCCTGTTTAATTCTAGTCTATCTTCTGGTATTTTCCCTAATGGCTGGAAACACGCTACTGTCCGTCCTATTCTGAAATCCCATTCTTCTGATCCCTCTGTGCTTGCCAATTGGCGTCCTGTTTCCAATCTTTCTTTTCTTTCTAAATTTCTTGAGAAACTGGTCTTCACACAACTCTCCTCCCATCTTGAGGCTTCCCTCACTCTTCACCCCTGCCAATCCGGTTTTCGCCCTGCCCACAGCACTGAAACGGTTCTTCTTTCTCTTCTTAATGAACTCCACACTGCTCACGATCGGGGTCTCTATACACTGGCTGTTTCTCTTGATCTCTCTGCTGCTTTCGACCTGGTGGACCACCGCACTCTTCTCACCCGTCTGCAGGAAGCTGGTCTTTCTGGGACGGTTCTCCAATGGTTTCATTCTTTTCTCTCTTGCCATTCTTTTTCTGTAGTCTCTGGGTCCTCCTCTTCTGTTTCTACCCCTCTCCCATGTGGGGGTTCCTCAAGGGTCTGTTCTTGCACCGCTTCTCTTCAATATTTTCCTGGCACCCCTCACTCTTCTAGTCCAACAGTTTGGTATCTCCGCATACTACTACGCGGATGATATCTTCCTTTTGCACCGCACTAACCCTATTTCCCCAGACATCACTCCCCTCAATCTCTGTCTTGCTGCTATTGCCACCTGGTTTTCTTCCAATTTTCTGCAAGTGAACCCCTCTAAGTCCCATGCCATCTGGTTCACGTTTGGGGGTCCCTCTCCCTCTTGTGCCCCCTCCTTCCCTTCACAACCTATCTCTCTTGTTTCTTCACTCCGTTACCTAGGTGTTATACTTGATTCCTCTCTTTCTTTCAAAGACCATATCTCTTCCATTATCCAACGCTCTTTCTTCACACTTAGACAACTCCGTTCTATCCGTCCTTTTCTGTCCTCCTCCGCCTTAGCTACCCTCCTCCTTTCCCTTGTGATGTCCCGTCTCGATTATTGTAATGTTGTCCTTGTTGGTCTACCCAAATCCCAATTGTCTCGTCTTCAACGTATCCAAAATTCAGCTGTCCGTCTTCTTGCCCATGCCTCACGTTTTGATCATGTCACCCCGCTTCTCTTTCGCTATCACTGGTTGCCTATCTCCTTCCATGCTCAATACAAAATTCTCATTCTTACACACAGGGCTGTTCACACTGGCACCCCCCTTTATCTCGCTGATCAGATAGATTTTCGCCCTTCCCCCCGCTTACTCCGCGCCATACACTCTAACCGACTTGCCCTCCCCTCACCTTCCCAGGCTCACCTTGTCTCCACTCGTACTTCTGCTTTCTACTTCCTAGCCCCCAGCCTCTGGAACTCACTCCCTTCCTCACTTTGCACAGAGGAGTCTTATCACACATTCAAATCACAACTCAAAACCCACCTTTTCAGTCTAGCATTCGACCTGCCATTCCCAGCTCCCCCCTTCCTCCTGCTACCCCCTCCCCTTTGTCTTCCTGACATTTAATTATTGCAATATGGTTTGTCCCTTTCTTGCCTTTCCTTTCCTCCTCTCTCCTGTCTGTTTTATTGGCGTTCCTTTTCTTTTTCTCAGCCATTTTAAACTGTTTTTAGAAAACTGTTTTAAGTTGTTTTAACTTGTATTGTAAACCGCCCAGGTACTATTAGTGTTGGGTGGTATATAAAGCCTAAATAAACGTAAACGTAGAAAAAGTAGGTCCCGTTTCCTACGCGGTAGAAAACCATAGGCAACGCCGCCAAGTCTACCATCTAAACGTCCTTAAGCCCTGGCATGAGAGGTCAGCGGCAGCAAGGCTAGTTAGACTGGAAAAGCACATTAGCGCCCCATTTGTGATTACGAGCTGTCCGAATATAAGCTCGTCAGCCCGTAATATCTTAAGGGGGGGGGGGGATCTGTCATGTAGAAAGCCCTTCTGAGCCTATGGAGATAGGGAGAGAAGAGAGTTTTGTTTCAGAAACTGACAGGCAGTCAGAGCACATGGCTCAATGTTTTCAAGGAAAAGATAAACAAAAAGAGTCACGGGCTGAACAGGCACACCCATGCTGTAACGTATCCCCAAGCTCAGGGGTTAATGAGAAACATCTGGTTGGGGGAGGGGCAGAGCTAAGTCTTGAGAAGCAGGATTATAAAAAGTGGTCATTAGATTTGACCAGGGGAATAGGAAGGAGGAGGAAGGAGGAAGAGAAGGAGCAGGAGTTCCAAGGAAGCTCCGAGGGAGAGACGCCAGGACAAGAGCAAAGTCAAAGGCAAGGGATCCGGCAGGGGATCAAGCAAGGGAGCACGCTGACCAAAAGGAGTCAAGGAGGAGTAAGGACCCAGAAAGCCAAAGCCCAAAAGCCAGTGGTGAGCAGCACAGGGCTGGTGCTGTCCAGTAAAGGCAGGAGGAAGGAGAAACCTCCTGAGAGGCTGGCTTGGGAAAACTCAGAGGCTCCAGGGAGAGAGACATACTGGCATGAGAATATTTATACGTCTGAGGCAGAAACTGATAAGCTAAAAAGGCAAGAAAACACAACCGGTATTTGGAACCCATTCTGACCAAGCAGAACAGAGAATTCCTTCCTCTTTAAAGCAAAAAGGTAGGCTTCACAACTTGTCCAGGTTTGAACCTAGTTTTAAAATATTTCCTGGTAGTTGCCAGGAAGTATTAGGCTCCCCAAGCAGCAACTCCAGTATATATGGTACTTTACAGCCCTGCTCGTTAGAGTGCTACAAAGGGAAGCCACGTGAAGGCAGAGAAGAAGTTTGTTTTAAAACGCCGTATAGCAGCTTGCAGACACACCCAGCTGACGCTGACTTAGAAGAGATGCAGATAGACTCTGATATCAATGACGTAGCAGATAATCAGATGGATTGCACTTTGTCTCTTGCTGACCATATTGAATCTCTCTGCTGAACCATATATTAAGAAGGCTGGGAAAGCAGCAGAAGAAAAGGGAACATTTTCTTCTGTTATGAGAAGCTGTTGTTTACTTTTGTTTGTACTGAGCACTGCACGTTTTAAAGCCTGAAGCTAAAGAGGCTGGTTACCTTAGTTCCTGAATGTATTCCTCACGCCAATTATATGGCAACTGTCCTAAGTTTTCCACATGCACTTAATCTTCTTGGAAATAAATCCTTGTCATTTGCCTGAAACCACTCGACTACAATTTCTTCTTTTCTCAGAGGGTAAAAGGGACTACTATTCCCATAAGGCATTGCAGGAGCAAATGCCATGCCATACTCCCTGAATTAGAATCCCCAGGCAGACCAACCCTCCATGCCCTAGGCGCTGAGTTGGCCCCCAGGTGACAGTACAGACTGAGTGGCTGGGCACAGTGTGTGTGTAGGGGGTGAGTATAGGTGCTCAGTGGCTGGGGACAGTGTATGAATGGGGTTGAGAATAGGTGCTCAGTGGCTGGGGACAGTGTGTGTGGGCTGGGTGAATAGACATGCTCAGTGGCTGGGGACAGTGTGTGTGTGTATGTGGGGGGGGTTGAATAGAGGTGCTCAGTGGCTCGGGAGAGTGTGTGTGTGAGTGTGGGTGAGTATAGGTGCTCAGTGACTGGGGACAGTGTGTGTGGGGGGGGGGAGTGAGTATAGGTGCTCACTGGCTGGGGACAGTGTGTAGGTACAGGGTTGAGTGGCTGGGGACAGTGTGTGTGTAGGGGGGTGAGTATAGGTGCTCAATGGCTGCAGACAGTGTATGTGTGTGTGTGGAATGTGAGTATAGGTGCTCAGTGGCTGCAGACAGTGTATGTGTGTGTGGGGAATGTGAGTATAGGTGCTCAGTGGCTGGGGACAGTGTGTTGGGGGGGTTGAATAGAGGTACTCAGGGGCTGGGGAAAGTGTGTGGGGGGGGGAGTGAGTATGGGTGCTCAGTGGCTGGGGACAGCTTATGTGTGAGTGAGGAGGGTGAGTATAGGTGCTCACTGGCTGGGGACTGTGTATAGCTACAGGCCTGAGTGGCTGGGGACAGTGTGTGTGTCGGGGGGTGAGTATAGGTGCCCAGTTGCTGGGGACAGTGTGTGGGGGGGGGGGAGGGTGAGTATAGGTGCTCAGTTGCTGGGGACAGTGTGTGTGGGGGGGGGGTTGAGGAGAGGTGCTCATTGGCTGGGATAGTGTGTGTATGGGTGTGTAGGGTGAGTATAGGTGCTCAGTGGCTGGGGACAGTGTCTGTGTGGGGGTGAGTATAGGTGCTCAGTGACTAGGGACAGTGTGTGTGTGGGGGTGAGTATAGGTGCTCAGTGGCTGGGGACAGTGTCTGGGGGGGGGGTGAGTATGGGTTCTCCGTGGCTGGGGACAGTGTGTGTGTGGTGTAAGTATAGGTGCTCAGTGGCTGGGGACAGTGGCTTGGGGGGGGGAGTATAGGTGCTCAGTAGCTGGGGACAGTGTATGTGTCTGTGGGGAGGGTGAGTATAGGTGCTCAGTGGCTGGGGATAGTGTATGTGTGTCTGGGGAGGGTGAGTATAGGTGCTCAGTGGCTGGGGACAGTGTGTGTGTGGGGGGGAGGGGGGTTGGAATAGAGGTGCTTAGTGGCTGGGGACAGTGTATGTGTGTGTGGGGAGGGTGAGTATAGGTGCTCAGTGGCTGGGGACAGTGTGTGTGTGTGTGTGGGGGGGGGGGGGGGGGGTTATAGAGTTGCACAGTGGCTGGGGACAGTGTGCTTGTGGGGAGGGTGAGTATAGGTGCTCAGTGGCTGGGGACAGTGTGTGTGGGGGGGATGAGTATAAGTGCTCAGTGGCTGGGGATAGTGTGTAGGTACAGGCTGAGTGGCTGGGGACAGTGTTTGTAGGGGGGTGAGTATAGGTGCTCAGTGTCTGGGGACAGTGTATATAGGGGATGAGTATAGGTGCTCATTGGCTGGGGACAGTGTGTGTGGGCTGGGTGAATAGATGTGCTCAGTGCCTGGGGACAGTGTCTGAGGGGGTGTAAGTATAGGTGCTGAGTGACTGGGGACAGTGTATGTGTGTATGGGGAGTGTGAGTATAGGTGCTCAGTGGCTGGGGACAGTGTATGTGTGTGTGTGGGGGGGGGGTTGAATAGAGTTGCTCAGTGGCTCTGGACAGTGTGTGTGTGTGTGGGTGGGTATAGGTGCTCAGTGGCTGGGGACAGTGTGTGTGTGGGGGGGCGGTGAGTATAGGTGCTCAGTGGCTAGGAACAGTGTATATGTGTGTGGGGAGGGTGAGTATAGGTGCTGAATGGTTGTTGACAGTGTGTGTGTGGGGTGAGTATAGGTACTCATGGGCTGGGGACAGTGTATGTGTGTATGGAGTGTTAGTATAGGTGCTCAGTGGCTGGGGACAGTGTGTGTGTAGGTACAGGGTTGAGTGGCTGGGGACAGTGTGTGTGTAGGGGAATGAGTAAAAGTGCTCAGTGGCTGGGACAGTGTGTGTGTAAGGGGATGAGTATAAGTGCTCAGTGGCTGGGGACAGTGTGTGGGGGGGGGTGAGTATAGGTGCTCAGTGGCTGGGGACAGTGTGTGTGGGGGGGGGGGTGAGTATAGGTGCTCAGTGGCTGGGGACAGTGTGTGTAGAGTGTGAGTATTAGTGCTCAGTGGCTGGGGACAGTGTGTGTGTTGGTGGGGGGGCTGAGTATAGGTGCTCAGTGGCTGGGGACAGTGTGTGTGTGTGGGGGGGAGTGTTAGTATAGGTGCTCAGTGGCTGGGGACAGTGTGTATGGAGTGTTAGTGTAGGTGCTCAGTGGCTGGGGACAGTGTGTGTGTAGGTACAGGGTTGAGTGGCTGGGGACAGTGTGGGGGGGTGAGTATAGGTGCTCAGTGGCTGGGGACAGTGTGTGTGGAGTGTGAGTATAAGTGCTCAGTGGCTGGGGACAGTGTGTGTGGAGTGTGAGTATAAGTGCTCAGTGGCTGGGGACAGTGTGTGTGTGGGGGGGTGTGAGTATAGGTGCTCAGTGGCTGGGGACAGTGTGTGTGGAGTGTGAGTATAAGTGCTCAGTGGCTGGTGACAGTGTGTGTGGAGTGTGAGTATAAGTGCTCAGTGGCTGGGGACAGTGTGTGTGGGGGGTGTGAGTATAGGTGCTCAGTGGCTGGGGACAGTGTGTGTGGAGTGTGAGTATAAGTGCTCAGTGGCTGGGGACAGTGTGTGTGGAGTGTGAGTATAAGTGCTCAGTGGCTGGGGACAGTGTATGTGTGTGGGGGGGTGAGTATAGGTGCTCAGTGGCTGGGGACAGTGTGTGTGTGTGTGGGGGGGTGAGTATAAGTGCTCAGTGGCTGGGGACAGTGTGTGTGTGTGGGGGGGTGAGTATATGTGCTCAGTGGCTGGGGACAGTGTGTGTGTGTGGGGGGGGGTGAGTATAAGTGCTCAGTGGCTGGGGACAGTGTGTGTGTGTGTGTGGGGGGGGGTGAGTATAGGTGCTCAGTGGTTGGGCACAGTGTGTGTGTGGGGGGGGGGGGTGAGTATAGGTGCTCAGTGGGTGGGGACAGTGTGTAGGTACAGGGCTGAGTGGCCGGGATAATGCATATGCATGATGTGTATGCAGAGGTAGGGGCTAAGTGCCTTTAGGTAGTGTGTGTGTATTTGTGCAGGATCCAGTTATGAAAGAAGGGCAGCCTGCTAGCATGTCTTCCTCCTGGTTTTGTTCTGAGCTGGCCCCAGCTTTGCGTCCAGTCCTGGCAATTATGCATTCCAAAAGCTGACAGATTTGAATCACTAAGCAGAATATATATATATACATTTTTTTTTACCTTATTGTCTGGTTATTTTATTTTTCTGTCCCTATTGGTTCCAAGCTCTGATTTCTGCCATGATATACATTTTTTTAACTCTGTTTATTTAATATTTTTTCTCTCCCCCCCTCCCTATCTTCTCTTCGTCTCCTATATTCATTAATGTTTTCTTTTCAGTTTTCTTCTATGTATTTTTCTTCTTTACTTTTCAGACTTCACTTCTCCTTTATATCATTTAGTCCTCAATTTCCTGATTTTTACTGCATTTCGATCGCTTTCTCTCACCTAAACCTCCCATACTCATCTTTCTCTCTGTTTCTCAAACCCCTGATTCTTTCACTAATTCTCTCCTTCGCTCCACTGCCCGTGTTCAGCATATCCCCTCTCTCCCACTCTCCATCCAGCATCTCTATCTCTTTTTATCTCCCTAATTCTCCTCTCAGGTCCAGTATCTCCTTTCTGTCTCCCTAGTCTGCCCCCCATGTCCATCATCTCCTCCTGGCTTTCCTAATCTCTTCCCTGTCTCCCTAATCTCCCCTCCCACATGTCTAGTATCTCCTCTCTGTCTCCTTAAATATCTTCCCTGTCCCTTGCATTCCTCTAAGTCCCTAGTTCCACCCCCAGTCACATTCAGCATTTCTTTTGTCTCCCTTCCTCCATCACCCTAGTACCCCTTCCAAATGTCCAGCCTCTACTCTTTCTATCTCATCATCCCTTATCCAGCATGTATTGTCTCCTCTCTCAAGTGCCACACCCCCTTGTCAAACATGTCCATGCCATCTGACATATTCCATCCCCCATCATATTCAGCATTGCTCCATCTTCCTATTTCCCCTCCCCGATAGTTCAGCATCCAACCCACCCTCAGTCCAGGACCTCCCTTCCCCTGTCAATTGCAGCTTATTCCCTCTCTGCTCCCCCAGGACTGCATCAGTCCAGTACCCCCAATACCACCCCAACGCCGTGGCCCACAGCCAAACACAATGAACTGATCCCCCCCAACACCCCCCTCCCAGATCTGTAGCAGCAATCAGCTGGGACCTTGAGCCTGCAGCCTCAACTGCATCTCAACCCCACAGAAACAGGAATGCTGAGGCTGAGTTTTCAGCACAGCAATGGGCTTGAGGTCCTCATACTTCCCATCTTTACTGAAGGTGCAGGCTGCTGCTACAGGTCGGAGGGAGGGGCGATACCCTGCTCTATGTGTGAGGCCTGCAGTGTTAGGGGAGGGGGTTGAAGGCAGCAGTGGCAAATAGGTGATGCTCCTTGGTCGAGCTCCTTGGGGCGAGCGAGGGGCGCGGTCTAAGCTTCCCTCTCCCAGAATATCTTTCTGTGATATGCCATGTAGGTTTCTTCTATCTTGGTTCTCTTGCTCTGTCAGCTCCACCTCTACATTTCATCTATCTAGGTCCTGGCTTCTCTTGACCTGTTTTCTTTCTCTCTGTGGTCTTTCATTCTGCCTTACCCCCAGCACTATGTCGGCTATTCCAGTCTTCTGGGGCCGACGTCCCCTGTCTACATTTACTGTTCCCCCTGGTCCGCTGGCTCGCTGTTCATCTAACTTAATTCTTTGCAGATGCGTTAGAGCTTCGTCTCAGCAGCCTTTTTTCTCTCCCAGGCCTCTTGTGGCAGCTCCCACCACAACGCTTAGCCTCGCCTTGTTGAATTGTCGCTCCCTCCGGTCTAAATCCCTTCTGATCCAGGATCTCATTTCTCACCATTCACTTGACCTTTGCTTCCTTACCGAGACCTGGCTCAAGGAAGGTGACAGTCCCATCCTCTCTAGCTCTCTTTCCTCTGGTTACTCAGCACTCTCATCTCCCAGGTTGGGCAGGGGTGGAGGTGGAGTGGCTCTACTCTATCGCGCCTCTATTAACATCGAGAAAGTGTCTTCCCCTTCCGTTTCTCTCTCTGAATCCCTTCTCTTTCGT
The DNA here is from genome assembly GCA_033557465.1 of Ichthyophis bannanicus. Lineage (NCBI taxonomy): Eukaryota > Metazoa > Chordata > Amphibia > Gymnophiona > Ichthyophiidae > Ichthyophis > Ichthyophis bannanicus. The sequence goes on along the minus strand of CM066032.1, from coordinate 909,519,923 downwards.
CTTCACTCTTCTCCCCCGCTCTACTTTCTCCTCCTTTACCTTCCCCCTTCTCTCTCTGCGGCACGCTGGGATGCAGCCCTCCAAACGCTCTCTGACACAACCTTACAGTTTCCTAATCTCATTATTTTGGGAGACTTTAATGTTCACGTGGATAATCCTAGTAGGCAAAAAGACCGTGCCTTTATGAATCGTTTAAATGATATCTCTCTCCAACAACATGTCATTGGTCCTACTCATACCGCAGGCCACACTCTGGATTTAGTTCTGTCATCCTCTACGTTACTAGTAGAGATCTCCCTCCCCACTGTATTGGCTATTCCCTGGTCAGACCACCTTTGTGTCTTCTTCTCAGTCTCCTATTCTTCTCCAGAGACTGTTCCTTCTTTAGTACCCTCTTCTCCCCCTTCTTTTCGCCGCCATCTAACTCCTGACACCCTCAGTGCTTTTCCCCCCGCCCCCTCTATCTTTCCCTTGGATTTTGCTCTGTGCTCACCCGACAGTCAGGCTTCCCTTTGGAATTCTCTTCTCACTGATGTCCTGGATGGTCTAGCACCACTCCGTCCATTTTCTAGATCCCCTAGTTCAGGTCACTCCCCTTGGTTTCATCCTGCCTTACGTCTTCAGCGGTCTCAGCTCCGACAAGTGCAGCGTCGCTGGTCTCGTCACCCTTCTCCAGATCTGCACTTTCGCTTCAAGCAGCTATTTGCTGACTACTGTTTGTCTGTTCAATCTGCCAAACGTGCCTTTTATGTTGCTGAGATTTCTGAAGCTGCAAATTCTTCTCGCCAACTTTTCACAATCTTGCGTAGGCTTTCTTCTACCGGCTCTAATCGCACCTCAGCAACTAGGACTCCAGATCCCCATCTGTTGGCCACTTTCTTTTCTGAAAAAATTCTTAATTTGCGTTCTTCATTTTCGAATCCCCCCCCCCCCCCCGCCTCCTCCACTATCCCCTGTCTCCCCCTGTGGGCTGCCTGCTGCTGACCCTTCAACACTGCCCTCTTCCTCTCCACCTAACCGGGCTCTTGCACATACATGGTCTTCTTTCCACCCTGTTCTCTCTGCAGAATTATTACAGGTGCTGTCCAAATCCCAGAAGACCACCTGCAACTTGGACCCGATCCCATCTCGTTGGCTGTCTGAGCCTTCTTTACAACTTATTCCTGTTATCACTACCATCATTAACACCAGCTTATCCTCTGGTCATTTTCCCTCTCCATGGAAATCAGCTGTTGTCCATCCTCTCCTGAAGCAGTCTTCCCTTGATCCCTCCATTCTGTCCCATTGGCATCCTGTTTCAAACCTCCCCTTCCTGGCTAAGCTCTTGGAACGTTCTGTGTTCAAACAGTTAACCTCTCACGTTGAGTCCACCAATGCTCTCCACCCCCGTCAAGCCGGTTTCCGGCAGGGACATAGTACCGAGACTGTACTCCTGGCAGTATTAAACGAATTACATGTTGCCCATGACCGTGGAGATGTTACTCTTCTGGTCTCCCTTGATCTCTCCGCGGCGTTTGACCTGATTGACCACCAGACCCTCCTCTCTCGCCTCTTTGATGTTGGGTTACGTGGCACGGTTCTACAGTGGTTTCGCTCGTTTCTCACAGCTCACTCTTTTACTGTCCTCTCAAATGGTCAATCTTCCTCTTCTCTTCCCCTCACCTGCGGTGTCCCCCAGGGCTCTGTCCTCTCTCCCCTGTTATTCAATATTTTCCTCGCCCTCTTACCCCTTCTGATCCAGCAGTACCCAGTATCTTCATATATCTATGCGGATGACATCATTCTCCTTTTCCATACCTTTCCACTCTCCTTAGATATCTCCCAATTTAACCTTTGCCTCTCCCATGTTGCCTCTTGGCTCTCTCAGCATTTCCTACGCTTGAACCCTTCAAAGTCCACAGCTATGTGGGTGTCCTTGAGCGGCCCCTGTCCTTCCGTTGCCCCCATGATTGATTCGACCCCCATTCCACTCGTTTCTTCCTTCCATTATTTGGGCATAATCCTTGACCCCTCGCTTTCCTTCCATGGCCATATTTCTTCCCTTACTAGGTGTTCATTTGCAATCTTGCGTCAAATCAGGGCTGTCTGCTCCCTTCTTCCCTCTGGTTCCTTGGTTACCCTCGTTCTAGCTTTGATTACTAGCAGACTTGATTATTGCAATATCCTTTTGGCTAATCTCCCCAATTATCAGCTTCAACGCCTTCAGTTTATTCAAAACACTGCTGCTCGCCTCATTACTTTTGCCCATCGTTCTGATCACGTCACCCCCATTCTCTTTCGTTTGCATTGGTTGCCCCTCCGTTTTCACTTCCACTATAAAATCCTCATTCTAACTCATCGTGCCATTAATACTAACAATCCTCTGTATCTTGCTGATCTCATTTCCCTTCATACCCCATATCGTCAACTCCGCGCACTCCATGCTAATCGTCTGTACTTACCCTCCCCATCCCAAGCACACCTGGAAAAAAAACATCACTCAGCTTTCTTCTTTCTTGGTCCCCTGTTGTGGAATGCACTGCCTCCATTTCTCCGGTTGGAAACCTCTTATCCCCAGTTCAAAGCCTTACTCAAAACCCATTTATTCCAACAATCTTTTGATCTTCCTCCTGATACGCCTCCCTGAGGCCGCCGTAGGTTGCTTGTTCCATCCTAATCATGTCTTGTCCTGTTTTCCCTCTGTCTGTTCTCCCCCTGTTTTGTCTTTGTTTGTGTTCAACTGAAGTCTGGTCTAAGTTTGTAGTTTGTTAATTATTCTGTCCTGCTCTTCTTCTTTCTTTCCTGTCATCTCATGGCGTTCCTTTTCTATAGTTTGCAGTGTTGACCTTTGATTTTATTGTGAACCGCTTTAATGTCTTGGCAAAAGTGGTCTATCAAGTGTGGAAATAAAGATAAAGATAAAGACAGTCACAATCCATAGTATGAGAATCGCTGCTCTACTGCTTGCAGAACTAATAGGAACAAATTACATGGACTCTTTATATTTGCAATTGTTAATTTTCAAAAAGGAACAATGTTGATAATTTCCCTTTGAAAGATGCAATGTACACATATTAAAACATATGTTAAATGAATTTTGTGTAAGCACACGAAAGGGAGAAAGCAGATATGATAGACTCAGATATCCACAGGAGGAAGAGCTTAGTGGTTAGGTTGCCAACCAGGAAAGGCAGACTTCCAATCTCACGTCTTCTGCTAATGTTCCCTGTAACTTTGGGCAAGTCACTTCACTTTGTATTTTCTCAGGCACAACTTAGATAGTGAGCACATCTGCAGAGGGAACTACCTATTTTATTTATTTATTATTTATTATTTATTTAATGCTTCTATAACTTGCCTTGAACTTAAATTTGGAAGAGGCAAGTAATAATAACTCGAGAGATGTGAAATCTCACTCATTTGAGGGTATTCTCACCCTTACACTCATTGAGACCCTTCTCATACTCATTAGAGCTTCAGTGCAGTGATCCTGATCACTCATTTCACAAGCAGCGTAACTAAGAGCAGAAAAGCGAACGTGTACTTGTGGTAAACATTATTGGCACCCTTGCATTTTAGGTATGTTGTGTATAATATCTTGAGAAATAATTGGAAATATTCCATCTGTATGTCATCATAATATTTTATAGTATGTTCAAAGGTAATCAACAACAAAAAAAAGATGTCTGTGCAACTTAGATGTAGTAATTTCTGAGAAAAAAAGCAAAATATGACCTGGCACCCTTCACTAATATTTAGTTGCACAACCTTTGGCATTGATGACAGCCTCCAAACGTTTCTTGAAGCCTTCTACAAGAGAGTAGGACTAAATGGCCAATTTTCTCAATGGAGAAAAGTGAATGGTGGAGTACCCATGGATCTGTGCAGGGCCCGCTGGTGTTTAACATATTCATAAATGACTGGGAAATGGGAATAACGAGTGAGATGATCAGATTTGCAGATGACAAAAAACTATTCAAAATTCTTCGAATATAAGAGAATTGTGAAAAATTGCAAGAGAACCTTGATAATTTGGAAGATTGGATGTCCAAATAGCAGATGAAATTTAATGTGGACAAGTGCAAAGTTATGCACCTAGGAAAGAACAACTCAAACTATGGTTACACAATGCAAGGTTCTACATTAGGAACCACACCCAGGAAAAAGATTTAGGCGTCATCGTGGATAATACGTTAAAACCCTCCGCTCAGTGTGGAGTGGCGGCCAAGAAAGCAAATAGAATGCTAGGAATCATAAGGAAAGGAATGGAGAATAAAACAAAGGATATTATAATGCCTCTATATTGTTCCATGGTGCTTCCACACCATGAATAGTGTGTGCAATTCTGGTTGCCATATCTTGAAAAGGATATAGCAGAGCTAGAAACTAGAGCTAGTGGCGGAGTAGCCTAGTACCCAGAAGATCAAGGATTCAATTCCCATTGGTACTCCTTATGACCTTGGGCAAGCCCCTTTATCCTCCATTACCTCAGAAAAAAAAGGTCAACATAAGATGTGCCATACTGGGTCAAATGAAGCCCAGTATCCTGTTTCCAACAGTGGCCAATCTAGGTCACAAGTACCTAGCAGATTCCACAGTTCTTGTATTGGGGCAAGCAGTAGATTTCCTGGGTCTCCTTTAATAATGGTTTATGGACTTTTCCTGGCAATCTACTTCTGGTGATTCATTGCCAAGAAAACCCATAGGCACCTGGGTTGCCAGGAGCCAGCACTGACTTGAGGGCACTAAAAAAGTATATACTTAAAACTTTCTAGATTTATCCTCCAGACACACTTTCTCAAAAATCTCACTCTTTGGAGTGGTTCATTCTTGGTACATCTGTAAATCTAAAAATCCATACTCAAGGAAGGTACCAGAAGATCTAATTTTCCACATAATGAAAACCTCAGAAACATGACAGCCTTTATATAAAACTTAAGACAGAGAAGGCTCAAAAGTAATATGAGAAAGTACTTTTCCACTGAGAGGGTGGTGGACATCTGGAACAGATTTCCAGCCAAGGTGACGAGCCAAAATAGTGGCAGAATTCAAGTACATTTGGGGAAAGCATAAAGAGTCCTTAGTGGCAAGGTAAGGGGCAGGCAGGACCAGTGATTGTGTAGAATCTGTGACAACCAAGCAGGCAAGCAGAAAGAGGCAGATTAGGTGAACCAAGTGGTCCTTATTTGCTGCTATTTTCTATATTTTTGTAATTAATTTCATGTGAGAGTTCCTGGGTCAGAAAAAAACAGCACATCACTGCTTAAAATACACAAGCCAACTTAGAATGTACACAGTCAAAATATTTGGTTTCTTTTCAGAGTTTTAAAAAATTGTAATGATTTTCATGTGGGGTAATTTTCTGTATCTTTCACATTTTTGATTTAACAAAATGTCTTAAGGCAAATTAGCACTTTTTAACTTGTACAAATCAGCTTTAGGTACATTTAGACTATAGGTTAATATGCATTATATCAATTTTCATGCTAAAATATTTTAAGCATATGGTACTAATCAGCTCAATGCATCTCATAAATGCACATCCCTAATGGCTATAATCAGAGAGCAATTAATGAGATCTGTGGAAAGATGGAGAGTCATAGGTGTTCACCTACTGAAGTGCATTGCGATTTGCAGAAAAGAACAATTTGAGAGAAAGTGGACAGATTTTTAAACATGCAAATTAAACTTATGGTGAAAAAAGAGGCAGCCTCGGCATAAACATATGGGCATGCTTACTAAAGGTTAGGGCATGTTAATTAACGTTAACATGCATGAAGTGCTATCACTGCTCCTTCATTTCTATGGATCATTGCAGCACTTAAGACATGTTAACCTTTAGTAAAATGCCCCATAGTGTGTTAATTATCAAAGCCAGCTCAGATTCAGTGAGAGGTCACAGATCTAATACTCTGTGTCACGATATATCTGCCCCCAGTTGGACCTTTTATTTCCACGTGACCCTGGCAGAAGCATCTGTTGACAACAAAGTTCCTATACAACATACCTCTCTTTTGTAATTAGCATGCATTTGTGTTGCTTTATTTTTTCAAATTTTCAGTGCTAGGGTTCTGTGGGAAGAGACCTGAAGCAGTCTACAGTGCACCCTCTCCTCTCCGCGGTGAGAATAAGCCAAACGGGGTGACCTGAAACTACTGCTTCTGTCAAGAACCTTCCCCAGAGCCTCTTGTGAACCCCTCACAGCTGACTCACCTGAGATCGCGCTGCAATTCCCACTCCACGCAGGAAGGTCCTGACGTTCAGCATGCTGAGACCTTGTTCTGTAGTAAAATGAAAAAAACAGCAGAGTGGAAAAATGTTGGATAAGTAGGTATAGCTATGCTGTGCCGTAGCAATGAAGACAATACAAGTAGTGTGTGCCACTTAATTTGTGGCAAATATAAACTTCCGCCTTGCCCGAGTCTCGGTCAGCTCCTCATTGGAAGCAAGAGAGTAATACCTTGTGAGCTGCAGCTCTGAAGAGATGATTTAAATAAAATTGTTTATGTGAGTAAAACCTCAGCTAAGAGATTAACATAGATGAATAGCAATTACATAACAATTAGAGACAAGTTTTGAAATCAGCATTTTTGTGTCATGGAAACATATTTAATACAAGAGTGGTTGTAAACAGCTCCTTGTACAATAGGTTCTGTAAATAAAACACTCTATAATGTCTAGAAAAACTAGAGACTCACTTGTCTTGGTATTTGGTACAACATACCACCTCCCATCCCCCCCCCCCCCCAAAGGGTAGCCCCTTTTCTCCACATATGCATCTGTTTTTGTTTTTTTATTCTTTATTTTTATTTTTTATTTTTTTTTACACTATGTTGCATATAACAAGGGGAACAATCTTCCCATAATACAATTACATGCATGCATCTATATACCCCTTATAAACCCTCCCAACCATACCAGTGCCCTGATTAGTACACCCTCCCTTTACCCCAATTACATACTCATCACTTCTTATTCTCTGTACCAAGGCACTACCTATCTAGAGCATGACTATCCGAACAGTAACCATTCTCAACAAAATTAAACACAAACACAACCCCGGATCGTATCGGAATCTTCTCCGCACTTCTTCTCCTCCATGGGGGAGGGCCTAGCTTAGTACCTCCAGCGACCACCCCCTTCCGTACCTCAACCCACGACCCACCAACCCTCTCCATGTGCTCCTATAGCAGGTATCCTTTAATATTCTCCTCTGGTACCTTAACCCACCCCCTTCCTCTCCCATTGCTAAGCATAATCTTTATATGGGGACCATAATTGTTCATACTCCTCCACCCTGCCTTTGCCCAATGCTATTCCTCACTGCAATTCCATAATCCGAGCAACCTTCTTATACCACTCTAGTGTGGTAGGGGCCTCTGTGTTCTTCCACTTTGCTGCTATAGCCAATCGCGCTACCAAGTAGAAGAAGCTAACCAGAGATTTCTGATTCAAACAAACCTCTGGGGGTCCCTCTGTGTATCCCAACAGCATAAGTGCCGGGTCTAGCACTAGGGCCTCCCCCATCACTGCCCTGTCTATGGCCAACACCTCCTCCCAAAACATCTTCATTTTAGCACACTCTTGAACTATGTGGAATAGGGTCCCCCTCTTTGCACATCCCCACCAGCATTCATCCAAATCTTTAAGGTGCAAGAAGGTATGTGAAGAGAGACCCAGTGTCCAGGGATCTTGATTGGAAGGCTGGACATAAAAGCTGGATTACTTACTGGCCAGGATATCTGGAGAGGAAACCTAACAACAAAGGAAGCTCAGGTATGAACACTGATCTATGCCCTAGCTCTTCACTTGGAAGACAGCAGGGAAACAAGTATTGTCCTGAGAGTGCTCCATTAAGGAATTCCTCTGAGCCAGACCATGATATTGATTCTATGATAGTTGAAGAAGAAGGAGATATTTTAAATGATCAGAATGAATACATGGATTGCTCTCTGAATAAGCTGCTGTGGTAAAATACTTTCAGAAATACAAAAACCATCAAAAGGAACTATAACTTGTTCTTTTATCTACCCAGAAAAGTTTACAAGAAAGCTTTAGGGTAGGATTTGAGCCACGTAGAGAAAGTGAACCAGCAAAAGGGGTTTGCAGCTGGCTAATGATTGGTAATTAAGCCATGCACAGTTGCACGTGAGCTCTGAAAGGAAACTACTGTTTGTGTGTGAAACTAGAAGAAAGTTATCCTTGAAAAAGAACAGTTTTTGGTTACTTTTGGGTTTTGTTTTTGCTTTTGGAGCACTGCTAAAAGGTATTAGCAGGAGCCCTCAGAAAGACCTTTTCTGTTTCCCATCAAGGTCTTTATTGTTTGATTACTTAAGAAGTTCAGTTGCTAATATCATGATTTGTTGTCCTAAGTACAATACTGAAAGCAAGTGTCCTTTTGTGTTACCAAGTAAATCTGTGTGGGAGAATTAACCCCATAAATAAAATATATTTTTCTTTGCTTACACTCGAGCAACACAACTCATTATTTTGTGAACGGCTGACTCTGGTTTGAATGGACTACATTCCCCACAATCCTTTGCAAGTCATAATAGGATTTTGCCTTTGCCAAGACTGTGGACATTCACGCCCAGCGCCCCCGTTTACAGGACACACACCCATGCCTAGCTGTACTCGCACACAATCATACAACATAGCAGACAGGTAATATAGGACTGTCAGTTTACAAAGACATGTTGCTGTTGTTCCATGAGGAGATGACTATGGGGACGGCAGTTCACCTAGGTCACTCTGGTGGCCCATACTAGCCTGTCTGTCACAGCAATTTGAGCCTGGAAATGAATATTAATATGGAGAAGAAATTTTGATAAATAGACAGACGGTAGCTGATCTCACTGGAGTAAGGCTCTCTCTGTCCCAGGACCTTTTGTCAGGTACTTTGCTTGTTATAGATGTAATGATACTATGGATTGATATTGAAATTTGTACCTTATAAATCAAAAGTAAAGCTTGTGATGTTACAGACCTGGCAAGATAAATACAATTCTTTCCATGCTCTTGCAGTGTGGCATGAGCAATTTGTTTAAGGTAGGTCCTGTATATATGATGTTGGGGTTGAACACAAACAGCCAAACAAAAATAGAAAATTCCCCAAATAATCGTAGGGGAACCCCAGAAAACCCCCCAACAAGGAGAGCCAAGGTAATCACGCACCAAGGTCCAAAAAAGAAAAAGCGAGAATCATGGTGCAGTATATAACATCAATATAAAATTATTATAACTTTTATAATAGTTATAAACTGCTGTGGATCTCACATTTTATTTCTATAAATAACCCACGCAGAACAGCCTTTAAACTTTAAAGGCTGTTCTGCGTGGGTTATTTATAGCTAGGGGGCGCGTCACAAGAAAGAGAGAGGGAAGCATACGCGGGAACTAGAGGAAGAAATTAAGCAGCTGGAGTCGGCGCTGGTGCAGACGCCCTCTGGGGAGACTGCAAATACATTGATGCTTAAAAGAGGAGAGTTAAATAGTTTTCTGAGAGAGGAGATTGAGGTGCTGGCCCAGAGGACCAACTGTACTTTTTATGCCAGGGGAGGGAAGATAGATCACTTGTTAGCACATCAGCTGAAGCAGAAGCGAGAGCAAAATTTTATCTTACAGGTCAGAGACGAACAGGGTCAGATAAGGCAAGATCAGAAAAAATATTGAAGAGGTGTTTGTATGATTTTATACTAAATTATATGAGTCTGAGATGGGGAGGTTGAGGAGACAGTGGAGGAATATTTGTAGGGAAAGTTTGCTAAAGGCTTAACAGAGGAGCAGCAGAAGGAACTGGACAATCCAGTGTCTGAGGTGGAGATAGGAAGGGCCATCCAGAGCTTGCCCCTTCATAAGACGGCGGGCCCAGATGGTTTCCTGCTGGAGTTTTATAAAGCATATAATGAGAGTCTGGTGCCGATTCTGTGCAGAGTTTTCAATGAGGTTCGGGAGGCAGATAAGGTACCTGAGTCATTTCTGGAAGCACATGTTATGTTAATACATAAGAGGGGAAAGGACCCTAGTTGCCCAGGCTCTTACAGACTGATCTTGTTGCTGAACACAGATGCCAAGCTGCTGGCTAAGATCTATGTGCTTCAGTTGAATAGGTTGGTCCCAGAGCTTATTCATATAGACCAAACTGGATTTATAGCGGGGAGGAATGGATCTGACAATGTGAGGAGAGTACTAGGTCTGGCGCATCACTGTGAGCGGATGGAGGGGCACGCGGCTGCATTCCTCACCTTAGATGCCGAAAAGGCTTTTGACCGGGTCGAGTGGTTTTTTTTTGCAGAGGGTTCTGCGGGCTTGTAATTTTGGGCAGAGTTTTCTACAGGTGATATCAGCACTTTATAGTTTGACCTACGGCGAGGTTGAGGGTGAATGGGCAGTTGTCTACGCGGTTTGCATTGTGCAGAGGAACAAGACAGGGCTGCCCCCTATCCCCCTTGTTGTTTGCGCTATCTTTGGAACCCTTTGCGCAGGCGATACAATTGAATCCAGAGATCCAGGGTGGGTGGAGTGGAACATAAAGTGGCGATGTACGCAGATGATACGCTTCTATTTTTGACTAATCTGGAATTTTCGTTGGCGGCATTTCAAAGGGAATATCAGGAGTTTGCAAAGATGTCGGGCTATAAGCTGAATGTTTCTAAATCTATTTTTCTCCCCTTTCACGTGCCCGTTACCACCAGAGAGCGGCTGGAGGAGTTGTACCCCTACAAATGGGAGCAGGAATCTTTGGGGTATATGGGGGTTAAAATCCCAGTGCGGCTCTCGCAATTATAACAGCTGCATTTCCCTCCTTTGTTAAAAAGACTCAGTGAGGAAGTGCGAACCTGGTCTTTTTTGACATCCTCCCTGCTGGTTTGGATTAATGTGGTGAAAATGAGTATACTTCCGAGACTTATGTATTTATTCCTAATGTTGCCGTGCCGAATCCCGGATTTATTTTTAGAGATCTCAATAGGCTGATAGCGTCATTTATATGGACTGGGAAAAGAGGGAGGGTCGCTTTGAAAATGCTGATGGATCCGAGAGAGGCAGGAGACCTGTCGCTCCCCAATTGTAAGTTGTATTACTGTGCGGCGTTGATACGTTCTGTATATTACTGGTGGAGGGCGTTTCCTCACCAGCATTGGATTCCTCTGGAGGTGGCCCAGGTGGTTCTGGACAACCTGGGGGCCTTGCCTTTCTCCGTTGAGGTGGGGAAAAAGGGGGGAGTAAAGACGCATCCAATAGTTGGCCCGATAGTGGAGACTTGGCAGGCAATATGCAAGAGAGTAGTGTTTGAGAGTGGCAATTCGCGGTTGGTGTATTTTGACACAGGGGGATTTGCTCCTGCCATTTGGGTTGGACCCGGGTAGGTTCAGGTGGCTTAAGGAGAATGGTATTGAAAGGGTACTGGATTTTATTGGAGAAAACGGGTTCTTGATGAGGAGCGAGATTATAGCCAAATGCCAACAGAGTCCTCCGAGGCTTTTTTCGATCTTCCAGATAGAGCACTTTCTGGCAACCCATAGGAAGAGGTATCTGGGCTCGCCGCATTGGGTGTAATCTTTTTTTATACGACCCCGGAAGAATCAAGGGTTGGTGGCCCAGCTATATAGGTCACTTCAGGGGGAACCCCGAGGTTGTCACACTTACCAAAGACACTGGGCTAGAGATTTAGAGAGGAGTTGGGAGGAGGAACACTGGGAGGCAATATGGATCAATACTCCAAGAATCACGATGTGCCTTGCTCACTTGAATACACAATATAAATGGTTATTTCGGATGTACCTAACTCCTAGCCGGCTGCATGCTACTTATTGTCATTCAAAGCGCTGTACCATTGCCTGTACCCAAATAATCCTCACTAAATGTACTTAGTTTGTCTAGTCAACACTAAGCAATCTTACTGTAACTTGAAACATTGTTACTTTGCTAAAGCTACATGTTCTAATTTGAAACATTGTTAGTTAGGCCTTGATCTCCAGCAATAGCAATGTCCACTTCACTGCATTATCTCTGCAGCAAACTATAGTATCCTGAGCTGTTCCCATACTGTTCCTATTGGACCATTCTATTACTGTGTTATAATGTAGTTAGGGTCCTACATCGCTCTCGATACTGTTTTTGTCATCTATGCATGGTAACTCCTTGCTGCTCCTCCACTGTAACATTTATTGTAGCATAATTTTCACTGTGCCTCATTCAAAGATGGAAATTAAACTCCCTATAATTCATGCTATTTACATCTTTCTGCCCCTTACAACATTAGTTAACACACTCCTGATCCCACAAAACCCCTTCCCATACCACCCCATCCCCATCATTCATCACCGTCCCAACAACCAAATCTACAACATTCACAACCATAGAAACAACCGAGATAGTAACTACCATAAGTACAAACCCCACCAGAGTCTAATACACATCAGCCCTATCAATTATAACAAACCTCCTAATCAGTCAGAACCTATTTATCCTATAAGATTCATGCTAATGAACACATGATTTGTAAGGAATAAAATACCCTTAATTCATGACTTCCTAATAGACAAATCTCCAGATATACTTTGTATCACAGAAACATGGCTCACTGAACATGATAGCATCCTCATTTTTCAAGATGGTCAACAATTGGTTGTGAGTTCAGATCGCCACGATTGACTGGCCCTGCAACATTAATGAGAAAGGTCTTTTTTTAAGACCAACAATTAAGTTTACACGGTGCATTATATGCGTACCCCCTGATGAAGGCTGTGTGCCAAAACGTGTAGGGGATTCTTGTCTAATAAAGTTTAGTACCTGTGACCTCTACTGGCCTTCGCTTGTTGTGTTCATAAAATACCGTTAATTCATGACTTTCTAATAGATGAATCTCCAGATATACTTTGTATCATAGAAACATGGCTCACTGAACACGACAGCATCCTCATAAACCAATTAAACACAAATGGATACAGATTATTTAACTGCCCCAGGGACACCAAAAGAGGTGATGGAATCCTTATATTCTCCAAAACAGGTTTAAATGCATCTATCAGTGTTTGTAATAATTGTGATGGACTAGACCTTCTTAAAATTGAGAATAAAAGCCTAGCAATTTGCCTCCTCTATAGACCAGCCACCAATAACCACAATAACCTCACAACAATCCTAGAATCAGCCTGTACGTCCCACATGAATAAACCTCATATCATCCTTGGAGACTTTAATTTAGCCTCACTCCCTCTTCAACATTCTACAGCATTCTTGGAAGCCATGGAAGACCTAGGCTTCCAACAAACAATGAACAATCCCACCCATATCAAGGGAAATACCCTTGATTTGATATCCCTCCCAAAAAATATCACTGAACATCCCAATTATTTCCCCCCTAGCACAACCCAGGTACCCTGGTCAGACCACTACATCCTAAGGTTTGGCCTCCCAATCCCACTTATTAAGCAAAAACACATTAGCACAATGCAGCATAGTCCCCTATTCAGGCGCTTCGACAAAGAGGCTTTCTTGAATACTCCCACAGTTTACCTGTCCTCCACATAACCTAAATGAATCTGTAAAGAACTGGCATGCAACAATCCATAAGGCAGCTATACTCACAAGCACCAGCAGAAAAATCTCCCACAAACCCTCTGAAAAATGGTACACTCAAGATATACGCACCCTTAAAAAAGAACACCATAAACTCAAGAAAAGATGGAGGTACCAAAAATCCCCTAACCTCAAATCCTTTTTCACAGCAACTCTTAACTCTTAAAAAGAATCTATTCAAACTGCAAAAAGAAACCATTATGCCAACACCCTAAATAAAACCATCAACCACCCCAGAGAACATTTTGAAATCATTAAATCCTTAACTAAAACCCATCAAAATGAGGCACCCAAAACTGCCATGAACACACAAATCCTTGCTATTTCACCTCTAAACTAAAAAGTAAAAAACCTACAACCAGTTTCTCATCACAAGTAAGTCAATCCTCCCCCAATAAATGGAACACTCTCCATACTATCAAGGAAAACCAGTTACTTGACATCCTTACCAAAATTAACACCACCACTTCACACCTGGATCCATGCTCTGTAGTTTGGATAAAAACAACTAAATCCGAGCTAGCCCCCATCATTCTCAGTATGGTTAACCAAACCCTCCTTCAGGGGACAATGTCAAATGATCTCAAACTCTCCACCATTGGTCCAATACTCAAGAACAGAACCCTTAACAGAGATAATCCCACCTCCAATAGGCCAATTGCAAGCATCCCCGTCCTAGCAAAAAAACATTTAAAAAGTAGCCTAAATACAGTTGCAGGACTTCATTGACACAAACTCTCCCCTTGAGAAATACCAGTACGATTTCTGCCCATACCACGGATTTGAAACACTGCTGATGGTCTTATTTAACTCCCTCAACTGTGGCATGGATAATACTAATCAGGCTTTTATTCTTGTTTTCATAGACATTGCTTCAGCCTTTGACAATGTGGATCACAATACTCTCCTTGCTAGACTAGCACAACTAGGAATAGCTGGTACTGCTTTTCAATAGTTTAAATAATACATTACCAACAGATTCCAATATATTAGGATTGACCAATAATCATCCATGACCTTCCCACAAGAACAGGGATTTCCCCAAGGCTCAGCATTATTGGCCCTCCTTTTCAATCTCTACCTACAACCAATCTGCTCAAGCTTCAGAAAACACAAAATAGGATATCTCATATATGCCAATGATATTATTTTATTTGCCCCAATAAATACAAAGAACCCCATTTACCACAACATAATTGACTGCATTCTCGAAGCATAATCTTGGCTAGGAAAAAATAACCTTTAAAACTGAAATTATGTTCCCAAGAAATGAAGACTTTGCCCCCCCCCCCCCACTCCCAAAAAATCAACATACATAACTTCACAGTTCCAGTAAAACAGGAAGTGAAATACCTGGGAATCATCTTGGGTAAATCCCTCAGTATGAAATCCCAGGTAAAACAAACGGCCAGGACTATATTCTTTAAACAAAGATCCATTCAGAACCTCAGACTATTCCTAGAACCTAGCGATTTCCGTACCATGGTACAAGCACTTATAACTCCACACTGGGATTACTGTAACAGTTTACTACAGGATCTGCCCAAAAACACCATCAACACCTTACAACTAACTCAAAATGTGACTGCCAGAATCATATCCCAAAACAGCAGATGGTTCGGAAGAATGTATCCTTGAAGGATACTACCAAAAGCAGAGAGGTTCCAAAAAAGAGTGAAGTAGCCCAAATGCCCTCGAGTATGGAGCAGACAGAGCTTAAAGATCCCAAATTACCCATGTCTACCAATAGCCAAATTAATATGAATAAAATAAAGTCTCTAAAATGCTTGTATGCAAATGCTAGAAGTCTAAAAAATAAGATGGGAGAGTTAGAATATATAGCACTAAATGAGAGGTTAGATGTGATTGGAATATCAGAGACATGGTGGAAGGAGGACAACCAGTGGGACACTGTGATACCTGGGTACAAACTATATCATAATGATAGAGCTGATCAAATTGGTGGAGGGGTTGCACTCTATGTTAGAGAGGGCATTGAGTCAGAAAGAATTAAAGTTTTGCAGGAAACAAAATTTGCTGTAGAATCTCTATGGATTGAAATTCCATGTAAAAAGGGGAAGGCGATGGCGGTGGCGGTGTACTATCGACCGCCTGGCCAGAATGAACAAATGGATGATGAAATGCTCAAAGAAATCAAGGAAGCTAACAAAAGTTACAGCGCGGTAATAATAATGGGCGATTTCAATTACCCCGGTATCGACTGGATCAGTGTCACGTCAGGATATGCTAGGGAGATAAAGTTCCTAGATGACATAAATGACTGTTTCTTGGAGCAGCTGGTCCATGAACCAACGAGAGGGGAAGCCATATTAGACCTAGTCCTTAGTGGAACACCAGATCTAGTGCAAGAGATAAGGGTGTTGGGGCCACTTGGCAATAGTGATCATAGCATGATCGCCTTTGATTTAATTAGTGGAGGAGGGATAGTAAGGAAATCTACAGTACTACCTTTTAATTTTCGAAAGGGAGACTATGATAAAATGTGGAAAATAGTTAAGAAAAAACTAAAAGGAGCAGTTGCAAAGGTTAAAGACTTATATCAAGCTTGGGTGTTGTTGAAAAATACTATCTTGGAAGCCCAGACCAGCTGTATTCCACGCTTTAAGAAAAGTGGAAGGAAGTCCAAAAAACTGTCAGCATGGTTTAAAGGTGAGGTCAGAGAGGCTGTTGTTGCCAAGAAAGCATCTTTCAGGAAATGGAAAAAAGAGCCAAACGATGAAACCTGGAAACAGCACAAGCACTGGCAGGTCAAATGCAAGGCATTGATAAAGAAGGCAAAGAGAGAATTTGAGAAGAAGCTTGCTGTGGAAGCAAAAACGAGAAATAAAGATTTTTTTCAAGTACATTCGTAGCAAAAAACCCGTGAGAGAGTCAGTTGGACCATTAGATGATAGAGGAGTTAAAGGGGCCCTAAGAGGCGACAAGGCGATAGCGGAGAGACTGAATGAATTCTTTGCTTCGGTCTTTACTGAGGAAGATGTAGGGATGTTACCCATGACTGAAGTGGTATTTAAAAGTGCGGAAGAATTGAAGGAAATATCGATACGTCGAGAAGATGTATTACAACTATTAGATAAACTGAAGAGTAGCAAATCACCTGGGCCGGATGGTATACATCCAAGGGTGTTGAAAGAACTGAAATATGAGCCTCACGTCAGTACCGGGAAAAATGGTAGAAACCATCATAAAGAATAAAATTACTCAGCATGCAGATAGTCATGGCCTAATGGGAGACAGCCAACATGGCTTTAGACAAGGAAGATCTTGTCTTACTAATCTGTTATGTTTTTTTGAAAGTGTGAATAAACAGGTGGACAAAGGTGAGTTGGTTGATATAGTGTATCTGGACTTTCAGAAAGCCTTTGACAAGGTCCCTCATCAGAGACTTTTGTCAAAACTAAAGAGTCATGGGATAGGAGGCAGTGTACTACTGTGGATCAGGAACTGGTTAAAAGATAGAAAGCAGAGGGTTGGGCTAAATGGCCAATTTTCCCAATGGAGAAAGGTGAATAGTGGTGTACCCCAGGGATCTGTGCTGGGTCCGCTGCTTTTGACATATTCATAAATGACCTGGAAAGTGGAATAATGAGTGAGGTTATCAAATTTGCAGATGACACAAAACTATTTAAAGTTGTTAAAACCCAAGAGGATTGCGGAAAATTGCAAGAGGATCTTGATAAATTGGAAGACTTGGCATCAAAATGGCAGATGAAATTTAATGTGGACAAGTGCAAAGTTATGCACCTAGGGAAGAACAACCCAAACTATGGTTACACGATGCAAGGTTCCACATTAGGAACCACCACCCAGGAAAAAGATTTAGGCGTCATTGTGGATAACATGTTAAAACCCTCGGCCCAGTGTGCAGCGGCAGCCAAGAGAGCAAATAGAATGCTAGGTATCATAGGGAAAGGAATGGAAAATAAAACAAAAGATATTATAATGCCTCTATACCGTTCCATGGTGAGACCGCACTTTGAATATTGTGTGCAATTCTGGTCGCCGTATCTTAAAAAGGATATAGCGTTATTAGAAAAATTTCAGAGAAGAGCCACCAAAATGGTAAAGGGGATGGAAGGATACTCCTATGAAGAAAGGCTAAAAAGGTTAGGGCTCTTTAACCTGGAAAAGAGACAGCTGAGGGGAGATATGATAGAAGTTTATAAATTAATGAACGGAGTGGAACGGGTAAACGTAGATCGACTGTTTACGTTATCAGAATATAGGAAGACTAGGGGACATGCAATGAAGCTACGGGGTAAACTATTTAAGACTAATAAAAGAAAATATTTTTTCACTCAACGTGTAATCAAACTCTGGAATTTGTTACCGGAGGATGTAGTAAAGGCTGTCAGAGGCCTCCTCATTCCTCAGTAATACAACACTCAACCTTGATAATATGATCTCCAATTGGAATAACAACTTCAGCGCTATTGCTCAATGTCCTAATCAAAATCAAAACAATGTACCAAGAAAAAAAAAGTCTGCTTCATGGTACTCCCCAGAGCTGCGGTCCTCGCTCGTGCAGTTACGGAAGCTGGAAAAACGATGGCGTCGATCCCAATCCATGAAGGATCAAACAGTTTATAAAATCCACTTAGAAAACCACAGAAACATGATCACGATGAAAATGAAACAGCATCACACTGACATACTCAAAAGGTCTCTGAACAAGCCACGTGATCTGTTCAACTAAGTTAAGACTTTATCGAAAGAACCCTCCCCAGAACAACAAAATGCAATTCACCCTCCGGAATTCGCTGACTTCCTTCAGTCTAAACTACTCCAGACAGATACAATCTCATTAATTACACCACAACTGTCCACCTATACACTTCCCCTTTCGGTGTTCTCCACACCAACAAGAAAATGCATTGAAGACTCTATTACATCCATCAATACCACTACTGCACAATCTGACTCCTGCCCAGCCTATTGGATAAAAGAACTACGTAAAGAAGTCAGTCCTTTCATCACAAGACTTATTAACCTCTCCTTCACAACTGGAACTTTCCCCATAGACCTCAAATATACCTCCATCAGACCCCTGTTAAAAAATCCCAAACTAAACCCCCAGAAAGTCGATTCATATAGACACATAGCAAGCATACCTCTATTAGCCAAGATCATCGAGAAAGAGGTACAAAGACAAGTTCAAGATCACATAGACACCGCAGCCCCACTCGACCAATGCCAACATGGGTTCAGGGAGTATCATGGGGTAGAAACTCTCCTTACTACCCTTTTCAGCAACATAATCTCAGGTATTGATAACCTTAGGCAAGGGTTCGCGCTCATCTTTCTTGACATTGCCGCAGCTTTCGACTCAGTGAATCACAAACTTCTCCTGGGGCGGCTTGAAGAAAAGGGCATCTGTGGTAATGCGCTAAAATGGTGTAAATCATACCTTGCCGAAAGATGGCAATGTGTGAAATCTGGATCAGCTACGTCCGAACCTTTCCACCAAACTCAAGGAGTCCCTCAAGGCTCCTCACTATCATCACTCTTTTTCAACATATACATACAACCTATCTGTAATCTCATCAGATCTTTTAATGTGAGCTGCCTGATATACGCTGATGATATCCTACTCTACACCCCGTTCTCTACAGAACTTCTGAATCTCTCCCCTCTGATAGAATGTTTTGACGCAGTTTCTAAATGGCTCCTATCCCAAAACTTCCGCATCCAACACAAGAAGACAGAGGTTCTATTCATTACAAGGGACCACAACTTCACCCCACCATCATATGTAAGAGTTAAAGAAGCAGAACTGCAAACAAAATCCACAATTCGTTATCTGGGGGTCACACTGGATCAACATCTAGATATGAAAGTACACATAGAGAATGTAGTAAGAGCAGTTTATTTCAAGATTTGTTCTCTCAGACATCTTCGCTCCTTACTTGATCCAGAAGACTACAGGACAATATACCAAGCGTTAATTCTACCACATTTCGACTTTGCTAACGCTATCCTACAAGGCCTTCCTCAATCCACTATTAACCCTCTACAACTTGCTATGAACACCGCAGCTAGGGTCCTTCAGGGAGTCGCCAGATTCGAGCACGTAACTCCTATACTAAAACAACTCCACTGGCTCCCCATACATGGTAGGCTCACTTACAAGACCATACTGCTGACCTTTAAGGCCATCCATGGACTTTCATCCTCTTCACTCTCAAATCTCATCCATGTAACTCCATCTACTAGATCCAGAAGACCAACGGCTATAAACACACTAACACTTCCTAAGGCTGTAACAAAATGCACCCAGATAACGGCAAGCAGATCTTTTATATTCTACGCCCCAAGATGCTGGAATGCCTTACCACCAAGCGTTCGTGCCATTACCGACTTAACCCAATTTAAGAAAGCACTTAAATATCACCTTTTCCTTATATATTACCCACCAAACATTACCCCCAGCAAAAGCCCCCCCAAATAAGAGACACACCTTATCTTCAAATAGCCTCTCCCACTTTCTCAGTAAGATTACTAGGACTTTTGTGTTGTCATGATACCTTTTATATAATCATGTTTGTAATAAGTTCACCTTATGTTACCCAAGTTTATATACCTGTTTGCTGTAAACACGGAATAGCCTGTATTCTGTTGATGTTGTTGTATGTGAACCGCGCTGATATCAAATAGCGCAGTATATAAAAGATTGTAATAAATAAATAAATAAATGCTTGACCTAGTACAAGCATTGCAAAACCTGTGTCTTTTGGGGAAACTGCTAGGTATGTATGACCTAGATTGGCCACTGTTGGAAACAGGATACTGGGCTTGATGGACCTTGGTATGACCCAGTATGGCATATCTTATGTTCTTATGTTTTTATCCAAAGCATGCCTCACTGAACATATCATACCTGCTCTTAAGAATCTCCACTGGCTCCCAGTAATCAGCAGGATAAAATATAAAACAATAATCATCACCTTTAAATTACTCAACAACATCTCACTCTCCTTCCTCACATCTAGAATTCACACACAAATAGAGCTTAGGAGCAGAAGGAAGAACAACCAAAATATGCTTGCAATACCTCCTCCATTCCACAATTCGAAGCAAACAACTACCAACAGAGCCTTTACTTACACTACACCTACTCTATGGAACCCCCTTCCAGACACCGTCAGGTCAATCAAAGACTTACAGACATTTTAGAAAGAGCTAAAGATGCTACTCTTTGCTGAATACTATAACAACAATGCCTGAAGTATATTGTCAACTCTCACCTCCCCACAACCCATATATACATGTATATAGTTAATGTTCGCCACATATCTCCCTGATTCTGGAAGACACCTTGTACATAATTCAAAGGTTCTATGGTTGGTAATAATTGTACATAGTTGAATGGTTTTATGGTTTGCAATAATTGTTCTCTGTAACTGCTTTGTTCTTTGTAAACCACTCCTGATCTCTGGAAGGGGCAGTATAAAAAAACTGCTTAAATAAATTTATTTATTTATTTAGACAGTTTTGTATACCGCCTTATCCTTCAATCAAAGTGGTCACAACACAATTGGGGGATACATTTAGCACACGGGGATATGAGACACATATACACTAATACTTACAGGGAACATGGGCAATGGAGGGTTAAGTGGCTTGCCCAAGACCACAAGGAGCATCTGTGGGACTAGAAACCCCAGTCCTTCTGGCCCAAGGTTGCTGTCCTCTAGTGGGATTTGAACCTCCAACCTTCCGGCCTGAAGTACCTTGCCCCAACCACTAGGCTACTCCTCCGTTGTTCAGTGCTAGGAAAAGTGATGGATGATAAAGGAAGGGACGGCAAGAGAAGGGGATTTCGGAGTGAGATGGAGAAAGAATCTCAGTGAGGAGAGGAAGAAAGAAAGGGAGTCAAAGCACAGAGAGCAGGAAGAGAAGGGAATCAGGAAGCAGAGAATATGCAAATCTATTTTAATTTTTTAAAATGCATTCCATTTAATTGCCACAAATTTTTGAAAAATATCTGCCTCAGAATTTGTTAACTTTTGCTGTAGTCTTGAAAAATCTGCCACAGGAAATCAGTAATTATGAGTTTCAAGTGGAGACCTCTGACATATAATCCATACTTATCTGATTTCATTTGATAATGCATTCTTTCCAACCAAAATGTGCCTTTGCATTTATACCTAATGACATAGGTTGACTTTCCAAGCTCCTCTTCTAAGAGAGTCTGCCACATCACTGTAGGATTGTCAATATTTTGAAAGAAAATAACCTGCCACCTGCCACTACCTGTGCCCCATCCCTGCCCTGTTCTTGTACCCCAACATATAACTGCCGTAAGGGCAGCAGTACAGATTTCAGTGCCTGCAAGCCATATCATTGCGGGTGGGGTGGTGGTAGAGTGTGAGAATGCAAGAGGTGCAGCCTTCAACCCAATTGAGCCACGCTCTCCTTCATAGTGCCCCAACATGCATGTGCTCCCCTGTATACTATTAAATCCAAACACATATTCTGTATTCATAGAACCCACCACTGCCTGATAGAACTTATCATATGATAAAGCATATCTGATTCGAGTGTCATCTCAGTAACAGCAACATAAATCCTCTTGGTGGCAGACAGAGGAAAGATTCCATGCCAGCGCCAAATTCAAAAACTCACACAATAAGGGTCCTATCTAGGAAAAGGAAGCATTGTAAAAATTGAAATGGACTCTAGAACATCAGTATGTGGCAGGTGCAGGCCTGTGACCCACGGTGTCCGAACATAAGCAGGCCAGCATGGCTAGCTTGACCTGTAAATGAGGCCTGTGGAGAGGCATATAGGATTGCACATCCCCCAATATGCTGCTATTGTAAGATAGAACTCAGTAGAAGTATTGAATTAGCTTAGGTAAGCAGAACTGTAGTATTGAAAGATGGAAAAATACAGAAAAACATGTTTAAAAGTTACTGATAAGAAAAAGTACATCTGCAAAGAAATAATTGGGAGTGCTGACAGATGAGTTGCAGAGCCCAGCTCCTCTGCACGTACAAATTGGTTCTATAACCTTGAGAGTGTGAAAGTAACAAGTTGATGAACTGACCATTGTAATTGGGACTAGAAGGGGGGCAGGCAGGTGTCATGCCCACAGAAGGGACATAATTGGATAAACTTATCAGTACCGGGACCAATAGAAGAGGTACGGGAGGTACAGGAGGTTACCGGGACCAATGAAATGTTTTTCTATACCTAGAATGGAACAAAAGTCTATAAAAGTTGTTGTAATGCTTGAAAACTTTGCTCAGCCATTTTGAAATTGATTGGTTCGAGACTTGTGCACAAATAAATGATTTGGACCTTCTGAACAGACTCCTGGTATCATTGGTTTGTCTGCGCTTTGCTGCTACATATTCCTTGGTGCATTGGCCGGGAAGTTGTGGAATCAAAGTGTATATAGGGCAATATACCACGACTTTCCGCCTCTATAGGCTTGGTCCTGCCGGGATCGCGCCCTTCCGACGAGGGCTGCTCCCTGGCGCCACCGGTCCCTTGTATCGGAGGGAGCTGGTTGGACCTCGGCGGGTGACGAGCCCGGCTGGAGTCAACGCCTCGAACCCGAGTGAGGGGAGTCCGAGGTCCAACTCATGCGCCTGCTTGGGAAGTTTGAGGACCGGATCCGGTGAGTATAGTTTTGATTTTGGGTCTAGACAGAAATAGAAAGCGCAGTACTGCCATTGGAACTTGGAACTTTGGAATTTGTAATCTCGAGATATTGGGAATTGGTAAGAGAGCATGATCACCTCTCAAGGAAGAGCCAAGTAGCCTGGCATGGGAATTCGCTGGGTGAAACCCTCATCCTTTTTGTCATTGGGAAATTGGAAAAGACTAGTCAGAACAGATAGAAATGAATGCATTCTGGGATACGTTGCTAGCATGATTGTGTGAACAAAGTGTGAATGAGAGGTCTGGCAGCACGGACCAAGTGAAGGCGGACCCCTGAGTAGCGCATTTCCTGACCGGGCGACCGCGTTCAGGTCGCGAAAAGGGGGAAGCGATTGTCGTCTTGTCTTGTTATTTGTACTCCTTATACGTTTCCAGGGCCGTGAGGACCCCTTACCCACGGTCCGCCCTCCTTTTCCCTTCTGTCTGTTGTTGCGCGCACACATCGAAATGGGAGGGGCGGGGTCTACTAGAAACACTCCATTAGAATGTATGATCGCACATTTTAAAGAGGGATATTCAGGAGATTATGGTATTAAAATGACAGCAGCCCGTTTGCAAATTTTGTGTACTAGGGAGTGGCCCGATCTAGACCCCATCTGGCCCCGAGAGGGAACGTTCAAAGTAGAGATTATTCAGTCAATACACCGTAGAGTGCGGGTAGCGCACCCTGATCAGTACCCTTATATAGATTCCTGGTTAAGTATTTGTGAAGATCCGCCCCCCTGGGCGCAGCGCTGTTATGAGGAACAGTGCAGAATAATGTTAGCTAAAACAGATTCTAGACAGAAAACGGAACAGCCTAGAATGAAAGAGCAGGATACGAAAGCCAGAAAGAAGCCCATCCTGGCAGATCCTGATTCCCCAGAAATAACTCTCAGGCAGCCCCGAACCCCAGGTCCAGTAAGAGTAGCCTGGCGTCCTGCCCCAGAAACCCAGAGACGGCCAGAGCTGAGGCGGGACCCAACCCCTGATCCCCCTCTTGGAGAAGAGAAAAAGGAAGAATTAGCGAGAAAAGAAGAGGAGGACCTAGAAAGCGAGTCAGAAGTGGAGACAGAAGAAGGAGAAAGAGAGAATCCCCCAGATGAGGAGGAAAGTGTACAAATAATTGAGAAAGCTAGTGTTAGCACTAGCACGCCAGTGATAGCGAAACCCAAAGCAAAACCTGTTGAGAAAAAGAAAGTGACTCCTGCAAAGGCAACGACAATAACCCTTAGATCCCAAAAGACACCCATAGCAGCTAAACTGTTTCCCTTACGGCAAGTCCCGGGAGTGCCCGTAAAGAATGATAATGATGAAGTGGTAGCGGGACCCCTAACTTATGTGTATATCCCTTTCTCTACAACTGATTTATTAAATTGGAGGTCGCATTATGCCTCCTATACTAGTAAGCCCCAGGAGCTGACAGAATTAGTAACTAGTATTATGGAAACTCACCAACCCACTTGGCCAGATTGCCGTCAGCTCCTGACCACCCTATTCACTACAGAAGAACGAGCAAGAATTAGAAAAGCAGCTATTGAATGGATGGCAGAAAACCCTGTAGCTCCGGCACAGGGGCAGAATATAATAGACCGTAGGGAAGCAGCTCAGAGAGAATTCCCGAATGAAGACCCCCAATGGGATCCAAATACAGATGAAGGATCCACAGCCCTAGCCCGTTTTCGCCAAGGCTTTTTACAAGGCCTGAAAAGGGGGGGCCAGAAAGCTATGAACCTTTCCAAAGTTGCAGGAGTAATTCAAGGAATAGATGAGAGCCCAGCAGATTTTTATGAGAGATTAACTGAAGCATACAGAATGTATACTCCCTATGATCCCGAGGCACCAGGAAGTTTATGTATGGTGAATTCTGCTTTTGTAAACCAGTCTCAACCAGACATTAGACGCAAATTACAGAAGTTAGAAGGGTTTGCGGGCATGAATGCAACACAGTTATTGGAAGTCGCTCATAAGGTGTATGTGAATCGTGATACTGAAAGACAGAGAGAATGTGATAGAAAGATGAAGAAGAAAGCTGATTTTTTGGCTGCGGCCATAGTGGAACAGAAAAGGGGAGGTGTCCCTAGTCGAAGGAGCAGAGGAAGAGGGCGGGGTCAAGGCGGAGGCCGGACCCAGAGACTAGGCGTGAACCAATGCGCCTATTGCAGAGAGGAAGGACATTGGAGAGATATGTGCCCGCAACTCGAAGACGCCCAGCATGATGACGACAGCAGCCATCAGTGGCGAGAAGAAAGACGAAGCTATCCCCGAAGCCGAGGAGGAGCCAATCGAGAACAATTCCAGCGAGAAAGAGGAGGAACCATTCAAGCATTGGCCACACCAGCCCATGATGAGAATGACGTGGATTAGGACAGACCGGGCTCCAAGTTTGCTTTAGGTCTCCAGGAGCCTATGGTCGGAATACAAATAGGAGACCAAATTATGGACTTTATGGTTGATACTGGAGCGCAACATTCAGTAATAGACAAAAAGATAGCCCCATTCACTACAAAAGCAGTCACCATCATAGGAGCAACTGGTGCCAAAGCCACAAAGTCTTTTCTTCAAAACCGAATATGCAGTCTGGGAGGACAGCAAGTAACTCATCAATTCCTTTACATGCCCGAATGTCCAGTGCCACTACTGGGACGAGATATGTTAGCCAAGCTTCAAGCACAAATATCTTTCTCTGAACAAGGAGAAATGCAAATGACAGTAAATTCCCAAACCAAACCAGCAGGAGTGATGCTGCTGACAGTTCCCCGAGAAGAAGAATGGAGATACTACACTGATGATTCGATCCAAGATACCTATTTTGAACAAACTTTGAAAAGTATTGATGCACCACCTGGAGTATGGGCAGAAGGCAGCCCCCAGGCCTAGCCAAACATATAGCTCCAGTGATTGTCACCCTTAAGCCTAGTGCTACACCAGTGCACGTCAAACAGTACCCTCTCCCAAGAGCCGCAATTGAAGGCATTCATCGCCACCTACAAAGATTGCTTGAGTATGGCCTACTAAAAGTATGCCAATCCCCATGGAACACTCCACTTTTGCCAGTAAAGAAGCCTGGGACAGATGATTATCGCCCAGTGCAAGATTTGAGAAGAGTAAATGATGCAGCTGAGACCATACATCCAGTTGTACCCAATCCGTACACCCTCCTAGGACTGATACCTGCTGAAGCTACCCATTTCACTGTACTGGATTTAAAAGACGCATTCTTTTGCATAAGATTAGCCCCTGTAAGCCAAATATTGTTTGCATTCGAATGGCAAGACCCCATCTCTGGAAGAGGGGGCCAACTTACCTGGACAAGATTACCCCAAGGATTCAAGAATTCGCCTACCATCTTTAGTGCCGCACTGAATCAAGACCTTTCAAGCTATCCAGTAGCCCCGGGGAAGAGAGTGCTTCTCCAATACGTGGATGATCTGTTGATAGCTGCCGTATCAGAAAGTGAATGTATACTAGCCACCAAAGATCTCTTGCAGTTACTAGAGGAAGCTGGATACAAAGTTTCCAGAGCCAAAGCACAGCTATGCCAAAAAGAAGTGAAATACCTGGGTTTTCGTATCACCCAAGGAAGCAGAAGATTAGGCAGAGAAAGAAAAGAAGCAGTATGCAGAATTCCAACTCCAACAACCAGAAAGCAAGTCAGAGCCTTTCTGGGAGCGGCAGGATATTGCCGAATTTGGATACCCAACTTTGCCCAAATTGCCAAACCACTGTATGAAGTCACAAAAGGAGAAGAAAAGTCGCCACTGGAGTGGGGACTTGAGCAGGATACAGCCTTCCAAAAGTTAAAAGAAGAATTGATGTCATCACCAGCACTTGGACTACCAGATGTCCACAAACCTTTCCACTTGTTTGTACATGAAGCACAGGGAAATGCCTTGGGCATGTTGACTCAGAAATTGGGAAATTGGGAGCGACCTGTAGCCTACCTATCGAAACAATTGGACCCTGTGGCCAAAGGATGGCCACCTTGCTTGAGAGCAGTTGCAGCTACAGCGCTACTAGTGAGTGAAGCAGACAAACTCACACTAGGACAGAACATACGAGTCACTGTGCCACATGCAGTCCTTGCCCTTATGGAACAGAAAGCAAATTATTGGCTCACCAATTCCCGAATGTTGAAGTACCAGAGCATGTTATGTGAAAACCCACAGATACAACTTGAAGTGAGCCATGCCCTGAATCCAGCCACCTTGATACCCATCAGTGAAGAACTCCCAGAACATGACTGTATCGAAGTCATGGAGACTGTGTTCTCCAGCCGACCCGACTTGACAGATGTGCCCATAGACAATCCTGACCAAACCTATTATGTTGATGGGAGCAGTCTCATCCTTGATGGACGACGCTGTGCCGGATATGCAGTCGTCACTCAACACGAAGTAGTTGAATCATCAGCCCTAGCCTCAGGCACATCAGCCCAGAAAGCCGAATTGATAGCACTCACCAGAGCATTGTTGTTAGGAGAAAAACTTATACTGAATGTATATACAGATTCCAAATATGCCTTCACTACCCTGCATGCCCATGGAGCTCTCTATAAAGAAAGAGGACTCATCACATCCGGAGGAAAATCAGTCAAATATGGTCCCGAGATATTGATGTTACTTGACGCAGTCTGGGCCCCAACACGTGTAGCTGTCATGCATTGCAGAGGACATCAGGCAGGGAAAGGAGAAGTTGCCCGAGGAAATAGATTTGCAGATGCCTCAGCACGACAAGCAGCTATGACAGGACAAATTGCCCCACAAGCTATGCCAATGCAAGCAGCATTGTTTCCAGTACCTTTGAATCTATGGACCCCACGATATACCACCAAAGAATTGGACTACTATTGTGACAAAGAAAATGGAGTATTGAAAGACGGATGGATTGAGCTGCCACCAGAAGAGGGCAGTCAACCTCCAGGACGAATAGTAATTCCTGAACTGTTAGGACCATCCTTTGTCAAAGCTTTCCACGAAGCTACCCACTATGGGAAAAGTGCTATGGAAAAAGCACTCAGACCACATTTCTACATCCCTCTGATGACAACCATATCAGCTTCAGTAGCACGACAATGTCAAACTTGTGCCAAGAATAATGCCAAGCAAGGCCTTATTACAGCACCCCGAGTTCAGTCAAGAGGTGTGACCCCCATGCACAACCTCCAAGTTGATTTCACCGAAATGCCAAAAGCCAATGGGTACCATTACCTATTAGTATTAGTATGTACTTTCTCTGGGTGGGTAGAAGCATTCCCAACCAGAACTGAGAAAGCCCGAGAAGTTACCAAAGTCTTAATGAGAGAGGTTGTCCCCAGATTCGGAATTCCAGCAGTAATAGGGTCAGACAATGGACCCTCATTTGTCTCCCAAGTTACTCAGCAGTTAGCAAAAGCCTTGCAGATACAATGGAAACTCCACACTGCATACAGACCCCAGAGTTCAGGGAAAGTTGAGCGAATGAATCGTACCTTGAAAGCCCAAATGTCTAAGCTTTGTCAGGAGACACAATTGAAGTGGCCCCAAGTGCTTCCCATAGCTTTATTCAGAATACGCTCAGCTCCTGTAAAGTCAACAGGATTTTCCCCTTTTGAAGTTTTGTATGGTAAACCCCCACCAATAGTGCAGGGAATCAAAGGAAGTCTAGCCCAAATTGGTTCAGAAATAACCAGACAAGAACTTCTAGCTCTTAGTTTTGTTCTGCAGACTCTCCATACGTGGATCCAAGACCAGTTGCCTATCAACTTGACGGAACCCTTGCATCCCTACCAGCCTGGTACCTCGGTGTGGATCAAAGATTGGAAGAAGACACCGTTGGAACCTCATTGGAAGGGACCGTACACCGTCATCCTGTCTACCCCAACTGCAGTAAAGGTAGCCGAGATCGACGCCTGGATCCACCACAGCAGAGTCAAGCCCGCCGCCGATCCTGAACCAGAGCAGTGGACAGCAGAACAGCACCCTGATGTACCCTTGCGAGTTACTCTGAGACGGCAACCAGCAGCATAGACACTTCATCACAAGTGCTTTGCAGTAGCCAAGTCTTTCGAAGAGGATTGCTGTTTTTCTATGCAGCAGCAGTTTTTGTTTCAACGAACCCAATTTGTGTGTGATTTGACACACTACTTAGAGACTACATTGACTAAGCCAGACTCCACAAGCCAACTG
The DNA here is from genome assembly GCA_033557465.1 of Ichthyophis bannanicus. Taxonomy (NCBI): domain Eukaryota; kingdom Metazoa; phylum Chordata; class Amphibia; order Gymnophiona; family Ichthyophiidae; genus Ichthyophis; species Ichthyophis bannanicus. Next base: position 909,490,527 of record CM066032.1, on the reverse strand, counting down.
AATTGCTAAGTTGGTCAATGTGTACTGGACAACTTGAGGATCTTCAATCAACACTCAGCACCCGTTAAATTGCTTCATTAGCAGACGGGACGAAGAATAATAGAACGTCGTGATCAAGATCAGCAAGCTGAGGATTCAGAAGAACTCCAATCAACATCGACATGCATCTCTACTTTTGCTTTGCTTTGGTTGCCTTCTTTGGAGGTTTTGAACAGACTCATGCTTTACCTCCATGCACTGCCTGCATTACTTCTACTAGAATTGGACTGAAAGTAACTCAGACTTTGCTTTATCATTCTTACTATACCTGCAAGGGGACAGTAACTCGGTGTATCTATAACACCACTGAACTAAACGTTTGCACTCATGAAAAAATTAAAACATGCTATAATCCGCATCAGAATCCATCCTATTACACGATGGAAATAAGATGGAAGGATGCAGATGGACCTATATTAGCTGCAACGCCGCCACTTAAGGACATTACTAAACCTGCTGTTTTGAATTTTGATGCATGCAATGCTATTAATAGAGATAGTTATTCCACCTGTGGTACATGGGAAAAAGCGTATCGAAATGACCATAAGTATATGTGTCCAGAAGGTGCCACAGGATGGAGAAAGTGTACAGGTAAAAAGGAACCAGGCTATAGTACTGCCCCAGCAGCAGACTACTATTGCCCGTATTGGGGATGCGTTTTTTATGCTACCTGGAATACTGGTATAACTGATGAGAAAATAGATAAACGAATGGCTACTTTAACCAAGCCAACCACAAATGATAAATGTCAGAAAGATGCTTGTAACCCCTTACACTTACGTATACACAATCCCCATGCATGGAAACAAGGATATAAGTTTGGTTTACGTATTGCTGGAGGAGCAATAGATCCAGGGACCATTGTGTATATCAGATTGAATACCCAAGCCCACAAGTCATCTAAATATCATATTCATAATACTTTTTATGAAGCCATGCATGTAAATAAGTTTGAGATCCCTCACCCCTCACAGAATTTATTTCTAGAATTAGCCGGAGCAGTAGTATCTAGTCTTAAGATCACAGATTGTTATTTCTGTGGCGGAACCCAAATGGGAGATCAGTGGCCATGGGAAGCCCAAGAATTGAATTATTCCATGATTTATAATCAGACTGAATTACACAAGACTACCAGTGAATGGGTGTTAGCGCACTCAATCGTTGGACGTCTTTGCTATGCCAGAACTGGACCCCAGTTCACCCAAAAGGTAGGACAGCTGGTCTGTCTTAGCCAAAAGTACTATAATGCCACAACCAAGAAGATAGCATGGTGGTCAGGAATTGAACATCCTGAACCTCCTAACCCATTAGCCAGATTTCCTGAACTTGCAGGTCTATGGACTAACCTTGCTGAAATCCAAGCCTGGCAGGCCCCACCTGGCCTATATTGGATCTGTGGAAAACGAGCGTATGCACAACTCCCACCACACTGGGGAGGAGCATGTGTCTTAGGAACCATCAGACCTTCTTTCTTCCTGTTAAACACTGAGCATGGAGAACAATTAGGATACCCAGTATACACTACCCACCGACACAAAAGAGCACTAAGACAAAAGAGAGAGGCCTTACAGATAGGCAAGTGGGAGAAATGGCAAGGTGATGATTGGCCACCAGAAAGAATTATTGAATATTATGGACCCGCCACTTGGAATGATGATGGTATGTATGGTTATCGTACCCCAATTTATTTGATTAATCGTATTATTCGCTTACAAGCAGTAGTTGAAATAATAACCAATGAAACTAGTCATGCTCTCACGCTTTTAGCTAGACAAAGTACACAGATGCGCACTGCGATATATCAGAACCGCTTAGCACTTGATTATTTGTTAGCAGCTGAAGGAGGAGTATGTGGTAAGCTGAACTTAACCAATTGCTGTTTGAAAATAGATGATAAAGGTCAAGTAGTTGAAGAAATTGCTAAAGATATGCAAAGACATGCTTATGTGCCAGTACAGACGTGGCACTCATTGAAATTTCCTAATTGGTTTGCTAACCTCTTTTCATGGGTGGGAGGATTTAAGACTTTTATCGTATTGGTACTAATCCTTGTTGCTGTTATCTTCTTATTACCATGTTTAATCCCATGTTGTATGCGTTCCATTCATAACACTATTGATAGTACAGTAGAGCGGAAGACCGCAACAAAAATCATGGCTTTATATACAGCCAGTCCTGGTAGAAATCCTTTAGCCAGGATGTGATTCTTCAGAAAGTGATTTAATTCTCACACCTTATTAAGTAATAGGGTGAGATTAATCAAAGGGGGGAATGTGGCAGGTGCAGGCCTGTGACCCACGGTGTCCGAACATAAGCAGGCCAGCATGGCTAGCTTGACCTGTAAATGAGGCCTGTGGAGAGGCATATAGGATTGCACATCCCCCAATATGCTGCTATTGTAAGATAGAACTCAGTAGAAGTATTGAATTAGCTTAGGTAAGCAGAACTGTAGTATTGAAAGATGGAAAAATACAGAAAAACATGTTTAAAAGTTACTGATAAGAAAAAGTACATCTGCAAAGAAATAATTGGGAGTGCTGACAGATGAGTTGCAGAGCCCAGCTCCTCTGCACGTACAAATTGGTTCTATAACCTTGAGAGTGTGAAAGTAACAAGTTGATGAACTGACCATTGTAATTGGGACTAGAAGGGGGGCAGGCAGGTGTCATGCCCACAGAAGGGACATAATTGGATAAACTTATCAGTACCGGGACCAATAGAAGAGGTACGGGAGGTACGGGAGGTTACCGGGACCAATGAAATGTTTTTCTATACCTAGAATGGAACAAAAGTCTATAAAAGTTGTTGTAATGCTTGAAAACTTTGCTCAGCCATTTTGAAATTGATTGGTTCGAGACTTGTGCACAAATAAATGATTTGGACCTTCTGAACAGACTCCTGGTATCATTGGTTTGTCTGCGCTTTGCTGCTACAAGTACACCTATTGAAAAACTGAACTAACCAGATTACTACAGATTAAAAATGCAATGTGTGCCTTCAAGTCAGTGCTGACTCCTGGTGACCCAGATCACTACGTCAAAAATTCATGCTAACAGAATACCTGGCCTCAGTCATACACAAACAACGAAGATAAACCCTTACCAAATATAGAATAAGTGATCAGAAACTAAAAATAGAAATATGTAGACAAAAGTTAAACCAAAACTCCAAGAACCCACACTTTGCATGTTGTACATCAGAGAAGTAGAAAACTTCTTCCCCTCCCCCCCCCCCACCCCCGTATGTTGCAAAATAAAAAGACATCAGCAATCAGAGCTGGGCAGTTTTTCCAAATGTACCTTTTATGCCTTTGATTCTTCATAAAGATGCATTGTAATCTTTTATTTTTCTTTTTATGATTTTTGTTTTAATGAGGCATTGTAACTTTTCTTTTTCCTTTCTGATTTTTTTAATTTTTGTTTTTTGTAAACCTCTGTAAAAATCCTGGACTTTTAAGCAGTATATCAAATTAACATTTAAGCTAGACTAAATGGGTTAGATTTGCACATAGCATGACAGTCATGGATCTCATTCCTAAGCCAGGGTATGTGGAGTGTGATCTCTGTCTCTCAAATTTACTGCTAATGCTCACTGCAATGAGAACCTCCTCCGGGAGTTCATAAGATTTAGAATGTTCAAGGAATTTATCAACCTGTGCTTGAAAATTCCTTTTAATTGAGCCTGTAGCAACCAGTACAATGGGAAAAATGTTTGTTTCCAAATCATCCTTCTAGATCAGTCCAGACAAGTGGGTCATTTTCCCCTGCCAGCAGATGTTAGAGAGAGAGAAAGACCAGAAGATTCAAAAGCCATCATCAGGGGCATCATCCAGTATTTCTCTGTCTCTAGCAGATGGTGGTTGCTGGACTGGTGCAGCTCCTGAAACTGGTTGGCTCCTGTGCAGTGGCCCTATGGGGCCCCTTCCAGTTGAGCCAAGCTAGCAGAGGTCAAAAACATATTTATGAATACCCCTCTGAAGTTTCCACTTGGAGGATGTGGCCGGGTTCTCTTCCCCTTTATCTGGTCAGTTGAGTCCTGTTTAGACTTCTGCTTTGAGACACTTCTCACAGCCAAGCCTCTTTTAAATTTTCTTTTAATTTTCTTTAGCTTCCTTCATCCCCCTTTCATCCCTCCTCCCCCCCCCCCCCCCGGCACTGCCCCTTGCTTTTCTTTCAATTCGCTGACAAAGTTACCACAGCATTTCTCCTTTGCCGGTATTTATTCCAGCCATGTTCAAGGCCAGGTGTGCCCTGGTGCAGACATCCTTCTTGTTTTCTTCACCGCAACATCTACCTTCATTCCCTGGGGAAGAGGGAGGGGAGGAGGAGGGAGTCAGACCTGTTTCTTCACAGCTGGAGTTTTGTTTTCTGTTAGTATCATCGCGGCTGCTTCGATTCCAGGGGGCTCCAAGGATCACCTCAATTGCAACCGGCACTTTTAGTGCTACAGCAGTACCTATGTCACCAAGCGCAGGCTATTCAAAGTGATGCCTAGTCACACCCACCACTGCTTGGTGTGTGGTAAGTGGTAAGTTACAAATGGAGGATATTTGAAAGTCCTGTGCTGCCAACCCTGAGGAAACTTCAGGGCATCGCTCAGAATGGATTTCTTGTTCTCCCTCTGCATCAGGGCAGACGGGTCCTGTCTAGCTCTGCAGCTCTTCCTGCAAAGCTAGGAAAAGTTCAGTGCGCAAAAGCCTTTCTCCTTCTCTGTTCCCTGAGGGCCTTTCTCACCTTGGAACTAGAGCGGCAGCTGATGGGTGTAGCACTCCTAGTGCAGTGAGCACTGACTTTTTTCTTTTTTAAGTATTTTCACCTTTTGCAATGAAATATATAAAGCATATGAACAAGAAAAAACAAACAAACAGGAAATAGAACACAAAGATTAAATCATCATCTAGTCCACATCACGGAGAGGATAAGAGAACCAAATACAGAAAAATAAATTTACTTATGCCATTATATGACATGCAGTGATTATATATACAGCTCTATATACGCCTGATGTAAATTCAGAACCAATTGTGATAGACATTGCTGATCCAATATGGAAACAAAAGAGTACATAGTACACTTATACTTCCTGCTAGTAATATTCTGCCTTATCTCACAGAGCAACTCACACCCTAATGCCGTCATCCAACACCAAAATATTCTTATAATACATAGCCGTGTCTGTCCCATCTACACTACATATACTCATAGGGGTATGTTTACTAAACCTTCTTAATGTGCGCTCTGTGACGTTACCGTGCATTAAGGTACCTTAACATGCGTTAATGGCGCTTTATCAGGTGCTCAGGTACCTTAGCGCACGTTAACACGTGCAGCGGCGCAAATGAGCGCTGAAGGCGGGGAAAGGCTCCCGGAGGGCGGAGGAAGGCTCCCCAGGGGCAGAGAGAAGGGGTCAATGGGTGGAGAGTAGGAGGGGAGAGGCTCCCCGCACACTAACGATGTGAAATTTGAGGCTCAAAACTAACGCCAGTGAAACCCTGGCGTTAGAGCTGATTTAAAGGGCAGAGAAACCATTTCTGTCAGCAATGTACAGCAAAACCAGGGAAACCCATTAAAAAGTGATAAGTGTGATACATGTGCACGGAACAAAAGTGAAAAGAAACATTGAAAATGACCCCAACAAAATATAAAAAAAACATAACCAAACTGGGCAATAGTGATATTAATGGGAAACATCAAAAAGCACTCCCAAGAAAGCTCCAAAAAAAAGATATGAAGTTTGGAAGGGTCTATGCTCCATCCCCATACAAGGTGAATGATCCCACAGTGCAATTGCGCTCATCAGGGTTTCCCTCTCCATTGGACAGGTTTCCTATGGGGTGCACATGTTCCACAACAGCAGGGCGGGCATGTCAGAATGGGAAACTGGACAGATGCTGGGAAAGGGGACACAGAGGGCTGCAGATAGCACATGCTGTACTGCAGCTGGGCCACAGTGCGGACTAGGGTGATGCCTAGGTGGCTCATAGGAATGCTGAAACAGTAGAGCAGCCAGACAGCAACTGATGAGGGCCCAGCATGGGCACGAGTGTGCTTCCCACAGTGTCACAGGGGATAGTACCCAGTAAGGACCCCCAAGGGCACAGAACAGTGGCAGGTGGTGCTGGGGGGAAGCGTGGACACCTATGCAGGCACCCCTACCCCAGAATCCGCACCATAGGCAGCCATCTACCTGCACACTGGATGGCTTGAGACTGCACTCCACCAGCACCACCAGCAGAAGGGCATGTCAGCAGGGTGGCAGAGGGGCACTGGTGGTGGAGAGGGCAGTGGCAGCTGCCCAGAGCAGACCGTGGCCTAGCCCTGTGTAGGTGGGTGCCATGCACTGCAACAGAGAGGCCCTGTCTGATGAACAGTCATGGTATCCCCAGGGAGTTTACTGTCTCTGTGGCAACACGGTGGTGCAGTGCACACAGCCAGTGTGTTCAGGAGCAGAAGGTCACAGGTTCAAGTCCCAGCTGTGGTTCCTGCCAACCCAGCCCCCATTTTTTGCCCACTACTAAAACGTGCTAATACAGACAGAACCTTTATTGCAGATGACGTAAACATGCCCAAAACACCTACATTTTACCCTACAGAGCACAGAATCATAAACAGGCGCATTACCTAGAGCAGAGTCTCCCAAATGCAGTCCTGGAGGACCAAACACCATTCAGGTATGCAGATTTATCTCATGCATATTCATGAGGGACAGCATGAAAACCCGAACAGTGTATGGCACACCAGGACTGGAGTTGGGAACCTCTGCCGTAAAGCAGCAGCCAACAGGGGCAGACACACCCACACCCACAGGCTCCAATAGCCAATGCCTCCTGGAGAGGCAGGACATTGGGCCCTGCGTGCATCTCCCAATACTAGCACTTGCATACCTTAGCAATGCCATCCTAAACCTGGGAATACGGTACACAGCTATCAAAAGGTCGCTATGATTACTGGCAGATAGCAATTCCTACGTTAAGCACAGTTTGCTGATTGAGCTCCATCATAGCAACCTGTCTGATGTCTGTGGAGTGTGCTCCAGATCTGGTGTCTGAAAGTGTTTACCACCCTGGGGAGTGACCCCCAACAGTATTGCGTACCATATCCATGCCTGCACTGTGCCCAGGACTGGTGTGGTGGCCAGGGCTGCCAAACACCTCTATAGTAGCACAATGCTGGCATAGGTGTGGGAGTGTGTCTGTCTATCCAGTGTGTGGTGGCTGCAAACACCCTCCATAGCCCACACTGCCAGCACTGTTGCCAGTATTGGCCTGCCAATGTGCATAATGAGGAGCAAGGTACCATGGGTATAGCCCGGACAGGGTGGCCTGGCCAGGATGCATCTGCACAGGGCATAGGGCAATGGCTGGGTCATTGTAGTGCCCGGCCACCACCTGCACAGACAGGGTAGCCACAGCATGTTCTGCTGGGAGATCACTCTCACCCTGACTGAGCAGTGACCACGGCATGGCTAGGTTCCCCCATAGTGCTATATAGTATTTTTCTCATGTGATATTTATGGGTTCCCTTATGGGGCCCAGTCACTGACTTACCTGCTTGGTGTGTATGCTGACATCCCAGTTCTGGGTGCATGCATTTCCACCAGACACATGCACTATGGACTAGCTAGCAGACTGTCTGCAGCTGGTATGTGTCTTGCTGGAACACCTTGCAGGGTGCAGTGGCTGAAGGCTTGCTGCAGGAGAATATCAGATAGTGGTGGGTTGCAGCTTAGCATATCCAGGCCTAATGTCTGTCTGCTATTGCTTTATGGATGTGTACAGAGCTGCATTGACTGCCCTGTAGGGTGTCTGTTCCCCAGCAGGACTGGGGTTGATGGTCCCCTCTACTGCCACCATTGCAGGGAGGTCGAATGTGGATCTGTTGGTGGGAGACCCTGTTTACCACCCTCAGCCCCAGAGGAGGGGGGAGGGGGGGGGGTGGTACATAATCCTCCTATGGGTCCATAAGGGCTAAACCTGACTGAGAAATACAGATGTATCCAAGGTGTGTCTGCAGAGACTACCTATCTCACACATTAGCACTGCTGGGGACCTGCAGCATGGCCTATTTCTGCTGTGGACTTGGTGCTGGGCGCCCCACCTCACCCTCAGGGTGAGTACGGTACCTGCACAATGTGACGGTGTGTAACTATTCTGTGCCAGTACCACACAAGGTCAGTTCCCCCTACCAGGCCGAGGTGCTGTGGGGGTGCATACCCCATCTTGTGATCATCTGTAGACTGCTGATTTGCATGTGCAGTGCATCGTGGGTATGGGTGGGTTAACCCTATCCTGGTGACCACAGCAGACTGTTTGTGTGGTGACGTGCAGTCCTTCTGCAGCCAGCCAGGGGTTTGCTAGCAGCTATGGAGCTGTAGCCCACTGGTTATTTTATTTATTTATTTATTTAAGGGTATTTCTATCCCGCCTTATCCTTCAATCAAGGCGGTGAGCACAGCAAACGATCATTAGCAAGTGTTGTGTGTGTCAGGTGAGAGTATGTATATTGGGGGTGCATGTGTGCGGATGTGCTGATTAGAGTGAGCTATTTACAGTGTGCGCTATGTACAGTATATACATGGGTTTTCTGGGTCCGTTTCTGGTTGTGGGTGAGCTGTCATTGAGTCCAGATTGGATCCGGTTTGTAGATTCTGGTTAGGCGTTTGGGCCGTAGTGCTCTGTGAAGAGTACAGTCTTCAGGTGCTTTCGGAAGTCCTTCAGATCTTCAGTTGATCTTAGGTCGTGAGGGAGGGAGTTCCATATTGATGGGGCCGCCAAGGAGATTGTTCTTTGTGTGGTGGATTTGCATGCTTTTGTGTAGTTGCTTGGGGTGCTGAGTGTGTCTGCTGTGGTTTTTCTTCTTGGTCTGTTGCTGGTGTCAGGGAGTATGAGGGCTTGGAGGCTGAGTGCTGAGCTCTTGTGTCTGATTCTGAATATGTTCAGGATCATCTTGTATTTGATGCGGTGGCTGATTTTGAGCCAGTGGAGGTCTTTGAGGATGGGGGTGATGTGGGCTTGGGTTGTGGAACTGGTGATTATTCTGGCTGCTGTGTTTTGAGCCATTTGAAGTGGTTTGAGTGATTGTTTTGGTATTCCGTTGTAGATCAGGTTGCAGAAATCCAGTATGGGGGTTATGAGCGCTTGGCAGACTGTGCGGAAGTGTTCATGGGAGAGTAGAGGCTTGAGGCGTCTGATTATTTTCATTTTGTAGTATGCGTTTCTGGTGGTTTTTCTGATGTGTGATTGTAGGTTCAGCTCTTTGTCCAGGGTTATTCCGAGGTATTTCACTTCGTCCTTTAGTGGTATTGTCGTGTTGTTGGTTGTGATGAATGGTGGGGGGCTGAAGTTGGTGTTTCGTGTGATGATGAGTGCTTCTGTCTTGTTGTAGTTTATGGCTAGGTTGTTGTGCGTGAGCCAAGTGGACATGTTGTCGAGACAGTTTGTTATCTTGTTGTAGTCGGGGCTGTTGAGGTTGATTGGCGTGTAAATCATGATGTCATCCGCGTAAATTGTGTAGTCTATTTTGTGGGCTATTATGATGTCGCAGATCGGTTGGATGTATAGGTTGAATAGTAGTGAGGATAGCGCGGATCCTTGTGGCACTCCTTGCTTGATCTTCGTGGGTTGTGAGGTTTTGGTTCCAATTTTAACTTGGAAATGCCTGTCTGTTAAGTATGAATTGAACCAATTTAGGACGGTGCCGGTTATTCCAATGTTCTGTAGTCTGGTTAGGAGGATTCTGTGGTCCACTGTGTCGAAAGCCGCTGATATGTCTAGGAAGATCATTAGAGCTCCTTGATTGTAGCTGTCTATGGTCTGGATGATGTCATTGAATAGGTATAGTAGAAGTGTTTCAACTCCGTGGTTCGGGCGGAAACCATGTTGATGTATATCCAGTGGGGCATGCTCGTTGATGTGGTCCTGGAGCTGTTGTTGCACTGCCTTTTCTATGATTTTAGCCAGAAGCGGTATGCTGGAGATTGGCCTGTAGGCTGCTGGATTGCTCTTTTCTAGGTTGCTTTTCTTAGGGATTGACCTTATTGTGGCTAGTTTCAGCTGTTTAGGCATGGTTCCTTGGGTTAGGGAGTTGCTTACCAGGTTGTGTATGTGGCTGAGGAAGTTTTGCTTGGTTGTTTTGATCCATGGGACCGGGCATGGATCTGTGGGTGCGGTGCTTGTGTTGAGAGCGGAGATGATATCTGAGATTTGCTTTGTGGAATGAGTGTGGAACTTGTCCCAACTTGTGATGGGTATGGTTGGGCTGTTGGTTCCTGTGGGTATTTGTAGTGGTGAGCGGCCTAGTTTCTCCTGAAGATGATCTGCAAAGGTATGTGGGTCGATCTGTATGTCTTTGTCGGGGCTTGGTTCGTCAGTTAGATTTTTTACTATCTCAAAAAGTTCCCTGGGTTTGTTGTATGCTTTCTGGATGGTGTTTGTGTGGTGCTCTCTTTTTGTTTCGTTGATAAGTTCATTGTATTTCTTTTGCTGAGTTAGGTATAAGTCCTGTGTGGATGGAGATTTGGAGCGTCTCCAGCGGCGTTCTAACTTCCTCAGCTCTCTTTTTGCATTGCGTATACTTTTGGAGTACCATGGTGCGTGCTGTCTCTTGGTTTTTGTTGTTGTGCCTGCTTTGGTTTTAGCCGCTGCACTGATGATACTGTTCCAATTGTCTATTTGTTTATCCAGATCGTGTGTGTCTGGGTTAAGGTAAGGTAGCGTGTCTTGTAGGAATTGTTCTTTGTTGAATGCTTTGAATCTTCTTTGTCCAAGTGTTGTGTTTTGTGTCTTGTTAAGTTTTCCCATTTGATTTGTGATTTCGATTTTGATTCTGTGGTGGTCTGACCAGGGTACTGGTGTGACTGTGGGTGAAGAGATGTTACCCTTGTCTATTACGTGGTTGGGGGCGAATATGAGGTCCGGCATGGATCCGTGTCTGTGCGTTGGGGTGTTTATTAGTTGGGTGTATTGTAGTGAGTCCATTGCTTGCAGGAAGGTTTCTTTGTCCTTGTTGGTGGAGGAGCTGAGGTTGAAGTCGCCTAGTAGGATTAGTGGTTTGTGGTTTGTGTTGATTGCGCAGATGGTTTCTAGAGTGGTGGTTAGTTCTTCTGCTGGAGCGTGGGGGGCTCTGTAGATGAGGCAAATGGCTATATGCTTGTTTCCCACTGCAATAGTGCTGCATTGGTCTGAGCTTTGAGAGGTGAGAGTTTGTAGCTGTAGTGAGTCTTTTGCGATGATCAGCACTCCACCTCCTCTTTTCTGTGTGCGAGGGTTGTTAAAGGCGGAGTACGTGGGGGGGACTAGTTGGTTGAGGAGGACGTTGTCGGTGGGGGTGAGCCAAGATTCTGTAATGCAGAGGATGTCGGGGTGTTGGTCCTCAATGTGGTCTCTGATTGTGTGCACTTTGTTTCTCACTGATCTGGTGTTCATGAGTTCTATGGAGGTGGTGTTTGGGGTGTTAGGCTCTTTAGGGTGTGCCTTTGGGTTTGCATGATTGTGGTGCTTGTTGCTAGTGTGTTTGTTTCTGGTTTTTGTGTGTGAGCTCAGTGAGGTGTATTGAAGCGGATAGTATGTTGGTATGGTTGTCGGTGTCCATACGTTCGGGGGGTGTGAGTGTCGTGTTCCTGTTTGTTGGGGGAAGAGTTGGGTGAAGAGGAGGAATGCAGGGAGGTTATGTCACTGCTTGTGGAGCCAGAAGTCATGGGTTCAAACCCACAGTGGGGTTATTTGATAGGGTTGTCCAAAGCATTGTCTATTTTTAATTTACATTAGTGCTGCCAGCAAAACACCCTCAGGTACTGTAACCATAAGGTGCCTCAGAAGGCGCCCTATAAGGCGCCTTATAGGGCACCCTATAAAGTGCTTTCTGAGGCACCTTATGGTTACAGTCCGTATAAGGTGCCTTATAAGGTGTCCTATGGAGCGCCTTATAGGGTGTCGTGGCGGACAGTGCACTTTATAATGTGCCCTATGGAGTGCCTTATAGGGTGCCTTATGCGGCACCTTAGGTTACGGCACGTGAGGGTGTGTTTGCTGGCAGCAATAATTAAAATACAAATAAAATGTCTCAGGAAACAATACTTACATGTCAAAGCTGATGCCTCAGCTAGCCTTATGCATTAGGCACACTGGGGGATTGAACTCATGACCCCTGTATCATCAGTCAGTGTATTAACCATTGGGCTACACTTCTGTTTCTATGTTTGGATGTCTGTGTGCCTACTTAGGATTACCACGCGGTAACGCGCTTAGCGGCGTTTTGCCCGATAATGTGCGCAGCAGCGTGCGTTATCGCGCGCTAATCCCGTTTTGCTACTTTAGACTGAAACGCCCACTCCTTATATGGCATCCTGCACACTAACACCAGCTGCACATTAAGAGGGTTTCGTAAACATACCCCATAGAAGCATTAACAGCTCCAGGCACCACTATGGCAATATCATACATCAAGCCTCAAACACCATACACACTACACATTAAACAAGGCAGCTCAGCAGTTATTAATTGCTGTCTTTTTAATGCATGTTCCCTAAGGAACAAGATACCTGTAATAACAAACCTGATTAGCGACAGCTAACCTGTCATTGTCTGTATTACTGAAACTTGGTGTTCAGATACAGACTCTGTACTAACCAACCAACTACATATCCCTGGATATGACTTACTACTTTGTCCAAGAATTACTAAAAAAAGGAGGAAGTGTTCTTATAATTATAAAACAGGAGCTTAAAGCCTCACCTATCCTAACAAAAAACAATTGAAAACAAGCAGCTATCCATCTGTCTCCTGTACAGACCACAAATCCCTAATCTCAAGAGCTGAACTACGAATATAAAAATTGTCTGTAGCGCATCTTTGAAAAAGCTTTTAATTCTATTAGGGGTCATTCAACCTACTATGAGCACACAATGCTCACACATCAACATTTCTTAACTCCATGTCCAACATGGAATTTGAACAGATTGTCCAGGTACCTGCTCATCAAAAAGGTAATACTCCGGATTAAATTTTTCTGCCCAGCAAGCTTTGCCAGTACTACTTACGTTCCCCTCCCATTACATCATGTTCCATATATATCAGATAATAAGGTCAGCCACAACAAGCGACTTAAAGCTTTTGAGAAAGAGACTTTCTTAGAAGAAATCCTCCCCCAAATCGACTCTGCTTCCATCAATTTAGAAGCCTTAGTGAAAAACTGGAATAATACATTAACAAAGGCCTCATCCCCGCCAAACTAACATTACTTTAATAAGCAACATTGTTCAGAAGACTGGTACTCATAGAGCCTTAAAAAATCATTGAGGAGGATCGAGCATAGATGGAGAGCTACTGGATTAATATTACTCAAAACAGCACTCTTCTTTCTTTTGCCCATTCTGAAGAACCACACACTTGGTATAGCTCCTCAGTGCTCTGAAGGGACTCCAAAGGGGCATGACTTGCCTCTTTGGGCACGCTCCCATGGACATGCACCAGTGGGTATGTGCCTATGGCTGCATCCAGTAGTAGGCGCTGCAGTCTTATAGGCCCTGTGCGATGATGTCACTGACATGCCAAAGCGCCTATAGGTCCACACAGCAACAATTCGGTCAGAAAATGCCAGGAAAGTCTCTAACTATTTTCAGAAGCCTTTTTAGAAGGTTTTCTGATAATAGCGACTTCCATTGTCTCTACTGAGCCTGGTGGGGTCTATGCACATCACACCCACAGGTAATGTCCACCTCTATAGTATGTGATTTATTTAACAATTACACAATTAGTTTTTATTGGACTTACCCCTTCAGCCTCCTCATCCCTTCTCATCTCCAGGTTGTATATAGTTGTTTTTTATAGTTTGGGTTTTTTATAGTTTTATTGTATATGTATGTATAAGTACCCTGCAATTATGAATGTTTTGGTAATTTTATTAATTTTTTGTATTCCATTTAGTATTATATAATTTTATTATATTTTTAATTATTTATTTAATTAATCATATATTTATATATGTGTAAAAAATTTTATGTCATCTTATCTAGAAAGTGGTTGGTTTGTTTAATGTATTTGATAATTTAAATTTATATGTAATTCTATATGAATTTTTATGATTTTAATTGAGCAATTTTTGATTATTGTTTTTGAGTTTTATCAATGTTTTATTGAGACTTAAGTTATTTGATATAGTCCCATTTTGCCTTTTCATGTGTATTATATATTCATGTTACAATTTTTATTTTTTATTTTATTTTAACCCTATTTTCTTGCATATTTATTGTTTTAGGTTGATTATATCAATGTAATTTTATAATTTGTTTTTTAGTGTGTCCTGATAGCCCCTGATGAAGTAATATACGAAACACGGCCTGTGTTGGGCTTAGGCCACTTAATTTGATTATAATAAAGTTTTTGGGTGTTGACTCTGCCGCTTCCTGTTTTTGTTTCTTCGAGTAGTGACCATGGCATGTCTAGGTTTCCACATAGCGCTCTACACTATCTGCCTGCAGTGATCTTTTTGTGTTTTTAGTGCGGGGGCTCTAATCACTGAAATACCTGCTAGGTGCACATAGTTCCTCTGTGAGCATGTCCTATGGACTGGCTAGTGGACTGTCTGCAGTTAGACTGTGCATAGTTGGAACACCTGTAAGGTGCTGCAGGTGACTGGCTGGTCTGCCCCAGTCACATGTATAGCTCTGGCCCACCAAGCCTGGAGGGCTGTCCTATACCAGCAGGGTGGAGATTGCTTCACCGGGGGCTTAGGCACCTGTTCTTTACCTATAAACATGGTGATTGTGGGCCCTTTGGGGAATATAGAGTATACCACTTTGACCTGTAAAGGCACTACTACACAAACCTCATGCAAGTCTAGAAATCTCTCTGCCCTCATAACAGGTGCCCATGTCAGCCAGACCCTAACACAGCATACACACTAATCTGGGTGGTGTCTGGTCGCAGAGCACCACATGTGATTGCAGGATTCAGATGCACTACAAGAAACACCTGTCACACACTGGTAGTGATGGGGATGTACAGCAGGATTTATCTCTAGCACCACATGTACTGTGGACCTAGTGCTGAGCACCCATCCTAGCCCTCAGGGTGAACACAGAACCTGCACACTGGCATGGTCTGTAGCTACTCTGTGCCAGTATCATGTACTGTCAGTTTGTCTTTCCAAGCTGAGGTACTGGAGAGGTGCAGACCCCATTTGGTGATCAGCTGTAGACAGCTATTCAGCATATGCATTGCATCATGGGTACTGTTGGGGTTACCCTATCCTGGCACTCAGAGCAGACAGTTTGTGCGGTGACCTGCAATCCTTCTGTACCCAGGCATTGCTGTGAGATACACCACAGAGGTATAGCCTACTGGTTAGTACAATGCTGTTCTCAGCAGTGTTCATGGGTTCAATTCCCCATTGTTCCCTCCTTTTATGCCTGTCCTACTCAAATAGTTTGCAGGCATTTAACAGTCATATTTTTGCAGATATGTGCTGCCACCCCATAATACCCTCACCACAATTGCCAACATTCCTTCGGTCCATCTATCTGCGTCTGTCAGCTGTGTAGAGTCCTGTCTGCCTGTGCAGGCTGCCGCCCCATGTCCTGCACTGCTACCCTTTCCTGCATTGCGCCTCATCGTGCTTGCCTCGCCTGTGCCTGATCTGCATGGCACCACCACTCCTCTGTCCACCCATCATTGTAACTATCCTGCCACCTCTGCCTCCACTGGGGGACAGGTATTCCCATCGTCTGCCACCAACTGTCTTTCCAGTACTTTACATTGCCAACACCCTGTGCTGTGGTACAGTTGCCCCCACCATGTTTGTCAACAGTACTGGCAGCCACATGGGATGCCCGCAGATATGGCAGGTCCACTGGCTCCCAGCTCTCCCTCCTTCACTCGCCTGTTCATTGCCTTTCCTGAGTACTCTATCTAGTGTTAGGGCTACATCTGTCTCTGTGCCTCACAGGTCATGCATGTCATCCTGAAGCACCTTGCAGCCTTTAG
Source organism: Ichthyophis bannanicus (assembly GCA_033557465.1). Taxonomy (NCBI): domain Eukaryota; kingdom Metazoa; phylum Chordata; class Amphibia; order Gymnophiona; family Ichthyophiidae; genus Ichthyophis; species Ichthyophis bannanicus. The sequence continues at coordinate 909,474,509 of CM066032.1, read as the reverse complement.
AGCACACTAACCTAGGGCACCGTAACCTTGTTAGGCCACCTTAACCTATGGTTCCATAGCCCAGGATGCCTTCTACGGTGCCTTGTCCAGGGGTGCCTAATACAGCGTTTAGCCTAAGGAGCCCTATAGGGCGCCTTACAAGGCACCTTATAAGGCACCTTACAAAGCGCCTTGTAAGGTGCCTTATAAGGTGTCTTGTAACACGTATTAGTCTAAGGTGCCATGTAACGTGCGTTAGCTGATATGGCTTGCTGTAATGATGCACCTCCCACACCTTTATATGGGCCTCTGTACCTTTACCCTGGAACCTAACGCGGGTGACATTACTGCAGTTTAGTAAACATAACCCTTAGTGTTGGGGAGTAAGAACATAAGAACATAAACCTTAAAGAGATTTTGTCTTATCAGAATGTTGAAGTGCAGGGATGGCTCAAGATGTGCCCTGGCGGCAGTCTGACTTCACCCGGTGTATGCCAGGATGTACCGTACAGGACCAGACACCACCATTTTTTAAGTTGGTGGGCACAGGGTGGGAGCACGTAGGCAGCATTCCCACTTATTTTAACATACCAGGTGGGAGGGGCCAATAGACCACCAGGGATTCTTTTATTTTTGGGGCACCGACCCCGACAGTATTTTGATGGTATCAGGGGCTTTTCCTGATGCCACAATCATCCCTGATGCCATCAAAATACTGTCAGGGCTAATATGCAAATTAGCTATGTGGTATCTGGAGAGCAAGCCAAACTAACACAGGCTTCTTGTGCACATGTGTTTGGCTTGCTGTCCCAGGTTAACACTGCAGTGGCTCATTTGCATGTACACGGTTAATGTGGGGGTCATTTGCATACCCTATCCTTCCTGCATCACACATTAAAATGTATGCCTTGTCAGGAACATAAAAAATCGCTTCAGCGCAGGTCTAGCAGTGGCTTTCTGCGTTAGCCTGATAGAGCACAACCCCTCCACCATGTTGATCTGCCCTAGCAATGCAATTTAGTTTCTACCCAGGTATCACCCCATGGGTTGTCCTCCTTCCACCTGGTCTCTGAGATGCCAATTATATCTAACCTTTCATTTAATGCTGTATATTCTAAGTCTCCCAGCTTATTGTTTTAGACTTCTAGCATTTGCATACAGGCATTTCAGAGGTTGTATTTGTTCATATTAACAATCTGATTATCAGTTGACAGGGGTAATTTGGAATCTTTTAGCTCTTGAAGTAATGGAAATGTTGGGAGTAGAGAAGATGGGGAGTTGTCTCCCCTTGATGAGGAAGATGAACAACTTAAACTAGAGAAGAACAACCCAAACTACAGTTACATAATGCAAGTTTCCGCATTAAGAATCACCACCCAGGAAAAGGACCTGGGCATCATTGTAGATAATACAATGTCTATAACTGTCTATAACTGTCTATAACTGATAATACAATGTCTATAACTGTCTATAACTGGTTTAAATCCTACTTATCAAACAGAACCCAAACAGTAAGAATCCTTAACCAAACATCCAACATATTCAACCAAACACAAGGCCTCCCACAGGGATCTGCACTATCAGCACTTTTGTTTAACATTTACCTACAACCAGTCAGCAACATCTTTAAACGTCATGGCGTCCATTATCATATCTACGCCGACGATATAATGTTTTACCTCCCATTTAAAATCCCACACCCTCCACTACAACAAATAACAGAATGCTTTAAAGAACTAACAATATGGCTCAGCGATCAGAACCTACACATTAACTTCTCAAAAACTGATGTACTATATATTACTAAAAACCAAACATACACACCCCCAAGCACCATCACACTTGATAACCATGAGATCAACATAAAAAAAGAAATAAAATATCTAGGTGTGATACTTGACAATAAGCTTAACATGGATTCACACATAAAATATCTAACAAAAAACATACACTACAAACTTAAGACCTTGAGACAACTAAGACCTTTAATTCACTTACAAGACTTCATAACCATAATTCAAGCTATCATAACCCCACATTTCGATTTTGCAAATTTAATCCTTAATGGCATCACAAAGCAAAACATTAAAAAGATACAACTAACTCAGAACATAGCAGCAAGGATAATAATGAATATAAGCTCAATCCAACATATCACACCGACCTTGGCTGAACTCCATTGGCTACCAATTCACAGCAGAATAAAATACAAGATTCTACTAACTACATTTAAACTAATAAATAACCTAGCGCCATCAGTACTCAATACACTCATCAATGTAGAAATAGATAAAAGATCACAAAGGAGTAGAAACACAAACACTATCGCAGTACCAAAAGATTACACAAAAGCTAGAAAACAAACCAACATGAGAGCCTTCTCTCATTCAGCACCTATCCTCTGGAATAACCTTCCTGACAACATTCGCCTACTATCGGACATAAAGGAATTTAGAAAAAAACTGAAAACCCATTTATTCTCATTACACTACAACAAAGGAGCAGAAACTAGCCAGACTACACAAAGAGACACAGGTTAACTAGCAAATACAACCATTATATAACTACGTGCCTTCAAGATTAAATTAATGTTTACACCTACAAGCGATATATGATAATTGTAAATATCTACTATGTACATATGTTCTAATAGTTTAACGTTCTAATAATTTACTGTTTAAATATTATACTGTTACCTGTACCTAGTTCACCTGTTCTATGTTCTATGTAAAATGACTTGGTATGATACTATCCATACCATATAACATAATGTTCATTGTAAACCGCACTTGATACTTGTGAAAGAGCGGTATAGAAATAATTGTTAAATAAATAAATAAATAAATAAATACATTCAAACCCTCTGTCCAGTGTGCACCAACGGTCAAGAAAGCAAATAGAATGCAAAGAATTGTAAAGAAAGGAATGGAGAATAAAACAAAGGGTGTTATAATGCCTCTGAATCGTTCCATACCTCAAATATTGTGCGCAATTCTGATCATCTTATCTTAAAAAGGATATAACAGAATTAGAAAAGATACAGAGAAGAGCCATCAAAAGGGGAAATAAGGATACTTCCAGGAGGAAAGGCTTAAAAGGATAGGGCTCTTCAGCATGGAAAAGAAGTGGCTGAGTGGAGATATAATAGAAAACATAAGAACATAAAATATGCTATACTGGGTCAGACCAAGGGTCCATCCAGCCCAGTACCCTTTTTCCAACAGTGGCCAATCAGAAGTTTATTTATTTATTTATTTATTTATTTCCAGTCTCTTCTATACCGCGCTATTCAACATCAGTGTGGTTTACAATGAACAAAGAACGACACATTTCCGTGGGTACTCTGTGTTTACAATGAACAGGTGTTTAAAACTTGGATAACATGGGGTAACTATTTACAATCATGCCACAATGTAGGGTTTGCCTCATTGGTCTAGCCGCGGGAGTTCTGTGTGGTACCCTTGGAAGGGGCTGTTATGGCATTGTCTGCCGGATAGTACAGGAGGAAGAGATGGTGCTTCAAGGCTTTCTTAAACTGGAATAGGTCAGAGATTGCACGAACGTTGGGAGGCAGGGTATTCCAGCATCTGGGCGCACAATATAGGAAGATAATGCAAGTTCTCAAAGACAAACGGAAAGGATCTTCTTGAAAGTCCAAAAGCAGTAAAATAGAACTTCTGCTGGCTATCCAGCATGTCTGGCGCCTAGAAATCAACCCTGGGGTAATTTTCTAAAGCATGCAATTGCATAATGGTCATTTGATGATATTCTGCAATTGGGGGCCCGGAGTCGGAATGAGATTTTGCAGGGGGGTAGTTGAAGAGTCATTCTGAATGAGGCAATGATTGGAAGGAGGGAGGGGTGCAGTGCAGCTGGCTGTATCTGAGGGGGGAAGGGGGGGATGGGCAGGTCGGGGCTGGGGGGGAGGCTGGGTATATTCTGGGGGGAGGGGGGAAAAATTGTTCTAACCCACCTTCTACGTGTTTATGCTGTCCCATCCGAGGGGGGGGATCAGAGTACACCCCGCCCCCCCGGGGTCATATGTATGTACTGCATTGTATTGTTGTTGGTGGAATATAAATAAAGCATTTTTAAAAAATGGTCATTTGATGATATTTTATCGTAGGCAAATTATCTTTGCTTTCAAAAGAGGCATGAATCGACTTTTTGGAAAGGCCATTTAGGTGCCATCTGGGCCGTCCAAGTCAAAATGAGCAAAATTCCATGGGAGGGGCAGCAGAGATAGCGGTTCATGTAGAAATGCATTCTAATACCGATCCAGCTCCATCAACAGACAAGGAATCGGGGTAGTGCAGCATCAACCATCAGACATGTGCAGGGAAACGACCAATGTTAGAAATGTGCATGTGCATGTCTGCAAAACCAGCGACAGACATGTCCATGACGGTATTTCAAAATGCGCATGTGCATCTGCCGCCACATACATGTCTCAGCTTGCCATTTTGCAAGCACAGACATGCAGGGACACAGCGGATCAAAAAAGAAAGGGCTTTGTATTTACCTATACAGTTGTGGTTAACATTATTGGTACTCTTGCAGTTAAGCCCCTTAATGTCCAATATCTCGCAAAAAAAAAGTGGCTAGTGAAATGGCTTTGCACGATATATGCACACATATTTGACACATAAAAAAAATCAGATAAAACAAAACCAATTAGAAAAAGGAAATAGTATAAAAACTGGGACATTGCCAAAACATGATTATTGGCACCCTTAAGTACCTGTCAGATTCCCAAAGATTCCATGTTGCTTATCCTGGGGTAAGCAGTGGATTTCTCTGGTCCTCTAATACTGATTTATGGACTTTTCCTCCAGGAAAAACCTAGCTACACTAACAACGTTTACTACATCTTCCAGTAACGAATTCCAGAGTTTGATTACACATTGAGTGAAAGAATATTTTCTCCAATTAGTTTTAAATGTGCTACATTGTAGCTTCATTGAGTGCCCCCTAGTCTTTATCCTTTTTGAAGGAGTAAACAACTGATATAGGTTTACCCTTTCCACTCCATTCATTGTTTTATAGACTTCTAGCATAACGCCCCTCAGCTGCCTTTTTTTCAAGGTGAAGAGCCCTAACCTTTTAAGCCTTTCTTCGTATGGGTATCCTTCCATCCCCTTTATCATCTTGGTGTATAAAATAACAAGTGGAATGGAACAGGTAAACATTGATCTGGTATTTATTCCTTCAAAAAGTGGAAAGACTTAATAGCATGCAATGAAACTACAACATAACACATTTATGAGGTATGTTTACTAAACAGTGCTAACATTGCAGTGGTGATGTTATCATGCGATAAGTAACGTTATAGCATAGTAATGTTACATTATCACGCTATAACGTTACTTATTGCGCGATAACATCTCCGGTGGTGGTAAGGCGCACAGAGGGTGGAGTAAGTCTCTCCAGAGGGCGGAGAGAAGGGGTCAATGGGCAGAGAGTGGGCGGAGAGAGGCTCCAGGCACACTAATGCTGTGAAATGAAGGTCTGAAAATTAATGCGAGTGAAAACCTCGCATTAGAGCAGGAATGGGCAAACTACGGCCCGGCGGACCTTTTAATCCGGCCCGCGGAGCGCTAGCTAATTTATTCATTTATTCACCTCACTTTCTAGAGGACGCAGCGTAATCTCGCGATGGCCGGCTAGTGTAGTGCAGAATCCCAAAATGAGTGGGGCAAAGAAAAGAAAAGTGGACAATGAATGCAGAGTGTTTAATAAGGAATGGATAGCAAAATATTTTTTTACGGAAGTCCGATCAATGGCTGTATGTCTCATATGCCAGGAAACTGTTGCGGTTTTCAAAGAATATAATATCAGCTGTCATTTTGCCACGAAGCATGCTAACTATGCTAGCAAGCAGTCGCCCCAAGAACGGGGGTCTACAGCTCGGAGGTTGATGGCTAAATTACAGGCTCAGCAAAATTTATTTCACAGACAAACTGCGATTTAAGAGTCAAGTACCAAAGCAAGTTTTATGCTCTCATTCAAATTAGCAAAAGCTAGTAAACCCCTCTCTGAAGGAGAGTTTTTGAAAGAATGCATGATAGAGACCGCAGGTCTTTTGTGTCCAGAGAGCAAAGACAAGTTTGAAAAACTCAGTTTATCACGCAGGACAGTGACTCGTCGTGTGGAACTGATTGATGAAGACATAACAAACAAGTTAAATAGTATTGCAGAGTCCTTTAAATTATATTCGCTAGCACTGGACGAAAGTACAGACATAAGACACAGCTCAGCTCTTAATTTTTATCCGAGGGATTAGCGACAGTTTTGAAATAACAGAGGTTTTTGGCCATGGAGCCACTTAAAGGAAAAACACGGGGAGAAGATTTGTATGACCGGGTGTCTGCTGTCATCGAGAGTATGAAGCTACCTTGGAGTAAACTTGCTAATGTCACTACGGATGGATCTCCAAATTTAACTGGAAAAAAATGTGGGATTGCTGAAAAGAATTCAGGATAAAGTGAAAGAGGAAAACCCTGAGCAAGAAGTTATTTTTCTCCACTGCATCATACACCAAGAATCTTTGTGTAAATCTGTATTACAGCTTAGTCATGTTGTGAATCCAGTTATAAAGCTTGTTAACTGCATATGAGCAAAGGGACTTCAGCACCGTCAGTTCATTGCATTTCTGGAGGAAACCGACGCAGACCACCAAGACTTGCTTTACCACTCTCGTGTCCGCTGGTTGAGTTTGGGCAAAGTGTTTAAACGAGTGTGGGATCTTAAAGAAGCGATTGATACATTTTTGGAGTTAAAGGGGAAGTCTGATGATTTTCCAGAGCTGAGCGACAAGAATTGGCTGTGTGACTTTGCGTTTGCTGTTGACATTTTTTCTCACATGAATGAGCTTAACGTCAAGCTACAGGGAAAAGACCTGTATATTCACGACATGTATAGTAATGTAAATGCCTTCAAAGCCAAGTTGACTTTTTTTTCTAGGCAAATTTCAAAGAAAAACTTCTCTCATTTTCCCACACAGGAAAAGGCCATCCAAAATGTGAATAAATATAGCAAATCACTGAATGACCTGCATGAAGAATTCTGCTGTCGGTTTTCAGATTTGGAAAAAATTGAAAAGTCACTTCAGCTGGTGGCCTGTCCTTTGTCACAAGACCCAGAAACAGCACCACAAGAAGTACAATTGGAACTAATCGATCTTCAATCTGATGCAATCTTAAAGAGAACTTCCACTCTCTTCCACTAAAAGAGTTCTATGCCTCACTTAAAGATGACTGTTTTCCAAACCTCCGGGGGATGGCACAGAAGATTCTGGCCTTGTGTGGCTCGACCTACGTGTGTGAGCAGACGTTCAGCATCATGAACATCAATAAATCCCATCACAGATCCCAGTTAACTGACCAACACCTCAGATCTATTCTGCGAATTGCAACAACAAAGCTATCTCCTGACTTTGATGCCTTAACAAAAAAGGGAGACCAACAACACTGTTCCCACTAAAATTGAAGGTACTATTTTATGAAAGAAATACATTGCATAAATGTTTTGTAAAATAACTCTTTTATGCTTTTCTACCTTAATCTAAACATTTAATGTTACAAATTTAAATTTAATTTATATTAATTCACACATACACACCGTCCATCTACTCTTGGTCCGGCCCCCGGGTCCATTATATGAACCCATTGCGGCACTTGAGTCAAAAAGTTTGCCCACCCCTGCATTAGAGGCACATTTGCAGGAGAGAGAAACCATTTAAGTCAGCAATGTACAGCAAAGGCAGGGAAACCAAGAAAGTGATAGTAGTGATACATGTGCAGCAACAGCATAGTGCCCACGTACGAAAGGGCATGACGGTGAGGCTGTAAATGGGGTACAGGGGGCTGCAGGCGGGACATGCAGTGGGGCAGCTGGGACACAGGGTGGACTAGGCATATGCCTAGGTGGCACATAGGAACTCAGAAACTGCAGATCAGCAAGCCAGCAACTGACCAAGGTCAAACATGCCCACGAGTGTGTGTTCCACAGTGTCCCAGGGGACATCACCCAGCAGGTACCCCAAAGGGCACATAACAGTGACAGGTGGTGCCGGGGGGAAGCACAGATGTCTATGTAGGCACCCCTATGCCAGATCCCACACCATAGGCAGCCGCCTACCGGCACACTGGATTGCCTGGGACTGCGCACCATCAGCACCACCGGCATAAGAGCATGTCAGCATGTTGGCAGAGGGGTGCTGGTGGTGGAGGGAGCAGTGGCATCTGCCCACAGCACACCAAGGCCAAGCCCTATTCAGGTGGGTGGCATGCAGTGCAACAGACAAGGGCTACCTGATGAACAGTAATGGTATCCCCAGGGAATGATCTGCCTCTGTAGAAACAGATTGGTGCAGTACACACAGCCAGTGTGTTCAGGGGCAGAAGGTCACAGGTTCAAGTCCCAGCTGTGGCTCCTGCAAACCATGTCCCTATATTTTACCCTACAGAGCACATAAACATGTGCACTCCCTAGAGCAGAGGTTCCCAACTGCAGGTCTGGAGGGCAAAACACCCTTCAGGATTTCATGCTGTCCCTAATAAATATGCATGAGATGCATTGGTATGCAGTGCCCCCATTGTATGCAAATGTATCTCATGCATATTCATTAGGGACAGCCTGAAAACCTGAATCATGCTTGGCCCACCAGGACTGGAGTTGGGAACCTCTGCTCTAGAGCATCGGCCAACAGGGGCACAAACACCCACACCCACAGGCTCCACTATCCAAAGCCTCATGGAGAGTGTGGGGCCCTGTTACTCACAAAATAGACCACAACCTAATTATTACTAATTGCCTGTAATGATCAGAACCAAAAGTCAGTACAGGTGCAATCAGAGTCTCTGTTTATTAGATTACTGATGACCAATACAGGCAGATGGGGAAAGAGAGTTCTATTGAGCACTAGGCATCTCCAGAATATCTCCCTCCCCCGAGTACAATAATCATGTTACATATATACATTTTCTGCTTCCGTGTATGCATACAGTTTCCAAATCCATTCCTCTTTGGGTCCTCTCCCCTCCTCCCTCCTTCTGTTTCCTGTCATTGACCTTTCTGTCCCCTCTATGTTCCAGTTTCAACATTCCCCCAGGCCTCTCTGTCTTGCTTATACTCACCAACTGTCAAAACCATCTACTGTCTTCAGGACTAACGGCTCAGCTTATACTTTTTTGCATGGTTTCCTGTGTACGTGCCCTCTGCACAAAGCCTCTGCATGGACTCTTCAGTCCAGGCATACGCTCTGCTAAGGCTTATGATATATGATATTTCCTTATATGGTTCCTTATGCTGGCCTAAGGTTTTTCTTTGTCCACAATATAGTAGTTTGGTTGACATATATTTTATTAGAGCAGACATTTATAAAGGCCATTGAGTGATTATGAACCAGGAACATATCCCTAACCCCTACAAGAGTCAGGCTGTTGGGCCCTGAGCGGAGCAGCAGCTACCAATACTAGCACCTGCATACCTTAGCAATGCCTGCACTGGGCCCAGGACTGGTGTGGCGGCCAGGGCTGCCAACCACCTCTATCTTTGCACAATGCTGAAATAGGTGTGGGAGTGTGTGTATGTCTACCCAGTGTTTTGTGGCTGCCTATACCTTACTGAGCCCCCAGTGCTTGCACTGTCTCCAGTGTTAGCCTGCCAATGTGCATAATGAGGAGCAAGGTATTGTGGGTATGGCCCGGATAGGGTGGTCTGGGCAGGATGCATCTGCACAGGGCATAGGGCAATGGCTGGGACATTGTAGTGCCCAGCCACCACCTGCACGGACAGGGTGGCCACAGCATGTCATGCTGGGAGGTCACTCTCACCCTGACTGAGCAGTGACCCTGGCATAGCTAGGTTCCCCCATAGTGCTGTACAGTACTTATCTATAAGTTTTTTTTTTCTGGGGCCCAATCACTGACATTCTTGCTTGGGGTGTGTGTGTTCACATCCCATTTTTTGGGTGCACACAGTTCTTCCAGGTACATGCACTGGGTACTAGCTAGCAGACTGTCTGCAGTTAGCATGTGTATGGCTGGACCACCTTGCAGGATGCAGTGGGTGGAGACTGACTGTGCCTTCTGCTGGGGAATGTCAGATAGTGGTGGGGGGTAGCTGAGCTTTTCCAGGCCTACTGCCAGTGCCTTATGTGATGTGTACATATCTGCATTGAATGCTCTGTAGGGTGCCTGTTCCCCCAGCAGAACTGGGGTTGCTGATCCCCTCTACTGCCACCACTGCGGAGATGTAGAATGTGGATCTGTTGGTGGGAGATCCTGTCTCCCACAATGGATGGTGGGTTGGGTGGTGCTACATAATCTACTTTTGGGTCTAAACACCACCCTTCTCTTATAACATGTGACCATGGCAACCACATAGGATATGCATTATTCTGGGTGCATCATAGTCCACAAGGGCTAGACGTGACTGGGAAATACAGGTGGACACAGATGTATCTTAGGTATGTCTGTAAGGACTACCTATCACACACTAGCACTGATGGGGACCTGCAGCACAGCCTATCTCAGCCAAGCCAGGTGCTGCGGAACTGGTGCTGGACGCCCCACCTCACCTTCAGGGTGAGCACAGGAACCATAGAGTGTCACGGTCTGTAGCTACTCTGTGCCAGTAACACACACGGTTAGTTCCCCCTACCAGGCTGGGGTGCTATAGAGGTGCATACCCGATCTTGTGATCAGATGTAGGCTGCTGATCTGCATGTGCAGTGCATCATGGGTACCGGTGGGTTTAACCTATCCTGGTAACCACAGCAGACAGTTTATGTGCTGACCTGCAGTCTTTCTGTAGCCAGCCAGTGGTGTGTTAGACACTGTAGAGATATAGCCCACGGGTTATGTCAATGACTATAGAGGCAGGGGTCATGGGTTTGATCCCCTAGTGGTGTTATTTAATAAGGCTGTCTGAGCCTTTTCCTTTTAATTTAAATCAGTGCTGCCAGCAAAAACACCCTCATAGTGCCATAACCTAATGTGCCTCATAAGGCGCCCTATAGGGTGCCCTATAAAGTGCCCTATAGGATGCCCTATAAAGTGCCCTATAGGGTGCCCTATAAAGCGCTCTATAGGGCACATTATAACCTGCCTTGGTGGACAGGGCACTTTATAATGTGCCCTATGGAGTGCCTTATAGGGCGCCTTATGCGGCACCTTAGGTTACAGCACTGTGAGGGTGTTTTTGCTGGCAGCACTGATTTAAATTAAAAGGAAATGCCTCAGACAGCCTTCTTACATAACACCACTGTGGGATCAAACCCATGACCTCTGCTTTCACAGTCATTGCAGTAAACAGTGGGCTACATCTTTATAGCTTCTAACACTCCGCTGGCATGAACTTAGGGTTAACATGCGTTAAAGTGCAACGAGGCCCACTGTCGCGCGTTACCGATTCCTTGCAACCTTCCCTCCGGAACGCCCACTACCTTATATAGCATTCTTCAAATTAATGCTGCAACTAGCGCCGGTAACATTAAGACGGTTTAGTAAACATACCCCTAAGACTAGAAAAAATATTTTTTCACTCAACACATAATCAAACTCTGGAATTCATTGCCAGATGATGTAGTAAAAGCTGCTACTGTAGCTGAGTTTAAAAGAGGTTTGGACAAGTTTCTAGGGAAAAAGTTCATAAACCATTTTTAAAGTGGACTGGGGAAATCCACCACTTACCGCTAAAATAAGCACCTTGGATTCTTGTCTAACATTTGGAAACCTGAGAGGTACTTGTGACCCGATTGACCACTGTTGTAAACAGGATACTGTGCTTGATGGGCCTTTGTCTGACCTAGTATGGCATATCTTGTGTTCTTTAGAGATCCTATAGAAACATAGAAATATGACAACAGAAAAAGACCACATGGCCTATCTAGTCTGTTCTTCCATATCAACAACTACAACAGTCCCCTTTTTTCCTTTAGAGATCCTATAGAAACATAGAAATATGTTGTCCGTCATTTTTACTGGAAAGAACTGCTCACCTTGATAATTTAAATAACAGCTTCCCTGTAAATTTTGGATTTGCCTGAAGAGGAAAAAGAGAAGTCTAATGCAGATCTATTCTGCAGCACCTTCACAAGCCTTCCCCTTTCCACCAGCTTTGCAGAAGATGGACTGAGCTGAATGGGACTCTTCTGATGCTACCCTCAGGGGAGTTAATCTTTGAGTAGACTTTATGCCAGTCTCAGACAGATTTGGACAAATGGCTGTGTTTTCCTAAGGTGGATATGAGTACTGTACTGTAGTTACTGTGGTTATGAAGCAGACTACCATTCTGGTGGAGGGAGCACCTGCTCTCTGTTATTAATAGGACAGAAAGATTGAGGCTCTGTTGAAAGCCATTTTCTCAGCCTTTTCTCTCAGTCTTCAGGCTTCTGTGTGGGGGATTAGCAGCTTGTGTGCTACTGCACTGGTTTGTGCTCTTGCCTAAAGATTCTTCCTCTGCCCATCCTAGCAGATACTGTGTACGATCTACTTTGTCTTGCCATAAGGGAAATTGAGGCTGGTACGGTAGCTCGCAGATGGTTATGGCTTTGTCATTGTATTGCAGATTCGGCCTCCAAGACTAGATTGTCCAAGCTCCCCTTCAAGGGAAAGTTCCTGTTCAGGGAGGATCTCAAGAAGCTTGTGAAGGACTTGGGAGAAGTTAAGCCACAGTGTCTGCTGGAAGATAAGCCTAGTTTCTCACTCCTGTTTGCAAGATTCCAGGTGTTACCATCCAGGAAACAATCAGATTCTTTTTCAAAATCCAGAGTGAAGTTGTAGCCTTTTTGAGGGGTTCATAGACCACGAGACACCTCTTCCTCTTCATTAGAACATCAACCTCCTGTCTGTCCTAGTGACAGGCAGGGGACCCATTCTGAAGTGCCACTAGTGGGCTGCTGGCTCTACCATTTTTACCAGGAGTGGACCAAAATAACTGTAGATTGTTGGGCTCTCAACATCGTCCATCACAGCTATATTCTGAAGTGTGCAGAGCCTATCAAGGACAACTTTGTGGTCTCTCCTTCTAGTTCTGCATTCAAGAAGGCAGCTGTAAGATCTCTACAGAGGCTCCTTCAGCTCCAAGTTGTTGTTCCGGTGCCTCCCCTCAAAAGGAAACAGGGAAGGTACTCCATTTACTTCATCACTGTAAAAAAGGATAGGTCTTTCAGGCCTATCCTTGATCTCATGAGTCAACGCATGCCTGTGTGTGGCTCGGTTTTGTATGGAGATGCTCAGATTTGTCATTCAGGCTGTTTGAAAAGGGGGGCATTTTGCTTCCCTGAATCTGGCAGAAGCTTATTTTCATATTTTCATCAGAGAGGATCAGCAGTTTTTTCTATGCTTCTTCATTCTAGGTTGCCACTTTCAGTTCTATACCCTTCCTTTTAGGTTAGCAAATGCACCAAGGACCTTCTTGAAAGTTATGGTATCTGCAGCTCTCCAGAAAGAGATTATTTGCACATACCCTTATTTGGATGACTGTCTCATTCGCTCCAAAACCCATTTTGAGGCCTCCAAGTCAATTACTCAAGTGGTTCAATTTCTGGAGAGTCTCAGATGGGTGATAAGCTGCAGCATGAGTTGTTTGTTTCTTTCCCAGCCTCTGGAGTATCTCGGGGCTAGGTTCAATATCTGTCTCAGGATGATTTTTCTTATCGAGGAGAAATGGAGCAAGTTTCTAATGCAGTTGATCTCCTTCCAATGCCAACAATCTCTCAGGGCTTGGGATTATCTTCATCTATAGATATAGTTCTTTGATGCAGACCCACATGTATCTTCTTCAGAAGGCATTGCTGTCCAGATAGTATCCTCATTTTTTTGATTAAAACATCTGACTTCCCCTTCCTCCTCAGGTTGTGGACAGTCTGCTCTGGGGATACTAGTCTGACAAGGTGCCGAAGGGATTGGCAATCAAGACACCCTTGGTTTCTCCAGACAACAGATGCCAGCCTTGCGGGCTGGGGTGCTAACTGTTTGGGTGGGACAATGCAATGTCAGTGATCCGATACCAAAGCGATCTGGTTGATCAACCTTCTTGAGACATGGGTTATTCGTCTCTCATTGTTACAGTTTTGCAGCCTTCTTCACAGACCAGCAGTCTGGGTGCACTCTCACAATGCCATGACTGTGATGTATGCCAACAGGCAAGGTGGTGACAAGAATGCCAGGGTGGCATAATAGATGAGTCTCTTATTTCCCTGGATGGAATGCAATCTGCAAGATCTCTCGGCTTAGCACATCATGGTAGAGGAAATTATCAAGGATAATTTTTCTCATTCACCACACTCTCTATCCAGGCAAGTGGGAACTAGCTCCATGGACATTCTGTCACATTCTGAACCATTGGGGCTGGCATTTCCTGAATCTGATGGTGACAAGGTCTAATGTCAAGGTGCCAGAGTTTTTCAGCAAGTGAAAGGAAATCTGCTCCAGGACCATTGACGCTCTGGCACAGTTGTGGCTACAAACAGCTCTACTGTACACTTTCCCTCCTTGGCACCTGATTGGTTGAGTCATTTATTGAATAGTGGACTGCCCAGCTGCTTCTGTCCTCATGCAAACAGAAAGTCACAGTGGAGGGGGTGGAAGAGAAGCTCCAAAAGCATGGCAGCATGCAGGCTTTTGGTAAGCACTTCAGTGCTGTTCAAAAGGAATTCTACCACTGCAGGGGTCAGCAGTGGCAGCAATGGCCCACACTACAAATGTTGGCACTCTAGACAACCGCCTAATTTGCCTAATGGCTAGCGCTGGCCCTGTCTTCCTCCATACATATGATCCCTCAATTCTAGGATCTGGAAGCTTTCAAAACATTTTACACTAGTTATATGTAGTAGTCATATTTTCTTTCTGTCTCTCGCCCACTTGTTCTCAGCAGTCTCATTCTGTCTCTCTCTCCCCAGTAATCACATTTTCTTTTTCTCTCTCTCCTCCTCAGCAGTCATACTCTCTCTCTTGCTCTCTCCCCAGCTGTCATATTTTCTCTCTCTTTCTCTCTCCATAGCAAACAAATTCTCTCTCTCTACTCTCCCTTCACTTGTCCCCAGCAGTTTTGTTCTTTGTTGTTCTCCTTCCTTTGCTCCCAGCAGTGACATTCTTTGTCTTTCTCTTTCCCTTGTCCCTACCCCAGCCGTTGCATTTTCTCTTCTCTTTTAACACCAGAAGTTTCTCTTTTTTTTAAACCTAGCCGGCATGCTGTATGGTTTCTCCTCCCAGGCACTTCATCTGATTAAGCAGGTGTAGTCATCGAAAGAAAGGAACACACTACCAAGACCTTTATCCACTCCCTCGTCACCTCCCGCCTAGACTATTGCAACTTGCTCCTCAGTGTTACTATGCTCAGTTAACCCTTCTTCTGAAGTCACTTCATTGGCTCCCTATCCATTTCTGCATACAGATCAAACTTCTCTTTCTGACCTACAAATACATTCATTCTGCAACTCCTCACTACTTCTTCTCTCTTATCTCCCCCTATATCCCTCCCAAGCAAGTCTGCTCATCAAGCAAATCGCTTTGTCTGTGCCCTTCTCTTCTACTGCCACCTCTAGACTGTTCCTTCAAACTTGATGCACTGTATGCCTGGAATAGACGACTTCTGTAAGCATGTCAGGCTTCATCCCTGGTACTCTTCAAATCTAAGCTAAAAACTCATCTTTTTGAGACTGCCTTTTGATCCTGACCCTCTTATTCTCCTATCTTCACCTATACGTATTTTTTAATCATTTCCCTAAGAATTCCCTAGTAGCCTGTTGTTCTATTTGTCTTTTTTAGCAGATTCTGTGTTCTGTTGAGAGCAGGGATTGTCTTTATGAATTTATGTATGTGTATTTGTATAGTGCTGTGTATGCCTAGTAGTGCTGTATCAGTGATAGTAGTAGGAAAGGGAAGAGAGCTGTATTTTGTTTAAGTGTTTTCTCAGAAGTTCAAAGTGAGTTACATTCAGGTATAATAAGTATTTTCCTGTCCCCAGAGGACTTACAATCTAAGTTTGTATCTGAGGTAATGGAGGGTCAAGTGATTTACCCAAGATCACAAGGAGTAGAAGTGGGATTCTAGCCCCCAACACATACACACACACACACACACACACAAGTGGGATTCAAGCCCTGGCTAGGCTACTGGTCTATTAGGCTACTCAAAGCCATCCAACACACACACACACACACACACCACCCCCTTGCAGAGCTGAGCGAGGTGAATGACCTGCCTGCAGCTGTGTGTTGTTTTTAATAGCTCTGCCTTGCTAAGGGGAGGTTTCTTTGCTGTGTCTTCCTGCAGTGCTTCCAAGAGGATTTTAATCCATGCAAGCTCAACCAGTACCAGTGCTAATCAGCAATCAATATAGCAGTGCAATCCCACAGTTGCTGCCTGCAGTCGCAGACAGTTCCGGGCTACTCGGTGTTGTTCGTGAATATTTGGTCAGGAAATGGGATCTTTTCATCTATGTCACCCTTCCAAAAAGATTAGGGAAACCTGGGTAAGTGGAATCAGAGACCTAGCACGGTGCACACACCTGTTGAATGATTTTGGGGGAGCAGCAACCTCGGATGTCTTCCTCCTCTTCTGCTCTATGGCTGTTATGGCTCTGCACCTACACGGACATGTCAAGTTCTGAACCCCTAGCTTTGCTCTCTATCACATCCACTGAAGTGCTGTTACTGCTGTGTCACTCATGCAAAAAGCAGCTTTTCAACCTCTGGCAGCAGTCAGCTTGCCCATATAAAAACCAGGCTTGGCCAGCTGGAAACCCGTCAGTTGTCAATCCTACTCTAAGGAGATGCCAAGTCTGTTAATAGATTTCTCGCAGGCAAATCTCAGACACATCCAGAGTGTGTGCTTGTTGGGGGGAGGTGTGGGGGGAAGGGACACCTTAGTTCCAGGTTTGAACAACAAGGTGTGGAGAAGGGAAGAGGAGTCATTACCCTGCTCCATGACCCGTCCTATGACAGCAACAATATCACTTCCAAGCAGACAAATCAACAGAGAAATACAGACAGCAGAGATGCCAAGAGCAGCCCCATCCTAAAGAGTGAGATATACCTCTGCAATGAGTGAGGTTTTTCTCACAATGCATTTGCAATATGAATTCTGAAAGATCTGCAGGTTGTATTGTTTTGCAAAATAAAGGAGCACCACAAAATGATAATATTTAGCTTTCTATGGTTTTATTTGAGCTTGTAATTTTTCACACCCTCCCTCTAGAACAGAACTAGGACATTTCCCTGAAAAACTCACCATACAAAAAAAATCTGACAATAACAAACTTTCTCAGGTACCAGGAATATTATGAAGTAAGACAAAACCCTAAAAAGGTTGATCTGGATTGAACATATCTATCATTCCATAACAGCACCAATAAAGACCTATCTAGAAAAAGACAACACTGTAAATACATCAGTACCAAAAGGAAGTGCAGCGTAAAATTCACTAGCTGTGGTTGATGAATTACTGTGCATCTCTTAGGGGGAGAGAATATAGGCACATCCCCAAGTCTTGCTGGGTACCTTCACATGGTGACCCCGTTGTACAAAATCTATACTAAATCTCAGCCAGGCAACACCACAATTGAAGTATGGTAGGAAAGAAAAATGCATACTGGCCGCATGTCGCCCAGGATAAAATGGTGCCCACCTGTAGCTTACGCACTAGGGCTAATGATGGTGGTAGTGATAGTGCAGACACTGCAGATGCGGGTAACATCCCTTGATAAAGGCCATGGTGAGTGTGTTCATGGACCTACTGTAGCAGGGAGAAACCACTGAAACTAATGAAAAGGTTAAGAGGATTAGCTACGATTAAGTGGACTTCTATGGATAAAGAGGAGTTAATGTATTGCTACTTTTATGCTACATACCCTATATTTAAATCTTGAGGGTATACAAAGAGAATGCGCCAAAAACTGGAAGAAAGAGGAAAAGTACCACCTATTGAGAAAATTAAACAAGGCGCATAACTACCGATCCCTACGCAGACACTCACTGCTAACAGACTACCTAGCCTTAGTAACATATTCTAAACATAGAGAGACCCTCATCAAGAAAAGAACAAATTACCACAAACTGGCAATAGAAATACATAGACAAAAATTAACCTGAAATCCCAAGAAGCCAGACTTTGCATGCAGTGCAACACCAGAGAAATAGAAACTGCAATGCATTTATTCTGTACTGAGCAAAATATTCAAATAATAGATTATATGAATTCCAAAAACTGACATATTCCAATCGTTAAATTAAAACTAAAAGGCCCAAATATTCAACATGTTAGGTGGCGGATAGGAGAGTAAAACAGGCCCAAAACCATGCAAGAGGGACAAATGCGGGTAAACTGAATATTGAACATGTGTACACACGAATATCAACGCTGTATGCCATATTGCAACCCTGTATCTGTGGGGGCATCATTGGGCAAAGAATGGGTAAGGCCATCACATACATGTGGAATGTCGATATTCAGCGACAGTGTGTGGCCAAATAAAAGGGCGAAAAACGTGCAACACCAGGCCAGGGTTTTATCCAGTTTAGGGACGGTTGCTATGAAACTCCATGCTCTTCTGTACACAGGCTTGTGCCGGCTACTGATGCAGTCAATCTGGGTAAAATGCTATGAACGCCAAGGGATGTGGTTGCTACCCAGACAACATCTGAGGTTGAGTCACCACAGACGAGCAAGGCAACAGTGCTTGCAACAGCCTCAGCAGCTAAGTGTGGGCCAAAGAGCAAGGAGATGTTATCAGACACCCCGGGTGTACCTGCAGCTGACTGCCAAGGAGGTGTTTTAGAGGTATCGCCTTGATGCTGCCACCATAACAGACTTCTGTGCCATGCTCAGACATGATCTGGAGGCCACAACTACTAGAAGCCACACAATGCATGTGGCTCTTAAAGTGACCACTGCCCTGGCTTTCCTTGCAACTATCAGCTTCCAGCATGTGGTGGAGGCAACCGCAGGTATAACCCAGTCTACAACATTCCATTGCATAAAGGCCTTTACAACTGCCTTCCTCAGATGTCCACATGAATATTATCACTTCCCTGCCACTTCAGAGTGCAGACAACAGACCATGTAGGATTTCTACCAGATTGCATCCTTCTCATCAGTCCTAGGTGTCATTGACTGCACCCATGTGGCACTGAGGCCGTCTGGGTGGGATGAGAGGGCATACTTGAACAGGCATCAATACCACTCAATGAACATGAAGGTTTTGGTTGATGCCCTCATGCTCATCACAGACCTTTGTGTATGCCTCCCAGGATCCTGCCATGATGCCTTTGTCTTATTACAGTCTGACCCGGGTCAGGTGGCTACCTCTGGACACCTCAGTGATATCTGATTACTCGGTGAGTGAAGCTGCCCTTAAATGCCTGCATAGAACCATGGGTGCATGGTGGCATGGGACAGTGGGGTTTCCAGGGTAGATGGGAATCCATGTTGGGGGCATGGAGAAGTGTCCAATGTGCATGGGAATGTCACATTTAGAGGATGACGGAGAGGCAGGTGAGAACAATAGATGGGACGGATGTGGGAATGCTAGGACTGAGGCAGGCCCCAAAGTGGATAGAAAGAAGTGATGCCGTAAGCACTACAGCAGCTGTAGCTAGTGAAGATGTGATATCAAGTGGTGACAGCACACCTCTTGGATGCCCAACAGAGGGGGATTGATGAGTATAGAGCACTGTTGGACCACAGTTTGCATGTAGTGGCCAACATGTAGAGGGGGGAAAGCACATGGCTGCATGTGGAACAGTGGACTGGACAGCAACACCAGATGGACACTCTGAGTCTATATCAGACTGCAGGGGTGCTCAGGTTGAAAAGCATGGTAGTGCAAGATGTCTTACATGCCTCTGATGTCCTGGAGATGTAACAATACCTGTTGTATAGTCCACAATCCCCCATCAATGCAGCAGCTATCATGTGTGACCCCCCCCCCCCCCTACTCCACAGGTGACTGGAGATACTCATCGAGAAACTAGATCATGATGCCATTGCACAACCCACAAATAGTGCAGGAGGAGAACTACAACAGAGTGCTGGCATGGACAAGGGTGGTGGTGGAGCATACAGTAGGCCTCCTGAAGAGCAAATTCAGGTATCTAGTCTGGAGTAGGAAAGAGCTTCTCTACAGCTCTGAATGGGTCTGCAACATATTTACAGCATGCTGCATCTTCCACAGCTTAACCATCAAGGGGGTGATACACCTGCCTCAGGAGGAGATGCATGGGGAAGCAGACCGTGAGCATGAGGGTCTGTTGAAGGAGTACCAGGGAGCAGTCAACAGATGATAGCAGTGGCACAAGCAGCAAGGAACAGACTGATCTGGGAGAACTTCTAGTGTGAATAAACACCTTTATTCCCTGCACCAACAGTTTCTCAACACCTATATCAATGTGCCTCTTACCACTTCCACCCTCTTTGTCAATCCTCCCCACCCCACTTCATGGCCCATGCACTGTGCCTCAGTGGTGGTACCTCTGATGCATTGCTTGCAGTCTCATCTTCCTCCCCCAACATTGGAGGCATCATCAGACTGTTGGCTGCCTGACACTGGTTGCATGCTGTGGCCCCCCCAGAGGGGCCTCGGTCTCAGGAGGCAGTCTAGCAGCTGCAGAATCACAGAAGGAGCATGAAATGAAGGCCATGAGGCAGCTGTTTCCTGGCTGAGGTGAAGCTGTGCTTCATGGTGCCTCTCTTGGCACTTTGCCTGTTGCTCCAGCTCCTGCCTGATAGCCTACAGGCTTGTGATTATGCCCTTTGTCAACTCTACCATATCTTTCTCTTCCTGCAACATCTGCTGTTTGGCAGCATCTGGACATGTCTCCACTAGATGCTCAGGGATGGGGAACACCAGTTCCAGCAGATCTTGGGGAGGACATTGTGGCTGAGGAAGGAGAAGTGCTGTCCCAACAGTGGTATCATCACAAGGGATGGCACTTAGCAATGATTTAGTGATGGGGGGTTGGCTTGGGCAGGAACACCATCACCCAACTGATGAGTGGTTCCAGAAGGACCAAGTGTGTCAGTGAAAGGGGCCTGGTGGGGATCTATTTTATTTAACATTTTTTACATACCACCTTATATACCATCAAGGTGGTTTACATTGAACAAACTGAAATTACATTGAACAGGGCATTATAACTTGGAGATAACTATTTTACAGGGAACATGGGCAATGGAGGGTTAAGTGGCTTGCCCAAGACCACAAGGAGCACCTGTGGGACTAGAAATACCCAGTCCTTCTGGCTCAAGGTTCCTGTCCTCCAGTGGGATTTGAACCTCCCAACCTTCCAGCCTGAGGTACCTTGCCCCAACCACTAGGCCACTCCTCCACTATTCTCCACTATCTCTAGGAGAGGCAGATAGAGAAGTGTTAGGGGATATAGGAGTAAACCAAGGGAAGAAGGGGTATCCGCAGGCGTGGGTGGGAGAACCAGAAGCGGAACCCAAGGACCAGGCCTACACGTCAGTATATGGCACAAAACAATTTTATTGTGGGACCCAACTAAATAGTTTCGGCCGGAGGCCTTCTTCAGGGGTCTAAAATTAAAAAAACATACATTAAAACAACCATACTCAAGATAAAATGTAAATTTATACAGACACATGATATAATTAATAATAAAAAATAAAAATAAAAATAAAACAAATTATATGGTTTAACAAAACAATTAGATTTATAATAGGTGACATAAAACTGTGTGAGTATTAGAGCATGTAATACATTACCGCAGGGTGTAGCAACTACATAAAAAAACGCACACAATGCTCCTCTCAATCTGTATAAATTAAGAAAACAAAGTGAGCATTAGATAAAATGTCATCTCATATATGCTGAGTGTGAAAACCTCATGTTGTATCTCAAAACTAAGAACATTAATACATATAGAAAAGGAGAGAGAAGAAAGAAGAAATGGAACAAACTAAACTGTGAGCTTGGCAGACATATATGGAAAGCTGGTCAGACTCAGCAGGCAAATTGTCGATAAGCCAATGTGAAAAACCAATATAACAAAGGAGAAAAAAAAGAAGAAAAAAGAAAAATAATTAATTTTAAAAGAACCTGCATGCACATGCAGCTGGGGGAGTGCTGGCTATGCAGTGGTTGGACGTCTCACAACACTATCAGAAACACGAGTAAAACAAGAGACAATATATAACTTGAAAATGCATCTAGTGAGAATTAAAAGAATATCTGTGAAAACGAAGGTGCAAAAATGTATCGCGCTCCAACCGTTAAAAGGATCCATATAAAACCATTGTTAATAAAAACCATTAATGAAAAACCCTTATGCATGCCAAAATGTGTAGTTGCTAGAGAGAAAAAAAAAAAAAAAAAAAAAAAAAAAGGTTCTACAGACATCAAGGGCAAAAAGCACATTAATGCCATCTCATGCGGATGCTAACAGAAATCGGAAGAAAATAATGACTGTCATTCTACGATTGTAAAGAGAATGTGGTTGCACGTACTGTGCAAAAGCATCGCAAAAGTATGATTGAAGCTGAAATATACGGCTATGAAAATTTTTCCAGGTATTTAAAAGGCATTACATATGTACAAAAAAAGGCATAAAAAAAACGGCACCAACGAAGTATAGATGCAAAAAACCAAAAAATGAAGAGCAGAAAGTGAATCCACTCTAAACAATACATTAACTTGATACAGAAGGGCAACGCACCATAAAAACAAGGAAAAAAGAACAAAGAGAAAGCCAAACTGTTACCTGGAGCGTTGCAATGGGCGGGAAAAAGTCGCGCAGAAGCAGAGGTAGTATTTAAAAAACTTTTGTAAGGGTACTGATAAGAATGTAATTGTATATGCAAATGTGAGACGTCCAACCACTGCATAGCCAGCACTCCCCCAGCTGCATGTGCATGCAGGTTCTTTTAAAATTAATTATTTTTCTTTTTTTTTTTTTTTCTTCTTTTTTTTCTCCTTTATTATATTGGTTTTTCACATTGGCTTATCGACAATTTGCCTGCTGAGTCTGACCAGCTTTCCATATATGTCTGCCAAGCTCACAGTTTAGTTTGTTCCATTTCTTCTTTCTTCTCTCTCCTTTTCTATATGTATTAATGTTCTTAGTTTTGAGATACAACATGAGGTTTTCACACTCAGCATATATGAGATGACATTTTATCTAATGCTCACTTTGTTTTCTTAATTTATACAGATTGAGAGGAGCATTGTGTGCGTTTTTTTATGTAGTTGCTACACCCTGCGGTAATGTATTACATGCTCTAATACTCACACAGTTTTATGTCACCTATTATAAATCTAATTGTTTTGTTAAACCATATAACTTGTTTTATTTTTATTTTTATTTTTTATTATTAATTATATCATGTGTCTGTATAAATTTACATTTTATCTTGAGTATGGTTGTTTTAATGTATGTTTTTTTAATTTTAGACCCCTGAAGAAGGCCTCCGGCCGAAACTATTTAGTTGGGTCCCACAATAAAATTGTTTTGTGCCATATACTGACGTGTAGGCCTGGTCCTTGGGTTCCGCTTCTGGTTCTCCCAGGGGATATAGGAGTGCCAGTGGCGGACATGAGGAGGTGGGGGATGTGTAGGCAGACAAATGCTAATGGACAACAATGGCCCTATGCCACTGAGACACCCTAGTGGTGGAACACTGCCTCTGTGCAATGTAGTTTGTGAATACCCCGGCACAGTGTCACAGAGCATGCAGCACAAATGTTGCCACAACAAGTCACTGAGAAGGAAAGGAAGGGATCAGAGTGTACAGATATAGAGTGAAGTAAAGGGGAGCATGGGCAAGCAGTAGATGCCAGGAGCCAATAGAGATGGTTATGGACTGCACAAGCTCAGCGAAGCTAGGAGTAAGGGGGGGGGGCAAGGTCGCTGGATGATGGGGAAGGAGATCCAGGTAATTATCCAGGAAGAACACATATGACATGTTGTCCATAACACAATGGTCCAACTGGAAGGCAGTATTACAGGGGTGGTAGGGCCATGAGAACAGGCCCCTGTTTGCACCCTGGGAGGAGGTCAAATGTTGTGTAAACCTCTGTGAATATGTGTAGTGGGGATGTTGGGGGACATGTGGCAACACTGTCTATTCCACCTACTAATTGGGCCCCCTCTTGCTTCACAGGGGTGAGCATGTCCTATTCTGTGGGAAGGCCATGATTGTGGAAATGATGATGACATGACTACATGAAGGGAATGTAGGATGACTGACTGACCAGAACCTCATGAGTTGCCGAGTGAGGCTGTGTACGTAAAACATATTGTGAATAAAGTAGCCCCTATCTTTCTAACAGGGCAATTGCCATCGCCTGTGAGATGTCTGTTCTAGCATGCTGGTGGAGCTGGGTGTGGGATGATATGGGTGGATAGCAAGCCAAGTTGGCAGAGCCACAACAGGATGGGTCAGACCTGCAAGAGCATGGCTACTCAGAAAAGAGTATGTGCAGGGATAGGGGGCCACACAAGGAAAGGGTTGTGGAATGTGTGCAGAAGTGCAACACTTGCCCATGGAGCCAATCACCTGCTTCCATCCCAGGGCATGCTGCTGGTGGGGGTGGATGGTGGAGGAACATGGGCATTTTAAATGGAGCCCTACTCACCCTTTGAATCAGCAGTAGCTGAGCTATCTTGCCCTGTCACTCCAGCTATACTGCTGTCATCCATACAAGAAACCACCCTCTCCTCCAGATCACTGAGGGCCTTCTGCTGTTCTGATGGTAGCTTCAGGTTTGCAGCCTGCTTCTCCTTAGCATGCTGCCATAGTACATGCCACTTTTTCTTTATGTCTTCATTAGCCTGCCTAACAATGTCATACCAGCCATGCTGCTGGGTGTAGGCATCCTCAGCCCCAAAGAGGGTCCTGTGATCCTCAAGATCAGCCCTATGGCAAGCTCCATCTCTGCTGGGGGGAAATTTTGCTTCCTTGTCCTCTTCATGGCTATAATCAGGCAGCCCTGCCCTAACTGCGCATATGTGAAGGATATCCATGTATGACGGAGGCAAACCACATATAATCGCGCAGTATGTGGCTGTGAATAGCCATGACAGCCACACCACCCCAATGGCACATTTAAATTACCAGCAGGATCTCTCAATATGGGTGTTGACCCTAGGCATCAGTGCAGGAGATAAACGGCTATGGCTGCAGCTTCAGATATTCAGAAGCCTGTCTGCATTTCCATGCTACCCATGTATTTGAAATATCCCATAGCACCATGTACCCATGGATAACAATCCGCAAACCATCACATGCAGGTATGCTGGCACAGATTCCCTGGTGTGGAGCTGCACAATGTGTGCTTTGGGAAAGTGCAGCCAATGGGTGTAGTCAGAGCTATGCGTGGCAGGGGCTTTCTGCAAATGTAGGTGAAGGCTCAATTGCTGAGTTGCAATGTGGTGCTGTTCCAGGGGTCACAGTTATGGTCTGTTCTGGATGTCAGACAATGCCATTCTATGGCACCATGAGGCCTGCAGCACTGGTTAAAATGGGTGATGACAGACACTACTTATTCCATACTGTATAGTGGTGCAAATATGCATGACCTGAATGAAATGTGTTACCAACAGCATTACATTACATTCATTGTAGCAACTGTTGCCGAGCAGCATAACATCATGTTTGAGTCTTAATGACTGCATCCATTACAGTAGTCTATATGTCACTGACACCTCATCCAGACATTATTATTATTATTATTAATATTATTATTATTATTATTATTATTAAGCATTTATAAAGAGCTACCAAGCGTACAAGTCAAATCTTTGTATGGAGAGAGACATCTCTACTCTTGAGAATCTTATCTAGGTCTTTCATAGCCATTCTACCAAGAGCAATGCGTCATCTGATTTCTTGACTGCTTGTTGCTTCTTTATTGATAGTTGATCCAAGTAGGTTAAAGTTGTTCACGATTTCAATTTCTTCTCCTTCAGTGATGAACCTGTTGATTATGCTAGTTGTCATGATCTTTGCCTTCTTTACATTAAGTTGCAGGCCCATTTTGAGACTATGTTCTTTGATTGTGAGAAGCAAATGTTTCAGATCATCTTCACTTTCAGCCAGTAATGTGGTATCATCAGCATAGCGAAGGTTGTTGATGAGTCTTCCACCAATCTTCACACCTCTGTTGTCTTCATACAATCCTGCTTCTCTGATGATTTGTTCTGCATATAAATTAAACAGGCAGGGGGAAAGTATGCAGCCTTGTCTTACACCTTTGCTTACTTTAAACCTAGATAAGATTCTCAAGAGCAGAGATGTCTCTCTCCATACAAAGATTCGACTTGTTCAAGTCATGGTATTTTCAATAACATCATATGGATGTGAAAGCTGGACAGTGAAAAAGATAGACAGGAAGAAAATTGATGCCTTTGAATTATGGTGCTGGCGGAGAATACTGTGTATACCATGGACTGCCGAAGAACAAATCAGTCGGTACAAGAGGAGATCAAACCTAAGCTTTCTTTAGAAGCTCAGATGACAAGACTTCGACTTTCATACTTTGGACACATCATGCGAAGAAAGAGATCATTTGAGAAAGACATCATGCTTGGCAAGATAGAAGGTCAACGCAAAAAAGGAAGGCCAGCAATGAGATGGATCGATACAATAACAGCAGCTACGGGTACCAGTCTGTCAACAATGAGCAGCCTGACTCAAGACCGAACACAATTTAGGATAGCTATCCAGAGGGTCGCCATGAGTCGACTCCGACTCGACGGCACTTAACAACAACAACCAAGCGTACGTAGCACTGTACAGACATAAAAGAAGACAGTTCCTTCTCAAAGAGCTTACAATCTAGAAGACAAACATAGAAGCATAGAAATATGACGACAGAAAAAGACCACATGGCCTATCTAGTCTGTCCTTCCATATTAACAACTACAACAGTCCCTTTTTTCCTTTAGAGATCCTCTGTGTTTGTCCCAGGCTTTTTTGAATTCAGTTACTGTCCTCATCTCTACCACCTTCACTGGGAGACTATTTCACGGATCCGCCACTCTTTCCGTAAAGAAATATTTCCGCATATCACTTCTGAATCTATCCCCCTTCACCCTCATCCCATGTCCCCGCGTAGCAGAACATGCTTTCAATTGAAAGAGGCTCTCCCCCTGAACATTTATGCCACGGAGGTATTTAAACATCTCAATCATATCACCTCTATCCTGCCTTTCCTCTAAGGTGTACATATTAAGACCCTTAAGTCTGTCCTCATATGCTTTATAATGAAGACCACTAACCATTTTAGTAGCCACTCTCTGCACCGACTCCATCCTGTTCACATCCTTTTGAAAGTGTGGGGGAGCAAGATCGAGAGTGGAGTGAGGGGAGTTGGGACATGGAGACGGCGTCCCGAGACTACTGGACTGACCTGGTGGAAGTGACGCTGCTGTTTGGAGATCGGGCAGGCATACCCGGGACAGTCTTCCCCTTGCGGGGTCCTTTTTGTCTCCTTTAAATTTTCTTACTGTCTAGCGACCGCGGAGCATGTACCGTGGAGCGTGTCCTGAAGGGGCGTGTCTAAAGGGGCAGGTTTCTGCCCCTTAGACGCCCCTTCGACGCCACTTTGGCGTTTTGAGAGTGGGTGTCTGCCCTAAGACGCAGCTTGTAGGGACTGGTGTATTTTCTCGCTTGCCTGGGTAATCTCTTCCCAGTTTGTATTATAAGTACTGTTACCTTTATTTTATTGTCCTTTAGTAATGGGGAAGAGGAAGGCTAAGCGGGAAATAAAATCTCTGGGCCCGATGCTGGTGGGTCTAAACCGGTCGGCCCCATAGATAAACACCTAGTTCCTCTTCCCTCCCCTTTGGCTCAGTCCTCTCTCGATGGGGTTTCCTTGAGCCCCGATGGGAGATTTCCCCCTCTCTGCCCTGCCTTGGGTTTATCTGCCCCTGCATTACCTTTTTCTTCGGTGGACAAGGGGTTGAAAGATAAGGTGTGTTTGCCGACTCCAGTTCAATATTTAACCTCGGAGGCTTGTGTTGAGCTTCCGGAGTTAGCGTCGGAAGCGGATGTAACCTTAAAGGATGTATGGAGAGCATTAAAGTGTATAGATTCGAAAGTATCTTCTAAATTTAATTCCCTATGCACTTTTACCCAAGATGCTGCAATGGCTTTGCAGCAGTTGGATGAAAGAGTGTCTTCTATAGATTTGGCTATTTCTAAAATAGAATCCCAGGTGGCGCCTCTTCACTCGGCTAGTGTAGCCGGCATTAAAGATTCTTTTTTCTTACATTCAAAATTGGAATCGCTGGAAAATTCTATGAGGATGTGTAATTTAAGGTTTTTAAATTTTCCTCAGTCTCCATTGCTTTCTGCTAAGGTTCTATTAGATAAATATCTTAAAGAAATATTAGCTATCTCTGATGTTGTTGAAGTTTCTCAGATTTACTATATCCTTTCATCCTTGAAAAAGGTTAATATTGTAGATGGTGAATTGGATGAGATAACTCCATCTATCTTCAACCTCACCGCCTTTATTGAAGATTACCTAGAAATTATTTCCTCACGGTCTACTCTCTTGGTCTCCTTCCCTTCTGTGGCGACCAAGCAGCGTATACTTAAAGCATACTTTAGGGTTAAAGCTGTTAAATTTTGTGGGCGTTGTCAATATTTTCCCCGATGTGTCGCGTGCCACCCAAATGCGGCGGAGGCAATTTTTATCTTTGAAGCCTCGTGTGCTTGTGTGGGGTGCCACGTTTTTCTTAAGATTCCCCTGTAAGTGTGTCATTAATTATAACGGCGCTTTCTATACTCTTGTGGATGTAGCGCATTTGGAGAAATTTTTGACGGATAGACGGGGCATTGATGGGGGTAATGTAGATTGATTATCATTTCCCTTTCAAATTATGGGCCATTGTTTGGCTTTGATTTCTAGATACTGTTTTCTTCTTGATTATCTAGTCTTGTTCCCATGATGTGGACTATATCATGTTTATTTCCTGGTATTTGATGTATTGTTTTCTTCTTGGCTTTTTCTGATTTTCTGTTAAATGTAACTGATCTTTATATTTGGTGATTATAATAAAAAATATTTCACTAAGTATGAAAGTGCGGTCTCCAGAATTGCACACTATACTCCAAATGAGGTTGCATCAAAGACTTATACAGAGGTATTATCACCTCCCTTTTTCTGCTAGCCATTCCTCTCCGTATGCACCCAAGCTTCCTTCTAGCTTTTGCCATCACCTTTTCTACCTGTTTTGCTACTTTAAGATCATCAGACACAACCACGCCTAGGTCCCGCTCTTCTTTAGTGGACAAAAGTACTTCACCCCCTATACTATATTGCTCCCTTAGATTGCTGCAGCCCAAATGCATAACCTTACATTTTTTAACATTAAATCCCAGCTGCCAAATTCTAGACCATTCTTCAAGCTTAGCTAGATCCCTCCTCATGTTATCTACACCTTCCTGGGTGTTTACTCTATTGCAGATTTTGGTGTCATCCGCAAAGAAGCAAACCTTACCCGACAGCCCTTCCGCTATATCACTAACAAAGATCTTAAAAAGAATCGGACCAAGGACAGATCCCTGGGGCACAACACTGCTAACATCCTTCTCCTCAGAGTGAGGTCCATTTACCTGTACCCTTTGTCACCACCCACCCAACCAATTTCTAACCCAAGCAGTAACTTTAGGGTCCATCCCTAGGGTGCTCAGTTTGTTTATAAGTCACCTGTGAGGAACAGTGTCAAAGGCTTTATTGAAATCTAAATACACCACATCTAGGGCTCTCCCTCGGTCCGACTCCCTGGTCACCCAGTCAAAGAAATCAATCAAATTTGTCTGACAAGACCTGCCTCTGGTGAATCCATGCTGCCTCGGATCCTGTAATCCACTGGAATCCAGAAATCTCACTATTTTCTCTTTCAGCAGCGTTTCCAAAACTTTACTCACCACTGAAGTTAAACTAACCGGCCTGTAGTGTTCAACCACATCCTTACTTCCGCTATTGTATAAAGGCACCACATGAGCCTCTCTCCAGTCCTTTGGCATCACTCCTGACTCTAACGAGGCATTGAAAAGGTCAGTCAGTGGAGCTGCTAGAACGTCCCCAAGTTCCCTCAGTATTCTAGGGTGTATCCCATCTGGTCCCATCGCTTTGTCTACTTTAAGTTGAGCTAGTTTCTCACGAACACAGTCTTCTGAAAATTGTTCAAGATGTCCCTCGATCCTGTTCCTGTTTGTGGGTGTTTTCTGAGGTCCTGCTCCTGGTTCTTCATCTGTGAACACAGAACAGAAATATTTGTTAAGCAATTCCGCTTTATCCTCATCAGCTTCTACATCTTCCTACCCTTCACCCTTGAGTCTGACAATACCACTTTTGCCCTTCCTCGTCTCACTAACATATCTGAAAAATGTCTTATCCCCCCATTTTATTGCATTGGCTATTTCCTCCTCTTTTTGAATCTTTGCTACTTCTCTACGTTTTTCCAAATATAGATGCCTGTCTTCCTCTCTCTGTGATCTCTTCTATTTCATGAAGGCCTCCCTATTTTTCTTCACATTTCAGCTACTTCTTTCGAAAGCCATAGCGGTCTCCTTTTTCTTTTACCTTTATTTACCATTTTAACAAAAAGGTTGGTTCCCCTTAAAATATCCTCTTTCAGTTTTGCCCACTGTTTTTCTACATCCCCCAGCTGTTCCCATCCCGATAACGACTCTCTGAGATATTGGCCCAACTTGGCAAAGTTAGTCTTCCTAAAGTCTTAGACCCTCACCTTTGAATGGATTCTAACAGCCCTATTGCTAATACTGAACCACACCATCTGATTATCACTGGATGCAAAATGATCTCCCACTATAACATCAGAAACACTTTCACCATTGGTAAGCACCAAGTCCAGTATGGCCCCTTCACGTGTGGGGTCTGTTACCAATTGCCTGAATAGTTCTCCCTGTAGAGAATCCAGGATCTCTTTACTTCTAGATGATACTGCAGCAGGAATGTGCCAAGAAACATCTGGCATATTGAAATTCCCTATCAGTAGCATTTCCCCTTTCCTAGCAATGCTGCGTATGTCTTCAATTAACTCTCTGTCCACCTCTTCCTCTTATGAGGGAGGTCTGTATATCACACCAATGCAAATAGATTTCTCTTTCCCTCTTTCTAGTTTAACCCACAGTGCCTCCTCTCTCCCTTTTAAGCTCTGTAATTCCAAAGCTTTAATAGTATTTTTTACATATAGTGCCACTCCTCCTCCCCTTCTTCCTACCCTGTCCTTTCTGAACAAAGTATAGCCAGGTATAGTTACATCCCAGTCATGGTTTTCTGTGAACCATGTTTCTATAACTGCCACTAAATCCAAGTCGGCCACTCTCAGCAAAGCTTCAACATCAGGGATCTTATTTCTCATGCTATGGACAGTTATACACACTGCTTTTCATATGTTACCCCTGTTACACATTTCCAAAAAGGTATTTAATGTATCACTTACCTGGGGGCATTCACTTACCTGGGGGCTTTCTTCACCCATCCCCAATGAATCTAGTTTAAAGACCTCTTCAGTAGATTAGCCAGTCTACTACTGAAGATGCGTTGACTTTTCTTGGACAATGGATGCCATCTATGCTCTGCAACCCTTGGAACAGCATCCCATGGTCTAGGAAACCAAAACGCTCTCGATGACACCATCCACACAACCATGCATTCATCTCCAGGATGTGAGCTTCTTTGCCTTGGCCTTTACCCTCAACAGGGAGGATTGAAGAGAACACCACCTGTGCGCCTAACTGCTTCACCCTCTGTCCCAGAGCCATGAAGTCACTTTTGATACGCTCAGAGGGATACCTGGCAGTAACATTTGTTCCAACATGGATTAGCAACATTGGGTAATAGTCAGTGGGCTTGATGAGTCTCGGCAAACTCTCCTTAACATCTTGGATTTTGTCACCAGGCAGACAGCATACCTCTCTGGACATCAAGTCTGGTCGGCAGATGGACGCCTCAGTACCACTCAGAAGAGAGTCACCAACCACCACTACCCTTCGCTCCCTTGTGGTCACTTATTCTGCAACTTTGGGGTACTTGAGCTCTGGTTCTTCCCTTTCCAGGGATGCTTTCACCTCCTCCACTTCCAGGGCTGCATAATGGTTCTCCAATTCAAGGGCTGGAGAAGTTGGATTGGTGATTCTGCAGGCCCTGGTGACTTGCATCCAGTCATCCTCATTCTGTTGGCACCCATCTTCTCCTCTGCTGGAGAGCTTGGTTGCTGCAAGAAGCATCTCATCAATGTACTTCTCACTGTCTTGAATGCTCCTCAACCTCGCCACCTCCTCTCTGAGTTCCTCCTCTTGTTTTCTCAGAGCTTCAGCATGCAAGCACCCTGCACATGGAACCGGTTCTTCAACTGGCATTGGGACCTCTGTCTGGACAGAGGCAGAAGCTGTAATGGGGGCAACAGTGATACGATTTTTCCCAGCCATTGTTCTGTTCGTGGAGCTTAGGTATCTGTTAAAGCAAAAGAGAGAGATCTACCAAAGTACCAGCCAGTTTTTCCAGCTGTCCTTTCAGAAAGCAATTAGTTAAATCTCTTTAATTATATTCAAAAGGTGCTGTTCCAAGTCCCTGTGCTTTGTTAAATGGGGAGGTGCCCTATAAAGCAAGACTGCTCACTAGGGGTGGGTGGGAGTTAGGGTGGGTAGGGAGGGATCTAACACCTGATTAGGTGTCAGCAGTTCCCAGGAGCTGAGAAGGTTACCAGAGTTTAAAACCTACTCCACTAAAAGAAAATATTTCTACTAAAGCATCAAAAAGAATGTAGCTTTGCTTTAAAAATATACCAAAACCCTTTTAAGAGCTCCCAGTCAGAGAGCTAGCAATTTAATAAAAATAAACCCTCAAATCCTTATCATTGTTTGACCTGTAGAGTCCCTGTTAGGAATGCCTCAACAGGACAGGGCTCTGAAGCCTTTTATGCAGGCCTCAGCTGCTCTCAGTTCATTCACAGACTAATAAGGCCCACTAACTCCTGATTAGGTGTCAGCAGTTCCCAAGAGCTGAGAAGGTTACCAGAATTTAAAACATACAGGACAAAATAATACAATAAGAATATGGGCAATAGGAGTTGAAACACAAGGGAGGGGATTAAGAATCAAAGGTGGTCTCAAAGAGGTGAGTCTTGAGCTTGGACTTGAAGAGGGTGAAGAAAGAGATTTGACGCAGGGACAGGGGCAAGTTGTTCCTGGCAAATGGAGCAGCAAGGTTAAAAGAACGAAACCTGGAGTTAGCGGAACAAGAGAATGGCATAGAGAGAAGGAAGGTAAAAGAGGAACAGAGGGGTATAGGGAGAGAGGAGAGAGGAAAGGCAAGAAGGAGCAGCAGAGTGAATGCATTTATGGGTCAAGATAAGTAGTTTGTACTGAATGTGGTAACGGATAGGGAGCCAGGGAAGAGACTTTAGAAGTGTAGTAATATGACAGCATTAACCAAAGAATTAACCACACCGCGGATTTTTGAATGGATTGTAGAGGGAAAAGATGAGATTGAGGGAGATCAACAAGTAGGAGGTTGCAATAGTCAAGCCGGGAGTTAATAAGGGAGTGAATATACACGTACAGTTGTAACGAACATTATTGGCACCCTTGCAGTTCAACCCCTTAATGTCCAATATCTCCTAAAACAAAAGTGGCCAGTAAAATGACTTTGGACCTTATATGCACACATATTTGACAAATAAAAGAATAAAATAAAACAAGACCAATTAAAAAAGAAAATAGTAAGAAATAGTATAAAAACTGGGATATTATCAGAACATGATTATTGACATCCTTATAAACAATTCAAATCAGTTTGAACAAAAGAACCGCATTCCCATTGAAGTAAAGTTAGATGCATCTGTGATCAATTGTCAGTTCTCACATGACTTGAATCAACCAATGAATGATGGCTCTAATGTTTAAAATGGCCACATTCACTCCCTGTTCTACTTTCACAATGGTGAAGACAAGAGAGCTGCCTTAAACTGTCAGAAAAGTCATTATCACCAAACATCAAACTTCAAAGGGGTACAAGGTCATCTCCAAAGATCTTGGAATTCCTCTTCTACATTTCACAATGTTATTAAGAAGTTTTCTGCTCATGGAATGTCAAAAACCTCCCAGGGCATGATGCGAAGAAGAAAATTAATCCAAAAAGTCTTTGAAAATTCATGCAAACTGTTTGAAAAACACCATGTACAACATCCAAAGAGCTTAAGGCTGACCTGGAGCAATCTGGGGTGGTGGTTTCAATCTGAATCATACACCACACACTAAACAAAAAAGGATTTCATGGGCAAAGGCCAAGGAGGACCCCCCACTGCTCAAAGACAGACATAGAAAGGCATACCTGATCTTTGCCCAAACCCAACTAGAGAAACCACAGTCCTTCTGGGAAAAGGTTAAGAACAAAAGAACATAAGATATGCCATACTGGGTCAAACCAAGGTCCATCAAGCCCAGTATCCTGTTACCAACAGTGGCCAATCTAGGTCATACGTACCTAGCAGTTTCCCCAAAAGACACAGGTTCCACAATGCTTGTACTGGGTCAAGCATTGATATCCTGGGTGCCTTCTTAATAATGGTTTATGGAACCTTCCTCCAGGAACTTGTCCAAACCTTTTTTAAACCCAGCTACACTAACAGCCTTTACTACATCCTCCGGTAACAAATTCCAGAGTTTGATTACACGTTGAGTGAAAAAATATTTTCTTTTATTAGTCTTAAATAGTTTACCCTGTAGCTTCATTGCATGTCCCCTAGTTTTTCTATATTCTGATAACGTAAACAATCAATCTACGTTTACCCATTCCACTCCGTTCATTAATTTATAGACTTCTATCATATCTCCCCTCAGCCGTCTCTTTTCCAGGTTAGAGCCCTAACCTTTTTAGTCTTTCTTCATAGGAGTATCCTTCCATCCCCTTTACCATTTTGGTGGCTCTTCTCTGTACCTTTTCTAATAACGCTATATGCTTTTTAAGATATGGTGACCAGAATTGCACACAATATTCAAGGTGTGGCCTCACCATGAAACGATATAGAGGCATTATAGTATCTTTTGTTTTATTTTCCATTCCTTTCCTTATGATACCTAGCATTCTATTTGCTCGCTTGGCCGCCGCTGCACACTGGGCCAAGGGTTTTAACATGTTATCCACAATGACGCCTAAATCTTTTTCCTGGGTGGTGGTTCCTAATGTGGAACCTTGCATTGTGTAACCATAGTTTGGGTTGTTCTTCCCTAGGTGCATAACTTTGCACTTGTCCACATTAAATTTCATCTGCCATCTTGATGCCCAGTCTTCAAATTTATCAAGATCCCCTTGCAATTTT
Source organism: Ichthyophis bannanicus (assembly GCA_033557465.1). NCBI lineage: Eukaryota > Metazoa > Chordata > Amphibia > Gymnophiona > Ichthyophiidae > Ichthyophis > Ichthyophis bannanicus. The sequence continues at coordinate 909,439,207 of CM066032.1, read as the reverse complement.
CCATAATCCTCTTGGGTTTTAACAACTTTAAATAGTTTTGTGTCATCTGCAAATTTGATAACCTCACTCGTTATTCCCTTTTCCAGGTCGTTTATGAATATGTCAAAAAGCAGCGGACCCAGCATAGATCCCTGTGGTACACCACTATTCACCTTTCTCCATTGGGAAAATTGGCCATTTAGCCCTACCCTCTGCTTTTAACCAGTTCCTGATCCACAATAGTACACTGCCTCCTATCCCATGACTCTTTAGTTTTGCCAAAAGTCTCTGATGAGGGACCTTGTCAAAGGCTTTCTGAAAGTCCAGATACACTATATCAACTGACTCACCTTTGTCCACCTGTTTATTCACACCTTCAAAAAACATAACAGATTAGTAAGACAAGATCTTCCTTGTCTAAAGCCATGTTGACTGTCTCCCATTAGGCCATGACTATCTACATGCTGAGTAATTTTGTTCTTTATGATGGTTTCTACCATTTTTCCCGGTACTGACGTCAGGCTCACCGGTCTGTAGTTTCCCGGATCACCCCTGGAACCTTTTTTAAAAATTGGCGTTACATTGGCGATCCTCCAATCTTCAGGTATTACCGATGATTTTAATGAAATTTCACAGATTACTAATAGCAGCTCTGCAATCTCATATTTCAGTTCTTTCAACACCCTTGGATGTATACCATCTGTGGATGGATGAAACCAAACTTGAGCTCTTTGGCAATGCAGACCAGCATACATTTACAGGTGAAGAAATGAAGCTTATAAGGAAAAAAACACTCTTCCTGCAGTTAAATATGGTTGAGGTTCCACACTGCTATGGGGTTGTTTTGCTGCCTCAGGAACTGGAGGCCTGGAACATATTAAAGTAATAATGAAATTAGAGGACTACCAAGGTATTCTGGAGTGAAATGAACTACCTAGTGTCAGAAAGCTGGGCCTGGGTCGAAGGTCCTCCTGCAGGACAATGACCCAAATCATACATCCAAAAGTACAAAAGAATGAATTCAATGGGGCCGCGGCTCCGATATCAGGTGGAAGCCAATACCGCAGCTTTGTCAACAAGCCCCTAAGTTGCACAGACATCTTGTTTTGTACTATTAAAATATTATGAGATATAGTTGGAATATTTTCAATTTGTCAACATATTGTACACAACATACCTAAAATGCAAGGGTGCCAATAAAGTTGACCACAACTGTAGCTGTTGGTCAAAAGCAGCACATACTGCATAGCCAGAACTGAGGTCTGAGGACACAGCTGAGCACCTGCTCCCAGCCTGTCACTACAAGAGCAAACACTCTTGTAGGGTAGCCATGTCACCCATTTGCAGATGTGAGTTGTTTGCCAGGTCTAGGTCCACAGTAGCATTATTCATATATAACACCTACCACACACCAACTATACATGGCCTCTAAATGTGTGACTGTGGACCTGCAGAGGAAAGCCCCTTTGCCCTGACCCTGGCCATACACAGCCATATGTAGTGAACATGTAGAGGACCAGTCTGCCATATCTGTCAGCCCAGGGCTGTGGGAATGGGGTGGGGCTATCCTCTGTCTAGTATAACTGTACATGTTCCTTCCCCCCTCTCACCTCCATGACTAGTCCCTCATCTCCATATTGCATTCCACCTTTGCCCCTCCTCCAGATTTCCCCACCACCCCTACCCATACCCTTTCTGCTCCGCCTCTGTGCCCACCGCTGCTAAAGGGCACACCTCTTCCACTGCTGCCATGCTGCCATTGTGCTAGTGTACCATCATATATCCCAGGAAATGAAGAAGTGCATTCTGCACTGGCAGCACCCTCCACTGTCTTCTCTCCCTCCTCATCAGGACCCATTTTCAATTCCTGACCTACTGCATGTTGTTCTGCACCTGGCAAACCCACAAGCCACCCCTGCAGCTCCATGTCAGACACTATATCCTACCCCCTTGTGCTCCATTCAATCTCCCAAGCCACCTTTACCCCACAATATGGTTCCCAGCCCTCATCCTCCTGACCCCTCCCATCATTAGGGCCGGCCCATCCACTAGGCAAGCTAGGCAGCTGCCTAGGGCAACTGGCCCAGGTGGGTGGTGGTGGCAGCAGCACACATGGGTGGCTGTGTTGCCTCACCCCCCAGCTGCTGCTGATTCCATTTGGAGGGAGGTGGACAGCAGCAGTATTTCCAAAAGGAGCTGCAAAAAGCAACTACTTTTGGAAATAATGCCGCTGCTCCTGCCTGCCTCCCCCTCCCAAGACAGACTAGGTTGCAGCTGGGAGGGCAGCCATGGCAGCAGCTGGGGGGGGGGGCAGTGGGGCAGCAGCTGGGGGGGGCAGTGAGGCTGAGGTTTCTGCCTAGGGTGGCAGAAGCCCTTGGGCCAGGCCTGTCCACCATTCAGGTGCTCTGGATCCCATCCTCTGCCAACCACCCCTGCCCAGCTAGATCCCAGGGTCCTGCTACATTTCTCATTCTCCTGACCCCATATCCCTTGGAGTCTGGTCATCCCTTGTCCCCAGTTTGCCACATGCAAGGGCATATAGCAAACACAATAGGAAGCAATTATGCTATCTCGCCTGAGTCACCCATGTAGGCAACAACACAAGGAACACAAAACAGCGAGTGGTGATGGTGGTCACAAGTGCTTTATTGAATCAAAGAGAGCCCCGATGTGTTTCGGTTGAAGCCTTCCTCTAGGGTCTGGGAACTGCAGGCAAATATTAACAAATAAAAATGGAAAAAATAAAGAATTAAAATTAAAAAAATGGATAAAAATAAAAAACATAATTAAAAATTAAACAGATAAACATCATTAAAAGCTAAACTATACATTAAAAACGTATGTTGATAAAAACTATCTAAAACGCAAGGAAAGGAACACCACAATTATATACAGTAAAATCCCAAATAATCATTTTTAGAAATGAAGACAGAGAAGGAGATGGGGAGGAACAAAGAACTAGTATGTACATTAGCCATTCTAGTACTTACAATTACACACAAGGGTGTGTTAAATTCCAAGGTAATTAGCACCTAGTTGCACACAACATATATTAAAATCCAGTCTGTATATCACCTCAGCAAAAAAGCAGAATCTTAAAAAATATAGTTATATAAATTAGAGTATGAACTATGAACAAAATGTAACTATAATACAATAAAATCAACCCAAAGAATATAATAAAACAATAATATAAAAAAGGGGGGGGGGGAAACATGCATAAAAATTGAAATACAGGCATTCAATTAAAATGACAATAACAAGAAGACCACAAAACAAAGCAAAATATTGTTAAACAAATGCTAAACTATCAAAACTGTAGTTGATCATGGCAAGGCAGACACGTCCTAGGATATAAAGTCATGTAAAACTAAAATAAAGAAATGTAATAGTGTCAAACTATCAGTAAAAATGAAAATGAGAGTACAAACAACAATAAAAAATATATAACAGTAAGAAGGTCTTCTTTTTTAATATATACTGTCATATATTCTTACTGTTATATATTTTTTATTGTTGTTTAAACAATAAATGGACCTGGTGGGCTAGTGGCCTCTGAACCACCCCCTCCCCTGGTGCCTTTCAAAATGAGTGGGAGCACTGCCTACGCACCCCCACTCATGGACCTTGAGGGGGGTTCTGGACCACTAGGCTACCCGGGATTCACTATTTGTCAGGGCACTGGCCCCCAACAGTAGTTTGATGGCATCGGGCTCCCAATGCCATCAAAATACTGTCGGGGGCCGGTGCATGTAATCGAAAACCTAAGCAGGGCATGGGGATGAACACTGCTTTATAATGAGCACAACATAGTAATTACGTCTAACAGTTAATTGTAGACTATGTACATTGAAACATTGTTAACGTAATTTTATACATTGCTGAAGACAAGGGTAAGTTGACAATGAGTTTAGGTGGTTAGTTGTCCTAGGACACACTAGTTTCTGATTCTAATGCTATGGAAGTGTTAAAGTGTTCTTAAAAGTCTGTATGGTCCGGACATTCTCTTAGATCTGATGGTAAGGAGTTCCATATAGTAGGGGCAGAGAGAGAGAATGCCTGGTTGCATGTGCATTGTTTGCTTTTGGTCTTTTGAAATGGAACAGAGAGGAGGTTAAGTGACTTATGTCTTTGAAGCTTGTCATTCTTGGGTCTTGAAAGCAGGGGTTGAAGGGAAGCTGCTGATTCTTTTGTATGATTTTGAATGTTGTGATGAGTGTTTTTTATGTTATTCTTGCTGGGATAGGAAGCCAGTGGTGTCTAGTTTCACTTCCTACTGACAGTCACGCTGTCAATGTACTGGCAGAAGGAAGTGAAGCTGAAGCGAGAGAAAAGCAAAAATAACATGGCCACTTTCCATGCATACCAGGGACTAAGCTCCACGTTTTTATCCATTACTCAGGTTTTCTGGATTTCTTTCCCAAAATTATACTTTCCTCCCGAGTCAGATGAAAGAACTCTCACATGTAGCATCTGCATTGTCAGCAGAAACTAACATAATGGTTCAAAATACTGTTAGATGGGGGGATCAGAGTGCTGCAGCCCGCTCATATTGATCTGATACAGAACCGGCTCCTAAGATTTTTGAATCCCACCACTGGATGTAACTGCCTCCCTGCAGTTGGCCTACAGCCCAATGCTGGTAATGAGACCCACGTATATGTTACCAGTGCAGAGCTTAGGAAACATGCTGCTAAATATGCCAAACAACAAGAGGGGCTCAATAGTACCCATGGAGCAGCTCCCACGTCCACAAAAACAAGAGCGACTTGGTGACTCCAACACAGGATTTTCCAGCTTCGCAAATACAAGAACGCTCAGTGGCCTCTACACAGAGCCAGCCACACCAACTCACCTCAGCGGCCACTGCCCCCCTCAGCTGCTGCCGATTCCATCATGTGGGGGTGGGGGGGGGGGCAGCAGCAGTATTTCAAAAAGCAGTGACTTTCTGCGGCTGCTTTCTTCCCCATGGCAGCTCATGTCCTTCAGCACACATGGCCTGCTGGGCGGCATGACCGGTCGTGTGGGCTGCCACCACCGCCCACCCAGGCTGGCCGCCTTATGCAGCTGCCTAGCTTACCTAGTGGACAGGCCGGCCATGCCTCTACACAGCACTTCCCACCCTCAGTAAAACTAGAAGGGCTTTGTGACTCGTACAACACCTCCTACTCCAACATAAACATCCAGAAGGGTTTGGCAACCCCAACAGAACTCCTGAAACTGCGCACAGAACCAGCATGGTGTTAATGTAAATATATATTCGGCAAAACGCAAAGGAAATGCAAGATGCTCGCAAACCAAGGAACTAAAATAAAAAGTGAGAACCACAGCACAGTTTATAACACCAAATTATAAAATGATAGCTTGTTTTATTTTGTTGTTATAAACTGTGTTATGGTTCTTGCTTTTTCTTTTTGAACATATATATATGTATATTCTGCATCCACAAAAACCTCTCCCTGAACAATGGGTGCAAAGCAAAACTAAGACATTCACTCACAGAATTCACTAAGAACAACATAAACATTCTTCAGTAATAGGCATATTGGAAATTAATAAAAAAGCCCTACAAAAGTCGCTGAGGATCTACAGAGCAAATCTACCATCCATACCAGTACCAACTTCCAAAACTCACATAAGGAGCCTACCCAGAAAAAAGCAGCACTGTAAATACTGCAGTAGGTCCTACAACATCCATTTTTCTATTTGAAAAGCTGAACAATTCAAATGACTACAATACAGATTCCTACATACAAACTCCATGTTAACAGAACGCCTGGCCTTGGTCACACACTAAGAACACAGACCCTCCCCAAATACAGAATAAGTGACCACAATCTAAAGAAAAAATAAAAATATGTAGCCAGAAATTAAACTGAAGCTCCAAGAAGCCAGACTCCGCATGCAGTGCAATCCCAGAGAAATAAAGCTTAGTTACTCATTTATAACAGGTGTTCTCCAGAGACAACAGGAATCAGTCCTCACATATGGGTGATGTCAGCGCTGATGGAGCCCACAAAGCCTTTGGGAGATGTACCACACATGCGTGGCCCCCTTCTTGCTTAAGGGTGCCATCTTGCCTCAGTATGATATCATAGCACAAGAAGGCAAAAACAGAGCAATTCCATGGGGAGGAAGGAGGGTTGTGAGGATTGATTCCTGCTGCCCCTGGAGAACACCTGTTATAGGTGAGTAATTATGCTTTCTCCTGGAACAAGCAGTAAGTCAGTCCTCACATATTTATTTATTTACATTCTTTTATATACCATGCTATTCTGCATCAGTGTGGTTTACATTGAACAAACTGAAATTACATTGAACAGGGCCTTATAACTTGGAGATAACTATTTTACAGGGAACATGGGCTATGGAGGGTAAAGTGGTTTGCCCAAGGCCACAAGGAGCACCTGTGGGACTAGAAACCCCAGTCCTTCCGGCCCAAGGTTGCTGTCCTCTAGGGGGATTTGAACCCCCAACCTTCCAGCCTGAAGTACCTTGCCCCAACCACTAGGCCACTCCTCCACTCCACATATGGAACTACCCAGCTACAGGCTACCGAAAAAAAACTGTAAATAGCCATGGGTGACCAGAAAAAGGTGAGCCATGAGCAGCAGCAACTGAGTTGGAAGACAACAGACACACAAGCAACTCAAGCGTCAAGCAAGGAACCAGTTCACCGGTAACCCAAACACAGCAAGTGCCAAAGGGCAGGAGTTGCTTATACCCAAACAAATGACGGAGTACTGCCTGGCCAAAGGCGCTGTCCCAACATGACTCCCTCTCCAGGCAGTAATGAGCTGCAAAGCTATGGACTGGACCAGGTGGTGGCCCAGCAGATTTCCGACAAGGGAACGGAACGCAGATTTGCAGCTAAGAGAGGTTTCTTTTGTTATCTAGTAACCCCTGATGACGCCTTTGTTTGGCGAAACAGAAGCTCCTGTAGGGTTGTGTAATTGCTTATAGAAGATTAAATTTTGAAGATACCCTTTTCCCCCCGCTGAATCAGTAGCTTTTTAGCTATGGAGATCGCATTCAACTATTGGATCTGGTTGAGGCTGCTAGAAGATTAACATCTTTTGAAGATAAGTACCTGCAGACCCTGTTGGGTTGATGATATGTTCAAGCATTTATTATATATTTTTCCTTTTTAGGGATATATGCAGTCCCAGAGGATCCTGATTACTTGGTTATTAAAATTTGAAAATTTAGTAAGATGCTTATTTGGTTGTGTGTGTAAGTGTATGTTTGTGGAATTGGATAAGGAGTTTTGTCCCAGTGGTATGTGGTTTGGTTTAGATTTATGAGTGTGTGTAGAGAATGCAGTTGTGAGTGTATAAGGCTTTGGTGACCAATGATGTGAGCGTCAGCTGCTCTTTACAGTGATATTCTCACTACGTGTAAGATACGAGCTATCCTGAGGTCACGCTGCCTGAGTTAGAATTGTGACTCTGTTTGGAGTTTTGTTGTATTTGTTTGTATTGGACCATAAGAGCTTATATTGGTTGATATTTTGTCTAGCTCTTGCACAGCTATTTGACGTAATGCGCAAAACTAGCCCATTTGGAGAAACTGCCTCATGTAAAATATAAAGATAGCACAAAGAATGATCACTAATTGAAAATAAAATTATTTTTTCTACCTTTGTTGTCTGACCATTTTATTCTCTAATTATGCTGGTCCCAATCTGAGGCTTTTGCTTTCTTCTGTTTTCTCTTTTTCTATGGTCTCTATCCATCTGCCATTTCTTGTCTCTTGTTTTCTTCACTTCCTTCCATCTTAGATTTTGATTCTTTTTTTCCTTTCAACCTTCTTCCATTTATTTCTCTCTCTCTCTCTCTCTCTCTCTCTTTCTCTGTCCACTCAGATTTCCCTACTCCTTCTTACTATCCAGTTCTCAATCCCCCTCTTTTTTACTCCATCTACCTACCACTTTTCAACCCTCACCTCAGTCCCTCCCATTCCCCACCTCTGCTTGCCTGGTCCATTATTCCCCAGTCTTTTGCTCACTCTCTTTCTCCCCTCCATGCCTAACATCTCTCACCCCCAACACCCCCAATCCAGTATCTTTCTCTCTCTCTGGCTCTCTCTTGCCTTCATCCAGTACCTCCGTTCTCTCTCCCCCTTCCCCCACATCCTTCCATGTCTGCCCTCTCCCTTCCTATCCCCCTGCAACCATCTCTATTGCTCCCAAGTCCAGGATCTCTCTGTCTCTTTCTTGACCTATTTACTCCACGCCCATCTTCTCCTCCCTATCTCCCTATTACCTCCATGTCCTATGTTTCCCTCTTCCCTTATTACCCTTTGTCCAGCATCTCCCCTATATCCCGCCTCCCCCCCCCCTCCATGTCCAGCAAGGGGGTTGGTACTGGGAGGGGAGGCTGTAGAGGATGCTGATCCTGGGGAGAGTTACTGGGACTGAAAAAAGGCTGATGGAAGAACATGAAAAAAGCAAAAGGAGAGACAAGAAATGGCAGATGGACTATAGACCATACAAAAACAGCTAAGAGAAGACAGAGGAAAACAAAAACCTCAGATCGGGACCAGCATGATTAAAAATCATCAGGCAACAATGGTAGAAAAAATAATTTTATTTTCAATTTAGTGACTGGACTTTGTGCTAGCTATATTTCACACAGTATGGGGAACTGCATCTCTTATCTGGTGTGGCCCTGCATATGGAGTCTGGCTTCTTGGGGTTTCATTTTAATTTTTATCTACATATTTTTATTTTTGTTTTTAGGTTGTGGTCACTTATTCTGTACTTGGTGAGGGTCTGTGTTCTGAGTGTGTGACCAAGGCCAGGTGTTCTGTTAACAAGGAGTTTGTACGTAAAGATCTGTACTGTAGTAATTTGACTTGTTCAACTTTTCAAATAGGTGTATGGATGTTTTGGGGCCCACTACGGTGTTTATAGTGCTGCTTTTTTCTGGGTAGGCCCCTTATTGTATGAGTTTTGAAAGTGTATGCTGTTATGGTATGGTAGATTTGGCCTTGCAGATCTTAGTGACTTTAGTAGGGTTTTATACTAGTTCCCAATATGCCTGGTACTGGAGAATGTTTGTTGTTGGTGAGATGACCAGAATCAGATTTTTTTTAATATATTGAGTTCTGTGGGTGAATGTCCTACTTCTGCTCTGCACCCATTGTTGAGGGGGGTTCTGTGAATGCAAAATATATGTTCAAAAAGAAAAAGCAAGCACCATAACGCAGTTTATAACAACAAAATATAAATGAATTATAATTTGGAGATATAAACTGCTGTGGTTCTCGTTCTTTCTTTTAGCTCCTTGGTGTGCAAACATCTTGCTTTTGCTCCACATTATTTAATCGACTTTTTGATTTGGTTCAGTCCCTGACTGGAGTTTTGAGAAAGATCCCACCCCCCTGGGGGGTGCCATCTCATCCCTCACCTCAGGCAGCAGATTGCCTTGAGCTGCCCCTGCATAAGGACAGTGCTAAAGACTGGCATATAGAGCACAAACAGAGCACCGTGCATAATAGACGGTAGGATGAATATGAATGAGGCAGTGAAGGGGGGGGGGTGCTTTTATGGGATCAGATACTTTGCATACTTACTGCACCTAGTCATCAGAAACTCCTGAAGCTGGGGAGCAGGTCAAATGGCAGCCCGGTCCTCAGGGAACTGATTGAGATGTGCTGAAAAATAGCAAAGTATTTTCACCAGAGTGTGCACTGTGTGAGATGAAGGAAGCAACAAGGTCACTTGTGCACCAACTCAAGTGGATGTTGATACCAGGTGGAATTCCACTTATGACACTTGGAGAGGACAGAGGAGCAACAGGCAGCCCTACATCAGATGTCATCAGCAACTGAGATCGACATCGATAGACCCCTGGGTCTCCAGGATTGGGCAAATATGCAGGTAAAGGAAGTCCTACAGTCCTTTAAGGATGCCACGGAGGAATGAGTTCCACAAGGGCTACCCTGAGTCTTCTCATTCCAGTAGTGCATATATTACAAGCAAAATTAAAGATTTTGTTTTAGTAGTGACAGGGATTCAGAGCAGAGGTTTGGTGATGGTAAACTTCTTGCATGGTCAAGTGGCAAAAAGGTTGGAACCCCTTATGAAAGAGGATGGTTATGTACTAGTTGGTCTCTGTGACCCACAGAAAAAGGAGCCATTGCTCTATGGTGCAGCTCAGTGACTTACTGAAAAGAAAAGCTGGTGACTGAGGGAGGAAAGAGAGTGCCAGAGAGATGGGGGTTGTGATGATAGTGATGCAGCAGGGGAAATATCAGGCATGCAGGAAAGCAGTACCGGTACCATGAGCACCACCCTGTCACCTACTTCTCCCTCTTCCTCTTGGCTTTACATGCCTGTGGCCCATGAGACCCAGCTACTGTAAGGACAATCTTTGGTGACTGAAATCCTAACTACAGTGCTAAGCTGCGGAGATTAGCCTACTACAAGTTGCACTCCTGCATGGATTTCAGTGACATGCTACCTTGCAGAGTTCATCGAGGCCATGCACAGATTCCTTAGAATACTGGGCGCAGAAGTCTTCAGTCTGGCAAGATTTGGTCAAAGTTGTGCAGCATTTCCTTCTCTACCCTCCAACCAGTGTCCCCAGTAAACATCTATTCTCCAAGGCAGGGGGATATTGTGGCTCCCCATCATTCACCGCTAGTACATGACTTGGTGGAAAAGCTAGTGTTTCTGAAGACAAATGTCCCTTTGCTTTGTTTTCCTTCATTTTCATGTGCATGGGAGAAAAAATGAGTGTAGTGATATAATGAGGGGCAGTTGCCCACACTCTCTGTCTTCAGTGTGTCTTTATTTATTTATTTATTTAACAGGTTTTTTTCTATACCGCCTTTTCATTTAATCAAGGCGGTTTACAAACTTTAACTTTAACTTTGCATAGAACTTGCAAATTAAACAGTAACAACATAACTTGTCATCTCTGTTTGTGAGAGCTTGCACTGCAGTCTCTCCAGGATGGTGCCCATTTCCAGTGTCTATCTTTCAACCCCTTATGCCAAAACTAAAGAGAAAAAAAAAGAAAGAAAAAATACAGCAAAAATCAAAACACACAGAAGGGAAATTAAACAAAAAGAACTGAAAAAAGTGTCCCTCTGCTGCTGGTGCCCGTCTTCCTGTCCTGCCACTTCTGTCACAGCCTGCCTCTCTGTTGCCAGACATTCCTGCTCGTGAGATCTGAACCACAGACTTATTGCAGGGGTTGAAAATCCCACTCCTGCCTGAACAGCCGCTCTGCGGCTTTCTATCAAGTTTTCAATAGGTCCATTCAGGCCCACATGGCAAAGCTCAAAAAGAAAACAAGGAAAGAAAAAAAAGTAAAAAGGACCAAAACAAACTGAAGACTTCCTTTCCCTTTGCCTCTCTGCTGATGCTGCCGGCGTCACTCTGTTGGCACTGCTCTCATGGCTTGCTTCGCCGCTAGGACCAAAGTCTTCAGTGCCAGGACTCTACGTTGCTGGCACATGGCTTAGCTGAAATCATTTCTCCTGTGGCCTGGGCTTGTGCTGCCTTTTCTGCTGTGATGTTGGCTGTCCTCTGCTGTTCTAGGGTCTTCCAGTCAATCTGGGTGCTATGTTCTGCTGGACTTCCTAGCATGATTTAGGATCTTGCAGTCAATCTGGGTACTGTGCTTATCTCTTTGCCATTTTACTTCTTTCAAGTGTCTTGCAGATATGTTTACTAAAGAGTGTTAAGGGACCAGGGGATATCAAGTGATAATGGCAGCGTTAAGGCTGATTGCATGCGATAAAGGCTCAGGGCAAGTAGTAGGCATTCCGGCAGTAAGGGCACAAGGGCCCGCTTAGCGTGCGCTAACAGGACACCGGGCGTGAAGGTGCCTAGCGTGCATCTTAATGCGTGAAAACAGCAGTCACCATAATGCATGATAAGGAAGGCCCTGGGAAAGTCAGATCTGAGGTGGCAGAGCCAGCATCGCCCAGACTTGGGCATCCAAAAGATGACTGAGCAGGATAGGTGACGTACACATCATTTACAAAATTCCAAAAAACCTATGTTCCAAAAAGGACCCGATGGCTGTCTTAAAAAAAGGAAACACGGGGGGAGTGTCTAATCTAAGATGGCAGCAGCTGACTGTTCCGAGTGCGAGCGCGTTTTCTGATGGGCAAAAAGTGTAAGGGGAGAGGTGGGTCATTGCCCTCTCAACCCCCCTGTACCTCTAAGCCGGTTTCTTCTGTGGGTCCCTTGGACGCTTTCCATGTTCATGCCACTTGGGATCTGGAGGTGATTGGGGAGGAACGCCAAGCTTCAGTTTTGCCGAAGTCGGGTCTAACGTCGAAAGTGCTCCATGGTCAGTCCCTGCCTGAGGGGTTCCTGGTGCTCGACTCTCCCTCGAAGCAGGGGGAAGTTATTGGCTCAAGAGGTTCTGGAGCAGAGGGGCTGCTCGAGCTGGAGAGTGCAGTCTCCGGATGGCACTGCTCATTACCATCACCGGCGCCGATTGGTGAGGATCATACAGGGAAGGAGATTCCTGTGTGACAAGGAGGAGAGTCGCCTGTGAGAATGGAAGCTGTTTTATCACCTGCTGAACTGGTGATAGCTTTCTCCCTACAGAGACCGGTTAATTTTACTTTGGAGGCTATCTGGCATGCTATTGTCTCCTTGGGAGAAGTCTTACTGCCTTAAGTCTCGTTATTGGCCTCGAAGGTGAATAATTCTGTGGCTGCAGTTGAGGAGTTGGAGCGGAAGGTATTGGGGACACATAAGAACATAAGAACATAAGATCATAAGATATGCCATACTGGGTCAGACCAAAGTCCATCAAGCCCAGTATCCTGTTTCCAACAGTGGCCAATCTAGGTCATATGTACCTAGCAGTTTCCCCAAAAGACACAGGTTCCACAGTGCTTGTATTGGGACAAGCATTGATATCCTGGGTCCCTTTTTAAGAACGGTTTATGGACCTTTCCTCCAGGAACTTGTCCAAACCTTTTTTAAACCCAGCTACACTAACAGTCTTTACATCCTCCGGTAACAAATTCCAGAGTTTGATTACACGTTGAGTGAAAAAATATTTTCTCTTATTTGTCTTAAATAGTTTACCCTGTAGCTTCATTGCATGTCCCCTAGTCTTTCTATATTCTGATAACATAAACAATCGATCTACGTTTACCCGTTCCACTCCATTCAATAATTTAATTCCACTCCATTCAACCTCTATCATATCTCCCCTCATCCGTCTCTTTTACAGGTTGAAGAGCCCTAACCTATTTAACCTGTTTTCATAGGAGTAGCCTTCCATCCCCTTTACCATTTTGGTGGCTCTTCTCTGTACCTTTTCTAATAACGCTATATCCTTTTTAAGATACGGCGACCAGAATTGCATACAATATTCAAGGTGCGGTCGCACCATGGAACGATACAGAGGCATTATAATATCCTTTGTTTTATTTTCCATTCCTTTCCTTATGATACTTAGCATTCTATTTGCTCTCTTGGCTGTTGCTGCACACTGGGCCGAGGGTTTTAACATGGTATCCACAATGACGCCTAAATCTTTTTCCTGGGTGGTGGTTCCTAATGTGGAACCTTGCATCGTGTAACCATAGTTTGGGTTGTTCTTCCCTAGGTGCATAACCTTGCACTTGTCCACATTAAATTTCATCTGCCATTTTGATGCCCAGTCTTCCAATTTATCAAGATCCTCTTGCAATTTTTCACAATCCTCTTGGGTTTTAACAACTTTAAATAGCTTTGTGTCATCTGCAAATTTGATAACCTCACTCGTTATTCCACTTTCCAGGTCATTTATGAAGATGTCAAAAAGCAGCGGACCCATAACAGATCCCTGGGGTACACCACTATTCACCTTTCTCCATTGGGAAAATTGGCCATTTAGCCCTACCCTCTGCTTTCTATCTTTAAACCAGTTCCTGATCCACAATAGTACATTGCCTCCTATCCCATGTCTCTTTAGTTTTGCCAAAAGTCTCTGATGAGGGACCTTGTCAAAGGCTTTCTGAAAGTCCAGATACACAATATCAACTGACTCACCTTTGTCCACCCGTTTATTCACTCCTTCAAAAAAACATAACAAATTAGTAAGACAAGATCTTCCTTGTCTAAAGCCATGTTGGCTGTCTCCCATTAGGTTGTGACTATCTACATGCTGAGTAATTTTATTCTTTATGATGCTTTTTACCATTTTTCCCGGTACTGACGTCAGGCTCACCAGTCTGTAGTTTCCCGGATCACCCCTGGAACCCTTTTTAAAAATTGGTGTTACATTGGTGATCCTCCAATCTTCAGGTATTAGAGATGATTTTAATGATAGTTCACAGATTACTAATAGCAGGTCTGCAATCTCATATTTCAGTTCTTTCAACACCCTTGGATGTATACCATCCGGCCCAGGTGATTTACTACTCTTCAGTTTATCTACAGTATAGGAGGTGAAGTACTTTTGTCCACTAAAGAAGAGCGGGACCTAGGCGTGGTTGTGTCTGATGATCTTAAAGTAGCTAAACAGGTAGAAAAGGCGACGGCAAAAGCTAGAAGGATGCTTGGGTGCATACGGAGAGGAATGGCTAGCAGAAAAAAGGAGGTGATAATACCTCTGTATAAGTCTTTGGTGCGACCTCATTTGGAGTATGGTGTGCAATTCTGGAGACCGCACCTTCAAAAGGATGTGAACAGGATGGAGTCGGTGCAGAGGGTTGCTATTAAAATGATTAATGGGCTTCATTATAAAGCATATGAGGACAGACTTAAGGATCTTAATATGTACACCTTAGAGGAAAGGCGGGATAGAGGTGATATGATTGAGATGTTTAAATACCTCCGTGGCATAAATGTTCAGGGAGAGAGCCTCTTTCAATTGAAAGCAAGTTCTGCTACGAGGGGACATGGGATGAGGGTGAAGGGAGATAGATTCAGGAGTGATATGCGGAAATATTTCTTTACGGAAAGAGTAGTGGATCCGTGGAATAGGCTCCCAGTGGAGGTGGTAGAGATGAGGACAGTAACTGAATTCAAAAAAGCATGGGACCAACACAGAGGATCTCTAAAGGTAGAAAGTGGACTGTTGTAGTTGTTGTTATGGAAGGACAGACTAGATGGGCCTTGTGGTCTTTTTCTGTCATCATGTTTCTATGTTTCTATCTAATAGTTGTAAGACATCTTCCCGATGTATCGATATTTCCTTCAATTCTTCCGCACCTTTAAATACCACTTCAGTCATGGGTAACATCCCTACATCTTCCTCAGTAAAGACCGAAGCAAAGAATTCATTCAGTCTCTCTGCTATCGCCTTGTTGCCTCTTAGTGCTCCTTTAACCCCTTTATCATCTAATGGACCAAGTGACTCTCTCACAGGTTTTTTGCTACAATGTACTTGAAAAGGTCTTTATTTCGTGTTTTTACTTCCGCAGCAAGCTTCTTCTCAAATTCTCTCTTTGCCTGCCTTATCAATGCCTTGCATTTGACTTGCCAGTGCTTGTGCTGTTTTCAGGTTTCATCGTTTGGCTCTTTTTTCCATTTCCTGAAAGATGCTTTTTTGGCAACAACAGCCTCTCTGACCTCACCTTTAAACCATGCTGGCAGTTTTTTGGACTTCCTTCCACTTTTCTTAAAGCGTGGAATACAGCTGGTCTGGGCTTCCAAGATAGTATTTTTCAACAACACCCAAGCTTGATGTACGTCTTTAACCTTTGCAACTGCTCCTTTTAGTTTTTTCTTAACTGTTTTCCTCATTTTATCATAGTCTCCCTTTCGAAAGTTAAAAGGTAGTACTGTGGATTTCCTTACTATCCCTCCTCCACTAATTAAATCAAAGGCGATCATTCTATGATCACTATTGCCAAGTGGCCCCAACACCCTTATCTCTTGCACTAGATCTGGTGTTCCACTAAGGACTAGGTCTAATATGGCTTCCCCTCTGGTTGGTTCTAGTCCTTCAAGACACAGGTTGAAGTGGAAGAGATGCAGAAAAAAGTTGCTGCTCTTGAGGATCACTCTGAAGCTTACTTGGAGATCTTAATATCCACTTTGATTGCCCTGCTTCTGCTAAAGATCTATCCTTTACTTCTCTTCTCCATGACCTCTCGCTCCAGCAGCTTGTCCTATCCCCAACACACAAGTTTCACTCTGGACTTCCACGTTGTCTACTCTCAATCAGCTTGCCCCTTTTCAGCCATCTCAGTCCAAACGCTCTACCACTAGACAACTCTGTTATCATGCTAGCTTATGTCTCCTGCGTCGTCAGTTAAGACGAACCGAGCGCACTTGGTGCAAGCACCCTACTCCTCGTACTCTGGCAAAATTCCATGAAAGTCATCATCATTACTGCTCTTCAGTGCATCATGCTAAACAGACCGTTTTCTCGAATTGCATTACAACAGCCACTAATCCTTCCAGACAACTTTTTTCTGTGCTTCGTACCCTTACCTCTCTTAACACTGATCACTCCTCAGATCCATCCCAGCCCCTACCTTCCCCCTCCAGTCTTGCTTCATTCTTTGGAACCAAGATCTCCGATCTGCGTGCTGCTCTTCCTTCCTGTCCTCCCCCATTGTCCTCCCCCCCCTCCTCCATTTCCCCCTTCTTCCCTTTCTCATTGTTGGTCATCCTTTTATGCTATCACATCACCAGAACTCTTAACTCTTATTTCCTCAGTACGCAAGACCACCTGCTCTCTTGACCCCATTCCCTCTACCTGGTTTTCTGAACCTTCTCTTGCTTTCCTACCCTTTATTCTTATCATAATCAATACCTCTCTCTCCTCTGAATCTTTCCCCTCCCTTTGGAAACATGCCCTGGTCCGCCCCATTTTGAAAAAATCCACTCTAAATCCTCTTATTCCTGCCAACTACCGCCCTGTTTCAAACTTACCTTTCCTCGCTAAACTTTTAGAAAGATTCGTCTTCTCCCAGCTTTCTCAATACCTGAACTGCATAAACTTTCTACATCCTCGACAGTCAGGTTTTCGTCAAGGCCACAGCACGGACACGATTCTAGTAGCACTTCTCAATGATCTCCATTCTTCGCATGACAAAGGTGACATTTCGGTGGTGGTCTCACTAGATCTTTCTGCTGCTTTCGACTTAGTTGATTATTCCCTCCTCCTCTCACATCTCTGGGACGCTGGGTTACGGGGAACAGTCTATCGTTGGTTTCACTCTTTCTTATCCTCCCATTCTTTCTCTGTCGTCTCACCCTCTGGTCCTCATTGCTCTTCTTCACCCATTTCCCTTCCCTGTGGTGTGCCACAAGGATCAGTCCTCGCACCTTTTTTATTTAATCTTTTCCTTGCACTCCTCGCCCTCTGCATTCAGCAAACCGGTCTTTCTGACTTCTTTAACGCTGATGATATCATCATCCTACATCACACCAGTCCTCTTCACCCTGACCTTTCTCCCCTAAATTCCTGTCTCTCTCTTGCCTCTAACTGGCTCTCTTCTAATTGTCTGCATCTTAATTTAACCAAAACCTCATGCACTTGGTTCACCTTTGGTGGCCCATGTCCTTTGCTTACACCCTCCATTGATGGTTCCACAATTCCTTTGGTTTCTTCCTTTCAGTACCTTGGTGTTCTGCTTGATTCTAATCTTTCCTTCAAGGACCATATTTCGCACCTCACAAAACCTCTTACTTCTTCTTACGTCAAATTCATTCCATTCGTCTCTTTCTTTCTGCTTCTGCCCTGACCACCATTACCATAGCTACCGTGCTTTCTCGTATTGACTATTGTAATTCAGTTCTCACGGGTCTCACTCGTACTCAGCTTCGTCGTCTACAATTATTACAAAACACTGCAGCTAGGATTATTACCTGTTCCTCCCAAAGAGATCATATCACACCACTTCTCTATCACCTACACTGGATACCTATCAAGTTTCGTATTCATTTTAAAATTCTTATTCTAGTTCACTGAGCCATTTATACCCAAACGCCTCAGTACCTCACTGACCTTCTTCAGTTCCACACTCCCTCCCGTTCCCTTCATTCAATTCATGTCAGCCGTCTTCATCTCCCTTCACCCTCACGTGCACACTTACAATCAACCCGGCACTCCGCTTTTTTCTTCCTTGGTCCAGCTCTGTGGAATTCCTTGCCAACTTCACTCCGCCTAGAAACCAACATCTTTTTACCACAGCTTACAACCTCCCAGTCTCTTAATCTTGACCTGGTTTATCAATGTTTGTCTAAGTACGTCTCCTGTGTATTCTCTCTTTACACTTTATAATTTTCCACTTTCCTGTCTAAGATTGTAGTTCTTTTCCTTTTCCTGGCCTTGTGCCTCTTTACGACTGTTTGGCTTATTGTAAACTGCCCTGATGTCATATAGGGCGGTATATCAAATCTGAATAAACTAAACTAAACTAAAAGAACTTTTCATCTGTACAAGTTAAATTGGAACATTTGGATAATTTGTCTAGAGCTAATAACTTGAGATTAATGAACTTTCCAAGGCTTACTACAATGTCTGCTAGAGATATGTTTAAACAATATTTAGTTGATGTATTGGGGGTTTCCCCTGAATTGATTCCGCCCTTGGTTAAGAATTATTATTTACCTAAGGTGAAATTAACATCGGGGTTGGTTAATTGAGGGGGAGACCAGGAGCAAGGGAATATTTTGAATGTAACAGATTTATTGGAACACTCGGGTTATGACTCTCAGGTTCCTTCCACATTGTTAATAATGTTTGCATTACTTTCTGATAAAGAATGGATGTTAAAACTTTTCTTTCAGAAAAGGAACCTTTTGCTTAGAGGATTATTGGTACGTATTTACCCGGATTTAGATAGGCAAACTCAGAAACGATGCAGGGAATTTCTCCTGCTTTGTCCTGGGGTAATACAGCTGGGCAAGGTCGGCCCGTCCATTGAGCGAGAATGTTTTTTGCACAGGGCCCCGCATTTCAGGGTGCCCCGTGCAAAGAACATTCTGAATTAAAAGTAAATTTTTAAATTAAAAAAAAAAAAAGCAAAGCTGTCTGCTGCTGCCGCCGCGGCCGCCATGGCAGAATCGAGTGTCCCGCGGGGCCCCCCCCTGCTCAGCAAAGCCTGCCCTCCCTGTATCATCTCCCTCTCTGCAGTTGCACCGGCTTTCAGAGCGCGAAGGGAGAGTTTCTCCCTCGTGGCTCTGTTAAGCCCACGGGCACAGATGGGAAAGTTCCCATCAGCCCCTGCGGGCTTAACAGAACCACGAAAGGGAAACTAGTCTCCCTTCGCGCTCTGAAAGCCAGTGCAACTGCAGAGAGGGAGCTGATGCAGGGAGGGCAGGCTTTGCTGGGCAGGGGGGGGGGCCCCGCGGGACACTCGATTCTGCCACGGCTGCGGCGGCCACGGCAGCAGTTTTTTTTATTTTAAATTTTCCCTGGGCTTGGGGGGGGCTTAGGACTGGAAATGGGCTAATGGGGTTAGGACTGGAAGTGGGCTGATGGGGGGTTAGGACTGGTAATGGGCTATGGGGGGGCTGTCTGGAAATGGGGTGGTGGGGGGTTAGGACTGGTAATGGACTATGGGGGGGACTAAGACTGGAAATGGGCTGATGGGGTTAGGACTGGGAGTGGGCTGATGGGGGGGTTAGGACTGGTAATGGGCTATGGGGGGCTTAAACTTAAAATTGGGTGATGGGGGTTAGGACTGGAAATGGGCTGATGGGATTAGGACTGGGAGTGGGCTGATGGGGGGGGTAGGACTGGTAATGGGCTATGGGAGGGCTTAAACTGAAAACTGGGTGATGGGGTTAGGACTAGAAATGGGCTGATGGGATTAGGACTGGGAGTGGGCTGATGGCTTAGGACTGGTAATAGGCTATGGGGGGACTAGGACTTGTAATGGGCTGGGGGGGTTGCTAGGACTGGAAATGGGCTGAGTGGAGGGGGGTTGAACTGCAAATAGCTGATGGGGACGGGGGCTTGGAATGGAAATGGGCTGAGGGGAAGGGGGGGCTTGAACTGTAAATAGCTGATGGGGAGGGGGGCTTGGAATGGAAATGGACTGAGTGGAAGGGGGGCTTGAACTGCAAATAGCTGATGGGGAGGGGGCTTGGAATGGAAATGGGCTGTGAGGGGAGGGAGCTAGGACAGGAAATGGGCTGATGGAGGGGCTAGGATAGGACTGGGAATTGGGTATTGGGGGGAACTAAGATTGGAAATGGTCTGTGGTGGGGGTTTGGATTTAAATGGACTCATAGAGGAGCTAGAACTGGAAGTAGGCTCATGGGGGGCTTGGATTGGAAATGGGCTGAGTGGAGTGGAGCTAGGATTTGACATGGGCTGATGGTGGGGCTAGGAAAGGACTAGAAATGGGCTGATGGGAGGCTGGTATTGGAAATGAGCTGATGAAGGGACTCGGATAGGACTGGAAACGGATGGGGGAGCTGGGACTGGAAATGGGCTGATGCGGGGACTAGAAGGGAGCGGATACTGGGTGGGGCTGGAACTAGAAGGGAGCTGATGTTGAGGGAGATTAGAATGGGATGGGGATGGGGCTGGGAGAGTGAAATGGAGAGGGGGAAAATATTTCGTGTGGGAGGGAAGAAATATCTACAATTGGCCAGGTATTGGGAGAGTAAGTGGGGATTGAGGATGGAGTGGTAAAATCTGAGTGGATGAAATAGGAATGAGGAAAGAGCAAAAGGAGAAAGATTAGTATGTTAAAGCAGATGTAGAGAGAGAATGGAAAAAATCTAGAAGACTGAAGAAAGGACAAATGGACAGCAGACGATGGAGAGTTAGCAGAAGACACAAAGAAACCAGAAGAAAGTGGCTGGAAAAATTGCAACTGATAAAAAATGCACAAAAGGTACAAAGATATCTCTTTATTTTGAATTTATTAACTGGAATATGTCAGCTCTGGGAAATGTGCATCATTAACGTCTGCGCTTTGTTTAGTACAAGAGGAAATTAATTTATAGTTTTATTTCTACATTGTTGTTGTGCATTCCAAGTTAGGCTTTTGGGGTTCCTAGTCTAATTATTGTCTTCCTGTTTCTAAATTGTGATTCCTTGTTTGGTGATGGTCTATGTTCTGCATGTGTAACTGAGCTGAGGTATTCTGTTTATGTAATTCCTATCTGACATTGCCACTTGTTCTCTTTCCCCAGTAGGTCACGTATTGTTATTCTCTGAAATGTATTGGTTTAATTTTTGCAGTGTTTCCTTTTGATAGGTAGGGTATGGTGCTTTGTGAGTCCTGGTAGTGCTGTTAGGATACGGTGGGTTTGCTATGGGTTCTAAATGGGCAGTGTTTGTAGTAGTTCCTAATGTGCCTGGCGGTTAGCACTGGATTATAGTAATGTAGAAATCTTTTAGTCTTTCTTTATCCATACACTCATGAAGAGGCATGTTTACTAAAAGTTAGTGTATGGTAACATTATGCAAATATTTATGCAAATGAGTCCCTTATGCAAATGAGGCCCCGCACTGAGTCTCCGCACATGGCCCCGCACCCCCCTTGGGCCGTCCCTGCAGCTGGGGGAGGACTTTTTTTCTTAAAGCACCCATGTAAATGTTTAGTGAAGTATCACTCTTTTTCCTATATTTTTTATGAGCCCTCTCAGCTGACGGTTTTCATCAGTTTATTTTTATTTATTTTTATTTATTTATTTATACATTTTTCTATATCGCCACTTCCAGAGATCAGTAGCGGTTTACATGTAACAAAAGTTAATAATAGAGAAGCTATTATTTTACAGCAAACAATTTTACAGAGAACAATTTTAGAACAGAAATTAACATAGAACTCAAAACCATATAGACACTGTTGATAACAAACAATGAACTTGGAGTAACATTTGGTAGAACTCAGAACCATATAGAAACTGTTGATAACAAACAATGAACTTGGAGTAACATTTGGTAATGCTTCAAATAAAAATTAACAATAGCCTTAAAAAGGTTATTTGGAATCCTCAATTGGCTCCTCACCTATGCTCTCTTGAATTAGGTCCAGATTTAGCTAGCTGCCTTGATTTTCTTTTGCATATATGGTGGTAGAGTTTATAATGTGGTATCCCCCTTGTAATGTTTGTGGGCTAGGGTGGGCGGACACTTGTTTCATTTGGAATTGCTTGTTTCTATATTACTTTTTTGTGATTCTTGTATAAAAATAATTTTCTATTGTGTCTGCTCTTTTGCTGCAAGAATGTTTTGGTTGAACTTTCTTGATTTATTTGTAAAAATTTTATAAATAAAAAAAAAAAAAGGTAACACATTACCAGTCCTACAATGCCTCACCAATAACATTACCATACAAGTTTGTGCACAGCCACATGTACACAAAATCTGCCCCATCCCTGATAACTTCAGTGTTCAACGCCAGGATGTTATGAATCAGTCAGATTTCATGTTCCTGTCACAATGTACCCCCAAACCTGCTGTAATGTAAACCGCTTTGACTGTAGGAAAAAGCAGTATTAAAAAAAAGCACAAGATATCAAATGAATAAACAGGAGAGGTGTGAGTGATACACCCTAATGATTAAAATCTTCCTGTGTAGGCCATGGTGTAGCAGCTGCCAGGAAAATACATGACTGTACATGATGGGCATATGCCGATGGAGATGATAAAGAATGCCTGGCGGTAGATGAGAGTGCTGTATGGCCATGTTGGCCCAATGTACCTGATGTGACTGCACAAATGCAGTCATTGTGTATGTGAAACAATAGTATCTGTGCCAATAACAGCTTGCTGTGTATGACTGTTGTCTCAGCTTTTCTAACCACCATGTAAGCAGGTTGCAGTCAGTGCAGAGCGTGGCTACTACAATGGTTAGTGGTCATTGTTGTGAAGTGTATCAGGACGGACTAAAAGATCTTAATATGTATACTTTAGAAGAAATGTGGGATAGGGGAGATATGATAGATACATTTAAATACCTTTTTGGCATTAATACACAGAAAAGTCTCTTTTAATTGGAGGGAAGCTCTGCTATGAGGGGACAAAGGATGAGAGTGAAAGGGGATAGTCGCAGGAGTAATATGCAGAAATATTTCTTTACAGAAAGAGTGCTAGGTGCATGGAATAGTCTTCCAGTGGAGGTGTTGGAGATGAGGACAGTATCTGAATGCAAATAAGCATAGGACAAACACAGAGGATCTCTAAAGTTAAAAGGGACTGTTCTAGTTGATATGGAAGGGCAGAGCAGATAGGCTCTGTGGTCATTTTCTAATGTCATGTATCGATGGTACTATGTTGCTATGCAATCTTTCTGGCATATGTGTATAGAACATCTGGACCATTGCCTCTTATTTTGGCCATATGAGTCAAGTAAGGACATGTGATGATCCCTGCAAGTGCCTATCCCATGAGTGAGATGTGGCAACATGTACTGCAGATATGTGATGGAGTCAAAGATATGCAGTCACAATTATGAGTGGAGGAGTAGCCTAGTGGTTAGAGCAGCTGCCTAGTACCCATAAGATCAAGGGTTTGATTCCCAGTGGCACTTTGGGCAAGTCACTTTACCCTCATTGCCTCAGAAGAAAAGGCTGGCAATTTACTTCCTGTGATACATTTCCAAGAGAACCCAGAGATAGCTGGGTCATTATAAGTCAACACTGACTTGATGGCACAAAAAAAAATACTGATCATGGACAACCTGAGTGTCATACATCTGCAGGGTGACCATGTCTGACCCACTACAATGGACTACAGCAAAGCCAATAAGGTCATGCTGTCAGATGGGCATGAGGGCAATGAGCAAGCCTGCCAAACCAATGTGCTATTGGAAAAACTTTAATGATGTGTGTCCCCTAGCAATGCAGACCCCTGTTTCTGGCAGTATATATGTTGAACTGAGTAGCCCACAGCCAGGATTCAAACCCTGGTTTACTACTTAGAAGGCCAGTGCTGTAACCATTATGCTGCACCTCTACACCTTGCCTTGTACGAAAATGTACAAACCAGGAGACTGCAGGACCCTTCCAGCAATGGCGGGAACTCAGGACATGAAACCATGTAGCTGGCACATTCTGAAGCAGTAGTGTAACACAGCTTCGGCCTGGCCACAACGGTACACCTGCATTATTTATGCCACTACAGGCAGTACTCCATCAATTACTTAAACATAAATCGGACTCCTTCTGATGCCCCCACTCCGCAATTAGTCAACAATAATACTAGCTCTTGATTCTAGAGATATAGATTTCAACTATCACAACCAGTAACTCACATTGCTAGAGAAAAGCAAAGCCTTATCATACCCGACTCAGAAACTAACTGCAAACGCAGATTCCACGAGACTCGACAGCCAACTAGTTGAACAGAATCCTTCTCCTACTCTCTGCTGCAGCTACACCACAAATCATAACTGACCCCAGCAAAACAGGATAGCAGCCTGAAACAGCAATCATGAAGTGGATTCAAGCCTCCCTACTCTTCTCCTTCATAGCAGCTCTTATATTAAGGCCAACCAGAGCAACATACAGCTGGAACAACTAAATTCCAATCCTCTACAGCCCAGACACCTACTAGCAACTCAACCCAAAAGGCAGGCAGAGCTCCGGCATCTCAATGCCTGGATGAGACAATGGTGCAGAGATGAGGGTTTTGGATTTGCTAGGAACTGGGGAACATTCTGGGGAAAGGAGGGGCTCTTCCAAAGGGATGGGCTTTACCTTAACCGGGATGGAACCAGGCTGCTGGCATTAACCTTTAAAAAGGAGATAGAGCAGCTTTTAAACTGGATAATAGGGAAAAGCCGACAGTCTCCCAAGAGCACATGGTGCGGAAGAATGTATCCTTGAAGGATACTACCAAAAGCAGAGAGGTTCCAAAAAAGAGTAAAGTAGGCCAAATGCCCACAAATATCGAGCAGACAGAGCTTAAAGATCCCAAATTACCCATGTCTACCAATAGCCAGATTAATATGAATAAAATACAGTCTCTAAAATGCTTGTATGCAAATGCTAGAAGTCTAAAAAATAAGATGGGAGAGTTAGAATATATAGCACTAAATGAGAGGTTA
The DNA here is from genome assembly GCA_033557465.1 of Ichthyophis bannanicus. Lineage (NCBI taxonomy): Eukaryota > Metazoa > Chordata > Amphibia > Gymnophiona > Ichthyophiidae > Ichthyophis > Ichthyophis bannanicus. The sequence continues at coordinate 909,414,292 of CM066032.1, read as the reverse complement.
GATCTGATTGGAATATCAGAGACATGGTGGAAGGAGGACAACCAGTGGGACACTGTGATATCTGGGTACAAACTATATCATAATGATAGAGCTGATCAAATTGGTGGAGGGGTTGCGCTCTATGTTAGAGAGGGCATTGAGTCAGAAAGGATTAAAGTTTTGCAGGAAACAAAATTTGCTGTAGAATCTCTATGGATTGAAATTCCATGTAAAAAGGGGAAGGCGATGGCAGTGGGGTGTACTATCGACCGCCTGGCCAGAATGAACAAATGGATGATGAAATGCTCAAAGAAATCAAGGAAGCTAACAAACGTTACAGCGCAGTAATAACAATGGGTGATTTCAATTACCCCGGTATTGACTGGGTCACTGTCACGGCAGGACATGCTAGGGAGATAAAGTTCCTAGTTGAAATAAATGACTGCTTCTTATAGCAGCTGGTTCATGAACCGACCAGAGGGGAAGCCATAGTCCTTAGTGGAACACCAGATCTAGTGCAAGAGATAAGGGTGTTGGGGCCACTTGGCAATAGTGATCATAGCATGATCGTGTTTGATTTAATTAGTGGAGGAGGGATAGTAATGAAATCCATAGTACTACCTTTTAACTTTCGAATGGGAGACTATGATAAAATGAGGAAAACAGTTAGAAAAAACTAAAAGGAGCAGTTGCAAAGGTTAAAGACTTACATCAAGCTTGGGTGTTGTTGAAAAATACTATCTTGGAAGCCCAGACTAGCTGTATTCCATGCTTTAAGAAAAGTGGAAGGAAGTCCAAAAAACTGCCAGCATGGTTTAAAGGTGAGGTCAGAGAGGCTGTTGTTGCCAAAAAAGCATCTTTCAGGAAATGGAAAAAAGAGCCAAACGACGAAACCTGGAAACAGCACAAGCACTGGCAAGTCAAATGCAAGGCATTGATAAGGCAGGCAAAGAGAGAATTTGAGAAGAAGCTTGCTGCGGAAGCTAAAACGCAAAATAAAGACTTTTTCAAGTACATTCGTAGCAAAAAACCTGTGAGAGTGTCAGTTGGTCCATTAGATGATAGAGGGGTTAAAGGGGCACTAAAAGGCGACAAGGCGATAGCGGAGAGACTGAATGAATTCTTTGCCTCGGTCTTTACTGAGGAAGATGTAGGGATGTTACCCATGACTGAAGTGATATTTAAAGGTGCGGAAGAATTGAAGGAAGTATCGATACATTTGGAAGATGTATTACAACTATTAGATAAACTAAAGAGTAGCAAATCACCTGGGCCAGATGGTATACATCCAAGGATGTTGAAAGAACTGAAATATGAGATTGCAGACCTGCTATTAGTAATCTGTGAACTATCATTAAAATCATCTGTAATAGCTGAAGATTGGAGGATCGCCAATGTGACGCCAATTTTTAAAAAGGATTCCAGGGGTGATCCGACAAACTACAGACCAGTGAGCCTGATATCAGTACTGGGAAAAATGGTAGAAACCAGCATAAAGAAAAAAATTACTCAGCATGTAGATAGTCATGGCCTAATGGTAGACAGCCAACATGGCTTTAGACAAGGAAGATCTTGTCTTACTAATCTGTTATGTTTTTTTTGAAGGTGTGAATAAACAGGTAGAGAAAGGTGAGTCGGTTGATATAGTGTATCTGGACTTTCAGAAAGCCTTTGACAAGGTCCCTCATCAGAGACTTTTGGCAAAACTAAAGAGTCATGGGATGGGAGGCAGTGTACTATTGTGGATCAAGAACTGGTTAAAAGATATAAAGCAGAGGGAAGGGCTAAATGGCCAATTTTCCCAACGGAGAAAAGTGAATAGTGGTGTACCCCAGGAATCTGTGCTGGGTCCGCTGCTTTTTGACATATTCATAAATGACCTGGAAAGGGGAATAACGAGTGAGGTTATCAAATTTGCAGATGATACAAAACTATTTAAAGTTGTTAAAACCCAAGAGGATTGTGGAAAATTGCAAGAGGATCTTGATAAGTTGGAAGACTGGGCATCAAAATGGCAGATGAAATTTAATGTAGACAAGTGCAAAGTTATGCACCTAGGGAAGAACAACCCAAACTATGGTTACACAATGCAAGGTTCCACATTAGAAACCACCACCCAGGAAAAAGATTTAGGCGTCATTGTGGATACCATGTTAAAACCCTCGGCCCAGTGTGCAGCGGCAGCCAAGAGAGCAAATAGAATGCTAGGTATCATAAGGAAAGGAATGGAAAATAAAACAAAAGATATTATAATGCCTCTATACTGTTCCATGGTGAGACCGCACCTTGAATATTGTGTGCAATTCTGGTCGCCGTATCTTAAAAAGGATATAGCATTATTAGAAAAGGTTCAGAGAAGAGCCACCAAAATGGTAAAGGGGATGGAAGGATACTCCTATGAAGAAAGGCTAAAAAGGTTAGGGCTCTTTAACCTGGAAAAGAGACGGCTGAGGGGAGATATGATAGAAGTCTATAAATTAATGAACGGAGTGGAACCGGTAAACGTACATAAGAACATAAGATATGCCATACTGGGTCAGACCAAGGTCCATCAAGCCCAGTATTCTGTTTCCAACAGTGGCCAATCTACGTAGATCGATTGTTTACATTATCAGAATATAGAAAGACTAGGGGACATGCAATGAAGCTACAGGGTAAACTATTTAAGACTAATAAAAGAAAATATTATTTCACTCAATGTGTAATCAAACTCTGGAATTTGTTACTGGAGGATGTAGTAAAAGCTGTTAGTGTAGCTGTGTTTAAAAAAGGTTTGGACAAGTTCCTGGAGGAAAGGTCCATAAACCATTATTAAGAAGGGACCCAGGATATCAATGCTTGACCCAGTACAAGCATTGCGGAACCTGTGTCTTTTGAGGAAACTGCTAGGTACGTATGACCTAGATTAGCTACTGCTGGAAACAGGATACTGGGCTTGATGGACCTTGGTCTGATCCAGTATGGCATATCTTATGTTCTTATGTTCCGGGGAGCGGGATTTGGACCAAGCTCGTTCGGTAGAACGGGCGCAGATGCATAAGTAATCTATTGTGGGTGAAAGCCAGGGTTGGGGAGTAGATCATTTGACAGGACGTGGGGTGGGAGGGGCAAGAGTGTCAAGGGCTGAGGATAATGTAGCATTGTATGAAGATAATGCCTCAACGACGGACTTGGAGGATAAACTGGCGGAAAGAGATGGAGAGATGGTGGAGGAGAGAGTCAGGGGATCAATATTATGAAGGTTTCTAAATAGGACGGATGAGACAGGACGAGGTTGGGATGGCGGAAGTTGAAGAGTAAATGTTAAAAGGTGATGGTCAGATGAGGGAAGGATTGATTTGCGAAAGTTTGAAGGAGAGGAGTTGGAGAATAGTACTAGGTCAAGGCAGTGGCCGTGTAGATGTGTGGGGGCAGTGGAGCAAAGTTGGAGGTCGAACAAGGAGGTAAGAGCGAGGAACTTTGAGGCATGGGGGTCAGAGAGGTTGTCGATGTGAATGTTGAAATCGCCAAGAATAAGAGTGGGGGAGGAGGGATCCATAAAGGCAGAAAGCCAGGAGTCGAAGTCGGTGAGGAAGGTTGATTTGGATTTCTCCGGTGGGCGATAAATAACAGCTATTCGGAGGGGAAGTGGTGAGAGGAGGCAAATGGAGTGGACTTCGAAGGAGTCTCCATGGGGTGGCAGAAGGGGTTGGAATTGGCAGGAGGGAGAGAGTAGGAGGCCAACACCACCACCGCGACCAGTAAGTCGGGGTGTATGGGAGAACTGGTAGCCCCCATAGCAGAGAGAAGCAATGGATGCAGTGTCGTCCCACTGATAAAGATTACACTTTTTTCCCCACCTCAAAACTCGCACTCTCGTATAGACTTTTTTTTAATCTCTAAGACGTTGGTGCCGGAGACTCGATTCGCGGACATTTTGAGCATGCATATTTGAGACCACGCAGCAATTAATTTAGGGCTGCTGTTTTCCGTGGGAGATAGACGTAAAGAGGCATGGTCTTTTAATAGATCCCTGTTAGCAGAAGCTTCCTTTGAGGAGGCAGTCTGATCCACTATAAGAGAATATTTTAGTATAAATAATCTTGGTGACAAGGCAGGCTGGGTTTGGTGGGAGGCCTTCAAGGCCACTGTGAGGGCAACAATAACGAGCTTTTCTATCAAGGAGGCTAGGCGGCTCAGTTAAATGCCCTGGAAGAGCAAATTAGAGCAGGGGAATGGCTTTGGCAAAGGCAAGCAGATGCGGGAGTCTTACTATGACTTCAGAGGCTAAGGTATCAATACAACTACATTTTGAGCTTGGAAGTGGAAGCAATCCTGGTACTATGCTGAGCAAAATAGAATGGGTAAATGTCTTGCTAATGCACTAAAGGGAAAGCAGGATAGAGCCCATATTGCCTCTATATTAGATGATAAACAGGGCAGATTGATTAATGACCAGATCCTGGAGGCTTTCTCTTGCTATTATACCAAGTTATGCAGTTCTGAAGTGACTCCAGATCCAGAGGCCTCTAAAGATTTTTTGAGGAATTTAAAACAGCCTAGATTGGAAGAGCAACAAGCCAGTGAGCTGGGTAAGGCCTTCTCTCTGCAGGAAATGCAGATGGCAATAAATTCTATGGCCCCGGGTAAGGCAGCAGGTCCAGATGGACTACTAACAGAATTTTATAAAGTATTTGCCAAAGAACTGTTACTGCAGTTGTGGAAGTACTTTGAATTGCTGCAGGAGAAGCAGGATAATATAGGGAACTTTTCAGAGGCCACGATTATGGTTCTGGAAAAACCTGGCAAGGACCCCAACTTGGTTACTAATTATAGACCAATCTCCCTTTTAAATTCAGATTATTAAATATATGCCAACATCTTAGCGAGTCAGCTTTCAAAGGTTCTGCGGAATCTGATACACCCCGATCAATGCGGCTTTATTCCTGGCCGGTCAATGACCAACAACGCCAGACTATTGTGCAATTTGATCGAGAGGGCGAATTACTTAGACTCACCTTATGTGGGTCTTTCTATAGACGCGGAAAGATTTTGGATTGGTTTGGGCTTGGTTCTGGCTTTATAAATAAGATTTGAGTATTGTATGCCAGACCTAGAGCATGCATTTTTGCAAATGGCTTTTTGTCCGGGCCCTTCTCATTACATAGAGGAACTCTCCAGGGATGCCCTCTTTCCCCTTTGATTTTTAATCTGGCACTAGAGCCGCTAGCTCTAGCTATTAGACAAAATCTGGATATATGTGAGCTCGCAGTAGGGGACTTGCAGGTGAAGCTTTCTGCGTATGCAGATGATCTTTTGCTTTTTACTCAACCTGCTTCGGTACCAGCGGTCTTACAGTTGATTGACCATTACTCTGGGGTGTCAGGGTACAAGATAAATTGGACCAAATTGGTGGCCTTCCCCCTGAACAATTTAACAACTGCAGGCTCAATGGCAACATTCCCATTTCACTGGGAGGCAGGGAATGTTAAATACTTGGGAGTCCGATATTGTGCCTCCTTAGATCGGACTATCCAAACCAATATCGATGATCTACTAGATATGGTATGCATAATGTCCTTAAAATGGACACCTCTTCATCTTACATGGTGGGTAAGATTAGAAACTATCAAAATGACTTTGATGCCAAAAATCAATTATGTTCTGGGAATGTTGCCAGTTGTGCTTCCTTCAGGAGTATACTCTTCTTTGGAGAGGAATTTGCTTAAATTTTTATGGGGAGTGTCGCGGCCTAGGATTGCTCTTAAGAAGTTAAAAGCTTCTAAGGATAAAGGTGGTGTGCAGTTTCCGGATTTTCGATGGTACCATTATGCTTTTTTGCTGAAGCAGGGGGCATTATGGTCTGTTTTTGATGAGCTCATCCAAAAAACAATTTGGCTAGACGTGGAGAGTCAAATGGTTACTCCCTGTCTGGTGCATCTGCTCCTTAGAATGAGGCATCCGGAGCGGACCTTGGTAGGTAGAGTTATCTCATCTACGCAAGAGGCCTTACTGGTGCTCTCTCTAAGTATAGGAAGTGATAATCCTCCCTCTAAATTGCTACCACTTTGGTGGAATCCACTGTTTAAAATTAAGAACATGTTTGCATGGAAGCTATGGCAAGGTTGTGGCATTTGGACTTTGGGGCAGCTTCTAGGGACAAATGGCTGGAAGGAATTTTCTGCTCTTCAAAGGGAGTTTTCCCTGCCCAAATCAGGTTATTTCCAATGGCTTCAACTCCGACATTGTATTGGGGCGACTAAAATTGATATATGTGACTTGTCAACTGTAGGGTCTCTAATCAAAAATATAAAGGAAATATAAAGGGGATAAACCAGGAGCTGCTTCAGCAATCTATGCTCTTTTTAGAGAACACTTTTCTTCTAGTTTGGTGGGTCTGTCAAAAGTATGGGAAACGGATCTGAATTCTTCCTTCTTGCCCAAAGATTGGAAGGTGCTTTGGGGCCCGATAACGAGGGTCTCCAGGTCAGCTATGCTTACTCAATCTATGTACTTTTTATGCACCGTGCTTATATCACTCTGGTAAAATTGGCTAAGTGGGATAAAAGGACAGGAGGTAGCTGTTGGACCTGTCAGAGAGAGGCGGGAACATATGTCCATATGGTATTCGAGTGCCCTAGCGTTCAGAGATTTTGGAATCCAGTTTGGATCAGAATCCAGAGAATTTTAGAATTCTCGGCTCCTCTAACCTGGAGTGTTGTCTGTTTGAGATCCCTAGCGGGTATCCCTGTTATGAATAAAGATAAATTCTTTCTGTTGAATTTTATGATAGCCATTGCTTTAAAAGTAATTTTTGCAAATTGGAAAATTTTTCATAAACTGAACTGGAAAATTTGGTTGAATCTTTTATGTCAATACTCCAGATATGAGAGAACTTACAATAAATTATTTTACCCCGATAAAGCTGGTCCAAATTCAGAGAAGTGATCGCCGTTGGATAAGTTTGCAGCCTGCGCTAGTGTATAAGAGGGTATGTTGCATAGGTGTAGGGTTTGGTATGTCCCCTCCCACCTTTTAGGTGGTGTCTGTTGATGATATGATGGATAGGTCCACTTGTATGGAAGGGACAATTAATCTTCCACAGAGAGCCGGGGAGGAAAAGGTGGGGCTGGCCACATTGTGCTTAAAGTATGTGCTGATTTGTTTGTTTGATGTGCTGTTATTGTAAAAGCTTAAAAATTATAAATAAAATTTAAAAAAAAAGATTATGCTAGCAATGAGTTTCTAGCAATGAGTTTAGTAAGATATGAACTTAGTAAGATAGTATTAACAAATACGGGTTTCTGAAAATCATTATTATACCATCTAACTGTGTTTAGGAAAACTATGTATGTGACTGTTCTATGTTTAGATCTTAGCTGCATCCTGTATGCACATGCTGCCTGCCCTATTGTATAGTCATTTCTGTGTATTGTGCAACTTGCTTGTGCAGGGGTATATAAGAAAGAAAACCCCTAAAGAGAGTGAATAAAGATTTGTAGGCTGCCTAAGTTGTACTAGTCTTTATTCCCGGGTACCTGAGGCATCGAGGTGACAGAGGACCAGCGGCAGGAAAGCCCCGGTGAGGTGGGGGTGGTAAGTGGGAAAGAAAAGAACCTCTAACACAGTCTATTCAGAACTCAGCAGCACGGCAAATCTCCCGCCAGATCTGATACATTTATATAACCCCTCTTCTGAGATTCCCTCACTGTCTCCCCTACCATTTCCATATCCATAACAAACCTCTTCTTCTAACCTATAAATGCATTCACTCTACTGTCCCTCATTACCTTTCCTTTCTTTTCTCTCCCTACATCCATCCTTGTGACCTTCACTCCCCCTCTGGTCTCCTTCTCTCCATGACCCTTTCCTCTAATGGCAATAGTAGCAATGATGATATTGTACACGTATTTGGCACAAGCACGAAAGGTCAGCACCATTACACAAAGCCTGTCAAAGGATCATGTCACATGGAAAACATACAACTGATATGTACTACAAGGCAACTCTTAGTGTTTGACCTAGCATAATTAGCACATATTGGCCTCATGATCAATGTTCCCGCTAAGCTGCACTGGGTCCGCCGCCAACATCCCTGCCGGTGGGGGGGGGGGTGCAGAGCGATCGAGCGCTCTGTCCCTCCCCCCACCGGTGGGAATGCTGGCGGAGGACCCAGTGCAGATTAAAGAGAACATTGCGAGGGTGCTGCCGGCAGGAATGTTGGCGGCGGACACAGCGCAGCTTAGCGGGAACATTGCTCATGACTATATATGTCAGATGTAGCTCTGTAAAAACAGATTCTGTCTATATGCTGGGATGATGGGCACCACAAGCATTACCACTGTTAATACTGTTTGACATGTCTGTCGATCTAGCCACTGCACTGCATAAGTCTGTGTAGTGTGTCTTGATGTCATAGCTGGTACTACCTGCTACACCACAGTCTCTCCATCTGAAAATTTTGATTCAGGCCTGTACCCCAACTGTGACTAGCATGGGACCCTCTTCAGCTGTGTGGCTGAACAGACATGTCCCAGGGACACTGTGTGATAAGACAGTAGGGGAATCACACATTGATGTATATGTATGTGGGTGCATGTCACTGGTCAAAGCATTGGTAGGGCCAGAAGTTGGTGTGTCAGTTTCAGCCCCAAGGATGTCACCTATGATATACCTGATTGGGACATCAGTCCACCTTGAATGTGTTACCCTGTCCTTTCGCACATCAATAATCCCATGTGCCTGTTGTGAGCTTACTACAAGTAGGCATTTGACGTGCTGTATATATATGTGAACATGTGATCTGTCCGACCCAAAGCAACTGTCTCTCCCTACACCTTTCTTCAGAATTCTGTTCTCAGCATAAATCTGCCATATCTGTATTCTCATTGCCCTTACAAACACCTCTCAAATGCTCCTTTCACCTTGCTATGTGTTATGCCTGTAACACACTCCCCAAGTATGCACGTCATGCTCTTTCCATGGCCCAAATCATATCCACGTGTCAAGTCACCTCCAGTCCACTGCTCCTGAAACATGATTTATATGATCACCTTTGTGCTTCCTTTCCACCCCTCTGAGATGTATGCTGTGTCCACAGCTACTGTTTTGTCTGTCCTGACTAGATAGTGAGCTCTGTTGAGCATGGCCCATTTCTCACATGTATCTGTGCTGTGTGGCCGATGTTGGTTTGTGCTATACAAATGATCATCAGTAGTTGTAGTCATTGCAATGAGATATCGAGAATGTGTCCAATCTGTCAACCCTGTGCAATGATTGTGCAACACATCTCACAGCAATGGCTAATCATCATCCATAGTCTGGTGCTGCTATGAGAAGGTGCACAAACACCAGCCTCCTTGATGGGGTAGGCCTGTTGTGGAAGATCTGCCACCAATGTCATGCATCTGTGATATGTCCAATGGTACTAGGGTTCCCATTGCTGTGGAGGGTGAGCTATGGTGTACATCTGATGCAGAGCGAAGCACATTGTGTGTGTGCAGGATATGTGGAGTGCAGCAGCACAAATGAAAGCACACTATCAGTTTGCATGGTATGCAGTGGCTTGAATACTGGCTTGTATATGCTATCTCTCCCACATCTGCTGGATCTAGAAAGTATACGTGAAAACCTCACCTATGTGAAGATATGCATCCTTGATGTCTCCAAAATCAGTGGTCCCTCCTGGCCTCACGGGAAGCGATGGAAACCTCGGTGTGCCTATATCTGAGGCAGAGGCCTCTGTGGTGTGAGGCATGCTACCACACACCAGGGTGGCTTCAGGGAATGGCCAGATCACAACCGGAGTTCCTCGGTCACATCTCATGGCAGTTCTGTGACTACAGAACTGCCAGTATAGTCAGTATAGTTGTCAGAGGCATACATATGTGACATTTGTTATGAGGTATCAGATGACGCTTGTGAGAATGGCTGCACATGTACAACTATGTTGGATCTACATGCACCTGGCCTATATAAACAAACACCTCACAGTCCACCCCTCCACTGTACTCAGCTATCTCACATGTGCACAACTATCATGTTGGTATTTCTGGTCTCCCCCAACAACACCTTTGCAGTCTACAATGGAATGGACATACATCTGTTTGGATCACTTCACCCACCACCTGCCTTTCACATGTATCCCCACATCTCAGTCATCCCCACTGCCCACCCATCAAATGTTGTAAACATTGCAAGATTCCCACTCTGGTGTAGTGATCCATGAACATGCACACCACACAATATCTGTAAGAGTATCATCTCCTGCTCAGCCTCTCCAGTTGTCTCTGCTCCAGTCACATCAGTCATCATCACCCACTTCCAGGCTCACAGGCAAGCCTAGTGTCAAGACTCCCTGGTGCCACCCTCATTCTGGGTACACCCCTCTAGAACATGCTCCCCATAGTCCCCTGCATGGAACTATCCCTCCACACCCTCCAGAATTACCCGTAACAGCCATTTCTAGAGAAATTACTGCGATTTACCCCTCCCCATCACCTGACCTCCCTGTGGCTTCTGTGCCCTGCCCTGTGGTCCCTAGGATGTCTGTCACTCTCTGAATTGACTGTGTTCTCTCTGACCTGTGTAATGTAGATACCTACCTCTGTCTACATGCCCCTATTGTAAACATAGTAGCCTGCTCAGATGTCTGAAGGGTGTGGCTATGAATGGCCTATAAAGTAGAAAAGAAAAATCACTCCATGAACCCCAAAAGCCCACTGTGTCAAACCCACACAATGCAGCAACATGTTGTGTGCATCTAGCCAATGTGACACAAGAGACATGGATGCAGGGTTAACCTGTCAAATGGGTGGGATTGGAGGCTGCCAAGGGCCTTCTGATCTCTGTGTGGCAGTCTCTGTGTGTCACCACCCATGTCCTGCTGCATCTGACCACACAGATCAGAGGGTCGGAGAGTCACATTTGGCAGGCCCTGGTGTGCCACAGAGATAAGTGCTGGCCCCTCTCCTGACCCTATGGATGGCATAGGTAGTTGTGTGTGTGTGTGGAAATACACATTGGGTTTTTGGAAACTGCACGACATGGCGATGGCAGCATAGCTGTAGACCGGGGCATGGGTTGAAGAAACCCCTGGCCTGGGCCTCCATGTTGTGTCTGCAGTCCCTGTGAGCAAGGCTAAAAGCACACACATGTTTTACAATGGTGGGACATCAGCTGTGTGATGGAGATACTGTCGACATATGTGCAAAGTGTGCCTGTGCGCAAGTACTTACTGTCCGTGGCCAGTCATTGGGAATAGCCTCTTCTGCTTGCGGCAGATGAGGCTCGCTAGCAGGTGGATGTCCCCCTCATTGAAATGTGGCTTCCTCAAACAGGCTGCCATGCTGTCCTCATGATGTTTACAGCTTCCATTGGCATAAGACATTAGGCATTATGCGCAAGAGGTGTTAACCAGAAAATGTGTTACACAGCCGCAACGCATGTTGCGGTGACATAAAGTGCTTTACTGAGCCACAACGTCTTCTGTGTTTTTGTGACAACTGATGGAGGTATTCCTTGGGTGAGAGTGAACAGCCAGTACAGATTGTGTGACAAGCAAAGGCAGATTTCAAACCAAAAATGCAATATGAATCCCTTCAAAATACATCAGTGCATGCAAGACCTGACTGTACCTGCAGAGCTGCCCCCCATAAACAGCATATATGTGTCACTGATTTCTCTGCTGAACAGCTGTCAAGCCATGCCAGCCATAGGCACGAACTGGTGTTGGGATGACACCACTGAATGCAGGCAAGTGAAGTCCTGCTTCTCTATTCGCAGTAATAGAGAAATCCGAATATGTATCCCGTCATGCAGTGATGTAAACCCAGGACACCCACAAGCCTGTCTCCCACATCTGAGCCAAGTGGCAAGTCTATCTACAGATAGGATCCAAAATGTCACGCATGCCCCTATAAGTGGCATAGTTAGCAGGTCCTAGAAAGCCCGTCTATTACGCCTTATCATTTAAGTCAAAGTACTTCACATTGAAAAGGAAACCTGTTAAGGTACATTAAACCATGACCTTATCAACTATGAATTATCAGAGCCAATGGAGTGCTAAGTGGCTTGCTAAGGACCACAGGGAGGGCAGATGTAAATTAATCCTAGGGTGCTTGGACCACAGTCCAGTGCTCGAACCATTAGGCTACTCCCCCACTCCAAACTTGCATGCTGGCATGGCCTGTGACAAGCAGACCACCTATGCCATTGAAGTGCTGGCTGAAGCCACACTGCAGTGACATTGCAGCACGAAAGGAAGTATGGGTTTTGCACATCACACCCTCTACTACTTGAAACCTAGTTGGCATGCACACCATCAGGAGGCATCAGAGCACAGAGACCAATGAGATCTCCTCAGCCAGGCAGATACAAATCCCATATGCAGTTGTCAGCACATATTCTGCCCAACAACAAAGAAGGTGCCTCAGCACATCCTGATCAGCACCATTAATGGAACGTGATACTATTGGCAGCAGATGTTCCCAGTCTCAGCTCTGATGGGAGTGCAGCCATAGCACACTTGCAGCACAAACTTGGTGGTGTCATCTGCTGAACTTGTGAAATGAGCTCCACTCTGTAGCACAAACATGAATGCAGTATCCCTAGCTGAACAGGATGAAGGAAGCCAACTGTTGCTCCATCTGTAATGGATCCCATAGAGTGCTCACACTGGTCACGAGGAAAACCTGGCAATGGACACCACAACAGACTCACGGGGCATCATCTATAAGTAGGTTCTACATTGTCATAGAGACATGCAACAGGGATTGTCAGCGACCCCCAAATGTAACAGAGGACCTGTCAGGGAACCTGGAGGTGGGTCAAACCACAGCAGCCACGTGTGGTGTCCCCAGCCTCCAATGTCCACCTCCCAAAGAGAAACAGCATGTCCTCATGCAGGGGGATGATAGCATGATCTGCATATTTGCAAGACACATAGTCACAGAATCTCATGGAGAGTGTCCTGCTGCAGCAAACCACAAAGAATATAAATGTGCCCAGTGTCGGCATACATCAGCATGGCATAGGTGTCATGGCTTTTTCCCCAGAACTTGGATTTCATGCAGCTTTGTTACTCTGGTGATATCAGTCTCCAAAGTTAATGAGGGTAGTTCACAAGATGAGATTAACTCTGACCCCCTGGTGATGTCAGTCTCCGGGCCTGTTGAGATTGGTCTGCAGCCCCTCCTTGCTAAATCAACAATAGCAGACCTCAAAGGGAGGTGCTAGAGAAAATTCACTATAAAGGACAGAAATACTTCCTCTTTCTCTCTCTCTTCCTCTATTCATCGGACATGAAGGACAGGAGGCTCTGATAATCAATTCTCTTCACTCCTCCCCCCTCTCTCTCTCTCTCTGATCTCTCTCACACACACATGCACACACATAGAGTCTTTCATATGCACACACACACACACAGATTCATTGATGTACACTGAAGCAGCTTTTTAACAACCACTATATAACTCTGTTCTGTACCTATGTAATAAGCCTATTTCTACATAAAGACCTGTTTCCAAGCCACACCTGGTTGGTTGTCTTATTTGTGCTGCTTACCCTACTGTCTCTGTGAAATGAACCCAGGACCAAGCAGAGAGTAGACTAGAAGATTACAGGTCAGAAGATTACATATTCAGAAGATTACAAGACCAGAAGATTACAATTCAGAAGATTACATTTTGGGGGCCGTCTCAGACTTCACAGCAGATCTCCAGTTGGGTAAGTAATAATTTTGTTTGATACGTTAAAGTGGATTTCAGACAGAGTGCGACAGGAAAATCAAAAGCCCTTGTGACCATTTACAATTTACAATTTTGGTTACAGGCTGGATTTAGTGAAAAGTTCCAGTGATAACTTTGTTTTGTGGGTTAGACAAGGTGAGATTTTTATTGTCAAAAGGCTCTGTAACAATCCTGAATTTTAATTATTACCTACACCTAGGGACATTACATAGGGTGGCTTGCAATTGTCTTATTTTTATGTTTAGGCTTGCTACAGATTTTTCTATAGTATTTGAGCTGCTAAGAAAAGACAGAGTTACACAGGTAAAACAGCCCCTCATTGAATTTATTTATTTATTTATTTATTTAACACTTATTTCTATACCGCTCTTTCCCAAGTATCAAGTGCGGTTTACAAGGAACAGTAAGTTATATGGTAAGTTAAAGCGCATACCTAGTTGTTTTACATAGAACAGGTGGAACTATTTACAAGTAACAATATAACATTTGAACAGTAAAAAGTTAGAAGGTATTTACATTATGGGTACTTACAAAAATATATCATGGAACAAAATTGTGATGTATAAAAATATTTTGTGTGTTATGTAGTATTGTAGTATGGTTGTTAACCTGTGTCTTTTTGTGTATTCTGACTAGGTAGTGTATTGTAGTGTAGAGAGAATAAATGGGTTTTTAGTTTTTTTTCTAAATTCCTTTATGTCTGATAGTTGGCGAATGTTGTCAGGCAGATTATTCCATAGGATAGGTGCCGAATGGGAGAAGGCCCTCTTGTTGGTTTGTTTTCTAGCTTTTGTGTAATCTTTTGGGACTGCTATAGTGTTTGTGTTTCTGCTCCTTTGTGATCGTTTATCTAATTCTACGTTAATGAGTGTATTGAGTACAGATGGTGCTAAGTTATTTATTAGTTTAAATGTGGTTAAAATAATTTTGTATTTTATTCTGCAGTAAATGGGTAGCCAATGAAGTTCAGCCAGGATCGGTGTGATATGTTCTGTTGAGTTTATATTCATTATTATCCTTGCTGCTATGTTCTGAGTTAGTTGTATCTTTTTCATATTTTGCTTTGTGATGCCATTAAGGATTATATTTGCAAAATCAAAGTGTGGGGTTATGATGGCTTGAATTATGGTTATGAAGTCTTGTAGGTGAATCAATGGTCTTAATTGTCTCAATGTCTTGAGTTTGTAATGTATTTTTTTTGTCAGATATTTTATGTGTGAATCCATGTTAAGTTTATTGTCAAGTATCACACCTAGGTATTTTATTTCTTTTTTTATGTTGATCTCATGGTTGTCTAGGGTAATTGTGCTTGGAGGTGTGTATGTTTGATTTTTAGTGATATATAGTACATCAGTTTTTGAGAAATTGATGAGTAGGTTCTGATTCTTAAGCCATATTGTTAGTTCTTTAAAACATTCTGTTATTTGTTGTAGTGGAGGGTGCGGGATTTTAAATGGGAGGTAGAACATTATATCATCGGCGTAAATATGGTAATAGACGCCATGACGTTTAAAGATGCTACAGACTGGTTGTATGTAAATGTTAAATAGTAGTGCTGATAGCGCGGATCCCTGTGGAAGACCTTGTGTTTGATTGAAAGTGGTAGATGTTTGGTTGAGGATTCTCACTGTTTGGGTTCTGTTTGATAGGTAGGATTTGAACCAGTTATAAACAGTAGATGTTATTCCAATTTGTTGAAGTCTGTTTAACATTGTTAAGTGATTGACACTGTCAAATGCTGCAGAGATGTCGAGGAATACTAGGATGAATGCCTGTTTAGTGTCATCAATTCCCCTTAATAAAGTGTCATAAAGGACTGTTAGTAGTGTTTCTACCCCATGGAATGGCCGGAAGCCATATTGGTGTTCGTCAAGGAGGTTCAATGAATCAATGAATTCCTGTAGTTGAGTTTGGACTATTTTTTCTATAAGTTTTGCCATGAAAGGAATACTCGATATTGGTCTGTATGATTTTGGTGATAATTTGTCTAATGTGTTATTTTTAAGTATTGGTCGTATTTGAACATGCTTGAGAGATGGGGGTAAGTATCCTTTTTCTAGTGATAGTTTGATCATAGGGAGGATGAAAGCAGAGAGTATTGAGAATGTCTTTTTTATCCAATCCACTGTGCATGGATCAAGATATGATGTGGTTGTGTTGATGTTAGATATAGTAGTTTTGAGAGTAGCCTTTGAAATTCGAATGAAGTTGGACCAGTTATCCAGTGTAGTGCGCGTCATTTCAGTGTGTGTTATTGGGGGGGTCATTTGTAGTTTTGTTTTATTAATATAATATTGTGCTAATTCTTGTGGAGAAATATCTATGGAAATTTCGTCTGAGTTGTATGTTTTGTTTGTTAGGTTCTTTATTATGCAGAACAATTCCCTTGGTCGGTTAATGGAATTATTGAGTATGTTAGAGTAATAGTTTCTCTTAGTACTGTCTGTTGTTTCCTTATATATGGAGGGTATTTATGTATTTCTCATAATTTGTTAGTGTTTTGGTTTGTCTCCATTTCCTTTCTTCCATTCTTAATTGTCTTTTTAGTTTTTTGAGTGTCATATTAAACCATGGGGCATTCCTTTTTTCAGTTTTATTGTCATTGCTATTATGTGGTGATGGGTCTGGTTTTCTTTCTAAATACCATATACATCTTTCCTGATAAAGCTATTACCTCCTGTCCCTTTTGCCTTTTATTTCTCAGTCTCCTGTCAGGTATAACTGACAATTCTGTTAATCTAACACCCTTCTTACTATAATTTCATCCTAAACTTCCACCCTATTAAAAGCTGATAAGCACTTTTTATTCAGGTATAATTTTAAGGCGTGGTCTTTATGCCAGTACTCTTTACTGAACACCCATAAAATTTATGCCATTCCAACTATAATTCTAAATCTCACTTCTTCATAAAAGTGAGCATTCCTCCTTCCAAGGTTGCACATTTGAGATAGTCCAACTACAGCCTTTCTGCAGTGTCAAATATGGAAACCTTTGATTTTAAAGAACTTAAAGAAATTGTAGTTGCATACTGTAAGAGGAAAGGTGGTCCCTTTGAAGGTGAATTCCCTGAGTCATCATGGTATAATATTCAAAGACAAATGTTAAACCATTATCAAGAATTCAAAAAGAAAACAAATAAAAGAAAATGTCTTTTTATCCAAGGCATGTGCAGGGGGCTCATTAGCATGAAACAGGACAATACTGAACTGACTTCTCATTGTACGAAACTAACCAAAGACCTTGAGGAGACACAAATTTGCATCTCTATGCAAAGGACTCAAGTGATCCAAGCCACAAATTCTTTTATAACTGTTAGTGAGCAATTAGAAGCACTTAAACTTGAATTGAGGCACGTTAAGGATCAATTGGCCTCTGAAAGACAAAAGAAATATACGCCCATTTCTCCCTCAGCCCCTTATGCCTATGACACACCCTATCAGCCATGCATACAAGCTATTGAGAAACAAAAGAATAAATATACGCCCATTTCTCCCTCAGCTCCTTATGCCTATGACACACCCTATCAGCCATGCATACAAGCTATTGAGAAACAAAAGAATACTAAAGTATGCATAGCTGGACTTAGGAATGGAAAAAATAAAGCTGAATCAGAGGAAGAAAATCCTGATAGTTTATCTCAGCCAGAACAGAGCAATAATCAGGATCTTTGTCAGGAGGATAATTCAGATGACTTAGACATGGCACCCAGTACTGAACTCAGAGCACCAGTTAAAGTGATGCTGCAGGACAATTTAAAAGACAGAGACATGGAAAGAATAGTTGAGAAAATTGGCCCTATGCCTTTTAATGTTAATGACTGGTGCAAATGGGCCATTCATATTCTGATTCACTGGGGTCTAGGGAAATACAGAAGAAAACAATCAGACTTTGATAGTGAAGTAGCGAAGCGCACGCAATGAATACACCAGGAGTCTATTTACTAGAATTCAAACCAGTTTATTTGTGCACAGTCTCAGACACTTGTCACATTCAAAATGATCTGAGCATGGCGTTCAGTAAAACAACAGCATTTATAGCTTTCTTCATCAGTTCTATACAGACAAACTCCTCCTTGGTCCCGGTGGCCCCCTCACCCCCCCATCCAATGGAAATTTTCTGACCGGGCCCACACCGCTCTCCCCCTGCTCTCAGGCCTTCCTTCTTGCTTGCAAGGTCACTCGCAGCACAGACACTGTGTGAAAGCCAGGATACTGAAATACATCTATGAATAACATAACAAACTCAATGGAAAGGTTTTGCATTCTTATCAGCAAAGCAGTGTAGAGCTGTTTTCTATTTTCTCTGGCTTTTCAGCTCTGATCAGCTATAATATTCTAAAGTGGGGGTTGAGGATTCAGGCCTAACCTACAGGCTTTCTGCTACATAACATACATTTACAGGCTATTCTAGGCCATCGCCTATCACATTCCCCCCTTTGATTATTCTCACCCGCAAGTGAGGTGAGAAAGGGTGAGAATTAAATCACATATGGTACTCTACAATAGGGTGGAGGGGTCACTTTGTGGTACAGGGTTAGGGTAGTAATGCCACATTGCCAGTATCTGTGAATCTGCCTTGCGTTCAACAATCCTATCAATGGTTGAGTTCAGCATACGCAAACATAAGGGAAGGAAACATGGGATACATAAGCAAACAGCCACAATCAAGAATACTATCAATGCAAGTGTCTTCAGGCCGCCCATACCTGAAAACCACGAACCAAACCAGCCATCAAGTTGCAAACCATGCTAGGTTTGGACTGGGACATAAGTTTGTTTTCTCATGTGATTGGCTATGTCTTCTACAACTTGTCCTTCATTATCAATTTGCAAACAACAATTAGTTAAATTAAGCTTGCCACATACGCCTCCTTCAGCTGCAAGCAGATAATCTAATGCTAAGCGGTTCTGGTAAATGGCTGTACGCATCTGTGTTGCTTGTTTGGCTAACAAGGTTAGTGCTCTGCTAGTTTCATTGGTTATAATTTCAACAACAGCTTGCAAACGTATAATACGGTCCAACATATACACAGGAGTGCGGTAGCCCCAAGAACCATCTTGTGCCCAGGTAGCAGGTCCATAGTAAGAAACAATTCTCTCTGGCGGCCATTCTTCAGAGGTTGCATCCCATTTGTCCCACTGGCCGATTTTGAGAGCCTCTCGCTTCTGTCGGCTTTTGTATACAGGAAATCCAAATTGTTCTCCGTGGGAAAGGGGCAAAAGGAAGAAAGATGGTCATATAGTTCCTAGAACACACGCTCCTCCCCAATTGGCAGGGAGTTTAGCATATGCTCGAGTGCCACAAATCCAATAAAGTCCAGGTGGAGCTTGCCAGGTGCTATGCGTAGCCAGATTTGTCCATATCCTGGCCAAGTGAGGAAAGACAATCAAAGGATTAGAAGGTTCCGGAGTATGGGCACCTGACCACCAAGATGTCTTCTCAGTAGTAGCATTGTAATATTTCATTGGTAGTGTTATGAACATCAGTCTGGTTATATGGTACGGAATAGTTCAGTTCTTGCGCTTCCCAAGGCCATTGGTCTCCCATCTGAGTTCCTCCACAAAAGAGACAGTCTGAGACATGGAGGCTGGAGGCCACAGCTCCAGCTAGTTCGATGAACAAATTCCGCAAAGCGTGGGGAACTACAAATTCTGCCTTCATGGCCTCGTGGAAGGTATGATGTATGCGATAAGGTGAAGAAACATGAGTCTTTACATTCAGCTGGATGAATACGATGGTTCCAGGATCAGTTCCACCTCCTGCTAAGCGCAGGCCAAATCGAAACCCTTGCTTCCATTGACTGGGGTCGGAGATCTGGAGTTGTAGGGGATTGCATGTACTTTTCTTGCACTTGTTGGGTTCTAGTAGGGGTAATCTTTCCAGTATAGCTTTATGATTGTCTCCAGTTTGTCCTGTTGGGCCACCAGACCAGGTAGCATAGTACACACAGTCCCACTTCGGACAGTAGTAGTCTGCTTCTGATGATTTGCTATACGTTGTTGGGGAGTGTGTTCCAGTGCACATTCCCCATCTGTATGCACCTTCAGGACACATATATTTCTCATCATAATAGTAGGCTTGTTCCCATGATCCGCACCTGTAGTAATTATTTCTGTTAATTAAGTCACAAGCATCAAAATACAGGTACGCAGGTTGGGTGGGATCAGAGAGTTGACTTGTAGCGTTGATGAGGGCTCCATCTTCATCATTCCATCTCAATTCCAGGACATAGTAAGATGGATTCTGTCGAGATCTGAAACAAGTACATGTCTTTCCCTTTGTACAGACGTTCAGTTCTGTACCATTATAGATACACTGGCTGACTATGCCAGTACAAGTATAGTAAGAGTGATAAAGCAGAGTCTGAGTGACTTGCATTCCAGTTCGGGTGGTGGTTATACAGGCTGCACAAGGGGGCAAGGCAAGAAGGGTTCTCAAGTGTCCCAGGGCTACCACAAGAATAAAACAGCAATTAGTAAGCATCATGATCATAGTCTCTAATAATTGATGAGGTAGGTAATGGTTGATTGAGGTAGATAGATAATGGTTGATAGAGCCTGCAATGTGGATACTGCACAATTGAAGGATGGCTCTTTCTTTGATGTCCAAGAGTGGGTAGGCAAAGTCTTATGATGATGGAACTTGTCTTCGCAGTGTGAGTCGCAATGGTGATGCAGGATTAGCGATCGAGGTCCAGGGGTGACTCTCAGGAACTGCTGCTGGCTTTACTCGACTGTGGTGGATCCAGGAGTCGATTTCTGCCACTTTGATTGCCGTTGGGGTTGATAACAAGACGATGTATGGCCCTTTCCAATGAGGTGCCAACGGTGTCTTCTTCCACTCTTTTACCCACACCGAGGCTCCAGGCTTGAAAGGATGCAAGGGCTCTGTTAGATTGATAGGCAACTGGTCTTGTATCCAGTTATGAAGGCCCTGTAAAACAGAACTTAGAGCCAACAATTCTTGCCTAGTGATTACTGATCCAATTTGATTCATATCCCCCCTTATCCCCTGAATTATGGGCGGGGGTGTCCCATACAAAATCTCAAATGGGGATACTCCTAAGGGCGTGGTGGGGGCTGAATGTACTGAGACTTCAGGGTAAACATTGGTGAGCTACTGAAGCTGCCAGGGGCCCTAGTAATGAGGTAGAGAAGTTAATGGGGGCTAGCAGCAAAAGTCATTTTCCTATGAATAATGCCCTGTTAAGGGCTAGCAGCTCAGCTTTCTGTGTTGAGGTTCTTGGGGCCAGGGCTGACGATTCTACTACCATGTCCGGGTCATCTCTGCATAACCAGTACATCGCTGTGCCTGAGGGCTGCACTGAAAATAGTGGGTGAATTCTTGAATCTTTGTGGTAATCGAGTCCAAGTGAGTTGTCCTCGTCGTCCTGTGGTAGGGTTTTCCCATTCAAATGCAAACAAAAGCTGACTGGCAGATGCCAGGCGTATACAGAAAAAGGCATCCTTTAAGTCCAAAACAGTGAAATGTGTGGCTTCTGCTGTAATCAGTCCCAGGAGGGTGTAAGGATTTGGTACCACTGGATGTATGGTTTCAACTGCACTGTTCACTCGACGTAGATCCTGCACTGGGCGGTAGTCACCTGTCCCAGGCTTCTTGATTGGGAGAAGGGGGGTGTTCCAGGGTGATTGGCATTCTCTAAGGAGTCCATACTGCAGTAGTTTCTTCAGGTGGCGATGTATACCTTCAATTGCTGGTCTTGGGAGGGGATACTGACGCACATGCACTGGTTCTGCTCCTGGCTTAAGGGTGACAAGCACAGGAGCTATATTCTTTGCTAGGCCAGGTGGATTATTCTCTGCCCATACTCCAGGCGGGGCTGCAATGCTAGTAGGTATACAGGAGCTTGCTGCTTTGGATGTAGGTAAATAGAACCGCCATTCTTCTTCTTGGGGAACAGCTAATACCATCAGGCTAGCAGGTTTTGAATTTATAGTCATTTCCATTTTTCCCCCTTCAACGAAGGATATCTGTGCTTGAAGCTTTGCAAGCATGTCTCGGCCCAAAAGGGGAACTGGGCATTCAGGTATATACAGGAACTGGTGTGTTATCGTCTGTCCCCTTAGTTCACAGGCGCGGTTCTGCAGAAAAGGTCTTGTGGTTCTCGTTCCAGTAGCTCCCACAATTGTGACAGATCGAGAGGACACAGGAGCCACAGGTTTGGCTACTACTGAATGCTCGGCCCCTGTCTCTACCATAAAGTCCATATGCTGGTCTCCAATCGTTAATTTGACCATAGGCTCCTGGAGACCTAGGACGAACTTGGAGCCCGGTCTGGCCTAGTCCTCATCCATAATATTGTTCTCGGCGGTTGCCACTCCCGCTATGGCAGTCTCTTCTCGCTGTTGAAACTGCGCGCGCTGCATCCCCCCTTGCTGCTGGAATCGTCCCTCCGCTCTCCTAGCGCTCCCGCTAATGTTCGGGCACTCGTTCTTCCAATGTCCTTCTTCCTTACAATAGGCGCACTGGTTCGCACCTAAGGTGGGCCGAGCACCTCCCCGGCCCCTTCCCCATCCTCCAGCTCTTCTATTAGGATATCCTCCTCCGTGTCCTTCCACTAGTGCTGCAGCGAGCAGATCCGCTTTCTTCTTCATCTTTCTTTCACTTTCCCGTTGACATTCTTGATCACGATTCACTAATACCTTTTGTGCGACTTCCATTAACTGTGTTGAGTTCATGCCCGCAAATCCCTCTAATTTCTGCAGTTTTCGTTTTATGTCTCTCTGGGACTGACTCACAAAAGCGGCGTTCACCATGCGTAAATTCTCCTGGGCTGCTGGGTCATAGGGGGTGTAAAGTCTATAGGCTTCAGTTAATCGTTCATAGAAAGCAGCAGGACTTTCATCTGGGCGTTGAAGAACGTTCGCTACTTTCCCAACATTCATGGCTCTCTGCCCTCCCTTCTTTAGGCCCTGCAGTAAGGCATGGCGGAACCAGGTGAGGGCCTTCACTATTCGGGTCCCATCCGGGATCTTCATTTGAGAAAACTACAGCTGCTGCCTGTTGGGGGTTTAGGTCTCTCCCGCCTTCAGGGTTCTCCTCCAACCATCTAGTGGTTGCTCGCACTATCCATGCCCGCTCTTCAGTAGTAAAGAGGGTAGCCAAGAGCTGGCGACAGTCAGACCAGGTGGGCTGGTAGGTTTGCATAATACTGGACATTAACTCTGTCAAATCTTGGGGCTTTTCAGTATAGGAGGCATAATGCGTTTTCCAGTTCAATAAATCTGTTGTGGTGAAAGGCACATAAACTAAACTGGTCGGTCCGACCACAACCTGACCCTCTGCATTTACAATAGGTAATCCTGGGACCTGCCGCAGTGGCATTTGGCGAACTTCTCTCTGGCCCGCTGTTCTGCTTCTGAGGGCGTAACGCAGATTTGCGGGGGTAATTCTGCTGCTGGTGCTTGGACTAGTGGGTGGCCCTGGACTGGTATCTGACCCTCCGCTAGCAGATCCTTCAGGGGATGATGGTTCTGTTGCAGAGCTCCGCTCAGGACTAGGGCTCCGACTCTGGAGAAGGGGGTGATCCTCGGGTGGTGAAGGTGGTGGGTGATCGGGTGGAGGTACCTCAGCTGGGGGTTGTCTTTCCACTTCTGGCTCTACTCGGGGTACTTGTGGAGCCGACGGGACTGGAGTATACAGAAAAGTGGGTGGATAACTCAGGACCTCTGGAGGCTCGGGGGCTGCATAAATAAGGGGGTTTTCTTTCTTAGCAGGGACTCCCATTGCAGCAGCTAACATAATTCTACTCTGCCCCTCACGGCAACGCTTTATCCAAGGGGGTTGCTTCTCACAGACAGCTAGCCAGGAGTCTATATAGGGAAACTGTTCAGAACTATATCTGCGCACCACCTGGTGCACTCGGGACACAATTTGAATATTAAAAGTACCTTCTGGTGGCCACACGGCGTCCAGCGCCGGCCACACCCTACTACACAATATTTCTAAGCGGGTCGGTGACATTTTTACCCCATAATCACCACTAAACCCCTTCTTAAAATTCGTGATCATACAGTTCAACGGAGTTTGTACGGACTCTGCCCCTCCCATTATGACATATGACGGACAAGACAGCAAACAGAAAGGATGGGTAGGATGACTGCGGGTAAGGGGTCCGCACAGCCCACGGAACAAGGAGAGGGACAAACATCAGACGCTTCCTCCTTTTCGCGACCTGGGCGCAGTCGCCTGGCCAGGAACTGCGCTACTTAGGAGTCCGCTCTCGCTCGGCCTGTATTGCAAGACCTCTCAAGCACACTTCACACAGCCAAACATGCTAGCATTTCCCAAATTCCAAATTCCCGGGCTAACTGACTAAACCAAAATGACCAAACCAAAAGGGTCAGTGGCTTCGCCCCGTGCATACTCATGCAGGGTTACTAGGACCGCCCTGGAAGTTGATCAGACTCCCTTTACCTGTTACCATACCATATTAGTCTCGAGACTTTCCCAGAGCTAACTGACTAAGAACCAGAAAAACCAATACTCACCGGATCCGGTAGCTAATGCGCTGCGCAACCAGTTCCACCTTGGGTTGAATCCTGGACTCCCCTCAGGGTTCGAGGTGTTGGCCGGCCGGACCCAGCAAGCTGCTGAGGCAGGGTGGAACCCTCCGATGCAAGGGGACCGGCGGTGCCTGGGATCCTCCCGCTGTCGGCCGGCTGCGGTCCCAGCCGGACCAAACCTGGAGGCGGTAATACGTGGTAGTATTCACTTGCACACCACTCACGTACCCCACCTTCCCGGTCAGGGAACCAAGAATATGAAGTAGCGAAGCGCACGCAATGAATACACCAGGAGTCTATTTACTAGAATTCAAACCAGTTTATTTGTGCACAGTCTCAGACACTTGTCACATTCAAAATGGTCTGAGCATGGCGTTCAGTAAAACAACAGCATTTATAGCTTTCTTCATCAGTTCTATACAGACAAACTCCTCCTTGGTCCCGGTGGCCCCCTCACCCCCCCCCCCCTTCCAATGGAAATTTTCTGACCGGGCCCACACTGCTCTCCCCCTGCTCTCAGGCCTTCCTAGCCATGGCTCAGTATCTAGACATAACATATTCTGCCTTGCTTCTTGCTTGCAAGGTCACTCGCAGCACAGACACTGTGTGAAAGCCAGGATACTGAAATACATCTATGAATAACATAACAAACTCAATGGAAAGGTTTTGCATTCTTATCAGCAAAGCAGTGTAGAGCTGTTTTCTATTTTCTCTGGCTTTTCAGCTCTGATCAGCTATAATATTCTAAAGTCGGGGTTGAGGATTCAGGCCTAACCTACAGGCTTTCTGCTACATAGCATACATTTACAGGCTATTCTAGGCCATCGCCTATCACAATAGACTTATGCATCTGGCTCTGGGGCCACACTATTATAAAGTTGGCTCTCTCACTCACCCATACCAGTTGGTTAAAAGGAGCATTGAGAAACTATTTCACTGTTCCCCAATGCAAGTATTTAAAATTATTTCACCTCTACCAAATGATACACTGGAAGTGTTTTCATATAGAGCCTGGATTTTAAAAGCAGTTCTTAATGAGCAGGAGTCCTGGCCCAATGCAGAAGATTATGGGGAGAGCACGCATAAGGCATTTTTATTAGAATTGCTATCCCCTGAGATTACAAAACACCTTCTGTTATTTTCTGAAGACCCTAAAGCAACCCCTTTTGATACTTTAATGCTCAGAATTGGGTCTGTGTGGAAGACCCAGCCCTCGCAGGTCATAACAGTATCAGAAGCACGGAAGTGGCAAGCTGAGGGATCCTCCCAATACACAAAAAACACAGACAATACAGGGGACAGACACCTTGGAGAGGACAAAGCAGAGGTACTTTTAGAAATTCCTCAGGTTACATTCCCTTTCAAGAGCTCAAAGCACAGAGAAATGGATTAGAAAAGGAGAAAATTAAATGGGAACAAGACAAACACATACTGCAGATAGAAATAGATAAATTAAAACAGGACATACAAGCAGTTCAGGACAAACACAAGGCTAGTGCATAGGGATGTCCTGACCTCTTGAGTTCAGATATTAAAATGTCTCAAGCCTTCATAGCCCAGCCTGCCTCCGTTCTCTCAGCAGAGGACTCAATTCCAGAGCCTCTGGATGATGAAACAGACACAGGCCCAGAATACAGTTTAAGGCTTGTAACATCCTTGATACTGGACTCTTGTGGATGCCCCAATTTTATCAGTAGAATAGGGGGTCAGGATAAACTAGCTTTGATTGACACAGGGGCTGGAATTAGTTTTACAAACAGAGCTTCTCCCACTGCAGATCAGAAAAATATGGAAATTTATGAAATTCAAGGAATTAATGACACAGCTTCCAAATGTGTGGCTATCCCAGTTAAATGGGGTATCCCTGTGCACAGTGAACAAAACAAGGAAATGTTAGAAACCACTGCCTCCACTATAGTGAACACACCAAAAGAAATAATTGGAATTGACATTCTCAACCAGTTAAATTTGGTGGTGGATATGGCTAATCTTAAATTGTGGCAGTATTCAGGAACTTCAAGTGCTTCTAAAACTTTAGTGCATTAAGTCATTCCCATGCAGTTAGCAACTCAGTGCACCAAGACAGCTCAGCAGTATGATCTGTGTGTAATTCCCTCAGAGGTGGCTGATATTCCAGTCTGGGCGCAAGACAAGTTAGATTTTGGGAAAATGCACACAGAAATACTGTTGGAAGGCGAGGATCCTCCACCACAGAAACAATACCCAGTACCTCATCAGGCTATAGAACCAGTGACTAAAATTGTGAAGATACTGGAGGAGAGGGGTCTGATTAGACCTATTTCTTCCACATGCAATTCACCAGCCTGGCCGATAGTTAAACCAGGGGGTTCCTTCAGGCTCACTATGGACTTCCGTGCCCTGAATCAAGTTTCAAAATCTGTAGTGCCCGTGGTAGCCTCATACCCTGAAATGATCTCTAAACTGAACCCCAAATGTAAATTTTTCTCTGTTTTAGACATATCCAATGGGTTTTGGAGTCTGCCCCTGGCCCTTGAATGCCAGTACAAAGCAGCCTTTCAGTGGCTGAATAAACAATATGCATGGACTGTGCTTCCACAGGGATATAAGGATTCCCCCTCAATATTTCATAAATACATGCAGGAAGCCCTGCAGAGATAATATAATTCAGTATGTAGATGACATTCTGATTCAGTCTGAGAATGAAGCTGTACACTGGAATCATGTAAGAGAAGTTTTAAAAGCCCTCTTACAAGCTGGTCTTAAAGTTAATCCTGCCAAGGCTCAACTGTGCAAATCACAGGTTTCCTTTTTAGGGGTTACTATTTGCCAGGATGGTAAATCTGTAGATTCTCAGAGGATAGAGCTGATACAGAAACTTCCACTTCCTACAGATCAGAAATCACTCCAGTCATTTCTAGGGCTCACTGGTTTCTGTCGTGACTTCATGCACAATTATGCTGAAGTGGCAGCTCCACTTTACTCCCTGCTAAAAAGTAAAAGTTATGTTTGGGAGGAAGAACATAGAGAAGCTGTAACTAAATTAAAGCACATTCTGACTTCTGCTCCTGTTCTTGCACACCCAGATCACACACAACATTTTTTCCTGTACCCTGTAGTTGGAGAGAACAGTATAGGTGCAGCTCTAACACAACGCCTAGGAGGAGTAGATCGACCTATTGCCTTCTGTTCCAGAGTGCTCACTTCTCTTGAACTCAAAATGGGAAACTCTGAAAAACGTACTGGCTTCCTATGCTGCTATGCAGAAATTTACATACATCATTGGTGCTCAAACCACATACATATGCAGCCATCACACCCCCCCTCAAATTCATTGTAGAGGGAAAGTTAGCATGTAACAAGATTAGGACTGAGAGAATAGTCCAGTGGACTCTCATGTTGCAAGCACAGAATGTACAGTTTGAATTGTTGAAAGAACCTAACGTGCAAATGGCTGGAATCTTGCTGGAGGGGCAACCTCATGACTGTCAGTCCTCACCCAGTGCCCCTAATCACATGATCTTTAGGGAACTAGGACTAGACAAAATTTCACCTTTTCTTCCTACAGTATATATTGATGGTAGTAGCCAATGTGAAGGAGGCAGGCGACTAGCAGGTTTTGCAATTGTACAATTGGACCCAAATAACCAAGTGGTACTGCAGAGACAGTATTCCTGTGGGTCAGCGTCAGCACAGTACTGTGAGCTGGCTGCTTTTGTAGCTTGTATGCAACAATATCAAGATTCACACCCAGAAATACAAATCATTTTAGATTCTGATTATGTCTTTAAAAGTGCCATTGCCCTGTTACCCTGGTGGCTGGCAAATAAATTTAAATCTACAGATGGGTCCACAGTGAAAAATTCATCACTGTGGACTATGGCACAAGAACTGAGTGAGATGTTTCAGAGAGTACATTTAGTTAAAGTAAAGGCACATAGGAAGAAAGGCCCTTTAGTGAAAGGAAACACATTAGCAGACTCACTAGCCAAGGAAGCATGCCATGTAGGCCTCATATGGCCCTGGTATAAGCAGACACTCATGGTTGCTATTGCTACACGTTCCACAGATTATGATCAGATAATACCACCAGATTACTTCGTAGCACTGCAGACAAAGGACCCTGAGCTTTCCAATTTGAGGAAGCTTGTGCAGGACGCCCCAGATAACCTATATCAGCACACACCCTTTCTCACACGCGCTATAGAGAAAGACATTCTATGTGCAAAAAGAGAGGAAGGCTTGGTTATAGCTATCCCTAGAGCTCGAGGTAAAGAGTGGATGCATTGGGTTCATGGTGCAGGTCCTATGGGACACCCTAAAGCAGAAGAAATGCAGACTATCCTCAATAGGTTGGTATGGTGGCCAGAAATGAAACATGATATACAGGATCATGTTTCCTCCTGTGTAATCTGTGCTTCATTTGGGAGGCAACCTAAAAAGAGAAGGGGACAGTTAATGAGAGCATCTCCTCGTGGCCCATTTGAGAGATTGCAAATAGATCATGTAGGCCCTCTTCCGTTAACAGCTAGGAAAAATAGATTTTTGCTCACTGTTGTTGATTCCTTTTCTCATTGGGTAGAAGCATTCCCTGTCCCAGATCAAACTGCTCGAACCACTGCAGAAATCCTAACTATGCAATTTTTTACACGCTGGGGCATTCCCAAGACTATTGATTCTGATAATGGTCCTGCATTTGTTGCTCAGCTCATCAAGGAATTGTTTGATTTTCTAGGCATAGAACAACAACCCCACATTCCGTACCATTAGGGTTGCCAACTGGCCGGTTTTCAGCCGGCCTGGCCGGTTTTTCCATGGCTAGGCCGGCTGCCGGCACAGAGGCAAAACCGGCCCTTGAAAAGCCGGTTTTTTTGCTCTGGCCACAAGATCGAGAGCGGCCAGAGCAAAAAAACCGGCTTTTCTCCCAACCCGGAGGGCTTCAGAGGGAGCCGGGGAAGCCCGCGCGAGGCCCCAACTCCCTCTGAACAGCCGCCAGCGTGAGGAGCCTTTACCTTCACGCTGGCAGCTGTTCCTGTGAAGCCGCGATTGGTGGGAAAGGTTAAAGGCAATGCCCTTTAACCTTTCCCAGCATTCGCGGCTTCACAGGAACAGCCGCCAGCGTGAAGGAAAATGCTCTTCACGCTGGCGGCTGTTCAGAGGGAGCCGGGGCCTCGCGCGGGCTTCCCCGGCTCCCTCTAAAGCCTCAGACAGCCGCGGTTTTGGGGGGGGGAGGCCAAGGACTGCCTGGGCTGTGATGGGGGAGGGGGCCTGGACTGGAAAAGGGCTAGGAGGGGGGAATTTGACTGGAAATGGATTGTGATGGGGGGGGGACCTGGACCGGAAAAGGGCTATGGGGGGGGGACTAGGACTGGAAAGAAATGGGCTGTGATGGGAGGGGACCTGGACTGTAAAAGGGCTATGAGGGGGGGGACATGGACTGGAAATGGGTTTTGATGGGGAGGGGGACCTGGACTGGAAAAGGGCTATGGGGGGGAACTTGGACTGGAAGAGGGCTATGGGGGGGGGGGAACTTGGACTGGAAATGGGCTATGGTGGAGGGAGGGGGAACTTGGACTGGAAATGGGCTATGGTGGAGGGAGGGGGAACTTGGACTGGAAATAGGCTGTGATTAGGGGGACTTGGACTGGAAATGGGTTGTGAAGGGGGGGGGGGACTTGGACTGTAAAAGGGCTATGCGGGGGCGTTGGACTTGAAAGAAATGGGCTGTGTTGGGTGGGGACCTAGACTGTAAAAGGGCTATGTGGGGGGACGACATGGACAGGAAATGGGTTTTAATGGGGAGGGAGACCTGGACTGGAAAAGGGCTATGGGGGGGGGGGACATGGACTGGAAATGGGTTGTGATGGGGAGGGGGACCTGGACTGGAAAAGGGCTATGGGGGGGGGGGAACTTGGACTGGAAATGGGCTATGGTGGAGGGAGGGGGAACTTGGACTGGGAATAGGCTGTAATTAAGGGGGCTAGGACTGCAAATGGACTGTGATGTGGGGGGGGGGTAGGACTGGAAATAGGCTGTGATGGGGGACTTGGACTGGAAATGGGCTGTGATGGGGGGGGCTAGGACTGGAAATGGTCTGTGATGTGAGGGCTAGCACTGGAAATGGGCTGATGAAGAGCTGGAATAGGACTGGAAATGGGCTGATGTGGGGCATGGGAGAATGGGATTAGAAGGGAGTGGATGCTGGGTGGGTCTAGAACTATAAGGGAACTGATTTTGGGGGAGGACTAGAATGGATGGGGAATGAGAATGGAGAGGGAAATATTTTGTGTGGAAGAAAAGTCTATGATGGGCTGGGTATTGGGAGAGTAAGAGGGGCTTGAAAATGGAAGGGTGAAATTTAAATGGATGATAAAGGAATAAGGAAAGAATTGGGGGAAAGAGCAAAAGGGAAACAATCAGTATGTTAAAGCAGAAACAGAGAGAGAATGGAAAACATCTAAAAGAGAAGAAAGGACAAATGGATAGCTAGCAGAAGACACGAAGAAACCAGAAGAAAGTGACTGGAGCAATTGCAACTGAAAAATAAAACACCCAAACAGAAGGTAGAAAAATAC
This sequence comes from Ichthyophis bannanicus, assembly GCA_033557465.1. Taxonomy (NCBI): domain Eukaryota; kingdom Metazoa; phylum Chordata; class Amphibia; order Gymnophiona; family Ichthyophiidae; genus Ichthyophis; species Ichthyophis bannanicus. The sequence goes on along the minus strand of CM066032.1, from coordinate 909,383,505 downwards.
TTTTTATTTTGAATTTATTAGCTGGAATATGTTTGGTCTGGGAAGTGTGTATTGATAACATCTTTGCGTTTTTGTTTAGTGCAAGAAGAAATTACTTTATAGTTTTATTTCTCCAGTGTTGTACATTTCATGTTTGGATTTTGGGGTTCCCAGTTTAATTATTATCTGACCAAGGAAGTTAGCCTACACGTATCCTCGGTAATTTTTGTGGGTGGGGCTGGGGCGGGGCAGGGGTGGGACTAGGGGCGGAGAATGGGTGGAGCATGGGTGTCGGGTTTTTCTCGGTGAAAAAGTTGGTAACCCTACGTACCATCCACAGGCAGCAGGGCAGGTAGAAAGAATGAATCAAACAATTAAGGCCCACCTCAGTCCTATGCTTAATCTGACCGGGAAAAATTGGGATTTGGTGCTCCCTTTAGTCCTTATGCGTATCAGAGCTAATGTCTGTAAATCCACAGGTTTTGCACCCTATGAAGCCTTAATGGGAAGGCCAATGCAATGGTGGGAAAATATGCTGAGTCCTTTTCTTCCAGAGGACCAGACAGTAATTCTCACCAATGAGTGGATGAAATCCCTGCAAGAACATCTAAAAAAAATTCAGACCACTGTGCTAGCTAACACAGAAAAAGCTAGAGATTATTTGCAGGAGATACATGCAAAAGGTTCTGATTTAAGGCCCCTCAAGGTTGCGAGTAAAGTGATGATTCTGAGACCTAGACCAAACCTTCCCTTTGGAACTGCAAAGTGGGAAGGACCATACTTAGTTACGGATACCTTAGGCCCAAGCCTATACCAAATCCTAATGCCCGACAACCAGCAGTATTGGAAACACATCACCCAGTTGAAACCATATGGGTAATACGTGTTTTATCAGTCTTTGCTTTCAGATACCACCTGAAGACCTGAAGACAGCATGGACTGCTGCTTTCTGAAGACAGCACGGACAGCTGCTTTCTGAACAAAAGTCGCTTGAGGACGGTAACTATTTACCTCTGCTGTATAGTTGATGTGTCCTATATAATGGACATGTGTTTAATAGTTATGTAAATAAGTAGTAAAAATTATTTTTTTTTGTTGTTATATAGTATAAGTGGGGAGCATTAGTTTACTCCCTAGTAGAGTGAAACAAGTTAGCTTTTATTATGTCTCGGTTTCCTGTTGTTCTGGTATGTGCTCTCATCTACCCCAGTCTCATTACAGGAACTATCAACCGAATATGCACGATTGGCTGGGCTAACTCCACAGGTGGGGTATATCGTTATCAAGAAATACCCCCAACTTTCCCGGAAGGAAAGGATCTGGTCATCCTGAGTTTCTGTTCCGTACAGGACAAGTCAGTGTTCTATTCATTAAACATCACTCAAGTACAGTGGGAGCCACCAGTTTCCACTTCTCTAGAAAAGACACAAGAACTGAGGGCACCTCCAGAACATTACTTTCTAGGTCCTCCTGCCTTGATTTTGTACAATATTTCCTGTCAGGACAGAGGTACCTGGAAAATAACTTATACATGGGTTGTGAGTGATCAACAGCACATCACTGAGACTTCATTCCTTTTGGATGTATCTTGTTTTCCTACCACCCCTCATCCCACCCCTCCCATCACTTCTGCTCCTCCTGTACTCTACCTTTCTGATATCCACCCATTTCAGGAAGGACATCCCTTTCAGATTAAATATGATGCACCACACGATGTTTTATATGATGTGGAATACCGTTTTCTTACTTGGCATCTTATTTCCCAAATTGTTTCTAGTTACTCACAAATATCCAAATTGCTCTCAGTTTGTTGCCAACCACATACAAATGCTCAATACTTGGTTTAATATGCAGTCAGTAACACCCCGAGCCAAGCAATTTCGACACAAGCGTGAATTAATTGATACAATTTTAGGTGGCACAGGGACTGCACTGGGTGCCCTTAATATAATTGATATAGAGGTGCTCCATAATAAAATGGGATCCACTGCTCAGCATGCTGCTGATGGTTTTACCTCACAACATATTATTAATGAAGCTTCCTCTAAACTGTACAATGTAGTTGTAGATACCTTTGCTCTTATATCTCCCATTATAGAACAGAAAATTGTTACCTTAGCACATGCAGAATATAGATTGGGAAAGAATATTTCCTGGGCTCTTGCCTGTGATCAAGTACAGATCGAGCTTATTACTATACTAAAGGAAATTCTGATCACTTCTAAGTTAGGACACTGGCCACCATCTCTCATCCATATGGCTAGTACCAAAATACCTGAATTTGCTATAGCTCACCTTGATTGGTGGACAGTTAGTGTTCCCATTTGTTCACCACAAGGCTGCTCTATCTGTACTTTGATCCCATGGTCAGGACAACACACAGTTATTTATCCTATTGTTAATATTGGGGTGCAGTTCGATAATATGCTTATGTATCCTGTGGACCATCTCACATGGGTGCAGCCACTGGACGACACCTGGACTTCATTCAAGCCGATGGACCCCAGTTTGTGTGAGCAGACTACATTTCAGTTCAAGTGTCAAACTCACCAGTTTAAAGAGGCTGACACCTCCTGCTGGAACAATTCCTCCTCTTGCTCCCTGACTGTTAAGCTCTCATATTCCCTGACTACCTCACACAGTTTGTATTACCTTGGAGCTGGACACTTTTGTTTTCATCTGTTCTTTCCCCAGAATGTTTCTTTTTCGATTGCTCCCAGAATGCATGACATTCGCCTTCCCAAGAACACTTTGTTGTACAGTTCAAACTATTTACCAAACAATACCTGGTGCAGTCATACACCACTGGTCTCCATCACCATTAATGGGACAACTTATTCCACACCGCTGGTTACCAATGACTCTATGGACATTCCAGACTTTATCTCATATGCTGTGCATCCATTACCACTTGGCATGGGAGAAGAGACACTACATAAACTGCTCAACTTTACAGAACTCCATGCCTATATTGATCACCTTAAAACAACATCCACTGAAGTGCATCACACCATCACTTATGAGAATGGACACATTCAACAAATTGTTGGACACTTGCTACAAGATGCTCATGTGTCTGTGTGGGAATTGTTATTCGGTTACTCACCTACTGCTGATCATGTCTTTAATGTTTTTATTCACCCTATTATTATTTTAACTGCTGTACAAATATTGCTATGCATTATCATAATTTTCCTGTGTTGTAAAATGAAACACATGTACATGTCCTTGCAGCGCATGTCCTACAGAACAACAACATTTTAAGGTAGTTACACGGAATTTCTCCAGCACCTACCTCTACATCCAGGCTCATTTGGCCTGCTAATTTGGCATTTCCTATTACACTGAATACCAGAGTCAGCTGCAGTCTAGTATTGCTTCCTATCCTCACGCACAGCATCCTGGTACCTTTTGGCTTTAACCTCCTCAAAAATTCCTGCAGCCCTTATGCACTGTTCACTCTCTCTACGACGGGCACGGAGGTAGCATATTGGGTCCCCCCCCCCCCCGTCCCCCCCAGTAGTGGCTGCCCTACCTAAGACACAAGGTTTGGACTCATAAGGGTACTTGTTTATCTCTAGAACACTAGAGACAGTACTGTGCAGGACAGGGGACCTGCTAGACATAGCAAGGTATTTAATACAGGAGGTATTAGTCAAGCTACCAACTATCATGTAATGGCAGCTGGGACAGGTACCACAGGTTTGCTTCCACCATTTCCAGGCACAAATAATAAATAAAAATAAAAAGGTGTGGGAGATGTCAGCATACATCAGCATGGCATAGGTGTCATGGCTTTTTCCCCAGACCTTGGATTTCATGCAGCTTTGTTACTCTGGTGATATCAGTCTCCAAAGTTAATGAGGGTAGTTCACAAGATGAGATTAACTCTGACCCCTGGTGATGTCAGTCTCCGGGCCTGTTGAGATTGGTCTGCAGCCCCTCCTTGCTAAATCAACAATAGCAGACCTCAAAGGACAGAAATACTTCCTCTTTCTCTCTCTCTTCCTCTATTCATCGGACATGAAGGACAGGAGGCTCTGATAATCAATTCTCTTCACCCCTCCCCCCCTCTCTCTCTCTCTGATCTCTCTCACACACACATGCACAAACATAGAGTCTTTCATATGCACACACACACAGATTCATTGTGAAGCAGCTTTTTAACAACCACTATATAACTCTGTTCTGTACCTATGTAATAAGCCTATTTCTACATAAAGACCTGTTTCCAAGCCACACCTGGTTGGTTGTCTTATTTGTGCTGCTTACCCTATTGTCTCTGTGAAATGAACACAGGACCAAGCGGAGAGTAGACTAGAAGATTACAGGTCAGAAGATTACATATTCAGAAGATTACAAAACCAGAAGATTACATTTCAGAAGATTACACCCAGCAGCTGACTAAACTGGTGAGATACCCACCAGGAAAGGCACATGTGTCCTGTGTGTTACAGTATTTGACCCCCACCCCTCCGTTTGAGCTGTAGACTCAACAGTCTGCAATATATGAGCCCCCACTAATGTGTCTCAACAGTCCTACCACACAACTACACATATTCACAACACTCCTGGATAGTGTGTCAGACCAATGCACAGCCACACACCATGCAGGACCTTGAGTGTTAGTGGTGATAGGTTCTGGCAGTCAGCAGTCAGCATGTGGTATGTGAGTCAGGGTGCAGTAACAGGCCCCTGAATCCTAACCGCAGATTAAGTTTGACTGCTAAACCATGTCGAGTAATGTCTGTGAACACATACCACACAGTGACACATGGCACCCTGTGCATAGAGAGTGTCAGTGCACTCTTGTCACAGGGAGGTCCTGGAGCCATCCAGGAGGATCAGTCACGGGAAGCGATGGAAACCTCGGTGCACCTATATCTGAGGCAGAGGCCTCTGTGGTGTGAGGCATGCTACTACACACCAGGGTGGCTTCAGGGAATGGCCAGATCGCAACCAGAGTTCCTCGGTCACATCTCATGGCAGTTCTGTGATTACACTGCAGAATGCTTGTACACACTGACAACAGACGATATCTACCCCACATAGACAGAATTCAAGCTATGGAGGAGTGAGGGCACAATGTGAGTGCTAACACAGCCACAGCAAGTGTGGATCTACACATGAGAATCAATTCTGTCAACTGCTGCAGCATCCAAATAAGGTGGGTTATTCAGAGCTCATAACAGCTATGCAAACTGTGGAACTGGGCCAATTCCTACATGCATGTGGCCTTCCCTTGGCTCCTGCAAGCATATGAAATCATCACAGCACAATGAATGTCGCCAACTGTAGGGGAGGTGACTAGTGTTAGATCTGTGTGAGAAACCCAGTCCAAAATGTCATCAACAATCTACTGGTGTGGAACAGGCCCTTACTACAGTGCCAAATATCTGATAAACATGTCCATTGCCACTCCAGATCCTGCTATTGGACATGAGCATCCAGCTGGCAGTGAAGTAACAAGTACCGGTCAGAGGAGCCTGTATAGACAGCAGTGCTCTGCCAACCTATGCATACAGCAGACATTGTGAAATAGCCTCTGGACAATGGGCATCTATGGTGCGCACATAGGTTTGCCAACAGCCCAGACCTTTGCCTGGATTCATACCATAGCCTATTTGGGCCTGTGATTTCCCAGAGTCCAACAAGTGCATAGTGCAACTGTGAGCCTTAAGGCCCTGTAGACAATGGGGTAAAGCATGGACTGGAACCTGTCTGGTGGGATCCACTGGAATCATGTCACAATAAGAACATAAGAACATAAGATATGCCATACTGGGTCAGACCAAGGTCCATCTAGCCCAGTTTTCTGTTTCCAACAGTGGCCAATCTAGGTCATATGTACCTAGCAGTTTCCCCAAGGGACACAGGTTCCACAATGCTTGTATTGGTTCAAGCATTGATATCCTGGGTCCCTTCTTAATAATGGCTTATGGACCTTTCCTCCAGGAACTTGTCCAAACCTTTTTTAAACCCAGCTACACTAACAGCCTTTACTACATCCTCCGGTAACAAATTCCAGAGTTTGATTACATGTTGAGTGAAAAAATATTTTCTTTTATTAGTCTTAAGTAGTTTACCCTGTAGCTTCATTGCATGTCCCCTAGTCTTTCTATATTCTGATAAGGTAAACAATCGATCTACGTTTACCCGTTCCACTCCGCTCATTAATTTATAGACTTCTATCATATCTCCCCTCAGCCGTCTCTTTTCCAGGTTAAAGAGCCCTAAACTTTTTAGCCTTTCTTCATAGGAGTATCCTTCCATCCCCTTTACCATTTTGGTGGCTCTTCTCTGAACCTTTTCCAATAACTCTATATCCTTTTTAAGATACGGTGACCAGAATTGCACACAATATTCAAGGTGCGGTCTCACCATGGAACGATATAGAGGCATTATAATATCCTTTGTTTTATTTTCCATTCCTTTCCTTATCATACCTAGCATTCTATTTGCTCTCTTGGCTGCCGCTGCACACTGGGCCGAGGGTTTTAACATGGTATCCACAATGACGCCTAAATCTTTTTCCTGGGTGGTGGTTCCTAATGTGGAACCTTGCATCGTGTAACCATAGTTTGGGTTGTTCTTCCCTAGGTGCATAACCTTGCACTTGTCCACATTAAATTTCATCTGCCATTTTGATGCCCAGTCTTCCAATTTATCAAGATCCTCTTGCAATTTTCCACAATCCTCTTGGGTTTTAACAACTTTAAATAGTTTTGTGTCATCTGCAAATTTGATAACCTCACTCGTTATTCCACTTTCCAGGTCATTTATGAATATGTCAAAAAGCAGCGGACCCAGCACAGATCCTGGGGTACACCACTATTCACCTTTCTCCATTGGGAAAATTGGCCATTTAGCCCTACCCTCTGCTTTCTATCTTTTAACCAGTTCCTGATCCACAATAGTACACTGCCTCCTATCCCATGACTCTTTAGTTTTGCCAAACGTCTCTCATGAGGGACCTTGTCAAAGGCTTTCTGAACGTCCAGATACACAATATCAACCGACTCACCTTTGTCCACCTGATTATTCACTCCTTCAAAAAAACATAACAGATTAGTAAGACAAGATCTTCCTTGTCTAAAGCCATGTTGGTTGTCTCTCATTAGTTCATGACTATCTACATGCTGAGTAATTTTATTCTTTATGATGGTTTCTATCATTTTTCCCGGTATTGACGTCAGGCTCACCGGTCTGTAGTTTCCCGGATCACCCCTGGAACCCTTTTTAAAAATTGGTGTTACATTGGAGATCCTCCAATCTTCAGGTATTAGAGATGATTTTAATGATAGTTCACAGATTACTAATAGCAGGTCTGCAATCTCATATTTCAGTTCTTTCAATACCCTTGGATGTATACCATCCGGCCCAGGTGATTTGCTACTCTTCAGCTTATCTAATAGTTGTAATACATCTTCTCGATGTATCGATATTTCCTTCAATTCTTCTGCACCTTTAAATACCACTTCAGTCATGGGTAACATCCCTACATCTTCCTCAGTAAAGACTGAAGCAAAGAATTCGTTCAGTCTCTCCGCTATCGCCTTGTCGCCTCTTAGTGCTCCTTTAACCCCTTTATCATCTAATGGACCAACTGACTCTCTCACAGGTTTTTTGCTACGAATGTACTTGAAAAGGTCTTTACTTCACGTTTTTGCTTCTGCAGCAAGCTTCTTCTCAAATTCTCCCTTTGCCTGCCTTATCAATGCCTTGCATTTGACTTGCCAGTGCTTGTGCTGTTTCCAGGTTTCGTCGTTTGGCTCTTTTTTCCATTTCCTGAAAGATGCTTTTTTGGCAACAACAACCTCTCTGACCTCAACTTTAAACCATGCTGGCAGTTTTTTGGACTTCTTTCCACTTTTCTTAAAGCGTGGAATACAGCTGGTCTGGGCTTCCAAGATAGTATTTTTCAACAACAGCCAAGCCTGATGTACGTCTTTAACCTTTGCAACTGCTCCTTTTAGTTTTTTCAATCCATCACACACACCTCTAGGGCAGCTGAATCTGCACTCAGCATGGACACACAGAGAGGGCACCATTATCAGAACCAGGTGGATCCCCTTAGCTCATCTACACTGCAGGCCAATGTGATTCCTGGAAACTTCATTGGAAGTGGCCAGTCACTCAGCAGTGATTCCCTGCACCTTCATTGGCAAAGAGAGGGTGCTAATGTCCATTAGTCATGCACACGCACTTAGCGTGCACCTCTTGCACCTGCTACTATAAATGTGGGGAACCTGCCTTCTCATACTGTCACAGCACCTGGAATTGTAGAGGGTTATGGATCCAACTGGCAGCCAGGGAGTGGATGGAGGAAGAGCACAGGCAGAGCAGGACCTAGCAACACCACAGGCCACCGGACCAAGAAGCTCAACACACACCCCAGGAGGGATCAGCACAAGAGACGAGTGGGGTGGAAAGACCGGACAGTGAGCAGGCAGGGACATCATCTACAGGTCAGCCTTCCTAACTGAGCACATCCTCAGGCAGGTGGCTGAGGGACAGCCTCTGAGGAAGAGGAAGAAGAAGAGGGTCCCAGATGACTCCCATAAGAGGGTATCCAGGTTTGACCAGGAGAAGAATGAGGTGTTGCTGGAGAAGGTGCTGGACAACTATGAGTATCTATTTGGATGCTTCAGCTCCCAAACATCTGTCAGTGCATGCCATGCCATCTGGGAGAGTATGAGGGAGGCTGTGGCAGCTGTGGGGGAGGGGGGATGTTTCTGAGAAAGAAACTGAGAGCATACACAAGTGGTTCAATGACATCAAGAGGTCACTGTAGTCCCAGCTCAGTGCTGGGAGGACACATACCCAGGGCACTGGTGGTGGTGTGGCCATGCAGGTGCAACTCACTCCCATGGAGGACCACCTGGCCCTGTGTCTGGGCACTGTCTAGCTTGCTGTCCTGCCACCTGAGCTGGACACCAGTCATCAGGGACCAGGTATGGAGACACACACAGATACAGTACTTGTATTTCAGTCTGTGCTCTGAGATGTGATTGTCTCCATGTACATTTGCCAATAATTTGTGATGTAGAACAGCTTCCTACCTGTGTCCATGGGCTCAGTTGCCAGGTTATTGTGTTCCTGGATGCCTCACTGATTCCACTAATGTGTAACACCTGGTTTAGCTGTGCCTTCTGCAATGTGGGGGAGGAGTAGCCTAGTGGTTGGGGTAAGGTACTTCAGGCCGGAAGGTCGTGGGTTCAAATCCCACTAGAGGACAGCAACCTTGGGCCGGAAGGACTGGGGTTTCTAGTCCCACAGGTGCTCCTTGTGGTCTTGGGCAAGCCACTTAACCCTTCATTGCCCATGTTCCCTGTAAGTATTAGTGTATGTGTCTTATATCCCTGTGTGTTAAATGTATCCCCCAATTGTGTTGTGACCGCTTTGATTGAAGGATAAGGCGGTATACAAAACTGTCTAAATAAAAAAAAAAAAAAAATGTGCTGCCTGTGCCTATCCTTTTGGAATTATGGCTGCACATCCCACACCGACCAAGCAAGAGCTGGCAGGCTGTCCATTTTAGACATGGATATGGCTAACAGGGCAAGCCTGCAACTGCTCCTCACTGTCTATCAATGAAATATGACCCCTTTCTTAACATATCCCAGGGAATGGGTGGTGCAGTTTCTGGGAAGAGATCATATCTGGTTTGAAATCTCCCTATTCTTGGCATTCATTCAGGCTCAGGAACAGGTTAATGCTGAAAATCTTGCTTGTTTTATTACAGTTGCCTCTGTATGTAGATAGCTTTTGGAATGTGTTGTGGGAAAAATAACATAAGGTGCAATTAGTGGTGAGAGAGGGCCTCTGTGTAGTCCACACTGTCTCACTGGATTGCTACTCTATTCTTATCTGACCGGGGGTCCTGTTCATCTCTACTATATAGTGTGGGCTTTGTCCCTATCATGAGGATGCTCTGTAATTTTCAAGCATCATATAGTACGTAGGCTGGTATTCATCTTGGTAAACTTCAATAAATTAGAAATGCTGAATTATGACCCCCATTTGGATGCCATAGCTGCTATCCCCAGCCTGTCTCCATTATTCACAGTTACAGATGGCCTCATGGCTCCACATGTAGATCTACTAATTAAACTGTGGCAGCAATTTTAACACCCAGAAGGCATGTCTGAGACATTCCTGTCTCTGTCCTCCTTATCACACTGTCCCTGCATGATCCTGGCCTCTGCCACCCCCTCCCCCATGATGGTTTATGGCTTTTGGTTTAGGCACTTGATATATCACTCTTTACTGTGTGTATCAGAGCAGTTTACAGATATAGTCTAAGAAGCACTTTTTATGATCAGGGTGTGAACATTGTGTGGAGCTATTTTACCCATGTGTCAGCATGCAGCATAGTAACTAGACAGGATGGAGGCCTATCTGTGCACAGGTGCAGTGGGGGCAGATGTTATGTTTTGGAGAAGGGCTTCACTCAGTGCCAGTACTGGCTACACCAGGAGTGGCGCACCCCACTTCTGCCATCCTACAATCCAGATGGAGACCCTGGATGTCCTTTGGGGATATGCATGTGATATCTGTTCACCCATTATCTCACATTCTCTGCAAGGATCTCACATAGATATTCATGAGGGAATCCAGAAAACAGGACTGCATTGCGGACCATCAGGATTGGGGTTGCTACTCCCTGGCCCACACTGTTATGGTTCGTGACATTGGGAACATTGGGCTCTCTTATCCACAGTCAGCTCATCTAAGGCAGACTGTGTGTGAGAAAAGAAGAAAAGACTGCAGTCACTCATCCCAGGACCAACACAGTGGCTCATACGGAGTGATCATGCACACATCACCCTGTGAAGTTCTGGGTATCACATCATCTCTGTATGTGCTTCTCAGTTGTTCAACATTCATTAACATTGGTGCATAATGCAATCAGTACAAATCCCCATGATATATATAAGGTCTCTCCTGATGGAACGTGGACACAGCACCCTCTCTGAGCCATGCACAAAGATGAGCACAGAACTCACATAGCTACCCCTGAGCAAGCTCACAGACACCCCCACACCACTGTTACTCTGCTATGGCTTCTCCTCTGTAATGATAGTCCTCCAACCTGCATCTATGCTGCCTCAACGTGGGTAACTGCTGCCAGTGCCCCTCAGTCTCCTCCACCACCCCTCCAGTTATTTATTTATTTATTATTTATTTTTATTTATTTATTTTTCTATACCACGCTCTTTGGTATCAGCTCGGTTTACAGATAACATCAGCTTTGTTCAGACACAGGTAAACGCCCGTGCTGGACTTACAGAAAACAAGGTCATTCAACTTGGATTAACTGGGGGAACTATATACAAGATCTGGGTTAAGGTATTTTACAGCTTTTAGGTAGTTATATACATGCTCTAGATGTGGTTTGAATGTCCTATCGTGGCATACAGGGTGCGTGCATAGTAGGGAGTTTGGTGTATGTGTCTTGGTGACTGCAGTTAGGTGGTTGTTGTGTGATACCATAATGCTGCAGGAAGAGGTGATGTTTCAGTGCCTTCCTGAACTGTGTAAGGTCCGTAATTGCCCAAATGTCAGGCGGTAGCGCATTCCAGTATGAAGGGGCATAGAGCATGAAGGCTGTCTTTCTTGTTGCTTGCAGGGATTTTGTAATCTTGCTAGGGATACATAGGGTATTGGCTGAGACCAATCTTCTAGTTCTATTTGAGGGAGTGGGAAGAATGAGATCTGAGATGGATGTAGAGGTGAGTCTGTTGATAGCCTTGAAGGTCATTAGTAGGATCTTGAAGATGAGTCTACAGTAGACTGAGAGCCAGTGTAGGTGCTTCAAGATTGGTGTTATGTGCTCCCTCATGGAAGCACCGTGTAGTGTTCTGGCTGCAGCATTCTTAGCCAGCTGAACTGGGTACAGCGTGTTTTTCGGTAGACCCTGTAGGATGACGTTGGCAAAGTCGAAGTGGGGGATGACTAAGGCCTGGAAGATTGTCCTAAAGTCATCAGGTTCCAGGAGGGGGCGTAGGTGACGGATTGTCCGGATATTGAGGTATACTGTCTTGACGGTGTTGTCTATACGTGTTTTCATATCCAACTGTTGATCGAGTGTTACGCCTAAGTAGCGGATTGTGTGCTTGCTTTGGAGTTTGGCGCCTCTTACTTTTAGTTTTGCTGGCGGAACAAATGACTGGTCCCTGGTAATGAATAGAGCCTCAGTTCTCCTCCCATCCTTCCCCAACATCCTGCCATGAGTTCACACTCTACACAGTCTTCATGCCTCTGTCATTCATCCCCAAGTATCACATCCCTGCTAGCTTGGCAGGGGAGATGATCCATAGGGGCTCACTGTTATGAATGATCTAGCCATACACACTTCTTTCTTCCCAAGCTGCACTGCCCCCTTGCTGGTTATGTCCCAGACTATCCCCCTAGCATGCAGTTAGGCCCAGGGAATGTGCAACTCTGAGACACATAAGGTCACCCATGACAGACCTATGAGCACATTGCCAATGCTCTGGGGTATCAGCAGGAAAGCTCCCACTGCCATGTACAGAGTAGGAGTGGGTGTGGGGTGGTTGAATGAGCACTGCTGCAGTTCATCTGAGAGGGTATATGGATCTGAAGTGCACAGGGGCTACATGATAGCATCCCAGACTGAGGACCCACCATGGCTGCCTCTGTGACATCAGACAATAGTGAATGCATATCCCCTCTGCCTGCAGCTGAGATATGTGAGGACCACGGTGTCCTTGTGTTGTAGCTGTAGCTATGACTGCTGTTCTGGACTTCAGCTGTATATCACAATGTAGGGCATCCAGGCATACAAATGGTTTTCATGTGCCTCAATGGTCCCCCCTCAGTCATCATGCATCTAGGGCAGTGGTTATCACTCCAGTCTTCTGGGACCGCCAGGCCAGTCAGGCTCTCAGGATAACCACAGTGAGTATGCCTGAGATAGATCTGCATGAGCTTCTCACATTATATACTAATCTGTCCCATGCAAAGTCATTGTGTATATCCTGAAGCCATGACTGACTGGCTGTCCCAGAAGACAGGGCTGCGAACCAATGGTTCTAGGCTATGGTTGTTGTCATGCTCATGCTGCGGTCTACCAGATCATAATAGTATGTGGAGTAACCAGCTAATCTCATCACTATCTCTTCCCCACTCCCATTTCCTCTCCAGTCTGGTCCTCCTCCCTCTCCTCTATACTGGAGAGTCACCTTTTTTGCTTTCTCATGCATCCCTCCTCTCTCTTACGTGAAGTAACTCATCCCCATTCGTGCCCCTCTGTCTACCCTCTCCCTCACACCCCTCTCCTCCCTCTCCTTCTCTCATATGGTGACATTACTCAAAACCTTTGCCCCCCCTGGACTATTCTCTCATTCTCATTCTACCCCTAAACACTCAAATCTCATCCATATTTCTCTCCTCTCCCCCTGCACCCTCCCAGTCCCCAGGGCATTATGGATTTCTCAGTCCATATGCAACAAACCTTCCTGCACCTATGATGGTATCATCCCCAATTCTACCCATCTTTTGGCTCTTAATGGTACCTGGCTCAACCCTGATGACACTTTTTTGGTTGCTGCCCTCTGTCATGGCAGCTACAAAATGTCAAACAGCCCTTGTACCACTGGCCGTGGTTGTGGTGTTGTAAGTTAGCATCCTCCTCCCTGTCTATTCCAGCACCTCCCTCTACCTCCAAATCACTCCTAATCATCCTTGGAGGTCCATCACATGCACCTTTTCTATCCCTTACCTCTCTGTACTGCTTTTGTCTATAGACCAATGTTCCCTTTAATTTTCTGTAGGTTGTGTGCGCATAAAATATCAGCTGTGCAGCTTTTGAAGGAAGGTTAAATTTTTGTGCGCCACATAACGACACTCAGAGTTATATACTTTAAAATTTGACTGCACGTCAGAATACAGTATGTACACCACATTGATTGCACTAGAAAATATTGTAGAACTTGTGAAAACCGTAAATACACAACAACTTTTAAATTTTAAGACGTCTGTGTTGTTTTCTATCAGAATCAGAACCGTAATGTTTGTGCGCTCTGTTGTAAAGTATGTGTGCTCGCTCGGCGAGGTGTGTGCGCGCGCACATGCGCACAGCTTAGAGGGAACAGTGCTATAGACCCTCTGATAATGCCATCTCCACCCTTCTCACTGACATAGACTCCTGGCCTTCCCTATTCCTGCATCTATCATCCCCTCCCTAATTATTAGGGCCTCTAAACCATGTTGAGAACCCATCTGACCCCCATGCTTCTAAATCCATCTCCCTTACCTCCACTGTCAGCCTCCAGCTTAGCTCTTCTGCTCCCATCCATCAGCATGGCCACTGATGTGACTCGATCATCATATGTAACTGTTTACCCACCAATTAACATACCACAGTCTGTCCACTATCTGAACATCACCTCCTGACATTCACCCTTCACCACACTCCTCCACTATCTTCTCCCCCACCTTTGTAGGACTTCTCAGGCTTGCGACCCATTGGTTCTCTCCATAATTGTCCCATCAAATCCTTATTAGACCTTGTCTCCCATGTCTGTGTGTTGGTATCTACTACCTCCTTTACACATGCCCTCTCCTCTTCTCAGAACACTCTTGCCCCTTGATCCAACAACCTGTGAGACACACTACATTTCAGCCCTAGTTGTTGTCACCTAACCACATACCCTCTCAGATGAACTGCAGCAGTGCTCATTCAACCACCCCACACCCACTCCTACTCTGTACACGGCAGTGGGAGCTTTCTTGCTGATACCCCAGAGCATTGGCAATGTGCTCATAGGTCTGTCATGGGTGACCTTATGTGTCTCAGAGTTGCACATTCCCTGGGCCTAACTGCATGCTAGGGGGATAGTCTGGGACATCACTATCACGTGCTGGAACAATAACCTCAGTGCAGTCGCACTTCGTCCGCCACCCAACAGGTCATCAAGAAAAAGAGCAACAGCTCCATGGTACACAGCTGAACTGAAAGCATCACTCAACTCACTACGAAAACTTGAGAAACATTGGCGAAGGTCACACTCCATTCAAGACCAGACAGCATACACCCATCAGCTAGCCATTCACCGTGAAACCATCACAGAGAGAATGAAACAGTATCACACAGACACCCTGAAAAGCTCACTAAATAAACCTCACGATCTGTTTAACCTTGTCAAGTCTCTATCAAAGGAGCCAACACCTGAGCACCGATATGAAGTACATCCGCAGGAGTTTGCCACCTACCTACAATCTAAGTTATGTCAGACAACTAAAATTTCAACTGGTGTCTCCTCCACAGACCATGTGTGTACAACATCTCTAATGTCTTTCTTGACCCCCTCCAAGAAGTGCATTGAAGATACTATCATGACTCTCAATACCACTACAGCGCAAACAGATCCTTGTCCAGCTTTCTGGATAAAAGAACTGCGCAGAGACCTCAGTTCGATAATAGCCAAAGTAATGAACCTATCGTTCACAAGCGGTTACTTCCCATCTGCCCTCAAGCACACTTCGATCAGACCGCTGCTAAAAAATAGTAAACTAGACCCCCAAAAGGTAGACTCCTACAGACTCATTGCAAGTATACCTTTTCTCGTAAAGTTGATCTAAAAAGAGGTGCAAAGGCAATTACAAGACCACATCGACGCTGCTGCTCCACTAGACCCATGCCAACATGGATTCAGGGAGTCACATGGAGTGGAAACTCTCCTTACCACCCTTTTTAATAACATAATCATTGGCGTTGACAGCATCCGTCAGGGAGTTGCACTCATTTTCCTAGACATAGCTGCAGCCTTTGACTCAGTAAACCATGAGTTTCTCCTAGGACGGCTAAAAGAGAAGGGCAACTGTGGAACAGCACTAGAATGGTGCAGATCATACTTGTCCGGTAGATGGCAGCACGTACGATCAGGTGGAACAACATCAGAACCGTTTCATCAATGTCAAGGAGTACCACAGGGATCGTCCCTATCGGCCTTGATGTTCAACATATACATGCAACCCATTTGCAATATCATCCGATCTTTCAATGTCTGTTGTATGGTATATGCCGATGATGTTCTGCTCTATATGCCGTTCTCCATAGATCAAGTGGACCTCTCCCCTTTAACCAACTGTTTCAATGCCATATCTGAATGGCTCATGTCACAAAACCTTAGAATTCATCATAAGGGGAGGCGGAGCCAACACGGGTTAAGATGGCTGCCTGAATCCTGAGCTCCTCACCCCCCTCGCATTGCAAATCCCCTGGCTGTAGTGAAAATGAGATTTGAGACTTCTCCAGAGCCCTGGGCGGTCAATGAGATGGCGGCCAGCAAGCCTACGCGGCTGGAATTCTCCACAGCGGTGAGTGGCGGCGGCAAGAGAGCAAAAGCCGAACCACCCTCGCCGCAAAAAATGGCGTCGGCAGGGGAAGAGGTGGCCGGCCTAAAAGAGGTGTTGGCTGAAATTCGGGAGGTGAAAGGCATGGTAGCGGTCAATGGTGCAACTTTAAGTGGTGTACAGGCCGATATTGCGGAACTGAAGGAGATGCGGGAGCAAATGAACTTCTTGACGGAGCAACTAAAAAAGCTTGAGTGCACCGCGGAAGTCCACGAGGAGCGTTTCAAGGCAGTGGGGGCAAACACTAAAAGAATTGTTGCTCTTGAACGCAGCCTAGAGGACTTGAACAACAACGTGCGCCTCGTCGGAGTCCCCGAGGGGGCCGAGGGAGCGGATGTTATTGCTTTCTTGTGCACGCTGATTCCCAAGCTACTTAAACTGGACTTTCATTATCCGCTAGAGATTGAAAGAGCCCATCGGGTCCCCACGCAGCCGGGCCCCAACGTTTGGAGACCTCGGCCGATTATCATGTGCGTCCTGAGGCATGGTCAAGCGGTGCAAATCCTCTCGACAGCAAGAGCGCTCCGCTCGATCCAATTCGAGGGGCACAGTGTGGCTTTTTTTCCCGATTACCACAAAGCGACAGTGGACAGGCGAAAGCAGCTACTAGCCTACAGACCGCGTCTGCAAGCTCTACAAGCCCGCTATGGCCTCTTCGCCCCAGCCCGGATGCGAGTGACTTTGCACAACCAGACGAGGATGTTTGAGGACGCAGAGTCCCTGGGGAAATTTTTGGAAGACAAGGAAGCCGAAATCATGCGTTGAGGTTGGAACTCTCTGTGTGAGACTTATTTTGCGAGAGCGCTGGAGTAGTCCTGCCCTGCCCTGTGCCCATGGAACTTTCATCTTTTAAGAACTGGGCACGCATATGATGGGCAGCGTATGGACTAGAGAGTGTTATGAAACGGTTTGCCATGCTATGACGATTGTTATTCTGTGTTCTGTTTTTTTGTATTTAGTTGGTAAAGGGTGTTTGAAGTGATGTGGGGGGCTGGATGATACAAGGGCCAAATAAGTTGTTTACATGCTGCGGGGCCATTACTCGCCAGGAAATGATTATGGTATACCATGGTTCTCTGTTAATGGGGTATTGTGTTGTAGTTGTATGCCTGCGGGGGGGTGGGGGGGGATGGGAGTGGCTTTCTGACCAGGATGGTTCGCCCATTTGCCACCCGTTTTGGGACGGGCGTGGTGTCTCCTCTGGGGCATGGGGGGGGGATGGATCGGGTACTTTGGGTATCCTTTGGGAACTGGGAGTAGCAGCAGATTTGGTTTTGAGTGCGGTGGACAGCTGAATAGGGTTAGTCGCCCCATTGTGGGCGAGCGAAGCATCTTGCCTTATGGCGCCCCTTAAAATACTGACGTTGAATGTGAAGGGCATTAACAATCCCATCAAGAGGAAGAAAATATTGCAGTATTGCAAGAGAGAGCACGCGGATGTAGTAATGTTACAGGAAACACGATTGTCCGAGGTGGAAACCAAAAAGCTGGGCCTGGGCCATTTTTTGCTTGTAGCGTACTCGGCTGCGTGTCAAGGAAGAAATGGAGTGGCAATTCTTGCCAGGAAAAACTTGCCCCTGGCCATTGAAAGGCAGCGAGCCGATGGGGAGGGTAGATGGGCCTCAGGGGTAGCCCAGATCTATGGGAAAAAATTAGCTCTAATAGTGGTCTATGGCCCGAACACGGATGATGTCGGGTATTTCAGGGGGTTAGCCTTTGAGATACAGGAGCTCTCTGGTCATGAAATAATTGTTGGGGGCGACTTCAACTTGGTTCTTGACCCTCTGCTTGATTGTGCCCCATATCGTTCTCATAGGTGTCTGAGGGCTGTCAAGGTCCTGCAGGAGCTTATTAGGGCTGCCGGGCTGGTAGATATATGGCGACTTCTGCACCCCAAGGACAGGGAATACTCTTTTTTCTCTCTGCCGCATGGCTCCCATTCTCGACTGGATTTTTTCTTAATTTCTCAGTCCCTGGCAGCGTCAGTATTGCAGTCTGAGATTGCCCCCATGCACATCTCAGATCATGCGGCGGTCTGGTGTACCTTTCAGCTAGAGGAGGCTTCCCCTCCGGCGCCGGCCTTTTTTTTTGACAGGACTCTCTTGGAAAATGAAGATTTTTGTGCCTATATGTATCGGAGTATCCAGGAATACTTCGAAGCTAACCTTCCTAAAGATACTTCCGGATGGGCATGGTGGGAAGGGTTTAAGGCCTTTTCCAGAGCCAGAATTGCCAGTTTTCATATTGGCCTTCGCAGGGCGCAGAAAGCGCAGTTGGTCGCGTTGGAGGAGCAGATTAAGGCTGGGGAGCGTTTGTTAATTAATAGAACGGAGGCGGGTGTTCTGCTTCGTTTGCAGCGTCTTCGCTACCAGTACAACCAGATTTTGAGTAGGGAGGCTGAGCAAATCCTATCCTTGCAGAGGGCTAATTGTTATCTGGAGAACAATAAGGCAGGAAAGTTATTGGCTAGTACTTTAAAGCCTCGTGCTCGGAGATCTAATATTCAAGTCTTAGTGAGTGACAAGCAAGAGACACTTACGAACAACGAGGCTATAGCTGAAGAGTTTCGGAGATTTTATGAGACACTGTATACAGCTGAGTGTCAAGTCTCCGCTGAGGATTTTGAGGCCCTGTTTGGAGATATGGCTCATCCAATGGTCACTTCCCAGCAGGCGGATGGGTTAGACAGCGATATGACAGTCAAAGAGATTTTAGAGGTTCTGAAAGGGGCAAGCAAGGGCAAGGCAGCAGGCCCAGATGGGCTCCCAACGGAGTTTTATCAAGAGTTTGCGTTAGATCTTGCCCCTTTTATGCTTGATTTCTTTAATAGCATAGAGGCGCAATTGCCTCATACGGGGCTGTTCAGTGATGCAGTAATAGTGGTTCTTGAGAAGCCCGGGAGAGATAGCACGCGAGAGGGCAATTACAGACCTATCTCGTTGTTGAACGCCGACTACAAGGTGTTCTCAGCTATTTTGACTAAACGGCTAGCCCAGGTGGTGCCGGAATTAATTCATGTGGATTAATGTGGCTTCATTACCGGGCGAGCAACCTCGGACAACTCCAGACTACTGTTGAACTTGTTTTCCGCAGCAGCGTTGAGGGAGGAGCCGATGTTAGGACTCTCACTCGATGCTGAAAAAGCCTTCGATAGGCTAGAGTGGAATTTTTTGAATCTAGCATTGAAGTGGTTTGGTATTGGGGAGCGATTTATTCAATTTATTCAAGTGTTATATTCTCACCCCTCTGCTCGAGTGCTGGCCAACGGGGTTCTCTCGGCTCCTTTGCTCTTGTCTCGGGGGTCCAGGCAGGGGTGCTCGCTTTCCCCTCTTCTGTTTAATCTCACCT
Source organism: Ichthyophis bannanicus (assembly GCA_033557465.1). Taxonomy (NCBI): domain Eukaryota; kingdom Metazoa; phylum Chordata; class Amphibia; order Gymnophiona; family Ichthyophiidae; genus Ichthyophis; species Ichthyophis bannanicus. The sequence goes on along the minus strand of CM066032.1, from coordinate 909,363,795 downwards.
TGGAACCATTGCTCTTGAAGATTAGGCACTCTCAGGAAATACGGGGACTGCAAATTAGGGACTTGGAGGTTAAACTTTCTGCTTTCGCCGACGACCTCCTGCTTTTTGTATGCCCACACTCGGTGGAAGGGTTGCTTAGCTTGATTGATCGTTATTCGCGACTGTCGGGGTATAAGGTTAATTGGTCTAAGTCTTTGGCTTTCCCCCTGAATAAGCAGATGTGTAAAGCACTGATAGAGCCGTGTGTGTTTGCGTGGCAGGCTGACGCGGTTAAATACTTAGGGGTTCGGTTTTGCTTTGGGCTTGAGGAAACTATCCAGGTGAATATGAAGAACATAGAGGAGACGATCAAATCCTTCACGGTGCAGTGGTCCCCCTTGCACCTCTCTTGGTGGGGCAGGCTGGAGTCTATCAAGATGGTGTTGGCCCCCAAAATTAATTATATATTGGAGATGCTTCCCTTACGGTTTCCGCAGTCATTTTATCATTCTATTGATCGTTACCTGTCCGGATTCTTGTGGCAAAATAGAACTCCCAGGATAGCCCTCCGGAAGCTTAAGGCAGCAAAGAATAAGGGAGGGGTGCAGTTCCCCGATTTTTGTAATTATCATCATGCTTTTCGGCTTCGGCAAGGCGCGCTTTGGCTGGCGCCTGAGAGTAAAGGCGCCAAGCCAACTTGGTTAGAGGTCGAGGAGCGGCTTGTCCTGCCTATTGGTCTAGAACGGTTGATTGGTATGCAGCTCCCTGACTCTTTTCCAGCGGTTAGGGTAGTGCGAGATACCCAAGACTCCGTGCGGGTGCTAGAGCGAGTAGTGAAGGAGGCTGGCTTACTGTTGGGCCAAATGCCCCTTTGGTTTAACTCGCGTTTCAAGATTGCTCATAAGGCGCTTAATTGGAGGGATTGGCAAGCGAAAGGGATTTGGTCTTTGGGCCAATTGTTGAAGGGCGGGCGTTGGAAAAGCTTTGAGGATTTGCGGAGGGAGTTTAGGCTAGCGGACAGTCAGTGTTTTCGATGGCTGCAACTGCGGCACTGCTTGTCGCATGCTGGAGTTGCACCTGGTGTAGTTGTAGAAGAGTGGCAGCTCCCGGTTCTTTTAGAACAGCATGCTGGGCTACGGGGGGCCTCCTCTAAACTGTATGCAATATTGAGGGAACGTGTCTCTGGAGGTCTTCTGAAGCTGGAGAGAGCATGGGAGCAGGACCTGGGGGCTCCTGTATCACAAGGGGGGTGGGAAGCGATATGGGGTCCTGTGGGTAGGGTCACACAGGGAGCTTCGATGCTTCAGTCGCTCTATTTCTTGGCGCATAGAGCTTTCATTACCCCGGTGCGGCTCAGCAAGTGGGATGCGAGCAGAGCGGGTAAGTGCTGGTCTTGCAATATTGCGCAATGGACTCTTCAACACATGCTATTTGCGTGCCCTCATGTTCAGATGTTTTGGCAGTCAGTATGGGACAAGATGCTGATAGTGTTAGACATACAAGGGCGGCTGACCTGGCAGACTGTCTTCTTGCGATCCCAAGACCAGTCTTTACATGTCCCTCGGGATAAGTCCTTTCTGTTTGACTTTATGATGGCTGTTGCCATCAAGTTGATTTTGACTTATTGGAAGGACTCCTCCCAATTGGGAGAGATGCAATGGTGGAACATGGTCTGCTTATATGCAGGCTATGAGAAAGGGCAGGAGGCACTCAATAAGCGGAGGGCGAAGGCAAGGGTGGGTATGCCCCGAGCAATGGGAGGTGGGCGTCGAAAAGGGCGGACCAATAAATGGAAATGCCTGGATGAGTTTGCCGCTTTGGCAAGATGTGGTTAAAAGAGACGCTGTCCTTATTCAGCTGCGCAACTTTGCTGCTGTAGAAGTCTAGGATTGTTCCCGCCTTCTTCTTCCTGCCCATGGGGAGACGGGGGGGATGGATGGGAGAGGGGTGGGGAACGGGGGGGTGGGGGGTTTGAAGGGTGGTGGGTAGTGGGGGTTGGGGGGGTTTGAGAAGGTAGGGGGGTTTGGGTTTGGAGTGTGAAGTAGGGAATTGTTGTTCTATTCTAGTGTATTGTTGTATTATGGTTGGTGTCGAAAATTTAAAATAAACATTTAAAAAAAAAAAAAGAATTCAGCATAAGAAAACTGAGGTGCTCTTCATAACAAGGAACCCGTTCTTCAGCCCACCCCAATACTTGAAGGTGAAAGAAGCCGATCTACAAGCAAAACCCACAATTCGTTACCTGGGAATTACACTAGATCAAAACCTTGACATGAAGGCACACATAGCGAACACTGTAAGCGCAATCTATTACAAGATCCGTTCACTCAGACATCTACGCCCCTTGCTTGAAATGGAAGATTTTCGGACAATTTACCAGGCCCTGATAATACCACATTTTGATTATGCCAATACCATATTACAAGGTCTCCCCCAATCCACTTTGAACCCCTTACAGCTCGCCATGAATACTGCAGCGAGGGTTCTTCATGGTTCATCTAAGAGAGACCATGTGACTCCCCTTCTAATGCAGTTACACTGGCTTCCTATACATGCCAGGATCTTCTTCAAGACAGCGCTGCTGACATTCAAAGCGGTCAATAATCTCTCCTCCTCTACACTATCTGACCTTATCCAAACAGCAGCCCCTAATAGACCAAGAAGATCCACAGCAGTAAATATGTTAACATTGCCAAGAGAATTAACAAGATGCACCTCGGCAACTGCAAACAGGGCATTCAGTCTCTGCGCCCCAAGACTCTGGAACTCCTTACCAACAAACATCAGGTCAACCACCAACCTAATCCAGTTTAGGAAGGCCTTTAAACACTTCTTTTTCCTCAAATACTTCCTAGAGAACAATGAATCAAATTCCCACTCAATTTCTTACAACTGTTCCAACACACCTTGTCAGCCTGAGGACCATACCATGCAAGAGGTCCTTGACCATTAAATCTCACTCTTTGTTTTTCTATGACACTGTTTTTTGTAAATAGTTATCTTTAGTTATCCAAGTTGGCTCTCCTGTTAATTGTAAACTCAGACTTATGTACCCGTCTGATTGTTATGTTCCATGTAAACCGCGCTGATGCCGAATAGTGCGGTATAGAAGAAATTGTAAATAAATAAATAAATAAATAAAATCTTCACCCCTGTGCCCACTCGACCAAGTGCATTAGGCTAATATCCCACTTCCTTTTGGACATACCTCACATAACGTTATGCTGACCTCCTCCCATCTATCTCAAGCATTTGTCAGGCAAATATTTATTTATTTATTTAGCAACTTTTTTATAATGCTGTATCTACTAGTCACAGTGGTGTACAGAGAACAGATAGAACAGGTAACTTTACATAGAATGTAGGTAACAAATAATAAAAAACGTAGGTAGAAACATAGAAACATGACGTTAGAAAAAGACCACATGGCCTATCTACTCTGCCCTTCCATATGAACCACTACAACAGTCCCCTTTTTCCCTTTAGAGATCCTCTGTGTTTGTCCCATGCTTTCTTGAATTCAGATACTGTCCCCATCTCTACCACCTCCACTGGGAGATTATTCCACGCATCTACCACTCTTTCCGTAAAAAATATTTCTGCATATTACTCCAGAGTCTATCCCCTTTCATCCTTATCCTATGTCCCCTTGTAGCAGAGTTTGCTTTCAATCGAAAGAGGCTCTCCACCTGTGCATTTATGCCATGGAAATATTTAAACGTCTCAATTATATCAACTCTATCCTACCTTTCCTCTAAAGTATACATATTAAGATCCTTAAGTCTGTCCTCATATGCTTTATAATGAAGACTACTAAATATTTTAGTAGCCACCCTTTATAATGACTCCAACCTGTTTATATCCTTTTATTTATTTATTTTTTATTTATTTAGTGAGGACTTATATACCGCTCCTTCCAGCGATCAGAAGCGGTTTGATTACAAGTACGGGATTTGTCATAAATCACAGACAGAATTATTTGGGGATTAGATAGAGAGAGCAGGAGGATACACAGCACACATATGTGGGTCCATATAAAGACCTTAACTATTATAATACATTTACACAGGCACTAACCATCATCTATTTACATTTGTACATACAGTAAATCAATTTCTTTTGTCTTTTTGGATTTTCATTTTGCATAGTGACAGTTGTTTTCTGAAGCTGCTTATGTCTTTAATTTCTCTCAGCTCGTGTGGGAGCTGGTTCCATAACGTGGGGGCAGAGAAGGAGAACGCTCTGCGACTAGTACTGACCTTTACGTGCCTAAAACTGTTTGGAACTATTAGTGTGTCAGAGTTAATGGTTCTCCTGCTTCTGGTTGTAGGTTGCATGGAGATCAGGGTGGAGAGGAATGAGGGGGCCAGATTGTGAATTAACTTGAATGTAGTTACCAATGTTTTGTATTGAATCCTTGCAACGACTGGAAGCCAGTGTAGTTCCATCAATACAGGTGTGATATGTTCCGTGACGCTAGTTCTCATGATGATCCTTGCTGCAACGTGTTGGGCCATCTGTAGTATGTTGGTTGTTTTCCTTGGTAGTCCCTGCAAGATGGCGTTGCAGTAGTCCAGGTGGGGCATGATGAGAGCCTGAGCAACTGATCGGAAGTCACATGAATCTAGTACGTTCCGCAGGGGTCGTAGCACTTTAAGCTTGTGGAAGATGGCTTTGTTGGTGTTGTTGAGGTGTTTTTCCATTTTCAGTTTGTTATCGATTGTGACTCCCAGATATTTTATTTCTTTCTTAGTATTGCATGTGTTGTTGCACAATGTGATTGTTAGAGGTGGTTCGAAGCCCAAGTTATTTGATATAAACATTACTTCGGTCTTCTTATGATTAATCGACATGTTATTTTGTTGTAGCCATCCCGACATCTCTCCCATGCAGGTTTCAAGCTGGGCGTAGTTCGGGTCGGTGGTCTCTAGTTGGGTGTACAGCATGATATCGTCCGCGTATATGTGGTAGTTTATGCCATATTTCCTGAATATTTCACTGAGAGGTTGCATGTAAATGTTAAAAAGTAGCGCCGAGAGTGCCGAACCCTGAGGAATGCCTTGTGTTTGGATGAATGGTTCAGCTTTATCTCCGTTGAATTGGACCTGCGGTGTGGTCCAATGTGTGTTGAATGTGTGGTCTCCAGAACTGCACACTTAAGAACATAAGATATGCCATATTGGGTCAGACTAAGGTCCATCAAGCCCTTATCCTGTTACCAACAGTGGCCAATCTAGATCACAAGCACCTAGCAGTTTCCGCAAAAGACACAGGTTCCACAATGCTTGTACTGGGTCAAGCAGTGGATATCCTGGGTCCCCTTTAATAATGGTTTATGGACCTTTACTCCAGGAACTTGTCCAAACCCTTTTTAAGCCCATCTACAATAACAGCTTTTACTACATCCTCTCGTAACAAATTACAGAGTTACACGTTGAGTGAAAAAATATTAGTCTTAAACAGGTTACCCTGTAGCTTCACTGCATGTGCCCTAGTCTTTCTAAATTTTGATGGCATAAACAATCGATCTACGTTTATCCGTTTCACTTCATTCATTAATTTATAGACCTCTATAATATCTCCCCTCAGCTGTTTCTTTTCCAGGTTGAAGAGCCCTAACTTTTTAGCCTCTCTTCATAGGGGTATCCTTCCATCCCTTTTACCATTTTGCTGGCTCTTCTCTGTACCTTTTCTAATAACGCTATATCCTTTTTATGATACGGCGACCTGAATTGCACACAATATTCAAGGTGTGGTCTCACCATGGAACGATAAAGAGGCATTATAAAATCCTTTGTTTTATTCTTCATTCCTTTCCTTATGATACCTAACATTCTATTTGCTCTCTTGGATGCCGCTGCACACTGGGTGGAGGGTTTCAACATATTATACACTATGATGCCTAAATTATTTTCCTGGGTGGTGGTTCCTAATGTGGAACCTTGCATCAAGTAAACATAGTTTGGGTTTTTCTTTCCTAGGTGCATAACTTAGCACTTGTCCACATTAAATTTCATCTGCCATTTTGATGCCCAGTCTTCAAATTTATCAAGATCCCCTTGCAATTTTTCACAATCCTCTTGGGTTTTAACAACTTTAAATACTTGTGTGTCATCTGCAAATTTGATTACCTCACTCGTTATTCTCATTTCCAGGTCATTTACGGAGATGTTAAAAAGTTGCAGACCTAGCACAGATCCCTGGGGTACTCCACTAATTACCTTTCTCCATTGGGAAAATTGGCCATTTAGCCCTACCCTCTGCTTTCTATCTTTTAACCAGTTCCTGATCCACAATACTACATTGCCTCCTATCCCATGACTTTTTACTTTCACCAAAAGTCTCTCATGAGGGACCTTGTCAAAGGCTTTTTGAAAATCCAGATACACTATATCAACCGACTCACCTTTGTCTACCTGTTTTTCACACCTTCAAAAAAATATAACTGATTAGTTAAACAAGACCTGCCTTGACTAAAGCCATTTTGGCTTGTCTCCCATTAAGCCATGACTATCAACATGTTCAGTCATTTTGTTCTTTATGATGGTTTCTACCATTTTTCCTGGATTACCTGTCTGTAGTTTCCTGGATCACCCCTGGAACCCTTTTTAAAAATTGGCGTTACATTGGCCATCCTCCAATCTTCCAGTATTACAGATGATCTTAATGATAATTCACAGATTACTAATAGTAGGTCTGCAATCTCATATTTCAGTTCTTTCAACACCCTTGGATGTATACCATCTGATCCAGGTGATTTGCTACTTTTCAGTTCATCAAATAGTTGTAATGCATCTTCCCGGGGTATCTATATTTCTTTCAATTCTTCTGTGGCATCGTCTTTAAATACCATTTCAGTCATGGCTAACATCCCTACATCTTCCTCAGTAAAGACCAAAGCAAAGAATTCATTCAGTCTTTCCGCTATGGCCTTGTCCCCTCTTAGTGCCACTTTACCCATCTATCATCTAATGGTTCAACTGACTCTGTCACAGGATTTTTCCTATGAAGGTACTTGAAAAAGTCTTTACTACGTGCTTTTGCTTCCACAGCAAACTTCTCAAATTTTCTTTTTGCTTGCCTTATCAATGCCTTGCATCTAATTTGCCAGTGCTTCTGTTGTTTCCAGTTTTTGTCATTTGGCTCCTTTTTCCATTTCCTGAAAGATGCTTTTTTGGCAACAACAGCCTTTCTGACCTCACCTTTAAACTATGCTGGCAGTTTATTGGACTTCCTTCCACTTTTCTTAAAGCATGGATATAGCTGGTCTGGGCTTCCAAGATAGTATTTTTAAACAACACCCATACTTGATGTAAATCTTTACCTTTGCAACTGCTCCTTTTAGTTTTTTCTTAACTATTTTCCTCATTTTATCATAGTCTCTCTTTTCAAAGTTAAAAGGTAGTACTGTGGCTTGCCTTACCATCCCTCCTCAATTTCTTAAATCAAACGCAATCATGCTACGATCACTATTGCCAAGTGGCCCCAACACCCTTATCTCTTGCACAAGATCTTGTGTTCCACTAAGGACCAGGTCCAAAATGGCTTCCCTTCTGGTCAGTTTATGAAACAGCTGCTCCAAGAAGCAGTCATTTATTTCATCTAGAAACTTTATTTCCCTAGCATGTTCTGCTGTGACACTAACCCAGTTGATACCGGGGTAATTGAAATCACCCATTATTATTACTGTGCTGTAACATTTGTTAGCTTCCTTGATTTCTTTGAGTATTTCATCATCCATTTGTTCATTCTGGCCAGGCAGTAGATAGTGCACCCCCATTGCCATCACCTTCCCCTTCCCCCTTCAATCTGTAGAGACTCAACAGTGAATTTTGTTTCCTGCAAAACTTTAATTCTTTGCTACTCAATGCATTCTTTAACCTGGAGTGCAACCCCTCCAGCAATTTGATCTGCTCTATCATTGCAATATAATTTGTACTCAGTTATCACAGTGTCCCACTGGTTGTCCTCCTTCCACCATGTCTCTGAGATACCAATCATCTCCAACCTCTCATTTAGTGCTATATATTCTAACTCTCCCATCTTATTTTTTAGACATCTAGCATTTGCATACAAGCATTTTGGAGCCTGTATTTTATTCATATTAGTCTGGCTATCGGTAGGCAGTGGTAATTTTGAATCTTTAAACTCTGTCTGCTCTGTACTCAAGGGCATTTGGGCTACTTTTGTCTTTATTGGAACCTCTCTGCTGATATGCCCTAACTTCAATCTTTTGCTAGTATCCTTCAAGGATACATTGTTCTGAACCATGCGCTCTTGGGCAACTGCCGGCTCTCCCCTATTATCTAGTTTAAAAGCTGCTCTATCTCCTTTTTAAAGGTTATTGCTAGCAGCCTGGTTCTATCCCGGTAAGGTGGAGTCCATCCCTTTGGAAGAGTCCCTCCTTTCACCAGAATGTTCCCCAGTTCCTAACAAATCCAAAACCCTTTACCTTGCAATATCGACTCATCCACGCATTGAGACTCCGGAGCTCTGCCTCCCTTTTGGGTCTGCGCGTGGAACAGGAAGCATTTCAGAGAATACTACCTTGGAAGTTCTGAATTTCAACTTCCTACCTAAAAGCCTAAATTTAGCCTCCAGAACGTCCCTACTACATTTTCCTATGTCATTGGTACTGACATGTACCAAGACAGGAGACTCCTTACCAGCCCTATCTAAGACATTCTTTAGGTGACATATGATGTCCACTACCTTTGGACCAGGCAGACATGTTACCAGGCTATCCTCCCCAGCCACCCAGCTATCTACATACCTAATGATCGGTTCACCAGACTGTAACAGCTGCCCTAACCCTTTCCTCGTGGGAACATGGCTCTGGAGAATCCTCCTCGGTGCGAGAGGATTTTACATCACCTGGAGGACAGGTCCTAGCTACAGGATCACTTCCTGCCACACCAGGGTGATGCTCTCCTGTCACGTGACCTCTCTCCTCCATGGCAACAGGGATACTGCCAGATTGGAGGTGGGACTTCAGGACTATATCCCTGTAGGTCTTGTCTATGTACCTCTTTGTCTTCCTTATGTCCTCCAAGTCTGCTACTCTAGCCTCCAGAAATTGGACTCATTCCTTCAGATCAAAGAGCTCCTTGCACCTAGTGCACACGTAAGACCCCTCAGCAACTAAGAGAAAATCATACATGTCACACTCAATGCAAAAGACTGGAAAGCACTGATCTCGCTGCTGGACTGCTGTCTGCATCTTAATTTTAAGGTTGTGTTTAGGTATTTAAGTTGTTTACTTATAAAAGTTTGCTGGGGATACTTATACTAATAAAACTATACCTAATACGTTTAATGGACTTGGTTCACCTCAGGTTTAATTAATCTTAGGTCCTTAATGTATGCCTGATGAGGATAAACAACTGCACCTGAGAGTAAATATGGCACCTCCTTCCCTTTAAGAAGTTTAAACACCTATAAAGCTACAATTATCCAAGGGATGGGGCAGGGAGGGAGGGAAAAAGGCTTATTAAAAGTTGGCTGCTACACAGTACCCTGTCCTGTGCTTCTAAGATAATCTGAGACCAATTTCCTGGGTGATTCACAAAGCCCTTGCTTTGATAGAGGGAGTCTTTCAAAATGCCCCTTTGATCTGTCACTTGGCTTTAACTCCTATTTAAAACAATTTCACAGGTCTCTTTCCCCCTATCTAGAAGGCCTCTTTGTAAAGGTCTCTAGAAATAATTTATTGCTAAAAGAATACTGACCCTGTTTTTCCTTTTATACAGTTTTACTCTGATTTGATTTAAATTAAAGCTCTTTGCTGATACTAGGCCCTGACTGAGTATTAAATATAAACTAGAAGCTCTCTACTGTGTTTTAAACTTAAACTGAAAGCTACCTGTTGGGTTTTTAATTTAACTAAAAACTCTTTGCTGATACTAGGCCCTGACTGATTTAACAAATACATTGGATTCTAATTTACATAGATTAATCTGCTTTAATCTAAAGAATTCCTTTTTCCCCATTTGCAGTCCAAGCTTCCCTCCCCCATCACAGCCCATATGCAGTCCAAGCGCCCCCCATCACAGCCCATTTCCAGTCGTAGCCCCCCCATCACAGCCCATTTCCAGTCCCAACTTACCCACCCCCATTACAGCCCATTTCCAGTCCAAGCTTCTCCCCTATCACAGCCCATATGCAGTCCAAGCGCCCCCCCATCACAGCCCATTTCCAGTCCTAGCCCCCCCCAATCACAGCCCATTTCCAGTCCCAGCTTACCCACCCCCCATTACAGCCCATTTCCAGTCCAAGATTCTCCCCCATCACAGCCCATATGCAGTCCAAGCACCCCCCATCATGGCCCATTTCCAGTCCTACCACCCCCCCAGCCCTCTGCTGAAGAGCCCCACGGCCATCTAAAGGACTTCAGAGGGAGCCGGGGAAACCCATGCGAGGCCCTGGCTCCCTCTGCACAGTCGCCAGTGAGAAGAGTGTTTTCCCTCACGCTGGTGGCTGTTTCAGTGAAGCACGCTGAGTGCTGGGAAAGGTTAAAGGTCATTCCCCGGCACTCGCGCACTTCACTGAAACAGCCGCCAGCGTGAGGGAAAGCTCTTCACACTGGTGGCTGTACAGAGGGAGCCGGGGCCTCTCCTGGGATTCCCTGGCTCCCTCTGACGCTGTCCATTGTGCGAGAATGGAGTTCGCGCGGAGCACCCTGAAGCACGGGGCCCTGTGCGAACAACATTTTCACACAATGGATGGGCTGGCCCTGCCGCTGTCTCTTCTCGCCTCTCTACTACCCCCTCAAGGTGCCCTCCCCCACTGCCCCTCCTCCACTTCCTGCTCAATCTCTAGTCGACTATGTCCCTGATAACATCCATGAAGATACACTCCAAGTTCCCTCTGGCTCAGCTTCGCTGTTATCCTGCAAGCCTCTTCCAAAGGTGCTGATGAGCAAACCTCTCTTCAGCATTCCTCCTCTAAACCCACTACTTGCTCTCCTGATCCTATTCTCACCCATCTCTTTAACTCCATGTCCTCCTTTGTCTCCCCACCATCTCATATATCCTCAATCCTTCGCTCTCCATTGCAACAGTTTGGGCAACCCTCAACTAGCATTTGCCGGCATCACTCAATCACAACTACACCGGCTTCATCTAGTACAAAATACCACAGCCCGGGTCATCACCCATACCCAGCGAAGAGATCACATTACCCCTATTTTGATCCAGTTAGATTAGCTTCCACTAGCTTACCACACCCGGTACAAAGTCCTCACTCTTGCTCATCCTGCCATCTACACTTCTATCCTGCAATATCTGGCTGACTTGCTCCAATTTCACCCACCCAACCGCAGTCTCCAGTCAATTTATGTCAGTCGTTTGGTCCTTCCCTCTCCATCACACGCATGCCTCCAGTCCACCTGACACTCTGCATTTTTCTTTCTGAGTCCCTTACTTTGGAACTCACTGCCCTCAGTACTTCATCAGGAACCCTCTTTTTCTAAATTCAAGACCCTATTGAAAACTCACCTCTTCAGCTCTGCATTTGACCTGCCCCCTAGTTCCCGCTGACTCCTCCCTTTCTCCTCTTTCAACAAGTTGTGTGAATGATCCCTTGCTGTCCTGTCATTTATTGTAGTTCTCTTTCCATTCTGGCCTTCTGGCCTCGGTCTCTTTCTTTCTTTATATTCTGCATTGTAAACCATCTTGATGTAACAAAGGTGCACTATATCAAGTGCAAAATAAACATAAACATAAACATATTGTCATCAACCCCCCCCCTGGTGGCCTGTGGCTGCAAGGGCAGGTTGAGCATTTTATTATTGATGGAGGTAAAAAACTCTTTAAGCCAGATGCACCCTGGGTATTGTAGTCCTCCTCCTTATAAGAATGAGTTGTGTGAGCCAAAATGGAGGGTAAATAAGGCTTTTATTTCCCTTTTAAGCACTAAGGTTCGCTAGGTAACAGAGAAATGAAAGTATGTCCTTCTTGTCAGGTTCTTCTACCAAAGCATAAGGTGAACAAATAAAACTGTTACATTCTTTCACAGCTTCTTTGTAAAAAACAACACAGGCTTTCCAACTTTGGAGCAAAAATAACTTGGTGAGCTTTTCTCTTTTGCTCAGCACAAGCAAAACAACATTAGAGCTTGTCCATATACAATTACAGCTCAGGGAGTGACTCAAGGCTTCCTGCCATACACATAGAGCAATCCATTAAATCATCCTGGGACGATATAACTGAATCCCCATATTCCACCTGCATGGGCTCTGGGTCATTTGTGCTTCCCTCAGCAATTGACCTTTCCCTGGCTGCAGTGGTTTGAAAGCTAATGTCCCTTCTCCCTAGCCTCCAGCTGGGCTGTTCTAGGGCTTTCAAGTAAACAGCAGGGCTTGTCCCCACACCTCTAGGCAATGGCTTGTAAAACTCCTGCCTGCTTTCTTTTCTCTCAGACTGCTTATCTGCTCTCACAGATGGTCTATGAACTGGGTTTCTCTTTAGACAAAAAGAGTCACTGTACCTTGGCTTTGTAACGTCCGTGTGACCGGTACTTCCCCAACCAGGGACCTCTCTCTGGACACAGTCTCTTTTGTAGACTCCCTCTGGAATCCTCCTGGATAGTGCTTGTCTTCTCTGCAGTTTGGGAAGACCAGATAAAGCCTCCAGGCTTCTTGGCTTTCTAGCACAAGTAATCCTCTTATCAGAACTTTCTCTTCCAGTATTTTTAAATCTTGTTACAGACTCTTCTGGTGAGCATAGACCTCTCTCCAGGCTAGGCTCCCTTCTTCTGAGCTAACTGCCTCTGGGATTTCTTCTTACCGGGTCTCTTTCCAGTATGGCTCTTCCAGGTCTCACTCCAGCACTCCTTGGTCTGTATCTTTCTCTCTCTCCTTCTGAACTGTCCTCTGAGCTCTCTTCCGAGGTTCCTTCCTCCGTCCAGGCAGGACCCTGTCCTGAGGCTCCTTCCTCCTTCCAGGCTGGGCTCCGTCTTTCTGAGCTGCCTCTCTGCTTATAAAGCCGTTTTACTTCTGAGTTCCTCGAGCTACTCTTCAAGTGAAGCTGATTAGCTCCAGCACAATCAGTCCCCGGGTGTGTTAGCTCAGGCTCTGTAGGTTCATGCACGCTCCCTCTAGCTGCCTTGCAAGGGAACTGCATCTTCTGCAAGCTATTTGTTTTGTAAGAAACAGCTTTTTTTTTTAAATTTCTGCTTTCAGTGGCTTCTGCCTTATCACAATATACAGTGGTCACTTGGAAGCCCTCTCATGACCCCAGTTATGCATCCATGTATCAACCCATCCCCCCACCTCCCATTAGTCCCAAACCTATTGGTCATGCAGTTCCCCACCATTGTCTAAGATATCTTTCCTTTCCAGGCCTGCTAGATCTGGTGTTTGTCCCTTGAACTCAATGGAGATGGCACCTGCCCAATTGAACAGTGACCTGTGTTATGTGAAATCTGGGGCCCTTTACCCAAACCACCTCCTTCTTGACCTTTCTGCTGCTTCTGATACTGTTGACCCCAATCTTCACCTTGACACATTGTCTTCTCCTGGAATTAGGGGCTTTGCAATATCCTGGGTCTTGTCTCATCATTCCCATTGCCCTGTCTGTGTCCCCACTGGTAGTCTCTCCTCCATCGCCAGCCCACTCTCAGTTTGTGTATCTCGGGGATCTTACTGTCCCTGGCTGTATCACAGTTACATCAGAACACAGACAGATGATGCCACATCAACATATGTGTGTCAAAGGATGGGCATACATTATTCCACAATGCAGTGCCAGCCATTCCATCACCCAGGAACATGACACCCGGCCCATGGTGAGTGATATCCACTGCCTCAATGCCCAAGTGCTAGCCGTGTGGCACACCTTGTGCTGGTGATGTGCAGCACCTGCTCTGGGGCCTACAGTGCAGAGCTGAACTGACTGCAGCCACACATGATGTCACTGGCCCTGAATTGACCCAAACATGCACATTGTCTGTGAACTGATGTCATGCGGAGATTCTGACTTCATGCTAGATGTCTGATTGTGGTATTGTGTTTCTCTCTTCCTAGCTGTCCCAGTGGCGACATCCATCCCTGCAGCAGGAGCCACTCCAGAGTCACCGCCACAGTGCATCCTGGGCAGCGGGGCCCAAGAGTCTATTGAGGAGGAGGTATCCATAAGTGTCAGTGAGTGGCATGCCAAGCCTGTCTATAACTATGATGGGTCATTTACCCATGGGGAGCACAGATGGGAGGAATGGACAGAGCAGAGCCCCACAACTGGAGAACATGAGTCTGAGATTGACATCACACTACAACTGGAGTCCAATGCTGAATCAAACCTGGGTGGTGACCAGATACAGGAGGTGCAGGACCAACTTCAGGAGGGAGGGACACAGAGGGTGTGGCAGAAATGGCAGGTCTTGCCCATCCGGAGTCCCAGGTGGAGGGTGCGGGTGCTGCACAAGGACAGCCCGGGGCTATCATTGAGGGTCTCCTGTCTAATCTGGTCAGCTACACCATGGGCAGCCATGAGGATCTGTAAGGTAAGTTTAAATGCATGTGTGTTACATAGGTTTGTGCATACTAGGTACAGTGTGTGCCCCATAACATGCACAGGGAATATGCGTCTGAGCAATCATGGAGCCTGATTGCCAACAGGGGTACGTGATTGCAACACAACAGTGTACGAAGGTACAGGTCGGAGTGTCCCACAGTCATGCAGGCAATGATGGTATGTGTGCAGCACTGCTCCCTACAAGCACCATGTCCTGGCATAGAGTCCTCCACTGGTATGCCTTCAGGTGGGATGTGGCTGCCCAGCATAGCAGTTTGGATGGCTCCACATTGGGTGGTGCCTTGGCACCAGTCTATCTGCAGGAAACCCTATACTGCATATGTATCTGCTCCTTATCCAGAGAGGACAGGTGCTGGTGGGGTGCAGCAGTGCACCATCTCCCCAATAGTATCAGTGGTTCTTGTTCTTACATACAATGTACACACTTAGATTCATGGGGCCTCAAAGCGGATCTCTCACTCACTGCTAGCTCTGTCTGTGCTGCTCTTCACCAGTTGTTGTAGAGATGCCCCTGCCCGCGTGCTATCCTACCTGTATGTGCGGTCGGTATTGCCCTCCTCCCCCACCACAACCTTGATGCATTGTCTCACCCTCCTCATCTTCCCTCCCCACATGCACTTCAGCCATTTGCGGGTTCATGTTGTGGGATGGGGCAATTGCATGGCTAGCTGGGCTACCTGCTAGTCCAATGCAGAAGCACACAGGCATCCATCCATCCATCTATCCATCTATATTATTTATAATAGTATTTGTTATAGTGCCATTACACCCCTGATGAAGGCAAGTGATGAAGCACGGTTGTGTTGAGTGAGGCTATACTGTATCCCTGAATAAAGCACTTTGAACCATTTCTTGATAATGCGCTCCTGTTTTGCTTGTTGTGGTTCTGCGAGTGCCTGTGTGCTTCTGCATTGGACTAGCAGGTAGCCCAGCTAGCCATGCAATTGCCCCATCCCACAACATGAACCCGCAAATGGCTGAAGTGCATGTGGGGAGGGAAGATGAGGAGGGTGAGACAATTATTATCAAACCCGCAGATAAGGGAGGTGCTATAGTTATATTGGATAAACAGGCTTAAATAGATGAGGTGAATAGACAACTTAATGATAAAATATTTATTTATTAATTTGTGAGTTTTTTATACCACCCTATCATGTAATCAGGGTGGTTTACATTATGAACAACAGTATTACTTTCAAACATATTAAACTTTTATATGTAACAAGTGAGGGTGTACTATACAATCACAGAATTACATAAGATTAGGTTTTAACTCTGTAAAACTTATTTACAATTTTCGTAAGTAGTATTAAATTTCGGATGTTTTTTCAAATTTTATTCTTTGCTTGTTGCATAGTGTATCATGGCAAGAAAAAAGGGGAAGATGGGATGGAATTTGCGTGAGATGAGAATGAACCAAAAGAATTTTTTGAAATTATCCCTAAATAAACCTTCATAACCTAATGTATGCTAATGTAGAATCCCAAGGTATCCTGGGTAAACCTGTTTGATATTCATTTACAAGTTAGTGCCCCTAATGAGAAAAGGGATATTGTGAGGCATCATTTTTAGAGCTGAATCTAACCTCTTGATTCTAGAAATGTCTACATGAACTATAAAGTGCTCCTATTCACCATATACCTCTTGTGACATTAAGTATAGAAAGATAAAAGGAAGGTAGTGAAAGCAGTCTTTCCTTACAGGTGAAAATGCTGAACAGCTATTATCATATAAAAACATTATCTTTAATGTAGAAGGAAGCGGAAAGACAATATAAGGAAATGCTCTATTAAAAATACTATATTAAAGGGAACCATATTTAAGATTGGAGTTAAAAACTCTACCTCTGAATAAAGTACTTTAAACCATTTCTTGACAACTCGCTCCAGTTTTGCTTTTAGCTGGACTCCCTGCTCCAGGGTAATACCTTTCACAGCCTATGTGTGGGTCTTCTCTGCCTATCGTGCTACATATGTCATTGTTTAGTTCGTTATGTCAGCATTGTGGGTGTGCCTATTCCCCTCCGCTGCTACTTAAGGTCTGTAATGTATGTCACATCCCTTATGTCCAGTTTGCTGTCTGAGGTGTCCCCTTTCACCTCCAATTTGACCCTCCTCCCCAGCCCACAGCTCACACACCCACTGTCAAACAGTCACTCATAGCTGTACTGGTGTTGTGCCATCACCACTAATACTCACAGTTGCAGCTCAATTCCCTGAGTTTCCCCCACTGCCCTTCCTTCATAGCTGTCACCTGACGTCTGCCCTCCACTTGGGGGTCATTAGCATGACTCCACATTGTGTCACCTTCTTATTGGCAACACTCCATGATCCACTCCCCTCCTACCAAGACCCCACTCGCTAGCATCCCCTCTCCACCATCTTTACCTCTCCCACTAACTCATCATCTATGCTATCATCGGGTTGTGAGAGTCACCACCCTCTCATACAGACAGCTCCTCTCTATCTGAGACACCTGCACCTCTGCTGGAACCATATTTTCCCCTCTCTACTCAGCACTCATCTACTGCCTCACCTCATGTCACCTGGGGGTGTCAATCCCAAACCATTCTCCCCCAGACTGTCGTCAGTTCCACATGGGAGGGTACCTCTTGTTAGCATGACACTGGGCTACTGTAGCGCATGTGCTAGTCAGCCAGCCTGCTGAAGAACACACAATGAGTGGGGCAACCCTGAGGCTCCTGTATGGGGAGACTACCCGGGGCTTGCATATCTTCCTTGCACCAGACATGCACATGTAATATGTACCTCCCACGGCTTTACTGTATGAGCCCCATAGAGCAAAGTACAGCATGTTTCACAGATATTCCAGTCACCCTCACACACTGCATCTGTGATGGATGGGTAATGCCCTTTGGAGGGGCCACTACAACTGTGTCCAGTGTGCATCTCTCACCCTTGCACATACCCTTTACCAAGGAAATATGGAACAGCAGGAGACATAACCCAGTTGGTACATGTGACTGCACATCCTATGCCAGGATGGTGGTGGAGGTGATAATGTAGCCTTGCTCTGTTCCTGCACAACTGGTGCCATTACACAGCTACACACAGGAGGGGAAGTCCCAGGTCTTCACCCACCTATCCATGTATTTATCACAGTTTCAGCATAGACATGTCTGTGGAACATGTGGTCTGGACAGGACCAACCAGCCGTTTCTGGCTGATATGTGGCAGCATTACTGTCTGTCTTACTGTCACACAACATGTATGGTCACAGTCCTGTTCTATGCTGTTCCCTATCTTTGGGCTGTGAGAAGGGTCAACACCCCCTCTCTGTATCACACAGAGTTGGGATGGCTCTCCATTACTACACATATATCTACCATGACCTATGTGAGACAAAGGAGGTGGAGCCCTGTGTCTGTGCCAGAAGCATACAGCATGTTGCTCCATTGGTACAGCAAGTATCATGGTTTCCGACTGTGTTGCCCCTTTCCATTTGTATACATCTTAGATAGGCACAATTCCAAGTATACATGTAGCACTTTATTAGAAGGTTTCTGGAATGGCATAGTCATGCGTGGGCCCTCGTATAGGGGTCCTAGCTCTGCACATATTCATACATACTTTAAAGGTGTTTCATTATATTTGTCTTCCAAATGTCCATGAAACACTGCCCACATGCATGTGCATGGATCTCAGCAGGGCCCATATACCTTACTTGGACAGTGTGGGTCTGCTACATATGCAACCATCTGATTTTATTACAAGCAGAGGGGTAGCCTAATGTTTAGAGTACTGGCTTGATAACCAAAAGACTTAAGGTTCAATTCCTACTAGCACCCCTTGTGGCCTTGGGCAACATAGTAACATAGTAAATTACAGCAGATAAAGACCAGCATGGTCCATCCAGTCTACCCAGCAATACAGCAAGAACAGGTGCACCTGTTGCTCTGTGCAGGCCACCCCTCCCCATGTCTTTGTCTAGGGGTAGACCCACCACTCCATGTAGGACACCCCTATTTGTTGAGAAGTTAGATGGTTCAGTTTATTTTGTTTTTATCCTGTTGCTATAAAGGGATCCGCTGTGCTTGTCCCATGCTGTTTTGAATTCCATCACCGTGTTTGCCCCCACCACTTCCATCAGGAGAGCATTCCAAGCATCCACCACCCTTTCAGTGAAAAAATATTTCCTGACATTGCCTTTCAATTTTCCACCTTGCAGCTTCATGTTATGCCCTCTAGTTTTGCAGCTTCCCCATCTTTGGAAGAGGTTTGTTTGTTCATCGTTCCTCTTTAAGTATTTAAAGGTCTGAATCATATCTCCCCTATCCCTCCTCTCCTCCAAAGTGTACATATTTAGGTCTTCAAGTCTCTTCTCATAGGGTTTCTTACGCAGGCTCCAAATCATTTTGGTCGCCTTCCTCTGAACAGTTTCTAGTCTTTTTACATCTTTTGGCATAAGTACCTCTTCCTTTCTGCTGGTAATCCCTCTTTGTATGCAGCCCAACATCCTCTTGGCTTTTGCCACCGCCTTGTCGCACTGTTTTGCCACCTTGAGATCATCAGAGATAATCACACCAAGGTCTTTCTCCTGAACCATGCAAACCAACCTCTCGCCCCCTATTGCGTACATTTCCCTTGGATTTCTGCTACCTAAGTGCATGACACTGCACTTCTTTGCATTAAATCGTAATTGCCAAGCATTAGACCATTCTTCAGCTTTTGTAGATCTTTCCTCATGTTATCCACTACCTCGGGGGAGTCCACTCTGTTGCAAATTTTTGTGTCATATGCAAAAAGACAGACTTTTCCATTCAGTCCTTCAGCAATATCACTCACAAATACAATGAACAGTGCCGGGCCCAGGACCGAACCCTGGGGCACCCCGCTAATCACCTTCCTTTCATCCGAGTGAGCTCCATGTACCATCACCTTCTGTCGTCTGTCAGTCAACCAATTTCTAATCCAGTTTACCATCTTGGGACCCATCCCCAAGCTACTGAGTTTGTTGACAAGCCTTCTATCAAAGGCTTTGCTGAAATCCAGGTAGATGACATCCATCGCATGCCCCTGATCTAGTTCCTTGGTCACCCAGTCAAAGAACTCAATCAGATTTGTTTGGCAAGACCGTCCTTCAGTAAAACCATGTTGCCTCGGATCTTGCAACCTGTTGGTTTTGAGAAAGTTCACTATTCGCTCTTTCAGGAGCGCCTCCATTACTTTTCCCGCCACTGAGGTAAGGCTCATCTGGCAAAAAAGAGAATATCAAACCTCCATCTTGCCATTGTCGGTCAAATAAGAAAATACATACAGAAAAACCTTCTTCATCTACTCGCCGTAAAATCTTTCAAAATAATGAACGTCGGCTCATGCGCATAAGAATCGGAGCCTGCTCGGCGGGAAACAGTGAGGCGGAGAAAGGGCGGAGTTATATCTTCCAAACGCAGTTCATGGGAATTCAACCAAATGCTTACAAAATAGAGACGGCCGATGTAATGGGCTAGTAAATATCATCCAAGTACATGAGTTGGACCTATGGTAAAAAAGGGGGAGAACATTATAAAATCTTCAATAGATCGTGAAAACTTGAGAAGAGAAAACTTGTCTTGACATAAATAAAGGTTAAGCCAGAAAAATACAACAGTATTATAATATTCTCATGTATAGCCCGTATCTCTAAAAACAATAAAACTGAACAGAAAAACATAACCTATCTCAACTCAAAATAAATGAAAAATTAAAATAGTGAATTATTTAAAATGTAATCCATGTAATTAAAACAAATAGAATAATAATAAAATGTGCAAAGGTTCCAAACACCAGCTCATACGTATATGAATGAATATCGTCTCGGCGGGACCCAAAGAACGGGAAAGGGGGCGGAGTTAAATCTTCCTAGTGCAATGAAATCCATTCTAATATTTACAAAGTAAAAATGACAATATAATAGGTTTAATGGTCTTGAAAGACCTGTGGTCAACAAAGGAATTAAGTAAAAACGTCATCTATGGATTATAGAGGCTTATGAAAGAAACTTGTCATATTAGAACCATATCTAAAATTGCATCAATGTCTGAATACTTCCGTGTACAGAACACATCGCTAAAATCAATGAACCTAAGCCAGGAACTGAAAAACGTGTCTAATAATATAAGGGAAAAACGTTAACAAAAGCAAAAATTTTAACCAAAGGGGACCATAAAAGCAAAAATATCTCTAAACAACATAGAAAACAGAAATCAACTAATACATAAAAATAAAAATGTATGAACAGTACTATTATAGAAAAACAGAATAGTCTATATCCAAATTGAGGCCATTAGGAGTCAGTGTATTCATTAGAAATATGTATCTCTGTTCAAGTCTCAAAATGGTCTTGTTTGCATCTCCCCCTCTCCAATTAGGTTTGACTTTTTTAATTACAAAGAATTTTAGATAGAAAGTTTATGTTGATGTTCTAGCCAATGAGTGACAAGAGGTTTATCCATGATAGCTCTTCTGATACAACTCTTATGTTCCATAATCCTGGTCTTAATACTGCAAATGGTTTTGCCAACATATAATAACTGACAAGGGCATTGGATAACATAGATAACATTAGATGTTTCGCAATTAGAAAAATCGTTGATATAGAATTCCTTATGTGTGGTCGGATGGATGAACTTATTCCTAACGGGTAGTACATTAAGACAAACACAACATCTTCCACATTGGAACTGACCTTTGTGTTGGGATAAATAGCTCCGTTCAGTAAGGGCCGATGGTACTAGCAAATTTCTTAAGTTGACATTACGTTTATATGCTATCGTAAGATTAACATCCTGAAATGTTGGCAAGGTCTGCAAAAGATGCCATTTCTTCTTAAGTGTTTTAACTATTTCAAATGAATGTTGGGAATATAAGAGAGGGCAAACTACTCCTATGTCTGCCTTCTTTGGCTTTGATCTAAGAAGAAGTGATTCACGTGATGAAACTCTAGCTCTTTTAAGAGCAGAATCAACATATTTTATGGGATACTTTTTAGAAAGGAACCGTGTACGCATAATAGAGGCTTCTTCTTCAAAATCTCGTAAGTGAGTACATGTCCTCCTAACCCTAAGAAATTGACTTATCGGAAGATTATTCTTCAATGAAGGATTGTGATAACTGTCATAATGTAAAAACTGATTTCTATCAGTAGGCTTTTTGTAGAGTGTTGTTGAAAAACCATAGGATTCCTTCCGTATTAACAGATATGGAATCTTATAAAAATCATATGTGATCTGAAAACGCAGATTGGTATCTAGTTGATTGATCTATACATTGAATTCAGATAGGAGATCCACCATACCTCTCCAGAGGATGAGAACATCGTCTATGTAGCATATCCATAGTATAACATTATCTTTAAACTGATGTTCTTTTAAAAACCGTTCTTCAAAACTATACATGTATAAATTAGCAATATCAGGGGCCAAAGACGACCCCATTGCTACACTCTTAATTTATTTATAAAATAAATTCCTAAAACAAAAGAAGTTTTCAAAAAGTACAAGTTGTGCTAGTGACAAAAGGAATGTTGTGGGAATCCGTAGATGTGTTGTACATTTAAGAAAATAATAAGTAATAATATCCAAGGCTTCCTTCTGAGGGACATTAGTGTAAAGAGACTCTACATCCAAGGTAACTAAAATAATGTCTGTTCCATTAATTTTAAAGGCCGATAGCATGTCTATTACATGTGAGGAATCACGTACATAAGACCACATATCTTTAATGAAAGGACGGAAAAAGATATCTAAAAACTTAGAGAGGGGCTCAAGACATGAACCAATAGAAGAGACGATCGGACGGCCCGGAGGTTTATCAAGGGATTTATGAATCTTGGGGAGAATGTAGATTGTAGGAATAACTGGAGCATCTACTATGAGAAAATCTCTTTCTTTTTTGGTGATATAGCCAATTTCAAAAGCAGTGGTAACTAGATTATCAATGCTTCTCTTAATGTTGGTAGTGGAGTCTCCATCAAGTCTCTCATAAAATTTTTTTATCATTAAGTTGTCTATTCACTTCATCTATTTAAGCCTGTTTATCCAATATAACTATAGCACCTCCCTTATCTGCGGGTTTGATAATAATCTGACTGTTCTTCTGTAAGGATGCAATAGCCTTCCTCTCTCCTTGTGTAATATTCTGATATGATGGTGGTTTATCCTTAGTAACTTCATTCACTTGTTTTAAAACTACTTTCTCAAAAGCTTCTAATACTAAATCAGTCTTCTGGGGTGGTATCCAGGTAGATCTCTTGCTAATAACTGAAATATCACAAGGATTCTTAGATTGTTCAAAGAAAAAATGTTGAATTCTCAGTTTCCTGAAAAATTTATATAAATCAATCTGTGTCTCAAAAGTATCTGCCTTGTTTTTAGGGATAAAGGAAAGACCTCTACTCAAAATGGATTTTTCGTCTTCTGTCAAAGTGTATTTAGAAAGATTAATAATATTATCAGTGGGTGAATCTACTAATATCTCCTCTCCTCTGAATGATCCATTCTCCATTGACCCCTTCCTCATCCTCGACCTCGACCCTGCCCCCTGTAATATTGGTCGGGGCCATGAGGAGCCTCGTAGTCTTGTTCCTGATCTCTGTCTACTCTCCTTGGTTTTGAACGGGTTTGCAAATTCCCTCGCCCTCCTCCCTTCCAAAGTTGGTCCATCTTGTAAAAAGGTTCTTTTGGAAATTCTGATCCTTCTTGCCTTCCCCCCCTTTTTTTACAGTGGCACATTTTGAATGGGTTAAATATATATTTTTTCACAAGTATATTAGGCTCAATTTGTGAATGTTCCTTCAGTGGTAGAATATTTAATCCCAGGTTCTTTTGCTCCTGCTGCGTTTCTCTTCACTTCTTATTTAATGATGGTAGGATATTTAATGTTTGAGTATCTGTATACCTTTTTAAGTTACCTTATATCCCCCGACCATGAGAGCCGTGAGGTGGAGCAGGAGTTTCTTGAGAGGGTCCCCCTGCCTCAGCTGACTGAGGCGGATAGACAGTATTTAAATAGGAATATTACGGCGGAGGAGGTCCGCAGAGTGATTCGTCAGGGGAAGCCTCATAAAGCGCCCGGGCCTGATGGCTATGGTGTGGAGCTGTATAAGATCTTGCTAGATCAGATTGCTCCCACTTTGATGGCCGTCTTTGAGGAAGGCCGAGAAAGGCGGTCTTTTCCCTTTTCCGCGAGACATGCGGACTGCGGCGATCACGGTGATTCCCAAGGAGGGCCGAGATCTTGAGAGCCCTGCTTCGTATCGCCCTATCTCCCTCATCAACTATGATCTGAAGCTGTTAGCATCTATTCTGGCTCATCGGTTGCAGACTTTTTTTGCCGCAGTTGGTGGGTTCTCATCAGGCAGGGTTTGTTAAAGGCCGGGATGCTTTCGCGAATATCACTAAGGTGTTGTTGGGCATGGAACGGTGTGTGGATATTGATGAGTCGTTGATCCTTGTGAGCCTGGACGCGGAAAAAGCTTTTGATCGAGTCTCATGGCCATATATGTTTAATGTCCTGGAGCGCTTCGGTTTTGAGGGTGCGTTCTTTGATTGGATTGCAGCGTTGTATACGCAACCGCTGGCATGCATTGTAGTGGCGGCCGGTATTCCTCTTCTTTTGAACTGCAGAGAGGCACCCGGCAGGGATGCCCCTTGTCTCCGCTACTCTTTGTTTTGCAGCTGGAGCCGTTGTTACTTACTATTTTGAATGATGCGCAGATTCGTGGTGTGAGCTGGCGGGGTGGAGGGATTAAGCTTAGTGCTTTTGCAGATGACCTCCTGCTGTGCTTGTGTGATCCCCAGAAGTCGTTGGAGCGTGCTCTGCAACTTCTGGGGGAGTTTGGCTCGTTCTCAGGTTTGCGCATTAACTCTGATAAGTCTTTTGCTTTGGATGTGGGGGGACGGTCGAGGAGTGCTTGGACGGGGGTTTTCCCGTTGCTTTGGGCCTCCGGTCAGATTAAGTATCTGGGAATCTATCTCCCCGGCGATCTCTCCCGGCTTTATGAGGTGAATGTGCAACCGATGCTGGAGGGAACTTTGACACGATTCCTTAAGTGGCGGGCCCTGCCCTTATCGCTGATGGGTAGAGTGGCGCTGGTGAAAATGGTGGAATGGCCGCGCTGGCTGTATCTGCTGCGGCACCTTCCCCTTTGGTTAGCTCGACGCGACTTGGAGGTGTTGCGGAAGCATTTAGCCACATTTCTGTGGAGAGGTCGGCGCTCTCGGATATCATTGGCGGCTCTTATGAAGTCTGGCGAGGAGGGGGGCCTTGGCCTCCCCTCTCTGCGCCAATACAATCTCTTGTGTCTACTTCGGCCCCTTGCGGACTTGATTTTGGCCCGGGGAACCTTTCTCCCTGTAGAGATGTTTGATGAGATGGCAGGCCCCCTACATAGAGTGTCTATGTTGCATGTGGGTCGCCAAAAGCTGTCTCCAGCTAGTCAGCATTCTCAGTATTTAGGGGCTCTTAGACAGGCCTGGCGGTTGCTCTGTCAGATGCGGGGCATCCGGTGGCGGTGTACGGACTGTTTACCCCTGGCGGGGAACCCGATGTTCGAGCCAGGGCGGCATTGCTTGGCGGGGCGACAATGGGCGAGAGCCGGCTTAATCTACATTGGGCAGTTGCGAGTGCTGGAGGGGGTGGATTTTGATTCTTTTCAATCTTTGGCCCAGCGCTTTTCTCTGGATAAGCACTCCTTTTACTTTTACCTGCAGTCACGTCATTATGCTCGGCAACTTCAGACAGTGCATGGACTGCGGTGGGGCACGGAGGGATTGTGGGAGATCTTTGCTTCATTGGATGAGGTCCTTTCATTGACGGCTCTTCGGGGGGCTTTCTGGCCGGAGGGTGCGGCGGGGCACCTGGAGGTCTTGAGCACGAGATGGGTCCGCGAGGGTCTGCTTTGGGTCACCCCGACGATTCTTCAGCAGGCGTTTGCTATGATAAAGCAGAGTTCGGAGTCTATGCAGCTGCGGGAAATTCAATATAAGTTTCTTTGGCGGGCTTATGTATCGAATGTACAGGCTGCCAAGATGGGGTTGACTTCAACGGATTTGTGTGGCATGTGTCAGGTGGAACGGGGCACTTTGTTGCATCGGTTTTGGCAGTGTCGTGCCATTCGAGGCTTTTGGGACAGTGTGTTAACACAGCTGGCAAGCTGGAAAGGAATGGACGCTCTGCCTTCGGAGGAGTGGTGTCTTTTTGGGCTCTCCTTGGGTGTCTCACCGATGGCGGCAAGTTGTCGTTCCCTCTATGAGAGGGGCTTTTTGGTTGCTAAACAATGTGTTTTGAATAGCTGGCTGGAAACTCGGCCCCCGATTCTTAGCTCCTGGGTTCGGGCTATGCGAGAACTGCAAACCATGGAAAAGATGACGGCTTCTCTCTTGGGGGGGAGGAAATTAGTTACTATGGATGCTATTTGGGAGGGGGTGGTTTAGCTGATGGGGGAGCCTTGGGAACCTGTAGTCGCCTTTGGTTTCCTGGATCTCGCCAGCAGGTGCACACCTATGCATAATTATATCCATCCATTTAGGAATCTCTATTGACATACCTCTGACTTGTAGATTGTTTCTTCTCACAGGTCTCGGCGGGGGGGGGTATTAGGTTAGGGGGTAAGCGGGGGGATTGGGGGCAGGGGGGGGGTCCTATAGGTGTTAAGCGGGCTGTTACCCGAGGAGGTGGTTAGGGGGCTGTATGCGGTTGGGGAATTGGTGTCTGGGGTTTCTGGGCTGTGGATCTTATTGTTGATGTTTGTGGTATCATGAGTGGAGGGGGCAATTCTCTGTCCCCTGGGGGGTGTGCTGTCTCGCTTTTACACCTGTAATTGTCTATGTTTGTAGCTTGCGATGTTATTTGCTTGTTGCAGTGTTCAGTTTGCTATTGGATCTGTAATGTTAATAATAATAAAAATTAATTTCCTTAAGTTACCTTATATGAATGGATATTGGTTGTTATGCTCATATGCTCCATAACATACTATATTATTATATGACATGTTATCTGAAATTCCTTCTTTTACATTTTTTAACTGTTTGCATGTATTTAATTGACAGTTTTAACAGTGTCCTTTTTTACTATTTATCATTTGATTACGAATAGTTTTATTATTCATTGGGTTCCAGATGCTTTCATTGTCCTTCTAATTCATCATTTTTTCATCTTCTGTAATTGTCTTTTAACTATTTATGATATTTATAATTTTATAATTTTATTGTGCTTACACATGAATTCATATTCTAGTCATCTGTTCTTGTATATGGTTTTAATATTATGTTTTATCTCATTTTTATGTTTTTATGTTTTAGTGTTTAGCCTGATCAACCCCTGACGAAGGTTACGAAACATGGCCTGTGTCGGGTTGGCTAATTAATTAGATTGAATAAAGTGTTTTTCCACCTTATCACGTTTTTGGACTGTGTGCACCTCTGCCACCATGCTGACATGCCCTTCTGCTGGTGGTGCTGGTGGTGCGCAGTCTCAGGCCATCCAGTGTGCAGGTAGGCGGCTGCCTATGGTGCGTGTTCTGAGGTAGGGGTGCCTGCATAGACATCCACGCTTCCCCCCCAACACCGCCTGCCAATGTTCTGTGCCCTTGGAGGTACCTGCTGGGTACTATCCCCTGTGACACTGTGATAAACACACTCGTGCCCATGTTGGGCCCTCATCAGTTGCTGTCTGGCTGCTGTACAGTTTCAGCATGCCTAAGTGCCACCTAGGCATCTGCCTAGTCCGCACTGTGCCCCAGCTGCACCACAGCATGTACCGCCTGCAGCCCTCTGTATCCCATTTCCAAGCATCTGTCCAGTTGGCCGTTCCGACATGCCCGCCCTGCTGTTGCCGCACATGTGCACGCCATAGGAAACCTGTCTGATGGAGAGGAAACCCTGCACAGCGCAATTTCACTGTGGGCTCATTCACCTTGTATGGGGACAGAGCATGGACCCTTCCAGAATTCATATCCTTTTTTTGGTGCCTTCTTGGGAGTGTTTTTTGATGTTTCCCATTGAGATCACTATTGCCCAGTTGGTTATTTTATTTTTCCATTTTGTTCAGGTCATTTTCACTGTTTATTTGCCCTTTTGTTCCATGCACATGTATCACACTTATCACTTTTTTGTAGGTTTCCCTGGTTTAGCTGTACATTGCTGACAGAAATGGTTTCTCTTCCCTTTAAATCAGCTCTAACGCCAGGGTTTCAGTGGCGTTAGTTTTGGCCTCGGATTTCACAGCGTTAGTGTGCGGGGAGCCTCTCCCCTCCCACTCTCCACCCATTGACCCCTTCTCTCCGCCCCTGGGGAGCCTTCCTCCGCCCTCCGGGAGCCTTCCTCCGCCCTCCGGGAGCCTTTCTCCACCTTCAGCGCACGTTTGCGCCACAGCGCGCGTTATCACGCGCTAAGGTACCTTATCGCGCGATAAAGCGCCATTATCACACGATAAGGTACCTTATCGTGCGATAACGTCACAGAGCGCACAATAAGACGGTTTAGTAAACATACCCCCGAGTGTGATAATGGACACTATTGTAGTTGCTAAAATCTGCAATGCTAACAGTGATGAAAAAGGATGTGGTAAGTTATACCGCAATTTTGGGGAGATGAGAAGGTGTGGGTGTATGGCATTAGTCTTTAATTGTATGTACTGTACAAGGAAGGTGCAAACAATTAGCAGCCCCCAAAATCTGTGTGCTCTGTGCCTGACTTTGGCTTCTTTCTTACTGGGGGGGGGGCTTTCACTAATAGTGTGCACTAATGTTATTCATTTTTTTTGTATTCTGGTATTAATGCATGTTTTCCACAAGGCCCATAATTCGCAATGCGCCTTTGGTTAAAAAAAGTATTTTAACTGTTAGTAAATTACCCTTTATATACCTTTTCAACGTAATCCTTCTCTCTTGGTCTTGGCTTTAGCAAAAGACAATGATATTTGGAGGCAGCATCTTGTTTTCTTTTGTTGGCTTATTATATATTTACATGTAGTAGCTTAGAATTAGGAAATACATCTCAAGGTCTTACATTTCATTTTTCATTTTTTTTAGTAAAATAATATTTTATGCTTCCTTTCACAGCTATCAAAATAAAAACAAGCTACTGCCTCACAGACTTACTGTTTCTATGAATCATTGTAATAAATCGCTATTATAATAATATAGCAAGTATGATATATAATATTATTAGAATTGTGAAGCCATGTAACAATGCAGCACCTTGAGGTTTTAGTTCAATTTTTGTCTACCTATTTTTTATTTTTTATTTAGGATGTGGTCACATATTCTGTACTTGGTGAGGGTCTGTGTTCTAAGTGCATGACTGAGTCCAGGCATTCTGTTAATATGTGCATAGAGATCTGTACTGTAATTTGACTAGTTCAGCTTTTCAAATAGGTGTATGGATGTTCTAGGGCAGGGGTCTGCAACCTTTAAGACATAAAGAGCCACTTGGACCCGTTTCCGAAGGGAAAAAAAAAACTGGGAGCCGCAAAACCATTGCGACATTTAAAACAAATCTAACACTGCATATATTGTTTCTTACCTTAATGCTATATACGACCCCCTACTTTTCCTGTTAAAATATAGGTGTTTGGCCTATACTCGCCGTATAAGACTACCCCTCTTCCTTCGCACACCAAAAAAAATACGCCAGAAAATATCACAACAACAAGTAACAATATTTGATTTCAAAATTATGATGATTTTGTAGTCAAATCACTAATATGAAATAAAATTATTTTTTCTACCTTTGTTGTCTGACCAATTTATTCTTTGATCATGCTGGTCCCGATCTGAGGCTTCTGCTTTCCTGTCTTCTCTTAGCTCTCTTTCTGTGGTCTATGGTCCATCTGCCATTTCTTATCTCTTCTTTCGTTTTCTTCACTTCTTTCCATCAGCCTATTTCCAGTCCCAGTAACCCTCCCCAATATCAGCCCCTTTCCAGTCCTCACTCCCAGTACCTTCCAATGTCAACTTGCATTCCCATGATTGCCACTGGTGTCCATTTCCTTCCAATCCCCCTCCTTCCCCACTGACCAGTCCCTTCTAGTACAAATACCATGGCAGCCTTAGCCCCCAGTTATCTTCCAGGGCCAGCAGCTCTATCCTCCCCTCCCCACAATCAGCCCATGCCCATTCAAAGCCCCCCAATCAGCTCGCTTCCAGTGCTAATCCCCCCTCAACCCCATTACCAGTGCTAGCCTCCCCTAATCAGCCCAATACCAGTCCTACCCCCCATCAGCTCATTACCAGTCCTAGCCTCCCCTAATCAGCTCATTTCCAGTGCTAGTCCCCTCAACCCCATTACCAGTGCTCCATCCCTCCATGTCAGCCCCCTCCATGTCAGCCCCCTCCATCCCTCCATGTCAGCCCCCCTCCCTCCATCCATATCAGCTCCCTCCCTCCATGTCAGCCCCCTCCTTCCCTCCATGTCAGCCCCCCTCCCTCCATCCATATCAGCTCCCTCCCTCCATGTCAGCCCCTCCTCCCTCCCTCCATCCATGTCAGCCCCCCTCCCTCCATGTCAGCCCCCCTCCCTCCATGTCAGCCCCATCAGCTCCCTCCCTCCAGGTCAGCCCCCCTCCCTCCCTCCATCCATCCCTATCAGCTCCCTCCCTCCATGTCAGCCCCCTCCATCCCTCCATGTCAGCCCCCCTCCCTCCATCCATAACTGCACCCTCCCTCCATGTCAGCCCCCTCCATCCCTCCATGTCAGCCCCCCTCCCTCCATCCACATCAGCTCCCTCCCTCCATGTCAGCCCCCTCCATCCCTCCATGTCAGCCCCCCTCCCTCCTTCCTTATAAGCTCCCTCCCTCCATGTCAGCCCCTCCTCCCTCCCTCCCTCCATGTCAGCCCCATCAGCTCCCTCCCTCCATGTCAGCCCCCCTCCCTCCATCCATCCATCCATATCAGCTCCCTCCCTCCATGTCAGCCCCCTCCATCCCTCCATGTCAGCCCCCCTCCCTCCATCCATATCAGCTCCTTCCCTCCATGTCAGCCCCTCCTCCCTCCATCCATCCATGTCAGCCCCCCTCCCTCCCTCCCTGCATGTCAGCCTCCCTCCCTCCATCCATCCATATCAGCTCCCTCCCTCCATGTCAGCAACCTCCATCCCTCCATGTCAGCCCCCCTCCCTCCATCCATATCTGCTCCCTCCCTCCATGTCAGCTCCCCTCCCTTCTTCTGCAGCCGCGGCTCCCTGCCTCTTACGGAACCGCGGCTGTGCTTTTAAAATCATCTCGGAGCCCATCCTGTCTTGACGGGCTCCGTGCAGCATTGTCCCGCCTCCAAACTTCCTTTAGAGGCGGGACAATGCTGCACGGAGCCCGTCAAGACAGGAAGGGCTCCGAGATGATTTTAAAAGCACAGCCGCGGTTCCCTAAGAGGCAGGGAGCCGCGGCTGCAGAAGAAGGGAGGGAGCTTACAAAACTATTGCCTGTCACCGGGCGGGCAGTGTGCTCCGGAGCCGCGGCAAAGGTGAGAAAGAGCCGCATGCGGCTCCGGAGCCGCGGGTTGCCGACCCCTGTTCTAGGGCCTCCTGCAGTATTTATAGAGCTGCTTTTTTTGTGTAGGCCCCCTGTTGTATGAATTTTTGAAGTTTGTGTTGCTATGGTATGGTAGATTTGGCCTTGTAGATCTTCAGTGACTTTTGTAGAGATTTATATTAGTTCCCCATATGTCTGGTACTGGAAAATGTTTGTTGTTGCTGAGATGACTAGAATCAGATTTTTT
Source organism: Ichthyophis bannanicus (assembly GCA_033557465.1). Taxonomy (NCBI): domain Eukaryota; kingdom Metazoa; phylum Chordata; class Amphibia; order Gymnophiona; family Ichthyophiidae; genus Ichthyophis; species Ichthyophis bannanicus. Next base: position 909,332,571 of record CM066032.1, on the reverse strand, counting down.
TTTAATATATTGAGTTCTGTGGGTGAATGTCCTACCTCTGCTCTGCATCCATTGTCCAGGGAGAAGCTTCTTTGGATACAGAATATATATTCAAAAATAAAAATCAAGAACCATAACGCAGTTTATAACAAAATAAAATGAGTGACTCTTACTTTTTCTTTTACTTCCTTGATGTGCAAGCATCTTGCATTTCCTTTGGGTTTTTTTTGCAGAATATATATTTGCATTAATACCATGCTGGTCCAGTGTGCAATTTCAGGAGTTATGTTGGGGTTGCCAAACCCTTCTTGGTGTTTATGTTGGGGTCACAAAAGTCCCTCTTGTTTTTCAGAGGGTGGGAAGTGTTGTGTTGGGACACCAATTCGCTCTTGTTTTTGTGAAATTGGGAGGTGCTGCATGGGTGTTGTTGAGCCCCTCTTATTTGGCATATTTAGCAGCATGTTTCCTAAGTTCTATGCTGGTAACATAAGAACATAAGAAATGCCATACTGGGTCAGAACAAGGTCCATCAAGCCCAGTGTCCTGTTTCCAACAGTGGCCAATTAAGGACTCTCTAGTATCCTGGTTCTCCTCCTATCTCTCCCATTGCTCTTTCAGTGTTAGTTCTGGTGGATCTTCCTCTGCTGCTATCCCGCTCCCAGTTGGCATGGGTCCGCTCTTTTTCTCTCTATATATCTAGTCCCTTGTTGAGCTTATCTCTTCCCGTGGCTTTCAGTACCATCTTTATGCCAATGACTCCCAGAGCTACCTCTCTACGCCTGAAATCTCCCCGGCAATCCAGACCCAGATCTCTGCCTGCCTTTCTGACATTGCTGCTTGGATGTCTCACCACCATTTGAAATTGAACTTGGCCAAGACTGAGCTTCTTATCTTTCCTCCTAAAACCTCTCTTCTTCCTTCCTTCTCAGTCTCTGTGGATAACTCTCTACTACTTCCTGTTTCTTCGGCTCGCAACCTTGGGGTTGTCTTTGACTCCTCTCTCTCCTTCTTCACACACATCCATCTGATAGCTAAGACCTGCCATTTCTTTCTCTATAACATCAACAAAATCCGCTCTTTCCTTTCTGAACACACTACTAAGGCGCTTATCCACTCCTTAATCACCTCTCGTCTTGACTACTGTAACCTACTCCTTGCTGGTCTTCCTTTGAATTATCTCTCTCCCCTTCAATCTGTTCAGCACTGCTGCGCAGCTAATCTTCCACCAGCCTCATCATGCCCATATTACCCCTCTTCTCAAGTCACATCATTGGCTCCCTATCAGTTTCCGCATCCAGTTCAAACTTCTCTTGCTGTGCTTTAAATGCACTCATTCTGCAGCTCTTCACTACCTTTCTTCTCTTATCTCTCCTTACCCCCCCCCCCCCCCTCGGGAACTCCGCTCTTCTCGGCAAATCACTTCTATCTGTGCCCTTCTCTTCTATTGCTAACTCCAGACTTCCCTCCTTTCACCTTGCTGCACCTTACGCCTGGAACAAACTACCTGTGTCTGTATGCCAGGCACCTTCCCTGACCCTTTTCATATCCAGGCTGAAAACTCACCTCTTCTCTGCTGCTTTTGGTTCTTAACTCACCCAATCTCTTTGTTTCTTTACCATTCCCCCTTGTTTTATTCCTGGCTGCACCTTCTGTGTTGTCTGTCTTGCCTAGATTGTAAGCTCTGATGAGCAGGGACTGTCTCTTACATGTCTGTGTAGCGCTGCATATGACATGTAGCGCTATACAAATGCTCAGTTGTAGTAGTAATAGTAGTAGGTCACAAGTACCTGGCAGGTTCCCAAAAAGGCACATACGTTCCACAGTGCTTGTCCCGGGGCAAGCAATGGATTTCCCAGATCCTCTTTAATAATACTTTTATGGACCTTTGCTCCAGGATCTTGTCCAAATTTTTTTTAAAAACCCAGCTACGCTAAGGGGTATGTCTACTAAATCACATTAACGTAGTAGATGCTATGTTAATGCGCGTTAGGTAACGTTAACGCGTGTAAACGTCACAACGTGCGTTAACGTTACATAACGTGCGTTAGCGTTCCCGGCTGTGATAAGTCCCGCAGAGGGTGGAGAGAGGGCGGAGAGAAGGGGTCAATGGGTGGGGAGTGGGCGGGAAGAGGCCCCTTCCACACTAACGTGGGGAACTGAAGGGCTGAATCTTACCGCGACTGAAAATCTGGCGTTAGCACACATTTGCAAGAGAAAGAAACCATTTAAGTGTCAGCAATGTACAGCATAGGCAGGGAGCCCAATAGAAGTGATAGTAGTGCTCCATTTGCATCAACAGCATAGTGCCCAGGGCCGGATTTACCTTGAGTGAGGCCCTACGCCAACAAAAATTGTGGGCCCCCAGAAAAAATAAAAACGAGATCAACTTACCAAAACAGAAATGGCAATAGATGTATAGAATTGCCTGACATAAAGAGGCAATAGGGACAAAATCAGCATCGGAATTCAAGAAATACATTAAAAAATGTCTTATCCATCGGGGAAGAGGATCACTGAATGATCCGGCGGTACTACAGCAGCTACAGGAAACGGACCTGGCCGTCGCTGCTCCCCGGTACTCACTATGGCTTTGGTGTAACAGGCCACCGCCTCCTGGTACTTGCGGGTGACGAAGAGTCTGTTTCCCTGCTCCTTTAACTCCTGAGCGCTAGTGCTCTTCTCCGGACTCCCGCCTCCCCCACTCTCCTTTTCCTCTTTCCCCTTCATGCCAGGGCCTGGAGAAGCTCGCGGACGGCCCCGTTCAGCTAGGCCGCAGCAATTTCAACTCTCTCTAGAGAGCGAGGGATCCAGGCTCGCACAACCCCGCCTCTCACTCTGACTATACCCAACACACCCACAAATAGGGTTGCCAACTTTTTCACCGCGAAAAACCCGACACCTGTGGCTTGCCATGCTCCACCCATTCTCTGCCCCTAGTCCCACCCCTGCCCCGCCCCCAGCCCCACCCACAAAAATTACCGAGGATACGTGTAGGCTAACTTCCTTGGTCAGATAATAATTAAACTGGGAACCCCAAAATCCAAACATGAAATGTACAACACTGGAGAAATAAAACTATAAAGTAATTTCCTCTTGCACTAAACAAAAACGCAAAGATGTTAGCAATACACACTTCCCAGACCAGACATATTCCAGTTAATAAATTCAAAATAAAAAGTATTTTTCTACCTTCTGTTTGGGCATTTTTTCAGTTGCAATTGCTCCAGTCACTTTCTTCTGGTTTCTTCGTGTCTTCTGCGAGCTATCCATTTGTCCTTTCTTCTCTTTTAGATGTTTTCCATTCTCTCTCTATTTCTGCTTTAACATACTGATTGTTTCCCTTTTGCTCTTTCCCCCAATTCTTTCCTTATTCCTTTATCATCCATTTAAATTTCACCCTTCCCTTTCAAGCCCCTCTTACGCTCCCAATACCCAGCCCATCAGAGACTTTTCTTCCACACAAAATATTTTTCCCCTCTCCATTCTCATTCCCCATCCATTCTAGTCCTCCCCAAAATCAGTTCCCTTATAGTTCTAGACCCACCCAGCATCCACTCCCTTCTAGTCCCATTCTCCCATGCCCCACATCAGCCCATTTCCAGTCCTATTCTAGCTCTTCATCAGCCCATTTCCAGTGCTAGCCCTCACATCACAGGCCATTTCCAGTCCTAGCCCCCCCCCCCCCATCACAGCCCATTTCCAGTCCAAGTCCCCCATCACAGCCTATTTCTAGTCCTAGGCCCCCCCACCATCACAGCCCATTTCCAGTCCAAGTCCCCCATCACAGCCTATTTCCAGTCCTAGCCCCCCCCCAATCACAGCCTATTTCCAGTCCTAGCCCCCACCATCACATCCCATTTGCAGTCCGAGTCCCCCTGCACCATCACAGCCCATTTGCAGTCCTAGTTCCCCCCCCACCATCACAGCCCTTTCCAGTCCATGTCCCCCCCCCATAGCCCTTTTCCAGTCCAGGTCCCCCTCCCCATCACAACCCATTTCCAGTCCAGGTCCCCCCCCCATAGCCCTTTTACAGTTCAGGTCCCCCCCCAATCACAGCCCATTTGCAGTCCTAGTTCCCCCCCCCCACCATCACAGCCCATTTGCAGTCCAAGTTACCCCCCCCCCATAGCCCTTTTCCAGTCCAGGTCCCCCTCCCCATCACAACCCATTTCCAGTCCATGTCCCCCCCCCCCATAGCCCTTTTACAGTTCAGGTCCCCCCCATCACAGCCCATTTCTTTCCAGTCCAAGTCCCCCCCCCCCATAGCCCTTTTCCGGTCCAGGTCCCCCTCCCCATCACAAACCCATTTCCAGTCCATGTCCCCCCCCCTAGCCCTTTTACAGTTCAGGTCCCCCCCCATCACAGCCCATTTCTTTCCAGTCCAAGCCCCCCCCCCATAGCCCTTTTCCGGTCCAGGTCCCCCTCCCCCCATCACAGCCCATGCAGTCCTTGCCCCCCCGACCAGCACCGCGGCTGTCTGAGGCTTTAGAGGGAGCAGGGTAAGGTCGCGCGAGGCCCTGGCTCCCTCTGTACAGCCGCCAGCGTGAAGAGCCTTTTCCTTCACGCTGGCGGCTGTATCTGTGAAGCCGCGAATGCTGGGAAAGGTTAAAGGGCATTGCCTTTAACCTTTCCCAGCAATTGCGGCTGTGCGGGTTTTCTCAGTCCTGGGGACTCTTCTTTGTGGGCCCTTGCCAGCTGTGGGCCCTATGCCAGGGCGTACCTGGCGTATAGGTAAATCCGGCCCTGATAGTGCCCAAGTATGAAAGGTCACTATAGTGATGGTGCAAATGGGGCATAGGGAGCTTCAGGCAGGACATGTAGTGGGGGCATCTGGGGCAGAGGGTGGACTAGGCAGTCACCTAGGTGGCACATAGGAACATAGAAACCGGACATCAGCAAGACAGCAGCTGATAAAGGCCAAACACAATCCACCTACATCTACATGATCCACCCTAGCTAACAGTTGCCAGGGCACTGACCTGACATCCCCCCAGTCAACCCTTCCCCAAGCGTAAGGGACATAACTTCAACTGTGACTAATGTGTATAGACTACTGTATATAGTTACATAATGTACATAGTTTCCCTTTATTACCAAGTTCAAATTCCTGTTACTTGTAAAATGCACTACAGTTTTTCTGTATGTATATGTTTGGTTCCATGTAAACCGCGCTGATGATAATAGTGCGGTATATAAGAGATGTTAAATAAATAAATAAATAAATAAATAAATAAATAATATTGGCAGGCGGTGATGGGGCGGATGTGAGGATGCCCATGTATGCCTCCCCACCCCAGACCCCGCTCCCTAGGCAACCGCCTACCCACACAGTGGATGGCCTGGGACTGCGCACTTCCAGCACTGACAGCATTTGGTCATGTCAGCATGGCAGGGGGGGGTGTGCCCGTGCTGGAGGGGGCAGTGGCACCTGCCTGCAGTGGACCTAGGCCACTGCAACATAAAAGGTCTGACTGAGGAAAAGTACAGGTATCCCCAGGGACTGTGGTGCAGTACACACAGCCAGTGTATCCAGAAGCAGAGAGTCACATGTTCCAGTCCCCACTGTGGATCCTGCAGAGCACATCCCTATATTTTACCCTACAATGCAGATGCAACATGTGCAAAGCCCAAAGCAGTGGCGAACAGGGGTACAAACACCCACTCACACAGGCTCCACAATCCAAAGATGCATGGAGAGTCAGGCTGTTGGCCCCAGCATTGAGCTGCAGTTATCACCAGAGCACTACTACTACCTCCCGCACAGTTTAGCAATGTCGGCACTGTGATCAGGACCAGTGTGGCGGGCAGGGCTGCCAACCACCCCTATCTTTTCACAATGCTGCAATAGGAGTGTGTGTGTGTGTGTGTGTATGTTTATCCATTGTTTTGTGGTTGCCCACACCTCACTGGGCCCACAATGTCCCACTGTTACCAGCGTTAGCCTGAATATGTGCATAATTTGGAGCAAGGTATTGTGGGTACAGCTCGGACAGGGCGGATTGGCCAGGATGCATCTTCACAGGGTGTGGGGCAATGGCTAGGACACTGTAGTGCCCAACCACCTCCTGCATGGACAGGATGGCCACAGCATGTCATGCTGGGAGGACACTCTCACTCTGACCGAGCAGTGACCATGGCATGTCTAGGTTCCCAAATAGCGCTCTACATTATCTGCCTTTAGTGCCTGTGTTTTCCCAGTGGTGTGGTCCAATCACTGAGATACCTGCTTGTTGCACATAGTTTCTCTGTGAGCATGCACTATGGATTGGCTAGTGGACTGTCTGTGTATGGTTGGAACACTTTGTAGGGTGCTGCAGGTGTAGTCTGACTGTGCTGGTTGTTGATGAATGGCAGACTGTGGTGCAAGGCAGTTGAGGTTTTCCAGACCTAACTCCAGCATTACTGCTAGTCTGCCCCAGTTACAGGTTTGGTTCAGGCCCACCAACCCTGGAAGGCTGTCTTATACCAGCAGGATAGAGGTTGCTTCACTAGGGCTCAGGCACCTGTCCCATACTTACAAAAAGGGGTGATTGTGGGCCCTTTGGGGTATATAGTGTATAACACTTTGACCTATAAAGGCACTGTTACACAAACCTCAGGCAAGTCTAGAAACCCCTCTGCCTTGCTAACAGGTTCCCATGTCAGCCAGACCCTAACACTGGGTATGCACTAATCTGTGTGGTGTGTGGTGTCTGGTCCCAGAGGGCCACATGTGATTGTGGAACACAGGTGAACACCAAATTACCTTTGGATGCACTGCAAGAAACACCTGTCACACACTGGTAGGAATGGGGCTGTACAGCAGGACCTATCTCTAGCACCACATGTACTGCGGACCTAGTGCTGGGCACCCATCCTATCCCTCAGGGTGAACACAGAACCTGCACAATGGCATGGTCTGTAGCTACTCTGTGCCAGTATCATGCATTGTTAGTTTTCCCCCCAGCCCCTTCTGCTCCTCCAGCTTGCCCTTCTAAACTGCCGCTCTCTCCGCTCCAAAACTGTCCTGGTCCAAGATCTTCTTTCCCAATACACCCTCGGTGTATCACCGTCTGTTGCGAAATGCCAGACTGGGTTCAGGTGAGACACCTAGAGCGTTGTACCATCGACTAAAGAGTCTGGTTACCAAGTGGTTGGAACCAGAAGGTAAAACCTTAGAAAAGATACTGGATAACATCATACTTGAACAATTCCTGGCAGCTATACCAGAAAGGATTCGTACCTTCCTATTGCAGGGTTGCAGAAGCACTCAGGAGGCTATTGTGCTCACTGAGAGGTTTCTTGAAGCGGACGCGGTCGCTCAAGAGAAGGGTTTTGCTTCTGTGAAAGCCCCATATGCTGTATCAGAAAGGGAAGGGAAGCCAAAGAATGTTGTTAAAGATGTCTGTGTACCTATTGATAGGAAGAAATATGTAAAAAGAACATGTTTCAAATGCGGAAGTGAGGGTCACTTACAGCATGAATGTAAGATGAGGACAGCACTGATAATAGATGACCCGGGAAAAGCTAGAGAAGGTTTTCTGCTAGCAGTCACAGTGCAAGGGGTATCAGCAAAGGCTTTGTTAGACTCAGGCTCTGACCAGTCCATGTTGTCCAAAAACCTTTGGCGGAAGATAAGGGCCCAAGGTAAGGAAACACCCCGTTCACCCAATGGCACAGTGAGGATTAGGTGTGTGCATGGGACAGCGTCCACGTATCCCATTTATCGTGTCCTCGTAAAAGGACTAGGCATAGAGAAAGGGATCCCAGTGGCTGTGGTGCCCCATCTACCCCAAGAAGTAGTGTTGGGGAGAGACTGGCCCCAGTTCCAGAGAGGTGTGCAACAGGGTTTACGGGCGAAAGAAGGAATGGTTTCCACGAGGACCCAATCCAAGGCCCTAGAGGGAGAAGGAAAATTTACAGCGGGAGAGTTGGAGAACCTTCCTTCTCATGAGGACTTAGTTACTGCCCCAGTGGCTAAGGCAAGAAAGGCAAAAAGTGAAAAGCGTCAGGAACGGCAGGCTCGCTCCCGGAGTAGAGCTAACGTCAGGGCTGAGATGGAGTTACTCTGGGTCCCAGAGGAATTAATGGACAAATTTCCTTCCTTCGCGAAAGAGCAGCAGGCTGACCCTGCTCTCTGCCAGGCTTTTAAACATGCCCAAGAAGGGAGGGATACTTTACCCAAATTTCTGCTAGACCAAGGAGTTTTATATAGGGAGAGCCCAGATCCCGCTACGGGAGACGTACACAAGCAGTTGGTGGTGCCCACCACCTTTAAAAGCTTAGTGCTTAGACTTGCCCATGACCATCCTATAGGAGCACACAAGGGCATCCAAGGAACAGTGGATCAGATCCTGGCGTGATTCTACTGGCCAGGAGTATACAAGGAGACCGCTAGGTTTTGTGAGGCCTGCCCCGCATGTCAGAGAGTCACATCCGTTAGGCCAACTGAAGTGCCAATGATCCCGGTACCGGTGATCTCGGTACTCATACATAGATAGCTGTTGATATAGTGGGCCCCATGATTAAAACACCGCGGGGGTTTCAATACATATTGGTTATGGTAGACCATGCTACGAGATTCCCCTGGGCGGTGCCCCTTCATAGTATTTCTGCCCGCACAGTGGCGGCAGAATTGACAAAATTGTTTTGTGAAGTCGGATTCCCGAGGGAAGTCTTGACGGACCGCGGCAGTAATTTTATGTCACATTACTTAGCCCAGGTCTGGGATGCCTTCGGGATCAGGCATATAAAGACGGCAGCGTATCACCCGCAAACAAATGGGTTAGTAGAACGGACTAATCAGACCCTAAAGAATATGTTGAGACGGGGATTGGAAGAGAAGATGACGGAGTGGAACACGATGCTTCCCTTCGCCTTATACGCATGTAGGGAAAGGAAACAAGCGTCCCTAGGCACTTCCCCGTACGAATTAATGTATGGTCGAACTCCGAGGGGTATCTTGGATATCCTTAGAGAACAGTGGGTAGAACCAGGGATAGAGGAAGTAGAGGTTCCCCAGTTTCTCAGAGATTTGAGGGGTCGTCTGACACGAACCTCCCAGATAGCAGAAGATAATTTAAAAGCGAGCCAACAAAAACAAAAGACATATTATGATCATAATACCAAGCCTCGCCAGCTTGCTATTGGCAAAAAAGTAATTGTTATGGTAGCAGGGGCGGTCCCGAAATTCGAGAGTCAGTGGAAAGGTCCATTCCGCATAGTTGAACAGGTAGGCCCCGTAACCTATTTACTGCAGAATAGAAAAGGCCGCAGGCAGGTTTATCATGTCAATCTGCTAAGGCCCTGGCATGAAAGGGTAGCCCTGTCCCAGCTCACTATCTGTACTTATGGGAAGCACGAAGGAGAGAAAGATAGTGATGCTGCAGCTAGAATTACGTGCTGTGATGAGGATATCACCCCAGCCCGTAATATCTTAAGGGGGGGAATGTGTGGTAAGGAGAGCTGTATAGAAGGATGGAATGGGAAGAAAGTGAGACCTGTGCCTTTAAAAGCAGAGATCAACAGAGTTCCCATAGTAACCACAAGCCTCCGAGGCAGACTACAGCTAGTACTAAGCCCCGCCCACTTAATGACGTTAGAGCTAGGTTGAGCCCTAACAGCTCTCACATGTGCAGGGAGAAAGGCGTGGTGCCTAAGAAGCACCAGTTTAAAACTGCTTCAGTGTTTGAGAAAGGGGGAGAAGAGGAAGGCGAGAAGCAAAGCAGGCAACAACAGACACGGCAGAGCTTGCAGGAAAGCACGCAGCAGGAGAGTCTGAAACAGCTGGGAGCTGAGCAGCAGAGAGCCCTGGAATCAAGGCAAAAACATGTCTCAAGGTACCTCAGAGAAAGGAAGCTGGAGGAGTCAATTCCCAGGTGGGGAAACAGCTTGGGGAGCCAGTTGAGCCTTGGAGGTAGAGAGAATAAGTTGCCTAAAGTTCCTACCAAAGCTCTTTCTGAAGAGGTGGTTAGAGAGCTAAGAAAAAGTGCCAAACGCTGTGTTAGCCAGAGGGCTGTAAAGCAAGCTTCAGACAGAAATAAGAAGTGCGCCAGTGACTGCCGTGACTCAGCAGGGCTCAAGATCCAGCCGCATCAGCTCCCCAGTCGGGGTTGAGCAAGCAACGAGCATTTTCCCGCTCCTACAACTCCGGCCCAATCCGGACCGTGGGAGGACCCAGAGGCGCAGCAAAAAGCAGCCGCGGGCAGGAGAAGGCCCTTTTCGGCTCAAGATCCAGCCGCATCAGCTCCCCAGTCGGGGTCGAGCAAGCAACGAGCGTTTTCCCGCTCCTACAACTCCGGTCCAATCCGGGCCGTGGGAGGACCCAGAGGCGCAGCAAAAAGCAGCCGCGGGCAGGAGAAGGCCCTGTTCGGCTCAAGATCCAGCCGCATCAGCTCCCCAGTCGGGGTCGAGCAAGCAACGAGCGTTTTCCCGCTCCTACAACTCCGGCCCAATCCGGGCCGTGGGAGGACCCAGAGGCGCAGCAAAAAGCAGCCGTGGGCAGGAGAAGGCCCTTTTCGGCTCAAGATCCAGCCGCATCAGCTCCCCAGTCGGGGTCGAGCAAGCAACGAGCGTTTTCCCGCTCCTACAACTCCGGCTCAATCCGGGCCATGGGAGGACCCAGAGGCGCAGCAAAAAGCAGCCGCGAGCAGGAGAAGGCCCTTTTCGGCTCAAGATCCAGCCGCATCAGCTCCCCAGTCGGGGTCGAGCAAGCAACGAGCGTTTTCCCGCTCCTACAACTCCGGCCCAATCTGGGCCGTGGGAGGACCCAGAGGCGCAGCAAAAAGCAGCCGCGGGCAGGAGAAGGCCCTTTTCGGCTCAAGATCCAGCCGCATCAGCTCCCCAGTCGGGGTCGAGCAAGCAACGAGCGTTTTCCCGCTCCTACAACTCCGGCCCAATCCGGGCCGTGGGAGGACCCAGAGGCGCAGCAAAAAGCAGCCGCAGGCAGGAGAAGGCCCTTTTCGGCTCAAGATCCAGCCGCATCAGCTCCCCAGTCGGGGTCGAGCAAGCAACGAGCGTTTTCCCGCTCCTACAACTCCGGCCCAATCCGGGCCGTGGGAGGACCCAGAGGCGCAGCAAAAAGCAGCCGCGGGAAGGAGAAGGCCCTTTTCGGCTCAAGATCCAGCCGCATCAGCTCCCCAGTCGGGGTCGAGCAAGCAACGAGCGTTTTCCCCGCTCCTACAACTCCGGCCCAATCCGGGCCGTGGGAGGACCCAGAGGCGCAGCAAAAAGCAGCCGCGGGCAGGAGAAGGCCCTTTTCGGCTCAAGATCCAGCCGCATCAGCTCCCCAGTCGGGGTCGAGCAAGCAACGAGCGTTTTCCCGCTCCTACAACTCCGGCCCAATCCGGGCCGTGGGAAGACCCAGAGGCGCAGCAAAAAGCAGCCGCGGGCAGGAGAAGGCCCTTTTCGGCTCAAGATCCAGCCGCATCAGCTCCCCAGTCGGGGTCGAGCAAGCAACGAGCGTTTTCCCGCTCCTACAACTCCGGCCCAATCCGGGCCGTGGGAGGACCCAGAGGCGCAGCAAAAAGCAGCCGCGGGCAGGAGAAGGCCCTTTTCGGCTCAAGATCCAGCCGCATCAGCTCCCCAGTCGGGGTCGAGCAAGCAACGAGCGTTTTCCCGCTCCTACAACTCCGGCCCAATCCGGGCCGTGGGAGGACCCAGAGGCGCAGCAAAAAGCAGCCGCGGGCAGGAGAAGGCCCTTTTCGGCTCAAGATCCAGCCGCATCAGCTCCCCAGTCGGGGTCGAGCAAGCAACGAGCGTTTTCCCGCTCCTACAACTCCGGCCCAATCCGGGCCGTGGGAGGACCCAGAGGCGCAGCAAAAAGCAGCCGCGCGCAAGCGCGCCCGCGCCTTGCGGGCCCGCGCCTGAGGGCCTCGCAAGAGGGCCCTTTGGCGTGGCCCTTAGGCGGGGCACGATAGGCGGAAAAAGAACGTTAACCCAACGCCTCAACATCCCACAAGCAAATCGCCATCTTGAAGCTCATCCAAAATCGAGCAGCTTGAGCTCCCTCACGGTCGAGCTCGCTCCCCCTCAGAATTGGATCCCTCTCTTGAGCACAGCAAGTATACTACGTATAAAGGAACTATCTTTAACTGACTTCTTGCACATCCCCCATAAAGTTTTGCATACTATTGTTAGTAATTATAAGTATCAGTACTCATCAGTTGCAAATATCGTTCCCAGTAGCCAGAAAGAATTTACTATCGTCAGCACCAAGAGTGATATACTGTTGTCAGTAGTTAGAGAGACATACTGTTATCACTACCCAGAAAGATATACTGTTGTCAGTAGATAGAGAGACATACTGTTATCACTACCCAGAAAGATATACTGTTGTCAGTAGTTAGAGAGACATACTGTTATCACTACCCAGAAAGATATACTGTTGTCAGTAGATAGAGAGACATACTGTTATCACTACCCAGAAAGATATACTGTTGTCAGTAGATAGAGAGACATACTGTTATCACTACCCAGAAAGATATACTGTTGTCAGTAGATAGAGAGACATACTGTTATCACTGCCCAGAAAGATATTACTGTTGTCAGTAGATAGAGAGACATACTGTTACCACTACCCAGAGAGATATACTGTTGTCAGTAGATAGAGAGACATACTGCTACCACTACCCAGAGAGATATACTGTTGTCAGTAGATAGAGAGACATACTGTTACCACTACCCAGAGAGATACACTGTTGCCAGTAGATATACTGTTGTCAGTAGATAGAGAGACATACTGTATCATTACCCATAAATTTGCAATTACTGTTTTTCTCAGCACCCAGATATATTGTTGATACGCCTTTTCACCACAATTAAGGTTCCATCAATATTATCTACAAATACTACAACCCCAAAACCAACAGTCTACAACCTTGTGCAACTAGCAACACTACCGCCTCTCAGAACACACAATGTTCACTATAAGAATGCACACATTAGTAACCCTTACCATCACCTACCTCCTCACTGCACTATCTGGTCAAGCAATTGCCTTTAATGATGACCAAAAATACATACCAATACTACGAAATAATTGGAGGAGATGGTCAAACAAGACTCAAACAAATCAAACAAACCCTAACTACACCCACTACTCACATCCACTTCATATTGCCCTTCACGTTACCAAAAGACCTCAACCAAAACAACAGTACCATCCACCATTACACTGTGCCCTTATCAATATAAGGTCCATCCGCACAAAATGGCCTCTGATAACTAATCTCATAACTGCACATAACCTCGACATCTTGTTGATCACAGAAACTTGGCTAACCGATTCTGACAATGTCATTCTTAACCAGATGCTACCGCCAGGATTCTCTATCCACACGTGCCATAGGAACCAACAAAGAGGAGGCGGAGTACTTATTATCTCTAACAACCAACTACAATTTCAAATTGACAACAGCATTAGTTCAACACATCTAAATATACTAAATATATCAAACAAAGAGCACTCAATCAGCCTAGTCTATAGAGCTCCAACAGCATCAGCTGAGGATCTGCCAACGATAGTTGACCTTGCCTGCAACACTGAAAAACCAAGACTATCCAATTGGATAATGGGAGATTTCAACCTTCCCTCCCTACAGGACTCGCAAACCACAGCATTTATAGAAGCAATTGACAACCTTGGATACAACCAAATAGTCAAAGATCCTACTCACAATATGGGAAACATACTTGATATGATATTCGTCCCACAAGTTACCTCAGACATCAACCACAATTACGACCTTTCAATAATACCAGTACCGTGGTCTGACCACAGTCTCATTTTATTCAAAATCCCCAACTCCTCCAATTCCTCTAAATCCAAACCTACTCAAGCGAAACCAACAGCTAGGAGGTTCCGCCCCTTTGTCAAAGAGGAAATACTTAATAATCTCCTCCCAACATTACAAGCGTCTGAACCCGACTTGGACAGTCTAATCAACACTTGGGATCACTCCCTTAGATTCAATTCTCAACCATCAAACATGGCAAAAAATACCAACCAACGTACACACGTTGCCTGGTATTCCAAGGAGCTAAGAACATCCCTCCTCCATCTTCGGAGACTCGAGAAATACTGGAGAAGATCACGCTCTACTGAAGCCTACACAGCTTACTGCAAATACTTAGATAAGCATCGCCAAGAAATAGCAGATCGAAGGAAACAATTCCATACTAACCTTCTAAAGAAATCATTAAATAAACATCATGACCTCTTCAACATCGTAAGAACAATGGCAAAGGAACCAACACCTCAACAAACGCAAGCAATACACCCGCAAGAATATGCTGAATACCTAAAGTCAAAGATGACAAAAACATCCAACATTTGTACCTCTGGACCAACAAAGAATGATATATATTCACAGTCAACCACATTAACCAAGTTCAATACACTATCAATCAAAGAAATTGAGAACACTATCGCATCAATAAATGCTACCACCGCTGCAAGCGATCCCTGCCCGGCAGCCTGGATAAAAAATCTTAAACATGAAGTAAGCTTCTTCATACAGAATATCCTTGAACAATCCTTTTCAACTGGAACCTTTCCTCAAAGCCTCAAACAAACCTCAATTAGACCATTACTAAAAAACAGTAAATTAGACCCCCAAAAAGTAGAATCCTACAGGCCAATATCCAGTATCCCACTCCTAGCGAAAATAATTGAGAAAGTAGTCCAACGGCAAATACAACAGCACATAGACAATGAAGCTCCACTTGACCCTGCACAACACGGCTTTAGAGAGGCTCATGGAGTTGAGACCCTCCTCATCACACTATTCAACACACTAATCACAGGAATAGATAACATTCACCAAGGATTCATACTTATATTCATGGACATCTCAGCTGCGTTCGACTCAGTAAGCCACCAAATACTTATCGATCGCCTTAAGGAAAAAGGAATAGTTGGTGCCGCACTTGACTGGTGTATATCATATCTAACTAACCGTTGGCAACAAGTACGAATTGACGAAACTACTTCTGAACCATTTCTTCAAGACCAAGGGGTACCACAAGGATCTTCTCTGTCAGCGTTGATGTTTAATATATACATGCAACCCATTTGTGACCTCATTCGTTCCTTTAATGTCACCTGCTTAGCATATGCAGATGACATTCTACTATTCATGCCATTCTCCATCAATCACCCTGATTATACATCATTGATAACATGCCTCGAAGCAGTAGAAGATTGGCTCATCTCCCAAAATCTAAGAATCAACCACAGCAAGACTGATGTGATGTTTGTAACAAGAAACCAAAACTTCACACCTCCTACCTCCGTGAAGATAAAGGACAAGGAATTAACAGTAAAACCTACACTACGCTACCTAGGTATAACCCTTGACCAGCACCTCAATATGAAAGCCCACATAAAAAACATAACAAAACTAATATATCACAAGATACGTACATTACGCCACCTGCGACCTCTACTGGAACCCTCAGATTTCAGAACCGTCTACCAAGCCCTGATAATGCCTCACATTGACTTTGCAAATGCAATTCTATACGGACTCCCTCAAGCAACATTAAATCCTCTCCAACTAGCGATGAACACTGCTGCCAGAGTACTTGAAGGAATATCAAAGACAGATCACATAACCCCAGTTCTAAAAAGACTCCACTGGCTACCAACCAACGCAAGAATCCACTACAAGATACTGATCACTACATTCAAAGCCATAAACAACCAAGCACCATCAACCATTACCAACCTTGTACACTCACAGACCCCTAATAGATCCAGAAGGTCAATTGCAATGAATACATTAATAATCCCGAAACAAACAGTCAGATACACTAAGGAAACATCCAAAAGAGCCTTCAGTATCCACGCCCCAATAACCTGGAATGCCCTCCCACTAGAACTGAGAGTTATAACCAGCCTAACACAATTCAGAAAGAGTCTCAAACACCACCTCTTCCTAAGCTATTTCCCAATCTAACCTTCGCACATGAAAATATTACAGACACTTTTCTGACCAGGACATTTTCCCAACGGATATCCAAATGTGACTAATGTATTTCAATATTCTGTAAATAGTTAGCTAGCCTATGTAGTTGTACCTTGTTATTCCCAAGTTTTCAAAAACCCTGTTACTTGTAAAATGCATTACAGTTCTTTGTATGTATATGTTTGTTACATGTAAACCGCGCTGGTGACAATAGTGCGGTATATAAAAGATGTTAAATAAATAAATAAAATAAATAAATAAATATTGAAAGGCTGATAAGGGAGAGAGAAACTCCGTCTTTAAAGCCTGTTGCTACAGATCAGAGAGAACACTTGCTGCTAAAGCTGGATGAGCTGCTACGGGGTGTAAATCATAAATCCTATGATACCGGTCCACAGGAAGATAGCTCTAGTGAGTCTACTCATGAAATGGAAATAGAATTGTGTGAAAGCCCATGTGAAAGTGATACTGAAGAAATGCAATGTTCTTATTGCAAGGCAAACGAACTGAACATGTGCTAAGCTCAAGCCCATGTGAAGGAAGGGTTTGTGTAAAGCAATTATAAGCTAGTTTCTATGAACTGAGAAGGGAAAGAAACTTGCTAGAAGTTTGAGAGCAATTGTGGCTTGTTTCTATACGCTGTAAAGGAAAAGAAACTTGCTGGAAGTTTAAAAACAGTTATAACCTCTTTTCTATGGAAGCTGTGAAAGAAAAGAAACTTGTTGAAAGTTTAAGTTACTTTGATATGGTCAACAGCCTTAGCTTTAGAAGGTAGTTACCTGAAGGAAGCTAAGAGTTGACACTGTGAAGAAGAAATTCCTGTCTGTTTGAGTTAAGCCTGTTGGGAGTTTATTTATCCTTCGCCTTTGGGAGAAATTATCCTTACCTGTGTTTAGTGCAATGAATTTGATGCGAAGGGGAAACCTTGAAAATAAATTTCTCTGTTTTTGCCATACAAACCATGTGGTCACACTGCTTGCTCAAAAGAATAGCTGAAACTACATATCCCAGCAGTCCATGCTGGCAGCCATATTGGGGACAGTATTCAGAAGGGCAATTAAGGCGAGCCCTCTTGCTCATCGGCCACCGGCCAGGGGGGAGAACGTGACACAGTAGAGAGGTTCCAATAAAGACAAGTAGCCCAAATGCCCTTGAATAAAGAGCAGACAGAACTTAAAGATTCCAAATTAACCCTGCCAACCGATAGCCAGATTAATATGAATGAAATACAGCCTCTAAAATGCTTGTATGCAAATGCTAGAAGTCTAAAAAATAAGATGGGAGAGTTAGAATATATAGCACTAAATGAGAGGTTAGATATGATTGGTATCTCAGAGACATGGTGGAAGGAGGACAACCAATGGGACACTGTGGTACCTGGGTACAAACTATATCGTAATGATGAAATTCCATATAAAAAGGGGAAAGGGGAAGGCGATGGCAGTGGGGGTGTACTATCGACCTCCTGGCAAGAATGAACAAATGGATGATGAAATGCTCAAAGAAATCAGGGAAGCTAACAAAAGTTACAGCACCGTAATAATATGGGTGATTTCAATTACCCTGGTATCGACTGGGTCAGTGTCACGGCAGGGCATGCTAGGGAGATAAAGTTTCTAGATGAAATAAATGACTGTTTCTTGGAGAAGCTGGTTCATGAATCAACCAGAGGGGAAGCCATTATGGACCTAGTCCTAAGTGAAACACAAGATCTGGTGCAAGAGATAAGGGTGTTGGGGCCACTTGGCAATAGTGATCATAGCATGATTGCTTTTGATTTAAGAAATGAAGGTAGGAAATCCAAAGTACTACCTTTTAACTTTCAAAAGGGACACTATGATAGAATAAGGAAAATAGTTAAGAAAATACTAAAAGGAGCAGTTGCAAAGGTTAAAGATTTACATCAAGCTTGGATGTTGTTTAAAAATAATATCTTGGAAGCCCAGACCTGCTATATTCCTTGTTTTAAGAAAAGTGGAAGGAAGTCCAAAAAACCACCATAATGTTTTAAAGGTGAGGTGAGAGAGGCTGTTGTTGCCAAAAAAAGCATCTTTCAGGAAATGGAAAAAGGAGCTAAATGACGAAAACTAGAAACAACATAAGCACTGGCAAGTTAAATGCAAGGCATTTATAAGGCAGGCAAAGAGAGAATTTGAGAAGAAGCTTGCTGTGGAAGCAAAAACACATAGTAAAGACTTTTTCAAGTACATTCATAGCAAAAAACCTGTGAGAGAGTTAGTTGGACCAATAGAGGGGTAAAAGGGGCACTAAGAGGGGACAAGGCCATAGCGGAGAGACTGAATGAATTCTTTGTTTCGGTCTTTACTGAAGAAGATGTAGGAATGTTATCCATGACTGAAATTGTATTTAAAGGAGATGCTGTGGAAGAATTGAAAGAAATATCAATACATTCGGAAGATATATTACAACTATTTGATAAACTGAAGAGTAGCAAATCACCTGGATTGGATGGTATACATCCATGGGTGTTGAAAAAACTGAAAAAACTGAAATATGAGATTGCAGACCTACTATTAGTAATCTGTGAACTATCATTAAAATCATCTGAAATACCTGAAGATTAGAGGATCGCCAATGTAATGCCAATGTTTAAAAAGGGGTGATCCGGAAAACTACAGACCGGTGAGCCTGACGTCAGTACCAGGAAAAATGGTAGAAACCATCATAAAGAACAAAATTACTGAACATGTAGATAGTCATAGCTTAATGTGAAACAGCAAACATGGCTTTAGACAAGGAAGGTCTTGTCTTATTAATCTGTTATGTTTTTTGAAGGTGTGAATAAACAGATAGACAAAGGTGAGTCAGTTGATATAGTGTATCTGGACTTTCAGAAAGCCTTTGACAAAGTCCCTCATGAGAGACTTTTGGCAAAATTAAAAAGTCAAGGGATAGGAGGCAGTGTACTATTGTGGATCAGGAACTGGTTAAAAGATGAAAAGCAGAGGGTAGGGCTAAATGGGCAATTTTCCCAATGGAGAAAAGTGAATAGTGGAGTACCGCATGGATCTGTGCTGGGTCTGCTGTTTTTTAACATATTCATAAATGACCTGGAAAAGGGAATAACGAGTGAGGTTATCAAATTTGCAGATGACACAAATCTATTCAAAGTTGTTAAAACCCATGAGGATTGTGGAAAATTGCAAGAGGATCTAGATAAATTGGAAGAATGGGCATCGAAATGGCAGTTGAAATTTAATGTGGACAAGTGCAAAGTTATGCACCTAGGAAAAAAAAATCCAAACTATGGTTACACAATGAAAGGTTCCACATTAGGAACCACCGCCCAGAAAAAAGATTTAGGCGTCATCATGGATAACATGTTAAAACCCTCCGCTCAGTGTGCAGCGGCAGCCAAGAGAGCAAATAGAAGGTTAGGTATCATAAGGAAAGGAATGAAGAATAAAACAAAGGATATTATTTTTATTTAACAGGACTTATATACCGCTTTTTCCTAAAATCTAACGTGGGGATGAACCCGAATCCTCTGCAGCAGAGGCTCCAGAGTTAAAATGAACAAGAGGGGGGACAAAGGATAACCCTGTCGGGTCCCCTTCTGGATGGGGAACTCAGTGGACATTTTTATTTATTTATTTATACATACATTTATATACCGCATCTTCCAAGGTTCAGTTGCAGTTTACAGTGAACAACAATTAACAAAGCAAGTTTGTTTTACAGGGAACGTCATATTATAACAGAACATATTTACAAGGAACATCATATTATAAATAGCATATACAGTCTTAACAATTTGAGATAATATAGAACAGATTAAACTATATACAGTTTTATATATGTATATATATATGTATATATATGTATACACACACACGTATATATACACACATACATATATATGTATATATACACATATACACACACATATGTATATACATGGAGGTGAATGGACATAGGCTGTGAGGTCATCGTATGTATGTGTTATCTGTGTATTATAGGGGCTTTTGCTTAATGTAGACATATTCCTGACATAGTTCCTTAATGTAGACATATTCCTGACATAGTTCCATTGATCAGAATAGCCCCTTTCGGGTCTGCGTATAGAAGCCGAACCACTTTGACATAGAAGCCCGTGAACCCTATTGTTTCCAGCACTTGGTACATAAAGTCCCAATTGACCCGGTCAAATGCTTTCTCAGCATCGAAACTAATAAACATGGACCTCAACTTGGCAGCCCTGCCTGCGCACATAGAGATCAGGAGTCGTTGCAAGCTATAAGCTGCATGGCGTCCCCGCACGAAATCCACTTGGTCCCCATGAATCAAAGTCGGCAAGATGGACGCTAACCTGTCCGCCATAATCTTAGCTAGGATCTTGATATCGACATTAAGGAGAGAAATGGGCCTATAAGAACCCGGGACCAACGGATCCCTCCCCGGCTTCGGCAAAACCGTAACCAGCGCCTTATTCGCATCATACGGGAAGCCGCCCCTATTGACCAAGTCCTCGAAATAGCCCACGAGAGGAGCCACCACAACTTCCCCCATGGTCTTGTAGAACTCCCCCCGCAAGCCATCCAAGCCTGGAGCTCGTCCGTTTTTCAAATTCCGAATCCCTTCCTGTACCTCCTTCAGGGAGATAGGAACGTTCAAGGCCTGCACCTGTTCCTCGGTCAGTTTCGGTAAGGCACAGCCCGCCAGAAAATCTCTGCCCTCCTCCACTCCATCCCCATCACGGGCATAAAGCCGCCGATAATATTCTGAGAAAATCTGTTGGATCTCCGCAGTGTCTTTGCGAAGAGACCCATCCGGGTGGCGAATCGCCCCTATGTGGCGGGCCCCCCCCCCCGCCGGCTGCACCAAAGCCGACAGTAGCTTCCCAGCCCGATTCCCATGCTGGTACAACTGATATCTGTAATACATCAAGGATTTTTGGGCACGTTGGTGAAGGAGCATCTCCAACTCCTGCTGGATTTCTCGCAGCTGGCGCCCGTGTGCAGCTGTTTTATCTGCCGCTAGCCTCCTCTGCGCTTTACCCAGTTCTCACTCTAAAAAAAGAATTCGTTGATTCCGACGCTTCCGCTGGGAGCTATAATAGCTAATAATCTCCCCCCGCATGACCGCCTTACCCGCCTCCCATAGAAGGGCCGGAGAAGTCTCTGGGTTATCGTTAAGTGCCTCATAGTCCCTCCACCGGTCCTTGAGAAACCCGGCAAAGTTGACATCCCTACTGAGCTCCAAAGGATAACGCCAAAACCAGTGGCCAAGCGGAGCTCGATTACGTAGTTCCAGAGTGATCATTGCATAATCTGAAATAATGGAGGGGCCAACCACCGCATCTACCACCCAGCTGAACAAGGAGGCCGATATCAAGAAATAATCAATGCGTGACCAAGTGCTGTGGGCCCGAGACAAGTGGGTATACGCTTTTTCTCCGGGATGCAAAACTCTCCAGATGTCTAAGAGTTGATGCGCTTCACAAATCCCCAGCAGCCTCCGCTGACCCCTGCGGTCCAGGACCTATCCATACTATCATTCAGTACGGTATTGAAGTCCCCA
Source organism: Ichthyophis bannanicus (assembly GCA_033557465.1). Taxonomy (NCBI): domain Eukaryota; kingdom Metazoa; phylum Chordata; class Amphibia; order Gymnophiona; family Ichthyophiidae; genus Ichthyophis; species Ichthyophis bannanicus. The sequence goes on along the minus strand of CM066032.1, from coordinate 909,311,104 downwards.
CCCACTATTACCTGAAAGCCATCAGCAGCAGCCAGTAGACGTTCAAGAGTACGATAAAAGCGAGTCTCATATACATTGGGCGCATACACTGAGCCTAAAATAACCTTGATCCCCTCAAGCAGTCCTCGCACCAGAACATACCGGCCATCCGGGTCAATTTCAACTGTCTCCTCTACCCAACCCACATGCTTGGCTATTAATATGGCCACCCCACGTTTCTTCCAAACTGCCGGGGCCCCATACACCTGAGCCACGTAGCGGTTGCCTAACTTCGCATGTTCAACTGCGGACTGATGGGTCTCTTGCAACAGTGCGACCCCAATCTTCTTACGCTTAAGCTGCTGCACGAGTTTATATCTCTTTATTGGGGAGCCTATACCACAGACATTCCAGGAAGCAATCTTCAAGCCACTAGTCATTGCACCCCGCACAAAAAGGTCTCCAGTTATGAACAACCAACCTCCTATTGTGGCGAGAACCCCCCCAGCCTAGGGTCGCCCCCTCATACCATCTACCTGTACAATCATCAGCCACTCCCAAACACACTCACATCCGCATCGCGCCCCATGCAAGCCCACGAAACCAGTCACATACCCTTCCCCAATCCTCCCCCCTACCCCCAAACTCAAAGAACCTGCTCCACAACCAAAGACAGAATAGAATCCCCACCCCTCCCCTACCCACCCTACCTCTATCCCTTCCCCAACCAGCCATACTCTCAGACTACTTCCCACCTCTATTCCCCACCCCCTACCCCCCCATCTCCTCCTCCCACTCTCCCAGCCCTGTACCCTCCGGCCAGTCTAAACCTTGGTCGGTCACCTCCTATTGGTAACGGGCCCATACCCCCCCCAACCACCCCTCAATACACTCAGACGAACACTCACAGCCCCAACTCCTCAACAAATACAAAGATCCCCTCCCCCCTCTCGTCATCCCTGATAGCACACCTCAACCTCCCCCCCTTTCCTTCTCCGGAGACAGAGGTAGCCATGGCAAAGGATGCAGGGTCTGTCCTCTCCACTCCAGCATACACCCCCCTGTCAGTTTGTGGTGCAACCCAATTCTGTGCAAAGGAAAGGAAACCCCTCCCCCCTCCCTGGCCTCGCACCCCCCAGCGCAGCCCGCACCCCTGGGCCTCCCCCCCCGGGGCAAGCCTGGTAAGGGCCAAAAAGAAATACGTTGAAAGGCCACTGAGGTGTCAGCGGTTATGGGGTATAAATAATTAAAAGTGTGTGAAGGATAACCTGCGACAACCCCCTCCCCCTAAACACTCCTATAGGCCAGGGGCAAAGAAATAAAATTGCCCGCCTCCTATATCTCAGTTATGGGAGCCGAAGGAACCAAGACACCTTGGGGCTAGCGCCCACCAAGGAGTACCCATGGCGGGTTCAGAAATGCAAAACTCGAAGGCTCCACTTCTCGCCAACCCATCGGGCCCAGTACTAGACAAAGAGAGCACCCAGCAGAACTGAAAGGCAAAAACAAACATGCCTATCCCCCTGTCCCACCGCCCCCTCCCCCCAGTAACAGTCACAGTAATCATATCAGAAGAAACACGAAACAGCAAACAACATGTGAAACAAAAATAAAAAATCAGCATTTAAAACATATCGCATATAAAAACATAAAGCATAAAACATAAAGAGGCATCCTCTTCTGCCCCTAATATCTGCCCTCAGCTGGCCCCTCCGGGGGCCGAAAAAGTAGGGCGATGGGATAGTGCTCAAGCAGGCAGAGCCTGCGGTCCCAGTCCCGGGGCTAGCGCCCAAGTCAGTGCCGTCCTCTCTGTGAAGACACTTGGAAGGAGGGCCTTTCCCCCAACAGCTTCTTCTCATAGCCATCCTGTCACGCAGCTTCAAGGAGCGGCCACTGATGCCCCAGCCAGTCGATCTAGGAAAGACCCAGCCTCTGCGAGAGTCCCCAAAAGGTGCGCCTGCCCCTGATACTCCACGCGCAGCCGGGCTGGGTAGAGAAGTGAAAAGCGCAATCCCTTGCTCGCCAACTGCGCGCAGATGGGGGAGAATGCCTTGCGCTGCTGGCTAACCAGCGCGGAGTAGTCCTGGAAGACCAAAAGCTGTTCAGCATCCCCCGACTTCCTTCGATGGCTGCGGGCTGCCCTTAAAATCGCCTCCTTCTGACGGTAGTCCAAAAATCTAGCAATGACTGCACGTGGCCGCCGGGCCTGCTCCCACCTGGGGCCAAGTCGGTGCACCCTCTCCAATGCAACAGGTGGTTCCGCTTCACCGGGCAGGATCTTGGACATCCATGCAAGCAGGTAGTCTGAGAGAGCACTATCAGCAATATTTTCAGATACTCCCACAAAGCGGAGATTTTTCCTGCGGCCCCGATTTTCGAGGTCGTCCAACTTCTCTCCTTGTTGTTTCACAGTCGCCTCCAAGGCCTGTACCCGGGCTACAAGGGAATGCTGCTCATCCTCCAGGCCTGAGATCCGGTTTTCGGCATGCTCCATGCGGTCCGTGAACTCGTTAATGCTCTGGGCCACCGAATGTATCTGATCTCCCAGCTCCCGAAAGCGACCATCGAGGGCCCGCACTACTGCCGCGCTCACTTCTTCCACCATGCCCTGTTCTCCGTCCGATCCAGGGCTCCGAGGCGCCCCCTCCGCCATCTTGGGGTCTGGAGCACGGGTCTTCCATGAGGTTTTCGCGGCCATCCGAGGCACCCCGCTATTCGGAGAATACACTGAGGTAGGCTGCCCACACTCCTTGTTACCCCGCGCTGGGATAGAGGGCATTCAATCATGATACACTAAAAGATTAAGGCTATTGGCGGGTTATGGAGCCCAGAGCTGATCAGCACACGACCGGTCAGCTCATTACCAAACCGGAAGTCCTCCGTTCCCCCGGTTTAAAACACTCCATAAGACCCACCTCTTTTGCCAAGCTTACGATATCCCTCCCCCATCAGAGCATTCCTCTTCCCCCAGTCAGAGTCTTCTCCCGTTATCTCCACTACAGTTCAATAGGTTCAGCCTCCCATGTAGCCCTGTGCCTACCCCTTCTCCCTTTCCCTTCCCCCTTTTGTTTGTCGTCAGTTGTGTTTCATGTTTGTCTCTTTATCCCCTCTATTCTTCCTTCTGCCTTTACTACCACTTTCCTATAAACTATTGGCGTTCTTTTCCTCCCCTTTTTTTCTTCTAGTAGCCAGAAAGTTTTATTGTACACCACCCTGACACTCCGGAAAGGGCGGTAAATCAAATACTGCGAATAAAGATAAAAATGAAGAGCCTACAGAATGACGAAGGTTGGACACAAGTCACCAGGAAAAAACAAAGGAGAGCAACAAAGTACCTGCAGCATATAAGTGGAGACCAAAGGAGCTGTTTAAACCTGAAATCCGTCAGTCTGTGTACCAGCTCCTTTGGTCTCCACAAGTCACCAGGGCCTGCAGAATCACCAATCCAACTTCTCCAGCCCTTGAATTGAAGAATCATTATGCAGCCCTGGAAGTGGAAGAGGTGAAAGCATTCCTAGAAAGGGAAGAACCAGAGCTTGAGCACCCCAAAGTTTCAGAATCAGTGACCACAAGGAAGCAAAGGGTAGTGTGGTTGGTGACTGTCTTCTGAGGGGTATTGAGGTGCCCATCTGATTTATTTATTTATTTATATTCTCTTATATACCGCGCTATTTGGCATCAGTGCGGTTTACATTGAACAAACTGAAATTACACTGAACAGGGCATTATAACTTGGAGATAACTATTTTACAGGGAACATGGGCTATGGAGGGTTAAGTGGCTTGCCCAAGACCACAAGGAGCACCTGTGGGACTAGAAACCCCAGTCCTTCCGGCCCAAGGTTGCTGTCCTCTAGTGGGATTTGAACCCCCGACCTTCCGGCCTGAAGTACCTTGCCCCAACCACTAGGCTACTCCTCCACTCCACTGATGACCAGACTTGATGTCCAGAGAGGTATGCTGTATGCCAGGTGCTAAAATCTGAAATGTTACGGAGAGTTTGCCCACTGACTATTACCAAATGTTGCTAATCCATGTCGGCACAAATGATATTGCCAGGTATCCCTCTGAGCATAGCAAAAGTGACTTCATGGCTCTGGGATAGAGGGTGAAGCAGATAGGGGCGCAGGTGGTGTTCTCTTCAATCCTCCCTGTTGAGAGTAAAGACCAAGGCAGAGAAGCTCGCATCCTGGAGATGAATGCATGGCTGTGTGGATGGTGTCATCAAGAACATTTTGGTTTCCTGGACCATGGGATGCTGTTCCAAGGGTTGCAGAGCAGAGATGGTGTCCATTTGTCCAAGAAAGGTCGATGTGTCTTCAGTAGCAGGCTGGCTAATCTACTGAAGAGGGCTTTAAACTAGATTCATTGGGGTGGGTGAAGAAAGCCCCCGGGTAAGTGAAAGCCGCAAGGTAAGTGAAGCATTAAATACCTTTATGGAAATAGGTAAAAGGGGCAACATATGGAAAGCGTTGTGTATAAATGCTCGTAGCATGGGAAATAAGATCCCAGATGTTGAAGCTTTAATGGGAGAGGCTGACTTGGATTTAGTGGCAGTTACAGAAACATGGTTCACAGAAAACCATGACTGGGATGTAACTATACCAGACTATACTTTATTCAGAAAGGACAGGATAGGAAGAAGGGGAGGAGGAGTGGCACTATATGTAAAAATAATATTAAAGCTTTGGAACTATAGAGCTTAAAAGGGAGAGAGGAGGCACTGTGGGTTAAACTAGCAAGAGGGAAAGAGAACTCTATTTGCATTGGCGTGATATACATACCTCCCTCACAGGTGGAAGAGGTAGACAAAGAGTTAATTGAAGACATACACAGCATTGCTAGGAAAGGGGACGTGCTACTAATAGGGGATTTCAATATCACAGATGTTGATTTGCACATTCCTGCTGCAGTATCATCTAGAAGTAGGGATATCCTGGATTCTATACAGGGAGAACTATTCAGGCAATCCACACGTGAAGGGGTCATACTGGACTTGATGCTTACCAATGGTGAAAGTGTTTTTGATGTTATAGTGGGAGATCATTTTGCATCCAGTGATCACCAGATGGCGTGCTTCAGTATGATGACTAGGGCTGTTAAAATCCATTCAAAAGTGAGGGTCTTAGAATTTAGGAAAACTAACTTTGCCAAGAGGGGTCAATACCTCAGGGAATCATTAGCGAGATGGGAACAGCTGGGGGATGTAGAAAAACAGTGGGCAAAACTGAAAGAGGATATTTTAAGAGCAACCAAATTGTTAAAATGTTAAATAAAGGTAAAAAGAAAAGGAGACCGCTATGGTTTTCGAAAGAAGTAGCTGAAAAGGTGAAGAAAAAGAGGGATGCCTTCATGAAATACAAGAGATCACAGAGAGAGGAAGACAGGCATCTATATTTGGAAAAACTTAGAGAATCTAGCAAAGCAGTCAGGAAAGCAAAGATTCAAAAAGACGAGGAAAGGGAAAGGGAGGAGTAGCCTAGTGGTTTGGGCAAGGTACTTCAGGCCGGAAGGTCGGGGGTTCAAATCCCACTAGAGGACAGCAACCTTGGGCCGGAAGGACTGGGGTTTCTAGTCCCACAGGTGCTCCTTGTGGTCTTGGGCAAGCCACTTAACCCTCCATTGCCCATGTTCCCTGTAAGTATTAGTGTGTGTGTCTCATATCCCCGCGTGTTAAATGTATCCCCCACTTGTGTTGTGACCGCTTTGATTGAAGGATAAGGCAGTATACAAAACTGTCTAAATAAATAAATAAAAAGAGGAGGAAATAGCCAATGCAATAAAATGGGGGGAATAAGACATTTTTCAGATATGTTAGTGAGAAGAGGAAGGGAAAAAGTGGTATTGTTGGAGGCTGTGATAAGATGGCTGGATTCCAATGAAGCTCTGTGCCGGAGTCCTATCACCCCCTTTAAATAACCTGATAATGAGTAACTTTCTAATTGGAGCCTACACACGTTGGGTGCAGCTATCAATGGCCGCCCAAACTACATGAATTCCTCATGTTAATCGCCATTCTTATGCCTCCTCACCTGTAGTTACAAGCATTTCCGCTGCCGATGATGTCTCCGTTCGCCGTCCCAACGCGACTTTGATGATCGTTCTGCACCCGATCAGCTGCGAAATGTACTGTCAGCCCAGAGACTATTAAATTAATGCTCCTGTGGCTTCATACCACAAGATTCAATGCCCAGCAGTAAAGGTACCAGGTGAATGGGAAATTGAAAGAGTCGTCTCATCTCTGCTAGCTTCCTGTTCCACTCAGGGTGGTCAGGCTGGGCTTACTTCACAGCGAGGTGCTGAAGTTCACTGCAGAGACAAATCGGAGAGTCGGGGTTTCATTCGGATGTGGTTGGAGTTCCTTGCAATGCCTCTGAGGTTCTCAGATTAGCAGCCATTACCATCTGCAGTTGGAACGCTACCTTGGAACGCATTATTGTCCTCCAAGGGCGGGAATAGTGGGACTTCTTGCATCACTCTTCTCATCTCTCACAGCTATTTTGAAGGGCTGCACTTGTGGAGCTCCCTTAATGGACCTTGCTCCAAAGCTATTATTTCATGCTGCGGTCCCTCTACAGTATCCTTTTCCTCCTTGCGAAGATTTCTGCACTGATGAACTTCTGCTCTTCATTGTATAGTCTCCTGACATCCTTTTAGGATATCTTTGAGGTAAAAGTGGTCTGAGTGCTTCATCTGGTGGACAATATTGGAAATTTCTTCCATTTTAAAGGTTATGACCACAATATTAATCTAGCTCCACTTTAACCAATTACTATTGAAGGCACTGGAATTATCAGGGATCCTGGCATAGTCTAGGGTAGGACTGCAACTATCAGGTCCTGAAAAAGGGAAATCCCTTCCCACTCCCCAATGACATCACTGGGAGCAAGTACTGATGTCCATCTGAACTCCTCCTGTGCTGACCAATATGTCTTCCAAGAACACTTATGCCACCACGCTATCAAAGTTTTTGCAAAAAACCGACAATCCTGGGACCAGTAATACTCCTTGCACACAAGTGATGCCACCTAGCTCTCCGGGAGCACATGCAGCCATGTCTGTAGTAGCACAACCTGCGTCTAAAGCTGATCTGATGGAAGTATTACAAGAACTCAGCTCCTTTAGACTGGAATTCTCCAAAGCAATTTCTGATCTTTAGTCGGATTTAAAATCTTTAGATAATCGGGTGACTCAAAACAAAATTAACATTGGAGAACAAATTGATGCTACTGCTGTGTTCCAATCTAAGATCCATAAACTGGAGCAACTTACCATGGATTTGAAGGAGCATAATGATGAGCTCGAGAACAGGCAAAGATGTAACAACATAAGGATTTGTGGGGTACAGAGTTCACTAACACTAATGGCAACATCATGGAGCTAGTGCAAGAGATCTGTGCCTCATTTGTCCCTGACAGGTCCAGTCCAGTTAAATTGGAAAGGGCACACAGGAGTGGAAGCTCCAGAGTAGGTGGTGACACGTGCACTCGCCCCATTGTGGCCTGTTTTTGGTTTTATGAAGCCTTCCGAGATTGGGAGTTTCAAATATACTAAGACCTGTCAGCATTTACATTGGAGCGGCGACATAGTTTTAAACTGCTCACCCAGATCTTTCAAGCAAAAGCCATTAAGTACCGCTGGAACTTTCCATTCACGCTAGTATTTGAATGGAACAACACCTTACAGAAGATCAAGAACCAACGAATGCAACCCCACTAAATAACTTCTCCACACCATCCACTAAATGCATCGAGGACACCATAGCATCTCTCAATACCTCCACTGCACAAACGGACCAATGCCCAGCTTTTTGGATTAAGGAGCTACGTTGTGCGTTCAGCCCCTTCATTGCAAATCTAATGAACCTCTCATTCACAACAGGGTACTTCCCTGCAGCACTCAAGCAGACTTCCATCAGGCCACTTTTGAAAAACCCCAAGCTAGACCCGCAAAAGGTCGAATCTTATAGGCCTATAGCTAGCATTCCCCTCTTAGCCAAGATAATTGAGAAGGAGGCACAACGGCAAATCCAAGATCATATAGACACCACAGCTCCCCTAGATCACTGCCAACATGGGTTCAGAGAATATCATGGGGTCGAGACCCTTCTCACTAACCTATTCAACGACATTATCACAGGCATTAACAACATCCGACAAGGATTTGTACTCGTCTTCTTAGACATCGCTGCGGCGTTCGACTCGGTAAGCCACGAAATTCTCCTCAGACGACTGAAAGAGAAAGGTATCTGCAACAGTGCATTAGAATGGTGTAACTCTTATCTGGATGGAAGATGGCAATATGTGAAGTCCGGTACAGAAGAGTCAAAACGCTTCCATCAAAAGCAAGGTGTGCCTCAAGGTTCCTCATTGTCTTCCCTACTATTTAACATATACATGCAGCCCATCTGCGACATCATAAGATCTTTCAAAGTCAACTGCTTGATATACGCAGATGACATTCTCTTATATATGCCTTTCTCTACAACTCAATTAGACCTGGCACCGTTAGTAGACTGCCTCAATTCGGTCTCAGAGTGGCTCCAATCACAAAACCTTCGCATTCAACACAAAAAAACAGAGGTGCTCTTCATCTCCAAAGACCCCAACTTCACCCCTCCAGCCCACGTCAGTGTCAAGGAAGCTGACCTACAAGCTAAAGAAACAATAAGATACCTTGGAGTTACATTGGACCAACGTCTGGATATGAAACATCACATAAATAACATAGTCAAAACTGTATACTTCAAAATACGCTCGCTTAGGCATATGCGCTCCCTGTTGGACTCGGATGACTTCCGAACCATATACCAAGCGCTAATCCTGCCACACTTCGACTTTGCAAATGCCATATTACAAGGTCTCCCTCAATCCACTCTTAGCCCATTACAGATGGCCATGAATGCCGCAGCAAGAGTCCTCTACGGAGCCTCCAGAAGCGATCACGTAACTCCCATTCTTAAACAACTTCACTGGCTCCCCATCCATGGGAGGATCATCTTTAAAACCCTAGTCCTATCATTCAAGGCAATCAAGGGTATCTCATCCTCCTCACTCACAGATCTGATTCACACTGTACCCCCCAACAGATCCAGAAGAACAACAGCCGTAAACCTACTGACAACCTCGAAGGCGTTGACAAAGTGCAACATGACAACCTCAAACAGAGCCTTCAGTTTCTATGTACCCAAATGCTGGAACGCTCTAACCCTCCGACATAAGGGCCATTACTGACCTACTCCAGTTCAGGAAGGCACTCAAATACCACCTCTTCCTTCAATACTACCCTACCAGCAATTGAACCAGAGGAAGTGACCCACTCATGAACACACCATGCCGTTCTTGATATTATTAATGACTCGATTCTGTTCTATGTAATTATCTCATGTATATAGTTTACCCCGGTTCTCCAAGTTTGTACTCCTGTTCGATGTAAACCAAACAGCTTGTTGTTATGGTCTTTATGTTATAATGTAAACCGCGCTGATGCCGAATAGTGCGGTATATAAGAACTTGTAATAAAATAAAATAAATATCCGTGTGCATGGAATTCCTAGACCATATCCAGTATGAGGGCGGCTGAACTCCGTGACAGCGTGTAGTGCAACCCGAATAGGAGGTATCGACCCTTAAGCATCAGAAAATTCCAAAGTCACGCCAACAGTCGGAAGCAGAACCAGATGACATATCAGGCAAAGGAATGGATACAGCAGCGCCACCATAATAGACTATGTAGTTGTTTTACAGCAATCTCTCCTTTTCTGCTATTGTAGTAAAATTGCTGTGCTTTATGTTATATATTTTTCACTACTGTGGGCATTATTTTGAATGCTGTTGCTTATTGACTTCGTTATTACCTTTGTTATGCCTCAATATATTTGTCTGGAGAGTCCTAATTGTATTTTGGAAATGTGTGGGTGGGGAGGATGCATTCAAAATGGTGAGTAGATGGCTCTGTTGGGAAATGGGGGTAGTTTGTGGTGGGAGGTGGGGGGGGGGACCGGTAAGGCAGGGGCTCCCTAGTCTCTTTTTGTCCTCTCTCTTAGAGGTCAGTATGCCTCTTTCAGTTCATTTATGTTGGGGAGGGGATGGTTGGCCCTCTAAATCCAGGGCCAGGGGATGGTTAGGGGAGGGGGTTGGGGGAAAGGGGGCTTTTTTGGGGGGGTATTCTAGAGGGGGGGACTGGACTGATGACACTTCGGACCAGGAGGAGCAGTAGAAAGATATTGTGGCAAGGTCATCTATCTTGAGTATGGGGGAAGTGAGAAACATAAAGAATTCACCCTAGTAAAGGGTCCCCTTTTAGGAGTGCAGGGTGAGAAAGCCGCAGCCACACCTAAAAACCAGAAAACCCCCAGCTGGAACAGATTTCATGCAGTGTCTAATAGAGTAAGAGAGAGAGATTACGGGCACGAGGTCCAAAACCCTTACTTCAACAAGTTCCCTGATTACTCAAATACCAGAATGCATGGGGATTTCCAACACCTGGGAAGGAAGGAGGTGGGGCTAGAAGCCTGGAGGTATAAGCCTATGCTAGAGTATACAGACAGGAAGAAAGGAGGAGAGGGAGGAGAAGGCAGAGACCAGAGAAGAGAAGGAGGTAGAGAAGGTGCTGACTCATGCAGAAGAGCCGAGCTACCAGGAGCTGAGAGGGCTGAATTCCCTGCAACAGGTTGGCAGCAGAGGTTGAAGCCAGGAAGTGGAGAAGCTCTCAGAGCACCGGAGAGGTTGTCAGCTGAGCAGTCTGACCGGGTGGGTGAGTCAGAACCCATGCAGCTGGGAGAGCCAGTGGCAGAGTTGGGGGAAGAAGACATCCTTATGGATTGCTCTCTATGCCAAGCTTTAGACATGGAGTCTTGAGGAAGACCCAGCCCTGAAAGAATTATCCTCCTTGAAAAGGTAACCATAAGAAACAGGCAGTGTGGTGGTAAATTCCCATATGTTTTTAAAAGGGAAGTTTACTGAAATTTTAAGGATAAGCAGGAAGCTGTGATTCATGCTTGTTATCCACCTGTGGTTTGAACTGTGAAATGGCAAGAAGCCAATTTTCCTGCTAGAAGAGGTTTTCTTTGCTCCTCTGTTATGTGACAAGCCTGTTGAGAGTTTTTGATGGCAGTCTGAATGTTTGCTTCTTGTTTTGAGTTCTGTTGTACCTGAAATGTAGCCTAGAAGGAATTGAGGCTGATAGAAGCCAAACTGCCACAGAAGATTAAGCTTGTTTGGACTTTATGCTGTAATTAGCAAGAACTAAAAGGAAGGTGGCAGCCTTGCTATCAAAGGCTGTGCTTCTGAAAGTAAGAAGACTTTAAACAACCATTTTTGGGTTCTTTTGTTTGCTTTGCCAACCATCTGCTGTACTTTGAGCAAATCCTACAGAAATAATCCTGTATCTGGTACTTTGAATCTTTTTGTGTAAAATAAATTTTCTGTTATATGCCTTGCCTCGGTGGCCTTAACTACAACTTTCTACCTGAAGCACAAACACATCTTAGCAATACTACACTTCCCAGAAGACACCACAAGAAAATAGGCTGCTAAGGCTGATAGGAGAAAGTTCCTTCAATAACCATGCCCTTCTAAAACTAGAGGCGAGTGGTGAGGGCGTTTGACAATATACTCTTATACTTCAGCAGGCAGGAGATTCTTGCAAGGGAGCTGGGATAGGGTGGTGATCCAGATCATGCTTCATATTCAGTATAAGCTGAGTTTTTATTGGGCCAATGATTAGACGTATTTCATGGAACATTAGAGGGCTCCATCATCCAATTAAAAGGCGAAGGGTACTTGATCAAGTACACAGAGAACGGGCGGATACTGTGTTTCTTCGAAACACACTTTGTTCCTGGAGCGCACTTGCACCTAATATCTCGGAAGTTCCCTCATGTATTTTCTTCTTGCTTTACCTCCCACAAACAAGGCATAACTATCTTGATTTCACAGAAATGTCCTTTTCTACTTTCTGATCAATATTTGGATCCTTATGGCCGCTTCCTCATAGTATCTGGTTCGATACATGAAACACCAATTTCATTGGTTAATGTTTACATCCCGCCCAAGGAAATAACTAGTTCATTGAAGGAACTATTTGAAGCGATCAGAGCCCACACCACAGGAGAGGTATTATTAGGGGGCGACTTTAAAAGTGTGCTCTCAGATTTGGATAGGTCAGACCTGAGGGTTGGATCAATCAGGGGCTCCCAATCTTTGTTGGATTTCAATTCGGACAGATTTAGAAGATGTATAGAGAGTTTTACATCCTGGGGAAAGGGATTATACTTATTTTTTCTCCAGTGCATCATTCTATTCTAGAATTGATATGGCTTGTTTCCAGATCACTGCTTTCCCAAATCCCACAGGTCCACATTGGAGCCCTAGGACCTTCAGACCATCACTAAGTAGCTTTGGAATGGATGATTAGTGACGCAGAGATGCCCCCTAAGCCCAGGACGTTGCACCATTATCTACTGAAAAATAAGGAATTTATTGAACAATTAAGAAAAAGTTGGAAAGAGTATTTGCAGTTTAATGATCAAGTGGGTACTTCAAGTTTTCTTCTATGGGAGGCGGGGAAAGCGGTGTTAAGAGGGCAGTTAATTTCCTTATCGAAAGCATTCAAACGCAAGAAAGTAGCCAGGCAGGATGAGTTGCGACAACAGATTTCTATGTTGGAGGTGAAACATAGGAAGGGGCACACGGTTAAAGTGTGGCATCATCTGACAGCTTTACGAGGTGAACTGGCAGCACTGGAAACAGAAGAGATAGCATCTCAACTGCTACCCACACATCATAATTTTTTATTTTATTTTATATTTAATCAATTTTACAATATAAACCAAGCATAACAAACTTGTACAGAAAAGGTATACTTGTGGAAATACAAAAAGTAAGAAAACAAAATGAAACAAGCAATCAATTGGATACAAGTCCAACATAAGTCCTCAATTTAGGGGGAGTGCACCACAGAAATATAAGTGGGGGAGAGGAAACACCCCACTATACAAATACTTAAATTTAAAGAAAAGGAGGCAAAGAAACTGACAATCATTAAGTCTATACAGAACTAGGCTAACATTGGTGAAGAACTAACATCTCGTGAGGCGATAAAGGCGGACAACTCATTAGGCCGAAAGAAAATATATTTTTGAGAACGATATATAACAATACATCTGCAAGGAAACCTTAGTGTAAATGTTGCCCCCATTTGAATAACCCCAGGACGTAATAACAAAAAGGATTTCCGACCCTTCTGCGTTTCCCTCGAAACATCGGGGAAGATAGATATTTTCTTACCCAAAAACAAGCTGGTTCTCTTCCTATAAAACAATTTAAGCAACCACTCTCTATCAGATGAAATAGCAAAGGAAACAAGCAAGGTAGATACTAATACATCCTCTTCCTTAGGAGACTGTAGTAAAGCTGATACATTCAAGGAGTCAAACTCCAATTGCCCCATAATCACTTTCCCCTTTTTTTTTCCCGAAGGAATATAGAAAGCCTTTACAATTGGTGGAATCAACTCCAAAGGCACAGATAAAGAGTCCTGGAGATATTTCTTAAATGTATCCACAGGGGCTACCCCTGGAATAACAGGAAAGTTAAGCAATTGGACATTAGCCGCCCGAGTAGCATTTTCTAATAACTCTAATTTCAGTTTTAAAGCAGTTTGATCTTTCATTAAGGAAGCAGTCAAGTCAGAAGTTTGTAAAAGCTTCTGATCAGATGAATCCAATCTAGCTTTAGTTTCTACCATATCGTTCGATATAGAGAGCACTTTCTGTTCAATAGAAGCTGTTTTCACTGAGGAGAGAGCCAACTGTTGATTCACTGCTGTTGATAATTGCATAATCGCTTCCCAAATAGTTTCTAACGTCACTACAGAAGGACGGACACAAGTTAGCAAAAGGGGTGATTCCAAATTATTCTCACCCAACGAGTCCCCAACCAAATCGCCAATTCCAACGGGAGCTTCACCACAGCCTTCTCCCCTGGAAAGAATAGCCGCAGAACGCAGCTTCGAAGCTTCAAGGATACCCCCCGTCGCTCCCCGCACAGATTCTGAATCCCCTACCCCTCCGGGTGGAGAAATCGAACCGGGCGTCAAAGGGGACCTCGAAGCACCAGGTGGATCAGGGGGAGAGCGTTCTTCTGGGGAGAGAGAAATCTCCAAGGAAGCAGCCACCACAGACTCCTCAACAGGCGCTGCACGCCCCGCTCTAATCTCCCCTCGCTGATCGTCAGACAAGTGAACAAAACGATCCATCGGGCCCTCCACAGCAGGCCCCGACTCGGCGGGAAGAGTCTTAGACTTGCCCTTCCTCTTCAGCATTCTGGATCAAACAGAAGCAACCGTCGCCATCTTGGAAATTAGCCACTCCCCCCCCCACACATCATAATTTCTATGAGCAAGGGAATAAAGCAGGCAAGCTACTTTTTTGGCAGCTGAAATGTCAGCATCTACATCGAAGAGTTTCTGTCATTACGGATGAGAAGGGGTGGAGGCATAGAACCTCTGCAGACATTGCACGGTGTTTCCCGCGATTCTACGAGACTCTATATGCCTCTTAACTTTCTGCGGATGATCAGAATATTCACAGTTGGCTCTTGGAGGCAGATTTACCTCAAGTGTCGACAGTTGCGGAAAGCCCTAGTATACCCAATTACACTGGCAGAGGTGCAGGTAGCCATTCGACACATGGAAAATTCCAAAGCCTCAGGTCCCAATCTTTTTCCGGCGGAATTGCATAAGGTTATGTCTGACTTTGTTGCTCCAATCCTTGTTAGAGTTTTTTAATGATATATTACCTCAAGGTGGCCTCTATGTATCAAGCTTCAGTCATAGTGATCCCTAAGGAGGGAAAAGATTCTTCGGTGTGTAGCAGTTACAGACAGATCTCACTACTTAATTTAGATTATAAAATCTTTACCAAGATTCTTTCGATGCGTCTTGACTCTAAAATCCAGGAAGTCGTGCACCCGGACCATACTAGTTTTATAAAAGTATGCTATGGATTCGAGAACGTGCACAGGCTAATAGATGTGCTATTTAGTCTGTGACGGAAAGTGGGAAGGTTTGCTGTTCTCTCCTTGGACACCGAAAAGGCCTTCGACAGGGTGGAGTGGCAATATTTGTTAGCGGTTTTGCAACATTTTGGTTTCGGACCTTGTTTCCGTGACTGGATTGCCGCTCTTTACAAGTCTCCTAAGGGGGTAGTTCAGGTCAATGGGTTTTGCTCTCTATCCTTTGTTCTAGGATGTGGCACGAAACAAGGCTGTCCTCTCTCCCCGCTTCTTTTTGCTCTTGCTATTGAGCCTCTTGCCTCTCAGCTACGAAAGCAAGCCTCAACTATTGGGATCCCTTTGGGAAATCAGCATCATGTAATATCTCTCTATGTGGACGACACCTTGATTTTCCTACAGAACCCAGATGTCTCATTGCCTATTATTGTTAGCATATTGAACACCTTCTCTCATATGTTGGGGTTCAAGGTGAACGTTCAAAAATCCATTTTGTTTCCACTGCCCCACACACCTCGCTGAGCCCCAATTGGCGGCAGGAAAGAGCAGGAGGCTGAAACCCCTTCTGCTCTCCAACTCATGGCCAATCAGGGCCCAACTACAGCACCAGCACAAGCTTTAAAAAGAAGTGCCTCCCGGTGCCACCAGACTTCCTTACACACCTCGCTGAGCCCCCATCGGCAGCAGGAAAGAGAGCGGGAGACTGAAGCCCCTCCCGCTCTCCAACTCACAGCCAATCAGGGACCAACTACAGCACCAGCACCAGCTTTAAAAAGAAGCACCTCCCGGTGCGCCCGCACCTGAGGGCCTCACCAGAGGACCCTTTGGCGGGGCACTTAGGCTACAAAAGATCCACGAGATGACAGACCATCGAACAGCAAAACTAATAAATCTATTACTAGCAGTACAAGGAAGCAGCATGTCAACTTCACCCCAGCCCTCCTGCTCCACTACCAATGCATAAGTAACCTCATCTGCCGGCGTGTCAAAGAAGTTCACAAACTGTGAGTAAAGCTATCCCTCATGGCGCACACCACCACTGATGCCCTGCAACAACTTGCCCTGCTCATTCACAAACCTCACAAACCTAAGCCTAAACTTTGCATACACAAATGGATAAATCTACATCAACTATATGCCATTTTCTTTGCACTGATCCTTTGCTCTCATCTTCCAAGCACTATCTGCTTCTGTCCAACTCTCATAACAGCCCTCCAAACCTCTCCCACTTATCTAACACTTTACTCTTAACCATGTCTGATCATACACAAGCATAGTACCCACAAACAACACAATGAGACCCACCAGACTTATTAAAATACAAACTTCCTCACATAATTCCTCACATAATTCAACTCAATCCCCCTTCCCTAGCTCCCCCCATATCAGTAGGCCTTATAAATACCATATCCATACATAACAAGACAAATACTATTATGGACCACATACAAGACAATCACATTGATATCCTCTGTATTACTGAATCATGGCTAAAGAGCTCCAATCAAGTCGTCCTGAATCAAGTTACACTCCCCACATTCATTGCATTCAACTGCTTCCATACTCATAAAAGAGGAGGTGGTGTACTCATTCTAGCTCGAGAAGACCTGAAACTCAAAACATCCAGTTCAATAAGTTCCAACCGCTGTGACATCATCATCATCATAGAAAACAAATGCTTATTCATCTGCCTAATCTACAGGGCTCCCAATGCCCACTCAGAAGACACATCCGACATTCTTGAATCCATATACTTGGCAAACTCTCCTCACAAACCCCTTATAGTGCATACTAGGGGACTTGAACCTCACATCTGCCTCTAACAAGGAGGAAGCAACCTTCTACAAAGCAATGTACTCCATTCTATTCAAACAAATTCTCACAAGTCCCTCTCATCAATCTGGCTCCACCCCAGATCTCATATTTGTACCAGCAAGCATTCTAGACCAAGAACACAAATCAGCTTTATCAACGACCCCAATACCATAGTCTGACCACCATGCCATACTCTTAAAAATTCTCCTCAACAATCAACAAGAATCACTGAAACCAGATAACCCTACCAGATGCTTCAAAGCATGCAACAAAGAGCAATTCCTCAGGGACATCCTTCAATTCCTGCCCCAAGACCTTACTGACTTGGATGATGCTGTCAACATCTGGAACACTACCATCAGTGCTTCATCGAGACTCCCTACCCGAACCATCTCATGCCATCTAGACAGCAGACCAAGGTCAGCTCCATGGTACTCCACTAAAATAAGAGAATCAAAAAGGAAACTACGGCAATATGAATGTCGATGGCGACATGACAAGACAGAAATCTCACTAAAACAATGTTGAATAATGCAACAAGAATACAATGCTCTAATAAATACACACAAACAACAATAACGCACTAACCTCATTCTAAAAGCCTGCAACAAACCCAAAGAGCTCTTCAACGTCGTCCAAACATTAACGAAGGACCCAACTCTGAGGAATGAAAACCCAATACACCCACAAACCTTTGCAGACTACCTCATATCCAAGAATAAATCCCTTCAAACCACACTTTACAAGGACACTGCAAAAACTGACACTCTACCTATCAGCATGAGCCCCATTGCCCCAAACTACTTGAGAAATTTCAACATCCCGTCAACAGAGCAAATCACCCACACCATAACTGAGCTGAAAACAACCACAGCACCATCTGATCCCTGTCCAGTGACATGGATCAAATCTGCCAAGGATGACCTAATCAAATTCATACAAAAGATAATAAGTACCTCACCCAAGGATACATGCCCCTGGCTCTAAAGCAAGCTACCATCCACTCTATTCCAAAGATTACACCGCACAGCAACGACCTATCAAACTACCGCCCAATATCCAGCCTCCCATTCCTCTCCAAAATAGTTTAGAAAATTGTTCAGAGACAGCTCCAGGACCACATTGACCTACACGCTCTTCTTGATCCTCACCAACACAGTTTTCACCCAGATCACAACGTAGAGACATTACTCATCCATCTATTTGATAATCTGCTCAAAGGTATTAACAACATAAGAAGAGGTTTCTTATTAATCTTCGTCAACATTTAACATTTATGTACAATCAGTCTGCAACATATTCAGGAAACACAACATACAATATGCCATATATGCAGATAATATTATGGCCTACATCCCAATCCAGTTAGACTCTCTAGACTTCAATACAATGTCAACATGCCTCCATGAAATGACAACCCGGCTTACCAAAAACAACCTCAACATCAACATCAAGAAAACTGAAGCAATAATCATTACAAGGAACACTGATTTCAACCCCCCCACACTTGAATCAAAATTGCCAATTCACAAATCACAATAAAGGATAAAGTCCGATACCTGGGTATCATCATTGACAAGCATTTCAACCTACAAGCTCATATCAACAAAACCTCCAAGTCTGCCTTCCACAAGCTTGCAATAATCAGGAGATTAAAACCTCTCCTCAGTCAAGAACACTTCCACACAGTATGTTAGTCCATCATAACGCCATCTCTGGACTACTGTAATGCTCTCTTCCAAGGTCTGCCGAAACAAACTACCCAACCCCTGCAACTAGTCCAAAACACCGCTGCCCGAACCATCATGGGATCATCTTGATGAGAGCATATAACTCCCCTCCTGCACCAACTGCACTGGTTGCCAATTACATTACATGCCAAATAAAAATCTGTCCTAACCATCTTCAAGATCAAAAACAACCTAACAGCCAGAAGTCTGCAGGACTTTATTTGTACCAAACCTAACAGACCTGAGAGAAACAGCAACATCAATACCATACCAACACCCAATCTGTTCACAAAAGCCAAACAAACCACTTCCAAGAGGGCCCTCTCGTTTGCCACTCCCTCTATCTGGAGCACTCTCCCAGAGAAAATGAGAACCACCACGCATAAAGGAATTTCAGAAATAGCTCAAGACCCTTCTTTTCATCGAGCACTTCAATGAAATCTGATGCCCCCCTCATGAACACTTACATACACATTGTACATAAGTTATACGTTATCATTCCCAGTTCTCCCCCTCCCTTTGATTGATAAGGAAGTTATTCTGTAATGGGATACGTTTTTAAATTGTTCCTATTGTATGTTCTCTGTAAATTGAAGTTTTATTGTAAACCGCCTTGATTCTAAAATAAGGCGGTATAGAAAAATTGTTAAATAAATAAATAAAATAAATAAATAAATGTCGACCCACCTCTGATAGTGGGGAGGCAGTTGGATTCCAATGGTTTTCTAATAGTGTTGCAGTTTTGCTACCTGGGTATCATGATTCTTCAGCAGCTCGAAGATTTATATGTTAAGAACTACCAGCCTCTGTTGTCTGCCCTCAAGGAGGATGTTCACAGATGGCAGCCTGTCTCAGTATCTTGGTTGGGAAGAGTTAATGTGATAAAGATACTTTTCTTACCGAAACTGTTGTTTTTGTTTCAAGAGCTTCCTATTACCATTCCCCAAATCTTCTTTACAAAAATGTGTCAGATTCTTACAAAATTTATATGGCAAGGTTGTGGTCCACGACTCAGTTGGCATACGATGACTTGCTCTTAGTTGCTGGGAGATATTGGACTCCCAGACTTTGAACTGTATTACGAATGTTCCTGTCTATGTGTTCTTCACTTTTGGTCAAATAATCTTGCTTTACCATGGAAGACTCTAGAAGCTGATTGGATCATTCCAATACCACTGCTGACCACACCCTTTGCCCAAGATCAGAAAGACACTCAGATCATTATACAACATACTTTCCTGGGCCCAGTGTGGAGGGCGTGGAGAAAAGTGTGTAAGAGATCTTCGCTGTACCCCATACTGTCTACTTATATGACGCTTGGGACGCTGCCCTTCACTAGGGATCTTGGAAGTCACTTTCAGGCTGCTGGCAAAAGGGTGCGCTTACCGTCTCTTTATGATCACTCGATATTCCTAACTAAGCAATGGTTGGAACAACTGCTTGGTACCTCCATTTCTGATTTTCAGTATTACCAATTTAGACATCATCTCAGCAGGCAACAGATCATAACTGCAATCACGCGGCAACCCAAAATCTGGGAGCATATACTTTTTGATGGATCCCATCCTAGGGCTCTTATGGCTTGTCTCTATAATGCTCTCTCTACAGATTTACCATATTCTTCACCGGTTTCTAATTTCCATAAACATTGGGAGTGGGATCTTCTTGGCAAATTGGATGATTTCTGGTTTGAAACCTTTAACTACTCTCATAAATGTTCAATCTCATTGTCGCTGATTAACACTCAATTGTGGATCTTATTTCATATGTCTATTACTCCCGAGGACTTATACCGATGGGACCGAGCCGATGACTTTTTGTGTTGGCGGTTATGCGGAAAGCATGGAACTTTTAAGCACATGTGGTGGGAGTGTCAGAAGATACAGAAGTTCTGGGCCGCAGTCCACTCTCAGATTACTAGTACTATTGGTGTTGACTTCCCCTGCGAGCTGGACTCCTGTGTCTTGGAACACCTCCCTTGGAGACCATATCTCCAGATGTTGCTATACTGATAAATTGCCTACTACTAGTGATAAGCCAGTATTGGAAAAGATCCTGCGCTCCTTCTTTAAGAGAGTAGCTAGTGAAAGTCTGGGACATTTATAAGATGGAAGAGTTAACAGCTGATCTCAGGGGACAACCAGATAAAGTGGAACGCCTATGGGCACATTTTCTTCTGCCTCCTAGTTAAGCTCGAGAAAGATCTGGATGCCTCCTCACCTGATTTCCATATATGGGATAATGCTAGCTAATCCATGCTACCTCTGTCTTATGGCGCATCCGCACTGCCCTTCTCCATGCTTGAGTTATGATTTAATTTAAGGGTTATCTCTTTCTGTAATCTCCTCTGCATTCTGAATCACCATGGGCGGGAGGATGTGATCGTCCGTCCTCCTCTTCAGAAACTGCTGATGATGTTGAAGAGTTAGAGGGAGGGGGGATGGAGGGGTAGTAAGGGTAAACGAGGGTTAGGGTTTCAGGTAGATTTCACTTTTACTCCTCAGCTTCTCTCATATGGTGTGCAAGCCTTGAGGAGCCCGGAGAGAAGTTTGGTTACACTCCCTGTGCTGTTTGGTTCAAGTAGTGGCCTTACAGATTGAGTTCTGGTCTCTGCCTCTTTAATCCATCAACTAGAGGGGAGGCCGACTTTGACTTTCAAATTTTGATGGGACTCTGGTTCATGTTATTATCACTCTTATAACTGGACTGATAATCTGTGCGCATGTATGCGTAGGTTTATATGCCATAACCATCACTGTAAGCGAAGGTGTGATGATTTACTCTGGCATATCCTGATTTTGTTGTTATGTCTATTCTGTCTTCATTTGCATTTTGCACTCGTGGAAGGGGAATGGTAGGATATTATTGTATTCCTGTTATTCTTAATCATCAATAAAATTGTTTACAAAAAAAAGTGGTATTGTTAGACTCAAGGGTGAAGGGGAGGAATATGTAGAAGCTGATGAGGATAAAGCCGAATTGCTTGACAAATATTTCTGTTCTGTGTTCACAGATGAAGAACCAGGAGCAGGACCGCAGAAAACACCCACAAACAGGAACAGAAGCGAGGGGCATCTTGAACAATTTTCAGAAGACTGTTTTCATGAGAAACTAGCTAAACTTAAAATAGACAAAGCGATGGGACTAGATGGGATACACCCTAGAATACTGAGGGAACTTGGGGACATTCTAGCAGCTCCACTGACTGACCTTTTCATTGCCTTGTTGGAGTCGGGAGTGGTGCCAAAGGACTGAAGGGAGGCACATGTGGTCCCTTTACACAAAAGCGGAAGTAAGAATGAGGTTGAAAACTACAGGCCGGTTAGTTTAACTTCGGTGGTGAGTAAATTATTGGAAGCGCTCTGAAAGAGAAAATAGTGAGGTTTCTGGAGTCCGGTGGATTACAGGATCCGGGGCAGCATGGATTCATCAGAGGCAGGTCTTGTCAGACAAATCTGATTGATTTCTTTGACTGGGTGACCAGAGATTTGGACCGAGGAGAGCCCTAGATTTCAGAAAAGCCTTTAACACCGTTCCTCACAGGCGACTTATAAACAAACTGAACATCCTAGGGATGGACCTGAAAGTTACTGCTTGGGTTAGAAATTGGTTGAGTGGGAGGCAACAAAGGGTACAGGTAAATGAGGAGAAGGAGGTTACTAGTGGTGTGCCTCAGGAATCTGTCCTTGGTCCAATACTTTTTAACATCGTTGTAAGTGATAAAGTGGAAGGGCTGTCGAGTAAGGTTTGCCTCTTTGCGGAAGATACCAAAATCTGCAATAAACACCCAGGAAGGTGTAGATAACATGAGGAGGGATCTAGCTAAGCTTGAAGAATGGTCTAGAATTTGGCAGCTGAGATTTAATGTTAAAAAATGCAAGGTCATGCATTTGGGCTGTAGCAATCCATGGGAGCAATATAGTATAGGGGGTGAAGAACTTTTGTCCACCAAAGAAGAGCGGGACCAAGGCGTGATTGTGTCTGATGATCTTAAAGTAGCTAAACAGGTAGAAAAGGTGACTGCAAACCTAGAAGGATGCTTGGTGCATAGGGAGAGGAATGGCCAGCAGAAGAAAGGAGCTGATAGTGCCTCTGTATAAGTCTTTGGTGCGACCTGATTTGGAGTATTGTGTGCAATTCTGGAGACCGCACCTTCAAAAGGATATAAACAGGCTGGAGTTGGTGCAGAGGGTGGCTACTAAAATGGTTAGTGATATTCATTATAAAGCATATGAGGACAGACTTAAGGATCTTAATATGTACACCATAGAGGAAAGGCGGGATAGAGGTGATATGACGTTTAAATACCTCTGTGCAGGGGCGGCCCAAGGGGGGTGCGGGGCCATGTGCGGAGACTCGGTGCGGGGCCTCATTTGCATAAGGGACCTCATTTGCATAAATATTTGCATAATATTACCACACACTAATTTTTAGTAAACATGCCTCTTCATGCGTGTATGGATAAAGAAAGACAAAGATTTCTACATTACTATAATCCAGTGCCAACCGCCAGGCACATTAGGAACTACTACAAACACTGCCCATTTAGAACCCATAGCAAACCCACCGTATCCTAACAGCACTACCAGGACTCATAAAGCACCATACACTACCTATCAAAAGGCAACACTGCAAATATTAACCAATACATTTCAGAGAACAACAATACATGACCTACTGGGGAAAGAGAACAAGTGACAATGTCAAATAGGAATTACATAAACAGAATACCTAGCTCAGTTACACATGCAGAACATAGACCATCACCAAACAAGGAATCACAATTTAAAAACAGGAAGACAATAATTAAACTGGGAACCCTAAAAGCCAAACTTGGAATGTACAACAACAATGTAGAAATAAAACTATAAATTAATTTCCTCTTGTACTAAACAAAGCACAGACATTAATGATGCACATTTCCCAGAGCTGACATATTCCAGTTAATAAATTCAAAATAAAGAGATATCTTTGTACCTTTTGTGCATTTTTTTTCAGTTGCAATTGTTCCAGCCACTTTCTTCTGGTTTATTTGTGTCTTCTGCTATCTCTCCATCGTCTGCTGTCCATTTGTCCTTTCTTCTCTTCTAGTTTTTTTCCATTCTCTCTCTACATCTGCTTTAACATAATAATCTTTCTCCTTTTGCTCTTTCCTCACTCCTATTTCATCCACTCAAATTTTACCCCTCCATCCTCAATCCCCACTTAGTCTCCCAATACCCGGCCAATTGTACATTTTTCTTCCCTCCCACACAAAATATCTTTCCCCTCTCCATTTCATTCTCCCAGCCCCATCCCCTTCTAATCTCCCCCAACATCAGCTCCCTTTTAGTTCCAGCCCCACCCAGTATCCGCTCCCTTCTAGTCCCCATATCAGCCCATTTCCAGTCCTGGCCCCCCATCAGTCCATTTCCAGTCCTAGCTCCCCCATCCATTTCCAGTCCTATCCGAGTCCCTTCATCAGCTCATTTCCAATACCAGCCTCCCATCAGCCCATTTCTAATCCTTTCCTAGCCCCACCATCAGCCCATGTTAAATCCTAGCTCCCCTCCACTCAGCCCATTTCTAATCTTAGCCCCCAATGAGCCTACTTCCAGTTCTAGCCCCTCCATGAGTCCATTTCAATCCAAGCCCCCACCACAGCCCTTTTCCAATCTTAGCTCCCCCAACACCCAATTCCCAGTCCTATCCTAGCCCCTCCATCAGCCCATTTCCTGTCCTAGCTCCCTCCCCTAAGAGCCCATTCCAAGCCCCCCTTCCCATCAGCTATTTGCAGTTCAAGCCCCCTTCCACTCAGCCCATTTCCATTCCGTCCCCCTCCCCATCAGCTATTTGCAGTTCAAGCCCCCCACTTCCCCTCAGCCCATTTCCATTCCAAGCCCCGTCCCCATCAGCTATTTGCAGTTCAAGCCCCCCACTTCCCCTCAGCCCATTTCCATTCCAACCCCAGTCCCCAACAGCTATTTGCAGTTCAAGCCCCCTTCCACTCAGCCCATTTCCAGTCCTAGCAACCCCCCAACCCATTACCAGTCCTAGCCCCCCATAGCCCACTCCCAGTCCTAATCCCACCAGCCCATTTCCAGTCCTAATCCCCCATCACCCAATTTTCAGTTTAAGCCCCCCCATAGCCCTTTACCAGTCCTAACCTCCCCATCAGCCCACTCCCAGTCCTAATCCCCCATCACCCAATTTTTTGATTAAGCACCACCATAGCCCATTTACAGTCCTAACCCCCCATCAACCCACTTCCAGTCCTAATCCCACCAGCCCATTTCCAGTCCTAATCCCCCATCACCCAATTTTTAGTTTAAGCCCCCCCATAGCCCATCACCACTCCTAACCCCCCCCCAGCCCAGCGCCCATCACCACTCCTAACCCCCCCAGCCCAGTGCCCATCACCACTCCGAACCCCCCCCCAGCCAGCCCAGTGCCCATCACCACTCCTAACCCCCCCAGCCCAGTGCCCATCACCACTCCTAACCCCCCCCCCAGCCCAGCCCAGCCCAGCCCAGCCCAGGAAAAATTTAAAATAAAAAAAGCTGTCTGCTGCCGCTTCCAGGGCCGCCACGGCAGAATCGAGTGTGCCGCGGGGCCCCCCCTGCCCAGCAGAGCCTGCCCTCCCCTGTATCCACCTCTCTCTTTCAGCTGCAGTCAGTCACACACACCGGCTTTCAGAGCGCGAAGGGACTAGTTTCCCTTTCGCGGCTCTGTTAAGCCCGCACGGACTAATGGGAACTTCCCATCAGCCCCCGCGGGCTTAACAGAGCAGCGAGGGAGAAACTCTCCTCTCGCGCTCTGAAACCGGCGCGTGTGACTGCAGCTGGAGAGAGCTGATACCGGGGAGGGAAGGCTCTGCTGGGCAGGGGGGGCCCCGCGGCACACTTGATTCTGCCGCGGCAGCCCCGGAAGCTGCAGTAGACAGCTTTTTTAAATTTTTTTTTTAAATTTTACTTTTGGATCAGAATGTTTTTTGCGCGGGGCCCCCTGAAACGCGGGGCCCTGTGCAAAAAATATTCTCGCTCAATGGACGGGCCGGCCCTGCCTCTGTGGCATAAATGCACAGGAGGAGAGCCTCTTTCAATTGAAAGTAAGCTCTGCTATGAGGGGACATGGGATGAGGGTGAAAGGGGATAGATTCAGGTTTGATATGCAGAAATATTTCTTTACGGAAAGAGTGGTGGATCCATGGAATAGTCTCCCACTGGAGGTGGTAGAGATGAAGACAGTATCTGAATTCAAAGAAGCATGAAACCAGGGCCGGCCCGTCCATTGAGTGAGAATGTTTTTTGCACAGGGCCCCGCGTTTCAGGGGGCCCCGCGCAAAAAACATTCTGATCCTAAAGTCAAATTAAAAAAAAAAAAAAAGCTGTCTTCTCCCGCTGCCGGGGCCGCCGCGGCAGAATCGAGTGTGCCGCGGGGCCCCCCCCCTCCCCAGCAGAGCCTGCCCTCCCCTGTATCCGCTCTCTCGTACAGCTGCCTGCAGTCTCACGCGCCGACTTTCAGAGCGCGAGGGGAGAGTTTCTCCCTTGCTGCTCTGTTAAGCCCGCGGGGGCTGATGGGAAGTTCCCATCAGCCCCCACGGGCTTAACAGAGCCGCGAAAGGGAAACTAGTCCCTTTGCGCTCTGAAAGCCGGCGCGTGAGACTGCAGGCAGCTGTACGAGAGAGAGCGGATACAGGGGAGGGAGGGCAGGCTCTGCTGGGCAGGGGGGGCCCCGCGGCACACTCGATTCTGCCGCAGCGGCCCCGGCAGCGGGAAAAGACAGCTTTTTAAAAAAAAAAAATTTGGCTGGGCTGGGCTGGGCTGGGCTGGGGGGGGTTAGGAGTGCTGATGGGCTGGGGGGGGGTTAGGAGTGCTGATGGGCTATGGGGGGCTATGGGGGACTATGGGGGGCTGGGAGTGCTGATGGGCTATGGGGGGCTGGGGGGGTTAGGAGTGCTGATGGGCTATGGGGGGCTGGGGGGGGTTAGGAGTGCTGATGGGCTATGGGGGGCTGGGGGGCTGGGGGGGTTAGGAGTGCTGATGGGCTGGGGGGTTAGGAGTGCTGATGGGCTATGGGGGGCTGGGGGGGTTAGGAGTGCTGATGGGATTGGGGGTTAGGAGTGATTATGGGCTATGGTGGGATAAGGTGGGCTGGGGGGTTGTGAGTGGTGATGGGCTGGGGGGTTAGGAGTGGTGATGGGCTATGGGGGGGCTAGGAGTGGTGATGGGCTATGGGGGGCTATGGGGGGGCTGGGGGTTAGGAGTGGTGATGGGCTATGGGGGGCTGGGGGGGTTAGGAGTGGTGATGGGCTATGGGGGAGCTAAGTCTTTATATGGGCTGATGGGATTAGGACTGGAAGTGGGTTGATGGGGGGTTAGGACTGCTAATGGGCTATGGGGGGCTTAAACTAAAAATTGGGTGATGGGGGATTAGGATTGGAAATGGGCTGGTGGGATTAGGACTGGGAGTGGGCTGATGGGGAGGTTAGGACTGGTAATGGAGTATGGGGGGCTTAAACTGAAAATTGGGTGATGGGGATTAGGACGAAATGGGCTGATGGGGGGTTTAACACTGGAGGTGGGCTGATGGGGTTAGGACTGGTAATGGGCTGTGGGCTGATGGGGGGTTAGGACTGGTAATGGGCTATGGGGGGGTTAGGACTGATAATGGGCTATGGGGGGGCTAGGACAGGAAATGGGCTGATGGGGAGGGGTTAGGACTTGAGGTGGGCTGATGGGGTTAGGACTGGTAATGGACTGTGGGCGGGGGTTGGAACTGGTAAAGGGCATTGGGCTGGGTGAAGAGTGTTATTGGGCTTTTGGCTGATGGGGGCTGTCTGGAAATGTGCTATGGTGGGGCTAGGACTGATAATGGGCTATGGGGGGGCTAGGACAGGAAATGGGCTGATGGGATTAGGACTGGAAGTGGGCTGATGGGGAGGTTATGACTGGTAATGGGGTATGGGGGGGCTTAAACTGAAAATTGGGTGATGGGGATTAGGATTGGAAATGGGCTGATGGGGGGGTTAACACTGGAGGTGGGCTGATGGGGTTAGGACTGGTAATGGGCTGTGGGCTGATGGGGGGTTAGGACTGGCAATGGGCTATGGGGTTCTGACTGGAAATGGGTTGATGGGGTTAGGACTGGAAGTGGGTTGATGGGGGGGCTAGGACTGGTATTGTGTTGGGGGGTTGCTAGGACTGGTATTGGGTTGGGGGTGGCTAGGACTGGAAATGGGCTGATGGGGGGCTAGGACTGGAAATGGGCTGATGCAGGGACTAGAAGGGAATGGATGCTGGGTGAGGCTGGAACTAGAAGGGAGCTGATGTTGGGGGAGGATTAGAATGGGATGGGTCTGGGAGAGTAAAATGGAGAGGGGAAAAATATTTTGTGTAGGAGGGATAAAAAATCTACAATTGGCCGGGTATTGGGAGAGTAAGTGGGGATTGAGGATGGAGGGGTAAAATTTGAGTGGATGAAATAGGAATGAGGAAAGAGCAAAAGGAGAAAGATTAGTATGTTAAAGCAGATGTAGAGAGAGAGAGAATGGAAAAAAAAACTAGAAGAGAGAAGAAAGGACAAATGGACAGCAGATGATGGAGAGTTAGCAGAAAACATGAAGAAACCAGAAGAAAGTGGCTGGAGCAATTGCAACTGAAAAAAAAATGCACAAAAGGTAGAAAGATATCTCTTTATTTTGAATTTATTAACTGGAATATGAAAGCTCTGGGAAATGTGCATCATTAACGTCTGCGCTTTGTTTGGTACAAGAGGAAATTAATTTATAGTTTTATTTCTACAGTGTTGTTGTACATTGCAAGTTTGGCTTTTGGGGTTCCCAGTTTAATTATTGCCTTCCTGTTTCTAAATTGTCATTCCTTGTTTGGTGATGGTCTATGTTCTGCATGTGTAACTGAGCTGAGGTATTCTGTTTTTGTAATTCCTATTTGACATTGCCACTTGTTCTCTTTCCCCAGTAGGTCATGTATTGTTGTTCTCTGAAATGTATTGGTTTAATATTTGCAGTGTTGCCTTTTGATAGGTAGGGTATGGTGCTTTGTGAGTCCTGGTAGTGCTGTTAGGATATGGCGGGTTTGCTATTGGTTCTAAATGGGCAGTGTTTGTAGTAGTTCCTAACGTGCCTGGCGGTTGGCACTGGATTATAGTAATGTAGAAATCTTTTAGTCTGTCTTTATACATACACTCATTAAGAGACATGTTTACTAAAAGTTAGTGTATGTTAGCATTATGCAAATATTTATGCAAATAAGGCCACTTATGCAAATGAGGCCCCGCACCGAGTCTCCGCACATGGCCCCGCACCCCCCTTGGGCCGCCCCTGCATGCAACAAACATAGAGGATCTCTAAAGGAAGAGAGAGCACTATTGTAGTTGTTGATATGGAAGGACAGACTAGATAGGCCATGTGTTTTTTTTCTGTCAACATGTTTCTATGATGTCTGCCTTGCCCTCCAGCCAGGATGCCACAGTGTTACAAACTTCAGTATGCCCTCCTACCTTGATTTCCCTATGCGTCACACACAACTGTGCCAGGCCCAAAATGAGTTTGCAGGGCTTATATCTGTGTAGAATTTCAAGAGTGCACATTCCAGCCTGTGCTGTTTCACTCTCCATTCCCATGAGGATACACTCTGCAATTCCTGCTGTCCTTGCAGCACATAATCTCTGTTTGTTACAGGTCATATACACTGAGATGCCATCAGTGACCAGCACCAAAGTACAGACGTCAATGTACCTGACAGGCACAGGAGAGTCACGACCGGCACTATTTGAATGTATACCTACATAGCTCCTGGTGACATTCTCACTGATAGAAATGTACAGTGTTGGGGACTGTGATCAGCAGGTCAGACATGCTGATGCACACATCACATACCCATATTTGGAGTCACAATCACTTTTGATAACAGCCACATCACGTGGGGCTACATTGCCATGGTAAGCATATACTCACAACCATACCAGGGCCTCAACAACAATCAATTGGATCAATCCGAATATATCCAGTGTGTGATGGGATTGTGCAGGGATACAAATGCAGGATGTGAGCTGACATTAAAGTTATTTTGTCAACAGTGATGGTGTGGTGGGAAGAGCTTCCCAGCCTTTTACAGGTTTGTCTCAAGCAGAAGAAACAAACTGATACTGGAAAAATATCTGTAAAGCAAATTACAAAGTTTCTGTGCTGCAGCAAGGAGCTGTTCTCACAATGGAGGAGTAACAGTCCTGTATATAGATTGCGCCATGAGAGAATTGGCAGACCTGCAGAGATTCCAGCATGTCCAGTATTGAGCAGGCACAGCTTTCATGGGAAAAAAGCAGAAGAATAAGTGCTAAGAAAGCAGAACTGAAGGGGCCCAAAGCAGGTGTTCATCCTGATAATGTCTTAAGACTGTAAAGAACAGATTCCTAGCTTGGGGGTTAATAGTGTCTCATTGTTGTATTCCCATTGGCTAGTTCATAGGGCGAGTGCCCCCACCACAAGGAGCAAGCATAACTGCTCTGACCCCTTTGACCTGGTTTTATGTTCTTTCTTTGTTCCTTGTTTTGCTGTGAGTCCCTTCAGGCTGTTTTATTTCAGTTGGGCAACCTGTCCTAATTTGTGGTCAGACAGGTCATACAGAGTTACAAATGAGTCTTACAATTTAAAGGTTTAAAGTAACATTATCAATTGTACAGTAATAATTGGAATACAAGATTGGGGTTTTGACTAGTATATCCCTAAAATGTACCATGTAGACTGGTGCTTAATGGAAACTTTTACCAAGCTCTGTGTCTGTGCATAGTTATGCATCTATAAGGCAAACACAGGAAGCCCTAATCTTATGTGCATCCTAGGTGACATTGTGTGGTTGTGAATGGAAATTTACTTTGATGTACAACCCTAACAGATAGGTAACCCCAGGTGCAAGATGATAGATATTTGGTTTTGGAACTTAGCTGTCTCTTAGGCATTGAACAGTATTATCAGCAATAATAAACCTAAAACTAAATAGAAACAGAAAGGAAGTTTTGAGACTAAATATAAAATTAAAGCTGTAGGATTTTTCTGTCTGTTCTAACTTGTGCATCTTTTAATGGGTGGGCTTAAAGTTGTGGCTAGACTGTTCATTTTCTAGACATATGTTTGAGACAGGAAAAAGAGGAACAATCTTAGTTTGGACCTATTTTGCCAGAGTTCAACTGGAAGACAGGAAGGAGAGGGCCCCGGCTAGCTGGCAAATTTACCACTTGCAAGCACAGATTAAGATACCTATGGTTTGCCATTTTGTCCTCTGTAGGTTTCCCTTGTCTAGAAGTGTCCAGAATTGCTAAGACCCAAGGCCCCTGTCCAGTGGCCCTTGACAATGGGGCTGACACAGCACTTTTGAGTGACAAGGCAAGCATGGGGTTTGGCCCAAGGTGTGTGAGGCCGGCAAATACATCTGCTCTCTCTCCCGATTCTGCAGAGAATGCATTTCACTGCAAGACTGTTGCAAGTGATGCTGGTCAATTGATATGGTATGCAACTTTAGCATGTATATCCATGGGGGCCATTGTGCAGTGCAACTGCTGGCCAAGGACTGTACTGTGTCATACGCTAGGGTAGCCACAGCTGATTTCAAAGAGACTGCATGCTGTGACTGTTGAGTGGCCCAGAGGTGGCACTCCTGAAACAGACCTGCAGGCATTGCATAACCCATGCACAGACTCAGGTTGCTAGCCACACACTACTAGAAGCTTGTATCTTTTTTATAAGTTCTGTCATCTACACAATCACTCACAGTCTGCCACCACAGATTAGGCAACCATGCAGAGTATCAGCCATTCACATGACATCTGTGCCTGGTCTGCTAATCATCACCCACTGCATATACACTTAGCCACCATGCAGGCATGGGCTTTGTATACACAGCATGGGCATCCAGCAGCCTGGCCAATGACTGGACTGCAATAAAAACACAACACACATATCATTACAGGTTGAGTCTATATAGGGACTATGCGTATACACAGCTGTGCCATGTTCCCAGCTCGGCCACAGTGAGAGTGGTTTCTCAGGATGAACTGATGTGTGCACCCTGACCGTGCTTGGGGAAGACTCGTGTTAGTATTACTTAGCCATTTAACTCATGTCTGATTCATAAACATCCTGTGCAAACAGCTATGTTTCTGACAATACTCAGAATCCTCTTCCCCTAATTTGTGAACCCCTTTGATTTTGACCTTGTATAAGGCTAATAAAATGCAGGGTGCACTGGAAATTAGGACACAGACAGACTGTGAGTGCATGTTGGCCCACAGTGGCCTATGTTTGACACATCCCTGAATAGTGTGTCACCTTATACAGCTTGTGTCTGTGAGCATTGCACATAGTGCCTTGTTTGTATACTTATATTACGTTATGTCCTTTGCCATGGACCCTAACAAAATGGCCGGTGAAGCATATGCACTCACCACACTGCATATGCAGTGAGCACACCCTCCTCCCAAGAGAGCATCAAAGATTGGCAGCTTGAGAATGCTGTCTCACACTGTATATAGATTCAACCTGCAGCATGTAGTATGCATATACATACAGCATGGGCATCACGTGCATGCAGACTGCATTACTGCAGCTCACACTCTTCTAGGGACACACACATGACCCCAATGTCCAAAGATTGTGCAAGTGGGCATTGTTTCCTGCCCCTTATGGCTCCTTTAAAGCACCACCATGGTCAACACCTGCTCACTGTGCAGACATTACTAACATGCTCTGCAGGCATTATCAATGCCCACTCACTCTGCCCATGCTTTTAGCATGCTCTGCCATCCAGCCTTAGATTGCACAGTTCATCAGTGTGGCAAATGAGTGTGAGTACTCATGCAAGACAATATTTGGATGATGGCATATGATACTACAGTTGCAGGAAGGTATGATAAGTTAGCACACCTGGACATACCATTCCTTGTCCACAGGCTGGCCTTGAACCAGTGACCCATTGCTCACACACACACTGGCCATGTATTTGGAACTAAAGAGCAGCAGCATGGATTCATTAATCCATGGGTATATAAGTGGTCATTGACAGGGTGCATGAGAGCATGACTTGGGGTGTGCCTATGTTTGCTTTGTAAGCTCTGTGCCATACTTTTCTGATGAGGTATTTTAAGCATGTGTGTGCGAGGGACGTCTAGTGAGGTCTGAATGTTACACTGTCTTGCTATGCTTCTGGTTCAACTGACATACATGTCTTACATATATGATCTGTCCAGTGAAAAGGGCAGGCCATGATACATGAACACATACATTCCAGTCATGTGTGTCCTAGCAGACAGGCCAATGTACCCATTGCCTGGTGTATGCTTGTGGGCCTGTCATGAACTACTCTCATATTTTTCAGATCAGAGGCAGTTCTCTTGATTGACATGTGGCTCAGATGGTTGTGACTGACTGAGCACTGAATTATGGGGGTGTTGTCAATTCACACACAGGTTAAGGTCATCTTTTGGCAGGTGAGAGAGCAGAGTGCTCATTTTTTCCTCTGACATGGGCTGTTCTCATATTGCATAGTATTTATGGATCAGTGGAATCTTTAAGCACCACATACACATATCCACTCAAAAAGCGCAATTGGGGGTCATCCTGATCCCAGAAGAAGCTCATGCAGTAGGAACACTAGCCATGTGCCAGGGTCAGTATCTGGTGGTAGGCAACATGCTATTCAAGCCCTCGCTCCCTGCAAGTGAGGTCTGGAAGATGCCTGCATGCTGCTGGTGGTCTTATTCAAGTAGCACACATGTCGCTAGTCACACCATGCTCTTTGTGGCCTCCTTGGAAGGGAGGGAGCAGGATATGCTCCATTGTACCTGCTGCAGACATGCATGGCATCCTTCTGACAGTGGCAATTGCAGCATTGCACCTCACACAGAGAACCAGAATACATATTTCTCCCTAGATAGCCACCTTGTCAGCATAGTGGACCTACCAGCCCCAGTGCATCACCCATGTGACACCTACTTTGCACATTTGGCACCAATGATATGGTGCCCTCTATTACTGGGGCACCATGCTGTTACTGCCCATGGAGCACTACTCTCAATAAGTTGGGACCTACTGTGATTTTTAGCTTGTGTAACACAAATGCTATGCAAGGTGCACTGGAATTTAGGCCACAGACAGACTGTGAGTGCATGCTGGGCCACAGTGGCCTACATCTGACACATCCCTAAACACTGTGCCCCCCTACACAGCTTGTGGCAGTAAGCATGGCATGTATTACCATGCTTGTACACTTACATTATGTTATGCCCGTGCCATGGACCCTGCCAAACTGGCCTATGCAGCCAATACCTTCAGTCACACTGGAGACGCAGTGGACACCCCTCCAAGAGTGCATCAAAAAATGGCAGTTTGTACAGTACATGCTGGCTGACACTGTATGTTGAGTTGCAGAAGAACTAACCTGAAGCATGTTTATTTATTTATTTATTTATTTATTTATTTATTTAGACAGTTTTGTATACCGCCTTATCCTTCAATCAAAGCAGTCACAACACAATTGGGGGATACATTTAACACGCGGGGATATGAGACACATACACTAATACTTACAGGGAACATGGGCAATGGAGGGTTAAGTGGCTTGCCCAAGACCACAAGGAGCATCTGTGGGACTAGAAACCCCTGCATGTGTTGTATGAACAGCCAGGGCATGACATGCATGCACACTGCATTGCTGTAACTCACAGTCCTCTGGGGACAAACACACACACACACACACACACACACACACACACATGACCCTGACATCCAAAAGTGGTGCATGTTCTCAGTGTTACCTGCCCCTTAGGACTCCTGTACTTCTCATCCATTGTGAACACCTGATCAGTGTGCATGCAGGCATTATTAGCACGCTCTGCAAAATATGGGCTCTATCAATGCCCACTCATTATGCCGGTGCTGTTAGCATGCTCTGTCATCCAGCCTTACATTGTGCAGTTTCTCAGTTTGACAGCTGAGTAGAGTGAGGACTCATGCTGGATGAAATGTGAGGGGTTGCACGTGATGTTTCTGTTCTGGGAAGGTATGATAAAGTTAACACATGCTTGAGTTGCAGGCTAGCCTTGAACCCATAGCCCCTTGCATCATATATACACTGGCCATGTGTTTGGAGCCACAGAGAAGCATCTATCCATGGATATGTAGGCAGTCATTGTCAGGGTGCATGAGGCTATAACTTGGGGTGTGTCTATGTCTGCTTATCTGTCTGCAGGCCAGTCATGGACTAATCTCATATGTTTCAAACCAGAGGAGGCAATTTGGATTCATATGTGGCTCAGATGGTTGTGAGAGACAAAATATTGATTAATGGAGAGATCACCAGTTCACACACATATTCAAGTCATCATCTTATAGATGAGAGAGCAGGGTGCTCACTTTTTCCTCTGACATGGTTTGTTCTCATATTGAATAGTATTCCTGGCACAGTGAAATCTTTATGCAGCACATGCACATATCCACTTCATGCACAAGTGAGAGACATCCTGACCCCAGGCCCAGCCCATCCAGTGGGCACACTAGCTAGGTCCCAGAGTCCCCAGCTGGTGGTAGGCAGCATACCCACCAGTCCCTCCCTCCATGCAAGTGTGTCCCAGCTGGCACCTCAGTGCTGGCAGTGTTCTTCTTGAGGTAGCAAACTGAGAAGTTACCTTAAAATTGAAATTTCCTTGAATCTGAACTGACAAAATATTTTAAATTTCAGTCTGGCAGCTAAAAGAATGCAAAACTGCAAATCTCAAAAACAATACATATTCCCTTACCCCTCAACCAACACCCTTCTGTTGACTACACCAAGTACAGGACCCATAAAGCAAATCTACTGTTCCATAACAGCACTAACTTCCAAAACTCACATGACATGGAGTGTACACAGAAAAGGGCAGCACCATAAATATTGCAGTGGGCTCTAGAACAGCCATATTCCTATTCAGGAAACTGAAGAAGCCAGATTACTACAGCTCCCTACATAGAAATTATATGCTAACAGAACACATAGCCTCAGTATTCCTAGGGATATATAAATACAAACTAAAAATAGACAGACATATATAAACAAAAAATGCTTTTACCCATTAGGTTTACAGAATTTCTTTCTCAAAATTATACTTTACTCCAGAGTGAGGCAAGAGAAAGAACTCTCACATGCAGACATCTGCATTGTCAGCTGAAACTAACATAATGGCTCAGCGCAAGTAGCGTGAGTGCAACTAATGCCACCTCAGTGGATGGCCTTATTGCCACATTGAAATGCAGAAACTGCGACTTCCGGTGACATTGGCTAGCTGAATGGTGGCAGCTTACTAGAGCTCTGAGAAACACCTCCTCGATAATAGCACGAACCCCAAACAAAATACCCCCACCAGCATGGGAAAGGGGAAAAGGCAGCAGCAATGTCAGTCTGGAAGAAACTAGCTGTTTTTCATTCTAGCTATGCCCAACATGACACAGCTAGCATGCGGAGCCCAGAGCGGTCAGCAGAGTCAGGAGAGTCCTGGGAGGAGAACTCATAGTGCAGAGTCCTCGGCCTAATAATGAGCTAAAACATTGGCTACAAAACTTTAGATGAGAGCTAAAGGAGGACATTAAATCTCTTCGAGGAGATCTCCAGTCAGTCCTAGAGTTCCTGCAACAGGAGTTGGGGAGCACAATATGGAGATGGAGGAACCGAGTAAAGGCTGGGAACACCTAAGACAGCAACAAGAGCAGATACAGGAGAAAATGGAAGACTTGGAAGACCGCGCCCAATGGGGCAACCTGAGGGTGAGAGGAATATAGGAAGGAGAGGAGTTTAAGGACTGCCAAGCAGTAATCCAGAGCCTCTTCCACACATATTACTCTAGGAGGAGATGCTGCATAGCAGATCCACCTCAGGTGGGAGTAGATAGAGCGGACAGGAGTTTGGGGGTACCTAAGGGAAATAAACCTTGTGACATTATAGTGTGTGTGACATTTACCCAACTAAGGAAAAGCTTCTAAATATTGCCAGGAAATTTGGCCGGATAGCCTGGTGGAACTGTGAGGTGGAACTCTATGCCCATGGCTCTCGGGGGTTTCCAGGGCGGATTTTGGTGTAACCTGTGTCTTTTGGGGAAACTGCTAGGTACGTATGACCTAGATTGGCCACTGTTGGAAACAGGATACTGGGCTTGATGGACCTTGGTCTGACCCAGTATGGCATATCTTATGTTCTTATGTTCTTATGAAACTGACACCGAGGACCCTCACGAGACCCATGGCTCTCGGGGGTTTCCAGGGCGGATTTTGGTGTAACCTGTGTCTTTTGGGGAAACTTCTAGGTACGTATGACCTAGATTGGCCACTGTTGGAAACAGGATACTGGGCTTGATGGACCTTGGTCTGACCCAGTATGGCATATCTTATGTTATGTTCTTATCTTTCCCAGGGTATCCTTTCCCAGCGTCGGGAGCTGCGGGATGTGACAATCTACCTGCGCAAAAAGGGAATTCAATACAGATGGATGCACCTGTTTGGACTATCATTTATGGTGAAAGGCACCACCAAAAAAGTGAGAAAAGCGGAAGAGGCATGGTATGCCTTACAGGAGTTGGACTGTGAGGGGCTTCCTAGTGGAGTATGGGAGCAACCCATGGGCACACCATCATCAGTGGTGAAGAAGGCAGTGCAGCGGTGGCAAAGAGCAATGGAGAAAGGCAAGCGACTCAAGAGACTCTCGCAGGAACAGCGCCAGCCTGAAGTAGCCGAAGGGACTGATACTTGAATGCTCTGAGAGGCCAGAAAGGACTTAATGATGATCTACCCATCATGGGTACGAATGATGGACTCATAGAAGTAGCTGGGAGATATGGAGGGAGAAAGGAGGGGGTCTTAAGTGAATACAAAAAAAAGGGTAGGACTTTGGATGTGAAAGGATGAAGGGAGGGGGCTCCAGAGAAGACTGGATGTCATCATGGGACGCGAAGCTCCAGGAAAGAGGAGCAAGGTTTGGAAGGGAGGGAGGGGGAAGGAGGGGGGGGGAATGGAGCCAAAGCTGTACTGTCACAGTGATGATTAAATAGTCGAATCATGTTTGTTATGTATCTTATATATGTATTTATTTAACTGTTTTTTTTATACCGCTTTATCACATTGTAGCCTAAACTTAGTAATATACATTAAAAACAGGGACATTAATAACTTGGATTATTCTGAGGCAATGGAGGGTTAAGTGACTTGCCCAAGGCCACAAGGAGTAAAGGTCATGCTATGAAGGATTTTTCATACATAAAAAGCCTCTGTAAAATGTTCCCACCAGTCACACAAGGAGAGCTAGTGGGAATCAAAACCTGGTTTCTTGGGTCCCAAGCCAGTGCTCCAACCATTAGGATACTCTTTCACTCGTGCCATATATCTGCAGGGCAAACATGTCTGACCCTCTGCAATGGCCTGCAGCAGAGCCAATTAAGTCATGCTCTTAGAAGGGCATGATCGCAAATACCATGTGTACAGACCCAATGTGCTTTGGGAACACATGAAAAAGCATAAGATTATGTGTCTGCCAGTCAAAGCAAACCCTGGACTGCTCTTGACATCAGAATAAACTGAGTATCCCATAGTCACAGAGAGAACAAGTGGGAATTGTCCATTGTCTACTGAGCCAGTGTTGTAACCATTAGGCTACACCTCCACACTATGCTGCATAGCAATGCCTTGAATCAAAGAGACTGCAGGTCCCTGCCTGTAATGGGTGAAATCCAGGACATGAGACCATGGTACACCACACCTAGGGCCTGGCTACAGTGGTGCACATACAGTATGTAATGCACAGGAAATGCAGCACTGTAGCTGCTCAACAGACATACTGCTGCAGGATACTTCTCTTGTCCAAAGGCCAAGACACATGTGATATCAAGATGCCCATCGCTCCACCATACCCCCAATGGCAAACAACACTCACACACATGGGTCTGCTGTGCCGCAGTGTGGCACTAACTCCAGCAGCAGCACATGTGCAGGGCGTGCAGTCCCCTGTGACCTGCTGCACACGGCGAGATAGGTACACCTGCACACACATCAAACGCAAATCACATTACTGACCCATGTAGTCCATTGCAGACCATCCTGGCCTCCTCGGGGAACCATGCACACGTCTCCCACCATCATAGATACAAGCATGTAATGGGCAATGCCCCAGGGATCACAGTTGCCACTATGGCTGCAATTTCTGCTCTGTGTGCCCCTCCATTACCCATGTTGCACTGAACATTCTGAACAGCTTTCTGCAACTGATCACCAAAAGGAGAATGCTGTGAGCCATCCCATCAGCCCAGAACTACGCAAGGACATTGTATTGCTTCAAGCACATAACAGTTGCAAACTGTGCTACGGACCAGTTTCAGAGGTCACCCTGAATGTGAGGGGGCAAACATCACCTGGTCTTCAGAGCCTGCATTACACTAGCTGGACCCTCCAGGTACTGGAGCAGATCTATATCATTGCTAGTGTGCTGCAGGTATTGCCTGCAGTGTGTGATGCTAGTCACTTGATTGTACCATTGAAATATACTGGAGTGTCCTATCATCTGGGCCTTGTGTCTTGCTCCTTTTGACCAGGGACTCTCCTATAACATCTCATGACAGTCCTACAAGGCTGCAGCAGCTGTTTCCAAGGAATGTAGTGACTTTTGTCCAGGCAGGAAGGGGGTGGGGGGGGGGGGGAGAGGAGTGCTGACACCAAACTGATGAGCCTGCAAAGCCATAGCTAGTACAATAACAGTTACTACCCTTACCTTTTGGGACCTCCAATCTATTACAGCAAGCACAGTCAATCTACATGTGCTGACCACCACAGGGCTGTGTCAGCCATTCACATCCCAACTATACCCAGTCTGTTAATCATCATACACTGCATGTGCACAGAGCAACCATATACACCCTGGCTTGGTACAAACAGCATGGACAGCTAGTACAGTGATTGGACTGCCAAGAAAGGAACACTACCCACATCACTGCTGCTTGACCCTACATAGCACAATGTGGATACATAGCCGTGACAAGGTCATAGCTCGGTCAGAGTGAGAGTGGCCTCTAAGTGGGAAATGATGCGTGTACCCTGGCCATGCTTGTGGCAGACACATGGTAGGATGGCTCTGCCATTTACCTAACCTCTGACTCATATACATCCTGTGCAAATGGCTCTGTTTCTGACAATACCTAGAATCCTCTTCCCTTCATTTGTGTACCATTTGAATTTGAACTTATGTAACACTAATGCAATGCAAGGTGCACTGGAAATTGGGCCACACACAGGCTGTGAGTGTATGTTGGACCACAGTGGCCTATATCTGACATATACCCAAACACTGTGTCCCCCTATACAGCTTGTGGCAATGAGAATTGCACAAAATGCCATGATTGTACACCCACATAATGTTATGTCCCTTGTCATGGACCTTGTCAAACTGGCCAGTGCAACACATGCACTCATTTACACTGCAAATGCAGTGAACACCTCTCTCAAGAGCATCTCAAAGCTTGTACATGCGGTCTCACACTTTATGTAGAGTTGCTGAAGAGCTGACCTGCAGCATGTTGAATGCACAGACATAAACCCTGGGCATCACATGCATTACTGCAGCTCACAGTCCTCTGGGGGACACACACACATACACATGACTCCGCTATCCAAACATGATGCACTTTATCATTCTTACCTGCCCCTTAGGCCTCTTTAATGTACCACCATTGTCAATGCCTGCCCAGTGTGCAGGCGTTATTAACACACTCTTCAAAGTACAGGTGCTATCAATACCCACTCAATGTGCTGGTGCAGTTAGCATGCTCTACCATCCAGCCTTATGTCGTGCAGTCTCTCAGTGTGATAACTCATGATGGATGAGATGTGGAGGATTGCACATGATGCTTCTTTTCCAGGAAGGTATGGTAAAGTTAACACACCAGGACGTACCATTCCTGATCCACAGGCTGGCCTTGAACCTATGCCCCTGACTCAGGCACACACTGACCATGTGTTTGGAGCCACAAAGCAGCCATGTGGTTTCATTAGTCCATGGTTATATAGGTGGTTATTGTCAGGGTGCATCAGGGCAGGACTTTGGGTGTGCCTATGTCTGCTTAGCTGTCTGCAAGCTCTGTACCATACTTGTCTGATGGGGTCTGTTAGGCAGGTGTGTAAGAGGGGCATCTTGTAAGGTCTATATGTTGTACACCCTTGCTATGCTGCTGGTGCAACTGACATGCATGTCGTACATATGGGATCTGTCTAGTCAAAGGAGCAGGCCATGATACATAAACACACACATTCCAGCCCATGGATGTCCTAGAAGAATGACCAACATACCCATTGCCTGGTATGTGCTTGCGAGTCGGTCATGGACTACTCTCATTTGTTGCAGACCAGAAGAGGCAATCTCAATTCACATGTGACTCAGATGGTTGTGACCAAGTGAGTTCTGAGTTATGGAGGGGTCACTGGATTGCACACAGATTCTGGTCATCATTTAGCAGATGAGAGAGCAGGGTGCTCATTTTTTCCTCTGACATGGGCTGTTCTCATATTGCATTGTATTCCTAGCTCAATGGAATCTTTACACACCACATGCACATATCCACTCAATATGCAAAAGTGGGGGTCATCCTGATCCCAGGGCCAGCCCATCCAGTAGGCACACTAGCCATGTCCCAAGATCTACAGATGATGGTAGGCAGCATGCCAGCCAATCCCTCCCTCCCTGCAAGTATGGCCCAGCCACTGCCTCAGTGCTGCCACTGGTCTTATTGAGGTAGCATAGATGAAGCTCGTCACACCGTGCTGCTCTGGCCCCTAGGGTTTCCAGCACTGGGACCTCTAACATACAATTGCACAACTCGGTGGTATGAGAGCACATATTGTCAACACCTACTCCGCCCCATTAATGCCCACTCTCCACCTCTTTTTCCCTTAATGCTGCAGGTCCCTCTAACGCTCATTAATGCAGCATTATCGTCGCTTTCCACAGTGTTAACCGCTCACAGCACCAATAACTCGCATTAACGGCACACTTGCTCCCTTACTGCCCTATAGTAAGCATACCCCCAAGAAGGGTTTGGCAATCCCATCACAACTCCTGAAACTGCGCACTGGACCAGCATGGTGTTAATGTAAATATATATTCCACAAAAAACAAAGGCAGTGTACTACTGTGGATCAGGAACTGGTTAAAAGATAGAAAGCATAGGGTAGGGCTAAATGGTCAATTTTCCCAATGGAGAAAGGTGAATAGTGGAGTACCCTATGGATCTGTGCTGGGTCCGCTGCTTTTTAATATATTCATAAATTACTTGGAAATGGGAATAACGAGTGAGGTAATCAAATTTGCAGATGACACAAAATTATTCAAAGTTGTTAAAATCCAAGAGGATTGTGAAAAATTGCAAGAGGACCTTGATAAATTGGAAGACTGGATGTTCAAATGGCAGATGAAATTTAATGTGGACAAGTGCAAAGTTATGCACCTAAGGAAGAACAACCCAAACTATAGTTACACGATGCAAGATTCCACATTAGGAACCACCACCAAGGAAAAAGATTTAAGGGGTCATCATGGATAACACGTTGAAACCCTCTGCCCAGTGTGCAGTGGCAGCCAAGAAAGCAAATAGAATGCTAAGAATCATAAGAAAAGAAATGGAGAGTAAAACAAAGGATATTATAATGCCTCTGTATCGTTCCATGGTGCGACCACACCTCGAATATTGTGTATAATTCTGGTCACCATATCTTAAAAAGGATATAGTGGAATTAGAAAAAGTACAGAGAAGAACCACCAAAATGATAAAGGGGATGGAAGGATACCCCTATGAGGAGAGGCTAAAAGATTTAGGGCTCTTTAACCTGGAAAAGAGACGGCTGAGGGGAGATATAAAAGAGGTCTATAAATTAATGAATGGAGTGGAACGGGTAAAC
The DNA here is from genome assembly GCA_033557465.1 of Ichthyophis bannanicus. Classification (NCBI taxonomy): domain Eukaryota; kingdom Metazoa; phylum Chordata; class Amphibia; order Gymnophiona; family Ichthyophiidae; genus Ichthyophis; species Ichthyophis bannanicus. The sequence continues at coordinate 909,268,617 of CM066032.1, read as the reverse complement.
GTAGATCAATTGTTTATGCCATCAAAATATAGAAACTGTTCACCTCTCAATATCGGTGGAAGGAAAGCTAAAGTGCGGCGTTTTCAAGACTCCAGTGTGCTTGCAAGTCCCTGCTGATTCCACCCCCTCTGATGCAAAATGCATCATCAGAGGGGATGGAACTAGGGTTGCCCACCGGTTTTTCATGTTTGAGGCCTGCAGCCGATAGGACAGTTAAACAGGCCAATGAAGGGCCAGTTTTCTGCCAAATGCCAATTGCTCCTGTCTGCCTGTGGGGATCTCAAGCCACGCGGACAGATGTTTGCTTAAAAAGCAAAGCAAAAAACAGTAAGGAAGTGCAGAAACTGCCTCTCAATGGGCAGAAGCAACTGTAATCCCGCAGCCAGGAGAGACGGTCACTGCCTGCGGGGATGAGGATCCCAAGGATGCCCTGTATATGGTTGCCAACTGGCTCCAGATGCGCCCAAGAGGCTTGATCCAGCCCTGGGTTTACCCCATTGCATGCAGGGATATGTAGCTCTGATTTCTCCATTGCACGCCATAAGAAAAACAAGACTACATGTCCCAGCATGCAGTAGAGTAAACCCAGGACTTGATCAAGCCTGTCTGGAGCCAGTTGGCAACCCTAGCCCCGTGGGCAAAAGCAACTGCAATCCCTTGGCCTGGAAAGCTGGTGACTGGATCCCCAAGGGCAGAAGCAAGCGCAATCACGCGGCTGGGAGATCTGGTGACTGCCCACGGGGATCCCAAGCCCTGTGGGCAGAAGCAGAGAAGCAGTCTCTATTGCGCCCGGGAGAACCGGTGACTAGTTGCACAGCATGACAAAAAAAAAAGGTTACCGAGTTTGCTACCCAGATGGCTGAATAAATTAAAGGGAAAGTAGGTTTACTGCCCCTTTAATTTATTCCGTTGTCTGTGCAGCAAACTTGGTAACCTTTTTTTTTTGACAGGCTGTGCAGTCAGCGGTTTTCTCAGCTGCCTCAGCACTTCTAGGGATAGGGTCTTGCAGGACTACAAAAGGGGACTGTTACTTCTGGAGAGAGATCTGCAATTGTGAGTATATACTTCTAGGAATTTTCTGTAAGGAATTCTTTGTATTAAAGCTAATTAATCTGTGAACCCACTACTTTTTGTTAAATCAGTCAGGGCCTAGTAGCAGCAGTTTAAGTTTAAATTTAAAACACAGAAGAGAACTTTCTGGTTACATATCATACCTAGCAGAGAGCTTGTAGTTTAAATTTAATAGTCACTCAGGGCCTAGTATCAGCAAAGTACTTTTAGTTTAAATTTAAAACACAGAAAAGAGCTTTCTGGTTTAATTTGGAACCCAGCAGAGAGTTTGTAGTTTAAATTTAATAGTCACTCAGGGCCTAGCATCAGCAAAGTACTTTTAGTTTAAATTTAAAACACAGAAGAGAGCTTTCTGGTTAAATTTAGAACCCAGCAGAGAGCTTGTAGTTTAAATTTCATAATAAGTTAGAGCCTAGCAGCAACAAAGAGCTATAATTTAAAATCAAATAAGAATATAGCTTACCTCAGCAGCGCAGGACAGGGTACTGTGTAGCAGCCCTCTTTTAATAGGAGTTATTTCCCTCCCTCCCTCCCCACACCCACCCACCCCAGGATGATCGTAGCTTTATAGGTACGTACACATATTAAAAGACAGGGGGTGCTCTCAGGTGAAGCTCCTTACCCAAATCAGTGAGACACTAAGGACCTGAGATTAATTAAGCTTCAGGTGAACCAGGTATATTAAACGCATTAGGTACAGTTTTATTAGTATAAATATCCATAGCAACCCTTAGGAAGTAAAGAACTTAAAGATCTAAACAAAAACTTAAAACTAAGATGCAGACAGCAGTCCAGCAGTGAGATGGGGGCTTTCCAGTCTTTTGCATTGAGTGTCACATGTATGATTTTCTCCCAGTTGGTGAGAGGTCTTACATGTGCACTAGGTGCAAGGAGCTCTTTGCTCTCAGGGAACGAGTCCATTCTCTAGAGGCTAGAGTAGCAGACTTGGAAAACATAAGAAAGACAGAGAGGTACATAGACGAGACCTACAGGGATATAGTCCTGAAGTCCCACCTCCAGTCTGGCAGCATCCCTGTTGCCATGGAGGAGGGAGGTCACGTAACAGGAGAGCATCACCCTGGTGTGGCAGGAAGTGATCCTGTAACTAGGACCTGTCCTCCAGGTGATGTAAAACCCTCTCGCACCGAGGAAGTTTCTCCAGGGCCATGTGACCATGAGGGAAGGGTTAGGACAGCCATTATAGTTGGTGATTCGATCATTAGGCATGTAGATAGCTGGGTGGCTGGTGGACGTGAAGATCGCCTGGTAACATGCCTGCCTGGTGCGAAGGTAGCGGACCTCACGCGCCACCTAGATAAGGTCTTAGATAGTGCTGGGGAGGAGTCTGCTGTCTTGGTACATGTCGGTACCAATGACATAGGAAAATGTGGTAGGGAGGTTCTGGAGGCTAAATTTAGGCTTTTAGGTAAGAAGTTGAAATCCAGAACTTCCAGGGTAACGTTCTCCGAAATGCTTCCAATTCCACGTGCAGGACCCAAAAGGCAGGCAGAGCTCCGGAGTCTCAATGCGTGGATGAGACAATGGTGCAGAGATGAGGGTTTTGGATTTGTTAGGAACTGGGGAACATTCTGGGGAAAGGAGGGGCTCTTCAGAAGGGATGGGCTTCACCTTAACTGGGATGGAACCAGGCTGCTGGCATTAACGTTTAAAAAGGAGATAGAGCAGCTTTTAAACTAGATAATAGGGGAAAGCCGACAGTCGCCCAAGAGCGCATGGTTCGGAAGAATGTATCCTTGAAGGATACTAACAAAAGCAGAGAGGTTCCAAAAAACAGTAAAGTAGCCCAAATGCCCTCGAGTATGGAGCAGACAGAGCTTAAAGATCCCAAATTACCCATGTCTACCAACAGCCAAACTAATATGAATAACATACAGTCTCTAAAATGCTTGTATGCAAATGCTAGAAGTCTAAAAAATAAGAAGGGAGAGTTAAAATATATAGCACTAAATGAGAGGTTAGATATGATTGGAATATCAGAGACATGGTGGAAGGAGGACAACCAGTGGGACACTGTGATACTTGGGTACAACCTATATCGTAATGATAGAGCTGATCAAATTGGTGGAGGAGTTGCGCTCTGTGTTAGAGAGGGCATTGAGTCAGAAAGGATTAAAGTTTTGCAGGAAACAAAATTTGCTGTAGAATCTCTATGGATTGAAATTCCATGTAAAAAGGGGAAGGCGATGGCAGTGGGGTTGTACTATCGACCGCCTGGCCAGAATGAACAAACGGATGATGAAATGCTCAAAGAAATCAAGGAAGCTAGCAAACGTTATAGCACAGTAATAATAATGGGTGATTTCAATTACCCCGGTATCGAATGGGTCAGTGTCATGGCAGGACATGCTAGGGAGATAAAGTTCCTAGATGACATAAATGACTGCTTCTTGGAGCAGCTGGCTCATGAACCGACCAGAGGGGAAGCCATATTAGACCTAGTCCTTAGTGGAACACCAGATCTAGTGCAAGAGATAAGGGTGTTGGGGCCACTTGGCAATAGTGATCATAGCATGATCACCTTTGATTTAATTAGTGGAGGAGGGATAGTAAGGAAATCCACAGTACTACCTTTTAATTTTCGAAAGGGAGACTATGATAAAATGAGGAAAATAGTTAAGAAAAAACTAAAAGGAGCAGTTGCAAAGGTTAAAGACTTACATCAAGCTTGGGTGTTGTTGAAAAATACTATCTTGGAAGCCCAGACCAGCCGTATTCCACGCTTTAAGAAAAGTGGAAGGAAGTCCAAAAAACTGCCAGCATGGTTTAAAGGTGAGGTCAGAGAGGCTGTTGTTGCCAAAAAAAGCATCTTTCAGGAAATGGAAAAAAGAGCCAAACGACGAAATCTGGAAACAGCACAACAACTGGCAAGTCAAATGCAAGGCATTGATAAAGCAGGCAAAGGGAGAATTTGAGAAGAAGCTTGTTGCTGAAGTAAAAACGTGAAATAAAGATTTTTTCAAGTACATTCGTAGCAAAAAACTGTGAGTCAGTTGGTCCATTAGAAGATAGAGGAGTTAAAGGGGCACTGAGAGGCGACAAGGCGATAGCGGAGAGACGGAATGAACTCTTTGCTTCAGTCTTTACTGAGGAAGATGTAGGGATGTTACCCATGACTGAAGTGGTATTTAAAGGTGCGGAAGAATTGAAGGAAATATCGATACATCGGGAAGATGTATTACAACTATAGGATAAACTGAAGAGTAGCAAATCACCTGGGCTGGATGGTATACATCCAAGGGTGTTGAAAAAACTAAAATATGAGATTGCAGACCTGCTATTAGTAATCTGTGAATTTTCATTAAAATCATCTGTAATACCTGAAGACTGGAGGATCGCCCATGTAACGCCAATTTTTAAAAAGGGTTCCAGGGGTGATCCGGGAAACTACAGACCGGTGAGCCTCACGTCAGTACCGGGAAAAATGGTAGAAACCATCATCAAGAATAAAATTACTCAGCATGTAGATAGTCATGGCCTAATGGGAGACAGCCAGCATGGCTTTAGACAAGGAAGATCTTGTCTTACTAATCTATTATGGTTTTTTGAAAGTGTGAATAAACAGGTGGACAAAGGTGAGTTGGTTGATCTAGTGTATCTGGACTTTCAGAAAGCCTTTGACAAGGTCCCTCATCAGAGACTTTTGGCAAAACTAAAGAGTCATGGGATAGGAGGCAGTGTACTACTGTGGATGAAGAACTGGTTAAAAGATAGAAAGCAGAGGGTTGGGCTAAATGGCCAATTTTCCCAATGGAGAAAAGTGAATAGTGGTGTACCCCAGGGATCTGTGCTGTGTCCACTGCTTTTTGACATATTCATAAATGACTTAGAAAGTGGAATAACGAGTGAGGTTATCAAATTTGCAGATGACACAAAACTATTTAAAGTTGTTAAAACTCAAGAGGATTGTGGAAAATTGCAAGAGGATCTTGGTAAAGTGGAAGACTGGGCATCAAAATGGCAGATGAAATTTAATGTGGACAAGTGCAAAGTCATGCACCTAGGGAAGAACAACCCAAACTATGGTTACACGATGCAAGGTTCCACATTAGGAACCACCACCCAGGAAAAAGATTTAGGTGTCATTGTGGATAGCATGTTAAAACCCTCGGCCCAGTGTGCAGCAGCAGCCAAGAGAGCAAATAGAATGCTAGGTATCATAAGAAAAGGAATGGAAAATAAAACAAAAGATATTATAAATGCCTCTATATCGTTCCATGGTGAGACCGCACCTTGAATATTGTGTGCAATTCTGGTCGCCGTATCTTAAAAAGGATATTGGTTATTAGAAAAGGTTCAGGGAAGAGCCACCAAAATGGTAAAGGGAATGGAAGGATACTCATATGAAGAAAGGCTAAAAGGTTTAGGGCTCTTTAACCTGGAAAAGAGACGGCTGAGGGAAGATATGATAGAAGTCTATAAATTAATGAACGGAGTGGAATGGGTAAACGTAGATCGATTGTTTATGTTATCAGAATATAGAAAGACTAGGGGACATGCAATGAAGCTACAGAGTAAACTATTTTAAACTAATAAAAGAAAATATTTCTTCACTCAACGTGTAATCAAACTCTGGAATTTGTTACCGGAGGATGTAGTAAAGGCTGTTAGTGTAGCTGGGTTTAAAAAAGGTTTGGACAAGTTCCTGGAGGGAAGGTCCATAAACCATTGTTAAGAAGGGACCCAGGATATCAATGCTTGACACAGTACAAGCATTGCGGAACCTGTGTCTCTTGGGGAAACTGCTAGGTATGTATGACCTAGATTGGCCACTGTTGGAAACAGGATACTGGGCTTGATGGACCTTGGTCTGACCCAGTATGGCATATCTTATGTTCTTAGACTGCAGAGGTGAGTGCAAGGGGGAGGGGGAGATTGAAGGAGGGGAGAGTCTGGGAGTAGGGGAGGGACAATGGGAGAGGGGTTGGAGTGGGAAGGGAAAGGAAAGGAAGGAATGTATAGGAAGTAAAGGACGCAATGTGTATGTGCAAAGGCACACCCCTCTCCTGCCACATACAGGCACCCTACCTCCGCACCACACATACAACATGGACCCCACCTCTGCACCACACACACACATGCACCATACACCCATTTCCACACGACACACACATGCAGGCACCCCACCTCTGCACCACATACACACACAAAGGCACCCCATCTCCGCACCAGTTGCACACACACACACACAGGTGTAGCTTAATGGGTCAGTGGGGGTAATGGGAGAGGGAGAAGGAGGATGAGGAGTGGGGCCACTGTCTTCTGTTGGCACTGTGCAGTGGCCCACTAAGAGCCTGATTTATTAGGCAGTCTTAGTAAATCAGGCCTTAAAACCTGTGATAAGGAAGCTTATCATAGCTCAGGAAGGAGCTATAGAAAAGGTGAAGTGACTCTGAACAAGCAACCTGTCAGTTCTGGTAGAAATAAGAAAACAGAATTTTCCCATAAAAGACTACCAGTCCCAGAATGCACCAGGTTTCCAACAGCCATTAGAGGAGCTGAAGTGGGGAAACGTGTGTTCAATCAGGAGGGCTATGAGGTAATCCCTAAGCACTCATCTCAAAGGGCAGGGCCTGATTCAGCACAGCTGCGCTGTATTAGCGGGGAGCACTCATCTAGGCAGAATAAAGGTAGAGTTTATTCTACAGAGAATCAGCTTGAGCTTGAGCTTGATCATCTTCATCATCAGGAGGATCATCAGAAGCAGAAGCCCAACTGGACGGACAGAGAGGGAAAGAAACCCTTTGGAAGAAAGAGGAGAAAAGCCTTTGAGAGGTCTAGAAGAGTCCAGAGCAGTACGTATACTGGGAGGCATTCCAAGGGCCAGCATACACCATTGGACTGGGGAAAGCCAGAGGAATGGTGCTGCAGAGGTAGGAATCTCCAGACAGTACCTGTGAGGGAGACGGCTGCACGTGGAAGGGACCCTAAGACCCGTGCCAGAAGGTATGTGAAGAGAGATCCAGTGTCCAGGGATCTGGATTGGAAGGCTGGACATAAGAACTGGACTACATACTGGCCAGGCTATATAGAGAGGAACTCGAACAGCAATGGAAGCTCAGATATGAACATTGATCTATACCCTAGCTATAACCTTGAAAGACAGCAGGGAAACAAGTATTCTCCTGAAAGTGCTCCATTGGGAGATTCATCTGTGCCAATCCATGGTATTGAACCCATGCTTGTTGAAGAAGAGGGGGTGATAGCAGATGAAGAATCTGTTTACATGGACTGCTCTCTGTCTAAACTCCTTTGGTGATTTTCTGTTATAAAGTACAGCAACCATCACAAAGAAATACAAACTTGTTCTTTAATCTACTCAGAAAAGCTCCTGAGTAAGATTTTTAGCCACGCAGTAGAAAGCAAGCCAGCTAAGGGGTTTCAGCTGGATAACTGCTAGCAATTGAGCCTTACCTAATTGCTTGTGAGCTAGGAGAGAATCACTTCTGAATCTGTGTGGGAAGATATAAGAAGTTAACCTGAAAAGAACAGTTTTTTTCTTTCTTTGTAGCTTTTGGTTTGTTGTTTGATACATGCTAAGAAAATATTAGCTAAGTCTACAGAAAAGACCAGTTTGTTATCAACCAGGTCTTATTTCTTTTGCTTTGATTGCCTAAGAAGTTCAAATGTTGTTTTCCTGGTTTTGTTTTTTTCAAGTTTAACACTGAAAGCAAGTAACCTGATTTATGTGCTACCAAGCATATCTGTGTTGGGAGAAATAACCCCATAAATAAATATCTTATTGGCTTTACCCTAAAGCACAACTAATTATTGTGAGCAGCTGTGTCTGGTGTGAATGAACTGCATTGCCCACAATCCCTTGCAAATCATATAGATATATGCACTTGCCAAGACTGTGAAGATTCTCACCCAGGCAGCCGTCTGACAAACCTTAAACAAGTAACAGCAATACACCTCTTTTGGGGGGGGAGGATGGGGGCATGCGCTGTGACCTAGGTTTTGGCAGATGTCCCCTAGATTCCAGGAAACTGTGTCAAGGCCTGGTTTAAACCATGCATGTGCGCTGAGACAGCTCTGCCGTGTCCCGCCCCCCTCTCTAGCATCAGATGTCAACGGATGGGATGGAACAAGGCAGAGCTGTCTCAGCACGAGTATGATCTAAATGCAGGCATTTAGCATTTTCTTGTGCTGAGTCCGCCGGGAATATGCAATTGCCCTCAGGGCCGTAGCAAGGGCTGTGTGAACAGTGCAGCTGCACAGGGCACAAGTACAGAAAGTGCTCTGATATCCTTACTGGGCTTCCGAGAAGCTCAAAAAGAGTGAGTTACCATATGCGGCTGTGGCAGAGGGGGGCACCAGATGCATTAGTCGCACAGGGCACATTTCTAGCTTGATACGGTCCTGATTGCCTTGGTTGCTTCCCTCCTAATGCCAGTCCTGACATCTGCTGTCTTTTGTTTTGTACAATAGAGGCGGAAATGCATTTCTTTCTGTTTCTCTGTATTCAGCCTCTAGCTTTCTGAGGTTTTATTTTAATTTGTGTCTACATATTTCTGTTTTCACTTTGTGGTCAATTAGGCCTTCATCAATATCTGTAATGTGTGTGTGACCAAGATTGAGTATTCTGTTAGTATGAAATTTCTGTTTAAAAGTGTGTAGTAATCTGGCTTGTTCAGTTTTCCTAATAGGTTTATTGATGTTTTAGTGCCCACTGCAATATTTACGGTGCTGCCTTTTTCTAGGTAGGGTCTTTGTATGAGTTTTGGACGTTAGTACTGGCATGGTGGATTTGATCATGGTCCCAAATAATATTTTTGTATTAATTCCAGGGCTGGCCCAACTATCAGGCAACCTAGGCGATCGCTTCTGAGAGTCGGCAGAGAGTAGGGCTTCTGACAGTCAGGGGGGACATAAGAGTTAAAATTTGCTTAGGGTGCCAACACTTCGAATCAACTCTGGGGCTGGCCTTGATCAATTCACAATAAGCTTGGTATTGAGAGAGATTTTTCTTGTATGGGAAGTTTCATGGGGAAGATTCTAGCTCTGCTATTCTCTGCACAGATTGCTGGGGAAGGGGCTGGGGGCAGGGTTTGGTGGATGCAGAATATATGTTTGGATTTAATATCATATGAGAAAGATTATGTGTGTTGGAGGGGCCTGTGACTGCATAGGAGCTGAACAGGAGCAGTTCTTCCATTAGGCCACCTGAGGTGATGGCCTCAGGCGGCACTCTGATGCCGGCACTCCGGATCTGTTTTAATTTTAGATTTTGCCACCTCTGGCCTGTCTCTGCCTTCCCACCGCTTTTTTTTCTTTTTGCTGCAAGCATTCTTGAAGAAAAAAAACACAGCGGGTGGGCAGAGGCAGGCCAGAGGCGGCAAAATCGAAAATAAAAACAGCCGGAGTGCCCCCCGCCGCTGCCGGATGAGAGATGCAGGTGGAGGGAGTGGGGACAGGAGGAAGACAAGGAGAGAAATAGATGGGTGCTGGAAAAAGGGGGAGACAGGGGACATGCTGGACACAGGGGGAGACAGGGGGACAAGTGCTGGATAAAGGGGGGGAGACAGGGGACACATACTGAACAAAGGGGGAGATGGGGGAAAATTCTGGACAAAGGGGAAGATGGGGACATACTGGACAAAGGGGGAGACAAAGGGACAAGTACTAGACAAAGGGGAGAGACAGGGGGACATACTGGACAAACAGGATAAATGCTGGACAAAGGGGAGAGACAGGGGGAAAATGTTGGACAAAGGGGAGAGACGGGGACATACTGGACAAAGGGGGAGAAAAGGGGACAAGTACTAGATAAAGTGGAGAGACAAGGGGGCAAATGCTGGACAAAGGGGAGAGACGGGGACATACTGGACAAAGGGGGATAAATGCTGGACAAAGGAGAGAGACACTGTGGGATAGGATTATAATGGGTTGATGGGGGGGAGGAGGCTAACCCAGGTAATGGGCAGATCAGAGGGGGCTAGGATTCGTAATGGGTTGATTAGGGAAGGCTAGGACTAAGAATGAACTGATCAAGGGGGGGGGGCTGTAATGGGCTGATTAGTGGGGGCTAGTACTGGTAATGGGCTGAGGGGGGACTAGCACTGGAAATGAGCTGATTAGGGGAGGCTAGGACTGGTAATGGGCTGATGGGGGTAGCACTGGTAATGGACTGATAGGGGGCCAGCATTGGAAATGAGCTGATTGGGGGGCTAGGTTTGGAAATGGGCTGATTAGTGGAGGCTAGGCCTGATAATGGGCTGATTAGGGGAGGCTAGCACTGATAATGGGGTTGAGGGGGGACTAGCACTGGCAGTGAGCTGATTGGGGGACATCGACTGGGAATGGGCTGATGGTGGAGATGGGAGGATAGAGCTGCTGGCCCTGGAAGAAAACTGGGGGCTAGGGCTGATGCGAGGGGATGGGAGAATGGGACTGGAAGGGAGTGGATGTTGAGAGGGGCTGCCATAGTATTTGGACTAGAAGGAGCTGGACAGTGGAGAAGAAGGGGGACTGGAAGGGAATGCACACCAGTGGCAGTCATAGGAATGCAAGTTGACATTGGAAGGTACTGGGAGGGAGGACTGGAAAGGGGCTGATACTGGGAAGAGTTACTGGAAATAGGCTGATGGAAAGAAGTGAAGAAAACAAAAGAGATAAGAAATGGCAGATGGACCATAGACCACAAAAAGAGAGCTAAGAGAAGACAGGAAAGCAGAAGCCTCAAATCGGGACCAGCATGATCAAAGAATAAACTGGTCAGACAACAAAGGTGGAAAAATAATTTTATTTCATTTTAGTGATTGGACTTTGTGCTATCTTTATATTTTACATGGGGTAGTTTCTCCTAATGGTTTACACAGTAAGGGGGAACTACATATCTTATTTATCTGATGTTGCACTGCATGTGGAGTTTGGCTTCTTGGTATTTTGTCTATTTTATTTTTACTTTAGATTGTAAGTCACTTATTCTGTACTTGATGAGGGTCTGTGTTCTGAGTGTGTGACTGAGGCCAGGTGTTCTGTTAACATGGAGTTTCTACATAAAGATCTATACTGTACTGTAGTAGTTTGACTTGTTCAGCTTTTCAAATAGGTCTATGGATATTCCAGGGCCCACTGTAGTATTTACAGTGATGCTTTTTTTGGATGGGCTCCTTATGTGAGTTTTGGAAGTTGGTGCTGATATGGTATGGTATGGTATGGTAGATTTGCTCTATAGATACTCAGTGACTTTGTAGGGTTTTGTATTAGTTCACAATATGCCTGGTACTGGAGAATGTTTGTTGTTGTTAGTGAGATGATCAGAATCATATTTTGTTTTAAGATATTGAGTTCTGTGGGTGAATATCCTGGTTCTGCTCTGCACCCACTGTTGAAGGGGGCTCTGTGGATGCAAAATATATGTTGAAAAAGAAAAAGCAAGAACCATAACACAGTTTATAAAAACAAAATAAAAATGAGTTATAATTTAGTTTTATAAATTGTGCTGTGGTTCTCTCTTTTAGTTCCTTGGTGTGCAAACATCTTGCATTTCCTCCATATAATCTAATCAGCTTTTTGGTTTGGTTCATTCCCTGATTGGAGTTTTGAAAAAGCCCCGCCCTCTCTACGGGGGTGTGGGGCGCCATCTCATCCTTTGCCTCAGGCACCAGATTGCCTTGAGCCACTCCTGGTGCTGAAGAATTCAACCTCTTGTTCCCCCCCCCCCCCTTTGATATAGCCTGCAGACGCTAAAGCCTGCACCGTTGCCTTCTCTGCAATTATATCTATGGATGGAGCAGGGGGTGTGACAGGGCAGGTATGGGCGAAGCATGGCTAGCCACAGGCATTGGGTTTTCTCTTTCAAGGTGAGACCCATCAGGGCCTTACCAGCATGCCGGAGTCGCAAAAGCCCGTGCTTTTTCTTTCCATTTTATTTTTCTAAGTTGATAGCTCTCTGTGGCTATAAGTTCCCCATAGCTCCAGCAGCGAAATATCAACTTTGAAAAAAAAAGGGAAGCAAAAGCTTGGGCTCTTGTGATTCCAGCATGCTTGAAAGATCCTGATGGGTCCCGCCCCCTTTGATGATGCTTTATTTTCCATTCCTTTCCTTATGATTCCTAGCATTCTATTTGCTCTCTTGGCCACCGCTGCACACTGGGTGGAGGACTTCAATATGTTATCCACGATGACACCTAAATCTTTTTTCTGGGTGGTGGTTCCTAATGTGGAACCTTGCATCATGTAACCATACTTTGGGTTGTTCTTTCCTAGGTGCATAACTTTGTACTTGTCCACATTAAATTTCATCTGCTATTTGAATATCCAGTCTTCCAATTTATCAAGGTCCTCTTGCAATTTTTCACAATCCTCTTGGATTTTAACAACTTTGAATAATTTTGCCTCATCTGCAAATCTGATAACCACACTCGTTATTCCCATTTCCAGGTCATTTATGAATATGTTAAAAGCAGCGGACCCAGCACAGATCCCTGGGGTACTCCACTATTCACCTTTCTCCATTGAGAAAATTGGCCAATTAGTCCTACCCTCTGCTTTCTATCTTTTAACCAGTTCCTGATCCACACTACTACACTGCCTCCAATCCAATGACTTATTAATTTCGCTAACAGTATGTCATGAGAGACCAGATACTGAAAGTGTTATGCACCCAGGATGAATGTGAGATATTTTCTGTGGGCGGGATGAATTGGTATGTGGGTATATGCATCTTTTAGATCCAAGGAGCATAGCCAATCTCCCCTTTGAAGGTACGGAAGTAGGATGTCCAGAGAAATCATCTTTAACCATTCTCTCACGAAGTAAGTGTTTAGGTCCCTGAGGTTCAGTATTGGACGGAAACCCTCATCTTTTGTGATCCAGAAAGTGCTTGGAATAAAAGGCCCACCCCACTTGTTCTTGTGGAAAAAGCTCGATAGCTAGGTTGGCCAGGAGGGTGGAGATTTCCTTCCGAGCTGTTCCTGATGCAGGGGGGTTGAGGTGATATGCCCTTGGGGCCAGCTTAGAGGTAATTTGGAGAGGTGCAACCTGTATCCGCACAGATAATTTGTAGCACCCAGGAGTCTGAGATTATGAGGGACTATCTCTGGGCAGAGACTGAGCCTTCCCCCCACTGGCGTATTCAGCACAGTGACCCCCGGTAGACTGGCTATGCGCCGGAGGAGCAAGTCAAAACCCTGTCCCGGACTTTGGCTGCAGGGCTGTCTGAGCTTTCTTGGGCTTTTCTCTGACAAGGGGCCTGCTGTTTCTGAATGGAGATTTGGGATCCAGGCAAGTATCAACGCCTATGGGAGTAGTAGGTTTTCTTATGGCCCCCTTCTTTGTACCGCCTACGGTAAGCAAGAGAGTCTGATAAGTGTAATATGCTGCTTCTTTATAATGCCAGCCTTCTCCTCCACTTGTTCACCAAACGGATTCTCACTGCGGCATAGTATGCCTGACAGTTTATTCTGAACTGATTGTTCCAAGTCAGATGACTAAAGCCAAGTGAGTCTCCAGTCCCCAATGCAACCAACCTCGACACTATTTTGAAGGCATGATAGGTCGCCTGGGCTAGGAACTTTGAGCACTCCTTGCCATAGCCCACTAGGGTGTGAAACTGCTCCAATTTCTCAGGAGGAACTGAGACAGGTCAGCTAGGTCCCGCATAATGTCTTTGAGGAACATGCTCATGTAGAGCTGGTAGGAAGCCACTTGGGCAATGAGCATTGATCCCTGGAAACACCTCCTCCTGAAAGAGTCCAAGGTCCGAGCCTCCCTTCCTGGGGGCGCCGAAGAATGAGTCTTGGTACTCTTATACCTCTTCAGGGAGAATTCAACCACCAAAGAGTGGCGCAGGAGCTGAGGTTTCTTGAAACCAGGAGTTTTTTGCATCCTGTACATCGAGTCAAGTCACATACTCACTGGCGGTACCTTGAGGGGGTTCTCCCACATCCTCATCTGTATTCTCTGCAGAATGCGATGTATGGTCATGGTCACTACCTCCTTAGGCACTGAGGAGTGCTGCAATATTTACAGCTCCTCTGCCCTGGGTTCATCCTCAGTCTTCAGAGAAAATGGTATGGCCTTGGTCATATCTCTCACGAAATCATGGAAGGCCATATCTTCACGAGGAATCTTCCAACACTCATGAGGTGGGGAAGGTCCGAGAGGAACTCTGGGGATCTGCACTTCGAAAGGTCCTCCGATTCCACATTGGTTACTCAGCCATCAGAATTGGACTCTGAGAGGAAGTCAAAATACCTCTGATCCTGTGCCCAGAGGTCCCTCTGAGAACGCTGAAGTGCCAAAGTCCATCTGGGCTTAGAGGGTGCATTGGTCCCTGAGATGCTGGAAATTGGCTGAGCTGGAACTAGCATCTGATCCCTTCAATGTCCTGACGGGGGCAGGGCATGCATCTCCTGAATCAGTTGTATTTTATTTATTTATTTATTTATTTTATACCACGCTCTTTAGAATCAGTGTGGTTTTACATGTATACTAACAGGTACTTTTTATTCCCTTGTTCCTGATGGGCTCACAATCTAAGTGTACCTGAGGCAATGGAGGGCTAAGTGGCTTGCCCAAGGCCACAAGGAATGGCCATGGGACTAGAGACCCCAGTCCCTCCAGCCTGAAGTTGCTTGTACCCATGTGGGAATTGAACCCCCAGCCTTCCGGCCTGAGGCAACCTGTCCCAGCCACTGAGTCACTCCTCCCTCTCGATGCCAATGCCAAAGCCTCGGTGTGCTGCATCACAAACAGGACTGCCATGAGATCCTCAAGCGCCTTTGGGACACATTTCTTCATGGCTGCTGATTCCGAAGACTGAGGCCTGAGTACTCTGACTGATGTACCCGGCACCTGTGCGGGGGTATCAATGACTTGGGCTTGGCTAGCAGAAGGCTGTCGGTGTCCCTCCAAACCGTTGGAGGTCGAACAGTTCTCCGGGGTGCTCACACAACCTGCCATCGCTCTCGATGCTACATTGCAAAGGGCTCCGATGCCAATGCACTCAGGCATTTTCACGGTATGTGGTCCAAGTACCCAATGTCATCGATGGGGGTGATGTTGATTCCCTCCTCGCCAGGAGGCCGACCGATGACCAATAGTCCAGGGTGGTGCAGATGCTCGGCTCTGATTGAGCTTGAGAGGCCCTCTATGTTGATGCCCCTCCGATGTCCTGAACTGCTTTTGAAGGCATGAAGGCTGATGATGTCGATGCCAAAGACGGTAGATCAGGCTGTGGAGTGCTGAACAGTTTCCCAATGTTTTTCACAACCTTTGAGGCTTCTCCTTGTCATCTGCAGGCACAAATTACAAGAAGAAGGATGATGATTGGGTCCCTAAGCACTGGATGCACCAATTGTGCTTGTCAGTGACTGAGATGGTCTGGGCACACTTGGTGCACTTTTTAAACCTGCTGGTTGGTTTTTAGGACATGTTTGGAAACATAGCCATGGCAAACTCAAACGGCTTGATGGTGGAGACCCCGACCGGGTCACTGACAGTGCCACTGGAAGAACTTGAAAAAATACAAGGGGAGTAAAAACAATCTAAAAAGATCTGTGATGGCAAGCAGGAAAAATCAAAGAAGAACAAAATCAAGGCAATTAAGCAACCCCAAAGGGGAGAAGCAATTATCGGTGGAGAGCAATACTGGAACATATCCGTAGGGCTCCACAGAAAATGGAAGACTGGGGAGATGATGGGCAGGAGGAGGCACACAGATGTGGGATGCGGTAGAGCCTCCCAAAAGCTTCCAATAGAAGCTGGAGAGTGTTCCTGTGCGGGGTTACATCAGGGATGTCACTCATATGACAGGACTTACTTCCTGCTTGTCCATGGAGAATTAAGAGTTCTCTCCAACTCTCATCTCTTAACATCTACTCTGTCTCCCATTCCTAGCCCCCATGATAACTCTGAACCCCTTCTCCCAGCTCCAGCATCAAATCCCTTTTGGCACCCCACTGTCTGTCAGCGTGAGTCCCCATCTGCTATCCCCAGCCTCATCCCCTATCCCTCCATCAGCCCCCAACACCAGCATCAGATCCCTTCTTCTTTCACCACCCCTTAGCATGTGTCCACTTTTCTTGTCTTTAGCCCCCATCGCTTCTCCCGGCCACAGCCTCGGTGTTAATCCCTGTACCTGGCATCAGACCCTGCATTAGCTGACAGCTCTGTGCCCCAGCTCCTGCATTCATCCCCAGGTGCAGTATCAGATGCTGCTACTTATAGAAATATAAATGTATAAATGCTGAGTCAATACTGGTTCTTAATTTAGTACAGTCACCATGCTGGCTGAATATTGACCCTATTGGTTCATTGGCCATTGCATGCCAATTTTTCAATAGAATTATTGGGGAAACCTATTCAAAGCAATTAACGTGGTTAGCAAATCAGAGGGAGGAGTAGCCTAGTGGTTGGGGGCAAGGTACTTCAGGCCGGAAGGTCAGGGGTTCAAATCCCACTAGAGGACAGCAACCTTGGGCCAGAAGGACTGGGGTTTCTAGTCCCACAGATGCTCCTTGTGGTCTTGGGCAAGCCACTTAACCCTCCATAGCCCATGTTCCCTGTAAGTATTAGTGTATGTGTCTCATATCCCCACGTGTTAAATGTATCCCCCAATTGTGTTGTGACTGCTTTGATTGAAGGATAAGGCGGTATACAAAAACTGTCTAAATAAATAAAATAAAATAACTGCATTAATCATGGTGAGTGGGATTTTCAGCAGAGCAGAGCCAAATTGGGCCACTGAATATCCCCTCCTAACATTGTTAAATGCCCCGATGCTAACTACATAGTATTGAGGGTGTACTTGAGATAACTGGTTAGTAGCGATATTCAGCAGCTTGCCGGTTATCTTAGACTGACTGAAGTCAGGCACTTTAAGGCTCGCCTAACTTTAGCCAGTTTAGCTAATCGAGCGGTGATTAATATTGCTGCTGCTTGGTTAGCTACAGTGCTAACTGGGCACACCGGATACTCAATGCTGATGGCTGGATATGAGCCTGGCATTGAATATCTGGGCTTAAATTAAAGTGGCAAGAGCAAGCTGCTTTAAGCATGACCACTGTTGCTGAATATCGGCCCCATCAGCTTTATTTCATAAGTATGCTACTAGCTGTACCCTGCGGTTGAGCCAATTAGGCTTCTTGATGTCCCTTGTGTTTCTCTGGCTCTTAACCCTTTCAAGGCCAGGTTTAAATTTTTAATCCACATTCTGCAGCCGGGTTAATTTTTGCATATTTCAGGAAAATTGTACCCGTCTTATTCAATATGTTCTAATAGTGATTTTCCTTCTGCTATGGTCATGTATTATATACCATTTGATAGGAATATTTAGTCAGAATTTTGGATTCCGAATGTTTTGGGCTCGGCCTGGAAAGGGTTAAGCTATCACCCGCTTTCTAAATTATTGGTTCAGCTAGTTAGTGTTAGGGATGTGCTTTTGCTTGAAACAAAAGCTGGGATCATGGCAAAACGGGAAATGTGCCAATAGTGCAATAATAATGTGAGATGGAATAAACAAATAAAAAAGAAATTGTTGATCATTGTTGATCATCTTTGACATTTTCAATTTGTCAACAACTGTGCTGCTATCTGCTGTAGTGTTTGATTCTTTATTTCTTTAAGCATTTATTTAGCATCCTTAGGGCATCTCATTTCATTTATTACATATATTTATTTATTTATTTTTATTTATTTAACATCTTTTATATACCGCACTATTTATAATCAGCGCGGTTTACATAGAACAATAAAACATCAGATAAGATACATATTATCTGTTTTTTACATGGAACAGGGACAAAAACTTGGGTAACCGGGGTAATTATTTACAATGAATAATAGTAATAATATTGCCTAAATAAACTGCCAGGTGAGCTACAACATACAGAAAGCAATCAAATACAAAAAGAGAAGACAAATTGATGAGGCCATGTGCCTGAGGAGGTGCAGAAGAAGCCGGGCGGGTACTGAGGGATGGTACTATATGTTCCGTGCCAGAGTCCTGAGATGGTTGGTTCAGTCCTTGGGCTGGAGAGTGTCGAACTTTGCCCTGATGAACTCCAGACCCTGTGCCAGGAGGAGGTGAGACTTGGGGTAGTCTATGACAAAAAACAAGTGCTGTAGAACCTGGATGGTGTGTGCAGTGGCCTGCTGCACCTCTAAGGCCGTGCCTCACTTTACAAGCCAATCTCTGGGCTGGGGAAGACAAAGACCCACTGGAGATGGAGGAAGGCGGCAACAACTGCCAGGCATTTTCTAAAGACTCTTGGGGCAGAGGCCAAGCTGAACGGGAGTACCCTGTACTGAAAATGCCTGCCCCCCCACTATGAACCGCAGGTACTGCCTGTGGTTGGGGTGAATGAGGATGTGGGCATAGGCATCCTTGAGGACTAAGGAGCATAGCAAATCTCCCTGCTGGAGGTATGGCAGCAATGTTCCAAGGGAGAGCATCTTGAACTTCTCCCTCACCAGGAATTCTTTGAGGTTGTGCAGGTCAAGGATCGGCCTTAGGCCCCCTGTTCTTTTTTTCACGAGAAAGTACCTGGAGTAGAATCCCTTGCTCTTGAGATGGAGAGGCACCTGTTCCACTGCTTTGTCCTCAAGAAGACCTGCCAACTCGTTCAGTAGAAGGTCCCGGTGGAGGGGACACCTGAGGGGCTCTCCTGGGAAATACAGGGGGGGGGGGTCTGAATCAGGTGGAGGAGGTTACCTTCCCTGACCACCAGAAGTGCCCAGGAGTTGATGGTGATGGTCAACCACCTCTGGGAATAGTGGGCCAGATGTCCCCCTGTGGGCTGCTGATCTCCTCAGGGTAGTCAGGCTATGCTCAAGGAGTCAAAAACTCCCCTATGGCTGGGCCGGAGCCAGTGCCTGGGGTTTTGGAGCCTTCTTCTTATGAGGGCCATGCCCATATCCCTTGGCCTGCTGACCCTGTTGGGGAGCTGGGGAGGCCTGAAAAGGTGGGTAGTTTCTGTAAGCAGCCCCTTTCCTCAGGTAGAAGAACTTTTTACCTGAGCCCTTCTGTCAGGGAGGGGCAGCAGTCTTTTTTTTGAGAGCCTGGTCCTCGTCATGAAGTCTGTCTCCAGCTTGGCAGCCTTGTTGGTCATGGGTTCTCCTTGGCATGGGACATTGATCAATTTGTCCTGAACCCACTGCTCGAGGCCGGATGACTGTAGCCAAGCTTGGTGCTGTGCACCGATGCCTGCTGCCGCTACTCGAGTTGCCAATTCAAACCCGTCATAGGCTGCTCAAGACATGAATTTGGAGCACTCACGGACTACCTTGGCCAGGTTCTTGAACCACTGCAAGGGTTCCTTGGAGAGACCAGCTGAGAACCCGGCGAGTTCCTTCGCCAGGTCTCTCAGGTACATGCTCATGTACAACTGGTAGGACTGGATGCAGCCGATGAGCATTGAGCCCTGGTAACACTTCCTGCTGAGGGCGTCCAGGGTGCGGGCCTCCCTGCTGGGGGGCCCCGAGGAGTGCATTTTCTGGCTTTTCAGCTGACACATGGCTGACTCAACCACCATGGAGTTATGCGCCACCACCATGGATTTATGCGGCAGCTGTAATTTTTGGAAGCCTGGGCTCCGGCTGACTGAACACAGAGTCGAGTCGTTTGCTCACCACCGGTACCGATGCCAGTGTCTTCCCACATTTGGATCATCAACCATTCCAGGATGGGAGGAATGGGCACCGTGAGTGATTCCCGTGGAGGAGCCTCACTGGAGGATTTCCAACTCATCCGCCCGAAGGTCCTCCTCTGACTCGGTAGGGAATGCCATGGCCTTTGACATATCCTTGACAAAATCAAGGAAGCCCATTTCCTCCGGTGGAGACCACCATTCGAGCTCCAAGACAGGATAGTCGGATGGGAAGTCGCAGTACCAATGGGTGTCGGGGGACTCCTCATCCTCCATCTCCCACTCGTAGTAGTCAGTTGAAGACTCGTAGGAGGGCTGCTCCACGTTCCTTGGGGCTCCCAGTGTTCACGACCAGTGCCCAGCATACTTGCCAGGGATGATCAAGATCCCGTCGAGCGGGACTTGGATCGCAACCTCGGCCGAGAATCGAATCTAGGCCGAAGGACCTCAATGATCGGCTCGGCCTCCGGGGACATCTTGGACATCAAGGGCCAGGTGGTCGGAGCAGATGAACTAGTCATGCTGGACAACAGCACCCGCTGCTGGTCCATCAAGGCAGACAAACTGCGCTCCAGGGCTGCCATTCTTGACTCCAGGCCAGAAGGCTCCTCAGCCTTTGGCGCAGGCATCAGGGACTCGAAGGGGAATCAATGAGGATGGTGTCTGGGGACCGAGGCTGGTCCAAGGTTGAGTCCTTTTGGGGGACCTTTGTAGGCAGCTCCTTCTCCGAAGCCTCAGATGAGCACTGCGGACTGTGGGACCGGGCCTGGGGGCACCCGGCCGGTCGGAACCAACCAAAGATGCCACCTTCAAGGGTTTCTTCTTCTTCTGGGTTCCCTTGAGAAGACCCCACCTTTTGAAGGACTCACAATGGGGCTTGGGTTTGGAGGGTTCCACCCAAGGCATCGAGGCTTTTGGAGGCACCAGGGACTTAGGGGAAAAACCTATCGTGGTGCTGCTGGCGGCTCTTGAGGGCCTTGCTATATATCCTTTTGCAGAGACCGCAGGCTGCTGGGTTGTGGTCTGGCCTGAGGCAGCGGAGACAGAAGTTGTGTGTGTCGGTCAAAGACATAATTTTAGAACACTGATCACACTTCTTAAAGCCACTCTCGTAGCCATGGGAAAAAAAAGTACCCCGCAAGATCGAAGACTCTCCGGGCTGCCAGTTGGAAAAAAGGTGTGAAGACGCCAGAAAAAGAAAGAACCCAAACTAGAAAAATAGACCTGAACTTGACGCTGAGGCAACGAGGTCGGGTGGAGGGAAGAGTACCGGTGTGATACCGGTGGCAAGTATGAAAACCCAGAGAGAAAAATCAACTTTTTCTGGGGACAAGCCAGACAGGCATCTGAAGGGCTCCACGGAAAAAAGGAGACTGAGCAAGATGGCACCCTCGGGCGGTTAGGGGACCACACATGCGTGGTGGCATCTCGCAAAGGCTTTCCTTGAAAGCGGGGGGGGGGGGGGGGGAGGATGCTTCCGCAAGGGCTCCGTCGGCGTCACCCATATGTGAGGACTGACTTCCAGCTTGTTCCCAGAAAGTGCAATCATTTTTAATAAATGCTGGCAAGATGTGAAGTTGTTGCTGAACAAAGATATGAACTGGTCCTTGGTCTCTTTTATTGAGCACTGAATGAGCTGCATATCATCTTTTTTTAACTGAGGTCTTTGCGCTATAACCTCCCCGCCACACTAGCATCCTAGTGTTATGCCAGAGCAGTCCTTGTTCTCCAGTTCTGTTTTATTTATCCCCTTAATTAAGATCTTCCATTTTTGATGTGTTGACAGTAGTTTTTACTTTCTGCATATTGGAGAAGTTTTGTAATGTTTGTTAGCTTAAACTTGTGTTTTACAGTATTAGGATTTATTAACTGTCTTTATAAAGACATGGAGTGGAGGAGTAGCCTAGTGGTTAGTGCAACTGCCTAGTACCCAGAAAATCAAGGGTTTGATTTGCACTGATACTCCTTGTGACCTTGGGCAAGTCACTTTACCTCGGAAGAAAAGGCCTGGAAATCTACTTCTGGTGATATATTGCTAAGAAAACCCAGAGGCAGCTGGGTTGCCAGGAATCAGTACTGACTTGACGGCACTAAAAAAAAAAAAAGAAGAGATTCACCCAAGGTGGTTATGAAAGAAGGCAATAGATTTCAATCTATTAACTGCAGTGCAGAGCCTCCTTCTGACCTAGTCCAGTTCTATTCCAGCACAGTTTCACTGTTCAACATCCAGTACTGAAAACTCTTTCTTTGGCACCGAAAAAGAAAATAAAATAGGAATGTTTTTACTATAAAGTTTTAGGAAAGACTGGAAAAACGGTCTCACATTGTGAAGACTCCACAATAGTATTCACATTTAAAACAGCAAATGCTAAATCAGCTAAAAAGAATAACTACCACATCACGCAGACACCGTCATGTTTTTTTATTTCTGCGACTTCAAACACATTGAAATATGCCTATTTTTAATACTTCTCAGAAATGTTATTGACATAACACAGTTTCATTGTTAATTTTTAATGAAAATGATAACTGTACGATTTCACTTACAAATCTATATCATAAAATCTTATGTCTAGTTTTTGCAAAGTTAACAAGTATTCCAGTGCAAAAATAGATCTCATTACAGGTAGCATAAAGTGCTTGGAATGAAAGACCAACAATAATAAAAATAAAAACAAAGAGCACAGCAACATACGTCAATTATGGAACACATCATATGACTAATCCTTATTGAAATAGCAAAATACTACAAAAGAGATGCAACAGTTTTAAAGATCTTAAGTGGTAATATTATTTAAAACAGTCAAACCCATGTACCCGAATGCTCTCTATCCAGTCCACTGATGACATTTTGAAACTACAGCTGTGAATGCATGTGGCACTGAAGTTTGCTTCATCAGGCCAACGTGTTGTGTTAGTCACAAATGTGGAGCTATATTAATTTAAGTCAAGGCAGAATTGCTATTGATCCTAAACTATGCACTTTCAGGTCCAAATGGGGCATGCAAGGCGCAGTATCACCATGGGGCTTTTCCATGAACTCTAAGACCCCAATTTTCCCCAGGATCTCTTCGACATAAATTGAAACATCTTGTTTAGATGTTTCAATTTATGCCGCTATTCAGCAGTGTTATGTGCTCACTTAGTTCCTCTGAATATAGGCACCTGGTTGGATATGTGGCAAAGTCGGCACATAGGGGGGGTCATTCTGTGCCATGAATAGCGGGGATGTACATCCCCACTATTCGTCCCCCTGCCACCCCAGTGCAAAGGCTCCCCGTACGTACAACTGTGTTGTATGAGGAGCTGTAGACGGGGGCAGGAAGGGTGGTCTGGAGGTGGGGCGAGACCCCAGATGTACATGGCAAATTTAGAGGTCGGCTCTGTATGTCCAGGGTTGTCTGGGGGACTTAGTCCACCTCTGAGGTGGACTAAGTCCCTCTGGATGTCAGGGGACAATGGCGGACGGTGGGGACAGACAGGTGAGGGGCAAAGGGGACTCCCCATGGGAGGCCGGATTGGGGGTCAGGCTGCAGGGAAAGGGCATTTTGGGATGGCGGCTGGGGATCACGACTCCGTAATGGAGCCGTGATGTCATGGTAATGAGATGCCATGGCACTGCTGCTCTATTACAGAGCCAGGCTGAGTTAGCCAAGCATGTGGTTGGGCGTGCAGCCGATCAGAATCGGGTCCAGGCTGTAGACCAGATTCTGATCCCCATGGGCATGTGCAGCCCCCATGGGATCAGAATCTGGTCTACGTCTGTATGCCCTGATTCTGATCAGCTGTACAGGGGCTGGACGGGCAGAACGGAATTGGCTTCATAGTGTATATATATGGGCACTGAAAATAGGCATCTACGTGTATGTTTAGACTCTGCATTTGGCCAGGCACTCCAGGTTAGATCTGGTTTTCAGGCACCTAAACCAAATGCAGAGTCTAAACATACAGATGCCAAAAATTGGCGTCTGTATGTCTAAACTATGCATTCCAGCGATTAACACCCCAAACACGCCCTCCCCACTGAGCACACAATATTATATGTAGAGTGGGATATTTATCTTTTGTATAACGCCACTGAAAATTGGGAAAAACATGTGTCAGGCATTTGGCACAGTGCTGAATGTTAGGGCGCCCTTTAAAAATGGATCCCTATAGGTCTATTTAGCAGCTTTTCAGGTAAATTCCATTCCCTGCCCTTAAAATCTGTACATTAGATAAGGACCAAAAAGAAATTTTGCAAAGCTTTTTTGTTGGCCAAAAAATAGGATAAAAGATGATCAAAGGATCCCGTAAAGAAATATAGTGATACACTGGCAAGGAACAGGCCCTTTCAGCATGTGTGAGCGTGTCTGCAGCAATGGCAGGAGCATGTACACAAGACAGAATGAGATAAACTTCAATTCTTGTTGTATTACAGGCAGAAGGAAAGCAGTGGCAACTGAATGGAGTGAAAGCATATACACTACAGTGATGCTGTGCGACGGAGCCCAAACACTCCCAACAATGAGAGCTCCCTATTCATTTTCTTCAAGGTCATATAATGTGTATGCTGCTAAAATAACATTTTCATGGCAAGCATAAATTTTGGGGAGGGAAGTGTCAATCAGTTTTAGATCCCGCTAAATTTCCTAACTGCCTGGTCAACAGGGCTTGGATATTATTCTTGGCATCTACAACCACAGCTGAGCATTTAATTAGTGTCGATATTCTTTATCACTGGGCATCAGGAAAGAATTAAGAAATGCGTCAGTCACTAAAATAAGGACTGGAAAAAAACTCATGGGTTTGACTGTATAAAGTACAAGTTTATTCATGGTTTTTAGTGGTATGATGCTGTCTCCAGAGTGTATATTATCACTTTGCTGTTTTTAGAAAATATTCAGTATATGAACTTTGATTGATACATCAAGAGTTCTGCATCCTAAATATGCCCCACTGATTCTCACTCGAAACAAAGGCCTTCTCATTTTATGTGATTAGAGTTGGATCTTGTCTACAAGTTTCCCACATGTCATAGTTTATACAGCAACTTTAGAGCACTGCTAAATCTTCTCAAGGGAGGTGAAGGGGATCTGTAAATTGTCATATAGAAATGTGAAAAGACATTCATGTTGGAAAACAGTAGATACACTGATCGCTGGTGGCATGTGTGATATAGTTTAGTTTTATCTACTAGATGACTGGGTTTACAAATATCACCAATTTGACATTAAGATGTTTGGAAGCATTTAACTCACGCCCTAAATCAGGTAATACGGGGTACTCACTGGAAGCAAATCAACTGCTTTTCTCCACCATTCACTCTTGACATTAATAAAGGGGTAAGAGAAAAGAAAAAATGGTGAATGTTCTTGATCTCAGAGAGGGTGGAGACAGGAAGAGGTCATGGCGATATACATAGCTTTTTAAATCTATGCCTGATTGCTGTGTTAAGTGCTTTAAGAGTTCTGGAAAGTGGTTAATCCTTTGGTGTCAATTATCACAGCATGTCCCTTTGCCAGCAATGGGAATAATCATGGCCCAGGCTGTCTCCACCCCCACATTCTGAACTGCAATAACTGTCCATGATTGTTAAGTGGATTGGATACAGATAGATCTACAGATTTCCAGTGGCACCGAGATTGATGCCAAGAGTTCATGGCTACTTTTGCATACCTTGTAGGCTATTTTCAAAAGAAATCTATACAGTTAGTTTCTCTTTGAAAATTAGCTACAAGATAACTACTCATACACCTTACACTTGCAATGTCTGTGGGTCAACTGCGTGCCTGAAAACACACAGATATTTGCATATCAAATCTGTGTGTGTATTTTCTCTCCCTAACCTCTCTGTATTCCTTGCCCTAACCCAGGATATCCCATTTTTGCCATGGATAAATCTAACCGTTTAGTGAAACTAGGCAACTAGATTTAGCCACGATGAGGGGTGCAGTTTTCACCTTGGGGGGATTAGCTGGGTAATTGCTTAGTTGGCTTGCTAGATCCCTTTGAAAACTATCCTTGGCTTGTGTCTTCCCAAGGTTTTGCTTGTGTGAGAACTCTCATCTGAAGAGGCAAGAGATTGCACTTCCACTGTGCTTCAAAATGACTTTAAATTCAGTCAGGGATGGTGAGAGCCCACAGGTGAAGGCAAATCTTTACTGCCATATATCGTGTGATAAACTTACACTAAACCCCACTCACCAACTGCAGAAAATATGCCAGGATACTCAAATAAGGGGGACAGTATTCCTACCACAGTTTTTAGCAAGATTTGCTGCTACATCTTAAGTAAACATGAAAACAGTATGGACCTGCAGACAAACAAGCTCACTTTTATAAACCGCATTGCATGTTTTTCCAGAGGTAAGATTAAGCTGCAATGTCTAAATAATCTTTTAAAAAAAAGGTATAGTGTAGCTAGTCACACACTTTTCTGTGTATGTTAAAGACAATCAAGAAATATTTATTTATTTAATGTCTCTTCTATACCGCGCTCTTTAAAAATCAGTGCGGTTTACAGGTAAATACTGGGAATATTAATGGCACTAATTAATTGACCTACACCGGACCAGGTATAATGCAGAATTTGGCATTTCTCGGGCAGAGGATGGGCACTACACTACACAGCACACTCTTCTCTTTTAACCAAGAGTAGGAATGTGCTGGTCCTAAACTAGCAATAATCCATCACTGGCGTTGATTTTTCAGTGAAATGTTCTTGTAACCCTGGTACTATAAAATTGTAAAGAACATAATAAAAAAAAAATACAACTACACTTTAAAGCCCACAGAATCCAGTGGGCAAAATACTACAGTTTCACACAGTCATACTGCATTTTTCTAGATTCAAGTCTTTCACTTGAGCACAGTACAAGGAGGCAAAGACCATCAGAGGCCCTGCCTCCGTCATGGAATTCCATTGAATTGCATTGCATTGAATAAAAGAAGTCCTCCAGTTTTTGCTTTTTTCCTTTTATAGTGGAGTGGATGTGGGTATTGTTTGTTTCCCTCCAAATCCTTCGGGCGATTGCCTTCTGGAATATCCCATTCCTTGTAAAGGAAGTTATTATCCTGCTCCAGTATCTAATCCTCTAGCTCCACATGACTGAAGTCTTTTCACACATAGCTTTCTTTCACCTGCTGATTTTCTAAAAATGATGTAAGGAGTGTAACGTCAACAACTGTCTGATTTTTGTGCAATGATGTATCTTTCAATTGGTCGTCGTCGCTTTGGTCCTTAGCAAAATTGACAAATACCTAAAGGAGATAAGAAAAAAGTGAATAGGCATAAAATGTGTCTTAACTTTTTCATATATTCTATTGTTAGAATTTTGCACAGCTTAAAAGGAAAATCTAAGCCCATCTGTTGCACGCTTGCAAAGTGCATGGAGGGAGATTCTGGAGTGTGAAAATAGAAGGTGGGGAGAGGGTTGCTAGACTGATGGGGACAGGATGTAGATAACCTAAAACTTCTAAATGTTGAAAAAGGTCCCTGCACCTGAAAATGTTGGGGCCTCTGCCCTAAACAAAATACAATACAAAACACAAATTATAAAAATTGGTTAGATGCAAATGAAATAAAAACAATCAGGCAGTACACAAGATGGGTGGTTGAGCAAGGTGGGAGTGGGAAAGAGGGCTTTATAACTCAGCATTAGATGTGGTGAATTTCACCTTTTGTACAGCACTCTACTGGGTTATAGCTCATTTTTATTTCCACATTTTAACATTTGTTTCACCATCTGCATTATTTTACCTATCCCCAAACACATTACAAGAGTCTCAACGCCAACATGCTGATGGAGAGCAAACTGATGTAATATCAGGAATCAGAAACTCAAGCTGGCATGCAGGGTCAAGTAGGAAGGAACTTTCTAAATGAAGGAACTAGAGGTGAGTTTCACTAGAGATGTAGCTATAGAGAATGAGCTCCTCGATATGTAAAATTATGGAATGAAATCCAGTGTAGCTGGCAACAGTTGTTAACATTGGGGGTTCCTATGAAACACACTAGTTCAAATACAAATACCGTTTCCATGTTTCTCCTTGAAATGGTTAAGCAGCACTGCTTCTCAGGAGGAACTTACTTGGTCAAGTGTTGTTTGAGAAACGGAGTAGTCTTCTATTTTAAGCCTCTTTTTGTTCTTGGAGAGGATGCTGAATATCCTGGCCAAGGAAGACTGTGCAGAGCGGAGCTGGTACTGTAGCATGCCCCGATGTTTCTCCTTCAGGACGCTGCCAGGAAAGGCATGTCCGAAGAATTCTTCCACGGGCTTCAAGTCAGGATTTGACCCCGCTATTCGTACTACTATTGTATAGCCATCTCCAAACCTGGGAACAGGACAGTGACAGCATGTGAAAAACAGGCAGCAAGGACAGCAACGCCAAAGCCTCTTGTCTAAATACAACTTTAGGGGGCATATTCCAAAGGGTTAAGGTGGTTTGCAGACCTGCAAAGCACATTATTCCAACTAGCTGGAGATATTCAGTGGCACATGCTGCTGAATATCTGCTCCTAGGTCGACTGAACACCCTGACACTAATCAGCTAGTTTTGGGGAGTTCCAGGAGCAGTGACATAAGTTAGCAGCGATATTCAGTAGCTAACAAACTAATTAAAATGGCTAAATTAAGTCAGAGAAAAGGCTGCTCTAGCTTTAACTGTTTTAGCTAACCAGTCAGCAGCTGAATGTCTCCGCTGAGTGGCTAGTTTAAACACTATCCAGCTACACTGGATATGGTGTGCCGCTGGCTGGATCTGGCCCCAGCGATGAATATCTAGGCATAACTTAAAGTGGTGATGGCCAGCTGCTTTAATAGCGCTGGTTACCACCGTTCAATAGCCCCCTCTTAATTTAAGGGAGCACATCTTCAAAAGCACCACTGAGCATGCTCCAGGACCAGAAGACAGGAAAATCCAACCAGATTAACTTTGCAAAAAAGACTGATACCATAGCTACTTTTAAGCCTTTTCTTTTTCTTGCACACGTAACATTAGAATTCAGAGTGACTCATTTACTTTAGTGGTGGCACTCTAATTCAAGTGAAAAATGTATGGTAAGTTTTGATTCTCATTACGGCATCTCAGACTCTGGGGAAGAGAAAGCCCAGTACTAGTCTTATGGAAACAACCAGTAATTAGTCCGAGATGCATTGTGAAGAGCTGCAGAGGCTGCACCATCTATGCCATGGTTCACTGTAGTACTTGCCCCATAAATGGAAAGCATGAAAATAGAAGCCATCCAAAGATATCCCATGACAACTCTTCCATTAGAGCTGGAAGAGAGGGTGTGGTTACTTTAATTCAAAACAAGAGTTAGGATTGCCGCTTGTATTTCTCTGAAGTGAAATTCACTGATGTCAAGACAGCTGAAAAGTACAAGAAACATCGAGGTTCTGTGAGCTATGTAAAACGTTCTGCACCAAGTGGCAAAACACAATACCCGAGAGGAAATTCCAAGTATCTGAGAGGAATTCAAACACAGCTCAGATGGATTCATTCAGTGGAGAGCAGAAACCCATTAAGGTGACGTTTTACTTACCAGTTAATGTCTTTTCCTTGAGTCCTGCTAGACCAGCCCAGACAAGCGGGTTGTTCCCCTACCAGCTGATTGGTGGAGACAAAGAACCAATGAAAAGCCCAGGTTTCAATGACATCACTCCCATGCCTCTATTCACAGCCACCAGAGGTCCCTTCAGTATTCATCCCAAAGCATATGGGAGAAAAATGGCAAGCCTCACAAAACCTCAATCATGGGCAACAAGGAATAAGCAACAGTAGATAACTATGTACAGGAAAGCATAAACACAAAGCAGTCCACAGAGGATGAGGGGGAAGTGGCCTAGTGGTGGGACAAGTTACCTCAGGCTGGACAGCAGCTTTGGGCTGGAAGGACTGTGGTTTCTAGTCCCACAGGTGCTCCTTGTGGCCTTTGGCAAGCCACTTAACCCCCTGTTGTCTCAGGTACAAAAACATAGATTGTGAGTCCCTTTGGGGACAAAAGAAATTATATCTATTTATATCTATCTATATCTATATATACATATACACACACAGTACCTGAATGTACACCACTTATATACACAGTACCTGAATGTATACCACTTTAACTCAGAAAAACTAAATAAATAAACCTGCAGAGTCAAGCATAAAAATCATAGCGGACTTCAGGGGAACCACAGCAGAAGAACAAAGCAAATACTTTTTCAGGGTGGGCTCTGACTGGCCTTGCAGGACTCTAGGAAAGGACATTAAGTGGTAAGTAAAATGTCACTTTCCATATCGTCCTCCTAGATCAGTCCAGACAAGTGGGATGTACAAAAGCTACAATTCTGCTGGATGGGAAGACAACACAACAGCTTGCAAAACCCCAGAGGTCATGTCAGTCCATGTGTGGGCATCCAAATGGTAATGCTTGACAAAAGTGGAAAGTGATAACCAGATTGTTGCCTGACAAATGTCTGCAGGGATATTGAACTCTGCTCCGCCCAGAAGGATGCTTGTGCTCAGGTAGAATGGGTTCAAATCCTCTGAAATCAGCCAGTTCTGCAACAGGTACATCAAGGCAGTGGCCTCCTTAATCTAGCACTCTAAAGCCAACTTGGCCACCATGTTACCCTTGTGTGGGCCAGCAAATGGCACAAAAAGATGGTCAGACTTATGAAGGGAATTTGTAACTTCCACGGACCGGAGAGGCACCCTCCAGACATCCACAAGGCAAAGATCCTTATCCTTTCCCTGACACGGTTCCTTAGAGAAGGAGGGCTGGCAGACCACCTGGTTCACAAGAAGGGGAGAAATCACCTTAGGCAAGTAGGAAGGCACAGGCTGAATGGAAAACGACCTCCTTAGAAAAGACAGATAAAGATCTTGGAAAGATAGAGCCTGCAAGCTCATAAATCCGCTTTGCGGCACAAATCACAACCAAGAAGATCATCTTGAGTGTCAAATCTTTGAAGGTTATGTGCTTCAATTGTTCAAAAAGCACCTCCATCAAGGCCCTGAGCACCAGACACAGATCCCAGGAAGGGATTACAGACCAGAGGGGAGGATGAAGACACCGAACCCCCTGGAGAAAGCACAAAATGTCTGGGTGCAAGGCTAGAGACTTACTAGCTACCGGACCTCAGAAACAGGCCAAAACTCCACCTGAACTTTCAGTGAGCTAAAAAAAAGGCGCTTCTCCAAGCCATCCTGTAAAAAGGCCATCAGAGAGGGTACCTTGGCCGCCTCAGCTGCCAACTGAGTGCTGCATCATCGCTCAAAGAGGCAACAGATCCACACGCATGCTAGCTTGATAGACCTCCTCTGGGCTCCAAGCAGAGTAGAGACCACCGCTGGAGCGTAGCCATTATATGCTAGCTGTCTCCTTCCAAGAGCCAAGCAGCAAGCGAGAAATGAACCAAGTCTTCCAGAATGATCATTCCCTGCCACAATAGGCCCCAAGATGGAGGCAACCGAAAAGAAGGCATCTGCAAGAGCTGCATCAGGTCTCCGAACCATGCTCTCCTCAGCCAATCTGGTGCCACCAGAATTATCCTGCCCGGGTGGCATTTTATATGCCAAAACACACGCCTATCAGAGGCCATGGAGAAACACGTACAACAGGTGCTGACTCAGCAAAGGTTGGGTTAGTGCGTCGATGCCCTCAAACCCTGTCTCCATGCGGTGACTGAAGAAGCAGAAAACGTTGGCAATAGCGGGTCACTATCAGATCCATTTCAGGGTGACCCCAGTGATGTAGAATCAACTGAAATGCCTCCTGACAGCTCCTACTCTCCAGAATCCAGAGTGCCGGCTGAGGAAGCCCGCTATCCACACTGGCAATATGATGAGCAAACAAGGCTAGGAGGTTCTTCTTTACCCAGGCAAACAGAAGAGCAATCTCCAGAGCTACCCTAGCACTCCTCATGCTGCCTTACTAATTGACATAAGCTACTGCCATGGTGTTGTTTGAAGGCACTCAATCTGCTCGGCCCTCAAGCAGGGGCTGGAAACCCAGGAGATCCAAAGTGTTGAGTGAAAATATACTTTCTCTTATTAGTCTTAAAAGTATTACACTGTAACTTCATTGCATGTCCCCTAGTCTTTCTACTTTTTCATGGTGTAAATAATTGATCTATGTTTACCCATTCCACTCCATTCATTAATTTATAAACTTCTATTATTTATTTAACCAGTTTTCTATACTGCTTTATCCTTCAATCAAAGTGGTTTACATTGTAATTACTACAAGCAGGTACTGGATACATTCCCTTGTTCCCAAAGGGCTCACAATCTATATGTTCCTGAGGCAACTGAGGGTTAAATGGCTTGCCCAAGGCCACAAGGAGTGCCTATAGGAATAGAAACCCCAGTCTCTCTGGCCTGAGATTGCTCTCCCCAGGTGGGACTTGAACCCCTGGCCCTCCAGCCTGAGGTACCATGTCCTAACAACTAGGCTACTCCTCCCACCATTTGCCAATGCATCTCCCCTCAGCCATCTCTTTTCCAGGCTGAAGAGTCCCAATCTTTTAAGCCTCTCCTCAGAGAGTATCCTTCCATCCCCTTTACCAATTTGGTGGCTCTTCTCTGTACCTTTTCTAATTCTGCTATATCCTTTTTAAGATACAGCGACCATAATTGCACACAATATTCAAGGTGCAGTTGCACCATAGAACGATACAGAGGCATTATAATATCCTTTGTCTTATTCTCCATTCTTTTCCTTATGATTCCTATTTGCCTTCTTGACTGCCGCCACTGCACACTGAGCGGAGGGTTTCAACGTGTTATCCAAGATGATACCTAAATCTTTTTCCCGGGTGACAGTTCTTAATGTGGAACCTTGCTTCGTATAACCATAGTTTGGGTTGTTCTTTCCTAGGTGCATAACTTTACACTTGTTCACATTTAATTTCATTTGCCATTTGAACATCCAGTCTTCCAATTTATCAAGGTCCTCTTGCAATTTTTCATAATCCTCTTAATTTTGTCTCATCTACAAATTGGATTACCACACTCGTTATTCCCATTTACAGGTCATTTACGAATATGTTAAAAAGCAGCAGACCTAGCACAGATCCCTGGAGTACTCCACTATTCACCTTTCTTCATTGGAAAATTGGCCATTTAGCCCTACTCTCTGCTTTCTATCTTTTAACCAGTTCCTGATCCACAATAGTACACTGCCTCTTATCTCATGACTTTTTAATTTTACCAAGAGTCTCTCATGAGGGACCTTGTCAAAGGCTTTCTGAAAATCCAGATTCACTATATTGACCAGCTCACCTTTGTATACCTGTTTATGCACACCTTCCAAAAAATATAACAGATTAGTAAGACAAGACCTTCCTTGGCTAAAGTCATGTTAGCTTTCTCCAATTAAACCATGACTATCTACATATTCTGTAATTTTGTTCTTTATAATGGTTTCTACCATTTTGCCTGGTAATGACGTCAGGCTCATCATTCTGTAGTTTCCTGGATCATTCCTGGTACCCTTTTTAACAACTGGCGTTACACTGGTCATTCGCCAATGCACTCCCTCTCTACGAGAGCATGCATCTTCTTATACACCCTTAGCCAGGGAGTTGGAGTAATCCCACTCAGGCTGGAACAGGCTCTTAAGCACTTTCGGGAAGACAGTAGATTTCCGAACCCTTGCAGGAGCAGATGCCTCTTCGGTTCTTGCGGCCTCTGCCAAGCTCGAAGTGGATAAGACCCTGGGATCAATACCTCCAGTCCCTACTCCTGGAACATGCAAAAAATCGTGGCCTCCTCACAATCCTCTAATCAAACAACACGACATATTATACCACTGTTACGCTGATGACCTGATGTTATACGCCCTCTTCTCCACAAGAAACCCAGTCATGGCAGTCAAGAAGTGCTACAAAACAGTCACAAGCTGGCTATCTGACCACAAACTCTCAATAAACTACAATAAACCAAGATTCTTCATATAACCAATGACACAACCTACATACCCCCAGGAACAATCAAGATAGACAACAACGAAATAAAAATAAAATCTGAAGTCAAATACATTGGAGTTACGCTAGACCAAAAACTAAACTTCCAATCCCACATTTAAAAAAACACCTTAACAGTTTACCACAAAATAAAGACCTTTCACAAGCTACAGCCACTACTAGCCTCAGACCACTTCAGCCCAGGTTTCACATGGATTACTGTAACTCTATTCTTCAAGGCCTTCCAAACATGCAATACAACTAGCCCTCAATACAGCAGCTTGCCTAATCACTGGAACCCCGAGGCAAGACCACATTACCTCTATCCTCAAGGCATTGCACTGGCTCCCAATCCAAGTGCATATCAAATGTATTTATTTAACAGGTTTTTTATACCAGTTTATCATTTTAGTCAAAGCGGTTTACATTGTAACTTAAACTTGGTAATGTACATTAAACAGGAACATTGATAACCTTCCATTGCCTCAGAAGAATCCAAGTTAAGTGACTTGCCCAAGGCCATAAGGAGTACTAATGGGAATTGAACCCTGGTCTCCCAAGCTAGTGCTCTAACCACTAGCCATCCCTCCACTCCAAATGTAAAGCAATAATCATCACATTCAAAGTTATTCACAAGCAATCGTCGGATCATCTACAAACTCTTTTACAGAAGAACCCAGATACGAGAGTAAGAAGACAATAAAACCTAAACCTACTCAACATACCCATCTATAATGCTTAAAGCTTGCAGACCACCTGTAACAGAACCTTTTCCACATACAGAACCTCATATCGGAATGCCCTGCCATGTAATCTAAGAACCATCAATGACATATCAGAATTCCGAAGGAAATTAAAAACAACACTCCTCTTTCAAGAATTCTTTGGAACGGACACCTAAACATCCTCTCCAGAACAATCCAAAACCATCCCATCTCCCCCTCCTATAATCTGCATCCATAAACCCAATCACCACCCCAAACCCACCCTACCTAACAGATTAATCAACATATTGTATATAAGTTATAATGTTCCCACTATACCCCCTCCCTGATTGTTCTTTGTATTAAGTTGGTGTTCCCTGTAAACCACTTTAATATTTTGAAAAGCGGTATATCAGAAAGTTTAAATAAAATCAATAAATAAATACTTCTTCATCCAAATCAGTCATCTCAATCCAAACCACAGTTGACTCCATCCCCAGAAAGGGGGGGGGGGGGGGGAGGAAACATCCCTGGTGGGGATGCTTTTTTGTTTTTTAATACCACTTTATCATTTCAGTCAAGGTGGTTTATATTGTAACTTAAACTTGGTAATGTACATTAAACGTGGACATTGATAACTTGGATTTTTCTGAGGCAATGGAGATTAAATGACTTGCCCAAGGCCTACTGGGAATTGGTTCTCAAGCCAGTGCTCTAACTGCTACTACTCCACTCTCCTTTGCCATCAATCAAAGAAGACTTCTACTCTCAGCCTGTACAGGGGCCGACACCCCTGACAAAAGCTAATGCCGAAACATGGCCATGTCGGGTCCAAGGCTCAAGTGGTTCTTTCTAATAAAATTGCACTTTTGTTTACCCTCGCTCCTGACTGTTTTCTCCCTACACTCGGTGGCATAGTTGCTGTCGATCACATAGAGGAAGAGGAGAGGTCCACAGCACGGATGCCGAATTCTCCGGCCGGCTGAATATCCTTACCCATAGTGCCATCCACCACTTCCTGCCCTGAGGCAGGCAAAGTCGGGCTAACAGCATATTCTGGCTGAGAAAGGGTTGGACAACTAGGCCCTCTAGGGACAACTCAAAAGCAGAATCCAGAAGTCGGACATCAGGCACCATGCTTGCCACAGGCCAAACAACGTCATCTGGAAGAAGACGTAAGAGTTAAGGCAAGTGTCACAACAGCATGTGCTAAGGCTGCAACGGCCTGAAGGGCGCGTATTAACTTTGCATTTACTAGAGCATGCATTACAGGCGCTAGGGTAGGAGCGCACATTGGAGCCGCTTGGGCAGAATGCACGCAAGGACCAAGTGAACACTAGGTGCATAATAGAGAAAACGCTATTAATGTGTACAGAAAATGGCAGGAAACCCCCACACAGCACCAATAGTCACCAGCGGTCTACCCAAATTGCATTCCCTACAGACGGAATCAAGAGCAATGATGAGGTCCAGCCTTGGTACTCAATCCCTGAGAGCCCCAGGCAGAGAATCTGTTCTGGGCTCAGATCTATACCCCTGGAACTGTTTGGCTGGCTTTGCAGCACTGCGTGTAAGGTGGCTGCTTGGCAGATCCCTGAGAGAGCCTTCTGCAATCTTCGGGAGAGAGCAGGGGGGGATAGAGGAGGAGGGAGGGGCATTGAGGTTTAGTAAGGCAGTCATACTCTTCCAGAACCTTCCAGTTTCTGGCTGCTTAACAGGCCCTTATCCAGGGTAAGAGCGTGGAGTTGAACTAATTTTCCTTCTCCTATGGCTACCGAAAAGACCGCAGTCTAGTGGAGCCTCCCACATTGCACTCTATTGAGAGATCAACCCACAGGCTGTCGTTCACAAGAGTTTTCAATCAATCTTTTCCTCTCAACTCCTCAGGATTTTCTTTAGAGAGGAGAAAATCCATCCACCATCTGCTGGAGAAAAAGAAATACGGAAGGGACCTCTGGTGGCTGAGGCGAATAGAGACATAAGAGTGATGTCATTGTAACCTGGGCTTTTCATTGTTTCTTTGTCTCTACCAATCTGCTGGTAGGGGAACACAACCCACTTGTCTGGACTGATCTAGCAGGATGATATGGAATACCATTTTTCTGGGTGTAATGCTCTTAGAAATGTTAATAGTTGAAATTAGAGACATCCGACAGTCGGTATTCTCAGGATTTGCACCTATAGCCTTTAAGCTCAATGGGGGGGAGAGGAATTTTTCTTTTCACGGGTAAAAACTAGGTTTTGTAAAATGGTCCACCCAGCATGCAGGTAAAAAAAAAGTATGCACATAGTGCCATTTTGTGTTTATTTTTACTAGCTATGAGGAACAGGGTGAGGCATGGTTTAAAACTACATTCATAATTTGAATTTTCAAAAGTACAGTATGCATGTATTTTAGTAAAAAAGGGTTAATTTTATGTCTTTTTTGTGCTTTTTTTCACATATAAAAGTATGTGCTACTGACACAAAGCATGTAGTTTTGTGTGGTATACGTGAAAGCATTTCTGGGAGTGGTAGTTGGGCAAAGCTGGGAAAAGTTATGCTTGCCATCAGAGAAGGTGTAGCATTATGCCTGAGCTCTCAGGGAGGCAGTTTGTAAAAGCACATAGACGTATATGTTGACTTTATAAAACAGGCACAACATATATACTTATGTGCCTTTACAGCCTAGGCACCTTGTTATAAAATTACCCATAATATCAAAATAGTGCAAACACTAATGATTAATACATTTTTACAATTACTATGCAGGCTTCAAACTGGAATTCCTTGTCGGAGAATGTAGTAAAAGCTGTTTAGAAGACGTTTGGCAATTTCCTGGCGTAAAAGTCCGTAAATCATTATTAAAGTGTACTGGGGACATCCACTGCTTACCCCAGGATAAGCAGCATGGATTCTGTCTACCTTTTGGGAACCTAGCAAGTACTTGTGAACTGGATTGACCATTGTTGGAAGCAGAATACTGAGCTTAATGGACCTTTGCTCTGACCCAATGCGACATTTCTTATGCTATGTTCATGTGCATGAACCTGAATCAGACTTAACTCAAACAAGGAACAGGAATCATGTATATGCAAAAATTTTCCTAAACAGATTAAGACAGGGCTTCCCAAGCCTGCCCTAAGAACCCCCTGCCAGATTTGGATTTTCAAGAAATTCTTAGTGAACATGTATGAATATTTGCATACATTGACTCAATATATGCAAATTTATCATGAATATTCATTATGGATATCCTGAAAATCCAAGTGCTTGGTGGAATCTGCAGAAGAGGTTTGGGAAGCCCTGGTGGAGGTTGCTTTCAATAGGGTAAATTCCAGGCTCATGGTTGGGCTCCAGTTCAAATCTGACTCTAGAGAAGGACTGTTATGGCCATAGATAGATAGACTGAAATTGCAAAAAAATCAAAAAAGAAAAATTACTTGTTCTTCAGATGTTGGACGCTGCCCAGACATCGGAACCTCCCATTGACCATGATTGCCATTCTAGTGCAGAGGGCTTCACATTCTTCCATGCTGTGAGGAAACAGAACACAGGAGTACAAAAACTGATCAGATTCATAGTCACACACAGTAAAAAAGGATTTTACCTGTAGAAACCAGAGCTTTGATTATTGCCCAACCTGTCCACGGGTAAAAGTGAACATGTTGTTAATAATGATGGTATTACCTGTCAACTCAAGGCACTCTCGGGAGGTGTGGGGAGAAGGTCAAGATTAAAACTAGGCACATTGTTTTGCTGAAAAATATTACCCAAAAAGAAAGCCGGTGCAAATCTGTGTGGTTAAGTTTACATTAGTTTATAACAGCAGCAAAACTATCCACGTAATTTTGCTTTCCACAGATTGGGGTTTTTATGCCAGGATTATTTTCCCCATGTGATAAAGTCCGATTATTACGCCACTCAGTTGGTTACCTTAATATTGGCTTTATACCAATATCTTTATTGAGCTTTTTTTTAAAGAAAAAATGGTGCTGCTTTTTTTTAATGCCATTTGGAAATCCACTGGGGGATCCTCTTTTGTATATAGTATTTATTTATTTATTTAGACAGATTTGTATTCCACTTTATCCTTCAATCAATGTGGTCACGTCACATCACAATTGGGGGTTACATTTAACATTAGGGTACGTGTAAACATTTAGACAGTACAGTTACTTAACAGCATTTAGACAGTACAATTGAAGGGTAACATTTAACATAAGAGTATTTAATAACATGGTATGATAAGCTTGTGTGTGTAGATAGGATGAGTGCACGCTTAGTTGGTAGAGGTAGTAGTATTTATGTTTGAATAGGGGATGTTGCCTGAGTGCTCATATGTTTCTATGAACAACAATGTTTTGAGGTAAACTAACTGTTGGCAAAACTCACTCAGTGCATTTGATGATAAAAATGGATAGATCAGAGAATGAGAGAACTCAAAAAGATCACCAAAGGTATAATGTTATTTCTTTATTTATTATTTTTATTTAACATTTCTTATATACTGCCTTTCATGATATCAAGGTGTTTTACATTGAACAAACTGAAATTATATTGAACAGGGCATTATAACTTGGAGATAACTATTTTACAAGGAGCACAGTCAATGGAGGGTTAAGTGGCTGGTCCAAGGTTGCTGTCCTCTAGTGGGATTTGAACCCCTGACCTGAGGTAACTTGCCCCAACCACTAGGCCACTCCTCCCACCATCATAAGTGTTTCCCTGCTTGAGAAGCCTGTATTATGTGAGGAAAAAGGCTTTCATAAGACTGTGTGGACATGTAAGCATGTAGAAATAAATATACAAGCTGACAAGATTGTGCATAAGATTAAGCAGAGGATAGTGCGGTTTTTGGAATCCAAGGGATTACTGGATCCGAGACAGCATGGCTCTACTAGAGGCAGGTCTTGTCAGATGAATCTGATTGATTTCTCTGACTGGGTGACCAGAGAATTGGATCAGGGGAGAGCACTAGATTTCAGCAAGGCCATTCCATATTGGCGACTTATAAATAAACTGAGTTCTCTTGGGATGGATCCTAAAGTGGGGAAGAAACTGGCTGACTGTGAAGCAATGGAAGATAATAGCACATGGAGTTCACGCTGATGATAGGGGTGTTACCAGTGATGTGTCACAGGAATTGATACTTGATCTTGTTCTGTTCAACAATTTTGTAAGCAAGCAATATTGCAGCCTTGTCACACATGTGTATGACAAGGCTGCCTACTTTCCCTCTACCTATTCAATTTACATACAAAAGAAATCAAAGAAGCAGGACTGGTGGAAGTCGATGCTAACGAAACCACATTACTGGCTGAACGTGAAGATGATCTGAAACATCTGGCCTGCACCTTAATATTAAGAAGACAAAAGATCCTGACAACTGGCAAAAATCATTCATTTCAGCCTTGATGGAAAGAAATTGAAATAATACAATTTTCTATACAACTTTCTCTACCAACAACCCAGCCTATACAGCTCTAGGAAGATGCTTTGAAGCCATGTCCAATTGGCTGACAGAAAACAATCTATCAAAGTAAATCCAAGGTCCTCCGTATAACTAGAAGCACTACATTTATCCCATAAAGCTACACGATGCAGTACTCACAGTCAAGGAACACGTTAAATATTTGGGAAAAACACTAGATTAGAAACTATCCTTCCAGCCACACATCAAACAAATAATCAAATCAGTATACCACAAGATGAGAACCATTCACCGCCCGTGCCCCCTGCTCAACCAGTGAGACTTCGGAGGTATGTCAGGCACTCCCAGTTCCCTATATACTTCTGCTATCCACCATTAACCCATTGCAAATAGCACAAGATACTGCAGTCAGACTAATATCTAATACTCCAAGAAGGGACCACATCACCCCAACTCTAGCCAAACTACACTGGCTCCCTATACTCTCCCACATCAGACACAAAGTCCTACTTAACACATTCAAGGTCCTCCACAACACCTCTGCAAACATCTTAATTCACAAACGACCGGCTAACAGAAGCAGAAGAAAAATTTTGCATGATCTACTAACCGAGATCGGTGTGTTTTAGTCAGTTAGCAGCTCTGCTAAACAGCTAAAATGCTTTGAATATACTCCCTATGCTTATAAATTTAGCCATGCCATTCAGTTTTCTAGATTTATAGGTTTAGGTTTAGGTTTATTCATTTGATATAACCGCCTTTCTGGGGTAATCAAAGCGGTGTACAGGTAGTAAAATACATAAAAATACATAAAATAGATAAATTATACAAAACATAAAAACAGAATACATAAAAACTTTGGCCATGGCCAGAAAGGAAAGGAAATGTACAATTTTTTAAAAGGATAGGGACTAACATGCAGCAAGTACGGGACAGGATACAACAGGTGGGTAGGTACAGCAGGAACAGATTCATACAAAAGGAGAGGGGATATTGAATGCCAGTGAAAAGAGATGGGTTTTAAGGTTTTGTTTGAAAATTGCGAATTGTGGTTCCAGGCGGAGGGAAGGGGGAGAGAATTCCAGTGTGCGGGACCAGCAAAGTAGAATGCAGATAGACGTGTGAATTGAAGGTGGGCACGGGAAGGGGGGGGGGAGAGCGAGACGGTTAAGATGGAAGGAACGGGGAGTGTAACGTGAGGAGTGAAAAGATAGAAGGTCAGACAGATAGGATGGGGTACCAGTGTGATAGACTTTGTGAAGTAAAGTTAGCAATTTAAACTGGGAACGGAATGGGACCGGCAACCAATGAAGATGGAAAAGTAAGGGAGTGACATGATCTCGAAGAGCGGAAGAAGTGATAAGACGTGCCGCAGTATTTTGTATTCTTTGGAGCCGGGTCACCTGGTTTTTGGGGAGGCCAAGGAACAGTGCGTTAGAGAAGTCCACCCGTGACATGACTAAGGACAGTACTAGTGTGGTCAGAGCAGAAGGGGAGAGGAAAGGACGGATTGAGCGGATTTGTCGGAGAAAAAAGAAAGAGGTTTTAGTGATATGGGAGATGTGAGAGTGAAAGGAAAGATCCGAGTCAAAGTGGACACCTAAATACTGGAATGTAGAAACCAGTGGGACTGGGGAATTGGAGAAGGAAGGGGCTAGAGTGGGGGAGGGAGCACCATAAGTAAACCAGATAGCAAGAGTCTTTGTGAGGTTAAGATGGAGGCAGTTGGTAGTGAGCCAGTCAGCGACAGAGGAAAGACAGGAATTCAGAGGAGTGAGATCGGGGCAGGAGGAAGAGGTGTGGTGGAGTAAGAGAATATCATCAATATACATTATGAGTCTAATTTAAATACCTAGTGCTGAAAATCAGTGCTAAGGTCTAACCTTTTCCACCCACTCTAAATCCACCACTATTTATGCTCTTAAATTTAGAATTCCAGTGAAATAAAATTAGGAATTCAACCCTAATAAATGTTTAGAGGCCAATTCAAGAGCTTAACTCTCAAAATTAGGAGCATAAACATTTGAATTCTGGCTTCTAAGTTTGTACCTGAGGCAATGGAGTGTTAAGTGACTTACCCAAGGTCACAAAAAGAGCATCAGTGGGACTTGAACCTTGACCTCCAGCCCACTGTGCTAACCACTAGGCTACCCTTCCATTCCAAGAGAAACGACTCTATATCTGTGCCATGATATTTTTTTAATGAACTTTCCTGCAGTGTATTTCTAGTGAACCTGCAGAAAACCGAAGTCTTAATTGTCGGGAAAAGTGACCTGTGTGATCCTGAATGATCATGTAATGTGACATCTTGCTTGTTTGTATCAGAGCCTAGTATGATTCCAGTAACATTTCTGGCCATGTTTCCAAGATGAAGAGATCTTCAAGCAATCAATTTGCAAATTCTCATTTTTAAGTCACAGGCGTTTCCACGAGTCCTGTGGTCCGTCTGAAGAAACATGAACATGGTAGTGTAGCTATAACACTCTAGAGAATGATCAGACACTGATAACTTAATAGTGGCAGGGTTTTTTTCCCATATGGACACAAGACAAGATTACACAGCAAACTGAAGATAAAATATCAGTAGCATGCTCATACCTGTGAGATGTAAGCACCACAGAGCGGCCTTCCTTAATGACACTAAGCACACTGTTCCATAAGAAGCGCCGTGCTTTGGGATCCATCCCTGTGGTCGGTTCATCCTGCAATATAAAATTTGAAGAAATTTATTTATTTAAAAATTCTTCTATATCACCATAAGCAAGTGCATTCAAGGCAGTATAGAGGCATAGCATAGTTACTCACCTGTAACAGTGATCTCCGGGAACAGTAGGAATCAGTCTTCACATATGGGTGATGTCAGCACCGATGGAGCCCGCACGGGAATGCTCCCCAGCGTCCAATAGGAAAGCCCTTTGGAGCACTCCACTGCACCATGCCTGCCTTCCCACCTTCCCAACTCCTCTCCTCAGTTGAATTTGTAGCTGAGAAGAAGTGAAAAATTAAGTGACCCTACAACTCCTAGGGGAGGAGGGTGGGTTGTGAAGACTGATTTCTGCTGTTCCTGGAGATCAGCTGTTACAGGTGAGTAACTACGCTATCTCCAGGAACAAGTAGGAAAGCATAGTTACTCACCTGTAACAGGTGTTCTCCAAGGACAGCAGGAATCAGTCCTCACATATGGGTGACGTCGGCACCAACGGAGCCCGCATGGATTCACTCCCCAGCTTTCAAAAGAAAGCCTTTGGGAGTTAGACTGTGCATGCGCGGTCACCTTCTTGCCCAAGAGTGCCATCTGACATAGCTTAATCAAGCATAAAAAGAAAACCACTCCACAGGGAGGAGGGAGGGTTGTGAGGACTGATTACTACTGTCCCTGGAGAACACCTGTTATAGGCAAGTAATTACGCTTTTTCCGGGAACAAGCAGGAAGTCAGTCCTCACATAGGGGACTCCCCAGCTACAGACTACCGAAAAAAAACCTATAGAAGCCACGGGCAACCAGAAAAGGAAACAATGCAAGGCAGCAAGGAGCATTGAAAGGCTTGAAGTCCAGAGATGCAGCCCCAACAATGACTGTGGAATCACCTTATGGTAGCCTGGTCACAACGGGCCGAGGGAAGGAGTTGCACTATTCCCCAAAGATGTAACAAAGCATTGCCTGGCTGAAGGCGCTGTCACACCGTGAGCTTTCCTCCAAGCAATAATGCGCTGTGAAGGTATGGACCAAAGACCAGGTGGTGACCTGGCAAATGTCCAGTAGAGCGACCAAGCACAAGTGGGCCACCACGGCCTCCATGGCATACACATTATGGGCCCTGCAAGCCGTCCGGACCCTATTCCCCCTCCTGTTCTCCCAGCATGGCTAGAGCAGTAGGATCGGGAGAGCCAGCAAGGGGCGGGAGGTGGCAGGGACTGCATGGAGTGGGGGCAGGCCAGCCCGGCAGGACATACAGGACCAATTCAGGTCACGGCCCTGTATGTCCTGTGGGGCCAGTGAGGATGTGCTGATTATTTCAGCTCGGAGGTGGAATAATCACACTGGCAGGGCAATCGGGGCCGGATTCAGGGATGTTCCCGCCACACGATCCAGGCCCTGGCTGGTCAACAGTGGGTCGGGCGCAGGGAAGAGGGGGGGCCAAGCCGCAGCAGCCAGAGGAGCCTGGGGGAGAATGTCCCCGCAGGCATGCAGGGGCATGCCAGGCCATCCTCGGGCCTGATTCTGCATACCGCGGTACAGAATCGGGTCCTAACAGCCCTGTCCTGTACGGGGATGTCTGGACAGCCCGGATGTGCCCCTTTTGAAATCAGGCTCTATGTGCAGTAATATGATGCTCCAGGGAGAATCCAGCCAGTTCGTAAGCGAAGGAGATGCAGTTTGCCTCCCAGGTGGACAGGGTGCGCTT
Organism: Ichthyophis bannanicus; assembly: GCA_033557465.1. Classification (NCBI taxonomy): domain Eukaryota; kingdom Metazoa; phylum Chordata; class Amphibia; order Gymnophiona; family Ichthyophiidae; genus Ichthyophis; species Ichthyophis bannanicus. The sequence goes on along the minus strand of CM066032.1, from coordinate 909,224,472 downwards.
GGAGACTACTACTCTGAGCCTGACGATGTCATAGGAGACAAACAGTTGCGACGATCAGCGATGGGGCTGTGTCCTCTGAAGGTAGGAGGACAATGCCCATTTGCAATCCAGGATATGCAGTGAGGCCTCCGCCCAGGATGCGTGAGGCCTGGGAAAAAAAAGCTAGGAAGATCCACCTCCCTGATCATGTGAAAAGTGGACCAGAGAACAACCCTGTTTTTGTGGAACCTGGTGTATGGGGTGTGGGCCACCAATGCCTGCAGCTCACTAACTCATCTGGCTGAAGTGAGTGCTACTAGGAACACCCCTTGAGATGGCAAGCCAGGGTTTCAAAATGGGGAGTCATCAGCTTCCCGAGAACAATGTTCAGGTCCCACGCCACCAGCACTAGACATAAGGGGGGGGGCATGAGAGGAGAAGCCCCCTCATGAAGCATTCTACCAAGGGGTGCACAGAGACAGGTTGGCCATCGACGAGGTGATGATGCGCCGCTAGGGCGCTGAGGTGCACCCTGACAGAATTGGACAGTATACAAAGAAAAAGTATACTAACTTAATTAAAATTTTCAAAAACTGATCAGTGATTTTAATCACAGGGACAAAACAAATAAGACCTGTGAAGATTAGATGACTTTGGGGAACAAATAGTTTCTGGGGTAAGAAAGAAATAAAATTGTAAGTAAAAAAATAAAGGTATACTTAAAGATAAAAATGAGCATAATTTGAAAAGGTAGACTAAAAATCCAAAAATGATTATTACTGGTTGGAATAATAAGCTCCATGGATAGAATCCTCATTCTCCTACTACTCACCATGACATTAGACAAGTCACTTAAGGCCATGTTTACTAAAGTGTATTTAAGGAATAATACATGTTTGCAAATAGCGTAGTTACTCACCTGTAACAGGTGTTCTCCAGGGACAGCAGGAATCAGTCCTCACTTATGGGTGACGCTGGCACCGACGGAGCCCGTGTGGAGCAATTCCCCAGCTTTCAAAGAAAGCCTTTGTGATTGCTACCACTCATGCATGGTCCTCTTCCCGCCCAAGGGTGCCATCTTGCTCAGTCAGGTCCCTTAGCTCAAGCTCTACCAAGCAGATAGTAAGGGAAGGACAAAAATACAGCAACTCATCAGGGGAGGCGGGAGGGTAGTGAGGACTGATTCCTGCTGTCTCTGGAGAAAACATGTTACAGGTGAGTAACTACGCTTTCTCCAGGAACAAGCAGGAAGTCAGTCCTCACTTATGGGACTCCCTAGCTACCAGCTACTGAACCTGTAAGCAGAAGCAGAAGCCGAAGCCTGAAGGAGCCCGAACCCTGGGTCCTCGGGGCGAAGCCCTTGGTAGCCGTGAAGAAGGGTCGGAGAGCAGGAGTTGCTTATACCCCGAACAGATTATGGAGTACAGACTGGCCGAAGGCGCTGTCCTGGTGGGACTCCCTCTCTAGGCAGTAGTGGGCAGCAAAGGTGCTGGTGAAAGACCTGGTCACCCCCCAGCAAATGTCCATTAGGGGCACGGAGCACAGCGAGGCCGCCTTGGCTCGGACCCTGTGAGCAGTGACTCGACGATCCAGAGGGACGCCCACCTTTGCATGGGTGAAGGCGATGCGGTCCGCCATCCAAACTGTGAGGGTGCGCTTGGTGACTGCTTGCCCCTGCCAATTGGGACCATAGGTCACAATAAGCCTATTAGACTTGCGATGAATCTGAGTACACTGCAAGTAGAAGGCGAAGGCCCGCTTATAGTTGAGTGTGTGGAGAGCCGCCGACGCCTGGTCCACGTGGAGCCTCGGGAAGAAAGTTGGGAGCACTATCTCCTGACTAAGATGAAAAGCCGACATGGCCTTAGGTAAGAAGTTAGGATAGATCCGGAGGACCACCCTGTTCTAGTAAAATCTGGTGTAAGGGGTGCCAGCCATGAGCGCCTGAAGCTCACTGACTAGGCGAGCCAAGGTCAGCGCCACCAAGAAGGCCACCTTCCAGGACAGATGCCAAAGCGAACACGTCACTATCGGCTCGAAGGGTGGACGGGTGAGCTGCATGAGCACCACGTTCAAGTCCCATTCTGTGGGAGGGGGACAGATGGGTGGCTTGGATAGCAGAAGGTCCCGCATGAAGCGTGAGACTAAAGGCTGCCCCGAGAGAGCTTTTCCCTTGATAGTGAGATGATTAGCTGATATGGCGCTCAAATGAACTCTGACAGTGTTTGATTTCAATCCTTCCCTCGAGAGATAAAGGAGTTACTGGAAAACCGGGCATGAGAAGGGGTCGATCTGGTGTTTCAAGCACCAGCTGGAAAAGTGTTTCCACTTAAAGGCGTAAACCCTCCTAGTGGAGTCCTTCCTCGAGGCAAGAAGGATTTCCTCGACGTCCTCGGGAAGGGCCAAAGAGGCTAGAGAGATCCGTTTAGCTGCCAGGCCATGAGGGATAGGGAGGGTAGGTTCGGGTGTAGTACCCGACCCTCTTCCTGTGTTAGCAGATCCCTGGCCGAGCCCACGGGAAACGGAGGTTCTATCGATAGCCGGAGCAGGAGCAGGAACCAAGGCTGCTGAGGCCATGAGAATCAGCAATGCCCCGTCTCGTTGAACCTTGAACAGAGTCCTCGCAATGAGGGGGAAAGGAGGGAATGCATATAGGAGACTGAAGGACCAGTCCAGGAGAAATAAATCAGGGCCTTCCCTGTCCGGATGCGGTACCGGGCCGCAAAAGCGAGGGAGCTGTGTGTTCTGAGGGCTGGCGAAGAGGTCTATCGCTGGAGTGCCCCAGCGGAGAAACAGCCAGCCTGCTACTTTGGGATCCAGCAGCCACTCGGAGTGAAGGATTCTGCTGAGTCTGTCTGCCAGACCAGACCCAGGAGGTACTCTGCCCTGAGGGACATCCTTCGTAAGGCGGCGAAAGAGCAAATGAGTACCACTTCCATGCAGAGGGAGCGTGACCCCGTGCCCCCCTCTTTGTTGATGTAGAACTTTGCTACATGGTTGTTGATCTGTACTAGAACTGACTTCCCGCTGAGGAGATCGAAGGCTCTCAGGGCCCACCGGATGGCCCAGAGCTCGAGCAGGTTTATCTGTTGCTGAGTCTCCCTGGGTGACCATCGCCCCTGTGTGCAGGGTGACCATCGCCCCTGTGTTCAGGGAGACCCGCTCCCCACCCTAACAGGGAAGCATCTGTAGTCAGTACCACATCATGCTGTGGGGTCTGAAAGGGCAATCCCCACAGGAGGTTGTGGGGGGGGTTCTGCCACCAGTTCAGGGACAAGCGGAGGTCGGGAAGAACCCTGACGGGGTCCCTTAGGTGTCTGAGGAACTGGATCCATTGGACACTGAGACACCATTGAGCCGTCCGCATCTGCAGGCGAGAGTAGGGAACCACATGCACGGTCGAGGCCATGTGGCCCAGGAGACGTAGCATGGACCGAGCGGTGACCTGATGGGCGCTTTGGACATGAGCCGCCAGAGCTCAGAGGTGGGTGGATCAATCCACCGGGAAGAAGGCCATGGCCTGCCGAGTATCGAGGCACGCCCCGTGAACTTGAGAGCCTGCACTGGCTCGAGATGAGACTTTGGGAAGTTGACCAAGAACCCCAAGTTCTCCAAGAGAAGGACAGTGCGCGACATCGCTTGCCGGGCCTCCTCGACAGAGGAGCCCATAACGAGCCAGTCGTCGAGGTAGGGAAACACCGGCACGCCCATGCCGCAGGTAAGCAGCAGCCACGACGAGCGTGAAAACCTGTGGTGCGGACGCAAGGCCGAAGGGGAGCACTCTGTACTGGAAGTGCTCTCCCTGCACCCTGAAACGCAGGTACTGCCTGTGTTGGGGGTGGATTAAGATATGGGCGTAAGCATCCTTCAGATGCAAGGAGCATAGCCAGTCGCCCTGTCGCAGGAAGGGCAGCAGCATGCCAAGAGATAACATCTTGAACGTCTCTCACACCAGGAACTTGTTTAGTTTGCGGAGATCGAGGATGGGCCGCAGACCCCCCATTTTCTCCAGGACGAGGAAGTACCGGGAGTAAAAGCCCTAACCTCAAAGGTGGGGAGGGACCTTCTCGACTGCCCGTTGGGCAAGGAGGGAGTGTAATTCCTGCTGCAGCAGAAGCTGGTGCGCAGGGAGTCGAAGAGAAGGTTGGAGGGAGGCTGTCAAAATGAAGGTGATAGCCCTTCCGGACGACCTGGAGGACGCAAGTGTCCGAGGTGATGAGTGTCCACGATGGGGCGAAACAGGACAGACGTCCCCCCACTGGCTGCTGCATCGCCGGAAGGCGAGGGGCCAAGCCGCTAGCATCAAAACCCCTGAGTGGGTTATGGGGGGAGCTGGCATTTGGGTCTTCGGGCCCTTTGGTTTGCAGTGCCCCTGTCCAGGCTTTCCCTGAGCCAGGGTAGCTGGCGTGGGGGTAGCCGGGTATGGCGGATAACTTCGATACTGGAGGCCTTTCTTGGGAAGAAGGGTTTCTTGGCTGGCTGCTTCTTCCGAAGCAACATCAAGGTCTTGCAGGAGAGATGGGTCCTGGTCAAGAACTCTGTCTCGATCCCCACAGCCTTCTCCTCCATCAGTTTCCCAAACAGTTGTTCACTGAGACAGGGCACGTCCAGGAGCTCCTCCTGCACACACTGCTCCAAATCCGAGGATTGAAGCCATGCCTGGCGGCGAGCTCCAATGCCTGCGGCCGCCACCCGAGCTGATGTCTCGAAGCCATCATAGGAGACTCAAGATATGTACTTAGAACAGTCGGCCACGGATTTCAGCAGAGTGCGGAACCTGTCCAGGGGTTCAACTGCGAGGCCCACAGAAAACCCCCTGAGTTCCTTCGCCAAGTCGCGTAGGAACATACCAATATACAATTGGCAAGCCTGGATGCGACATTAAAGCATGGAACCTTGATAGGCCTTGTGGCCCAGTGCATTAAGGGCTCTCAACTCCCGGCCAGGTGGCACCAATGAATGTGACTTTGGGGCACTTCTGCTTCCGCAAGGCTGATTCCACCACCATCGAGGTGTGTGGGAGCTGGGATTTTCAGAAGCCTGGCCCGCACTGCACCTTGTACATTGTGTCAAGGCGCTTGCTCACAATGGGAACCAAGGTTGGGGCCTCCGACTTGTGGAGCAGTAGCCGAGATAGAATCAGCAGCATCGGCACGGTGAGGGATTCTCTGGGTGGGGCCTCGTACTGAAGAATATCGAGTTCTTCAGCACGAGGGTCCTCTTCGGCCTGGGTGACCAGGTTGAGGGCCCGAGCCATGTCCCAAATAAACACCAAAAAGTAGGTGTCCTCGGGCGGTGAACGCCGATAGAGACCAGGCGGCAAAGGGTCTGACGGGAGATCTGGGTGGGTGTGGGTCTCTGGGGAGTTGTCCCCATTGGATTCCCAGTCCGAAAAGTCGGTCGAGGGGTCTGAGCCGGGCGGTTCACCCTGTCCGATGGTCGGCGGCCTGGAGCCAGAGGCCCTGGACAATCTTGCCTCTGAGGAACGGGAGGGCGAGCGAGACCGACATCAAGGACCCTCACAAGGCGGTCTCTGGGCGTAAATCAGCGAAGCTGGCCATAAGCACCTGCTGGGAAGCAATGAATGCAGAAACGCTGCATTCGAGTGCCAGCATACGGGACTCCCATGCGAGCATGGGGCCCTGGGACGCCGATACTGGGGTCACTGGATCGGGCATCGAGGAGGAGGGGGGTCCTCACCGGGACGACCCTCAGGAGACTGGGCACCTTTGCCGGAGGCCTCCATTTCTCTGCGAGGTACCTTGCAGGGCCGCTCCTTGTCTGACTCTCGGGAACGCCGAAGGGGGCTAAGCGACCGGGTGTGGGAGCACTCGCGCTTGTCGGGGGACCATGACAGTGACTTCGAGGCCGCCTTCTTTTTGCACCATTCAACCTCGGGGGACCCCTGGTCAGAATGCCACCTGGAGCAGGGTGCCACAGGGGGAGAATCCACCAGAGGGGAGACAACCGAGGGCGCCACCGGGGACTCTGAGGCAGCTTTTCAAAAAATGTCTTCGGACTTTTGCTTATGGCTGAGCAGGGCCTTAGAGGACATTTTCTTACAGAGCGAACAGAGCTCCGGGTCATGGTTGGTTCCCAGACACCGTATACAACAGTCATGAGTGTCCGTAAGCGACATGCTCCTAGAGCATCTATCACATTTTTTAAACCTGGTGGCCATGGGGGCAAAAACGGCCCCTGCGAGGTCAAAGACCCATGCAGCCAGCGGTTAAGAAGAAAAAGGGTGTGAAGCCTGAAAAGAAAAAATTAGGAAAGGTATCCCCGTAAGCTCCAAAAGATAGCAAGGGGAGGACGGGTAGAGGATCGGTGCAACTGGAAAAAAGAAAAAAGAGAGCCTGTTAAGGCAAGGAAACAAAAACTTTTTCCGAGGGACGAGGAATTGCGTCTGAATCACTCTGCGGAACAAGGGAGCAAGATGGCACCCTTGGGCGGGAAGAGGACCATGCATCTTTGGTAGCAATCCCAAAGGCTTTCTTTGAAAGATGGAGAATTGCTCCGCGTGGGCTCCATCGGTGCCGACATCACCCATAAGTAAGGACTGACTTCCTGCTTGTTCCTGGAGAAAAAACTGATATACTGATGCAGAACTGAATTATAGTTTATAAGTTTGAAATGCAGCTTGGGATTGATATGACTGCAAAGAAATACGGAATAGTTAGAATTTAAAATTGTTAAAATTAAATGGACCAGAAGGGCAATATTTTAAACTAGCTTTACAGTGCTGGTTTTAGGATTTTAGGCCTATAAAGAGTTGGGAATTGCTGTGTGGCATGTGTGAGAGATCCCTGCACATTATCCTACAGATTACACAGGTACACTAAAAAAATTTTTTTTTTAACTGCCTCTAATGTTTCGATTGATTTTTACGTTTTTTGGTGCGCTGAATCCAAATCTGGTAACCAATTTGCTCCATCACGTACAGATGTTTTGCTACATTGGGTTAGCAGTTTGAGGTGAACGTTTCAGATTGAGTGCGATCGAGATAAACGTTTCTTGGATGAATTCTTTATACTAATTGTTTAGTAGTTATTCAAATAAGAATAAAGAAAATTGTAACAAGGCAGCACATAAGAATAGAGTAATGTCAACAAAACACACTGTGATGGTAGCAAAATTGTCTGCACTTAAAACAGCCACATACATGTGCACAAACATTGAGCATATAAGAGCGAGGTTAGACACAAAGCAAAGCAAAGAAATGTGCAAAAAATGTTGCACAGGTATGTATGTAAGAATAGAAAACGCAAACCGCACCATTGCAATACATGAAGACAAACACCCGATGGTGTGAAAATAAAATTCTAATAAATGAGATCCGACACTGTGGTAATAACTAGCAAATTTTTATTTCAAAGTTTAGTAAAAACACGATATTTGTCAACACAGTTTAGATTTTAAAGTCATTCTTGGGTCAATCAATCTCCTGGTGGGCCCGTTTCTTCTTCCCCCGAATGCTTCTCTTGGTGTGCTGCTTGGCGTATTTTTCATCTGGGGTTTCCCGCAGCAGCAACCAGCAGAAATCAGCCATCATAGTGGTGTTCCATCTTCCTTGGTACCTTCTCTCTGCGTCCTTGATGTCCTGGTGAAACCTTTCGCCTTGTTCTTCACTGTACGCCCCCAAGTTTTCGGGAAAGTAGTTCACATGGGAGTGCAAGAAATGGACTTTCAGGCTCATGTTACAGCCTTGTTCTTTGAAGGCATTGAGCATCCTGGCAACAATATCCTTATAGTTCTCATCCCGCCTGTTCCCCAAGAATTTGAGAACAACATCCTTGAAGGAATCCCAGGCTTCTTTTTCCTTCTCAGACATCGTTTCAGTGAATGCTCCATCTGAAATGAGTTTCCTTATATCAGGGCCAACAAACACTCCTTCCTTTAGCTTTGCTTCAGAAAGTCGGGGGAACTTTGAGCAAAGGTACCGAAAGCACTCACCATCTTTTGGAAGGGACTTGATGAATTGCTTAATGAGACCCAACTTAATGTGGAGAGGTGGTAATAGAATTTTATCACGAGGTACCAAGCTCTCATGAAGAACATTTTTCTCACCGGGTCTCAAATACTCCCGAATTGGCCAGTCTTTTTTCCCCCAGTGTAGGTCGCGGGCCCGGCTATCCCACAAGCAAAGGAAGCAGGGATATTTGGTGAAACCGGATTGCTGCCCTAATAGCATGGGTAGAATTTTAAAGTCTCCACAAATCATCCACTTATGCTCATCATAACGAATCTTCTGAAGAATCAGGGCCAAATTCTCGTATTTTTCTTGGAGAATAACAGAGTGAGCAATAGGAACTGAAGCGAATGTGTTGCCATTATGAAGAAGAACACCTTTTATGCTGTCTTTTGACGAATCAATGAACAGCCGCCATTCAGCAGGATCATACTTGAGTTTAAACTTTTCCATCACTCCGTATATATCGTTGCAAAATACCAAGTCTTCCTCTTTGCTGAAATACTTCAAAAATTGTGTCTCGCGGTTGCGGTACCAATAAAAAGTTGTTCCTGGTGACAATAGATTTTTCTGTTTAAGCCGAGAACCTAGCAGTTGGGCAGCATCTTTTGGGAGTCCTAAATCCCGGACTAAATCATTCAATTCAGCTTGAGAGAAAAGTTCAGGTTTCGGATCTGGTTCAGTTTCAAACTCGGAAGTACTGGACTCATCGGGAAAAGCCATCTGATGAGTCTCATCATGATCAGAACCGTCCACACAAATATGATCCAAAGATTTTGGTGGTTCAGGCACAGGTACTTCGTTGCTATGAGGCATAGGCCTAATTGCTGAGGGAAGGTTGGGGTAACTTATTACGTTCTTATTTTTTAAGTTGTATTCCTTCACAATGCAAGAGCAAAAATAGCAGTCACTGCTGTGGTCTCTTTGTTCACGCCACATCATAGGTATTCCGAAACGAAATGCTTGTTTTTTACCTTTCATCCATAAGCGTAGATCTTCCTCACATGTCTTGCACACTTTGTGAGGAGCCCACGGTTTGTCTTGATCGCCTAACTTCAAACCGAAATAGGCGAAATATACTTTTTTAATAAATGCAGAAATGTTCCTCTGCCGCTTTTTCATGGTATATTCCCCACAAATAAAACAAAAACTGTCCGGAGAGTTGACGCAACCTCTGGCTCTGTGAGCCATCACAAATACACAGCACTGCAAACTACAACTGTAGTGAACCACTTCGGAATAAAGCTGGATTACGACTGAGCAAACAAAAGGTAATAATGAACTTGCAAGAAACTGAAATTTGACAGGAACGTTCATGTCGCAACCACCGTGTTTGAGCGAGCGAACGAGGTGAGGCGAACAGGAAAGAACATGCGCCCGTGCGAGTACTGGATTTAGCCCCCCGCCTCCCAATTGTCCTGTTAATGTATAAAATGAATACAAAACACTCTAAAATATCATGAGGGAGTGTTTCTAGTTAGTTAACCATTACAACCTCTATTTTGGGCCAAGAAAATAAACTGCAGTCGGCTAAAAAGAAATTATGTGAACATTCCTTATATGGGTAAGAAATCTAATTTTGCAAGAAAACGTGACGTGATGGAACATTTTGGCTATTTTTCCTGGATTCAGCACCCCAAAATCTATAGGAATCAGTTGCAAAACTGGAGGCAGTTTTTTGGTAGTGTACCTGTGTTATCAGATCCTAACAGTTGTCAGATGGATGCAGACATGGTGAATCTCATGGCTCCACAGTAGCTGCACAGGGGCTCATTTATGCAGAGTGACTGCATGCTATGGCTTTAACAAACAAGCTGCAACCTTACTTTGTTCTAGTATTTAGCATGGACAAGAGGATTACCATTAAATAAAGCATCATAGTTAAAGAGGTCAGTCTTTACTGTGTTCTTTCTCACTAAGAGGCATGTTTACTGAAAAGCGTACCGCTAGCAAGTAGCTGGTACCGAAAACAAGAACGAGGATAGCATTCAAGCCATGCTGGTAAATGCCGATGTGCCCAGCATGTTTCCATGTTACTAGCGCAGATATCATGCCCCCCCTTACTTCTCGTCTCTGGCACAACAGGCATGGGTGCAGTTAACGCCACCCCCTGAGAGTGGTACGTGCACACATGCTAAGTGCACCAATAACGCTGTGCTATTCGTGATGCAGATGTTGCGTCCAAGAACTGCCCATTCTCTGCTCAACCCATGTTGCTCAGGCAGCACAAGATTTTTAGCATGCTCACATTTTCCGTGCACCATACACTTGGTGCATGCTGAACCCCCTGCTACCTGGTAGCACACTTTAGTAAACATTCCCCCAAGATTATTCAAAATTAGTGTGACTTCAGAACCAGGCCCATTGAAATTACTTAATCAATCCGCCATGTATAATGTGTGGGTGTCCCTGTACACAAAATTGTATGTGGTCAAATTTTCTGAGCTATCTGAAAATATATTCTTGGATCCAGGTAAGACTTGAACAGGCTTGAATTAAAGCATAGCCTGAAGTCTAAATCCTAGCCATTCAAAGACTTACCTGTTAAGTATTTACTATTTGGCTCTGAAAGATTTTATATCTCTTCTAATATTTTTAAATACTGAAAAAATACTGATACTATCTTGCCACCCCGGTGCTCATTTGTCCATGAAAACGCATCATGAGGATAATTTGCTTTTTTTAAAATTTAATATGTTTTTATTTCCATACACCAAAACCAAAATTTTTCCATTGCACCATCCTACCTTCAACAGACAGCCAGCTATACATAAATCATCTAATGGTAACACATCTCCCCCCTTAACTCTCCCCCTCTGGCTCCCCCTCCCCCCCTCTCCAAAGACATGCCATAATTTCCCCCCACACTCCCATAAACGTATCCCCTTTCTGCCTCCTTGCTGCAGTCAGTTTTTCCATAAGAACAATGTGCCTAATCCTCTTCTCCCACTCCCCAACCGAGGGCACCTCCTTCCGCTTCCATGCTGCAGCCAATTCACATCTTGCCGCACTCAAACAGGCCCTCACCATTGGTCCCCCCCCTCCCTCTGCCCCTCTTTCCACCATGATAGCAGACATATTCCTGGGTCCAATGCCACCTCCACCCCCAATTTCCGCTGCACCCAGTTCATGACCGTCCCCCAATAAATTTGTACCTTTCCACACCCCCACCAAATATGCCAGAAAGATCCCTCTTCCCCACACTCTCTCCAACAGCTTCCTGAAACCCCCGGGTATATCTTATGCAATCTCTCCGGGGTATAGTACCACCGAAATAAAATTTTGTACCAGTTTTCTCTAATACTGCTCGACCACGGCAGTCGGCGGACCTGAACCCAAATCTTCTTCCAATCCACCTGAGTCAACTCCATCCCTAACTCCTTCTCCCACTCCCCCATATACCTAAACCTTACCCCCTCTGATTCCCTCACCCCCCTGTACAGACTTGAAATCATACCTTTGGACCCCGTTTTCCCATATCAGAGAGCCTCCACCGCTGTCACCTCCCTCCCCAACTGTCCCCCTCCCCCACTTCCCATCAGAAAGTGCCTCACCTGTAAATATGGGAACTTATCCTCCGCCCCAACCCATACCCCTCCTTCACCTCCTCAAATGACATCACCTCCCCATCCTCCACCAATTGATAAAAACACTCCAACCCTTTCGTAGTCCACCTATTAAACCTCCCGCCTCCCAACCTAGCATGAAAGCCCTCCACCCCTTCAAGGCATCATCAACGAAAATTGCACTCTCCTCTCTTTAAACCCCCTCGCTCTTACACCATCCCATACCCACGCCACATGCTGCATCGCTGGAGACCCCTCCCCTAGTACTCTACGGTCCTGCCGAGTTGCCCAAAGCCAGGCCTCCAATCTACCCCCCTTCACTAATGTACGCTCCAGGGCAACCCCCGGTTTTAACCCCCCCCTGCCCCGCCAGTCCATAGCATGTTGCAATTGTGCGGCCCTATAATAATCCTTAAGACACGGAACCCCCAACCCCCCTTCTGCTTTAGGCGCATACATAACCTCCCTAGATATCCGCGGTGGTTTCTTATTCCAAATATATTGAAACACTTTCCTCTGCAATTTCCTCAGCACTCCCTCCAGCACCCGCACTGGCAGGGCTTGAAATAAATACAACACCCTCAGTAAGAGATTCATCTTAACCGCCGCCACCCTTCCTAGCCACGACACCTCCTGCCACATCCACCCTTCCAGATCCCGGTCCAGTTCCCTCAACAATCTCGGGTAGTTCACCTTATACACATCTATGAGGATAATTTTCAGCACTGTGCGGACAGGCATAAAGTCTTGCTTTTACCCTGTGTAATTTCCCTTTCAAAACTGCTCGAGGAAAATGCAAGTACTTTTTCCAGCCAAAGCCACGAGTATAGGTTTAAAAATGCAAAATGTGTACATGCTGCTGCCTTCCATGACCAAACCCGTCTACACGAACCAAAATTGAGGCCTATATGTCTAGGATGATAGAGCTGGAATTTGGGAACTGAAGTACTTCAACAACTCATTACTAGCTCAGAACCTTGACAACTAATCCAATCGCAAGTAAAGAACATTGGCAAAATGCCTAGAATGTATTTCAGGTTTTGTTTACATGCATGCAGGAGGGCGCTCCTTAGACAGCCTATTTATGCATGTAAACTGCCAAATGGACCAGCAATTGGCTTTTAGGAACATAAGAAATGCCATACTGGGTCAGATGAAGGTCCATCAAGCCCAGTATCCTGTTTCCAACAGTGGCCAGTCCAGGTCACAAGTACCTATCAGGTAGCCAAAAAGGAATTTAGATTCCATGCTGCTTGTCCCAGGGGTAAGCAGTAGATTTCCCCAGTCCTCCTTAATAACGGTTTATTGACTTTTCCTCCAGGAACTTGTCCAAACCTCTTTTAAACCTAGCTACACTAACAGCTTTAATTACATCTTCCAGTAATGAATTCCAGAATTTGATTATGGGTTGAGTGAAAAAATATTTTCTCCTATTAGTCTTAAACAGGCTACATTGTAGTTTCATTACATGTCCCCTAGTCTTTCTACTTTTTTTCTAATTGTTTATTTATTCAAAATGTTTCAAAAGTTACTTTTTGATGGAGTAAGCAACTGATCTATGTTTACCTGTTCCACTTCATTCATTATTTTATATCTCCCCCTAAGCCATCTTTTTTTCCAAGTTGAAGAGTCCCAGCATTTTAAGCCTTTCCTCATAGGGGTATCCTTCCATCTCCTTTACCGTTCAGGTGACACTTCTCTGTAACTTTTCTACTGTAGTTCTGCTATATCTTTTTTGATATATGGTGACCAGAATTGCACACAATATTCAAGGTCGAGTCGCACAATGGAACGATAGAGGCATTATAATATCCTTGGTTTTATTCGCCATTCCTTTCCTTATGATTCCTAGCATTCTATTTGTTTTCTTGGCCACTACTGCACACTGGACAGAGTATTTCAATGTATTTTCCATAATGATGCCTAAATTCTTTTCCTGGGTGGTGGTTTCTAATGTGCAAACTTGCATCATGTAATCGTAGTATGAAAACTGCCATCCATTTTTACTGAAAATGTTTAGCAAAATGTATTATCCAGTATTCAAGGTTCTGAACACGACCTGCCTATTAAATGTTCTCTTTTACTTTGCAGCTTCTAATAGAATGCCAAAAATGAAAAATATGTAAAGCTCTTTCATTCTAAGATCTTTATCCTGTAAATTATTGAGATGAGCAAAGAATCTCTTGGGATAGAGCCAAATATCCTCACGAAGCAGTATGAATATATTCTGCAACATGAGAAAACAAGGCTTCGAACCGAATATTACCAAATATTTGGTTATTTTCAAAATCCAATAATTTTGAAAAACTGAGGCCTACAGGGAAGACACATTCAAAGGCATTTACGTGTTTTGCAGACCTGCCAAACTGCGCAAAGGCTACTCGCCGGGATATTCAGCAGCCCTAACCCAGTTGTTGTTGTGTAAAGTGCCGTCAAGTCGGCGTCAACTCATGGTGACCCTCTGGATAGTTGTCCTAAACTGTGGTCGGTCTTCAGTCAGGCTGCTCATTTTTGATAGAGTGGCACCAATAGATGCTGTTATTATATTGATCCATCTCATTGCTGGCCTTCCTCTTTTGCATTGACCTTCTACCTTGCCAAGCATGATGTCTTTCTTGAATGATCTCTCTCTTCACATGATGTGTCTAAAGTATGAAAGGTGAAGTCTTGTCATCTGAGCTTCTAAAGAAAGCTTAGGTTTGATCTCCTCTAGTACTGACTAGTTTGTTCTTTGGGCCGTCCATAGTATACACAGTATTCATCGCCAGCTCCATAGTTTTCTTCCTGTCTTATCTTTTTCACTGTCCAACTTTCACATCCATATGATGTTATTTAAAATACCATGGCTTGAACAAGTCATCTTTGTATGGAGAGAGACATCTCTGCTCTTGAGAATCTTCTCTAGGTCTTTCATAGCCATTCTGCCAAGAGCAATGCGTTGTATTTCTTGACTACTTGTCCTTTCTTTCTTTATTGTTGATCCAAGTAGGTTAAAGTTGTCCACTACTTCAATTTCTTCTCCATCAATGATGAATTTACTGATTTTGGCAGTTGTCAAGATCTTTGTCTTCTTTACATTAAGGTGCAGGCCCATTTTGAGACTATATTCCTTAATCTTGAGAAGCAAATGTTTCAGATCGTCTTCACTTTTAGCCAGTAATGTGGTATCATTTATTTTATTTATTTTTATTTACATTCTCTTATATACCGCGCTATTCTGCATCAGTGTGGTTTACATTGAACAAACTGAAATTACATTGAACAGGGCATTATAACTTGGAGATAACTATTTTACAGGGAACATGGGAACATGGGCATAGCAAAGGCTGTTGATGAATCTTCCACCAATCTTCACACTTCTGTTGTCTTCATACAGTCCTGCTTCTCTGGTGATTTATTCTGCATATAAATTAAACAGGTAGGGGGAATGTATGCAGCCTTATCATTCACCTTTGCTAATTTTAAACCATTCTGTTTCTCCTAGGTCCGTATGAACTGTTGCTTCTTGATCAATGTAAAGGTTGTGCAAGAGAACGATCAGGTGTTCTGGTATACCCATGCTTCTTAATGTGGCCCAGAGTTTCTCATGGTTTTCACGGTCAAAAGCCTTGCTGTAGTCGATAAAACACATAGATATCCTTTTATTTATTTATTTAGACGGTTTTATATACCACCTTATCCTTCAATCAAAGCGGTCACAACACAATTGGAGGATACATTTAACACGCAGGGATATGAGACACATACACTAATACTTTCAGGGAACATGGGCAATGGAGGGTTAAGTGGCTTGCCCAAGACCACAAGGAGCATCTGTGGGACTAGAAACCCCAGTCCTTCCGGCCCAAGGTTGCTGTCCTCTAGTGGGATTTGAACCCCCGACCTTCCGGCCTGAAGTACCTTGCCCCAACCACTAGGCTACTCCTCCCTTTTGTCTTTTCAAGGATCCATCTCACTTCTGAGATGATGTCTCTTGTTCTTCGTCCTTTCCTGAACCCTGCTTGAACTTCAGGCAGTTCTCATTCCAGATATGGTTTCAGTCTCTGCTGAATAATCTTGAGCCGCTGAATATCCCTGGTTTGGCCACTAAACACCCTGAAGCTAGGTATTTAGTGTCAGGGCATTCTAGGGGCAGAATAACGGCTTAACTGGCTAGTGATGATATTCAGCTGCTATCTGATTAACCCTAACCAGATAAAGTTATGAGAGCTGAATGGCTGTCATAACTTTAGCCAATTTTGCAATCTGGCCAGCAGCTGAATATCGCCGCTGACCAGATTGCAAAATCTCAATCTGGGCACCTGAATATTCAATGCTGGGGCCTGGATATGGCCCTGGCACTGAATATCCAGGACAAAATTAAAGTGGCGATGGCCAGCTGCTATAAGTGAGCTGGTCGCCACCACTGAAAATCCACCCCCCCACCACCCTACATTTCCAGGATGATGAAGCTGGAATTTGGAAACTGAAGTATCTCATCAACCCATTACTAGTTTGGAGCCTTGGCAACTAATCCAACCAAAAATGAAGAACAGCAGTGGTTTGGCACCTAGAATATCTTTCAGTTTTTGTTTACAGGAAACTGGTCATTGGCACACGTCAAGCAAGGGTGTGATGAAAGGGAAGCACTAACCAGGAACACCACAGGTGGCCCTCCAATCAGTGCAATGGCAGTAGACAGCTTGCGTTTGTTCCCTCCACTGTAGTTCCCCGCACATTTTTCAGAATACTTTACAAGGCCCAGTTTACGAATGGCCCATTCAGCTACCTGCAGAAAAAACATAGAAACATGAACTCCTGTATCAACTACTTCACTGTACATAGTATAACGTCTTCTGGGACAATGGGCCCATTTCCAATGCAGGAGCTAGTTACAGATATACTAAAGTGAAATTAGGCCTGACCTGCTAATTGGCTTTTCTTGAGTACCTCCAGTCCAGACCCAACCTGTGGGTAGTAACACCTCACCAGTAGCTTGAAGACTGAGCACACTAACTTTGATGACATCACCAGACATAGGCAGCTGGCACCCTTTACCAGCCCCAGTATTCTATTGACAAAGCAGACTCACAGGAGCAACAAATAAGAACAATGGACCCAATATTGAATTAGGCAGGCTATGCGCCGCTACAGCACATAGCCCTGCCCACCGCCCCTTAACCACGGATATTCAATGCCGCCGTGATGGCATTGAATATCCAGGGTTGCTGCACAGGCACCAGAGTCACTAAAACCAACCAGGCAGTGGCGATATTGCACCGCTACCCGGTTAGCTTCCACGGGTAAAACTAGGCCATATTTTGCTAAGCCTAGTTTTACCTGCCAATCACTAACGAGGTAGCGGTACTATATCACCACTAACCGATTAGCAACAATCTCTGCCTCCGCTCCAGAACACCCCCAATACTCCCCGATGTTAACCACAAAGCATCGGGGAATGTAGTGGGGTTAGAAGGGGATATTCAACAACACTAACTGTGTAGGTGCCATTGAATATCCCAATTTAAGTCATTTACACGGTTTGCAGTCCAGTAAACTGTGTAAATGCCTTTTTAATATCGGGCCCAATATCCTTAACAGAAAAAGTTACATCCCCCAAAGGTAAGAAGCCAAACAACCCCCCAAGAAAGCAGAAAAAAACAACCTTACAGATTATTATTGGTAATCTGATCCTAAATCTGTATGAGATCTGTAAGATGTCTGTCTGTCACTCAAGAGACAAACCTGAAAACCCCTCACAGGAGCCCCAGCATGTCACTATTCCCTCCAACTCAACCCAGATACACCAAAAACAAAGATGACATTCTTCAGGTCTGGAATTGATCATACATTCTGAACCTCAGAAACCAGGGAGGGCCCAGGACTGGACTAGAGGTACTCAAGGAAAGCCAATTAGCAGGTAAAGCCTAGTTTCACCTTCCTTATCATCCCTCCAGTCCAGTCCCGACTTATAGGATTTACCATAGAAGTACTAACCGTGGGAGGAACCCACGAGCCCGGCCTGAAGCACTGCCGATCTGAACTGCGCGTCCCCCTTTGCCTGCACATCCAGGCGATAATGCTTCACAAAAGTATGCAAGGATGACCAAGTCGCCACCTTGCAGATGTCCAACGCTGGCACCAAGCTAAGCTCTGCCCATGAAGCAGCCTGCACCCGGGTTGAATGAGCTCCCAGACCCTAGGGCAAAACTCTCTCTCTCAACAGACAGGCTGAGGAGATAGCCTCCCTCACCCACCTGGAAACTGATGCCTTGGAAGCCGCTTTTACCTTTATGAGTTCCGCTGAATAGGAGAAATAAACAGTCTGATTTCCAAAATGACTCTGTCGATTTCAAACAGCGCTTCAGCAACCTGCAGACATCTACTGCCCCCGAAAATACTGGAAGAGACACCGGTTAATTCAAATAAAAAGACGAGATCACTTTGGGAAGAAACCAAGGTATGGGTCTCAACACAACCTTCTCTTTTGGAGATAGACAGAAAAGACTCCTGACACAACAGTGCCTGTCATTCAGAGATCCTCCTGGATGAACAGATAGAAACATGGAAACCCAGAAATATGACGAGAGAAAAAGACCACATGGCCTATCTCGTCTGTCCTTCCATATCAACAACTACAACAGTCCCCTTTTTTCCTTTAGAGATCCTCTGTGTTTGTCCCATGCTTTTTTGAATTCAGTTACTGTCTTCATCTCTACCACCTCCACTGGCAGACTATTCCATGGATCCACCACTCTTTCCGTAAAGAAATATTTTTGAACATCACTCCTGAATCTATCCCCCTTTACCCTCATCCCATGTCCCCTTGTAGCAGAACTTGCTTTCAATTGAAAGAGGCTTTCCCCCTGAACAATTATGCCACGGAGGTATTTAAACATCTCAATCATATCACCTCTATCCCGCCTTTCCTCTAAGGTGTACATATTAAGATCCGTAAGTCTGTCCTCATATGCTTTATAAGGAAGACCACTAACCATTTTAGTAGCCACCCTCTGCACCAACTCCATTCTGTTCACATCCTGGCCACCAAAAACACATCTTCAATGTTAAATTCTTCAAGGTACAAGCATCCAGTGGCTCAAAAGGCTCCTCTGTTAACACTGCCAAGACAAGGATGGGGTCCCAAGGAGGGACGAGGGACCATACTGGTGGTTGCACCTGCTTCACTGCTCATAAAAAATGGATGACATCAGGGTGGGTTGCCAGAGAAACCCCCTGGACTCTACCTGGGTAACACACTAGTGCTGCCACCTGCACCCAGAGCAAACTGCACACCAGGCCCTTCTCCAACCCTACTTGAAGACAATCCAGAATAACCAGAATAGACGCCGACAGGCCTGACAATGATAGTCTGTGCAACAGACTTCGAAAAGCTGCTCACTTGCTCATACGTCAGAGAGGGAGAGTGCCTACGGGCTTTCAATAAAATTAGAATGACTGCGGTAGAGTAGCCACGCTTCCTCAACCGCACTCTCTCAAGAACCAGGCCATAAGTGAGAATCGATCCACTTGAGGCATCAGCACAGGTCCTTGTGAGAGCAGATTGGCTCATGTCAGCAGACACCATGGATGGTCTGCCGCTAGTTGGACTAGATCTGCATACCATGGCCTCCGCAGTCAATCTGGAGCTACCAGAATTACCAGATCTTGATGCACCTTGATCCGCTGCACCACACGTCCGATCAGTGCCCACGGAGGAAACACAGAGTGGTCCCCTCGTGGGCCAGTTCTGCACTAATGCATCTAGGCTTTCCGACATGCACTTTCTTCTGCTGTAGAACAGAGCTGCCTTCACGGACTCGAAGGTTGCCATCAAGTCCATAGACCACAACGCTGCACCAGCTAAGTAAAGACTGCCATACTGAGAGTTCATTCTCCAGGGTCCAGATGAAAACAACTGAGATAGTCAGCCATTACATTCTCCTTGCCTGCTACATGGACTGCTGAGAGCGCCTGCAGGGTCTCCTCTGCCCAGTCGAGTAAAGGCTACATCTCTCTCTCCAGTTGAACGCTGCCTATGCCCTCCTGATGATTGATGTAATCAACCATAGTGACATTGTTCAAGAACACACTTACCGGATTTCCTTGCAGAAAACCCTGAAACTCCTGCAGAGCCAGGAACACTGCTCTCATCTCTAACTGGTTGATGGGCCATGCACTCTCTTCCACTGACCAATGCCCCTACATTATCTGGGTCTCGCAATGCACTTCCCAGACCATGAGACTGGCATCTGTCATCAATGGAATCCAACGCAGAACCTCTAGGGGCATTCCCGCTGAGCTTCTCCAGCCAGAGCCACCAACATAGCACTATCCTGTTGACTACTGGGCAGGGCAGTGGTCGCGTGAGCGGGTGGTGCTGAGCCGACCGCCTCTGCAACACGCTCTCTGCAATAATCTCATGTGGGCCTGAGCCTGAGGAACCAACTCGGTTGACGCGGCTATCGACTCCAACACCTGAAGGTAATGCCAAGCCGTGGGAGCCTTCATCTTGAGAAATTGCCTGATCTGCCTCTGCAGGGTATGCATCCAGTCCAGTGACAAGGACATGAGGCCCTTGTCGGTCTGGAACCACGTTCCCAAGTACACCAAATCCTATGATGGCTGTAAACGGCTCTTGGCAAAATTGACTACCCAGCCGAGCCTCTATAGGCAGGTTACCACTCTCGCCAAGACCTGTTTGCTCTAGACCTTGGATTTTGCCCGAATGAGTCAATCTAGGAAGGGATGTACCAGAATTCCTTCCTGACGATGTGCAGCTGCAACCATTACCATGACCTTGGTGAAAATGCAAGGAGTGGTCACTAGACTGAACGGCAACACCCGAAACTGAAAATGCCCCATAGGTACCACAAATCTCAGAAACTGTTGATGGTCGAGCCTGATGGGAATGTGCAAGTAGGCTTCCATGAGATCAAGTGACATCAGGAACTCCCTTTGTCGGATGGTCACAATCATAGACTGCAGTATCTCCTTGTGAAAGTGCAGCACCTTCGGACAACTGACATGCTTGAGATCTAGAATGGGCCTGAACGAGCCTCCTTTCTTGGAAGTCACAGTCTATGGAGTAACAACCCTACTGCACTGATCTGTGGAACTTCCACCACCGCATTTAATTTCTGCAGTCATAGTAGGGTGTCCTCTACAACATCGAGCTTGTGGGGTGCCTTGCAGGATGAGCAGACGAAGGCCTCCACTAGAATTCGAGCAAACTCCAGGACATACCCCTCTCAGATGACCTCGAGCACCCCTTGGTTGGAGTGATCTGGGCCCAGGCATAATAGAAATCCCAGTTGCCCCCCCCCCCACTCCACAGGAACCACTCCCTCCTAGGCCCTCTTTGCTTCATTGTGGTTTCTTTGTTGCAGAAGAGGAAGAGGCATAGAAAACGCTGCCCAAACTGTAAAACCTCAAATGTTTTGGCTCCAGGAGGGAAAACAGCATCTTTGGTAGGGCGCAAAGTGCACTGTACGGAACTGTCAAAAATCTCGTGACTGACCTCTCACAGAAGACATGGATTGAACTGGCTTCTGCTTATCCTTGAGGAGCCAGACCTCCTTTCGATTCCTCCAAATCCTTAATTAACTTATCCAGTGCCTCTCCAAGCAAGAGTTTTTCCCTAAAAAGAGGCTTACTCAAACGCGACTTGGAAGAAAAATCCGCCGACCAATTTTGTAGCCACAAGTATCACCGGGCGACGACCACTGGGACCATACTCTTCTAAATGCCCCAAATAAGATTGTGAAAGGTATCCGCCAAGTAGGTGGACCCAGACTCCAATTTTTCCGCCTCTGAAGACAGACTGAAAGTCTCCTGCACTCTCTAAAATCGCCTGTGCCCAATGCAAACATGCCTGGGCTACGAAAGGCACCACAGACGGATGCCTGCAGGGTTAAGGCATTAATCTCAAAAGCCTGCTTGAGCAAGGTCTCCAGCTTTTGATTCTTCACATCTTTAAGGGCCGTAAAGCCCTCCACAGGGATTGTAGTCTTCTTAGTCACTGCAGATACCACCGCATCCACCTTGGGAGTGCGCAGATCTTTCTCCTGATCTGGTAATGGGCACAGTCAAGCCATTGCTCAAGTGCCCTTCGATCCCGCCTCCAGAACGTCCCATTTGTCCTGAATTATTTGCTTAATGATGTGATGCAATGCAAACAATGCCTGTGGCTTCCACACCACTTGGAACAAAGGATCCTCCACAGGTTTCTCCTCCATCTATACCCCCTGAGACCTATTAAGAGCATCAGCGAATGAGCGATCAGCGCTGCCAATTCCTCCCTATGGAATTTGATGCTAGCGTTGTCCCCCTGTCCCCCTTCCTTGAGCTTGAGCATTTCCACCTCCAGGTCCTCCCCTGCTTCATGGTCTTCTCCTTCCTCTGAGTGGATAGATCTGGTAACATCAGAAGGATCACTGCTCCTAGGGTCATTTCCACTTCTGACTCTCTACCAGAGTAGGCTTTGGACAGACTGTGCTTCTTTGCTCTTTACTTGGCCCCCACGGGTCTATCTCCCCCCCCCCCCCCGTTGCTTCATACAGAACACTTTAAGCATGAGCAGCACAAATTCGGGAGAAAAAGCCACCAAGAGTTCATCGTTAGCTGAGTTTTTGGACGTGGAGGGCTAGGAGGAACTGCTGCCCCTGCCCCGGAGCTCCAGTGCAGGCAAAGGACTATTGCCTCCCTCCAAGTCCGCCACTGGCCCCGAATAGCAGCAGGGGAGCAACGTACTCCTGAGAAGGGCCCTTGGGTCCACCCAAGGATCCTCCCTTCATGGTCTTACCAAACCTGCCTTCCCGCAAACTGTCTTCTATGGACCGGGACCCTATTTCACAGCCACAACAAAAACCTGCGGCTGACACAGAGCCCCTCCGAGATCCACAGGCCAAACAAATGACCTTCGCAGGCATATCCCAGGACGATGCAGCTACCTTACCTCCAACTGTCTACAGCTATATTGGCTGCTGGCAAAAAACATTTCAGGCTGTGAAGTCTTCCTTTTCCTCTTTTCTGTTTTTTTTTTTTACTTTCACTTTATATACACGTGAAAATAACAAAGCGTGTTCGAAAAGGCTCCTCCACGTCCAATTCCTACTGAAGGTGCCTTCCCCCGCTATTTCTAAATTGCCTGCAGCCTAAAATGATGCTAGTTCCGGTGCTCAGCGGACCAGCCTTCCCCATAGCCATGTGGTCACACCAAGTGCCATTCAAGTTAAAAAAAAAATCCTACACTGAAAAACAAAAAACGGAGCAGGGCAGTCACCGTTGATTGGTCCCCCTACCACTACTTTCTCCCTCCCGCGCTTCCAGCTGGCCTTACCTCTGCCGGTGTCAGCGGGAGTTCTGTGAAGGGCTGACAAAGAATGAGGCCATGACTGCTAGTGGCTCTTCACCCACTCAAGGGATTGGGAGCTACCACCTAATAAGAAGCTGAGCCGACCAACTGAAACGCCGAAATCGCCAAGGCTGTTTTAACCCCGGGGGAGGGTTGTTCTTACTCGGTGTTTCTTGAGCCTCTTTTTTTTTTTTTATTGCCCAGAAAAACATATCATAAAAGTTAGTGTGCTCAGTCTCCAAGCTGCTAGTGAGGTGTGACTACCCACAGGTCAGGACTGGACTGAACCGGAGGAATGATAAGGAAATTACTTTCTCCTCCACACTTGAGTAAACCCATTACCAAGGATACCTCTGTACTAACTGCATAGATTACATTTTCTTTGTCATTTCTTTTTTTTAAGGAGCATAACTTTAAAGCTCCCAAATTTAGATGAATTTTCATCAGAAAAAGCATAGTTATTCATCTGTAACAAGTGTTCTCCGGGGACAGCAGAAATAAGTCCTCACATATGGGTGACGTCGGCGCTGATGGAGCCTTGCATGGAAGCATCTCTCTAGCTTTCAAAGAAAGCTTTTGGGAGATTCGCCACACATGCGTGGTCCTCTTCCCACCCAAGGGTGCCATCTTGCTCAGTCAATGACAGCAAAAAAAAAAATGGTACAACTAAGGCAACTCTATGGGGTGGAGGGAGGATTGTGAGGATTGATTCTGCTGTCCCCGGAGAACACCTGTTACAGGTGAGTAACTACACTTTCTCTGGGAACAAGCAGGAAGTCAGTACTCACATATGGGACTCCCTAGCTACAGGCTACCGAGAACCTGTAGAAAAACACAGTAAGCCATGAGCAGCAGCAAGTGAGACCAGTGCCCAGGGAGAACCCTCACTCCAGTAGCCTGAACACAGAAAGGTCAGACGGTAGGATTTGCCCAGATCCCAAAGAGATTATGGAGTATGGTCTGGCCAAAGGCGCTGTCCCGTCGGGACAGTAGTGAGCTGCAAAGTTGTGGACTGAAGACCAGTTAGTGGCCCGGGAGATATCTGCCTTTGGGACAGAGTGCAAGTTTGTCATCGAGGTCGCCATGGCCCAGATGTCGTGCACCATGACGTGGTGCTCAAGCTGGATCCTGGCTTGTATGTAGGTGAGGGAAATGTAGTCCATCACCCAGGTAAACAGGGTCCGCTTGGTCACTGCCTCCCCAGCTGACAGGCGTCATAAGAGATGAAAAACTGGGAGGCTTTGCGGTGGCCCTGGGTATGCTGTAGGTAAAAGGACAAGGCCCTCTTACAGTCTAGAGTATGAAGGATGGTCTCCGCCTGTTGGTGTGAGGCCATGGAAAGAAGGTGGGGAGCACCACCTCTTGATTGAGGTGAAATGAAGATACCACCTTCAGAAGGAATTTGGGGTGCATGCATAGCATGACCCTATTCTTGTAGAACATGGTATAGGGTGGATCCGCCACCAGGGCCTGAAGCTTTCTGACTCTGCGGGCAGAGGTGAGCACCACCAGGAAGGCAACCTTCCAGGAGAGGTACTGCAAATGGCAGCCGAGTGAGTCACACTAGCACCATGTTAGTACCACGTTGAGATCCCACTCCGCCGGGAGTGAGCGGAGTGGGTGCTTGGAGAGTAGCAGACCCCGTACGAAGCAGGTGACAAGGGGCTGTGCTGAAAGAGGCTTGCCCTCGAGAGGTTGGTGATGTACTGAGAGAACACTCAGATGCACTTTGACAGAGTTGGACTTAAGTCCAGCTTGTGAAAGATGAAGCAGGTACTGCAGCATCATCTGCATTGTGCAGGAGAATGGGTTGGCCCATCTCTCCGAGCACCACACGGAGAATCTGCGCCACTTGAAGGCATAGGCACACCTCATGGAGGCCTTGCGGGAGGCCAAGAGGACCTCCTCTACTTCCCCCAAAAGGATGAAGGGGGCCAAGGCTACCTGTTCATCAGCCAAGCTGTTAGCGGCTGAGACCCCAGATTGGGGTAGAGGAGAGAGCCATCTCCTGAGTCAGTAGCCCCAGAGATTTCCCCAGAGGAACTGGGGGCTCCATTGCTAAGCGGAGCAGCAGTGGGAACCACGGCTTCCTGGGCCACCAGGGAGCCACCAGAATTAGCAACACTTTGTCCTGGGTGATTATGTAAAGGGTTTTGGTGACCAATGGCGTGGACAGAGAGGCATATAGGTGGCCCTCCGATCACGGGATGAAGAAGGCATCTGCTGCCTCCTGGGAAGGGTGAGACTGGTGGGAACAGAATCATGTCAACTGAGCATTGACTGGACTGGCAAAGAGGTCCATCCAAGGGATTCCCCAGAGCTGAAAAAGCCATTGGGCTACTCTGAGGTCTAGCTGCCATTCATGTGTCTGGAGGACCCTGCTCAGCCTGTCCGCAAGGGTATTGTCCTGCCCCAGCAGGTAAACCACTCTCAGGAGCATTCCCTGACTGATTGCAAATGAGCAGAGGGCTACTGCCTCCTGGCAGAGAGTGTACGATCCTGTTCCCCCCTGCTTATTCAGGTAGAACATGGCAACCTAGTTGTCTGTCTGGACCAGTACCAGCTGATGTTGTAGGCAATGGCAAAGAGCTTGGAGGGCCAGAAATATGGCTCTGAGCTCCAAGAGGTTGATCTTCTGTTGGCTTTCTGCACCAGACAAGGTGTCCTGCGTGTTGATGCCTCCACAGTGAGGAGTCCGTGGTGAGGACCCGCTAAGAGATGGGGGTCTGGAAGGGCTTGCCTGCCCGTAGGTGCTATGTGACTTGGCACCAGTTCAGCGACTCTGCCAGTGGGCAGGTCATGCGCACTCTGTCCCTGAGGTGGTCGGTGGCCTGTTTCCACTGGTATCGGAGGCACCATTGGGTTGCCCTCATGTGGAGGTGGGTATCTGGTATAACATGCACTGTGGATGCCATGTGGCAGAGCAAATGGAGCATGGAGTGAGCCGGCACTAAGCACTGGTGCTGTACCTCTGCGGCCAGAGCCTTGAGGCGACTTGCCCTGTCTAGGAGGAGGAAGGCCTTGGCCTGGTGGGTATCCAGCTGAACCCCTATAAACTCCAAGCTTTGCATAGAAGTGAGATAAGACTTGGGCCGGTTTATTACGAAGCCCAGGTGTTCCAGAACACTAATGGTGCGGCCTGAAGCCTGCTGTACCTTGGTGTCTGTTTCTCCTTTTATGAGCCAGTCATCTAGATAGGTGAAGATTGGAGGCGGAGATAGGAGCCATCACTGCCAGGCATTTGGTGAAGACCCTGGATGTGGAGGCCAGCCTGAAGGATAGTAGCCTGTACTGTTAGTGGTCACCAATGACCATGAATCTTAGGTACTGTTTGTGACTGGGATGGATGAGGATGTGGGTGTAAGCATCCTTTAGATCCAAGGAGCATAGCCAGTCTCCCTGCTGGAGGTAGGGCAGCAATGTCACAAGGGAGAGCATCCTGAACTTCTCCCGCACCAGGAACTTGTTCAGGTTCTGCAGGTCTAGGATGGGCTTGAGGTCTCTGGTTCTTTTCGGCACGAGGAAGTACCAGGAGTACAATCCCTTCCCCTTTTGGCAGTGGGGCACCGGTTCCACGGCCCTGTCCTCGAGTAGACCTGTGAGCTCCTGCTGTAGCAGGTTCTGGTGTAGAAGAGTCCTAGAGGGTTATTCTGGAAAAAAAGAGGGGTGTCTGGTCCAGGTGGAGGAGGTAACCCTCCCTGACCACCTGGAGGGCCCAGGCATCGGTGGTGCTGTTTGGCCACTAGTGGGTGAAGTGGACCAGGTGTCCCCTTGTGGGCAGCTGACCTCCTGAGGGTCGAGACACTATACCCAAAGAGTCAAAAACTCTCCCCAGATGGGGTAGGAGCTGGCATTGGGGCCCTTGGGAATCCTCTGCTTGTGGGGCCCTATGTGTGCCCCTTAGCATGCTGCCCCTGCTGTGGAGCCTGGGAAGGCTGGTACTACTGATAGCCTTAGTAGGCCGGTACCTTCCTTGGGTAGGGTGGCTTTTTCCCTGAGGCTTTCCACTTAGGCAGAGTGGTGGTCTTCTTAGAAAGTCAGGTTCTTGTCAGGTACTTGCACCCAGACACCAATGCCCACTGCAGTCATCTGGGCTGTGGACTCAAAGTCATCATAGGCTGTTCAAGACAAACTTACATCAGTCACCGACACCCGACACCTTTGATTAGGTTCCAGAACTGTTAGAGGGGGTTCCTCGGAGAGGCTGGCAGAAAACCCAGTGAGCTCCTTCTCCAGGTCCCTCATGTACATACCCATATATAGTTGATATACCTGGATGCAACAGGCCAGCATCGAACTCTGGTAGCATTTTCTGCCAAGGGTGTTGAGGGTCCTGGCCTCCCTGCCCGGGGGCACCGTCGAATGTATCTTCTGGCTTTTAAGCCAATGCATAGCAGACTCTACTACCATGGAGTTGTGCAGGAGCTGAGCCTTCCTGAAGCCAGAGCCCCGGCGGGCTCAGTACATGGAGTCGAGTCAATGGCTGACAATTGGCACCGAGGCCAGTGACTTCCACATTTGGAGGAGAAGCCTTTCCAGAATGGCCGGGAGAGGCACCATGAGTGACTCCTTTAGTGGGAACTCATATTTGAGGATCTCAAGCTCCTCCATGCACACGTTTTCCTCTGAGACGGTGAGGAATGCCAATGCCTTGGAAATATCCCGCACAAATTTGAGGAACACTGTGTCCTCGAAAGGTGAGCAGTGCCTGGCCTCGGGTGAAGACGGCTCTGACGGCACGTCATGGTGCATGTGAGTGTCTGGGGATGTCTCATCCTTGGACTCCCAGTCAGAGTACTCTGTGGAGGACTTGATGGCCATTGATGGCCCGGGGCCAGTGGTCAATGGGCCTTCGGAGCTGCATGGCTGGAGTCATGAGCACTGGTCGAAGATGAGCAATGACCCGAGGAATGCGACCATGATCAAGACCGCTGTCGAGGATTGACTCGAGGCTGTAGGCTTATGGGCGTCAGCTCAACAACCAGGGTAGTCCTCAAAGTCAAGGTCCCAGTGGTCTGAGCAGATGAACTGGCCAAGCCAGACAACTGTGCCTGCTGCATCTCCAGGATGGCAATCAGGCTGCGCTCCAGGGACTCCATCCTGGACTCGTCCAGATGTTACCACAGCCTTTGACATGGATGCTGGGATAGCCGGGTCTGGCACCGGAAAGGAGGGGGAGTCCTTGACAAGAATGGCTTCGGTGGTCCAAGGCCGATCACCAGGAGCTAATGATTCCTTCCTGGGGACCTTGGATGGTCACTCCTGCTCCGACACCTTGGGCCTTCTTTGTGGGCTGAGGAATCTGGTGCGGGTCCTCAAGGATTTCTTCTTCCTCTTGCGTTCCTGGTCCAGGGAACCCCTGTCAGAGGACCTGCATGCCCAGTCAGTTGCCAAGGGGTCACTACATGAGTCCGGGGTCTCGGATAGGGCCCTGGATCGTGGTGTCACCAGGGACTCTGGGGCAGAATCTGACATGGAGAAAATTTTGTCTTGCTTCGGCTGGCAGAGTTTGATTGCTTAAGTGAACATCTGCTTGCAGAGGCCACAAACCTCTGGATCATGGTCGGGACCAAGACAATGGAGGCAGCAATCATGTGTGTCAGTGAGGGATATATTTTTAGAGCGCCGATCACACTTCTTGAAGCTGCTGGCCATCAGGGGAAAAAGTACTCCGGCGAGGTTGAAGACTCGAGGAACTGCCAGGCGGTGGAGAAAAGGCACGAAGCCATGCCGGGGAAAAGGGAACTTAACTAGGGAAAAAAGGACGATCCGAGACGTGATGCCGAGGCAAGCAAACTTGGAGGCGGGAAAGGAATCGGGCGCAGCCGGAGAAAAACAAAACACTATAGGGGTCATTCCATCCTGGACATACAGGCCCCCTGTGCACCAGGCTGGAACTGGACACACAGAGAGAGTCGCGATTCTGATCCTGCGGGGCACATCTAGCCCTGCGAGATCAGAATCGCGAACAGGCCTATATGTGCAGGCCGGGACCGCAATTCAGCCTGGCCTGCACGTATAGTCCTTGCTCGGCTCAGTCAGGGCTTTTAAATGGAACCGCGGTGCTATGGTGTCTGGTTGCCATAGCACCATGGCTCCATTTAAAGCCGCGATCTCTGGTCGCTGACTCCCAAAGTGCTTTCCCTGCAGCCTGACCCCGATCTGGCCTCCCAGGTCCAGGGTCGGGCTATGGGGAATGCCCTCTGCCACCCCTTCCCAGCCCTGGTCCTGCTGTTTCTTCCACATTGGGGAAGTTATTCCACCTCGGAGGTGGAATAACTTCCTCATTCAAGTTGCCGGACCCGGACATATAGTGCCGACATTAGAAATGGCCCTGTACATCCGGGGCCAACGGCCGCCCATTCCCCGCCCTAACGCCACCCCCGATCCACCCCTTTCCTGCCCCCTTCTAACTTCCCTGTACAATGCGCAGGGAAGGAGGATGGGGCCCAATGGGATGTCCATCCCTGCTATTTGTGGCTCAGAATGATCCGCTATAGGATGAAATTTAACTGCTTTGTCAGGGGGGAATCAGACACGGAAAAAAGGAGACTCCACGGAAAAAAGGAGACTGAGCAAGATGGCTCCCTTGGGCGGGAAGGGGACCATGCATGCGTGATGCATCTCCCAAAGGATTTCTTTGAAAGATGGGGAGATGCTTCCACGCAGAGCTCCATCGGCGCCGATGTCACCCATATGTGAGGACTGATTTCCTGCTTGTTCCTGGAGAACTTGGGATTCTAGCTATTAAGGTGGGCTAACATTAATGCCCCATTGAATAACATAGGACCTGTGTTAAAATAATGCTTGTTAACGTTAGCACATCTTAGTAACTAGATCCTTTAAGCTCCTATATTTGACTGATAATAGAGAACACATTTAGGCACCTTACATAGGTACCTAAATTTTGGAGCTCAGTTTTTTAAAAAAAATTCACCTCAAAATGCACAGATAAAGATAGGGGATGTTTGTGTTCTTTTAGGTAAAGCTCTTACTGAACCATAGACCTCTGCTCAATATGTTGAAAGAGTAAGGATGCCTGTTTGCAGCCAATGGACAGTGATGGCCACTGAGAATGACCATCAGTTCTCTAGATTTACTGGGGGCTGCCAGGGAACCTGCTGTAGCTCCATGGTCTTCAGTAGGAGGTGATAGCAGGTTGTGGGTCAAAGAGAACATCGCAGGTGGTGAATCAAATAGAATATTTCTTTTAGCTGTGAACCAGCATGGTAGGGTCTCTTTTTTGTTTTCCTTATTTAAAAGAAGCCACATACCTTGCAGACTTCCTTCTCAGGGACTCCTCGTAAAAGTGCATACAGCTCAAGATGCTCCCGGCCTGTTAGCAGCTCATTGATGGCATCAAACTGAGGGCAGTATCCCATATTCTGATGGACCTCTTGAATGTTAGTCAAGATACTGCAAAACAAAATTGTCAATCATGCTCAACATTCTCCAAACATGATAAATATGGAATGTTATCAGTAGGTTTAGGCATCTAATTTACAGAATACTAGAATGTATGGACCAATAGTCAGAAGATTTGACCTATTAAATTTGGGAGTTCACCAGATAAAATCTCAGTTTTTGAGCTGCTTGTCCTGTTGATAAGTTAATCTTAACTGGATAGCACTGATAATTTGCACTATCCAGATAAAGAAAAGAAATGAAAAGACAATCAAACTTGACTATCTAGGGGAAGTAAACCTGGTCAAGACCCCATATTAACTGGAAAACCTATCCAGCTAACTTTAACTAGGTATATTCAAAACTAGCAACTCTGGTTATCTTTTCGAATTTCCCATTTAAATCAACTATATAAATTATCTGGTTAACTTTAACTGAATATGCCCACCAAATACCGGCCCCGATGAGTTTCTGCTTTATTGTGGTGCTTCATGAAGCCTTTGAAAACTGCTCTCATACCAGTTGCTTTTCATCTTTCTTTAAATGTGGCGTGTTTGTTAATTGCAATTATAAGCTATATATTTTATAGGACTCGTAATCTACCAAGATCTAGTATTTGGACTTGGCAGACTATAAATCTACTAACTAAAATACAGTTCTAGAAAAATTATTTAAAAGAAGCGAGGCAACTGTGTGTTGCTCGGGGAGGTGAATAAGTCTATCGCAGGCCTGCCCCAGTGGTAGAAGAGTTGCTGCATTACCCTGGGATTCAAGCGCCACTCGTGTGGGCCAAGGACCCTGCTCAGCCTGTCCACTAAGCAGTTGTCCTGGCCTGGCAGGTATACTGCTCGCAGGAGCATGTTTCTTACTGCGAAGGAGAGGAGGGCTATCGCTTCCTGGCAGAGGAAGTACGAGCCTATGCCCCCCTGCTTGTTGATGTTGTCTGCCTGGATCAGCACAGGTTGGTGCACAGGTGATGGCAGAATGCTCGCAGGGCTAGGAAAATTGCCCGGAGTGCCAGGAAGTTGATTTGTAAGAGCGACTCCTCTTGGGACCAGCTGCCTTGTGTGCGGTGGTTCCCACAATGTGCCCCTCAGGCCAGGAGGGAGGCATCTGTTAGGGTCTTCTGTGGTGCGGGTGCCTGGAATGGCATTCCCGCTTGGAGGTGGTGCAAGTTTTGCCACCAGGAGAGGGACTCCGCCAGTTGGCAGGTAATCCTGACCCTATCCCACAGCCTGCCATTGGCTTGAGTCCACTGTGAGTGGAGGCACTATTAGGCTGCCCGCATGTGGAGGCAGGCTTAGGGCATGACGTGGACCGTCGAGGCCATGTGGCCCAAAAGGCGGAGCAGGAGGCGAAGCAGTACTGACTAGCAGTGTTGCACCTCTCCTTCTAATTGACTGAGGCATTCTGCCCTTTGTCTTGGAAGGACGGCCTTGACCTGTAACATGTCCAGCTGAGCCCCTATGAACTCCAGACTTTGTGGTGGAGCGAGATGGGATTTGGGGTAATTGATGACAAACCCCAGGTGCTTCAGTAGGAGGGCTGTACGCTCTGCAGCCTGCCTGACCTCTGAGGCTGTACTGTCTCTGATGAGCCAGTCGTCCAAGTAGGGGAAGATGAAAGCCCCTTGTAGGTGCAGGTGGGTGGCTACCACTGCCAAGCATTGCCCTCCTCCCACCATGAATCTTAGGTATTGCCTGTAGGAAAGGTAGATCAGGATGTGGGTGTATGCATCCTTTAGGTCCAAGGAACACAGCCAATCTGCCTGGTGGAGGTAAGGCAGCAGTGTTCCAAGGGAGAGAATCTTGAACTTCTCCCTCACCAGGAACCTGTTCAAGTCTCGCAGGTCCACTATGGGCCTGAGACCCCCAGTTCTTATAGGGACAAGGAAGTACCTGGAGTAAAAGCCTTTTCCCCACAGGTGCTTGGGAACAGGCTCAACTGCCCTGTCCCCGAGTATGCCTGCAAGCTCTGAGAGTAGCAAGGTCTGGTGAAGGAGAGGTCACATAGGCTCTCCTGGGAAGAACCTTGGAGGTAGTTGCTGTCAGCGGAGGAGGTACCCCTCCTTTACCACTTGTGGAACCCATTGGTAAGAGGTGATCCCAGCCCATCTTTTGGGTAAAGAGAGCCAGGCAGCCCCCTGTGGGCTGGGGAGGGTCTCTCAGGGGAGAGGAGGCCCTGCCCTAGGAGCCAAAAGCTACTACTGGGTTGGGTGGGAGTTGGGGCTTGGGTTTTTAGCTTCCTGGGCCCATGGCCCTGGCTCTCAGATTGAGAGCCCTGTTGCTGATGGCCTGAGAAGAGATGGTAGTGACTCTGGTAGAAGGACCCCTTTTTTCTCGGGAAAAGGGGTCTTTTCCTCGATGGTTTCTTGCAGGGGAGGGTTGAGGTCTTCTTAGAGAGCCTCTGCCTAGTCACAACCTCAGCCTCTCTCAGCCGCCTTGTCAGTCATAGGTTCGCCAAACAAGTTTTCCCCAGTACAGGGGACGTTGGGCAATTTTTATTGGACCCATTGCTCGAGGTCCGAAGTCTGTAGTCAGACCTAGTGCTGGGTGCCGCTGCCACTTGGACTGCTGACTCGAAGCCGTCATATGCAGCTCGGGAAATAAAGCGTAGTCTTTGATCCTGGTTGCCAGGGATTGGAACCGCTGGAGGGGTTCCCCGGTGAGGCCAGCTGAAAAGCCTGAGAAGTCCTGGATCAGGGCCTTGAGGTATATGCCTATGTACAGTTCATAGGCCTGGATCTGGCACCTGAGCATGGAGCCCTGGTAGCATTTGCGTCCTAGGGCGTCGAGGGCCCAGGCCTCCCTGCCTGGGGGTACAGAAGAGTAGTTCTTCTGGCTCTTTAGCTTCTACATGATTGACTCTACCACCATTGAATTATGTGGGAAGTAATTCTTGTGGAACCTGGGGCCACTTCTTGACACGGTAGATGGCATCAAGGCATCGGCTGACCACCGGCACAGTGGCTGGGGTCTCCCACATTCTGAGGAGCAGCTGCTTGAGGATCGGCTGTACCAGCACCGTGAGAGTCTCTTTGGGTGGGGACACATACTGGAGAATTTGCAGTTCTTCGGTGCATGGATCCTCCTCCGACTGTCGGAACCAACAGGGCTTGGGCCATATCCCAGACAAATTCGTGGAAAGCCACGTCCTATGGGGGAGAATGGTGCCAGGGGAGAACAGTTCTGAAGGGACGTCCCAGTGTCGACAATTTTCCAGGGAGGCCTCGATGTTGGTCTCCCACTTGGAGTCGGAGGGTGTCGACGATTCCAAGGATCTGCGGTCTCCTGCCTCGAGAGGTCGGGATCCTCCGGAGGATCTCAAGTCCAAATCCTAGAAACTGGCCGGAGAGGACCAGATTCCCGAGGACCAGGACTGGACCTCAACTGGTGCCGAGGACTTACCCGAGGCCAGTGGCACTTAGAGTCTAGCTCGATGCCTGGGGACTCCCCTGCTGTCGTGGAAAATGATGCAGACAAACTGGCCACCATTGCTTGCTGCAGGGCCAGGATAGCAGAGATATTCTGTTCCAAGGCTGCCATTCTGGTTTTGAGGCCAGAAGGCTACTCAGCTTTTAGCATGGGCACCTTGACTGAAAAAAGGGAAGGAGCCGAGAACAGCACCGGGACCGGCGCCGGCTCGAGGCGGGAAGAGGAACCAGTACACAACTGGGAAAAAATACACTTTTGGAAGTTTGGAAGATTTTTTTCCAGGGAAACAGGACAGGCGTCCATTGGGCTCCACGGGAAAAAGGAGACTGAGCAAGATGGCACCCTTTGGCGGGAAGGGGACAACGCGTGCATGGTAGCATGTCCCAAAGGCTTTCTTTGCAAGCTGGGGAAATGCTCCACATGGGCTCTGTCGGCGCCGTCTCCCATATATAAGGACTGACTTCCTGCTTGTTCCTGGAGAAAGTTACATATTCAGACTTATCATGACTTTAAACCCATCAGGATGGCAAGGGCAGTTTTGTTCTGGTCTTGAGAAAATAGCCATCACTATCATTCCATAGCAAAATTCAGCACATCACTGTGCATACTGTATTACCAAAACTTTATGTGGCCACAACCTTATTTTAGTGGAGAAAACAAGCATGCAGTCCCAGCTCTCCCTTGCCTCCTATATTGCTGTTCCATATTAGGAGTTGGCTACGATGCTGCCATAGTTGCCCACCTCCCAGTAAGCCTGTGCAGGCCAAGTTGTAGATCATCTCGATGCCCCTTTGCTACAGGTGGTTTATCAAATCAGAAAACCTAAACCTAAGTTGTTTAAGCATTCTTGCATGGGCCAATGGTGTTGCATTTTTTCTTTGCTGCTACCGTTATAACCTTAAGGAGGTAGTTTTATATGCAGGCATCAATTTTTAGGTACTAAGAATGTGTGCAAATGGTGGTATTTTAGTCATTTACATGCATGCATGGCCACATACGTGTGTAAATGAACTCTTACAGAATACCGACTAGCATAAATTGATGGTGCACACTTTCACTGCGGTATGCACATGGGTGGAGTTTGGGCACAGCCAGCAAGTACACGCTGGTGTAAGTGATTGTGCCTTAATTTAAAAGACGTTCTCTGCTACATACCCTGGTATGGCTCTTCTAAATCTAAATGACATGGCTCTTCTAAATCTAGCTGGAAGTACACATGTTGCAAAAGCTTGTGTTGGGTTTTAGTCTCTTTGTGAAGAATAGCTGTAGGCAACAAGTGCTTTGAATATTCGCAGGTCAATTTTCAACACAGGCCAACCACATAAACGGATGTCTTATCTGCCTAAATGTCTAGATTTTGGCCATAGAGTGACAGGCAAAATTTAGCCTTCTCTGTCCATCAAATTTGAAATAAAAAGAGCACTTACCTGGTTGGCACCCACTTGACCACATTAAATGCTTTTTAATATCAGATCAAACAGATAAAACCAAGCCTAGGAGTTCAAAAACCTTTATTCCCAGCAAATATATTCTTAATATTTTATTTGATCCAGCATAGATACAAATATGGGTAGATATTTTTCCTGGGATCGTTTTCAAAGCAAAAGAGCATGCATGCCTTTCACTTTGAAAATTCTGGTAAGTCTGCAGTGCGAAAAGTCTACATGCACTTTACGTAACTTCAAGAAGTTATAAAATTACCGCCAAACTGTGGAATGCTGCAGCAACATTGTACAAGCAAAATTAGTTCAAGACTTGGTAAGATGAAACTGGCGCTCTCTAACCTGTTGCCCTTCAGGAAAGCTTCTCCTCCAGTCACATTCGTGTCTCCATTGAGCATCTTGAAAGTTGTGGTTTTGCCAGCACCATTGACTCCCAGAAGTCCGAAGCACTGAAAATGCCAAATGTCACCCCTCAGTTAACAAGAGTTCCAAACCAAGCAAATGACAAACCTTCTCCTACACACGTAGACACATTACTCTATTTAGTGATATAATTCTCTAAGCAGCACATGTCCTCTGGGAAGTTGATATTCAAAGATACATACCTGGTTAACTTCAGTTAACTGCATACATTGTTTCGTCTTATGATTTTGTGCTGGTGACAGCATAAAATTTTTGGCTGTGCGTTAGAAATCCAGCAAAATGGTATTCCTTTAGGAGGGGGGGGGGGGAGGGAATTGTGAAGCATTCCAGAAAGCTGGTTTAAAAGTTAGATAGTGCCGATATTCAGCTGCTATCCAATTAATTTATCTGGTTAAATAGGACCACATATATAGCTACCCTAACTTAAATGGATAACTTAGCAGTTTAGAACCACATATTTCAGTAGTCCGATGTAAACAAATATGTTTGCCGAAAATTCACTTGAAGATAACTGGATAAGTCATCCAGTTACCTTTAAATGATTACCGGCCCTTTTAGGCTTTGATTGTTTAATGCCAGATGGCATGGTGGCACTAGACAGATAAATCTAAGTACCAGTGCTACATATGAAGGTCTGCTCCCAGAGTGAAAGTGTGATATGTTTTAAGTGCCTGTTATTTTTTTGGGAAGGTCAGAGTTCCCAAGACAATGGTTGTGTTACATAATTAAGAAGTAGGGTTTACTAAGGGACTAGGGAAATTACCATTTTCTTAAGTTTTTTTAGTTATTTTGGAGAGACATTATTTATTTATAGAAAACCAGTATCAAAACAATATGTCAGTACTGTGTATTTTTATGGTATTTTACTATTTTTATGTTAGAGGTTATTATATTTTATGGAGTCCTATTGTGTGGTGGTGTTATTTTTATGGAATTTTATGTATCTTGCAATCTGGTCAGCAGTGATATTCAGCGGCTGTCCTATCTTTAGCTAGTTAGGGTAACCAGGCAGTGGCTGTATACTGCCTCTCGCTTGGTTAACCTGCAGTGCTGCCCCCATTCCACTCCTGGAACACCCCAGTACTAGCCAGCAAGCATCGGTGTGTTCAGTGGCGGCACACTCTTCAGATTAGATGAAGGATATTTTAATAAAAATTATTTAAGGTAAAGATATCTATCTAGTTGCCTAGGAAAACAGATGAAACCCTCCAAT
The DNA here is from genome assembly GCA_033557465.1 of Ichthyophis bannanicus. Taxonomy (NCBI): domain Eukaryota; kingdom Metazoa; phylum Chordata; class Amphibia; order Gymnophiona; family Ichthyophiidae; genus Ichthyophis; species Ichthyophis bannanicus. The sequence goes on along the minus strand of CM066032.1, from coordinate 909,187,707 downwards.
CTCCCTTTCTCTGCAGAAGCGCAACCTCAGAGATTTAAACATTGGTAGTTGGCAGTGCAATTCATAGCAGGGCAGCCAAGTCCTGGGACCAGAAAATATTTCTGCTCATTATAATCACAGCAAAGATATTTAACAAACGTTAGCAAGAGCACTCCACTGCAGCTGCCACTAGTTTTTTCTTAAAATTAAAATCAACCCACCAAGGTGGGTCAGTCTATGGAGTGCTCTGCCATACCAGAAACCAAAATGACCAACTTGTAGCACTACTAGACTTCTATAGCTCTGCATTTACCTCTCCAGGAGGAATCCCAACACAAAGCCTGTCCACGGCCGGCTTCCTCTTCATTCCATAGACCTAAAACAAGAACCATCAATAAGCACTGGCAAACTCACCCCCCCCCAAAAGAAAAATTAAACTAGCACAGCTTCATTTAACAGACAAACAGGAAGATGCTGTCTTTTCCAAGTTTCTTTTTGAATTTCAGATGATATTTATAAAACAGTTTAAACAAATACAAATAATATGTTACTAACCAACTCCCCTCCCTGAAAAAAAAAGCAGAGGTCTGAACTGAAATAAATGAAAACTTTAAACAAAGAGTGGGAATTACCGGTACATATTGGTCAGGTCTATATCCAATGGTCTCCATATCTCTCAATTTTATCAATGCAATTTGATGACACAGAAGCAGTGCCCTCTAGCTTCCGAGTCATGCAAACAGCATGCCACCAAAGGTAACATTTAGCAATGAGATGTCTTTCCAATTACAAAGAATGTGTTCTACAGCAGTTGTTAACATAATATCAAATAGAGTTCTGTCCTGCACAGTGAGTTCATCCTGCAGACATAAAGACCTGAATATAGCTATCTGTAATGACATATCTCGCATACAAAGCCCAAACCCCCTCCAAGAGAGGCTTCTTAAAGGAAGACTCGAATAGCATGTGCGTTAAAGTGCCGACCATAGTCGAGCAGTGCCAGTACATATTGGATGCACGAAGACCGACAATGTGCATCTGTAAAGGGGTCCAAACAGCACAGTGGGCAATAAAAAAATGTGATTGTGCCAAACTGCTCGACATGGTGGGATGCATCGTACGATACCCGAACACACTACACATAATTGCATCCTGAGGATTGTCAACATCATATTCCCACATTCTAGATAGGCCAGCTAAAGAAGCACTATCATGGGAAATCAGCATCTTGTAGAAATGCGATGTTAATCTTCCATTTACTTTAGCCTTGTGAAATATATCTATCAGATCAGAAGTACAATAAGGCCCATCTGTCCAAGGAGAATCCCGAGTCAAGCTCAGAGTCTAACCTAACAGACTGAGCCAATGAGAGTCCATAAACTTCACTCAGGTATTCTTGGTTAACTATCATTCCCCCTCTAAAGAGCTGACCAATCCAAAATATACCTTTAAAGAATCACTCTTTCCAAAATATTGTCTGTCCATTCACTCGCACTAGTTGATTATGCCAAATAGAAGAGGCCCCAGAAACCGAACAGGGTTTCCCACAGCAAGAGTCAATTACTTTCACTGCTCTAATCATGCTATTAATTAGGGGTAAGCCCAATTTGGAATCAGGAATACTCATTGTAGGTAAGGCTGATAACTGAAAAGGAGAAACCAGCTCTTTCTCCATTTCAAGCCAAGGCACAGATGACTTCCCCAATATCCATTCCATCCCATAACGTATAAGTGAATCAGTGTGATAAGATTTAAAATCTGGAAAGCCAGCCCCCCTGTTTTTCCTTGACAATTTCAGCTTTGTCAAGGCAATGCGTGGATGTTTACCATTCCATAAGAAGCTAGTTAGAATCCAAACTCGGCAAACAGAAACCAGGAAGCATCCCCAATTTGTAGATAATAGTTTGGAGAACCATCATTTTTATGGTGTCCAACCTCTTCCATCAGTAAATCCTGTGAGGAGGCCAGCGCTGCAGCATGCTCTTTAACTGAACATGGACAGTATTACAGTTACATTTAATTGTATCAGCAGCTGAGGGAAAAATTGCATTCCTAAATATTTAATGCCCTGCTGTGCCCACTGAAATGGGAATTCAGCCATCTCTCTCTGTATGGCAGGTCATTAAGAGGAAGTAACTTGCTTTGCTCCCAATTAACTTTATACCCGGAAAAGACTGAAAATCTCACACTGCTGTTTTCACAAACTATGAAAAAGCTGCTGTAATTCTGAAGTTAAACTAGCCACAAATTGTTTATAAAATTCAACAGTGAGCCTATCTGGCCCCAGGGCCCTGTTTCTTGACAGACTTCCAATTGACGCAAGACTTTCCCCTGCTTGTTTTGGAGCTCCAACCTATCTTGCTGCTGCTCTGAAAAAGTAGGAGGTTCTACAGCTGCCAAAAAGCCTCTCTAAGGTCACTATTAAATTAACCCTTTTGAAGAAAAAATGTCTTCAAAGGAGGAGGCAAAAGCATCAGAAATATCTTCAGATCTAGTGATGGCACCACTTTCCTCTGCATGGATGGAGGCAACATAATGCTTCTTCCTTTGGACCCTCAGAAGTTGCGCAAGTAAACAAACCGCTTTATCCCTGCCTGCATAATACCCAGTTCTTTGAACAAAACAACTCCTGCTCAGCTTTCAGCATTAAGACTTTATTGAACTCATAGCAAAGCTGAGTTAATTGCAAAAAAGACAGTGCTACAGTTAGTTGCTATTTGAGCTTTTTCCAGAGATGTGATTTCTTCTTCCAACCTTGTTGCTTCTCTCAGTTGGTTTTTCTTCATTACGGCTGAGAGACTAATGATCTCACCACTCAGGGTCACCTTAAAGACATCCCAGATTATTATTATCCTCATTTCTTTGAAAAAAAATTCTCAGTGAAAGCTGACAGTTGACCAAGAGCACATGGTTCTGAAGAATGTATCCTTGAAGGATACTAGCAAAAGACTAAAGTTAGGGCATATTGACAGAGACAAAGACAAATAAAGACAAAGACAATAAAGACAAAAGTAATACAAATGCCCTTGGATACAGAGCAGACAGAGCTTAAAGATTCCAAATTACCCCTGTCTACTGGTAACCAGATTAATATGAATAAAATACAGCCTCTAAAATGCTTGTATGCAAATACAAGAAGTCTAAAACATAAGATGGGAGAGTTAGAATATATAGCACTAAATGAGAGGTTAGATATGATTGATATCTCAGAGACATGGTAGAAGGAGGACAACCAGTGGGACACTGATACCTGGGTACCAACTATATTGTAATGATAGAGCAGATCAAATTGGTCGAGGGTTTGTGCTCTATTTTAGAGAGGGCATTGAGTCACACAGGATTAAAGTTTTGCAGGAAACAAAATACATGGTAGAATTTCTATGGATTGAGATTCCATGTTAAAAGGGAAAGGTGATAGCAATGGGAGTGTACTATGGACCGCCGGGGAAGAATGAACAAATGGATGATGAAATTCTCCAAGAAATCAGGGAAGTTAACAATATTTACAGCACAGTAATAATAATGGGCGATTTTAATTACCCTGGAAATGACTGGGACAGTGTCACAGCAGGACATACTAGGGAGATAAAGTTTCTAGATGAAATAAATGACTGCTTCTTGGAGCAACTGGTTCATGAACCGGTAAGTGGGGAAGACAAGATCTGGTGCAAGAAATAAGGGTGTTGGGCCACTTGGCAATAGTAATCATAGCATGATCGCGTTTGATTTAATAAATAGAGGAAGGACAGCAAAGAAATTGACAATACTACCTTTTAATTTTCAAAATAGAGACTATGATAAAATGAGGAAAATGGTTAAGAAAAAACTAAAAGGAGCAGCTGCAAAGGTTAAATATTTATATCAAGCATGGGTGTTGTTTAAAAATACTATCTTGGAAACCCAGACGAGCTGCATTCCACGCTTTAAGAAAAATGGAAGGAAGTCCAAAAAACTGCCAGCATCGTTTAAAGGCAAGGTCAGAGAAGCTGTTGTAGCCAAAAAGAAAACCCCATCTTTCAGGAAATGGAAAAAGAAGCCAAATGACAAAACTGGAAACAAGCACTGGCAAGTTATATGCAAGGCATTGATAAGGCAGGCAAAAAGAGAATTTGAAAAAAAGCTTGCTGTGGAAGCAAAAACACATAATAAAAACTTTTTCAAGTACATGCGTAGCAAAATTTCCAGTGAGTCAGTTGGACCATTGGATGATAGAGGGTAAAAGGGGCACTAAGAGGGGACAAGGTCATATTGTATAATAGCACATGCTGTAAATAGCGCAACAAGAATCTATGTCATCCTACTACACACGCACTCACTGTTTCACTGCATGCACACACAAAAATCCATTACTTGCTGATTGTTTGCTGTGTAGACCGCCTTGATTGAAGGAGAAGGCGGCATAGAAATCCTTTAAATAAATAAATAAATAGCGGAGAGACTGAATGAATTCTTTGCTTCGGTCTTTACTGAAGAAGATGTAGAGAAGTTACCCATGACTGAAATAGTATTTAAAGCTGATGCAGCTGAAGAATTGAAAGAAATATTGATAAACCAGGATGATGTATTAGAAATATTTGATAAACTGAAGAGTAGCAAATCACCTTGACTGGATGGTATTCATCCAAGAGTGTTGGGGATGCAATTCTGGAGACCGCACCTTCAAATGGATGTGAACAGGATGGAGTCGGTGCAGAGGGTGGCTACTAAAATGATTAGTGGGCTTCATTTTAAAGCATATGAGGACAGACTTAAGGATCTTAATATGTACACCTTAGAGGAAAGGCGGGATAGAGGTGATATGATTGAGATGTTTAAATACCTCCATGGCATAAATGTTCAGGGAGAGAGCCTCTTTCAATTGAAAGCAAGTTCTGCTACGAGGGGACATGGGATGAGGGTGAAGGGAGATAGATTCAGGAGTGATATGCGGAAATATTTCTTTACGGAAAGAGTAGTGGATCCATGGAATAGCCTCCCAGTGGAGGTGGTAGAGATGAGGACAGTAACTGAATTCAAAAAAGCATGGGACCAACACAGAGGATCTCTAAAGGTAAAAAGTGGACAGTTGTAGTTGTTGATATGGAAGGCCAGACTAGATAGGCCATTTGGTCTTTTTCTGTCATCATGCTTCTATGTTTCTATGAAAGAACTGAAATATGAGACTGCAGACCTACTACGAGGGGGTACCCAAAAAAAACAGGAATTATTTTTTAAAAGCTATTTATTTCAAATTCTTTACAAAACAACCTTATCCCCTTCAAAATACTCTCCATTACAACTGATACATTTGTCCCACCGGTGTTTCCACTGTTCGAAACATTTTTTGTAGTCATCTTTAGAAACGGCTGACAGCTCCTCCCTTATTTTTTTCTTGACTTCTTCAATGTTGTCAAATCGGTGTCCTTTCATGCCCCTTTTCATGCGTGGAAATAAGAAAAAGTCGCACGGAGCCAGGTCAGGCAAGTAAGGTGCGTGGGCCAGCGGAACCATGCCATTTTTAGCCAAAAACTGTCTAACAGAGATGGCTGTGTGTGCAGGTGCGTTGTCGTGGTGGAAGAACCAGTCTCCTGTCTGCCACAAATCGTGTCTTTTTTGACGAACACCGTTGCGCAATCTTCTTAAAACTTCCAAATAAAAGGTTTGATTGACGGTCTGACCTGGGGGAACAAACTCTGAATGAACTACCCCCTTGGCATCAAAAAAGCAAATCAGCATTGTTTTGATGTTTGATTTGACTTGACGACATTTTTTTGGACGGGGTGACGATGACGTCTTCCATTGGCTTGACTGTTGTTTGTTTCTGGGTCGTAACCATAGCACCATGACTCATCACCTGTAATGACCTTTGACAGAAAATCTGGATCAGTTTCAAGCTGTTGTTTCAAAACACGACATGTTTCAACTCGATGTTCCTTTTGATTGTCAGGAACAAACTTGGCAGCAACCCTTTTCATTCCCAAATCTTCCGTTAAAATTCGCTGAACCGAGCTCCAAGATAACCCACTAATCTCTGACAGTTGATCAATTGTCTGTCGACGGTCTGTGAGCACAAGCTCTCTATTTTTTTCAATATTTTCGTCGATTCGGGCAGTTGATGGACGCCCAAAACGAGGTTTGTCATCATTTCGCCATTTTTAAACCGAGCAAACCACTGGTACACTTGACTTTTTCCCATAGCGTCATCTTGATAAGCTGTTTTCAACATTAAAACAGTTTCAGCAGCATTTTTACCGAGTAGAAAACAAAATTTCACAGCTGCACGTTGTTCACTTAAACTTGTCATCACAAAAAAAGAAACGATGAACAAAACAGCGCTAGCAAAAACAATCACTGCAGTTGAACAGAACAAGCCAGGTCGACAACACAGGCGGCACTGAACTGACAATGAGTTGCACTATACAAGCCTAGCGGCAGAAGTGCATACTACACAAGCTCCGCCCACGGCAATGTTATTCCTGGTTTTTTTGGGTACCCCCTCGTATTACTAATCTGTGAATGATCATTGAAATTATCAGTAATATCTGAAGATTCTAGGAAGGCCATTGTAATGTCAATTTTTAAAAAAGGGTTCCAGAGGTGATCCAGGAAACTACAGACTGGAGAACCCGACATCAGTACTGGGAAAAATGGTAGAAACCATTATTAAGAATACAATTACTGAACATGTGGATAGCATGGTTTAATGGGAGACAGCCAACATGGCCTTAGCCAAGGAAGGTCTTGTCTTACTAATCTGTCATATTTTTTTGAAGGTGTAAATAAACAGGTAGACAAAGGTGGGTCGATCGATGTAGTGTATCTGGATTTTCAGAAAGCCTTTGACAAAGTCTCTCATGATAGACTCTTGGAGAAATTAAAAAAGCATGGGATAGGAGGCAGTGTACTATTGTGGATCAGGAAATGGTTAAAAGATAGAAAGAAGAGGGTAAGGCTAAATGGCCAATTTCCCAATGGAGAAAGGTGAATAGAGGAGTACACCAGGGATCTGTGCTGGGTCCGCTGCTTTTTAACATATTAGTAAATGACCTGGAAATAGGAACAATGAATGAGGTAATCACATTTGTAAATTACATAAAATTATTCAAATATGTTAGAATCCAAGAGGATTGTAAAAAATTACAAGAGGACCTTATTAATAAATTATAAGACTGGATGTTTAAATGGCAGATGAAATTTAATGTGGACAAATGCAAAGTTATGCACCTAGGAAAGAACATAGCTTGAGGAATGGAGAATTAAGGAGCTGAGTGAAAAAAACAATATTTTTAAACACTGAGGTAATTTTAAACACCATAGAGGTAAGCACAGTTGCCCCTCCATCACTGTTACAAACTCCAAATCCAAACGAGTAGTTAGCCGACACCTGTGAGCCTTGAGAACAAGTGTAAATGCTGGTGTCCATATTTTTTCAAAATAAAATCAGAAATACATGCACACTTTTACTGCCCATCCAAAATATGCCCAGAACACATCCTCTTCCAAACTGTGCATGCTGCAGAGCTACATGTGTAAACAGCAGCTTTCTAAAATAGCTATTGACACACAGTAGTCATTTATACTTGTAAAACCTCACTATGAATTGTAAAAGACATGCAAGCCTTCCAAAATGACCTCCTTTGGGAGCAGCTTTCACACTGTCTGCATTGGGATATAGACTGCATACACTTTCCATCTGTGAGCTTTGCCCAGTTTTCAAAGTAAATTTGTCATGGGGCAAAAGTACATGTGATCATTTGCCCCTGCATTTTCTGTGTATCAATTTTCACTGGAAGAAGGGCACACAAAGATTGGAAAATGTCATCTACATGGTTAGTTTTCCTCCCCTCACTTAAACGAGCCCTCAGGAACACCTCCTCTCAATGCGGCTAAAATGGCCATTTTTAGATAATCAATTAACCTGGATAAAATGTATTTTAGCCATACAAATCATTTAAACATTTTTCCTAAAACTATCCCTAGTCAGAAAGGATAATTACTGAACAGTCAGATAATACGTTTTAGATCATCCTGCTGAATGCAATTTAACTTCTGTACACCATCCCTTATTGTCAGACCCTGAAAGTGGACAGATACCCTTCGGTATTAAGAAGTCCCCTGCAGGGAAGAAAGGCAGGCCCTGCCTTTGGTTCCAAATCTGAGCCAAGAATACACCAAAGCAATCCACTGTTCTAAAAAGAGTCAAACACCTAATATTAGGTCTTCCAGTAGCCATCTTAAGACTGAGCTAAGTTCTCTCTCATCACCTGCATTGAAGTGGTCACCCAAGGGGGAGGGGAGGGGGTGGAGGAACCAAAGGGCCTGCCCCAGTGTAACTTGTCATGTCCTCAGATATGCACAGTGGCTCATTGTTCATTTATTTATTTAACAGGTTTGTTATTCCGCTTTATCATGTCAGTCGTGCGACATGTGAACTCTCACCTTAGTCAGCCCTTTGATTTCCAGGATATCACCGCGACCACAGTCGCTCATTATCCTTTGTCTTTCTCTAGCTACGTCATCATCTTCATCAATCACAGGAGAAAGTTTGGGACACACTGGCCTGCAAACACATGCAAAGGAATTATGAATGTGAGATGAACTACAAAGGATAGTTCACAAACAATAGAAATATGTCTGGCAATGTTGCAGAGTGACTACTTATGTTTGTCTGCACTGATCCATGAAGAGAGAGGGTCAAAACCATTTCTCCATGAACGAATCTTTGCTGCATTTCTCCACGTACCATGGATGGACAAACTGTGGGCTACATCTAGTTTTCGGGTATCTTTCTTCTGGCTCACAATCTGAAACGGATTTCAGAGACAGGTCTCTCTGGCAGAGTGCCCCACCATTTAGAAAGGGCCCCAATGTGATCCTTGGGCCAAAATAGTTTGCCTAAGTCTGACTTAGAGCTTTTAGGAGTAATTTACGTTTTAGGCACTAAGAACCTACGTAAATGACCTCTTCTAAACTAGCGTCCAGCATAAAAGTGCGCGTGTTGATTGGATTGTGTGTATTTTCACTGTGGGCATGCACAGGGGCAGAGTTTGGGCAGAATGCGGGCAGTGCAAGCAAGTATCTGCATTAATTATAAAAAGTAATAATTTACACGCATACTTGCAAAATGTAAGTGCGGCCATTACACTAGCTTTAGAGCTGGTGTTAAGTGATTGAGCCTTAATTTATAGTACGTTCTCTACCACATATGCTGGCAGTAATTTATATAGACAAGCAAGCTTAATTTTGGTGCAATAAAACATACTTTAGCTAAGCACCCTTTTATAAAATTACCCCACCCAACACAACAAACACTGGATATATGTATGTACTGGATATGTCTATATGTTGTGTATCAAAAGGCTTTATGGTTTTTAACATTTTTTAGGGTAAACCTCCGTTCCTCTGAATAGCTGCAAGCCGCTGGACAGACTCAGGAATTTCATTTTAATTTGGAACTAACAGTACACATTGATTCAGCTACTGAATACACTTTAGAACAGGGTTACTGAGTTTTTTCTTAGTGTTTGTTTGGTAGAGTAGTGCTTACATTTGTGTGATATTCCAAAACCAGACAGAAACAAAGCAGATGGGTATTTCTGCAGATTATTACGCTGACGATATCTTGCATCTCCTCCTGATCTTGCCTCACTTAACGCCTGTCTCTTTCACATAACTGCCTGGCTGCAAGCAAATCAGCTTGTGCTCAGCCCTAGCAGAACCTCAGCCACCTAGCTAATAGGATCCGCCCCTTCACCTCTCTCCACACCTCTTCTCTTTGATGTTCCCATTCCACTGGTTTCCTCTTTTCGCTACCTTGGGGTCACTCTAGTCTCTGTTCTGACTTTTCACGATCATATCACCTCTATCCTCTACAATTCCTTCTTCACTTTGCACTAGATCAGGGCTTTCCATCCTTTCCTCTCTTCCTCGGCCTTGACTACCCTAATACTCTTCCGTGTTGTATCACGGTTACACTACTGTAATATCATCTATGCTGGACTCCCTAAATATCAGCTTCATAGACTCCAACTCATCCAGAATACTGCTATCCAACTTCTTTCCCATACCTCTCATTACAAACATGTCACCCGCCCTACTGATTCACTTTCACTGGCTCCCTATCCATTACCATAACCGCTACAAACCTCTCACATTGGTTCATAAAGTCCTACACACGGGCACTCCACCGTACCTTTCCTCTCTCATTATTCTTCACACCCAACACCGCTCCCTCCACTCACTTCACTCCAATCGCATTCATCTTCCCTCCACTTCCCATGCCACATATGAATCAACTCGACACTCCACATTCTATTTCTTAGGTCCAGCCTCTGCAACAACCTTCCCCCTGACCTTCATTTGGAGGTCACCTACATCTAGTTCAAATCCCAGCTCAAAACTCTTCTGTTCCAAGTGGAGGAGTGGCCTAGTGGTTGGGGCAAGGTACTTCAGGCCGGAAGGTCGGGGGTTCAAATCCCACTAGAGGACAGCAACCTTGGGCCGGAAGGACTGGGGTTTCTAGTCCCACAGGTGCTCCTTGTGGTCTTGGGCAAGCCACTTAGCCCTCCATAGCCCATGTTCCCTGTAAAATAGTTATCTCCAAGTTATAATGCCCTGTTCAATGTAATTTCAGTTTGTTCAATGTAAACTGCACTGATGCAGAATAGCGCGGTATATAAGAGAATATAAATAAATAAATAAAATAACATGCCAGGAATTTAATGTGGACAAGTGCAAAGTTATGCACCTAGGGAAGAACAACCCAAGCTATGGTTACACGAAGCAAGGTTCCACATTAGGAACCATCACCCAGGAAAAGGATTTAGGCGTCTTTGTGGATAACATGTTAAAACCCTCGGCCCAGTGTGCAGCGGTGGCCAAGAGAGCAAATAGAATGCTAGGTATCATAAGGAAAGGAATGGAAAATAAAACAAAAGATATTATAATGCCTCTATATCGTTCCATGGTGATACCGCACCTTGAATATTGTGTGCAATTCTGGTCGCCGTATCTTAAAAAGGATATAGCGATATTAGAAAAGGTTCAGAGAAGAGCCACCAAAATGGTAAAGGGGATGAAAGGATACTCCTATGAAGAAAGGCTAAAAAGGTTAGGGCTCTTTAACCTGGAAAAGAGACGGCTGAGGGGAGATATGATAGAAGTCTATAAATTAATGAACGAAGTGGAACGGGTAAATGTAGATCAATTGTTTATGCTATCAGAATATAGAAAGACTAGGGCACATGCAATGAAGCTACAACTATTCAAGACTAATAAAAGAAGATATTTTTTCACTCAACGTGCAATTACGTTGATTATAATCAAACTCTGGAATTTGTTATCGGAGGATGTAGTAAAGGCTGTTAGGGGTATGTTTACTAAACCGGGCTAACGGTTAACCCGGGCTATCTGCCACTAGGTCCCATATTATTCAATGGGACCTAGTTGCAGATAGCCCGGTTTAGTAAACATACCCCTTAGTGTAGCTGGTTTTAAAAAAGGTTTGGACAAGTTCCTGGGGGAAAGGTCCATAAACCATTATTAAGAAGGGACCCAGGATATCAATACTTGACCCAGTATAAGCATTGTGGAACCTGTGTCTTTTGGGGAAACTGCTAGGTACGTATGACCTAGATTGGCCACTCTTGGAAACAGGATACTGGGCTTGATGGACCTTGGTCTGACCCAGTATGGCATATCTTATGTTCTTATGAACCTGTGGATGAAATCTCTCTCTCTGCCAGCTTCTTCTTTCCCCTCTCTTCTCTCTGTAGTATACATGTGACTTATCCTTTCCCACTTTTTGATTCTTTTTGTTTAGTCGTTTTTATGGTTAACCGCCTTGCCACTTGTTGAAGAGCAGTATATCAAATTTTATTAAAACATAAATGCCTCGTGCCTTCCATGAACACCAATGCAGGATCTTAAGGATCTTGGGTCTTACAGAAGTCAAGCAAATGCAATGCACCTGTCAAACTCCCCAGACATAAAAGCATCTTTGTGCTTATGGCCTTCTGTTGAGATTTATCAGAGCATAGAATGCAAAATTTGTGTTTAAAATTTAGAGTGGTTGTTAGGCCTGACTAGCTCTAAAAGAAGTCTTAATTTTCAAATTGGAATCTTAAAGATTCAAATCCCAGACCATTTTAGAAATCTACTGAACTGACTGTCTGAAATCTGGCATGCTGATTGAGACTAGGACTTGAGAATGCATGCACATGCAATTTCCAAGAAAAACAAACATTCCCCTTTACCTCCTAAGGAGCGAAAATCATGATTTCATACAGAAATGCAATGAAAGCCGTAACTCTCCATCTTATTCTCAAGGTGCTGTGACCCAGGAGTGCTTTCAACAAGGTTGCTCAGCTGATATGGTCCACAAAGGCAAAAGAATTCCAGTAATACAGCAGTAACCCTGCTCCATTACACCACAGTGCATAAAAACATAACATAAGATATGCCATACTGGGTCAGAATGAAGGTCCATCAAGCCCAGTATCCTGTTTCCAGTAGTGGTCAATCCAGGTTCCCAAAAGATAGACAGATTCTATGCTCTTTATCCCAGGGGTAAGCAGTGGATTTCCCCAGTCCACTTTAATAATGTTTTATGGACTTTCCTCCCAGGAACTGGTTCAAACCTTTTATAAACCCAACTACAGTAAGGGTTAATTAGGACTTACCTGTTAATTGGCTTTCCTTGAGTACCTCCAGTCCAGTCCTGACTTGTGGGTTGTCACCCCCAACCACCAGTTTGGAGACTGAGCATGACAAGTTTGCTGACATCACCTCTTATAACCAGGTGGCACCACTTACCAACCTCAATATTCTATTGATAAAGCAGACTCACAGGGGCAACAATTAAGGACCAGAAAGATAAAGTCATCCCAACACCGCCCATCCCTAAGACAGGCAGGATAACCCCTCACAAGCAAAACGAAAACCTTACCCTGCCAATTAAACAAAGCCAGGTACTCGAATCCTCTTGTTTCTAATTCTTTCTACTGCAATTTCTTTTTCTGTTTACTTGACTTCTCATGATAAGAAGCAACTGAAAGGATAGGCCAGAGAAACCTCCAAAGGAATCCCCGTGGCATCAAGGTAACCATGACAATCCCGGACCACCGCTGGTGAAAGCAACCCTGCAGGCCCGGAATCGCTAACACTCTACATACAGCTCAACCTAGAGTGGGGGGGGGGGGGGGAGGGGTCCAGGACTGGACTTGAGGTACTCAAGGAAATCCAATTAGCAGGTAAGTCCTAATTAACCCTTCCTTATCGTACCTCCAGTCCAGTCTCGACTTGTGGGATGAACCATTGATGTTGTTGTTGTTGTTAAGTGCCGTCGAGTCGGGCTCATTGTTGACAGACTGGTACCCGTAGCTATTGTATCGATCCATCTCATTGCTGGCCTTCCTCTTTTGCGCTGACCTTCTATCTTGCCAAACATGATGTCTTTCTCTAATGATCTCTCTCTTCGTATGATGTGTCCAAAACATGAAAGTCAAAGTCTTGTCATCTGAGCTTCTAAAGAAAGCTTAGGTTTGATCTCTTCTAGTACCGACTGGTTTGTTCTTCAGGCAGTCCATGGTATACACAGTATTCGCCACCAGCACCATAATTGAAAGGCATCAATTTTCTTCCTATCTTTTTCACTGTCCAGCTTTCACATCCATATGATGTTATTGAAAATACCATGGCGTATTAAATTCAGGAGGGACCTGTGAGCCCAGCCTGCAATACCGCTGCTCTGACAGAGGATCTCACATCCTCTGCTGCCTGTACATTGAGACGATAATGTAAGGATGACCACGTGGCCACTCTTCAGATGTCCACTGGGGAAATGAGACCGACCTCACCCAAGATGACGACTGTGCCTGGGTGGAATGAGCCCGTAACCCTGCGGGTAAACTCTTTTGCTTCAACAAGTACACTGAAGAAATGGCTTCCTTAATCCACCTGGAAATGGAAGCCTTGGACACTGCCTCTCCTTTACGCAGTCCAGCAAAAAGGACTACAACCGGTCCAACTTCCGAATAGCTCCATCCTTTTCAAATCTCTTTTCAGCATGTGGCGCACATCTAGGAAATATAGCTGAGGATTCTGCCCAGCTGCTCCCTCACCTGAAAACACCAGCAGAGTGACTGGTTGATTCAAATGAAAAACCGAGATGACCTTGGGCAGAAAAGAGGGCACCAGCCACAACATCACCATTTCCTCGGAGATGGAGAGAAAAGGCTCCCGGCATGACAGCGCCCGCAATTTGGATATCTGCCTGGTTGAACAAATGGCCACCAATGCACACCCAAAGCAGCTCATAGGGTGCCACTGTCAGAGCAGAAAACACGAGATACAAATCCCAAGGGGGCACTAGTGATCTCATTGATGGCCAGACCTGTTGTTTCACCATGCAAAAATTGAACTACATCTGGATGAGTTGCCAGGGACCCCTCCTGGACCCTATCTCAGTAACAGGTCAAAGCCGCCACCTGCACCCGGAGTAAACTGCAAGCCAGGCCTTTTTCCAGTCCAGCTTGCAGAAAAGCCAAAACGTCTGGAACTGATGCTGTAAAGGGCCAACAGGCATGGTCTGCACACCAATCCTCAGTTTCTCCACACCCACACATATGACAAGGAGGTGGAGCACTTCCAGGCTTTTAACAGTAGAAATGATTGAAGCAGAGTAGCCGCGTTTCCTCAACTAGATCTGCGTACAACGGCCGTCGCGACCAAACGGGTGTGACCAGGATGACTGGTCCTCAGTGTGCTTTGATCCTTTGTACCACTCGATCGATGAGCCCCCTTGGTGGGAACACATATAGCAGCCCCTCTGTGGGCCAGTGTTGCACCAATGCCTCGCATCCCTCTGATATGTGCTCCCTTCTCTGTTGTAAAAAAGAACTGCCTTTGCTGACTCGAAGGTCGCCATCAGGTCCATGATTGGCATACCCCAACATCGTACCAGCAGAGTAAAAGCTTCCGCATTGAATATCCATTTGCCGACGTCGAGGTAATGCTAACTGAGAAAATCAGCCGCCACATTCTCCTTGCCAGCCATGTGAGCCATGGAGAGGGCCAGTAGACTGTCCTCTGCCCACTCCAATCAGTGGCGCTATTTTGCACTCCAGCTGAACACTACCTGTGCCCCCTTGCCGATTGATGTAGGCTAATGTGATGGCATTGTCCGAAAACACGCACTACGTTGCCTTGCAGGAAGGCCCGAAACATCTGTAGTGCCAAAAATACCACTCTCATCTCCAGACAATTTATGGGCCAAGCACTTTCCACCATCGATCAGCAACTCTACACTATCTGAGCTTCGCATTGAGCTCCCCAACCAGTAAGGCTAGCGTCAGTCATCAGCAGAACCCACTAACAGCTTGTCCTCTGGGAGCCACCACCAGCAGGCCACCATAACTCGTTTGGGGAAGGAGAGGGGCTGCGTAAGTGGCGCTGAGCTGACCATCTCTGCAACAGTGCCCTTTGCAATGGTCTCATGTGTGCTCAAGCCTACAGCACGAGATCGATCGCTGCTGCCATTGACCACAGCACCTGCAGATAATTCCACGCTGTAGGAATTGCATCCAGAGAAACAGCCACACCTGCCTCTGTAAAGTGCACATCCTGTCTTCCAGCAACAACACCTGCCTGCCTAGAACCAGGCCCCCAAATACACCACCATGCTCTCTGCAAAATTGATGGCCCAACCTAAACTCTGTAGACAGGCAATGACTCTCTGTGTGGCCTACATACTCTCCTCTTTGGATTTCGCTTGAATGAGCCAGTCATCGGGGTAAGGGTGCACCAGGATGCCTTCCTGCCTTAATGCCGCAGCCACCACCACTATGACCTTGGTGAAAGTGCGAGGGGTGGTCGCAAGACCGAAGGGAAGCACCCAGAACTAAAAGTGCCCCATGGGCACCACAAACTGGAGAAACCTCTGACGCTTCAGCTGAACCAGAATGTGCAGCTAGTCCTCCGTGAGACTGAGCACTGTCAGAAACTCTCCTTCCCGATGGCAGCAATGACTCAGCGCAATGTTTCCATGTGAAACTGGGGCACCTTGAGGCAGCGATTCACATGCTTCAGAACTAAGATTGGTCTGAACAAGCCTTCCTTTTTGGAGTGTCGACCCGACCCGCATTGGTCTGGTGGTACTTCTACCACAGTCTGCATGTCCCAAAACCATGACAAGATATCTTGCATGACTTTGACCTTGAGAGGAGCCTTGCAGGGAGATTGGACAAAGGCGTCGGCAAGAGGACTGGCAAATTCGAGGGTGTAGCCCTCCTCTACAACCTCCAGTGCCCACTAGACAGTTGTGATCTTGACCCAGGCAGGGTAAAGGTTCCACAGCCACCTCCTCTATGGAAACTACCCCTGCTTGGGTCCCCCTTACTTCACTGTGGCTTTTCCAATGTGGCTGAGGAGGAGGCATAAACTCCTATGCCTGATCCTTGAAAACCCCGAAAGGGCTGCCCCCTCGCAGGGAATTGGCTCCTTTAGTATGGCGCAAAATGTTCAAAAGTCCCGCGGTTGTCCCTACGCTGGACCAAAGGCTTTCATAGTTTTTTGCTTATCCTTCGGCAACCTGCCACCTTAGACTCCCAAGTCCTTCACCAACTTAACTAACACTTCTTCAAACAATAGCTTCCCCTTAAAGGGAAGCCTACTCAAACAGGACTTGGAAGAGACATCCTCCAACTAATTACGCAGCCACAATAGCATTGAGCAGCCACTATGGAGGCCATGCTCTTAGAGTCCCCTAATAAGGTAATAAAAGGCATCTGCCAAATAAGCAGCCCCTGACTCCAACTTAGCCGCTTCCGGCAGTGGAGGCTGTGAATCACCCGCTGTTTCCAAGATCCCTTGAGCCCAACGGCAACAGACTCGAGCAACAAAGGCACCACAGATCAATGTCTGCAACAATAAAGCATTAATATTGAATGCCCGCTTTAACAATGTCTCCAGTTTCTGGTCCTGCATGTCCTTAAGGGCCACACTGCCCTCCAGCGGAATAGTGGTCTTTGTGACTGCAGAAACTGCTGCATCCACTTTAGGTGAACGGAGGAGCTCTTTTTCCTGATCAGGCAGGGCATAGAGCCATGCCATCACCCTTGTTCCTTTGAGCCCCTGCCTCCGGGACATCCCATTCATTCTAATCATCTGCTTAATCACTTGATGAAGGGGAAACACTGTCTGTGGCTTCCTGACCACCAGGAACAAAGGGTCCTCTAGTGGCTCCTCCTCCTGCAGGATTTCTGCTGACATATTGAGGGCCTGCAAAGACTTAGTGATCAGCGCCACCAACTCCTCCTGGCAAGAGACCCTCACAATATGAGCCTCATCCTTCTGGGGGATCTCGCTTTCTTCCAGTTCTGCCGACTCCATGCTGGCATCCTCCGTCATCGGATCTTCATCCTCCTCAGATCGCAGGGAGCCAGTGTCCTCCTAAAGGTCCTCCTCCAGGCACCTACGACTGGGACCAAGCTCCTCCCCCATTTGTGGTTAGTGGCTTCAGGAAGACCTCGCTTTTTCGCTCTCTCTTGGGCTACTGGGCAGCTCGTCCCTCCTTGCTGCTTTATGCAAAAAGCTTAATGCATGAGCAGAACAAACCCGGGGGAAAAAAACTCCCGGCATACCTACAGCCATAGCATCACTAGAAGACGATGGTTGGAGAGACCTGATGTCCCTGACCTGCGCTTCCAGAACAGGTAGGGTGGGCAGATTTGCCGCTTCCATGGGCCCTGCTGCCCCCACGGGGGAACACCACCCCCGGGAGTCTGAAAAGGGGGCTTAGACCCCTCCGAGGTCTTCTCTCTATCACTCTTCTGTGACCTCTCATCCATAAATTCCACTTCTGCAGGCTGAGACTCCATCTCACAGCTCCTGCAAAATCCTGCCGTAGAGACAGAGCTCTTGCGCAAACTGCAAGTTAAACAAGCAGCCTTAGAAGGCATGGCAGTAAAAGACCACCTCAATCCCCTGACGAGCATACTGGATTGTAAAAGAAAAGGCCAAGTGCACACTGGCCCTCGAAGCCTCTGCATTCTCTATTTTTTTCTTTTTCAACCAAGCTCAAGTTCCTCTAGGCCCTGGAAGTCAAGTGACTAAAATAAAACAACGCGAAGGCAGAAGCCCTCCAAAGTCTGGGCCCACTAAAGAATAATTCCCTCTTGCTGACAGGTGCTGAGTACAGTCACAAAATATCCATGTTTCCTGCGCACCACGAGATGGCCTGACTGAATGTACGCAGTCCACCGGCCCTGGTCGCACTCCTACAAGGCCAAGAAAAACGGATTCATGGCAGAAAACACCCATCCCAAGATGAAGAGAAGAAATCCCTTGTAACTCATTGGCGGTTCTACTCCCCGCTTGTGCGCTCGGCCCTTTGCTCGGTAACAGCAGCAGCAGGAGTTCTGTGAGGGCATCTGGCCTCGTAGCAGGCAGCAGCTTCTCACCTACTGAAGGGATCGGGAGCTGCTGCAATCAACCCAGCCTCAGAGAGATTATGCGCACACTGACCTGTTTGGCACCAAAGAGCTCCTGAGCCTTGCCAGGAATAACCTGCTGACTATCTGTTCCTTCTTTTTGTACTTTATTAAATCAACTCAATTTAAAGGGTCAGACCCTAGCAAAACAAAACCAAAGCAAGAGCAAGAAAAACCCACAGAACTCTCTTATTTGTTCTTTCAACAAGTCCAACGGGTGGGAGTCCCTTCTCCAGCTGCTTGAAGACTGAAATACTGAGGATGGTAGGTGGTGCCAGCTGGTTATATGAGGTGATATCATCAAACTTGTCATGCTCAGTCTCCAAGCTGCTGGTTGGAGGTGACAACCCACAAGTCAGGACTGGGCTGGAGGTACAATAAGGAACAGTTTTTACTACATCCTCCGGCAACAAATTCCAGAGTGGGATTATGCACTGAGTGAAAAAATATTTTCTCAGATTAGTTTTAAATGTGCTACAATTGTAGCTTCAATGCATGTCCCTTAGTCTTTCTACTTTTTCAAGGAGTAAATAACCGATCTACATTTACCCATTCCTAGATCGTTTGTTTCAAAAAGTGCCCTGCAATCAACTATTTTAAAAAAGCAGCAGTTAATATAGATTTTAATTTATATTATTTAAGAACAAAAGCCCTGGCATGCAGGAGTTTTTACAGCTAGCTACAAAACACCCTTAGAAGTTCTTCCAATATTCAAGCTCAAGAGTATAACTAGATCAATTGGTTCTGAACCATTGTCATTCACCACCATTATTGATTACCCTATACATTGAAGACCCAATTCTATTCACGACATAGATCTCCTTTGTACGTCTGGGCTGACCCAGACGTACAAAGGAGATCACGATTCTGATCCGTGCCCCGCGGGATCAGAATCTCGAACAGCACTGTACGTGCAGGCCGGGACTGTGTTTCAGTCCTGGCCTGCACATACAGCGCTAGCCTGGCTAACTCATCCAGGGCTTTTAAATGGAGCCGCGGAGCCATGGTGTCCTGTTACCATGGTACCACGGCTCCATTTAAAAGCCGCGATGCTGGCTGTTGCCCCAAAAAGTTAATTCCCTGCAGCACAACCCCCAATCCTGCCTTCTAAGGCCAGGGTCGGGCTGCGAGGGATTAACTTTGTCCCCCCAAGTCCCTTCTGCATCCCGAATCAAAAAACAAAAAACGTCCAGGGAGGTTATTCCACCCCAGGGTGAAATAACCTCCCTGGCTAATTCGCCGGCCC
Organism: Ichthyophis bannanicus; assembly: GCA_033557465.1. Classification (NCBI taxonomy): domain Eukaryota; kingdom Metazoa; phylum Chordata; class Amphibia; order Gymnophiona; family Ichthyophiidae; genus Ichthyophis; species Ichthyophis bannanicus. The sequence continues at coordinate 909,168,015 of CM066032.1, read as the reverse complement.
TGGACGTACAGGGCCAACATTAGAACTGGCCCTCTATGTCCAGGGCCGGTGACCACCCACTGCCTGCCCAGTCTCCGCCCCTGAGCTGCTTCTTCTCCGCCCTGACTAAACTTCCCCACACAACCGGCAGGGAAGTTATTCGGGGGCCTGCAGCTGCATAAATAGCAGGGATGGACGTCCCAACCCCCGCTATTTGTGGTTTGGATTAATCCTCTGAGTAAATTGCAAAGCAGGTCCGGTGCTCTGCAGGCCTCTCTCTCTATCTGGTCCACTGTCCCTCTGCTGGCCACATTTTTATAGGGAAATCTCGCAAGACATGTGGTAAGTATGAACATTACTCCCTGCTTGTTTTATTGTTTTTAAATTATTGTTCACTGCAATATACTGTTAATCAGGCGTTTTACTGCGCATACGTATGATGAATTTGTTCTAGAAAGGAAGTTTAAAGATAACATAGGGTGTTGCCAGCTCACCTTGGCTTGATGAAAAACCTATACTGTATCAATAAGGTGATGATGAAGAAGACCACGCCCTCCACGGCCATGGCAAACAAATTCCGGCCGACGAGATCCCAGGACATCGGAGAGACAAAGCGATTCTCACCTGCATAAAAAAATAGCAAGAAAAAGTCAGCGGGGAGGCATGTAAAAGTAGTAACTCTTCTCTGTAGCATGGCCTGCGGTTAGAGCAATGGAACCTCACATTTGCAAGTGGCATGGTTTCATTTACTGTCTGATATTGGCCAAGTCACTTAGCTGCCCACTACTCAAACTGGAAACTTCTTTTGTGCCCCGTTTAAATGCAATACACTAGGCCTAATAGCTGAGCAATGTTCCCATCTTGTAAGGCATTCTGTGACACAGTTTCCAAATAATATTAGAAACTTGAATTATGTGTCTGGCATATCCAGGGGCAGCACCCAAAACAGTAAATCAGTCTAGGAACTACATTTTTTTACAGTCTCTCTTTTATACCGCGCTATTCAACATCAGTGCGGTTTACATGAAACAGAATGACTAGCACAGTGCAGCAAGCTGATCTGTGTTTACAAAGAACAGGTACTACAACTTGGATAAAACTGGGGTAACTATTTTCATCTAGGCGACACATTCATTCTGATTACCATTGATCCTCATAATCAAGGGGGACTGATTGTATGCATTCTGTCAGGAGGAGGTGAGACTTGTGGTAGTTTATAATAAAACCCAAGTGCTGCAGAACCTGGATGGTGCATGTGGTGGCCTGAACCGTGCCTCTTTTTATGAGCCAGTCGTCCAGGTAGGGGAAGACAAAGACCACCCGGAGACGAAGGAAGGCAGCCACGACTGCCATGCAGTTTGTGAAGACCCTTATGGCAGAAGCCAAACTAAAAGTGAGCAGCCTGTACTGATAGTGCTTGCCCCCCACTATGAACCGCAGGTACTGCCTGTGGTTGTGGTGAATAAGGATATGGGTATAGGCATCCTTGAGGTCTGAGTATAGCCAATCTCCCTGCTGAAAATAGTGCAACAATGTTCCAAGGGAGAGCATCTTAAACCTCTCCCTCACCAGGAATTTGTTGAGGTTGTGCAGGTGAAGGATGGGTCTTAGGCCCCCTGTTCTTTTTGGCATGAGGAAGTAGCTGGAGTAGAACTCCTTGCCCTTGAGATGGTGGGGCACTGCCTACACCACTTTGTCCTCGAGTAGACCTGCCAACTCCTTCAGTAGAAGGTCCAGGTGGAGGGGGAGACCTGATGGGCTCTCCTGGAAAATAAGGGGGAGGTGTCTGAGTCAGGTGGAGGATGTAACCCTCCCTGACCACCAGAAGTGCCCAGGAGTCAGTGGGCATAGCGGGCCAGACGTCCCCCTGTGGGCTGCTGATCTCCTTGGGGTAGGGAGACTATGCTCAAGGCATCAAAAACTCTCCCCTGGCTGGGCCGGAACCAGTGCCCTGGGGCTTTGGAGCCTTCTGCTTACGAGGGCCATGCCCATGTCCCTTGCCTGCTGACTCTGTTGGGAAGCTGGGGAGGCCTGAAAAGGTGGGTAGTTTCTGTAAGCAGCTCCTTTCCTCAGGTAGAAGGACTTTATACCTGAGCCCTTCCATCGGGGAGGGGCAGCAGTCTTTTTTGAGAGCCTGGTGCTCTTCATGAACACGGTCTCCAACTCGGCAGCCTTGTCGGTCATGGGTTTGCCAAAGAGGTTCTCTCCTTGGCAGGGGACATCGACCAATTTGTCTTGAACCCACTGCTTGAGGTCGGATGACTGTAGCCAAGGATGGCATGCGTCGTGCACCAATGCCTGCCGCCGCTACTCGAGCTGCCGACTCAAGCCCATCATAGGCCGCTCGAGACATGAACTTGGAGCATTCACGGACTGCCTTGGCCAGGTTCTTGAAGCACTTCAGGGGTTCCTCGGAGGGACGAGCTGAGAACCCGGTGAGTTCCTTCGCCAGCTCTATCAGGTACATGCCCATGTACAGCTGGTAGGCCTCAATGCGGCCAATGAGCATCAAGCCCTGGTAACACTTTCTGCCAAGAGCATCCAAGGTGTGGGCCTCCCTGTCGAGTGCATTTTCTGGCTTTTCTGCTGACGCATGGCCAACTCCACTACCATGGAGTTATGCGGCAGCTGTGATTTCTGGAAGCCTGGGCTCCAATGGACTTGATACATCAAGTCCAGCTGTTTACTCACCACCGGCAATGATGCTGGTGTCTCCCACATATGCAGCATCAGCCATTCCAGGATGGGAGGGATGGGCACCGTGAGCGATTCCCTTGGAGGAGCCTCATATTGGAGGATTTCCAACTCATCTGCCTGAGGGTCCTCTTCCGACTGCAGGGAACACCATGGCCTTAGACATATCTTTATCTTTATTCAGTTTTTAATATACCGCCCACACATGAGCATCAGAGCGGTTTACAATAAAAATGCCAAACGCTGCTAGTAAAGGATACAGAATGCCAGTAAATAAACAGGAAAGGGATTGTTTAGAGAAGAGAACACAAGGAAGAGACCTGAAGTGGAAGAGGGGGGGTAGGAACCTTCCTGGGAGGGGTGGGTGGAGGGAGGGTCGGGAGAGGGATGTCAAAAGCTAGGTGGAAAAGGTGGGTCTTCAGTCTTGCTTTAAAATTGGTGAAGGAGGACTCTAGGTGGAGGGCTGTGGGGAGCGAGTTTCAGAGCCTGGGGCCGAGGAAAATGAAGGCAGAGGACTGGGTGGACTCCAGGTGGGTCTGGGAGGGGGAGAGAAGGGACATGCGGTTTGAATGTATGGACCTGAGTGAATGCTGGGAGGAGGCTCCATTTAAAAGCCCTGACTGAGTTAGCCGGGCAATGCCTGTACGTGAGACGTGCCCTGTGGGATCAGAATCGCGATCTTTGTACTTCTGGCTTAGTCCGGACGTAGAAAGAAGATGGACGTCGGGACCAGGGTGGAGAGATATTGAGGTGTGCCAGTATGAATTGCATTATGGATGAAGATGAGAATTTTATACTGAATGCGGAAGGCCACAGGGAGCCAGTGGAGGTGAATAAGGAGGGGAGTGATGTGGTCTGAGCGGGAGGCATGCATAAGAATATAGGCCACTGTGTTTTGGACAAGCTGGAGTCTGTGCAATTAGTATTGGGGGGAGGCCGGCCAGGGAGACATTACAGTAGTCCAAATGAGACATAACGAGGGAGAGAAGCAATGTAGTCAGGGAAGGGGTAGGGAGGAAAGGTCGGATAGCATGGATTTGCCTTAGAGAGTGGAAAGAATGCTGAACAATGGAGGATATGTGTTCTTGGAATGTCAAGGCGGAGATGAGGGTGACGACTAGGTAGCGCAGGGAGGGGATGAGGGGGATGGGGAAGGAGGAAAGCAAGGGGGCAATAGAGGGAGTGGGACCGCTGAAAGTGAACCAGATAGCCATGGCTTTAGTAATGTTGATGTGAAGAAAATTTGAAGACATCCATGAGCCAAAACAGGTAAGACAGGCATTAAGAGGACTGATATCGGGGGAGGAAGAGTCGGTATGATGGAGAAGGATGATATCATCCACGTAATAATACACAGAGATGCCATACTGCTGAACCAGAAGGGTGAGAGGGGCCAAGAAAATATTAAACAAGAGTGGAGCCAAGACAGATCTTTGAGGAATACCACAGGGAAGAGGAGTTACTGGGGAAGAGGTGGACCCAGAGAGAACTGAGAAAGACCTGTTAGTGAGGAAGGAGCGAAACCAGAGAAGGACAGTACCTGAAATCCCAACATCTTGGAGTCGAGTGAGGAGAGTATGGTGATCGACCAAGTCAAAGGCAGCAGACAGGTCAAGAGAGACTGCAAGAGAGATAGAACCGCGATCATGTACACAGTGCAATCCGTTCAGGAGAGAAATAAGGATGGACTCGGTACTATGGCCAGGGCGGAAACCAAAATCAAGGAAGCCTATATCCTCCAGCGGGGACTGCGTCGAGACTCCGAGACGAGAGAGTCTGATGGGACGTTGCGGTGATGACGGGTATCGGGGTACTCCTCATCCTCCGTTTACCACTCGGAGTAGTCCATCAAGGTCTCATAGGAGGGCTGCTCCGCAGGCCTCGGGACTCCTGATGTTCTGCGGCCAGTGCCCGGCACACTTGCTGGAGATGATTGTGGTCCCATTGAGCGTGACTTGAATCGAGACCTCGGCCAAGGATCGATTTGAGGCCAAAGGACCTCGTGGATCGGCTTGGCCTCCGGGGACGTCTGGAACGTCTTTGACGTCGAGGGCCTGGTAGTCGAGGCAGATGAACTGGTCATACCGGACAACAGCACCCACTGCTGGTCCATGAAGGAAGACAAATTGCGCTCTAGGGCCGTCATTCTGGACTCCAGGCCAGTAGGCTCTGCAGCCTTTGGCATGGGCACCGAGGGACTTGGGCGCGGTGCTGGCTCCCCCGAAGGATGGATCTATACCGCACTGATTATAATAGCGCGGTATAGAAGAAATGTTAAATAAATAAATAAAATAAATAATCTGGGGACTGAGGCCAGTCCAAGGTCGACTCCTTCTGGGGAACCTTTGCAGGCCGCTCCTTCTCCGATGCCTCAGATGAGCGTCTCAGACCGTGGGACCTGGCCCAGGGGAAACTCGGCTGGTCGGATCCGTCCAAGGATGCGACCTTCGAAGGCTTCTTCTTCTTCCGGGGTTTCCTTGAGGGAGACCCCTTTTCTGAAGACCCACGACAGCTCAGGCTCAGAAGGGTCCGTTCAAAGTGACGAGGCTTCAGACAAGGCACTGGCCTTCAGAGGCACAGGGACTCGGGTAAAAACTTATTGAGCTGCTGCTGCTGGTGGCTCTTGAGGTTCTTGCTGGACATCCTCTTGCAAGGACCGCATGCTGCCGGGTCGTGGTTCCGGCCCAAGGCAGCAGAGACAGCAGTCCTGTGTGTCGGTCAAAGACATAATTTTTGAGCTCCAATTACACTTCTTAAAGCCACTGGTAGCCATGGGGGAAAAAAAGTATCCCTGCGAGATTGAAGACTCGCTGGCCTGCCAATGAAAACTACAAAAATAGACCCAAATTTGATGACGAGGCAGCGAGGTTGGGTGGCAGGAAGAGTACTGGTGTAATACCGGAGGCAAGTATGAAACTCGGAGACAAAAATCAACTTTTTCCGGGGACAAGCTAGATGAACGTCTGAAGGGCTCCACGTAAAAAAGGAGACTGAGCAAGATGGCACCCTTGGGCGGGAAGGGGACCACGCATGCGTGGTGGCATCTCCCAAAGGCTTTCTTTGAAAGCTGGGGGGATGCTTCCGTGAGGGCTCCGTCGGTGCTGACGTCACCCATATGTGAGGGCTGACTTCCTGCTTGTTCCTGGAGAAACTTTATATGCTGGCTGGCCCAACTGAATATCAACCTTCATGTGTTTTTCTGGCAGGTGTGTCTAGTGCTCCATTTAAGCAATACATAACTGTAGTCGGTGTGACAACCATTTTTTTTTTGAGTTAGCTAAATAGAAATGTCTGTTTAACTGTAGAGAGGAAAACATGTCTAAATATAAAGTGCTGTTTTAGACTTCTTTAGGTTTTCTGTACTGTACTTAGTCATCTGGTTCTTCCCTCGGGCTTTCATTGTGTCCAACTACCATTTATCAAAGCAAAGCATCAAACATTTGCAGCCCACAAGACTCTAGGGCTCTCTCTCACAGCATCTGTTATATCAGGTTCCCTAGCACAGTATTTCTAAGAATCTGATGCACAGTTGTTTTCATCTAATTCAAAAATAGATGCACTTTTGAAAAAAAGGTAAACCTTGTGCATAATTTGCTTTAATGTGAATACAATATTGATCGCTTTTAACTCTGTGGTAGATGAACACAAAAGAAAGCAAATCTAAATTCATCTTCATTGTAGGTGACATAGGAAAGGACTGTTTTCCAGTCTCAGAAAAAACACTGATTTTAAACTGTTCAATTGGTGGGCTCCCTCATAAGAAAAGTGCTCATACTGGGAGAATTACTCACCAAAGCGTTCCAAGGCATCAGCCATGGCCTGATTCTTTACCATGTCTATCAGTCCCCGGCCCAGGCAGAAGTGAGGGAAAATCAGGAGGACCATTTTCAAGATGTCATTAATGTTGTTCAGTTTCTACAAAAGCAGATGTTATGGGACAGTGAGACCAGTTCTAGAAAATGCTGGGTGCTTCAGGGAAGTGCCTAAGTTCTGAGCTGAAAATCAGCTTCAATTTGGGCCTGTAATTAATTTGCCAAGATTTAGACATCTAAGAACCCAATTCACTAAGGGAGCTATTCATGCCGGCTGCAAGCCCCGACTAACTTCCTTGTCGGTTGTGTGGGGAAGTTAGTCAGGGGCAGGGAGGAGGCAGCCCGGGGGTGGAGAGTGGGCCATCGCCGACCCTGGACGTACAGGGCTGATTCTAATGTCGGCCCTGTACGTCCAGGACTGGCAAAATGGCCAGGGAAATTATTCCACCCCCAGGTGGACTAACTTCTCTGGACGTTTCTTTTTGGCAGACTGAGGGCATGGAAGGGACTGGAGGAGGGGGGGCGCAAAGTTAATACCCCGCAGCCCGATCCTGGCCTTAGGAGGCCGGATCGGGAGTCTGGCTGCGGGGAATTTTTAGCAGCAGCCAGCATCGCAGCTTTTAAATGGAGCCATGGTGCCATGGAAACAGGACACCATGGCTCCATTTAAAAGCCCTGACTGAGTTAGCTGGGCAATGCCTGTACGTGCAGGCCGGGACTGAATCACAGTCCCAGCCTGCACGTACAGGCCTGTTCGCTAGATGTGCCTTGCGGGATCACAATCGCGATCTTTGTACTTCCGGCTTAGTCCGGACATAGAAAGAAGATGGACGTCGGGATCAGAATCAGGTTCTCAGCTTTTTCCCCCACAGACTCAGACAAGGCAACTTTGAAAAGTCAATTTTTATGGGTAAAATGTGTGTTTAGGTCAGAGAGAGAAAACAAATTTGAAAATGCAACCTGTAAGTGATAGTCATGGAATATTCTCCATTAAAATTTTTCTACACACAAAAATCAAGTGCAAATTCTGCTTGTACTTTGTTCCCAAGGAGATAATAAAAAGCAAAAAGTAATAATAAACTTTACTTCAGGTAAAAAGTGCTTCCAGTAGTTGGACCAATGCAGGTAGTTTGATGAATGTCCTCCAAAAAAGCTGAAAACATTTTTTTTTAAATATCTAGTGTAGATAAAGCATAGTCACTCACCTGTAACAGGTGATCTCCGGGAACAGCAGGAATTTAGTCTTCACAAATGGGTATCGTCGGTACCGACGGAGCCTGCGCGGGAACGCTCCCCAGCGTCCAATAGGAAAGCCTTTGGGAGCATCCCACAGTGCCTGCGTGCTGCCTTCTCGCCTTTCCCAACTGTCCCTCTCCAGTTGAGTTTATAGCTGAGACAGAGAGAGAGAGGGAAAGAGAGAAATAGAGAGATACAACTCCTAGGGGCGGTGGGTGGGTTGTGAAGACTAAATTCCTGCTGTTCCCGGAGATCACCTGTTACAGGTGAGTAACTATGCTTTCTCCAGGAACAAGCAAGAATGTAGTCCTCACATATGGGGACTCCCTAGCTGTAGATGCCAGGGAGAAACCCCAGAAGTTGTGTGCCCTTGTGAAAGGGCTACACTTCCCCCCATGGATCTCTGGCATCCTACCAGGGATGGTGGGTAGGAGTTGATTAAGTATGGAACAGGTGTTGAAGAACAGCCTGACCAAACAAGGCATCCCGGCGGGAGTCCTTGTCTAAGCAGTAATGGGCTGTGAAGGTATGAACCAAGGCCCAAGTAGCTGCTTGACAGATGTCGTCGATAGACACAGAGTGAAGATGAGCCATAGAGGCTGCCATGGCTCTCACATTGTGAGCTGTGACATGGCCTTCCAAAGGAAGATTTTTACTCTCATAGGCAAAAGAAATACACTGTGCAATCCAGTTGGACAGTGTTCTCTTGGAGACTGGAAGTCCCAAATGACTAGGATCAAAAGCAACAAAAAGTTGAGAGTACTTTCTATGTTGCTGAGTTCTTTGCAAGTAAAAAGCTAAAGCTCTTTTACAATCCAAAAGTATGAAGATTCCTTTCTGCATTTGAGGCGTGAGGCCTTGGGAAGAATACAGGAAGGTAAACCGCTTGGTTTAAATGAAAAGGTGACACCACCTTTGGCATAAAGTGTGGATGAGTCCTAAGGACTACCTTATCATGATGGAACCTTGTATAAGGAGGATGAGCCACCAATGCTTGCAATTCACTGATGCGACGTGCTGATGTGATTGCAATAAGAAAGATGACCTTCCAGGAAAGGAATTTCAAAGAGGTAGTAGCTAACGGTTCAAAAGGCGGCTTCATGAGCTGCCAAAAGAACCAGATTTAAGTCCCATGCCACCGGTGGTGGCTTAATGGGAGGCTTAGTTAAAAGAAGGCCTCTCATAAATCTCGCTATGAGAGGATGAGAGGAAATAGGTTGTCCATTCAGAGGCTTGAAAGAAGCTGCAATAGCACTCAAATGAACTCTCACTGAATTAGTCTTAAGCCCTGTATTAGACAAATGAAGGAGATACTTCAGTAATGATTCCAGATGTATCGCAAGAGGGTCAAGACCCTTCTGCGAGCACCATATGGCAAACCTTTTCCACTTGAAAGCATAAGAGCGTCTTGTGGAAGGTTTCCTGGAAGCATAAAGGATATCCTTTACCTGCTGAGAAAGGTTAAGACCATGAAGTTCTAGGCTTTCAGCAACCAGGCCCTGAGATGCAGAGACTGGGCATTGGGATGCCACAGCATCCCGTCCTCCTGAGACAGGAGATCTGGAGCAGATCCCAACTCCAGAGACGGAGCTTGAGAGAGATGTAGAAGCAGAGGGTATCACACTTGCCGTGGCCAATGTGGAGCTATGAGAATCATATGGCCTCTGTCTCTCTGAAGCTTGAACAGGGTTTTGGGAATTAGGGGAATGGGTGGAAAGGCATACAGGAAGTCCTGACCCCCAATGGAGGAGGAAAGCATCCCTGGCCTGACAACCCTGAGCCGGAATTCTGGAACAGAACCGGGGAAGTTTGGCATTCAGCGGACTTGCGAAGAGGTCTATGTCCGGGGTTCCCTAAATTTGAAACATTTTTGCCACCTGGTCTACATGGAGAGACCATTCGTGTGGAAGCAGAACTCGACTGAGTCTGTCTGCCCAACAGTTTTGAATGCCTGGAAGATACACCGCAAGGAGATGAATCTGATGCTCTCTGGTAAGGGCCCATAGTCGCAAAGCTTCGTTGCAGAGTGACAGAGAGCCTGTTCCACCCTGCTTGTTCACATAGAACATGGCTACCTGATTGTCCGTTTGAACTAGGACTGTCTTGTAGCTGAGCTGGGTGTGGAATACTCGAAGAGCAAGGAAGATTGCTCTGAGTTCCAAGAGATTGATGTGTAGATAGGTCTCCTATGGAGTCCAGGTACCCTGGGTAGAGAGGCCTTGCAGGTGAGCTCCCCAGCCCACCTGTGAGGCATCTATTGTCAGAGTGGCTTGAGGAAGGGGTTGTTGGAAAGGGGACCCCACCAAAAGGTTTTGGGGTGACTGCCACCATTGGAGGGACAAAATAAGACGATCCGTGTTTGTTATTTTGTCTGACAGGCAACCTGATGCCTGAGTCCATTGAGTGGATAAAGTTCACTGGGCTGCCCTCATATGGAGGCGAGCATAAGGAACAACATACACGGTGGATGCCATGTGGCCTAGCAATTGTAACATTTCCCGAGCAGTGAGGTGAGACTTTAGCACTGCTTGGGAAGCTAAGTGCACCATGCGAAGGCAGCGGGGCTGTGGAAGATAGGCCCTTGTCTGTCTGGTATCCAGCAGAGCTCCTATAAACTCTAGAGACTGAGTGGGAGCTAGATTGGATTTTGGGAAGTTTATGACAAGTCCCAAATACTGAAGGATACGCATTGTTCCAGATAGAGAAATCCTGGCCTCTGGCTCTGATGGGGCTCGAATGAGCCAGTCGTCTAAGTAAGGGAAGACGAATATTCCCAGGGTGCGAAGAAATGCTGCCACCACAGACATGCATTTTGTAAACACCCTTGGTGCCGAGGCCAGGCCAAAAGGAAGAACTCTGTATTGATAGTGCTTCCCTTGAAATAGAAAGCGAAGAAACTTTCTGTGAGTTGGATGGATGAGAACATGAGTGTACGCATCCTTGAGATCTAGAGAACAAAGCCAATCCTGACTCTGAAGCTATGGCAGCAGAGTTCCCAGAGAAATCATTTTGAACTTCTCTTTGAACAGGAATTTGTTCAATTCTCTGAGGTCCAAAATGGGTCTGTGTCCTCCTGTTTTCTTTGGGATAAGGAAATAGGGGGAGTAGAACCCTGTACCCTGTTGGGGAATGGGTACCTCTTCTATTGCCCCTTGGGCAAGAAGCAAAGTGACCTCTTGACCTAACTGGGTGTTGAGAGAGGTCTGAGAATTGAACTGTCTTACCCTTGTAGGAGGGGGCATGCTGAGGAAGTGAAGCTTGTATCCCTCTCTTACAATGGACAGAGTCCAACTTTCTGCTGTTATCTGCTGCCATCTGGGGGCAAAATGACATAACCTTCCTGGGATAGTGGAGGGTTCTGGGCCGTTCAGGGCCAGGAAGACAAAGTTCTCTAGATAGGAGTCAAAGCCTCTGTGGAGGCTGAGTCTGCTGAGCAGGTTGAGGCTTAGCAGCTTTTGATTTTCTTTGCCTAGGCTGTTGCTGCTGTCCCTTTTGGGCAGACTGACCTACACGATGTCCCTGTTGGGTATAGGAGGGGTAAAACTTCTTCTTCTTACTGAAGAATAGTTTCTTGTAGGATTTTTTCCTTGCAGGATCAGCTGTAGATTTAGACAATCTATCCAGGGTGATATTGTCAGCATCTATCTCATTAGCTTTTTCCTGCCAATTCTTGCCAAAGAGATTCTCTCCCGTGCAAGGAACATTCCCCAGTTTGTCCTGTACCCAAAGTTCCAAGTCAGATGTCTGGAGCCAGGCAATCCTACGTGCACCTATGGCAATAGCAGAGGTTCTGCTTATGCACTCAAAGCAGTCAAAGGCTGCACGATTTACAAACTTGGAAACATCCTGAGCATGTTTGACAAGTGCAAGGTAATCCCGCCTCTTATCATCAGGAAGGAGAGGGCTCATAAGCTCTAAATCTCCGGTGACCTCCTTAAGGAACATTCCCATATATAAAATATAGGAACTGATCCTGGCAGAAAGCATGGAAGCCTGGAAGGTTTGACGTCCAAAGGCGTCAAAGAGTCCTACACTCACGTCCTGGAGGATTAGATGCATGTCTTTTTGCACTCTTGATCCTTCTCATAGCTGATTCCACCACCATGGAATGGTATGGTAGCTGAGTTTTTTGAAAACCAGGACAAGGAGGAACTCGATACATGGTGTCGAGCCTTCGAGAGTGAAAAGTAGTTAGAGGTGTTTCCCACATCCTTAGCATGAGATCATGCAGGATCTCATGAATAGGTAAAGTAGCTGCCTCCTTGGGAGCTTTAGGGTATTGCAGAATTTCCAATTCCTTTGCCCTAGGCTCTTTTTCAGGAGCCACTGTGATGGAAAGACCTCGAGCCACATCTCGGATAAAATCCTGAAAGGACATATCCTCTGGAGGAGGCATCTTACGTTGAGAAGAAGAATCCTTGGGAAGAAGTACTCTGATATCGGCAGAGCTTTCAGAGTCTTCAGACTCATCCGAGGATTCAAAGTATCTCCGATCCGGGTGATCATGCAAGGCACGATACCGGTACCGATCGAAGTCGGTGTCGTGGGGGTCCGGTACCAACTTGTCGATACCAGATGGGTAAGCTTGACTCGGTCCGGTACTGACTGAATTGTCTGAAGCGGTTTCAAGGGCATCGAGGCCATGAGAAGAACCGCCAGACTGCGTTCAATAGTCAAGAATCTCTGGTCTACTGATGCTGCCGATGCTTGGGTATCGGTACCGGATGAAGCAGCCGGTACCCCAGAGCAAGGCACCAGTAGTTCTGCAGAGGTTGGGGCCTCGAGAACCTCCTGGAGCCCCGTTAGTGCTTTGGAAGCCGAAGCCTCCCGCCGGGGCAATTTTGCCGGTACAAGTCCCTCAAGGGCAACGCCAGAGGCATCTCGATGCTTGGAAGGAGATCTACCCTTTAAGGACCGGCCAGATTTATGTTTAGCTACGTGAGATCCATGGGAGGAAGACGAAGCCCTGGAAGACGTCGATGCCACAGACACTGCATCGGAGGGAAAAAGGGTGCTAAGTTTAGCAGCTCGGTTTTGCCGACCCCTCTTCAACATCATCCCACAGGCAACACACTCTGAAATAGAGTGGTCAGGACCTAAACATTGGAGGCCCCACTCATGGGTGTCGGTGACGGAGATGGTACCGCCATACTTAAAACACTTTTTAAAACCCGAAGCGGGTTTTTCCATGTTAGAGGGAAAATTGGGCCTAGTGCCCAAAATGGTGCGTGGCACCTGAAGGAAAAAGTAGCTGGAAGAAATTCCAGAAGAAAGGGTTTTTTGTTTTTTTTTTAGAAAAGGAAAGAAGAAACCGGCGGTACCGGTGTAGCGTCGAAGGAAGGCAGACGCGACCACAAAAAAGAAGAATAAACAGGAATATTTTCTACGGTGACAGGATGTGCGACCTGTCGGCTCCACGGAAAATGAAGAACTGGAGAGGGACAGTTGGGAAAGGCGGGAAGGCAGCACGCAGGTGCTGTGGGATGCTCCCAAAGGCTTTCCTATTGGATGCTGGGGAGCGTTCCCGCGCAGGCTCCGTCGGTACTGACGATACCCATATGTGAAGACTCATTCCTGCTTGTTCCTGGAGATTGATTAATATGCACGTTAGTCCTGTGCATTCAGCATCTTATTGTATAAAGATATTAGAATCTTCTTAAGGGACTGTTTTGCATTTTAGTAAGGTTATGCATTGTTTTTAGAGGGACTATTTATCAGCTTCTCCTAGTACATTTGAATGAAATAGTCAAACAAAAAAATAATTGTTTTGAGTGAGCTATTCTTTATACAGGATTCAGCTTTGTCACTTGTGAGATTGTTCTTCCTGTATGGATTCAAAGATTAGTATTCATCTTTTTAGAGGGGACATATGGGGGTAAATTTATAACCCGCCACATAGATTTAAGTGTGAATGCATGTAAATCTAGGTATTTTAATCATATACGTGTGTAAATGGCACTGTCGCAATTCTGTTAAATGTGCATGCACATCCAATTGCACATATTTTCACTATGGGTGTGCAAGGTGCGGAGCATGGATGAAATGCAAATTATAAAATACTATAAATTACGCATGTTCCTTGCAAATCTAAACATGGGAATTTACCTTCCTTTAATAGGTGTAAAGTACACATGCAAAAACTAGGTGGGCCTTTATTAAAATTACCTTCTTAGGGACATGTTTGCTAAAGTGCAGTAAGTTTTTATACTTCCAACACGTCAGGTGCAAATACTAACACGTTTTGCACCTGACCCTTTGTGTCAGTGTGCGCTCACAGAACCCAATATTCTGCAAGGGCTCACAGATGAGGAGAAGGGGAACGACTGGGACTAGCTGCCCCTTTCTGCCTATCAAGCTGGGTGCCCTGTAGCGCGCATACATTGAAAATCAGTGCTAGGCATCCATGTATTTAGATGTAAACCAACTTATCTTGAAAACAGCAAGAAAAACATTCTATAACTCACATTGTCAGTGAAGAGCTCAAGGACAAAAGTGGCTACACTGCCGTTTATTCCGATAAAGAGATTCACGCTTGTGAGCACCACATAGGCTGTGCTGGGGATCTTGAACACAAAGGATGCTGGGTACATGAGGGGAGTTATAGACCACCTGCAAAAATTAAGAAAAAAACCCAACATTTTCAGTAGACCCCTTAACTGACAAAGCATGCAGGTACTTTTCAGCCCACACAAGTCAGCCTCTTCGCCTAACACAAACTGCCTGCAGAGTTTGTGACTAAAGACTGAGTGGTAAGGCAGATAAAAGTACATATGTACTTTACGCTGTGCACAGGGGCAGTGGCAAGAATTAAAGCTGGCTATGCATGTATATTTTTTAAACTCCATGTACAGTGCCTTGCGAAAGTGTTCATCCCCTTGGATTTTGTCTTGTTTTGTCATATTACGTACAACCTGGAATGAAAATGGAGGTTCATTTGGATGTTAGGTAATGGACCTAACAATATAGTCCAAATTGGTGAAGTGAAATGAAAATAAAATACCTTGTATATATAAAAAAACCAAGTAAAAACTAAAACGTTATGAGCGCATTTGTATTCATACCTTTTGCTATGAAACCCCTAAATAAGATGTAGTCCAACCAATTAACCTCAGAAGTCACATAATTTATTGATTAGGGTCCATCTCTGTGCAAACAGTGTTACATGATGCCTGTATAAATATACCTGTTCTGAAAGGCCCCTGACTCTGCAACACCACTAAGCAAGCAACATGAAGACCAAGGAGCACCCCAAACAGGCCAGAGATAAAATTGTGGAGAAGTATAGATCAGGGTTGCGTTATAAAAAAAATATCCCAAATTCTGAATATCCCACGGAGCACCATTAAATCCATTATAACAAAATAGAAAGAATATGGCACCACTACAAACCTAACATCTGGGGGATGTACAAAAACAGTGGGCAAATCTGAAAGGGGATACTTTAAGGGCAACCAACCTTTTTGCTAAAATGGTAAATAAAGATAAAAGGTCTTCAAAAAAAGTATCTGAAAAGGTGAAGAAAAAGAGGGAGGCCTTCTTGAAATAGTGAGGTTTCTGGAGTCCAGCGGATTACAGGATCTGAGGCAGTATGGATTCACCAGAGACAGGTCTTGTCAGACAAATCTGATTGATTTATTTGATTGGGTTACCATGGAGTTAGACCGAGGGAGAGCCCTAGATGTGGTGTATTTAGATTTCAGTAAAGTCTTTGACACTGTTTCTCACAGGCGACTTATAAAACAAACTGAGCACGCTAGGGATGGACCCTAAAGTTATTGCTTGGGTTAGAAATTGGTTGAGTGGGAGGCGACAAAGGGTACAGGTCACTGTTCCCTCTAAGCTGTGCGCGTGTGTGCGCGCACACAACTCGCCGAGCGAGCACACATACTTTACAACAGAGCGCACAAAAATTACGGCTCTGATTCTGATAGAAAACAACACAGACGTCTTAAAATTTAAAAGTTATGATAGTAAATTACTAGAAATTTCCCGCTTCATTTAGTAATCGTCTATTTTCATTTAATTTGATTAAAATCATTCTGGTGTACAAACATACTGTATTCTGACGTGTAGTGAAATTTTAAAGTATATAACTCCGAGTGTCGTTGTGTGGCGCACAAAAATTAAACCTTCCTTCAAAAGCTGCACACAGCTGATATTTTATGCGCACACAGCCTACAGAAAATTAGAGGGAACATTGGTACAGGTAAATGGAGCTCACTCTGAGGGGAAGGAGGTTACCAGTGGTGTGCCCCAGGGGTCTGTCCTTGGTCCGATTCTTTTTAACATCTTTGGCGGAAGGGCTGTCGGGTAAGGTTTGCCTCTTTGCAGATGATACCAAAATCTGCAATATAGTAGACACCCAGGAAGGTGTAGATAACAAGAAGGATCTAGTTAAGCTTGCTAGAATTTGGCAGTTGAGATTTAATGTTAAAAAATGCAAGGTCATGCATTTGGGCTGCAGCAATCCAAGGGAGCAATATAGTATGGGGGTGAAGTACATTTGCCCACTAAAGAAGAGCAGGACCTAAGTATGATTGTGACTGATGATCTTAAAGTAGCTAAACAGATAGAAAAGGCAATAGCAAAAGCTAGAAGGATGCTTGGGTGCATAGGGAGAGGAATGGCCAGCAGAAGAAAGGAGGTGATAGTGCCTCTGTTGCGACCTCATTTGGAGTATAGTGTGCAATTCTGGAGACCGCACCTTCAAAAGGATATAAACAGGCTGGAGTCATTACACAGGGTGGTTACTAAAATGGTTGGTGGTCTTCATTATAAAGCATATGAGGACAGACTTAAGGATCTTAATATGTACACCTTAGAGGAAGGCGGGATAGAGGTGATATGACTGAGACGTTTAAATACCTCCGTGGCATAAATGCACAGGAGGAGAGCCTCTTTCGACTGAAAGCAAGTTCTGCGACGAGGGGACATGGGATGAGGGTGAAAGGGGATAGATTCAGGAGTGATATGCGGAAATATTTCTTTATGGAAAGAGTGGTGGATCCATGGAATAGTCTCCCAGTGGAGATGGTAGAGATGAGGACAGTTGTTGTTGTATCTGAATTCAAAGAAGTATGGGACAAACACAGAGGATCTCTAAAGGAAAAAAGGGGACAGTTGTAGTGGTTGATATGGAAGGAGAGACTAGATAGGCCATGTAGTCTTTTTCTGTCGTCATGTTTCTATGTTGGTATGTTTCTAACAAGAGAAGGCTATCCACCAAAACTCACAGACCGGGCAAGGAGGGCATTAATCAGAGATGCTACAAAGACACCAAGGATAAGACTGAAGGAGCTGCAAAGATCCACAGTGGAGATGGGAGTATCTGTCCATAGGACCATTTTAAGCCATACACTCCACAGGGTGGGGCTTTATGGAAGAGTGGCCAGAAAAAAGCTATTGCTTAAACAAAGAAATAAGATAACACATGTGGAGTTTGCACAACAGCATTGGCGGACCCCCAAAACACATGGAAGAAGGTTCTCTGGTCAGATGAGACGAAAATTGAACTTTTTGGCCATCGTGGGGAACGCCATGTGTGGCACAATCCCTACATTTCCCATCACCCCAAGAACACCATTCCCACAGTGAAACATGGTGGAGGCAGTACCATGTTGTGGGGATATTTTTCGTTGGCAAGGACAGGAAAACTGGTCAGGATTGAAGGAAGAATGAATGGCACTAAATCTCTGCCAGAGATTTGAAACTGGGATGAAGGTTCACCTTCCAGCAGGACAATGACCCTAAACATACTGCTAAAGCTGGTTTACCAGGAAACATTTAAATGTCTTGGAATGGCCTAGTCAAAGCCCAGACCTCAATCCAACTGAGAATCTGTGGCATTACTTGAAGATTGCTGTACACCGACGCAACCCATCTAACTTGAAGGAGTTGGAGCAGTTTTGCTTTAAGTAATGGGTGAAAATCCCAGTGGCTAGATGTGCTAAGCAAATACAGACATACCCCAAGAGACTTGTAATTGCAGGAAAAGTGGCTCTACAATGTATTGAGTTTGAGGGGTGAATACATATGCACGCTTTCATTTTTTTTGTCTTAATTATTGTTTGTGTCACAATAAAGGATATTTTGCACGTTCAAATTTGGCATGTTGTGTATATCACATAGTGCTAATCCCCAAAACTCCATTTTAATTCCAGATTGTAATGCGACAAAACAGGATAAACACAGATGGGATGAATACTTTTGCAATGCACTATACATCAATATTTTTTCTCCGACCAAGATACGTCCCTCCCTTCCACCAACATCCCCCAAAAACCTCTTTGCTGTAATTTGGCTGTATAAGAAAATACTGTAGCACTGCTCTCCGGGCCAACTGGTGCCCGTTTGAAAACAGGACTGCCCAACTTTAACTGCAGAAACCCCTTAGATGGAGTAAGGAAGGGAAGGGTAGAGAGGGCATGTGGTGTTCAATTTTTAATGTTTGGTTCTTTTTTCCATTTTCAAAATGAAAAGAAAACTGAAAAAAACCCCTTTGAGATTTTTTTTTGTTCTGTTTTCTAATGAAACCAAACCACTACTAATTATGTCACCAAATTCATGACCCAAAAATGTACTTCTGCCATACATGGGAGATCCAGTGACAGCACCTTACCCATAAAGCAGGAGTAGGAGAGTCAGAACAGGTAGGTTGGAAGAGGACACGTATGACTCTTGCCGGAAGCAGATGAAGATGATGACAACGAGTGTAGCCGGAACAACATAATTGCACTAAAACAAAAGTTGCAGATTAATTTCATATAACAAAAAGCTTACCATATTCTTATTTCTAAGAATGCACTGCAGCTGAAATTAGAATAGAAAATGATGAATTACGTCCAAAATCAAAATGAAATAAAAAAATTGCATTTGCAATGTCTATCAAATGTCTCAATGGCCCGTCCCAGAGATGTCCCATTCCTTTTCTTCTACTTAATGAAAATGGTCAGCGGTGAGACAAGTTATACTAGCGAAGTATAAACCTGCCCTTTACTAGTTCTCCAACTCTTTTCTTTGTATGTATTATTTCTTTACCTGCAACTCTCGTCTTGTATTTAATCTTTATATTAGTTTGAAATATTTCTGTTCCTTTCCTTTAATACAGAGATTCTCAGTCCAGTCCTGGAGACACATCTTGCCAGTCAGGTTTTCAGGATAACTACAATGAATATGTATGAGAGAGATTGTTATGCACTGCCTCCATTGTATGCAAATCTCTCTCATGCATATTCATTGTGGTTATCCTGAAAACCTGACCGGCTAGGTGTGTCTCCAGGACTGGACTGAGAATCTCCGCTTTAATATTTAACATTTATTGCATTCCTGATCTCTCTTTTTATGTTTGCCCTTTCTTTTGTGCGTAACAAATGAAATGTTCTCTAAATTTTAGGGGGACATTTCAAACACGTTTTAGCAGTAATTGTGAAATTCAGCGGCACTAACCAATGCAGCTGAATATCTCCTGTAGACTGCTGAACAAAGATCCGTTTAAAACCGGGGCAGTCTGTTGGCGGAGCTCAGAAGTGACACCCATTATCCAGTTAAATCAGCCACTAACCGGATTGCATAAGTCATTAAAACTATGACAGGTGAATGACTCAGCACTATTTTATTTATTTATTTACATTCTCTTATATACCGCGCTATTCTGCATCAGTGCGGTTTACATTGAACAAACTGAAATTACATTGAACAGGGCATTATAACTTGGAGATAACTATTTTACAGGGAACATGGGCTATGGAGGGTTAAGTGGCTTGCCCAAGACCACAAGGAGCACCTGTGGGACTAGAAACCCCAGTCCTTCCAGCCCAAGGTTGCTGTCCTCTAGTGGGATTTGAACCCCTGACCTTCCGGCCTGAAGTACCTTGCCCCAACCACTAGGCCACTCCTCCACTCTGGTGAGCAGCTGAATATCACCGCTAACTGGAGAGCGTCTCATCCATATCCCCAACAGACTGTCCCAGTTCCTCCGCCTCCCACGACCAGCCATAGTCCCAGCAGCAGCTCTTCTCATGCGCAGTTCAAACCCAGCAGTAACTTGTCCCAGCCAAGGCTCCAGCCCCAGCAATATTACTTCCAACCCTCCTGTACTAGGCAGAAAGATCCACAGGTCTAGGAAGGCACCCCTCTTAGTTACAAAAGAATGTAGCTTTGAAAAAAAATATACAAAACCTTGCCCCTATGATTTCAAAACATTTTTATCCCATCAGAAGATTCTCATGATGCCTGGAAAACGTTGCTGACTCACTTTCTACTTGGTTTATTTTCCAAGAAAACCTTGAGTCAAGCCAAAGCCAACCCCTTGGCACATACTGAGCTGATGCCTATTTTGCCTCATGCTGTTTCATGCCAGATTTACTTACAAAGGTATGTCCAAATGTTTAATAATCAAAATTAAGGAGCAGCAATGGTAACTACTTTTAAATAAGCTAAATCACAACAGATACCATGTATAAATCAATGAAAACGGAAATTTATGTCTGTGCTCATGAACTACATGTAAAAATTAGCAACCATTCTTTATATCTTACCAAAGGCAACTTTAACATCCTGAAGCTGCTAAATGGGCCCCAGACACAATGATAGTTTAGTTCAACAAATGAACTAGTTCCATTAACTGACTAAAGGACTACACCCAACACATTTCAGTCTAGGCATGAATAACTCTGCATCTAAGCATCAAGAGGGTAATTTTACAAACCTTTTTTTGCTCTTAAATTAATGTCTAAAAGCTCATGTGATAGAAACTGGTGCATGCTTGTAGGTAGAGTAGGTGTGCTCAACGGTGGAGTTTCGATGGAACGTGGGCAGAGTTGTGATTTACGCATACACATAATGTATGTGCTAACATTTATGCCTGCTCTCCAGCGGCTGCAATGCCCATGCTTTCAATCTAGGCACAATTTCTGCAGGATTACGATAGTATTTGATAAAGACACATGAAAGCACATTTTAGGTAGTATGTGGCATTCGGACACTAGAAATGGAGGTTTGGAGGTACACAGTTTTGGTAGTATTTTAGAGCCTTTTCTACATTGAGCTAGAGAAGCCATTTTGAAAATCTACATGTGTGAAAAAAATCAGTGGGAAACCTCAGCATCTTACAGATGTATATGAGTCAATTTGCAAACTACATGTACAAATGTGGCCAACTCCATAGGCCGCTTTCTTTACTTCATTTCAATTTGGAGCAGCTGTAAAGGGACAGTCAAAATGAGCACTTTCTAAAAACCTAAACGTGCCAAGGAGCTGCTCTAAATCCCAACGGAGACAATTCAAGACCACTCTCTAACCATACCCCCTTGCAATTTCTACATAGTAAGGACATCCATGTGTATATTCAGCCCTTTCTAAAATCATCATTTCCCTATGGATGCCATTTCCACATTCAAATGCCAGATTTTATTTGTGGAAATTGCAAACAAGGCTTCTAAAATAATCCCCATAGGTTCCTGTGTCTTTATAAAATCGACTAATAATACCTTCCTGCTCTATTAACCTAGGCACCCTATTATGAAGTTACCCCGTAAATGTGTCAATAAAGCACTCTTACCATATCCCAGACAAAATTGGCCAGCCAGTAGATAACAGGTCTCACACCACTAATGACTTGCATGTGCTTTGCCTTGCTGACTCGCTCCTGAATCAAGAAAACCACAAAGCTGGCTGGAACGAACGACATGGCGAAGATAACACAAATGGAAACCAGGACATCCACTGATGTGGTCATCCTACACAAAGAGAAAAGGATAAGCCATATTCATCACTCTTATGTCTAGCTTTTTTCTGACCACCCCTAATGACCTTTACTGATGAGTCCTGAATTCAGTGACATTCTGCAGAACTATACAAAGAGCAAGTGTTATCAAATATGAATGACTGATTTATGTTTTTTCTTAATATCCACACTAAACATTCATTTTGATGTGTTTTAAAGCAACCAGCCTAAGACTGCAGTTAATTTGTGTACTATGGTCACCTTGAAAACCAGATCTGTATCTGGCCCTCCAGGATCAGATTTAGCCATGTTCCGACCACGTAAATAAAGTTATTTCTAAAAGAAAACTAGAGCAGTTGGGTAGCGAGGATAACTTATAAAGGTAAAACATGTTTAAGGATGCAAGTTCTCAGTAATTGTAAGGTCTTGGCTGTTCTTCAAAAAGCCTAAGCAAGAAGCCTTAAATGCTAGGAGAATTAATACAAAGATGAGATGTATAGATCAGATGAAACTTTGTACTGCATATCTTTCAGATGATAGGAAAGGAAGGCTACGTACAGTGCCACCTCAGACAGCTGCTCCTTGGTGAGGTTCAAAGGATGGTTGAAGGCCGTGATTCCGTATTTGCTACGGTCTGCTTCCTCATGGAGGTTGGACCGTAGAATAGCATTATTGATCACATTCAGAAAAGCACCAATGGCATGCCAGCCTTTGTTATTAAACCACACCTGAGGGGATTAAAAAGCAAAGCATCAGTAAAGCATCATGGGCCCTCATGGGAGGAGTGGTCTAGTGGTTAGGACAAGGTACTTCAGGCCGGAGGGTTGGAGGTTCAAGTCCCACCTGGGGACAGCAATCTCAGGCCCGAGGGACTGGGATTTCTAGTCCTATAGGCACTCCTTGTGGTCTTGGGCAGGCCACTTAACCCTCCATTGCCCATGTTCCCTGTAAGTATTAGCGTATGTGTCTCATATCCCCTCATGTTAAATGTATCCAATTGACCCCTTTGACCCGGTGAAAAGCGGGATATAAATACAGCTAAATAAATAAATATTACAAAGTTAAGGAGTCCTTTTACAAACTGCTAACTGGTCGACGTGCGTTTCAGCATGCAGTAACGGGCAGCGGCGAATGCTAATGTGCGTGCTTGCCAGCCACTGGCCGCTCAAACACATGGTAATCAGCCATCGTGCGCTAGAGTGAAGAGAGGGCCAGTTAGGGGCAGAGTGTTGGCATGGAGAGCACACTGTCACTATCACAAGGGCAATTGCTGTATGCTCAGTGGCAATTAGCATGAGTGCACGTAATGATACTTATGGGTGTCGTTAGGTGCACATGTGTTAACTGCACTGTGCGTTAGGGTTAGCAATCGTGCACTAATTGCTGGGAACTTGCTGGACACACTCCTGACAGTGCACAATAGGGGCACTGACCATGCATTGGGATCGCCACTAATTGTGTGGTAAGTGCACACTTTAGTAAAAGGGCCTTTCGTGTATTATGAAAAAGAGGATCCTGCTCGTCATTCTCCAGATCTCCTTGCAAAATGGGTTGCACTGTGCTTCCAGCACGTTTACTAAAGTGGAATGAAAAAGTTGGATGGCAGGAGCAGTCCCCACTCTTGCTCCTGAGGGAAGTGATACTTAGTTTTACTTTTATTCTACTGCTCAAAATATCATCAGAGCTTAATGGCAAAATGGCCATAAAAGAAAAAATAAACAAAAAAAGAATGGCTTTTCCTACCCTGGTAATGTGCAATCTGCCATGAAGAGAATATGTGCCCTGTTTGTGCTTGTTTAAAACAGTCTAAAACATACCTGGGTTTCCAACATACATATATATAAAACTGACTGTTTCATGACAGTTTCACCATTTATATGACTTACCTTCACACTGTCTTTGGTGTCAAGTCCTTTCAGGAAGGTCCCAAGCTTATCCAGAAAGTGAATCGCAGCATCTCCCTGTTGGTGTTAAAAACAGCACTGATTTTGGGGAGTGTATCCATTAAAAAACAGCTTCTTCACATGATTCAACTTATACTTCTTACTTTCGTCTTTTTCACTCTTGTCTTTTTACTGTACTTTGAAATACCCAGAACTCTCAATGCGAGAGAAACAGAAGCAGCGTCAGAACTACACATGGAAATAAATGCAGAGGTCTACGCTATTTTGGAGAGGCAGAAAATAAAACACTAGCGATGAACTTGCTGGTCTGATTTGCACAATCTTGTATCTTTTAACTCAGTCATCATGAGGGAAGCAAGGTGAAATTTGGCCTTACCTGCTAATTGGCTTTCCTTGAGTACCTCTAGTCCATTCCCAACCTCTGGGTTGTCAACCCCCACCAGCAGCTTGGAAATTGAGCATGTCATCTTTTGATGACATCAGGCAACTGGCACCATCTACCAGCCCCAGTAACCTAGTCACAAAGCAGACTCATGGGAGCAACAAATAAGAAGTTAACATTTGAACTAAAGATATATGATCTGAAACAAATTAGGACCAGGCCCCTCAACCCTACCAGGGGCCCTCCCCCATAAGGAAGAAGAAGCTTACCCATCAATCCTCCGATAGCATGCAAGGCGCAAGCTCTGTCGTCATCACTGCTTCTGCAAACATGGTCTGAGGCTAGCTCGTAGAAGCTATGGAAACACCAAAAGTGCAAAATGTTTCTTTTTAAAAAAGTAAAAAAGAACCAAAAAAAAAAAGAACCGCAGCTCTCCCACAAAGGGCTCCCAATCTCCTAACGCTGTTGCCTTCTTCGAGGAATCCCTGGACCGCCCATGCAATGATGACCTTCCTCAAGCTCAGGGTTGCTAACGCTCCCTAAGTTGCTGAAGCTGGGACGTTTCCGGTACTAGACTGGAGGTACTCAAGGAAAGCCAATTATCAGGTAAGGCCTAATTTCAGCTTCCTTATCATCCCTCTAGTCCAATCCTGACCTCTGGATATGGGAGGGACCCGTGAGCCTGGCCTGAATCACTGCTGCACCGAATTTCATGTCCCCCACCGCCTGCACATCCAGATAATAATGCTTCACAAAGGTATGGAGCAATGACCACGTGGCTGTCTTACAAATATCTCCCGGTGAAACTAAACTAACCTCCGCCCACGATGCGGCCTAAGCTCTGGTCGAATGGGCTCGCAGCCCTGCTGGCACTATTCTTTGCAGCAATAGATAAACCAACGCAATAGCCTTTTTAATCCACCTAGAGATAGAGGCCTTAGAAGCTGCCTCCCCTTACACGGTCCTCCGAATAGGATGAACAAGCAATCTGACTTTCGAAATGGAGCTGCCTCTTCAAAATATGCCCTAATGCCTGACGCACGTCCAGGAGGAGTAGCTGTGGATCTGAAATCTCCTCAGTCACCCTGGAGAGCACTGGCAGGAAGACTGGCTGGTTTAAATGAAAAACCGAGAGTACCCAAGTAAAAACGATGGAACCGGACACAGTACCTCCTTCTCCTTTTGAGATGGAGAGAAAAGGTTCTCAATACGACAGAGCTTGGAACTCAGAGATTCTCTTGGTGGAGCAGATCGCAAATAGGAAAACCATTTTAAGCATCAGGTCCTTCAGTGTGCAAGACCCCAGAAGCTCAAAAGGCTCTTCCGCCATATAACACTAAATTGAGGTCCTAAGGGAGGACCATCGACCACAGTGGCAGACGGACCTGCTTCACTGCCCTTAGAAAATGGACCACATCTGGGTGAGCCCCTAATGACACTCCTTGGATCCTGCCACAGTAACAGGTTATTGCTGCCACCTGCACCTGCAAGGAACTGCAGGCCAGACCCTTCTCAAGGCCGGACTGCCGGAAAGCCAGCACTTCGGGCATTTACGCTGACAAAGGCCAGTATTAATGCACTGCACACCAGGCCTCAAAACTTCATCACACTCGGATATATGACAACGAGGTGAACCACTTGTGGGCCTTCAATAATGCTAAAATCACTGGCACAGAGTAGCCAAGTCTCCTCAACCTAGTCCTTTCAAGAGCCATGCCATAAGCGAGAATCAATCCATTTGAAGCATTAGGACCAGCCCCTGGGACAACAGATCAGCTTGGAGCTCTGCCACCATGACCATCACCTTAAGAACATAAGACATGCCATACTTGGTCAGACCAAGGTCCATCAAGCCCAGTATACTGTTTTCAATAGTTACCAATCTAGGTCACAAGTACTAGCAGTTTCCCCAGGTTCCACAATGCTTGTATTGGGACAAACAGTGAATTTCCTTGGTCCACTTTAATAATGGTTTATGGACCTTTCCTCCAGGAACTTGTCCAAACCTTTTTTAAACCCAGCTACACTAACAGCTTTTACTACCTCCTCCAGTAACGAATTCCAGAGTTTGATTATGCAATGAGTGAAAAAATATTTTCTCTTATTAGTCTTAAATAGGTTACACGGTAGCTTCATTGCATGTCCCCTAGTCTTTCTATATTTTGATGGCATAAACAATTGATCTACTTTTACCCATTACACTCCATTAATTAATTTATAGATCTCTATCATATTTCCCCTCAGCCGTCTCTTTTCCAGGTTGAAGAGCCCTAACCTTTTTAGTCTCTCATCACAAAGGTATCCTTCCATCCCCTTTACCATTTTGGTGGTTCTTCTCTGTACCTTTTCTAATAATGCTATATCCTTTTTAAGATAAGGCGACCAGAATTGCACACAGTATTCAAGGTGCGGTCACACCATGGAACGATATAGAGGCATTATAATATCCTTCGTTTTATTCTCCTTTCCTTTCCTTATGATTCCTAGCATTCTATTTGCTCTCTTGGCCCTGCTGCACACTGGGCAGAGGGTTTCAACATGTTATCTGCGATGACGCCTAAATCTTTTTCCTGAATGGTGGTTTCTAATGTGGAACCTTGCATTGCGTAACCATAGTTTGGGTTGTTCTTTCCTAGGTGCATAACTTTGCACTTGTCCACATTAAATTTCATCTGTCATTTGAACATCCAGTCTACCAATTTATCAAGGTTCTCTTGCAATTTGTCACAATCCTCTTGGGTTTTAACAACTTTGAATAATTTTGTGTCATCTGCAAATTTGATTACCTCACTTGTTATTCCCATTTCCAGGTCATTTATGAATATATTAAAAAGCCGTGGACCCAGCACAGATCCCTGGGGTACTCCACTATTCATTTTTCTCCATTGAGAAAATTGGCCATTTAGCCCTACCCTCTGCTTTCTATCTTTTAACTAGTTTCTGATCCACAATAGTACATTATCTCCTATCCCATGACTTTTTAATTTCGCCAAGAGTCTCTCATGAGGGACCTTGTCAAAGGATTTCTGAAAATCCAGATACACTATATCAACTGACTCACCTTTGTCTACCTGTTTATTCACACCTTCAAAAAAAGATGGTGAATGTACGTGGAACCGTTGCAAGGCCGAAGGGTAACGCTTGGAAATGGAAGTGTCCCGTGGGCACCGCAAAGTGGAGAAACTGATGATGCTCTGGATGGATCAAATTTTGAAGTAGGCTTCTGTGAGGTCAGAAACTCTCCTCGAACTGCCATAATGACAGACCAGAGGGTCTCCATGTAGAAACACGCACTCGCAGACACCGGTTCACTTGCTTGAGATAGAGAATGGGCCAAAAAGAGCCATTCTTTTTGAGCAACACAAAATAAATGGAGTATCGATCATAGCCACACTGGTCCTGAGATACCCGCACCATGACCCCCAACTCCAGAAGCTGAACGAGGGTATCCCGCACTGCCTTGGTTTTGCTATGTGCTTTGCAGGGAGACCGTATGAAGGAGTGGAAGAGAGGTCTGGAAAACTGAAGTGCATAGCCCTCTCTTATGACCTCCAGTACCCATTGGTCGAATGTGATCTAGATCCAGACCCAGACAGGGTAGAAGTCCTGCAGCCAATTTCCCACAGACTCCACTGCAGCCTGGATCCTTTTGTTTCATTGAACCTTTTTTGGGGCAGAGGAAGAGGAGGCGGAGTGGTACCCACATCCTGTTACATGAAACCCCCGAAAGGCCTGTCTTTGAGAGTGAAATGCCCTCTCTGGTAAGGCATAAAACACATGGTGTGGAGGAGTAGCCTAATGGTTAAGAACACTGGCTGGAGAACCCAGAGACCAGGGATCGATTCCCACTAGCACTCCTTGTGGCACTGAGCAAGTCACTTAACCCTCCATTGCCTCAGAAAAATCCAAGTTATCAATGTCCCTGTTTAATGTACATTACCAAGTTTAAGTTTCAATGTAAACCACTTTCATTGAAATGATAATGCAGTTTATAAAACCTGTTAAATAAATAAATGGTGTTCAATTGTCTGAAATCAGGTGACTGACCCTGCGCTGGTGCTGAGGAGCTTCTGTTTGTCCTCGGTGAGGTGCCCATTTTTGGACTCCCCTAAGTCCTTCATCAACTTATCCAGCGCTTCTACGAACAATAGCTTACCCTTGAAGGGCAGTTTATTTAACCTCGATTTAGGGGAGACATTAGCCGACCAATTATGCAACAAAAGATAGCGGCACGCCGCCACCACAGAGGCCATGTTCTTAGAGAGACCTGAGATCGAAGAAGGCGTCCACCAGAAAAGCGGCACCAGATTCCAGCTTCGCCGCTGCTGAAGAAGGCGCTGGGGATTACTCTATCTGGTCCAGAAACCCCTACGCCTACTACAGATAAGCGCCAGCCTTAGACGTGCCACAGACAGATGCCTGTAATAACAGGTCATTAATATCAAACGCCTGCTTCAACAAGGTATCTAACTTCCTATCCTGAACATCCTTGAATGTGGTACTGCCATGAATGGGGATCGTTGTCTTCTTGGTTACAGCTGACAAAAACGGCATCTATCTTCAGGGAATGCAGAATCTCTCATTACTGCTCTGGCAGCAGGTAAAGACGGGCCATGGTACTAGTCCCTCTAAGACCAGCCTCCAGGAGGTCCCACTCATCCTGGATCATTTGCTTAATCACACGATGTAAGGGAAACATCCTTTGAGATTTCCAGACAGCTTGAAACAGCAGGTCTTCCAGCACGTCCTCATCCTGTTGCCCTCCTGCTAGCATATTAAGCGTCTTCAGCGACTGGGTTAGGAGGGTTGCGAACTCCTCCTGAGAGAATAAGTGGATGATGCGGGATTCCTCCTCCTGAGGGATCTCACTGTCATCCAGCTCAGCGCCAAGCTCTGCTTCTATGTCCGTCCCCTGAATCATTCGAGTGAAGGGAGCCCATCTTCTAGCATGGGTCACATTCAAGCTGCCATCCGCTTGACGCCGGCTCCTCTAACAGGACCTCCATTGCCACTCTCTTTCTGCTTCATTCCGGAGTGGGGAAAGAGTGTCTTTCCCCTGCTGTTTCATGCAGAACGCCTTGTGCATGAGGAGGACAAACTCAGGCGAACCCCCCCCCCCCCCCGAGCACATATCCCTCAAAGGTTCCTGAGACGTTGAAAGCTTGGGAGAGGTGTGCTTCCTGCTCAGATGCTCCAACACTGGTGGCGCAGAGCCGGATACCCCACCATCTGGGACGGTGCTCCTGCAATAATGGAGGGCAAACCATGAACCCCCTTTGTCTGCGAGCCACTCTCGGAAACCCCCCCCCCCCAAGGACCCCGCTCACCCAGTCTTGTCCGAACTGTCCTCCTGCTGTCCGGGCCTTCACCTCACAGGCATGGCGTATCCCCGCAGCAGAGACCATGCCTCACCGAGCTCCACTTGCTAAACACATAGTTTTTGAAGGCAAGGCAAGGCTAAGAGAAGGGAAGGCACCTGGTGCCCCTTCCAAATACCCTGCTGGTATCCTAATCTGTGGAAATGACAGTTATTTGACTGACCTTTATTATTCCCTTTTTTTTTTACTTCGAAAAAATGCAGATGGCCAGCAAAAGCAAAATTCAAAATAAAAAACCACAGAGGAAGAGTCCCAGGGTTCGAGAAGGTCTCCTCTCCCTACTCTAGCCCTGTGATGTCTGCTTTCTTGAAAGGAAAATGGTCCGGCTTCCCATGTTTCTGAAACACTGAGCTGTGAAACACATGGTTAATAAGATATGCCATACTGGGTCAGACCAAGGTCCATCAAGCCCAGTATCCTGTTTCCAACAGTGGCCAATCTAGGTCATACGTACCTAGCAGTTTCCCCAAAAGACACAGGTTCCGCAATGCTTGTACTGGGTCAAGCATTGATATCCTGGGTCCCTTCTTAATAATGGTTTAGGAACCTTTCCTCCAGGAACTTGTCCAAACCTTTTTTAAACCCAGCTACACTAACAGCCTTTACTACATCCTCCGGTAACAAATTCCAGAGTTTGATTACATGTTGAGTGAAAAAATATTTTCTTTTATTACTCTTAAATAGTTTACCCTGTAGCTTCATTGTATGTTCCCTAGTCTTTCTATATTCTGATAACGTAAACAATCGATCTACGTTTACCCGTTCCACTCCGTTCATTAATTTATAGACTTCTATCATATCTCCCCTCAGCCGTCTCTTTTCCCTAACCTTTTTAGCCTTTCTTCATAGGAGTATCCTTCCATCCCCTTTACCATTTTGGTGGCTCTTCTCTGAACCTTTTCTAATAACGCTATATCCTTTTTAAGATACGGCGACCAGAATTGCACACAATATTCAAGGAGCGGTCTCACCATGGAACGGTATAGAGGCATTATAATATCTTTTGTTTTATTTTCCATTCCTTTCCTTATCATACCTAGCATTCTATTTGTTCTCTTGGCTGCCGCTGCACACTGGGCCGAGGGTTTTAACATATGACGCCTAAATCTTTTTCCTGGGTGGTGGTTCCTAATGTGGAACCTTGCATTGTGTAACCATAGTTTGGGTTGTTCTTCCCAAGGTGCATAACTTTGCACTTGTCCACATTAAATTTCATCTGCCATTTTGATGCCCAGTCTTCCAATTTATCAAGATCCTCTTGCAATGTTCCACAATCCTCTTGGGTTTTAACAACTTTAAATAGTTTTGTGTCATCTGCAAATTTGATAAGCTCACTTGTTATTCCTCTTTCCAGGTCATTTATGAATATGTCAAAAAGCAGCAGACCCAGCACAGATCCCTGGGGTACACCACTATTCACCTTTCTCCATTGGGAAAATTGGCCATTTAGCCCAACCCTCTGCTTTCTATCTTTTAACCAGTTCCTGATCCACAGTAGTACACTGCCTCCTATCCCATGACTCTTTAGTTTTGCCAAAAGTCTCTGATGAGGGACCTTGTCAAAGGCTTTCTGAAAGTCTAGATACACTATGGGGCTTGTTTACAAAGCCGCGGTAGCGGTTCGCGGTCGTTATCGGAGCCGCGGCCCCATTGAAATCAATGGGGTCGCGGCTCCGATAATGATCGCGAACCGCTACCGCAGCTTTGTAAACAAGCCCCTATATCAACCGACTCACCTTTGTCCACCTGTTTATTCACACTTTCAAAAAAACATAATAGATTAGTAAAACAAGATCTTCCTTGTCTAAAGCCATGTTGGCTGTCTCCCATTAGGCCATGACTATCTACATGCTGAGTAATTTTATTCTTTATTATGGTTTCTACCATTTTTCCCGGGACTGACGTGAGGCTCACCGGCCTGTAGTTTCCCGGATCACCCCTGGAACCCTTTTTAAAAATTGGTGTGACATTGGTGATCCTCCAATCTTCAGGTATTACAGATGATTTTAATGATAGTTCACAGATTACTAATAGCAGGTCTGCAATCTCATATTTCGGTTCTTTCAACACCCTTGGATGTATACCATCCGGCCCAGGTGATTTGCTACTCTTCAGTTTATCTAATAGTTGTAATACATCTTCCCGATGTATCGATATTTCCTTCAATTCTTCCGCATCTTTAAATACCACTTCAGTCATGGGTAACATCCCTACATCTTCCTCAGTAAAGACCGAAGCAAAGAATTCATTCAGTCTCTCTGCTATCGCCTTGTCACCTCTTAGTGCCCCTTTAACTCTTCTATCATCTAATGGACCAACTGACTCACTCACAGGTTTTTTGCTACGAATGTACTTGAAAAAATCTTTATTTTGCGTTTTTGCTTCCGCAGCAAGCTTCTTCTCAAATTCTCTATTTGCCTGCTTTATCAATGCCTTGCATTTGACCTGACAATGTTTGTGCTGTTTCCAGGTTTCGTCGTTTGGCTCTTTTTTCCATTTCCTGAAAGATGCTTTTTTGGCAACAACAGCCTCTCTGACCTCACCTTTAAACCATGCTGGCAGTTTTTTGGACTTCCTTCCACTTTTCTTAAAGCGTGGAATACAGCTGGTCTGGGCTTCCAAGATAGCATTTTTCAACAACACCCAAGCTTGATGTAAGTCTTTAACCTTTGCAACTGCTCCTTTTAGTTTTTTCTTAACTATTTTCCTTATTTTATCATAGTCTCCCTTTCGAAAGTTAAAAGGTAGTACTGTGGATTTCCTTACTATCCCTCCTCCACTGATTAAATCAAAGGCGATCATGCTATGATCACTATTGCCAAGTGGTCCCAACACCCTTATCTCTTGCACTAGATCTGGTGTTCCACTAAAGACTAGGTTTAATATAGCTTCCCCTCTGGTCGGTTCATGAACCAGCTGCTCCAAGAAGCAGTCATTTATTTCATCTAGGAACTTTATCTCCCTAGCATGTCCTGCCATGACACTGACCCAGTCGATACCAGGGTAATTGAACTCACCCATTATTATTACCACGCTGTAACTTTTGTTAGCTTCCTTGATTTCTTTGAGCATTTCATCATCCATTTGTTCATTCTGTCCAGGCGGTCGATAGTACACCCCCACTGCCATCGCCTTACCCTTTTTAGATGGAATTTCAATCCATAGAGATTCTACAGCAAATTTTGTTTCCTGCAAACCTTTAATCCTTTCTGACTCAATGCCCTCTCTAACATAGAGCGCAACCCCTCCACCAATTTGATCAGCTCTATCATTACGATATAGTTTGTACCCAGGTATCACAGTGTCCCACTGGTTGTCCTCCTTCCACCATGTCTCTGATATTCCAATCATATCTAACCTCTCATTTAGTGCTATATATTCTAACTCTCCCATCTTATTTTTTAGACTTCTAGCATTTGCATACAAGCATTTTAGACACTGTATTTTATTCATATTAATTTGGCTATTGGTAGACATGGGTAATTTGGGATCTTTAAGCTCTGTCTGCTCCATACTCGAGGGCATTTGGGCTACTTTACTCTTTTTTTGGAACCTCTCTGCTTTTGGTAGTATCCTTCAAGGATACATTCTTCCGAACCATCCGCTCTTGGGCGACTGTCGGCTTTCCCCTATTATCTAGTTTAAAAGCTGCTCTATCTCCTTTTTAAAGGTTAATGACAGCAGCCTGGTTCCATCCCGGTTAAGGTGAAGCCCATCCCTTCGGAAGAGCCCCTCCTTTCCCCAGAATGTTCCCCAGTTCCTAACAAATCCAAACCCCTCATCTCTGCACCATTGTCTCATCCACGCATTGAGACTCTGGAGCTCTGCCTGCCTTTTGGGCCTTGCACGTGGAACAGGAAGCATTTCGGAGAACGCTACCCTGGAAGTTCTGGATTTCAACTTCCTATCTAAAAGCCTAAATTTAGCCTCCAGAACCTCCCTACCACATTTTCCTATGTCATTGGTACCGACATGTACCAAGAGAGCAGACTCCTCCTCAGCACTATCTAAGACCTTATCTAGGTGGCGCGTGAGGTCCGCTACCTTCGTACCAGGCAGGTATGTTACCAGGCGATCCTCATGTCCACCAGCCTCCCAGCTATCTACATGCCTAATGATCGAATCACCAACTGTAACGCCTTTCCTAACCCTTTCCTCATGGGCACATGGCCCTGGAGAAACTTCCTCGGTGTGAGAGGGTTTTACATCACCTGAAGAACAGGTCCTAGTTACAGGATCACTTCCTGCCACACCAGGGTGATGCTCTCCTGTCACGTGACCTCTCTCCTCCATGGCAACAGAGATGCTGCCAGACTGGAGGTGGGACTTCAGGACTATATCCCTGTAGGTCTCGTCTATGTACTTCTCTGTCTTTCTTATGTTTTCCAAGTCTGCTACTCTAGCCTCTAGAGAGCGGACTTGTTCCCTGAGAGCAGGGTTCGAGAAGGTCTCCTCTCCCTACTCTCGCCCTGTGCTGTCTGCTTTCTTGAAAGGAAAATGGTCCGGCTTCCCATGTTTCTGAAACACTGAGCTGTGAAACACATGGTTACAAGCATCTAGTCTGAGCTGTGAAAACAAAAGTAAATGCTGCCACAGAACAGAACAACTCCCCAGAACAGCTAGTCCCCCTTTGGCATCGACACACGGCTCTTGCTCCTTGCCTCGTGCTCAGCCCTACTTATTGGCTTCAGTGACAGAGGCAGGAACCTGAATAGAGTGCTGCATAGTGACAGGCCTCAGCTTCAGTAGTGACTCCTTACCTGATGATGGGTTTGGGAGCCTTTTCAGCTGCTATAGAGGAACAGGTAAGCCCCTTCCACCATCAGAGAGAGAGCCTGTGTCCCAATTGCCCCGATGTCTTTTTTTTTAAATCAAGTGTTATTTGTCAACAACAATACAACCTCTCAGTCCATTTTCTCCTTGGACTGAGGGCTACAGCTACCTGACAAGGCAAGGGAATACATCAACCAATAGCCAGCTAAAAGAAAGAGGGAGAAAATAAAAAAGCTCCTTAGTTGTCTCTTCAGTGAGCCCAGATCTCTGCAATCAACCTCTCCAGCTGCTTGGAGACTGAGCTTACTGGGATTGGTAGGTGGTTCCAGCTGCCTAAGTATGCTGATGTCATCAAAAGATGACAAGCTCAGTCTCCAAGCTGCTGGTGGGGGTTGACAACCCAGGGGTCAGGAATGGACTGGAGGGATGATAAGGAACCTTATTTTAAAGAGATGGCTCTCTTCTCCACACGTGGGGGGGTAGTTTTATAGCAGGATGCTTATGTGAAAAGTCCAAAGAGAAAGGCACCTATTTTAAGCTGATTTTATAAATACTACTACTTCTACTACTAATCATTTGTATAGCATTATAAGGCATACATTCAGTTGTACATATAGATGTAAGATGAGGTCCCTACTCATCAGAGCTTACAATCTAATCAAAACAAAAAACATCACAAAACTGCAGACTAGAATATGGTAAGGTACACACAAGTAGTGGAAAAGAGAGAATGAGGAGCATCATTATCCAAACGTGGCTTCAAAGAGGTGAGTTTTTAGCCGGGATTTGAATAGGGCTAGAGAAGAGACCCAGCACACAGACTCGGGTAGTTTGTTCCAGGCATATGAAGCAGCTAGATGGAATAAATGAAGTCTAGAGTTGGCAGTGGCAGAGAAGGGCACAGATAAAGGGGATTTGCCAGAGGAGTGGAGTTCCCAAGGAGGGGTGTAGCGTGAGATAGGAACATAGAAAAATAACGACAGAAAGAGACCACATGGCCTATCTAGTCTGTCCTTCCATATCAACCACTACAACAGCCCCCCTTTTTTCCTTTAGAGATCCTCTGTGTTTGTCCCATGCTTCTTTGAATTCAGATACTGTCCTCATCTCTACCACCTCCACTGGGAGACTATTCCACGGATACACCACTCTTTCCGTAAAGAAATATTTCCGCATATCACTCCTGAATCTATCCCCTTTCACCCTCATCCCATGTCCCCTTGTAGCAGAACTTGCTTTCAATCAAAAGAGGCTCTCCCCCCTGTACATTTACGCAACGGAGGTATTTAAACGTCTCAATCATATCACCTCTATCCCGCCTTTCCTCTAAGGCGTACATATAGCGTAGTTACTCACCTGTAACAGGTGTTCTCCAGGAGCAGCAGGAATCAGTCCTCACTTATGGGTGACGTCGGCGCCGACGGAGCCCTCGCGGAGCAATTTTCCCCAGCTTTCAAAGAAAGCCTTTGGGAATTGCAGCGCGCATGCGCGGTAGTCTTCCCGCCCGAAGGTGCCATCTTAGCCAGTCAGATGACATAGCTAAAAAAGACAGCATAAAAATTTGCAAAAAGAACATAAGCAGACGATTGCAACTCCAAGGGGAGGAGGGAGGGTAGTGAGGACTGATTACTGCTGCTCCAGGAGAACACCAGTTACAGGTGAGTAACTACGCTTTCTCCAGGACCAAACAGGAAGTCAGTCCTCACATATGGGACTCCCAAGCTCAAGGCTACCGGAGACCCTAAGCACAAAAATGAGCTCCCTCTAGCTCAGCAGCACAGAAGGAAAGAATCTTCGCTGAATTATCACCCACCGGTAGCCCACATCCGGGATGGAGGGTAGGAGTTGCTCAGACCTCAAAGAGATTACGGAGGACTGCCTGTCCGAAAGCACTGTCCCTACGGGACTCCCTCTCGAGACAGTAATGGACCGCAAAAGTCTGGCTCGAAGACCAAGTAGCGGCCCGGCAGATGTCTGCCAGCGGAACAGAGCGGAGGTAAGCCACTGACGTGGCCTTTGCCTGAACGCAATGAGCCGTGACTCGACTTTCTAAGGCGAGTCCGGCTGCCCCATAAGCCCAAGAGATACAGTCCGCAACCCAGATGGACAGAGTACGCTTGGAGACCGGGAGCCCCAATTTATTGGGGTCAAAGGACACAAAAAGCTGCGCAGCTTTACGGTGCTCCCGCGTACGGTCAAGGTAGAAGTTCAACGCCCTTCTACAGTCCAGGGTATGGAGGACCGTCTCAGCTCGGCTGGAGTGTGGTCTGGGAAAGAAGGTTGGAAGTACCACCTCCTGATTCAAGTGAAAAGGGGAGACCACTTTAGGCAGAAACTTTGGGTGAGTCCGTAGGACTACCCTATTCTTGTAGAACCGAGTGTAGGGGGGATCAGACACGAGGGCCTGTAATTCACTTACGCGCCTAGCGGAAGTGAGGGCTATCAAGAACAGCGTTTTCCAAGACAGAAAACGGAGAGAGCAGGTAGCCATAGGTTCAAAAGGCGGACAGGTGATCCGCTGTAAAACCACATTCAGGTCCCAGTCAGGCGCTGGCGGGCGCAGAGGTGGTTTAAGTAGTAGGAGACCTCGGAGAAACCTCGCTACGAGAGGGTCGTTGGAGAGAGGTCTGCCGTCCACCGGCACATGATGTGCGGAAAGAGCACTGAGGTGAACTTTGACGGAGTTGGACTTAAGTCCCAGATTAGAGAGGTGTAGCAAGTACTGTAAGATCACCGACACCGGGCAGGAGAAGGGATCCTGAGACTGTTGGGTACACCAGACTGCAAAGCGACGCCATTTAAGGGCGTAGCATTTGCGGGTAGAAGGCCGTCGCGAAGCCAAGACGACCTCCTCCACCTCTGCCGGCAAGAGGAGAGGAGCAAGGACTACCCTCTCAGCAGCCAGGCCATGAGGTTGAGAGACCTGAGGTTGGGGTGCAGTAGGGACCCCTGATCCTGGGTGAGGAGATCCGGTTGCACCCCCAGAGGGATTGGATCCTCCACCGCCAGTTGCAGCAAGAGCGGAAACCACGGCTGCCTGGGCCAGCGAGGGGCCACCAGGATCATGAAAGCTTTGTCTCGGAGAACCTTGAAAAGGGTCCGAGAGACTAACGGGATGGGAGGGAAAGCGTACAGAAGGCTCCCCGACCATGAGATCAGAAAGGCGTCCGCCGCCACCCGAAGGGGGTGAGGCTGACGAGAGCAGAAGCGAGGAAGCTGCCGGTTGTGAGGACTGGCAAAGAGATCCACTGTGGGGAGGCCCCACCTGAGGAAGAGCTTCTGAACAATCAAGGGGTCCAGACGCCACTCGTGCGGCTGGAGGACCCTGCTGAGTTTGTCCGCCAGGCAATTTTCTTGGCCCGGGAGATAAACTGCCTTGAGGAGAATGCCGTGACTGACGGCCCAAGAGCAGAGCTTCTGTGCCTCCCGGCAGAGGAGGAAGGAGCCCGTGCCCCCCTGCTTGTTCACGTAGAACATGGCAACTTGATTGTCCGTCTGGACAAGGACGGACTGTTGGGAGGTCAGGTGGGAGAAGGCCTTGAGAGCTAGGCGGATCGCCCTGAGCTCCAGGAAGTTGATCTGCTGAGCAGACTCCCACTTGGACCAGAGGCCTTGAGTACGTGCCTCTTGGCAATGGGCTCCCCAGCCCAGGAGGGATGCATCGGTGGTCAGCACCCGGGTCGGCTGAGGTGACTGGAAAGGCATTCCCAATACCAGGTTCGGCTGCCGGAGCCACCACCGGATAGACGAGACCAGCGGCTCGGAGACGCGCACCAGGTCTGCTAGGCCGCCCGTGGCCTGTCGCCACTGCTGGCGGAGACACCACTGAGCAGGCCGCATATTCAGGCGGGCATTGGGGGTCACATGGACGGTGGAAGCCATATGGCCGAGCAGTCTCAGGAAGCGCCTGGCGGAGACCAGGGGCTGGCTGCGAAAGCGGTCGGCTAGGTCCATGAGCCGCTGAGCCCTGTCGAGCGGTAGGTACGCTCGCGCCTGAGGGGTGTGCAGCCTTGCGCCGATGAACTCGAGATCCTGTGAGGGGAGCAAAGTGGACTTTGCGAAGTTGATGACAAAGCCCAAGTGCTGCAGCAGAGTCACCGTGCGGCACGTGGCGGTGGTGACCTCCTGAGCGGACGCTGCTCTGATGAGCCAGTCGTCGAGGTACGGAAAAACATAGAGGCCGTGAAGCCGGAGATGGGCCGCCACGACCGCGAGACATTTTGTGAAGACTCGCGGTGCGGAGGACAGGCCGAAGGGCAGTACTCTGTACTGGTAATGATTTCCTGCCACCACAAACCTGAGGTATTGGCGGTGGCTTGGGTGGATGAGGATGTGCGTGTAAGCATCCTTTAGATCCAAGGAGCATAGCCAATCTCCCTGCTGGAGGTAGGCCAAGGGTAAGCATTTTGAACTTCTCCCGCACAAGGAACTTGTTGAGGTTGCGCAAGTCCAGGATGGGTCGGAGGCCTCCTGTTCTCTTTGGTATCAGAAAATACCTTGAATAGAAGCCCTGACCTCTCAGGTGGTGTGGCACCGGTTCCACCGCCTGATCCTGCAGAAGACCTGCTAACTCCTGAAGGAGCAACTCCCTGTGCAGAGGGGGGCGCGGAGGCTCTCCCGGAAAATAGGAGGGAGGGACCTGATGGAAGTGGAGAAGGTAGCCCTCTCGCACGACCTGAAGCACCCAGGCATCTGCGGTGATGCTGGACCACCTGTCGGCGAAGTGAACCAGCCGGCCTCCGGTGCTGGGGGGAACCAGCGGGGGGGGAGAGGCTATGCTGAGCGAGTCAAAAACCCCCACCCTGCTGAGCAGGGGCTGGTGGCGCAGGCTTGGGGGCTTGCTGCCTACGGGACCCGTTACCCCGTCCCTTGGCCTGCTGGCCCTGTTGGGGAGCTGCAGGGGCCTGATAATGGGGGTATTGTTTGTAGGCAGCCGCCTTCCTCGGGTAAAAGGTCTTTTTTCCCGAGCCCTTCTTTTTCTGGGAAGGGGCGGAGGTCTTCCTAGAAAGCCTGGTCCTGGTGAGAGTCTCAGTCTCAATTTGTGCAGCCTTTTCCGCCATGGGCTTGCCAAAGAGGTTTTCGCCTCGGCAGGGGACATCGACCAACTTGTCCTGTACCCAGGGCTCAAGGTCGGACGACTGAAGCCAAGCCTGTCGGCGGGCACCGATGCCGGCTGCGGCTACTCGAGCCGAGGCTTCAAAGCCATCATAGGCTGCCCGGGACATGAACTTTGAGCATTCCCGAATACCTGTGGACAAGGCTAGGAACCTCCGCAAGGGTTCCTCGGACAAACCAGCGGAGAAGCCGGCTAGCTCTTTAGCCAGATCCCTGAGATACATGCCCATGTAGAGCTGGTAAGTCTGGACACGACAGGCGAGCATAGAGCCCTGGAAGCACTTCTTGCCAAGGCCATCCAGGTTACGGGCCTCCCTTCCAGGAGGCACCGAGGAGTGCATCTTCTGGCTCTTAAGACGATGCATGGCCGATTCCACTACCATGGAATGGTGTGGCAACTGCGCCTTTTGAAAGCCAGGGCTCTTGCGGACTCGATAGATAGAATCGACCCGCTTGCTCAGGACCGGCGAGGAGGCCGGACTCTCCCACATGCGGAAGAGTAGTCGTTCCAGCATAGGAGGAACCGGCACAGTAAAGTGCTCCCTCGCGGGAGAGTCATACTGGAGGGCGTCGAGCTCTTCGGCTCGAGGCTCCTCCTCGGGGTCCGCAGGGAAGGCCAAAGCCTTGGCCATATCCCTAACGAAATCCGAGAACCGGGCATCCTCCGGGGGGGACTGCTTCCGAGGCTCGGACTCCGGAGAGTCCGATGGGACACACCGAGTCCGGAAAGAATCAGGTGACTCTTCCTCCTCCGACTCCCAGACCGACTCCGACGAGGACTCGGTGGGGTCGGCTCGGGCAGGGTGCGGCGCCAGCCGCCCCGACGCCGAGGGAGTCGGCGTCGGCGACCTCGGTCCCGAACGGGAGGCCGAGGGCGACCTCGACCGAGGATCGACTCGAGTTCTCATCGACTCGAGGATCGGCTCGGTCTCCGGGGTCGACTTGGACGTCGACGTCCCGGCGGTCGGGGCAGCGACGCCAGCGAAGCCAGCGAGCAGTGCCCGCTGCTGGTCCATGAAGGCAGACAATCTGCTCTCCAAGGCCGTCAACCTGAGTCCGAGCTCAGGCGATCCAGCAGCCCCCGACTCGGGCCCCGACGGCGTCGGGCCCGACGTCGGCTGACGCGGAGGCGAGTCCAGAAGGACAACAGGACTTAC
This sequence comes from Ichthyophis bannanicus, assembly GCA_033557465.1. NCBI lineage: Eukaryota > Metazoa > Chordata > Amphibia > Gymnophiona > Ichthyophiidae > Ichthyophis > Ichthyophis bannanicus. Next base: position 909,127,862 of record CM066032.1, on the reverse strand, counting down.
CCGGGCAGGCATCTCCGACTCCAGGCGAGGTCGCTTCGGGAGGTGATCCTTCTCCAAGGACCCGGGGCGGCTGTCGGGGCTATGCGACCTGGCCCTCGCGGAGCCAGGAGCGTCCACCGACGCCGCCCCTCGCGGGTTTTTCCTTCCGTCGATGGTCCCCGGAGGGAGAACCCCGGTCGGAGGAGCTCCGTCGACGGTCCGAACTGGAGCCTTTCGACAGTGAGGCCTCCGACGAGGTCCGGGTACGGCTGGGGTCAGCGAAGATTCTTTCGCGCTGATGCCGCCGACTTCTCAACGCCTTCGAGGACAGTTTGCTGCAGGGCCCACAGATCAGTTCCTCGTGATCTGGGCCCAGGCAGCGGAGGCAAAGGTCGTGTGAGTCGGTGAGTGACATATTTCGGTCACACCGACCACACCGCTTAAAGCCACTGGCAGCCATCGGGGGAAAAAGGGCCCCTGCGAGGTCAAAGGACCGGGCTGCCAGGGAAAAAACGAAAACGAAAACTGACTAAGTCAGAAAAACCGAAAAACCGTTAGAGGACTCGAGACCGGCGTCGCGAGTCCGGGCGGGAAAACGACCGGCGTCGAACCGAAAGAAAAAAGGATAAATACAGAGGAAAATCAACTTTTTCGCGGGGACAAGACGGGGACGTCTGTAGGGCTCCGCGGAAAAAAGAAGACTGGCTAAGATGGCACCTTCGGGCGGGAAGACTACCGCGCATGCGCGCTGCAATTCCCAAAGGCTTTCTTTGAAAGCTGGGGAAAATTGCTCCGCGAGGGCTCCGTCGGCGCCGACATCACCCATAAGTGAGGACTGACTTCCTGCTTGGTCCTGGAGAATAAGATCTTTAAGTCTGTCCTCACATACTTTATAATGAAGACCACTAACCATTTTAGTAGCCACCCTCTGAACTGACTCCAGCCTGTTTATATAAGAAGGAAAGGTAGTGAGAAGCCGCAGAATGAATGCACTTGAAGGTCAGTAGGAAAAGTTTGAATTGGATGCAGAAACTGATAGGGAGTCAGTGAAGTGACTTGAGAAGAAGGGTTACATGAGCAGAACGACATTGGTGGAAGATCAGCCGTGCAGTTGAGTTTTGAATAGACTGAAGGGTAGAGAGATGATTCAGAGGGAGACCAGAGAGGAGCAGGTTACAATAGTCATGATGGGAGGTGACTGGAGAGTGTGTAAGATCTTAGTAGTGTGTTCAGAAAGGAAGGGACAAATTTTGCTGATATTATAGAGAAAGAAGCGGCAGGTTTTAGCTATCTGTTGGATGTGCACAGAGAAAGACACAGAAGAATCAAGGATTTCCCCAAGAATGTGAGCAGAGGAAACAGAAGAGCGTCACGTTATTCACAGAAATAAAGAAGGGAGGAAGGGGGGAGATGGGTTTAGGGAGAGGATAAGGAGCTGAGTTTTGGCCATGTTCAATTTCAGATGGCAGCGAGACATCCAGGCTAAGCAGGCAGAAATCCGGGCCTGGATTCCTGGAGAGATTTCAGGCATACAGAGGTAGATCTGAGAGTCATCAGCATAAAGATAGTACTGAAAACCATGGGAGGAAATAAGTGCACCATGGACCGAGTGTAGAGAGAAAAGGAGAGGTCCCAAGACAAAACTCTGAGGTGCACCAATTGAAAGTGGGATGTCAGCAGAGGAGGATCCACCAGAACATACACTAAAAGTGGGATGAGAGAGAGAAGAAGAAAACCAGGATAAAACAGGACCCCTAAAGCCAAGGTATCGAGGAGAAGGATATCGAGGAGAAGGTGGTGATCAACAGTGTCAAAGGCAGCAGAAAGGTCAAGAAGAACGAGGAGGAGCCTTTGTGCCTTTATAAAATAGGCCCCCAGATCCAGTCACACAAGGGCACAAATGCCGATGCCCATATTTGCACCTGCTCTGGAGGTGGTTTGTAGGGGTGCTTGTATATTTATAAAATACATGCATACATTGTAACTCCACCTCTGCTCAGTCCAAAATAAAAACATAGAAACAAGTCAGCAGAAAAAGATCATATGGCCTATCTAGTCTGCCCTTCCTTTTTTCCTTTAGAGATGTTCTGTATTTGTCCCATGCTTTTTTGAATTCGGATACTGTCCTCTGAATTCAGATACATCCCTGACAATACCTACACACTGATCGAATAAAAGTACGGGCAATCTTTCCATGCACCTACTTTCTACACATGTATGTGGTCGCTCAATTTTATCAAAGCCCTTTTCTAGGTGTAAAACAGGCTGTACACATGGAAAAAGCTTTATGAAATGCCAGTGCAGTCACCTTTATTCATATCAAGATTACTCCAGTGAGGAAAATTTTCAAAGGATTTTGTGCAAGGAAAGACAGATGCGAATAAAAGCGGGCTAAGGGTTAGGTCGGAGAGGAAAAGCATCCATGGCAATTTCATTTCTAAATCACCACACTTTCCAGTTTGTATTTTGCATCTGTGGCGCACTGTTCACCAGCAGATCGAAGGGCAAATTCCTCAGGGAGTCTGTGATTCAAAATGAGCTTGCATCTCTAGGTACAAAGTACCTTTGAACCTGCACGTACCATGGAAGTCTAAAGACATGTTTTATGATTTTATTGTTGTCTTATGTATGTTTGAAGATTGGGTGAGCAGCATATAAATATGATAAATAAAAATAAATAAGCAAAAACAGTATTTTTTGGAAATCAGCACACATACACTCCTGTCTGTTGTAGCAAAAAAGGAAAGCACTCATGTGCAGCTTTCACACATGGGATAGGGAGAGTTGGACTGGATTTCAGTTGTGCCTCCTCAAAAGTGGGGGTTTCAGCAGATCTTAGCATATTAGAGTCACAGCAGCTGCCTCTCCCCATACAGTATATGGCTTGGACTAAATCAAAGCTGGTTCGTCTCAACTGAGAAGAATCCAAGTAAATTCACACTCAGCCTATACTTCCTCGTCTGACCGGGCCTGCAAGCTGGACACTCACTGTAGGGTTTGTGGAAAAACAAAAGGGGCATGTTTACTAAGTCCCATGCTAATAATGCGGGTTTGGGCTGCACTACTAATGCGGGGCACTGTGCTAGACGCAGGGGGACAGTCAGCTGTCTTCCTGAAGTTAGTGCAGCTTGCAGCGTTAATACCTCTGCAGGGAGCAACTACCCCCACCCATTGTGTGGGCAATAGTTGCTCCCCGCCATTTACTGGCTGCAGGAGTTTTAGACGCCCGCACCAGCGGTGCCATGGCGGGAACACCCAAGTTCTACCCAGGCACTACCTAAACACTGCCTGCGCAGTGCGTGATTTTTAGTGCAGGGCTCCATTCTACCTTTTAGCATGATGTTAAAATTATGCACTATCCCTGAGCTACCCAGGCAGCGTGCTTTAGTAAACTTGTAATAAGAACTGAGATGTTGGACCCCCGATGATGGCAGCTGTCCTTGGCCTAAACAGTCTTGTGAGACCTTTCAACTTACAGTACCAGTGGCTTCAGATTACTGAATGTGAGGTGACTCATATGTTAAAATAATAATCATCACATCACCACCACCCAGGAAAAAGATTTAGGCGTCATTGTGGATACCATGTTAAAACCCTCGGCCCAGTGTGCAGCGGCGGCCAAGAGAGCAAATAGAATGCTAGGTATGATAAGGAAAGGAATGGAAAATAAAACAAAAGATATTATAATGCCTCTATATCGTTCCATGGTGAGACCGCACCTTGAATATTGTGTGCAATTCTGGTCGCCGTATCTTAAAAAGGATATAGCGATTTTAGAAAAGGTACAGAGAAGAGCCACCAAAATGGTAAAGGGGATGGAAGGATACTCCTATGAAGAAAGGCTAAAAAGGTTAGGGCTCTTTAACCTGGAAAAGAGACGGCTGAGGGGAGATATGATAGAAGTCTATAAATTAATGAACGGAGTGGAACGGGTAAACGTAGATCGATTGTTTACCTTATCAGAATATAGAAAGACTAGGGGACATGCAATGAAGCTACAGGGTAAACTATTTAAGACTAATAAAAGAAAATATTTTTTCACTCAACGTGTAATCAAACTCTGGAATTTGTTACCGGAGGATGTAGTAAAGGCTGTTAGTGTAGCTGGGTTTAAAAAAGGTTTGGACAAGTTCCTGGAGGAAAGGTCCATAAACCATTATTAAGAAGTGACCGAAGATATCAATGCTTGACCCAGTACAAGCATTGTGGAACTTGTGTCTCTTGGGGAAACTGCTAGGTACATATGACCTAGATTGGCCACTGTTGGAAACAGAATACTGGGCTTGATGGACCTTGGTCTGACCCAGTATGGCATATCTTATGTTCTTATCAAACAATCAAAACCAATCTGTAATGGCAAAAATACAAACCAGCTCATCCTACCTGGTGAAAATAAAAAATTTAAGAAAAACATGGATTCTGAAAGAAGCTGTGCTCCTGTAAACCTTGAAATCCAGACATAGACTAGTCTGGACAGACAAACTGTACATGGCCTTGGACCCGAGCATCAGACAGCCAACCTGTCCTGTTTCCCAATGTTGGCTTTTTCTGTGCTTGCTCTTCTATTCCCTCAGTGTGAGTTCTGCAAAGCTTTGCCAAAGAAACTTTTCTTAAATTGCTTTCATGACTGGATAGCATAGAGTATTGGGTGCTTTATCAGTAAACATAACCACGACAAAATCTGGAAAATATTTATTCCCAAAATCTATATTGGAAGGGTTTGTACCTTTACTTTCCAAAATACAAATCGACCATCGATTAGAATATGACTCCTCTTATTTGTAGATAAGAGGTGAATTTGTGTACCTTGGCCAGGTTAAAGAGTTTCTTCACTTGGTTGATAGAATCGCTGACTTCCTCACTCGGGGGAACCATCTGATCATTGCTGGCACCCAGCGAGAACCCACCGTACCTGAAAGCAAGAAGAATAACTGCCATGTTTAAAATTATAACAGCATGGAGAAAACAAATCCTCTTGGACACTTCATGTTCACTTTCTGACCCAGTTTTCTCGAGTCTGCTACAAGCATATGCTTATAAAACAAGCTGGGGAAGTTTGTACATACTAATTAGCAAATGTAAATGTGAATATACATCCCAATAGGTGATTTTCAAATACAGTGTGACTTAAGCGAGTATTTGCTGCACGAGATATACAACCTGGTCAACACTTACCCTCATGGGGGGTAATTTTATAACAGGTCACTTGAGTGAAATGTGCAAAAACGTGCCCCGTTTATAATGGCAGAGAGCAGCAAAAACATCTCCAGAATTAAATATAATAAATATTAAGAAATCATTTTTAAAGACCTCAAAATTTTGAGCCAATCAGAATCAAGCAAGCTAAACCAAGAAATATGTATAATATTTAATTGAGATGGTTTTTTTGCTGCTCTCTGGTACCAGCTCTTCTTACCATGAAAGAAAGACATTGACATGATGCTTTGATATTTTATGATGGCAACATAGATGCCTCTGTCTCTTTATACAACAGGCCCTAGAGTGATCCTCTGCAGTGCACAAATTCATCCCTGCTCCGAAGGTGTGTGCATTCTATGCATGTATGTTGCAATGCTGCCCCATCTCTGTCCAAACCATGCCCCCCAGGAATACCTACATGTAGGGGCATGTTATTCATTGGGACCTGGTTACAAATAGCCTGGGCTGGCTTACTAAACATACCCCATAGATCACATAACAGTAGGCACAATCTTGCACGCAATATTATAAGAGCCAGTTTTTTAATATAAAACATGCTTCACAGGTGGAAAATGCTTTTTAAGATTACTTCCATAGCATCCTTTCTAAGGATCTGGCTAACTCCCGAGTCGGCACTCATGTATGCGTGTACATGCTAACCCATCCCCAACCCTCCTTGTGAGAGTGCCTCACTCACTGCAGATAAACTTAAAGCCAGACAGACTATGGGGCATGTGCACTAAACTGGGCCAACAGCACGGTTATCCCAGCTTAGAAAACAGGCCCCTATATGCACATTCCATATTGTCCCTCCGGTCCAGGCCAGACTCCTGGGTTGTGCTCCTGTTTCAGCAGATGAAGACTGAGCTTTAAAAACTTTGTGATGTCATCACATAAGGAAGAAGGGACAACCCCCTCTAGACCAGTACTGCTCAGTCTCCAGCAGGTGGAAGGAGCTCAGTGCAGTGATCTGCACTGGAGGGACGAATTGATACAGAGAAATTTAAAATAATTTTTACATAAATTACAAAGAGCCACTTGGTTGAGCAGATCAATGCCCGATTAAAAAAAAAAAAAAAAAAAAAAGACCTGCACAGCTCTTTGCCTTCGGCAGCAGCAGCTAGACCCCTCCTGGGAAGTGCACGCCGTTCAGTAGGCCGGTTGCCCTCAGAAAGCCTAAGGGGTGTTGGTGTCGGGCGGCGGATTCCTGTTCAGTCTGGTCTCCCACTCCTGGCAGCAGTGTGCACATAGGAACTTGAACAGGTTTTGGTCCTTGGGGGTTTTGGCACTTGGCTGCCTCGTGGGTTCACAGCTCAGCAGGGTCAGGAAAGCAGGATTCGGGCCTTCAGAATGCCCAAATCCGTGTGTATGGTAAGCAGGTCGTGGCACAGTCGGCTCTCTGGGTCTGGGGTGTGCCGCATGTGCAAGTCAGGGGAAGGCTTCATGGGTCTCCATCCTCGGAGAATGGATCTGGGGGCAGGGAGCTCTCCTGAATCGGCACCTCTACAGGACAGCAGAGAGACGTTATCCATAGCGGCGGCTCCTGTCTTTTTGGCGGAAAACGAGACCATTTTGAGTGTCTCTGCTCCAGCAGTGGTAAATGGGGGAAGCAGGAAGGATTCAGTTCCCGCACTTCTTCAGAGGTCTGTAAAGCCAGTCAGAGGGCTGCAAAAGAAGAGGGCCGCAAAGAAGGATTTGAAGGGGGAGCACTTCTCTTTGAATTTGTGCTTTTGCTGCACAAAGCATTTTGCCTGAAACAGGGCAAACCAGGTGGCAGCAGGAAAGGTTCTGCCCCCCTCAGTTGGTGCGGCAAACCTCTGTAGGCGCTGGGGGAGTGGGCTCGACAGAGGTAGACCAGGACTTGGCTCAGGAGCTGCTGGCTGATGACCAGGACTTGGAGGAGCCAAATTCAGAGTCAAACTCATCGGAAGGGGGCTAGGAGGGGCCTTCGGGGTTCCAGTCTCCTGGGAGTCCAGCAGAGCCAGAGGAAACGGATGTCCCTTGGGTAGGATACCTCAATTGTGCGAGTGTTTCAGCAGGAGGAACTGCTGCTACTCATTACGCAGGCATTTGCTGTGTTAAATATTTCACAAACAATCCAGGGACTGGAGGAACCGCTTGCGGAGCTGCTGCTCCAAGGAATCAGGAGGTCAGAAACAGCTTTTCCAGTCCACCAGGCACTCAAACAGATGATGGAGCTTGAGTGGGAGGTGCTCGGAGTGGGCTTGAGGGAAGGATGTGCGATGGCACGCCTTTATCCCGTTCAGGCTGAGAAAAAGGAGATGCTAAAAGGTCCCCAAAGTGGACGCGCTAGTAGAACAGGTAGACTACTATTCCGGTTGATGGTGCTGCGGCCCTTAAGAATGCTCAGGATAAGACGTTAGAGACGTTGTTGGAACAGGCTTTCGAGGTGGATGCCCTGGCACTCCAAGCTTTGGTGTGCGGAGCATATGTGGCTCGAACCTGTATTCATTGGTCGCAAGGGCTCAAAGGGGGAACGACTTCCTCGGAGGCGGATCGGTTGGAGTTCAGCTGTGCGTATTTAGCAGATGCTTTTTATGACCTGCTGAGGGTCTACTCCAAGGGCATGGCGATGGTGGTGGTAGCACACCACTTCTTGTGGCTCCGCAACTGGTCGGCAGATATATCTTCAAAAGCCCGCCTTAGTCAGCTTCCCTTTAAGGGGAAGTTGTTCTTTGGGGAGGCGCTAGACAAACTGGTTAAGGAACTCGGAGAAGCAAAGTCGGTTCAGCTTCTGGAGGATAAGCCAAAGAGCAGTAAGACTCCGCCTCAGACTAAGGGTCCTCGGAGTTTCTGAAGGGCTAGGGCAAATCGGTTTGCCCCTTATCCGAGGACACAGTATCCCACTGGGGGGGGGGTAGTCCTTTCGCGGGAGCCACGGAGGTGCCCAGGGTTTCTCTTCAGGTGCTTCCGCAGATCCTAAGAAGTCCCAATGAGATGCAGGGGACTTAGGTGAAGTTGATCCCTGTGGGCAGAAGACAGCATCACTTTTATTCTGTCTGGGTCCAAATCATGTCAGATCAGTGGGTCCTTGAGGTTATCCACGAAGGCTACGCGCTGGAGTTTCTGCAACCTTTGCCAAATGGCATCCTAGTTTCACCCTGCAGAGGCCCAGGTAAAACTGCAGGTGGTGTGGGACACCTTGCAACATCTCCTCAGTCTCGAGGCTGTGGTTCTGGTGCCCGCCGACCAATAAGGTGCTGGTCAATACTCCATTTACTTTGTTGTTCCCAATAATTTTATTTATTTATTTATTTACACTCTCTTATATACCGTGCTATTCTGCATCAGTGTGGTTTACATTGAACAAACTGAAATTACATTGAACAGGGCATTATAACTTGGAGATAACTATTTTACAGGGAACATGGGCTATGGAGGGTTAAGTGGCTTGCCCAAGACCACAAGGAGCACCTGTGGGGCTAGAAACCCCAGCCCTTCCGGCCCAAGGTTGCTGTCCTCTAGTGGGATTTGAACCCCTGACCTTCCGGCCTGAAGTACCTTGCCCCAACCACTAGGCTACTCCTCCACTCCACTCCAATGAAGGGTCGCCCAGTCCATCCTCGAACTAAAGGGAGTCAACAGAGTATTGCATGTGCTGTACTTCCGGATGGAGACCCTCCACTCCGTGATTCTCGTGGTACGGCAGGGAGAGTATCTTATGGCTTTAGAACATAAGAACATAAGATATGCCATACTGGGTCAAACCAAGGTCCATCAAACCAAGTATCCTGTTTCCAACAGAGGTCAATCTAGGTCATACGTACCTAGCAGTTTCCCCAAAAGACAAAGGTTCCTCAATGCTTGTATTGGGTCAAGCAGTGGTATCCCGAGTCCCTTTTAATAATGGTTTATGGACCTTTCCTCCAGGAACTTGTCCAAACCTTTTTTAAACCCAGCTACACTAACAGCTCTTACTACATCCTCTGGTAACAAATTCCAGAGTTTGATTATATGTTGAGTGAAAAAATATTTTCTCTTATTACTCTTAAATAGATTACCCTGTAGCTTCATTGCATGTCCCCTAGTCTTTTTATATTCTGATGATGTAAACAATCGATCTACGTTTACCCATTCCACTCCATTCATTAATTTATAGACCTCTATCATATCTCCCCTCAGCAGTCTCTTTTCCAGGTTGAAAAGCCCTAACCTTTTTAGCCTCTCTTCATAGGAATATCCTTCCATCCCCTTTACCATTTTGATGGCTCTTCTCTGTAAATTTTCTAATAACGCTATATCTTTTTAAAGATATGGCAACCAGAATTGCACACAATATTCAAGGTGAGGTCGCACCATGGAACGATACAGAGGCATTATAATATTCTTTGTTTTATTTTCCATTCCTTTCCTTATGATACCTAGCAATCTATTTGCTCCCGTGGCCACCACTGTACACTGGGCCGAGGGTTTTAACATGTTATCCACGATGACGCCTAAATCTTTTTCCTGGGTGGTGGTTCCCAATGTGGAACCTTGCATCGTGTAACCATAGTTTGGGTTGTTCTTTCCTAGGTAACTTTGCACTTGTCCACATTAAATTTCATCTGCCATTTGGATGCTCAGTCTTCCAATTTATCAAGATCCTCTTGCAATTTTCCACAATCCTCTTGGGTTTTAACAACTTTAAATAGTTTTGTGTCATCTGCAAATCTGATAACCTCACTCGTTATTCCACTTTCCAGGTCATTTATGAATATGTCAAAAAGCAGCGGACCCAGCATAGATCCCTGGGGTACACCACTATTCACCTTTCTCCATTGGGAAAATTGGCCATTTAGCCCAACCCTCTGCTTTCTATCTTTTAACCAGTTCCTGATCCACAATAGTATACTCCCTTCTATCCCATGACTTTTTAGTTTTGCCAAACGTCTCTGATGAGGGACCTTGTCAAAGGCTTTCTGAAAGTCCAGAAACACTATATCAACCGACTCAACTTTGTCTACCTGTTTATTCACATCTTCAAAAACACATAACAGATTAGTAAGACAAGATCTTTCTTGTCTAAAGCCATGTTGGCTGTCTCCCATTAAGCCATGGCTATCTACATGCTGCGTAATTTTGTTCTTTATGATGGTTTCTACCATTTTTCCAGTACTGACATCAGGCTCACCAGTCTGTAGTTTCCCGGATCACCCCTGGAACCCCTTTTTTTTCATTTAATTTTTTAATTAGTATTGCAAGAATTAATACAAACAATCTCATACAAACAATATTATACAGCTCAGTTAACATCCAACAATACATTATTGGCAGCCTTGAACTGTGTCATTTCCCCCCCCCCCCCAAGTAAGGTGTTATTAACCATATCAGTAAACATCATAATTTTTTCTTTCATAACTTTGTACACGTTCCAGGTCATTTTCATATACCCGTATATGCATTCTCGCTGTGCTTATATCCCTTTCTTAGTACCCTTCCTAGTATCATTCCCTCCCCCTCCCTCCCACCTCTCCCCCTCCCGCTCTGTAAGCATACATCTTTTTCTCGCTCCTCCAGCCCCCTATCTATCCCCTCTCCCTTGTTGCCTAGTCCCCCATCACTCCCCGAATGATCTATCTCGAGGGCCCTGCCCCCCCCCCCCTCTCCGCCTTCCAAGTGTCCAGCCACTCACACACTCTCTGCCAGATTGGTGCACTGGTCTCCTCTTCCCCCGCCTCAACTCCGTCAGTCTGTGCATCAAGCACATCTCAGCCATCCTTCTAACAAAGCCTGCCGGCTGAAGTGTGACCGCCCCCACCCAGTACTGCACAATCTCACATCGGGCTGCTATTATACAATGATGTAGCACCCCACTGTCCCAGTTTGGGATGTCCTCTTCTAACTGATGCAGTAAGCAAACCTCTGGTGTCCTTTGCAATCTGTATCCTGTCATGTTATATATCATTTCTAAGATCTCTATACAGTAAGCTTGCAGCCTTACACACTGCCACCACATATGTATCCAATCTCCTCTCACTTGGCATCCCCTCCAGCAATGATCAGTGTAGCCCCCTCCCGCTCGCTTTTTACATACTGGAGTCCAGTACCAGCGCATTAATACTTTATATGCATTTTCTTTTACCTGTGTGGCAATAGACACACTCGCCACAGTCCGAATAATTTTATCCCAGGTCTCATCTGTCCAACGCACCCCCAGATCTTCCTCCCATTTTATCATATAGCCCAGTTTACTTTCTCTTCCCTCCATTAATTGTCTGTGAATCCTGGACAAAACTCCTTTGTGTCCTAAATTTCCGGAACACAACACCTCAAACCACCCCCTATTTTCCCAAAGATCCTTCCAGACTTTCCTCTGTCTCACAAAGTGACTCACTTGTAAGTATGCATAATGATCACTGCCCTCCAACCCATATAAATCCCTCAAATTCCAGTGGCCCCTCCTTATTCTCTATTTGAAAGAGATGTGTTAGCCCCGCCTGTGCCCATCTGCGCAATACAGTGCCCCCCGGTCCCTGACCCCTATCAAAACAAGCCTCCAGTGTTATGCCCTGTATGTATCCTTTATCTTGTACTAATAGTTTTCTATTATGTTTCCACACTTGCAGGCTATGCGCTATTAGGGGGTGTTGGCATTGATGCTCTAAGATAGTACCCCCCCTCCACACTAGTTGAACCAAGTTTGCCCCCCCTATGGGCTCGCCTTCCATTTTAACCCATTGTTTTGCCGTGCCTCGATGCCACTCATATCGTTTTCAGTTGCGCTGCCTCATAATACTTTCGAAAGTTAGGTACCCCTAACCCTCCCTCTCCTTTAGCTCTTTGCATGACAGTTATGGCTACTCTCGGCCGTCTATTTTGCCAAAGAAATCGATTCACGAGTCTTTGCAGCTGTTTAAGATTTCTTGGCGGCACCTTTATTGGCAGCATCTGAAATAGAAACAAGAATCTGGGCAAAAGTAACATCTTTATTGTGGCGATCCGTCCAAACCATGAGAGGTAGCCCCTCCCCCACCCATCCAGCAAACTCTCTACCTGCTTAACCCTCGGATACACTCGGTAAATCGACTGACACGTATACACTACCCCCGGGTCACCCCTGACCCATATGTAGAAATATGGTAAAACATCTACTTTTGTTTGTAAAACATGGTTAAATTGTGAAGAAAAAGACATACTTTTATTTATTTTTTATAATACTTGTTATTAATTCACCCTTTCAAGTGAATAATGTGCAATGCTAGCCAAGATCAGGCAGGACAAGTTGTACAAGGTCAGATATATGCTGCATAATGTCAATACCTGTTAACTATTCAGTTGCAAGCTTAAAAATGGTGTGCAGCACTGCACGCTTTGCAAACTACAATAGTTCTATATTTATTCGCTAGGTGGACAGCAACAGTCAAAGTATGGTGCCATTATGTCAAGTAATGGCATGATGCAAATTGTGACAAAAAAATTACCGTGTTATAACAAATTGACAATGGTGCATTGTAAACAACAGAAAACTAGTAAGCAATACATGAAGTACATTGACTGTTTTTTTCAACAACAGTTTATGCACAATGTGCTAGTAGTTGTTCTTGAATGTTCAGGACACACTCGCTTCAGACAGATTTCACATTCGGTAAATACTTTTCGATCTCTGTCACTTGGACAAAAGGAGCATCTTTTTCTTTTCTTTGCTGATGCCCGTGTGGTCAACGGTCTTGGTGGCTTAGGCATTTCAAGGCACGGATAGCCAACATTGGCCATGGATTGACGTGTATGGCTTGTCAGACCTTCTGGATGGCTTTGACGATTTTGTAGCTGAGGCTTCATGAGATTCAAAGCGAGTTCCTCCAGAAAAAACCTTCTCTTGCAGTTTTCCTTGTGATGAAACATAGGATTGTTGTACATAAATATTATGAATGAATTTACAGCCTGTGATAAGGAAGCTTATCATAGCTCAGGAAGGAGCTATGAGAAAGGTGAAGTGACTCTGAACAAGCAACCTGTCAGTTCTGGTAGAAATAAGAAAACAGAATTTTCCCATAAAAGACTACCAGTCCCAGAATGCACCAGGTTTCCAACAGCCATTAGAGGAGCTGAAGTGGGGAAACGTGTGTTCAATCAGGAGGGCTATGAGGTAATCCCTAAGCACTCATCTCAAAGGGCAGGGCCTGATTCAGCACAGCTGCGCTGTATTAGTGGGGAGCACTCATCTAAGCAGAATAAAGGTAGAGTTTATTCTACAGAGAATCAGCTTGAGCTTGATCATCTTCATCATCAGGAGGATCATCAGAAGCAGAAGCCAAACGGGACGGACAGAGAGGGAAAGAAACCCTTTGGAAGAAAGAGGAGAAAAGCCTTTGAGAGGTCTAGAAGAGTCCAGAGCAGTACGTATACTGGGAGGCATTCCAAGGGCCAGCATACACCATTGGACTGGGGAAAGCCAGAGGAATGGTGCTGCAGAGGTAGGAATCTCCAGACAGTACCTGTGAGGAAGACGGCTGCACGTGGAAGGGACCCTAAGACCCGTGCCAGAAGGTATGTGAAGAGAGATCCAGTGTCCAGGGATCTGGATTGGAAGGCTGGACATAAGAACTGGACTACATACTGGCCAGGCTATATAGAGAGGAACTCTAACAGCAATGGAAGCTCAGGTATGAACACTGATCTATGCCCTAGCTATAACCTTGAAAGACAGCAGGGAAACAAGTATTCTCCTGAAAGTGCTCCATTGGGAGATTCATCTGTGCCAATCCATGATATTGAACCCATGCTTGTTGAAGAAGAGGGGGTGATAGCAGATGAAGAATCTGTTTACATGGACTGCTCTCTGTCTAAACTCCTTTGGTGATTTTCTGTTATAAAGTACAGCAACCATCACAAAGAAATACAAACTTGTTCTTTAATCTACTCAGAAAAGCTCTTGAGTAGGATTTTTAGCCACGCAGTAGAAAGCAAGCCAGCTAAGGGGTTTCAGCTGGATAACTGCTAGCAATTGAGCCTTACCTAATTGCTTGTGAGCTAGGAGAGAATCACTTCTGAATCTATGTGGGAAGATATAAGAAGTTAACCTGAAAAGAACAGTTTTTTTTCTTTCTTTGTGGCTTTTGGTTTGTTGTTTGATACTTGCTAAGAGAATATTAGCTAAAGCCTACAGAAAAGACCAGTTTGTTGCCAACCAGGTCTTTTTTCTTTTGCTTTGATTGCCTGATAAGTTAAAATGTTGTTTTCCTGATTCTGTTTTTTCAAGTTTAACACTGAAAGCAAGTAACCTGATTTATGTGCTACCAAGCATATCTGTGTTGGGAGAAATAACCCCATAAATAAATATCTTATTGGCTTTACCCAAAAGCACAACTAATTATTGTGAGCAGCTGTGTCTGGTGTGAATGGACTGCATTGCCCACAATCCCTTGCAAATCATATTGACATATGCACTTGTCAAGACTGTGAATATTCTCACCCAGGCAGCCGTCTGACAAGCCGCGATATCAAGCAGTCCATAAAACACGCAAAGTGGCCATCGACGAGTTGATCTTTTCACACTGTATGTGTGGCACAACTGATCTACTGTGTCAACACCCCCTTTCGTTCTGTTGTAGTCAAGTATTATTTCTGGCTTCTTTGATGTTTCATCAAATTTATTATCATGGTGAAGTGTTGACAGCAGCATAACTGATTTGTTTCGTTTTGGGACGAATGACACCAAAGTCTTGTCTCCACTGAAGCCAAATATTGAGGATCCCACAATTCTTGAGCGATTTGCCTGGAATTCTGAAGGTATGTCACGGTTGCAACGTCTTACAGTGCCCAGTAGTGTCAAATTCTTGCTAAGAAGAACATCAGCCAGTTGTGCGTTAGTAAAGAAATTGTCGCAAGTAATGTTCCTGCCAGACCGTTCCAGAGGTTCAATAAGCTTCAAAACAACATCAGCTCCTAGAGATACTGTTTTGTCACGAGTAACTGACTCTTCACGCCCTAGGTATGGCTTCATGTTGAATACATAATACGTTTCGGCATCTGCACACACCCATAACTTTATACCGTATCGGTCTGGTTTAGACTTGATGTATTGATGAAACGGACACTTGCCTCTGAACCCCAACAATTGTTCATCAACAGTCAAGTATGCAGATGGTGTGTACATTTTCATGCACTGAGAAATGAATAAATTCCAAACATCTCTGACTGGAGTAAATTTGTCATTGGCCCTTCGTGATTCACGGGTTGTTTGTCATCAAATCGAAGTAAACTCAATATTTCTGCAAACCTTTTACCTGACATAACAGCTGGAAATATAGGATTCTGGATAGGACGTTTAGCCCAAGTTCTGCGTACAGATACTTTGTTCAACCTGAAAACACCACTCATGTACAGAAGACCCAATGTTGCTTGGAGCTCTTCCATTGTTACCTGCTTCCAGTCAGTACATGGTGGCTGCATTGCTTCAGCTCTACGTATGCCTTCAGAATTTGTGAAATCTAACACTGCTGACAATATATCTGGAGTTACAAACATGTCAAAAATATCCTTAGCATTAGTTATACCTCTGATCAGAGCAATTGGTCCAGAAGATTCTCTGACTATATTTGCTTCCCTTGTTCTTGATGTTGGCGGTACAGTTTTATTCCAATGCATGCCAGAACGAGCTGTGTAATGACTGTCAGTAACTTCCTCATTTTCAGAATGTGATTCAGAAGTTTCAGAATTGCTGTATGAACTGCTATCGTCATCACTTGTTTTATTTTCTTCGACAGCATCTTCTGCTTCACTGCCGCTATCATCAAGATCAAGCTGATCGGACTGGGCGGGAACGACTGCATTATCCGTATCAGCACCTTCAGTATCATTACTCAAACTATCATTACTGTCACTTTCTTCATTCAACCAACGTCTAATTTTTTCAGTTGCTGCACAGCTGCTGAAGCATTTCGGGAGTGGCATTGTTTACCTTTGTCGTAAAAAATTTTAATCCACAGAAACAAACAAGGAACTGACGTCAGGTGACGTCATAAATGTAAGCAAGACGTTAGAAAACACAGGATTGTAATGTGGACTTGGAGTGGTGACTTTCTTTGCTGCTATAAAACACAGGAGAGTGTTATTGTGCGAGTGTCGAAATCATCCCTTGTTTGTTCAGCAGCATGCAGTACTGTATAAAAACGTTATTTTTGCAAACCATATGTATGAAAATACTTAAAAATGGTTCGTTGAGGAATACCTAGAGTACCAAAATACAATTCCTTACCATTTTGAAGAAACAACACAAAAACCGACACCCGGGTCACCCCTGACCCGGGGGTAGTGTATCCGAGGGTTAAAAAGCTTTGGATAATTGAGCTCATATAAAGTTTCTGTCTTATTACCTATCCGAACACCCAGATATTGGATACTATCTCTAGCCCACTTAAAATAATATTCCTCTTTTAAGAATCTCTGGGTGTCCCCCTGTATTGTTAAATTTAATATTTCTGATTTCGACCAGTTAATGGTAAACCACGATAACCTGCCAAACTCCTCTAATTCCCACATTAATATGGGAAGAGAAAACCTAGGCCTGCCCACGCTCAAAATTATGTCATCAGCGAAGAGAGATTTTATAATCACTCCGCCCTATTTTTATTCCCTCCACGTCTTCCCGCTCCCTTACTCTCTCTGCAAACGGTTCTAGATAGCAAAAAGTAGCGGGGATAAGGGGCAGCCCTGTCTCATTCCTCTCCCCTGCTCAAAAAACTCTGAATAGGCCCCATTCACCCTAACACAGGCTTTTGGGTTATTGTACAGCGCTTTTACCCATCTTAAATAGTCTGCCCCAAGGCCCATTCTTTCCATTACCTGGA
The DNA here is from genome assembly GCA_033557465.1 of Ichthyophis bannanicus. Classification (NCBI taxonomy): domain Eukaryota; kingdom Metazoa; phylum Chordata; class Amphibia; order Gymnophiona; family Ichthyophiidae; genus Ichthyophis; species Ichthyophis bannanicus. The sequence continues at coordinate 909,110,892 of CM066032.1, read as the reverse complement.
ACAGAAATGGCCAAGACACCTGGTCAAAGGCCTTCTCTGCATCTAGCGACAGCAATAGAGCCTCCTCTCTATTGTGCTCAGTATGCCAAATCATGTTCAAAATCTTCCTAATATTGTCAGCTACTTGCCTACCAGGGATAAATCCCGCTTGATCTTGGTGTATTAACTTCCCTATCACTTTGTTTAGGTGCATAGCTAAGACCTTAGCCAGCAGTTTGGCGTCCAAATTCAGCAACGATATATGATGCATAATCCTGGGAGTCCTTTCCTTCTTTGTGTATGAGGGTTATTCCCGCCCATCCCATGGTGCCCGCCAGTCTCCCTCCCTCCCTGGGCAGATTGAATAGCCGCACAAACGGTGTTATTAACATATCGCCAAATCGTCGATAAAATCACACTGTGAGCCTGTCGAGCCTTATCAACTTTCAGCTGTTTTATCGCGCACCATACTTCTTCGGCACTAATGGCCTTATTTAACTCCATTTGTTCCCCCTCATTTAACTTCAACAGCTTCAGAGAATCTGGATAGCTCTGTATTCTCTCTCCTCATCTTTGTGTACCAACCCCTCCTCCTTATTCCGAATTTTCATTATGTGTGATCACAGTTTCCTCTGCTTTAGTCTCTGCATCATGTAGCGCCAAGCTTTGTTACCCCCTTCAAAGAAGTCCTGCCTCAATAGCTGCATTTGGTATTTGATCGGCCTGCATTTATTTATTTATTTACATTCTCTTATATACCGCGCTATTCTGCATCAGTGCGGTTTACATTGAACAAACTGAAATTACATTGAACAGGGCATTATAACTTGGAGATAACTATTTTACAGGGAACATGGGCTATGGAGGGTTAAGTGGCTTGCCCAAGACCACAAGGAGCACCTGTGCGACTAGAAACCCCAGTCCTTCCGGCCCAAGGTTGCTGTCCTCTAGGGGGATTTGAACCCCCGACCTTCCGGCCTGAAGTACCTTGCCCCAACCACTAGGCCACTCCTCCACTCCATTTCATTTAATTGGGCGCGGACTGCTAGCACCTGACCTCGATAGGCTCCTGGCTGCCCCTGTGCATCTAGTTCTTCCAGGGCCATCAATTTCATTCGCAAGGCCTTCGTTCTCCCCTCCCTGTCCTTCTTCTTTCGTACCCCCCATTTAATTAATATACCTTGTGCTACTGCCTTATAGCCGCCTCATACTCCTCCCCATGCTACCTCCCCATTATCATTCCAGTGGAAGTATTCCTTGGTTTCCCTCTCTATTTCATCTCGCACCTTCCCATCTTCCAATAGGGATTCATTAAGTCTCTAAAACTGTCTACCTTTCCCCTGCACTTCTGTTGTCAATTTTACCTGCACCTTAATCTTTCCCCCCCATACTTTTGAAACCCATATTGCATCGATTCGGGAATATGAGCCATGGACATGTGAGTAGTAAGAAAATTGCCTCCTCCCGGGATGATGGAATCTCCAAGCATCAATCAAGCAATGTTGATTTACAAAACTATGGTACCTTTTCCTATCCACCCGCTTACCCTCTTTCTTCCCTGTGGCATCTCTGGCGGGATTCCACGTTAAATTGAAATCTCCTCCACAAATTAAATTCCCTTCCCCCAATTTCCCCACCTCCTCGTTCAGTTGTGTCCAGAATTCACTTTGCAGCCCTGTGGGTGCATAGACATTTACTATACAGTACCATTCATTCCCCAATTTTAACCGCATCAATACATAGCGTCCCGCTTTATCCCTTACCACAGTGTGCACCAGCAGCTTCAATTTTGTATCAAGCAGGATGGCCACCCCTCCTTTTTTATTTTCTATCATATTGGAGGCATACACACATACACCATATCCCCTGGGCTTAACAAGGGATTCTGTCGCTCTTGTCAAGTGTGTTTCTTGGAGGAGCACTACCGCTGCCTTCTGGCGCATTATTTCTTTATACAATTGTTGTCTTTTAAATGGGGAATTAAGCCCTTTTACATTTAAGGAGACAATGGCTACCTCACCTTTAAGTTATACTATCCCCCTGCTCCCACCCCCCCTTGCTCTCTGTCCCTCTGGATCCCTTCCTCCCCTCCCTTCCTCTCCCCCTCCCCACTGCCCCCTCCCCCCTCCTCCCCCCCTTCCCGTCTCGCCTTAGAGACTTGAGTTCCCTGGATTGTGACTACCACTCAGATCATCCCCTGCCTAAACCCTACTAATATCCCTCTCGCCCTCCTTGCCCCATTCCTCTTATCATCTGCTTCCCTCAGTCCAACTCCCCTCCTCCCCTTATATCCCCCCTCCACCCCTTTTCTTGAGCTGGCTGTACCTCAAGAGCACCTTGCTATTACCCCTCCCCTTCCTCAATCCTCCCCTCCCTCCCCCTTACAAACTATCCCATTAAATCACATCGCTTAACAATTCACTTAGCATTGTACATCTCTCCAAGTCTTTAGTGATATCCAAGAGAGCATAGCATCTCGGGCTTCTTCCTCAACTTGCTTCTTTCGGCACCGCTGTCCCTCCATGACTACCTTTGGTGAGACGCGTTAGTCTCTGCCCGCTGGCCGGGACTCTGTGCCATCTCGAGCTTTCTCTCCTGGATGGAAATTTTGTGGTTGCTGCCCCCTCCACCTCATCAGGAATATTAGCTAGTCCCAAATTGCATAATGCAGTCCATGCTTCTTCACAGGTCTTCACCTTCCTGGAAACCCCTTTTACTGTCAGGAGTAGGCCAAAGAGGTATAGCGATCTGTATCGCAGCCCCTCTCTCCTCAATAGGGCCGTTACGTCCTTCAGCTCTCTCCGGCATTGTAGCGTTCCAAGGGACAAGTCCTGGTACAGTTCCACCGCGTGTTCCTCCCACTTGAGATGCCCCAGCTTCCGGGCAGCCCGCATAATGCGTTCTTTGACTTTGAATGACTGCATGCATACCACAATGTCTCTCGGTCGGTTATCCCTTATGGGCCCTAAGCCCCTATGTGCACGCTCTATTTGTAGAGAGTCATCCGCTGTTCCCTCCTCGAGATCCGCAGCGTGTAGTATATATCCTAAACTTTAGTGATTACTTCTTCGCAGTTTTGATATTTGGCGTCCTCGGGTATGCCTCGCACTCTTATATTACAACGCCTAGAGCGGTCTTCAGGTCCTCCAACTTTGCTTGCATTTCTTCCTGGGCTTGCTTAAACTCATCACATCCTTTTTGTAGAGTCTCCATGACTTCCCCCTGCTGCTCTACCTGCTGTTCTGTTTCTTCCACCCGGTTGCCCAGATCCACCAGGTCTTGTCCCAAGGATTGTAAAGTCTCTTTTAGCTCATTTTTAACTCCACTTATTTCCGCTTTGAGTTCCTCTTTCAACTCCTCTAGCCACAGCTTAATCACGTCGGCTACTCCTGGAGTCCCTTGGCCATCTGTCTCATCTTCCTGTTCGGCCACCATTTTGTGTTCCTTCTCCCCTTCTTTTCTTCCTTTGGGAATCACGTAAGATGAGCAAAATTCCGCCAGTTTTTTCTTGGTAGACATCCCCCCTCTTGCTTTCTCCATACAGCCTCTCTCCCCCTTCTCCAGGGGCTCTCAGGGGTGTACACTGTCGACAACTGCTTCTCTCCACTTTCTGTGACTCCAATCGTACCAGCTATGTATGCTTTCTATCAATAATGCTCTCCTCCCCGTGCTCCCTGGGAACTGTTATCAGGTATTACCTTTATTTAGGACTGGACTAGGACCTGATGGGCGTCCCCTCATTCCTCCGAGCTGTGCTTTGCTCTGCTACTCAGGATCCACTGCTGCACTTCATTCTCCCCCAACACTGGCTTTTACTTCTCTTGCTTCGTGCCCCTGTCAGATCCTCTGGGTTACTTCTCCTGCTCTCTTCAGGTTATTCACTGTCTCTGCAGCTACCTGAACTCTTGTCTCCCTCACACCAGGCTGCCTCGTGGTCTCCGAGCACTGGCTCTCCTCTGCTTCAACTTCAGAAGCTCCTGTTGTGTTCCGGCGGATTTATAACAGCTCTGCTCGCTCCTTTACTGCTCTGGGTACTCCGTGAGGCCACGGCTCTCTCCAGTCTACCTTCAGTGCTCAGTTCACGATCCCGGCACTCGTGAGCTCTTCTCTTGCCAATCACCAGGCCCACGTCCCTCCAGAGTACTTCAATTTCGGCCCGGTAAGGACGCGCAGCACTCTCCCTCCGGCGGCCCTTTTCCCAACACTCTCACCTCTCCAATTACGGACTCCGTGGCCTGTTCTCGCTGCAGTCTGCACGCCACGTAGTGCCGCTCCTGCTGTCTGCCAACCTGGGCTTCACCTGTGGCCGCCACGGCCCACCCGCTCTCTCGACCAGCTTCGGGCCGTATTAGGCTTGCTTCCCCTGCCTCGCGCCACTGCCTTCCTCTTGTTTGGGGTGCGTATTCCATATTTTTGCAGGGTGCGATGGCGGAGCCCCTCTATGGCACCGCCATGCAATCTGGTGACGTCACCGGAAGTCCCCTGGAACCATTTTTAAAAATTGCTGTTACATTAGCAATCCTCCAATCTTCAGGTATTACAGATGATTTAAATGATAGTTCACAGATTATTAATAGCAGGACTGCAATCTCATATTTCAGTTCTTTCAACACCCTTGGATGTATACCATCCGGTCCAGGTGATTTGTTACTCTTCAGTTTATCAAATAGTTGTAATACATCTTCCCGATGTAGTGATATTTCTTTCAATTCTTCCGCAGTATCACCTTTAAATACCACTTCAGTCATGGGTAACATCCTTACATCTTCCACAGTAAAGACCGAAGCAAAGAATTCATTCAGTCTCTCCGCTATAGCCTTGTCCCCTCTTACTGCCCCTTTTACCCCTCTATCATCTAATGGTCGAACTGACTCTCTCACATGATTTTTGCTATGAATGTACTTGAAAAATTCTTTATTATGCATTTTTGCTTCCACAGCCAGTTTCTTCTCAAATTCTCTCTTTGCCTGCCTTATCAATGACTTGCATTTAACTTGCCAGTGCTTGTGCTGTTTCCAGTTTTCGTCATTTGGCTCTTTTTTCCATTTCCTGAAAGATGCTTTTTTGGCAACAACAGCCTCTCTGACCTCACCTTTAAACCATGCTGGCAGTTTTTTGGACTTCCTTCCACTTTTCTTAAAGCATGGAATACAGCTGGTCTGGGTTTCCAAAATAGTATTTTTAAACACCCAAGCTTGATGTAAGTCTTTAACCTTTGCAACTGCTCCTTTTAGTTTTTTCTTAACTATTGTCCTCATTTTATCATAGTCTCCCTTTCGAAAGTTAAAAGGTAGTAATGTGGATTTCCTTACCATCCCTCCTCCATTAATTAAATCAAACACGATCATGTTATGATCACTATTGCCAAGTGGCCCCAACACCCTTATCTCTTGCACCAGATCTGGTGTTCCACTAAGGACTCCAAAATGGCTTCCCCTCTGGTCAGTTCATGAACCAGCTGCTCCAAGAAGCAGTCATTTATTTCATCTAGAAACTTTATCTCCCTAGCATGTCCTGCCGTGATACTGACCCAATCAATACTGGGGTAATTGAAATCACCCATTATTATTACCATTCTGTAACTTTTGTTAGCTTCCCTGATTTCTTTGAGCATGTCATCATCCATTTGTTCATTCTGGCCAGGTGGTTGATAGTACACCCCCACTGCCATCGCCTTCCCCGTTTTACATGGAATTTCAATCCATAGAGATTCTACAGCAAATTTTGTTTCCTGTGGAACTTTAATCCTTTGTGACTTAATGCCCTCTCTAACATACCTCTCCAACAATTTGATCAACTCTATCATTATGATGTAGTTTGTACCCAGGTATCACATTGTCCCATTGGTTGTCTTCCTTCCACCATGTCTCTGAGATACCAATCATAACTAACTTCTCATTTAGTGCTATATATTCTAACTCTCCCATCTTATTTTTAGACTTCTAGCATTTGCATACAAGCATTTTAGAGACTATTTTATTCATATTAATCTGGTTACCAGTAGACAGGGGTAATTTGGAATCTTTAAGCTCTGTCTGCTCTGTACTCAAGGGCATTAGGGCTCCCTTTGTCTTTATTGGAACCTCTCTGCTGATGTGCCCTAACTTCATTTTTTTTGGTAGTATCCTTCAAGGATACATTGTTCCGAGCCATGCGCTCTTGGGTGACTGCTCTATCCTTTTTAAAGGTTAATGCCAGCAGCCTGGTTCCATCCCGGCTAAGGTGAAGCCCATCCCTTTGGAAGAGCCCCTCTTTTCCCCAGAATGTTCCCCAGTTCCTAACAAATCCAAAAACCTCATCCTTGCACCATTGTCTCATCCACGCATTGAGACTCTGGAGCTCTACCTGCATTTTGTGCCCTGCCCGTGGAACGGGAAGCATTTCAGAAAAATCTACCCTGGAAGTTCTGGATTTCAACTTCCTACCCAAAAGTCTAAATTTGGTCTCCAGAACCTCCCTACCACATTTTCCTATGTCATTGGTACCGACATGTACCAAGACAGCAGACTCCTCACACACTAAGACCTTGTCTAGGTGGTGTGTGAGGTCTGCTACCTTCGCACCTGGCAGGCATGTTACCATGTGATGCTCACGTCCACCAGCCACCCAGCTATCTACCTGCCTAATGATAGAATCACCAACTGTAACGGCTGTCCTAACCCTTCCCTCATGGGCACATAGCCCTAGAGAAACTTCCTCGATGCGAGAGGGTTTTACATCACCTGGAGGCCAGGTCCTAGCTATAGGATCACGTCCTGCCACACCAGGATGATGCTCTCCTGTCACATGACCTCTCTCCTCCATGGCAACAGGGATGCTGCCAGACTGGAGGTGGGACTTCAGGACTATATCCCTGTAGGTCTCGTCTATGTAGCTCTCTGTCTTTCTCATGTTTTCCAAGTCTGCTACTCTTGCCTCCAGAGATCGGACTCGTTCCCTGAGAGCAAAGAGCTCCTTGCACATAGTGCACACGCAAGACCCCTCACCAACTAGGAGAAAATCATATATATGACACTCAATGGAAAAGACTGGAAAACCCCCATCTCACTGCTGGACTGCTGTCTGCATCTTCGTTTTAAGGTTGTGTTTAGATATTTTAGTTCTTTACTTACTAAGGGTTGCTGGGGATACTTATACTTATACTTATAATAAAACTATACTTAATACATTTAATGCACTTTGTTCACCTGAAATTAAATTAATCTCAGGTCCTTAATGTATGCTGATGAGAATAAACAGCTGCACCTGAGAGTGAATATGGCACCTCCTTTCCTTTAAGAGGTTTAAGCACCTATAAAGCTACGATTATCCCAGGAGTGGATGGGTGTTGGGGGAGAGAGGGAAAGAAGACTTATCAAAAGCTGGCTGCTACACAGTACCCTGTCCTGTGCTTCTAAGGTAATCTGTGACCAATCTCTAGGGGGAGTCCCACAGCCCTTGCTTAGATAGAGGGAGTCTTGGGTTCTAAATCTAACCAGACAGCTCTCTTCTGTGTTTTAAACTGAAACTCTTTGTTAAATCAGTCAGGGCCTAGTAGCAGCAAATACACTGGGTTCACAGATTAATCAGCTTTAATCTAAAGAATTCCTTTTTCCCCAAGATTTAGAAAAATTCCCAGAAGTAATACTTACAATTGCAGGTCTCTCTCCAGAAGTAGCAGTACCCTTTTGTAACCCTTCAAGGCTTTGGATCTGACAGAGGCATATTTGCATGTGCTGATATATCCGGAACATCAGTGCTTCTTGCATTTCGCAGTACCGTTGGGCCATTTCCAGTTTCAGGCTCTTCCGTTTGGTCTTGCCATCACTCCTCGCACGTTTACCAAAATTATGGTGGTCGTGGCAACAGCATTAAGGCAGGAAGGGGTGTTGGTGCGCTCCCACTTGGACAACTGGTTAATACAGGTGAAGTCCACTGAGGAAAGTGTCATCTAAATGGAGTGGGTGCTCAAGTTGCTTCGCAATCTCGGTTGGGTGAACAACCTCAGCAAGAGCAGGTTGTCTCCATTGCAAGACCTTCTATACTTTGGAGCACGATTCAACACAGCACAGGGGCAAGTGTATCTACCCTTAGACAGGGTTCAGAAGATTCCACAACAGATTTGGCACCTCTTGAGCCTGACAGCGCCTTGGCCTGGCAATATTTGTAGGTCCTAGGGTAAACGTCGACAACTCTGGATTTGGTTCTGTGGGCGCAAGAGCACATAAGGCCATTGCAGAGATCTCTCCTATCTCATCAGTCCCCTGAGCTTCATCCAATGTCCAAGCAATTACCATCTCTGCAGGACCTACGAGCCAGCCTTCAGTGATGGTTAAGTCCTACGAATCCTCTGGCAGTATGCTCCTAAAAATGCTGTTGTGGACAGCAGTGATGACTGACACCAGCCTGGTGGGATGGGGGGGGGCATTGTCTTGCCCAGGTAGTGCAGGGCCAGTGGACACCCGAGCAGCAGCAGTGGTCCATCAACCGGCTGGAAATTCGAGCAGTGTTCTTGGTGCTCCAAGCCTTTCAGATGCATATCCAGAAGAAGGCTGCGTGAGTGCTCTCAGACAATGCCACAGCAGTGACTTACATCTACTGTCAAGGGGGCATGGAAAGTGCAGTGTTGGTGGAGGAGATTGTACTGCTTCTTCAGTGGGCGGAGCTAAATCTCCTCGCACTGTCGGCGGTACATGTAGCAGGAAAGGACAACATCTGGGCAGAATTCCTCAGTCGGCAGAGGTTGGATCCCAGGGAGTTGGCTTTACGGACTCCATCTTTGAGGCCATCACGCGAGGAAGGGGAAAGCCCATCATGGATCTGATGGCAGCCACAGCAAATGCCAAGGCACCTCATTTCTTCAGTCGACACAAAGGAAGAATATCCGAGGGTCTCGATGCCCTGACACAAGTCTGGCCAGCGGAGGGCTCCTCTATGTATTTCCACTGTGGCCACTCATAGGCTGGATGAGTCAGAAGATAGAGGCGCATCACGGCTTTGTGATTCTGGTGACCCAGGATTGGCTGCGTCGGGTCTGGTATGCCGATTTGACTTTGCTGGTAGCAGAGTCATGGCATCTGCCGGCCAGTGCTGATCTTCTTGTGCAGGGGCTGATCCACAAGCCTCAGGTGGATCGATTCTTACTTATGACCTGGCTCTTGAAAGGGCACAGTTGAGGAAGAAAGTGATTGCAACCTTCTGCAGGTGTGGAAGAGATCTACGTCATTCTCATAAGTTCGAGTATGGCATGCCTTTGAGAATTGGTGCTCCATGCAAGGACTCCAGGCCCTCGTGGCATCTCTTCCGCAGATCTTAGCATTTCTTCAGGCCAGAGTGGACACTTGGCCTCAACTAGTTGCGGGTGCAGGTGGTAGTGCTTGCCTGCTATCGGGGGTGTGTGCAAGGGGTCTCTCTGACAGCTCACCCAGATATGGCTTGGTTCCTGCGGGCCGTGGGATCTTAATCTTGTGTTGTTAGCATTAGCAGAGGCTCCATTTGAGACGTTGGTGGCAGTGACCCTTAAGGATCTCATGCTAAAAGTGGTGTTTTTGGTGGCAATTTGCTTGGTGAGATGCGTTTCAGAGCTTCAGTCACTCTTCTGTCGGGAGCCATTTCTGGTGTTCGACAAGGAAAAGGTGACAGTGCGTATGGTGCCCTCCTTTTTGACTAAGGTAGTCCCTGCCTTTCATGTGAATAAGGCTCTTGCCTGGCGGACCGGCAGTTACGAATGTTGGATGTTTGCAGGGCACTTAAGTGCTATCTGCAACATACACAAGACTTCCACAGATCTGATCGTCTCTTTGTTCTTTATGGGGACGTGCAATGGGGAGAGGCTGCTTCTTAAAAATCCATTGCTCTTTGGGTTAAAGAGGCCATTGCGTCAGCGTATCTGTTATGTAAGCGTAAGTTGCCAGAAAGTCTGCATGCTCATTCCACTCGAGCGCAGGCTTCCTTCTTCTTGGGCTGAGTTTAGTTTCGTGCTATCAGTGGAGATTTGCAGAGCAGACACTTGGTCCTCATTGCACACTTTGCTTGTCATTATCACTTGGATGTACAGTTGCGGGAGGAGGCGTGGTTTGGGGCATGGGCTTTGCAGGCTGGACTCACAGATCCTTCCCTGGTTTGAGCACTGCTCTGTTATATCCCAGGAGTCTGGTCTGAACCGGAGGGACGATATGGAAGGTGAAATTAGACCTTACCTCCTAATTTTCGTTCCATGAGTCACTCCGGTCCAGTCCAGAACCTGCCCTGCTTAGTGAGACAGGCGAGGCTGCCTGGGAGTTTTAAGGTCAGGTGTTAGACAGCACTGGCAGTATGTTGTTCCCTGGTGGGGGGATAGTTGCTAGCTGATTCTTTATGCACGGTTGGACCTGTAAATAATTCTTGGTTTAGGTTTTGGCAGTTCTGCTTTGTCATATGGTATTGGTTTAGAGGGGGTTGTCCCTTCCCCTTTTGTGAAGACATCACAAAGTTTTTAAAGCTCAGTCTAAATCTGCTGGAACAAGAGCACAATCCAGGAGTCTAGCCTGGACCAGAGTGACTCATGGAAAAAAAATGAGCAGGTAAGGTCTAATTCCACCTTACCTGCATAGACGAGCCCGTTCACTAAACATTAGCTGATGGTCAAGGGCATTAACATATGCTGCCACTATGCCCATGTTATTCCTAACATTTAGTAAACAGGACCCATAGTCCTAGACATGTTTAGAAAATTTCTGTATGTAAATGGCTTTTAAAATGACCCCCCAATATAAGTGTGTGTGGGGGGTGAACAAGATTTTGGATTTAGCTCTAGCCTTTTTCAGGAACAGTTTAGGGTGAGTTACATTTAGGGTACGCATGCTATTTTTTCTATCCACAGAGGGCTTACAGCCTATGCAAGGGCGGGTTAAGCGACTTCTCCAAGGTCACAGGGAGCATCAGTGTCTTCCCTGGTTCTCAGCCTATTGCACTAAGGGGCTTGTTTACAAAGCCGCGGTAGCGGTTTGCGATCGTAATCGGAGCCGCGGCCCCATTGATTTCAATGGGGCCGCGGTTGCGATCGCGATCGCGAACCACTACCGCGGCTTTGTAAACAAGCCCCTAAGTGTTAGCAGCTTGAAAGAAATGTCGGGAAAAGCAGCTCTTCAGAGATAATTTATAGGAGTGTTTGCGATCTGCTTGCTTTTCACAAAAAGCCTTAAGCTGGGGAAGGCGTGCACAGATGTGGGAGCAAAAACTATTGAGCGCAGAGATGCCAAGGGTGAACCATCCCAAAGAGTGAGATTTACTGCCCCAAAGAGTGAGATTTTTTTCAGATGGTGCATCCAGGATAAAAATCTAGAAAGATTTAAATATAGCATTTATTTTCAAATGATAAAAAAATCATAACATATTTGCTTTTCTTTGGATCCTCTGTAAGGATATGATATAGTGGAGGCAATATGGGTAAATTCTCTGGGCTGAAAATTGCTCTGCACTCAGCTGGTAAAAGTATGTGTGTAGGCTTCACGGCATCTGCACTTGCAGGTACAGGGAAAAGGGGGGTGCAGGAGGAGGACAGACACAGGAAGGGGAGCTCAGATTTCTTCCTACTGGCTGGGCCACTTGGTTTCTTCTCTTAGGCTTGCCTCTGATGAAAGTAGTGATCGGAATCAGTGCACTCACACTGCCGCTCCAATGCTTGCGGTAAGGGACTCAAAGAGTGTGAGGGTGAGAAAGCCTTCAAATGAGCGTGACACACTCCTAATGAGTGAGACTTGGTATCTCTGTGAACATAAAATCTGTGCAGTTTAGTGTGGTGCTAGCAGCTCTGAAAGGTTATAGCACATCTCCCACAGCCATCTAAAGCTCTTTTGTAGCATTTTTTTCTGTGCATCTAAATCTAAATAAACACATATTATTAAGAAAAGAACATGCTCCTGCTTTATTTCAACAGTTCATCATTAACCAGACAGAACCTGTTTCCATTTGCTGCCTGTGACTGCAGTGTCTGGTCCCTCCTTTCCATGTGAGAGGATCCATGCTTACAGGACCACACCAGTGAGAAACACCCTGTCTGTGTATCATCAGAACTCTGCTACCAATAATTACAATCCTTTCAGAGAGCTACAGGCCATTTTCTCCTTTAGAATTTGACTTTGACTCGTCTGTAATTCCCCAGCTTCCTTTCATGAATAAAAGATTATTATATCAAAGACTGCTTAATTGGCATTTACTTACCTAACTTCATTTACCCAAACCTTTTTCTTTAAGCTACAGGAAAGCAAGAACAAAGAGGGAAGAAAAGTACCAGAAATGAAATCTTAGTACAGGTCCAAAAATGTATTCAATTACTTCAATAAAACAGCAGCTCCTTATTTCCTTTCTTTGTTTTTTATTTAACTACTATTAAAGGGGACAAACACGACAATCACACTGCTAGGACCATGCCAGTCATTTCTACAGCCTGACGGATCTTGTAACTTTTCTCTTCAGAACATTTCTCAAAATCTTAAATGCAGAAAGTATGAAACTGCTAATTAAATACCATGGGCCCGAATCAGTTTGGGACATGTTCGGCCCATCCGGTCATCCAAAAGCTGGATAGGCTGGATTTGCACATGATTCTACACCCGCGGGAGCTAGATGTTCCCATTGGAGCAGAATCAGGTGCAAAGGGCATGGACAGGCAGGATGTGCCCCGATTCTGTGCCACTGCATGCCCAGCTCCCTCCCCATACACTCCTCCAAATGCTCCTGCATGGAGCCCCAGTGCTGTGGATGTCATGCAGAAGTCCTGATTCCCCACAGAGGTCTGAAGAAATTGTTCCCTGCCGCCCGACCCTCGGAGGGGCCTGCTAAGGCCAGGGTCGGGCTGCGGGGAACCTCCTACTGCTGCTCCCTGAACTGGGGGGTCCTCCACTGCCGCTCTGCACCCTCCGAGGTGGAATAAGTCCCCCGTCTAATTCCTCAACCCCAGACCCTGTACGTCCGGGGTCACGACCTGCCTCCACCCATCCAAGCTCGTCCTCCAGCCCTCCCCCTCCTGCGCCCGTCCAGAGCTCCACACCTGGTAATGAGAATTTGCTCCCTGTGACTAGCAGGGGTTGCATGTCCAAACGGGACGTCCACCCCTGCTATTCGCAGATCAGAATGACTTCCCATTTGTCTTTGTTTTTCAAATCTTTTCCCCCCATTCCCACTCCTCTCCCAATAGTGTCTCTTCAAAATGCAAGGGAAATGGTATGTAGAAAACCAGGACTGCACTAAGATAGTTCAACAATGCATCATACCTACTTTCAGCCTAAGCACCAGCATGAAGCAGTTGATGTACTAAACATGAAGTCTTTTCATGGGTTAGTGGCTTTTTCTGTGATATTTAACTATGGCTATAAATGAGCTTCTAATGTATCTCCTCTGTAGCTAAATATCTCAACAAATTTAACATATATTGCCCCAGCTGGAAACATCATATATTCTTGAGCATGGCAATACTGAAATTAAAATACCAAAGGACCCTTTTCACATTCAGTTACTTGAACTTAAAAAGACTGTTTTCCTAAGTCAGAGCCCTGGGAGCACCTCATGACCCTCCATGTCCGAAACCCCACCCCCTTTCAAATTATCTAGTTCCAGCTTACTCCAAAAGGGGGAAGGAGCAAATCCCACTCAACCCTGCCCTGGTGGCAGCATCTTGCAGAGGGGCACCGCCTGACCAGCAGTGATGCGTTGGAACATACAGCTAAGGATCAGGCGGTGCAAGATGATGCTGGGGGGGGGGAGGGGACTGCACTTGACATAAGTCACACTGCCTCCTTTCAATTTCAAATCACTTCCCAAAGTTAGGCATCAAGGAGTCAAAATGGCACTTCCTATGCATCACTAGTTGCTGCAGGAATAAGTGATCTAGGCGTGATAATGTTTCCCTGTGTGGGATTAGTGACTACAGAATTAACATGGAATTCATTTTTGGATCTCCTGAAAGGAGCACAAGCAGCGATGACTCTGCACGCGTGCATTATGAGATTAGTACCATGCGACTGCCCCAGCGTTTCCACCGCAGGCAGCTCGCTCTATGGCAGAGGTATTCAAATCCCAGTCCTGGAGGGCCGCAAACCAGTCAGGTTTTCAGGATATCCCTAATGAATATGCATGAGATATATTTGCATGCACTGCCTCCATTGTATTTGAATCTCTGTCATGCATATTCATTAGGGATATCCCAAAAACCTGGCTGGTTTGCGGCCCTCCAGGACTGGGTTTGAGTACCTCTGCTCTATGGTCCTGGAGCCTCAGTGCTTGCGCTAATACTCATTCTCTCCGGCTACAAAACAAACTCGTTACCTCTTGCCAATGATCTGAACATATGTCTTCACCAGGTAATCCGAGATATTTCTCCCTGTCAGGTTCAGAAGGATATCTGTAGTCTTTTGTTTCCTCTGTTTACCAGAAAGAGAACAAAACAAGCTGTTTAGGCACACATTCCCAGTGTGATGCTACGCTAGATAAAAAATGGACCAAAAGATATGGATGTGTTCTGCAAAAATAATAATGGGGGGGGGGGGGGTAATATAATAACAGGGTGCCTAGGCTAGGAAGGCACATACTGTATATGCATACATTGGACTTATTTTATATACACCTTTATAAATAGCCCATCCAAATGTTCCCACCCAAAATCATACCTATTCCAAGATCACAGTAGTGCTGTGCGTGCACGTGCCAGTAGAAATCATTGTGTTTTCTAAAATACATAAGAAAGTGCTGATCCTGCTTCATCCAGTCTTTGCCCCTGGAAACGCCGCCGAGGTGTACAACACAAACAGGCCTCTATGTTTCTGTAGTGCCAACTTATGTACATATCCCTCCACCCCCACCCCAGCAATTTTGTAAGTGCCCACTTGAGTGTATAAAAACACTTTTCTACACGATCAAATCACTTATAAATTTAGCCCCAAAATATTTATTAGAAAACCAGTCATTATGCCTTCTCCCCTCACCCTTCTACAACATTCCATAATACCCTGATGCAAGAGGTGTGTGCCCGGCTGGCGCAAGGAGATGTAGCACCCCAGGTGACCCTCCTTCATTGTGCCCCCCTCCCCTTTGCCAGCACCCACTACCACTGTGCTGCTCCTCTCTAGGACCTGCTACAGCAGCACCAATGGCCACAAAGAGCCCTGTGGCGCTTACCTTAGAATTTCAGTGCCATGGGACTGTTTGCTTCCGCCCCTTGGACCACCTAATACTTACCTGCTGTTGGGAAGTTGGCACTGGGTGTCAGAGGGGCAGAAGCAAACAGCCCTGCAGTGCTGAAGTTGTAAGATAAGTGCCATGAGGCTGTCTGCGGCCACTGCTGCCATTGCAGGTTCCGAGAGGGCTGGCGCTCTAGGTCACCACCTGGTTTACCTAATGGTAATGCCGGCCCTGGGTATGTTGGGCTTTCTAAAGCTTTATATTTATGCACGTTTTCAGTTTAAACACAAGATATACACTTGTTACTGAAAAGAATATACATAATTAAAAAAGGCAAATTAATGCCAAATAAACAATGGCAGAAAAACAAGGAATTATTCACAAGCCCTGGGTATGTTGTTAAGTCATTCCCCACCTCCCCCCATTCTGCATGACTTTCAAAGATTACCCTATGAAGTGCGTTGGGATTTGGTTTGGATGAAAAGTGCTCTATAAATCCATTACATCAGAAGAAATCACCCTGTGAGGAAGATGCACTCAGAGTTCCAGTTCGGGACACAAATTCTTCAAGAGGAAAAAAGGAAACTAGCATTTTACCTATTAATGAAACATTTTTAAGTCCCACTTCCCATCACACTCAGGCTGGCCTAGTTTATAACATATGGTTTGTTCCTTGGAGCAAGGCAGAGGGATCCTTAGAGGAGTGATATGAAAAGAGGAAGCCTGCACTCTTGAACTTTAAACCCAGGCTAGCTGGGGGGAGGGGCTGCTGCTACTTTGCTCCAGCACCTGTCTTCAGTGACCTTTGGTAAGAAACTGCTAGGTACATGTGACCTAGATTGGCCACTGTTGGAAACAGAATACTGGGCTTGATGGACCTTGGTCTGACCCAGTATGGCATATCTTATGTTCTTATGAGTTTGCTTTCCTACCCCTCTGAAAACTATGTGAAGACTCAAGAGTTTGCATTCTTGCATCTGCCTCTCTGGACAAGTCACTCTGAACCTGAAAGTAGTGCTAGGCGGTTTAAATGCTCTAACCACAGGAGTGTACTACTACTATCATTAGGACTTATCAGATCAGGAAGTAAATAGTAACCAAAACCATAGGCTTTTATTAGCAGATTGTGCTTCCTAGCAGCATACACTTAACTTACATCAGCAGAAACATTCCTGCCAAACTATGCAGGAGCCCTCTGGCCACGATGCAGCAGACAGGGGGAGGTGCTTTGATATTGCACTATTAGTTACAAGGAGGACACTTGTGTAGCTTGGTGGGAACATTGATCGGCCCATCCTCTCCCCTTCCCTGACTGAAACTGTGCAGCACTGTGTCTTATGCAGCATGCCAAGATGGAACGAGACCTGAGATTTGCACACCTGAGGAGGGGGAAGGCCACCAGCCCCCGCGGGGCAGACCGGTAGCATTTTCTTGATTTTGTCATTGCTGCATTCGCAGGACGGAGAAGGATTCTCCATTGTCCAGTTTCCATTCAGGAAGATGTCCATAATGGCTGGGGACACTGGAGGAGTAACCCAATCTTCTTCTCCTATTGAACAGTGTTTGTCCCTGCGGAGAGTTTATGTGGAGACAAATATAACACGGGATAAATGCGGTTTTCTGGACGGATAGGAGAGTTCCTTCTTCATTTAAATGACTTGTGGCGGGCTGTGAAGAGTATGGGGGTCATTCTGAACCCTGAATAGTGGGGTTGGACGCCCAGGATGGACGTCGAACTCCAGTTTGGGCCCTGGACACAATTCCCTGCACAGCGCTCCCTGCACGTTTAGAAGGTTTGTGCACGGAGCGCCGGATGGGAGCTGAAGGGGGAAGGCTGGAGGCGGAGAGTTGGCAGAGTGAGGGTGGGCCCATGTACCCAGAAGTACAGAGCCTATTCAGGTCATGGCCCTGTACATCTGGAGTTGGCGAGATAGACATTGGACTTATTCCATCTTGGAGGTGGAATAAGTGCTTCTGAAGACCATGATCAGGCATGTCAGACCCCCACACACCACAGCGCCATGAAAGATGAGGCCCCCCCCACCCAATCCCAGCTCTTGCAGACCCCCCACTGAGGGTTGGGAGGCGTGGAAATCTACTTCAAAGTTGCAGTGGGCTCTCGGCTCTCCTGCTTGGCATCGGGGCATGTTCGGCCTATCTATGTGCCCGATTCTGCACCCACGGGAACATCTATCTCCTGCGGGTACAGAATCAGGTACACATTCGGGCAGTCCATTGTTTAGACGCCCAGACAGCCCGGACATGCCCTGATTGGAATTGCTCTCCATGTGAGTGGGAACCCTAAGGAATGCTCATGCAAAAAGATATGGGAGCCAAAAACACATGTGATGAACCCACAATTCAGCTCATTTACCACTTTTATTTGTTTATTTATTTGACAGGTTTTTTTATACTGCTTTATCATTTCAGTCATAGAGGTTTACATTGTAACTTAAAATTGGTAATGTACATTAAACAGGGACATAGATAACTTGGCTCACTGGGGATTAACCACTGCAGAATCCTCTAGGAAGACCTCAAAACCTGTTTTGATTTGGTGTCTTTCGCAATATCAACAGTGTGATGCTACGCATGTTAGAAAGCAAAGGAAGTTTGGGGTTTTGAAATATTTTATTGGGTAACTCACCAACTTATATATTACAAATCCTGTTTGTATCTCTGTTAACAGGATTTGTAATATATAAGTTGGTGAGTTACCCAATAAAATATTTCAAAACCCCAAACTTCCTTTGCTTTCTAACATGCGTAGCATCACACTGTTGATATTGCGAAAGACACCAAATCAAAACAGGTTTTGAGGTCTTCCTAGAGGATTCTGCAGTGGTTAATCCCCAGTGAGCCAAGTTATCTCTGTTAACAGGATTTGTAATAGAAGGCCCCAGTGTTCCAAATGGCTTTTTGGGGTGCAACTGGGCGTGTTGCATTAAAATGAATGCACTGAAAACACTTTTATAATGCAACACGCCTAGTTGCACCCCAAAAAGCCATTTGGAACACTGGGGCCTTCTCCTCCTTGGAAACTTTCATTAATAGTTGAAAGGAGACAAGAAAAAAAAAAAAGAAGTACTTGATATTTACTGGAAACTGGTGGTACCTCTATGCCTTGAGACCGCCCAGGTACTCAATTCGTGATGCTGAGGTATAATTAAGGCTTCTGGTTGTTGCTTCTAAACTAAGAGCACAAATAAGCGCTCCCCACCCCAATGACAAAACTGTGGGTTTTTTGGTTATAAGAGGAAGCAGCAGGAGCGTTGGCCAGCCCTATGCATTTATTCATTTATTTAATTAAGTACAAGGTTTGTTTTGCAAACCTGGAGAAAAAATCCATTCAAAGCAGTGTACAATAGTAAAAAAAAAAAAAGAAAACTCGGAAGAAAGCTATAAAACAAACTTAGACCAATTCAAGAGAAATACCAATCAGAGATTATCCTGAATGCCAGACCAGTATCACCCACTTGCCAACTTCAACATGTCACTGGATACAACCAACAACAATAAAAATCCAAACCCATAACCACAAGACAAGAAAAGTCTACAAATTCACAGAGAACTAGCCTCTGCTTACACATAAAAGCCCATCATGAAGCGGGGGTGGGAGAATGGGCAATTTTTCACTTTTTGTCAAAAAATCTAATTAGATTCCAAATTAATCTCCAAAGGGAGACTGCTTCACCAAATAAGAACTGTCTCAAAAATGCACATGCCCTAAAGCAGACTATTTATTCACTGCACCTGAGCAAGGACCGCTCTCTTTACTGCCAGCTATTGCTAAAGCAAGAATCTGGGTTGAATAGGTGGGAGCTGCATGTATTGATATTCAGCCCTGTGGGAAGTGCCTAGAATCTCTCCTCCTGCCACTGGGCTTTTTCCATACTGTAGTTTTAGGGGTTGTGGGTGGGGGATTTTTTCACTCATTTTTTTGGCTAAGCCATGGAGGAATTAATGATATGACTTACCCATTATTTATTTCCTATAAGCGCCAGGGAGGGGGCACTGGCCCTGCTGCATTTTTCTTATCTGGGATCAAAAATGGGGTGCTGCTTTCCCCACCAAAGGTTATGTACATAGCACTGATATTCAGCTGCTATCCCTCTACCTCATCCATATAAGCTGCATCACACCGAGAGCCGAGCCAACGTTAAATGGATAACTTGTCCATTCAATGTTAAGATCACATACTGTCCCATGCATATGATCAGTATGGCTGAAAACCCTCAAAGATTAAGGGATGTGAAGATGGACAGGTCTAGAAAGAAAATCAAACACTTAAAACAATTTTTTATGTGTGTTTAGTTGGGGGGGGGGAAGGTTTACTTATTCCTCTTTAAGGCCTAGTATCAAAATTTTCTAGAACATTCCATCTCTATGCAGATGTCAATCACAGATCAGCAAATCACACTAATGTAACCGCTTAAGACATGCCGCAAGCCAGCCACGGTCAGTGCTGGAGGTCCCCACCATTACTATAATTCCTACTGCTACTGAGGTGGCACTTACTGAGAGGAGGCCCCTTTCATACATGCAGCACCAAACCCAGGATCATCCAGCAACGCTTTCAGGAGCTTCTGAGTCCTCGCCGCCTCAGGGGCGTCGTCGCTACAGGCACATTGCAGAGACATGGTCAGAACATTGGAACACAAATGGCATAAACGAGACCAAGAACAGAGTCAAAGCTAAGAAACCAGCAATTACATCCAGAGCAAGAATAACACAAGCCTAATTCATTCTCAGAAATTAAAAGCCAGTGTAATTGCCTAACCAGAAAACATGTAATTAGCTTTGCAGGAACAGGAATGATGTAGGGAATGATGCAGGCATAAGACATCGAGGGCTGCTGGGAAGTCATCTGATGGTAAGTCACTGCACAGAGCCTTGAGTGTGTTTCTTCAGTTCAGAGACCTCTGATTGATAGGATATATTTAAAGTAGACATTTATTGATATATCTAATGAGTTTTTTATACCACCTTAACGGATATTCAAAGCTGTTTACATTGAACATCAACAAGGAAATCTTGCCGAGTTACTAAGTTACCTAGTTCCAGGAGTAAGATTTTTTGCCAGTTCTGGTTTTAAATTCACATTACAATGCAGTATGGTATTTGTAGTCCCTGATTTTATCCACTGGGATCAGTGCTGCAGGTCCCATAATGCATCAGGATGAGCTTGTCTGAAATCCAGGACCGGCTAACAATCTCACTCCTGGAACTGGGTAACTTGGCAACTCTGCATCTTGGCACAGTCAGCAACTTCCAAAAGAAACACTTAGAACGTTTGCCTAAGCCTTCAACATTCTGCAAGACCTCTATACAGTAGTTTTGCAATATCTGAATTTGAATTTTAGATTTTAATACTCACCTTTTTCAAATCTGAGCTCAGGGTGACTTAAAATTCAGGTACAAGAGTTATCACCCTATCCCAGGGAGCTTACAATCTAAGTCATATTTCAGGCAATGGAGGATGAAATGACTTTGCTGAAGGTCACATGAAGCTTGGGGGGGGGGGAGGGGAGGGGACGGACATGAGATTTGAACGCTGGCTTTTCTGATTCTCAGCCAGTTGCCCTAACCACTAGACTAATTTTGCAGTCCTATATCATTCCTATTCCTGTAAAATACCCTAAGTAATTTGATCATGAAGGAGAAAAGATGATCACAACTTTAAGAAGTCTTAACTTCTAGCCACCAGTTCAAATTCCAGCAAAAGGTGGATTATATCGAACATGAAAGTGGCCTCTGCGCAGCTCCAGTGTCAGAGCAGAAACTCTGACATCATAGCTCCGGTCAGATTTCTATACATCTGAATTCTTATCATTGTAAGATGGGCATGAAGAGAGGCAGCGAGAGAGTGCACACAAGCATAATAATGTATACATTTCAAACATGCACAAACACATTTGCACTCGGCATTGTCACCAAACAGGAAGGAAGGGTGAACATTTAAAGTCAACAGGGTAAGAGATTCCTGGACGGAATACAGAATTCAGACTTATTCCTCTTCCAAGCCTGCTCATTTGGTAATCAAACTTAGCACCCAGGAAAATAAGTGTATTCAAATGCACATAAAGTGTTGAGCTTAACTTCTGGGTTGGGAGGATGCCTGCATTTCATACCTGATGAAGGTGTACTGCTCGCCATACATCCACGGCTGCAGCTCCAGGCTGGGATACTTCCCAAAAGGTGGCACTATGAAGCTGAACAGCAGAGCAATGAGCACAAAAACCGCTGGCAGCACGATCTGAAAGAGGCGAGATAGGGAGGCCAGCTTTAAAAGCGCTCACTGAAGAAAGCACGGCACAGTGCACATGGAAACGTTCAGGAGACCCTCCGTGCCAGATGAGGGCAAGCGAGAATGCTTTATAGAGACTCTCCAACCACATCGAAAATGAGCACACACCCTTGCTTTTCAGGTAGCACCAACCTACATGTCTTTTCTTACTGGGAAGGGTCATTAAGGTTTAGGAAAAGATTGAGAGCTTGTTCCCGTACGTTACATATTTATAAAGACAACAATGTTCAAATCATTTCTCCTGGGTAGCAAAGCCATTTGAAGGGTAAAATTGAATGCTGAACGTTGCCCTGCTCCTCTGTGGCATAAACAGACCTGGGCCATCTGCACCACATTTGTGTGTATATGTTTTGCACCTGCTCTAAAACAGTTGCAAATTTGCAGGGAGGAAAGTACTCACAGCACCGCCTAGACCCACATTTCTTAAAGGGAAACTCCATGGGGCATTCCTCGCTCAAAATGTACTTTCAGACTCACCAGTACAAAGTACTTAGGCTCAGCAAATTCCCTGCACGGCTTTAAAAATGATCTCCATAAATACATACAAATAGATGCACTATATACATCAATGACAGAGGCAGGTGGTGCCTTATAAACTAACCAATGTGTTGAGGTGAAAGCTTTTTGAAGAGACCCCTTTTGTTTTGTCTCTCCTTTGTTATTGCCCCTACTTGTTTCTGTCTTTAATATTAGGATTTTAAGTTTCTTATCGTTCATTTTATTATGACTGTAAACCACCTTGTATTTTGAAAGTTGGCAAATGTGAAATTAGACCTTACCTGCTAATTTTCTTTCATGAAGTCCCTCCAGTCCACTCCAGACAGATGGGTTGTGCCCGTCCAACAGCAGTTGGAGATGGATGATGCAATTCTTAACAGTAGAGGATATTCCACCTCCCTGCAGTATACACCTGACAAAGCTGTCTTAAACAAATCCCAACATGAGCAAATAGTATTGAAAGTAACAGAAACTGACGCATAACATCAGCAACTTGAAATGCCTGCAATCAGCAAGAGCACGGAAAAAAACCTTACTCATTCATTCTTTTGAGTAGCCTTATGCTCATTCTTTTTATTTATGCATTTAAATCCGGTTATGAATGACATCATCTGAGACCCAAAGAGACAACATAGAAGAACCTTTAAAAGTAGACCAGCCCACAGTCTCTACTGCAGAGCAAGATCCATGCAACCAATCCCAAACGCAGATGGTCTCGCAAATCAAACTACTGAAAATCAATCCGGCTGGGTTCTGCAGTGGACTGGAGGGACTCCATGAAAGAAAATTAGTTAGTAAGGTCTAATTTCACCTTCATCCACATCCCCCCAGTCCACTCCAGAGATGGGATGTACTGCAGCAGCACCAACACAAGGGAGGGACTCGTGAGCCCCGCCCTCAACACCCAGTCACTGAACCTGATCTCCTGAGCCGCCTGAACATCCAGGCAGTAGTGCCAGGTAAAGGTGTGTAGTATCAACCACGTTGCTGCTCAACAAATATCTGTCGGAGGCACAAAAGGACTACCCCCGATAGGGTAAACGGCAGTGCTGTGGAGGAGCAAAACATGCTGTTCGAAACCGGTGAAAATCTCACATGCTCCCTCTTTGCCTCTGTGCGGCTTGTCCTCTGGCAACCGGGCTCCCTTGGTCTCACCTATGTCTTTCACAAGTTCTGAGTGCCTCACCGAACAACAACTTGCCCTTAAAGGGCAGCTTACTCAAGCGGATCTTGGATGATGCATCTGCCAGCCAATTGCACAACCAGAGGAAGCACCACACAGCCACCCCCAGAGCCATGCTCTTAGATGATGCCCGCGTGAAATCGTAACAAAAATCCTCCAAATAAGAGGAAGCAGACTCCAACTTTACCATCTCCGCTGGCTCTGAGGCAGAACCTTGGCTGAGCTCAGGCAGGGCCTGAACCCAACACAAGCAGGCCCATGCTACATATGCTCCACATATGGACACCTGAAGGGACAGGGCATTCACCTCAAAAGCCTGCTTCAACAACGATTCCAAATGCCGATCCAAGGGATCTATGAGGGCTACACCCCCTTCTACCGGGATCATTGTCTTCTTGGTCACCGCCGTGATCAAGGCATTCACCCTTGGAGTAGAAAATAACTCCTTCTCCGCCAGAGGTATAGGATACAAACGGGCAGGGGCGGCCCAAGTGGGGGTGCGGGGCCATGTGCGGAGACTCGGTGCGGAGCCTCATTTGCAAAAATATTTGCATAATGTTACCATACACTAACTTTTAGTAAACATGCCTCAATGAGTGTATGGATAAAGAAAGACTAAAAGATTTCTACATTACTATAATCCAGTACCAACTGACAGGCAGATTAGGAACTACTACAAACACTGCCCATTTAGAACCCATAGCAAACCTGCCGTATCATAACAGCACTACCAGGACTCACAAAGCACCATACCCTACCTATCAAAAGGCAACACTGCAAATATTAAACCAATACATTTCAGAGAATAACAATACATGACCTACTGGGGAAAGAGAACAAGTGGCAATGTCAAATAGGAATTACATAAACAGAATACCTCAGCTCAGTTACACGTGCAGAACATAGACCGTCACCAAACAAGAAATCACAATGTAGAAACAGGAAGAGAATAATTAAACTGGGAACCCCAAAAGCCCAACAACACTGTAGAAATAAAACTATAAATTAATTTCCTCTTGTACTAAACAAAGCGCAGACGTTAATGATGCACATTTCCCAGAGCTGGCATATTTCAGTTAATAAATTCAATAAAGAGATATTTTTCTACCTTTTGTGCATTTTTTTCAGTTGCAATTGCTCCAGCCACTTTCTTCTGGTTTCTTCGTGTCTTCTGCTAACTCTCCATCATCTAC
Organism: Ichthyophis bannanicus; assembly: GCA_033557465.1. Lineage (NCBI taxonomy): Eukaryota > Metazoa > Chordata > Amphibia > Gymnophiona > Ichthyophiidae > Ichthyophis > Ichthyophis bannanicus. Next base: position 909,086,597 of record CM066032.1, on the reverse strand, counting down.
TGTCCATTTGTCCTTTCTTCACTCTTCTAGTTTTTTTTTTCCATTCTCTCTCTACATCTGCTTTAACATACTAATCTCTCTCCTTTTGCTCTTTCCTCATTCCTATTTCATCCATTCAAATTTTACCCCGCCACCCTCAATCCCCACTTACTCTCCCAATATCCGGCCAATTGTAGATTTGTCTTCCCTCCCACACAAAATATTTTTTCCCTCTCCATTTCACTCTCCCAACTCTATCCCATTCTAATCCTCCCCCAACATCAGCTCCCTTCTAGTTCCAGCCCCACCCAGCATCCGCTCCCTTCTAGTCCCCGCATCAGCCCATTTCCAGTCCTAGCTCTCCCATCCGAGTCCCTCCATCAGCTCATTTCCAGTCCTAGATCCCCCATCCGAGTCCCTCCATCAGCTCATTTCCAATCCCAGCCCCCAACAGCCCATTTCCAGTCCTATCCTAGCCCTCCATCAGCCCATTTCCTGTCCTAGCCCCCCTCACTCAGCCCATTTCCAGTCCTAGCTCCCTCCCCTCACAGCCCATTTCCATTCCAAGCCCCCCTCCCCATCAGCTATTTGTAGTTCAAGCCCTTCTTTCACACAACCCATTTCCATTCCAAGCCCCCGTCCCCATCAGCTATTTGCAGTTCAAGCCCTCCTTCCACTCAGCCCATTTCCAGTCCTAGCCACCCCCCAGCCCATTACCAGTGCTAGCCCCCCCCATAGCCCATTACCAGTCCTAAGCCCCCCATCAGCCCACTTCCAGTACTAAGGCCTCCCATCACCCCATTTTCAGTCTTAGCCCCCCCATAGCTCATTACCAGTCCTAACCCCCATCAGCCTATTTCCAGTCCTAGCCCCCCATAGCCCATTTCCAGTCCTAGCCCCCCCATAGCCCACTACTAGTCCTAACCCCCCATAGCCCATTTCCAGTACTAGCCCCCCCCATAGCCCATTACCTGCCCTAACCCCCCCATCAGCCCATTTCCAGTCCTAGCCCCCCATCAGCCCACTTCCAGTCTTAGTCCCCTCATAGCCCATTACCAGTCCTAACTCCCCCAAAGCCCATTACCAGTCCTAACCCCCCTCCCCCCATCAACCCATTTCCAGTCTTAGCCCCCCCCATAGCCCATTACCAGTCCTAACCCCCCCATATCCCATTACCAGTCCTAACCCCCCTCCCCCCATCAGCCCTGATAGATTAAAAAACAACCGGCTGCTGCTGCCGCTGCCGCCGCCACCGTGGCAGCGGCAGAATCAAATATCCCGCCGCGGGGCCCCGCCTGCCCGGCAGAGCCTCCCTGAGCTCCCGAGTCCCTCCCAATGCACGGGCTTTCAGAGCCGCAAGAGTTTCCCTTTCTTCTCGCGGCTCTGTTAATCCCATCAGCCCCGGCAAGATTAACAGAGCCGCGAGAGGTCAGAGAAGCTCTCGCGGCTCTGAAAGCCACGCATTGGGAGGGACTCGGCAGCAGCATTAGGAGGCATTCGGCAGCAGCATTGGGAGCGCATTGGGAGGGACTCCGCAGCCGCATTGGGAGGGACTCGGCAGCAGCATTGGGAGGCATTCGGCAGCAGCATTGGGAGGGACTTGGCAGCAGCATTGGGAGCGCATTGGGAGGGATTCGGCAGGTGGGGCGCATTGGGAGGGATTCGGAAGCAGCATTGGGAGGGATTCGGCAGGCGGGGCCCCGCGGCGGGACATTTGATTCTGCCGTTGCCATGGCGGCAGCGGCAGCAGCAGCCGTTTTTTTTTTTTAATGTGCTTGTGCCAATGTAGAATGCTTTTTGTGCGGGGACCCCTGAAATGCGGGGCCCTGTGCAAAAAACATTCTTGCTCAATGGATGGGCCGGCCCTGCAAACGGGCCTCATAGTCCCACTTCAGGCAAAATCCATTCAGCCTCAGTCATATGTATAATTGCTTTATGAACTGGAAACGAGTTTTGCGGAGTCTGTATGCTTTGAAGAAGGGGATCTTCCAAAGGGGTCTCTGCCTCTGAAGACCAAAATGGCATATTCAAAGCCGCACACGCGACTGCAAAATATCTCCCAAGAGTTCTTCCTTGTGGAACACCCGGACTATAGTTGGATCTTCACGGGGGGGGGGGGGGGAGCTCCCCCTTCAATCCCAGTGCCTCTAGGTCTTCCTCAAAGCCTGAGGGACCCTCCCCCGGGTCCTCTGTGCATCCTGAGCCCAGAGAGAGATGATCATCCTCCTCACTCTCCTTGCTGAGCCTCAAGCGCTTGACCAGCAATCTCCCCACAGAGGGCAGCACACCCCATTTTTCTGGAGGAGTTTTTGTCGCCTCCAAAGTCCTGTCCAGGCTCTGGAGCTTTTTCAACTGATAGACCCTGTTCAGCAGCAAAATAAATTCCAGGGTAAAAGGTTCCTCAGGTGAAATCATCACTTGTCCCTGAATCTGTACGTCTCCTCTGACTGCCAGCGATGCCTGTCCCATGTCTGACATGGCCACAGCAGGAGCTGATCCTGCATCCAAAATGGCTGCTGAGGAGGAAGCACGGGAAACTTCCCACTGTGGTAAATACACCCCACTGTCCGTAAGGGGCCTTCTCCCAAAGTCGGCAATTCCCCCGAAGCCAGATGGCCTCCACATGCTGGCTCTCCCTCTCACAGGATTTGCAAGAGCCCGCCTGCTAGAGTGAGCTCCGGCATGTGCCGTGTGCAGAACATAGCACCATAGACCCGGCATGGCTTTGCAGCAATACTTCCCTGGCAATCCTCCAAGCCAAGAGAAATGGATGCCCAAAAACAAAACGAAATAAAGAGAAACCAATTCAAAATGAAGGCAAACCGGAAAGAAGCTCCCCCACTAAAGTACAAACCCACCGTATTAGAAAGGATGACAGCTTAGCTCCCACTCCTCCAAGAGAATACCACCGACCCGGGAATCCCCGACGCCAACTGAATGGCATGAGAAGGTCCCGCTGAGGCGTTCTCAGCCCACCAAAGGTTTCCTGATGAGACTGCCCAATTGAAAAGCCCTGCTCAAACTGTGCTCTGTGCTTTTCACATTTGCTTTGTTTGTTTTTATTTGTTTTTGTTTTAAACACTTTATGAAGCACAGTCTTAGTCTCTGCCTTTGATGTCAGTTCTGTGCCCTAATTAACCTAAAAACACCTACACTATGGCAACCAGTCCTTAGCCAGTCCAGACAGAGTCTGCTTGGTTGTCCCCCAACTGCTGAAGACTGAAATACTGCAGGGAGGTGGAATACCCTCTACTGTGCTGGGTGACATCACTAAAGATTTGCATAATCAGTCTCCAGCTGCTGGTGGACGGACACAACCCATCTGTCTGGAGTGGACTGGAGGGAAGTGGAGAAAACAAATCTACATAATAAATAAATATCAACAGGAAGCAAAATCATTTGCCGTCTAAAACAGACGGTGCTGAGTAGATGCATAGAATAAAGGCAAACATCATTAATCAAACATGGTCAAAGTTCAGATGGGGTTCTCTCCTCCCCTCTACAGTTGTTGATGTAAGAGCACATGCTCTCAAGGATACACTGTCATATGTGGCTCCTATATATGAAACCTCTTAATAAAAATGCAGATATTCAAAGTGATTACTGCACTTAGCAGACCTGCTAACCATGTTAATCGTGGTGACTGGTATATTGAGCGACACAAACTGCATTAGTATTGCTGTCTATAAACAAGTGCCGCCACTAGAAGCCCTGCTGTTAGCCGATAAGCATCAAGACATTCCAAGGTCACAGCAGAGGACGCAACTGGGAATAACCGAGCAGCAGTAATATTCCGCTACTGCCTGGTTATACTTTGGTGGTGAAAATAAGGCACCATAACAGCTGTCCTAACGTTTGCTGCCAAAGCTAACAGGACAGCAGCTGAATATCGCTGAATATCGTTGCTGCCCGGTTCGCTTTGCTGCTATCTGGCTGACCCAGATGTTAAATGCTGGTGGCCGAATATGGCCCCGGCATTGAATATCCTGGTTTAATCTTCAGTGGCAATGGCTAGCCGCTGTACAAGGGCTAGCTGCCACTACTGAATTTCAGGCCCAACATGCCCAAAGCTATAACTGCATACAACTATATACACAACGGTGCATAATGATAACAAGATGCCCAGAAACAAAGTACACAAAGATTTCAGTCCACAAAACCCAACCTGATCTTAGGACACAAAGTACTCACATAGTTTGCATTTGAAACTGAGTTGCTAGGCAGATAAGAACGCATGTCATTGCAAATGAAGGCATCGTATAGGCATGTTTAAGAATCCCATCAGCACGCTCATCATTCCAGCATGCTGTGTGTACAGGACCATTCCATTTCTTGCCTTAGCAGTGCGTGCAAGCCCTCTTGCAGTAACATCCCCCTTGTGGGATAGCTCCTTTGGTTCTGCCTGCTAATATATAACGCCTAGGAACAGGATGTATGCTGTGGTCTACTTGTGGTTTTCAGTGTGAATTGGTGTGTTTCTGGCTTTGGTTTTGGATGTGTGTAGAGACCCTGCTCCGGGTCCTCGTTTTCTTGTATTTGCACCCAATATCATCCCTTGATTCCTGCTTTTGTCTGCATGTGAAGAGTGAGAACCAGTCAGAGGTTTTACCCACCCCTCAGTTCCTGAGTGCGGAAGAGAGAGTGGAGGTGCTGGTTTGCTTCCCAAGCCTCCGGAGGAGTTTCCAGTACTGGAAAGGACTTTGCCTTGTGGGGAACATATGGTGGGAAGGTTGTTTCTGAGTGCTGAAGGAAGGAAGAACTAGGATCCCAGCAAGGAGGGAGAGAGACTTCAGGAGCCTAATAAGGGCCTTGAAAAGATTTCCCTTCCCTCCATGGAGAATCTACTCGCTGTTGAAAAAAGTGTGTGATGGCTGAGTGAAGAAGTGGGAAAGAACCTGGGAGAAATTTGTTGTGAGCAGGGTCCCTGGACGTGAGTTGCCCCGCAATCCATGGGACCTCCACCTTCTTTCCCCGAGTATATACTTCTTAAAACAGTTGGAAGTAAGAACATTGTGAAAGTACGCACACACTCTCAGACGGCAAAAATTCCACTTATGTGGATTTTGCCAGGCAATCCACAACTCTTGTGTCTGCATAAGTCACAACTAAGCCTTTGAAAATGTATCCTGAAGGACATGAGCTTCTGAACAGAAACATCAAGTACTTAGACCAGAAATAGAAAACTTCTACTGTCATCAAGTTCTTAAGGTCTTTGCCGATTGCAGTGCCTACCTTTTTGGCAGGCAATATACTCCATGCAGCCAATGCATTCTCACCTGCGCAAAAAAACCCTTCCTGCTGCGCCTGGCATACAGCAATCTCTTCCACAGGAGGGCCATGAATTGCTGCTTCACCAAATTCCAGCCCTTCACCTGATAGGAACCCTTGCCATCCATGCCACTCAGAAGGTCTGTCTCACGGGATTCTGTGGGTGAGAGAAATATGACATTTCCTACTATGACTAGCTGTATGAACTGTGCCATCACTTGCATTCAGTAACAATTCACCTCCCTCCCTCCCTCCCTCCCAACATCAAGTCAGTGTAGGCACCATGCAAAAGACTCTTTGGAAAGGTCACATCGTATTTTCAGTCTCCCAGCACTTTAGTGCACACAGTTCCACTGTCTTGTTCACTGCTGAAAGAACTGAAATATGAGATTGCAGACCTCCTTTTAGTAATCTGTGAACTATCCTTAAGATCATCTGTAGTACCTGATGAGTGGAGAGTGGCCAGTGTAATGCCAGTTTTTAAAAAGGGTTCCAGGGATGATCCAGGAAATTACAGCCAGGTGAGCTTGATGTCTGTACCAGACAAAATGGTAGAAACCATTACAAAAAACAAAATTACTGAACATGTGGATAGTCATGGCTTAATGGCAGGAAGCCAACATGGTTTTAGCCAAGGAAAAAGTCTTGTCTCACTAATCTGTTATATTTTTTGAAGGTGTGAATAAACAGGTAGATAAAGGTGAGCAGGTTGATGTGGAGCCCCTTTCCGGGAGGAGGACATCCAGGCTGTCTGGACGTCCCCGCTGAAGAAGGGGCCATTAGGATCCGATTCTGGTCCATGGGAACAAAACATTCCCGCGGGAGCCAGAATCGGGCCCGAGGACGGCCCAGCATTGCCCCTCTGCCTTCAAGGACATCCTCAGTGCAGACGCCCCCGGCATCCGCAGCTCCAGCCCCACAAAACCCCACCTCCAGACCCACGGCTGGCTGCCAGCGGCCTGGATCGGGTGGTGGGAACCCCCCTTCACACCCGGCCCCAGGAGTGGCCCACCTGCCCCAATCTGCCACAAAATGCTGCTTATACTACTTGTGAGGTGGTATAAGCAGCACGCCTCAGCAGGACTGGCAGCACGTACAGGGCCTTGACCTGAATTTCTACATGCTGCCGGGCAGCCTGACCCCGCTCTGCCCCCTGCTGGTTCGCCTCATCATGAAGCACAGGACATATGGGGAGAGCTGGTGGGGGAATAGGATCTAGGCGGATTGTGGGGCTGCACGTCCTGATGGGACATGCAGCCCCACAACCTGCATTCGAGAATGAGGGCCATAGTGTATCTGGATTTTCAGAACGCCCTTGACAAAGTCCCTCATGAGAGACTCTTACGGAAACTAAAGTCATGGGATAGGAGGCAGTGTACTATTATGATCAGGAACTAGTTAAAAGATAGGACAGTAGGGCTAAATGGCCCAATTTTTCTCAATGGAAAAAAGGTGTACCCCAGGAATCTGTGGTGGATCCACTGCTTTTTAACATATTCGTAAATGACCTGGAAATGGGAATAATGAGCGAGGTGATCAAATCTGCAGAGGGCACAAAATTATTCAAAGTTGTTAAAACACAAGAGGATTGTGAAATATTGCAAGAAGACCTTGAAAAATTGGGAGACTAGGCGTCCAAATGGCAGATACAATTTAATGTTGACAAGTGCAAAGTTATGCACCTAGAAAAGAACAACCCAAACTATGGTTACATGTTGCAAGGTTCTACATTAGGAATCACAACTCAGGAAAAAGATCTGGGTGCCATCGTGGATAGTACTTTGAAACCCTCGGCCCAGTGTGCAGCAGCAGCCAAGAAAGCAAATAGAATGCTAGGAATCATAAGGAAAGGAATGGAGAATAAAACAAAGATATTATAATGCCTCTGTATCGTTCCATGGTGTGACCACACTTCGTATATTGTGTGCAATTCTGGTCACCATATCTTAAAAAGGATATAGCAGAACTGGAAAAGGTAGAGAGAAGAGCAACCAAAATGTTAAAGGGGATGGAAGGATATCACTATGAAGAAAGGCTTAAATGGTTAGGGCTCCAACTTGGAAAAGAGATAGCAGAGGGAAGCTATGATAGAGGCCTATAAAATAATGAATGGAGTGGAGTGAGTAAACTTAGTTGCTGAAATTAGACTTTACCTGTTAATATTATTTCCTTGAGTACCTCCAGTCCAGTCTAGATATGTGGATTACGCTTATTCACCAGCAGTTGGAGACTGAGAACACCAAGCTGAAACATTTCTTCTTAACACAGAGCCGGTAGGAACCTCTTAAAGCAGAAGACTGAAGTCCCAAAATCCACATTCTCCACCCTAAACAGAGCATGAAAACACCGCTCCACAAACACAATGCACTAGAGCGCTGCTCACTTAGAAAAATTTGGCTTTTTGTTTATCCAACAGAAAACAGCCAAAGGACCATGAAGGCCCAAACAGCATAGTTACTCAAGTGTTCTCTGGGAACAGCAGGAACCAGTCCTCACATATGGGTGACATTGGCACCGATGGAAGCCCGCATGGAAACATCTCCCCAGCTTTCAAAGAAAGCCTACTATTACTACTACTACTGCTGAGCATTTGTATAGTGTTTGTAAACGGGGGCGCTGGGTGAGAATGTCCACAGTCTTGGCAAAGGCAAATATTAGTATGACTTGCAAAGGATTGTGGGAAATGTAGTCCATTCATACCAGAATCAGCCGTTCACAAATAAATGAGTTGTGCTTGCTCGAGTGTTAAGCAAAGAAAATATATTTTATTTATGGGGTTATTTCTCCCACACAGATTAACTTGGTAGCACAAAAGGATACTTGCTTTCAGTATTATACTTAGGAAAACAAATCAGGAACAACAACTGAACTTCTTAAGCAATCAACCAAACAATAAAGACCTTGATGGGAACAGAAAGGTCTTTCTATGGGCTCCTGCTAATACCTGTTAGCAGTGCTCCAAAAACAAAACAAAACCCCCCAAAAAAGGAATCAAAAACTGCTCTTTTTCAAGGATAACTTCTTGTATTTTCACACACACACAGAAGTGTCCTTTTAGAGCCCACGTGCAATTATGCAAGGCTTAATTGCTAACAATTAACCAGCTGCAAACCTCTTGGCTGGTTTACTTTCTATACGTGGCTCAAATCCTACCCTAAAGCTTTCTTGTAAACTTTTCTGGGTAGATAAAAGAACAAGTTATATTTCTTTTTGATGGTTGTTGTATTTGTGAAAGTATTTTACCACAGCAGCCTAGACAGAGAGCAATCCATGTAATCACTCTGATCATTTAAAATATCTCCTTCTTCTTCAACTAACATAGAATCAATATCATGGACTGGCTCAGGGGAATTCCTTAATGGAGCACTCTCAGGACAATACTTGTTTCCCTGCTGTCTTCCAAGTGAAGAGCTAGGGCATAGATCAGTGTTCATACCTGAGCTTCCATTGCTGTTAGGGTTCCTCTCCAGATATCCTGGCCAGTAAGAAATCCAGCTTTTATGTCCAGACTTCCAATCAAGATCCCTGGACACTGCGTCTCTCTTCACATACCTTCTTGCACTGGTCTTAGGGCCCCTTCCAAATGCAGCTGTCTCCCTCACAGGTGCCGTCCGGGGATTCCTGACTCTGTAACCCCAGTCCTCTGGCTTCCCCCAGTCCAATGGAGTATGCTTGCCTCTGGAATGACTCCCAGCACACGTACTGCTATGGACTCCTTTAGACCTCCAAGATGCTTTTCTCTTCTTTCTTCCACGCTGCTTCTTGCTCTCTCTGTCCTTGAGCTCTGGGTTCCTCTGCTCCTGCTCCGTCTCTTTCTGCTCATGCTCCTGCTGATTCTGTGTAGAATAGACTTTACTTTTAACTTGTTTAGAGGGATACTCCACCCTAGCACAGCGCAGCTGTGCTGAATCAAGCCCTGCCCTTGGAGATGAGTGATTGGGGATTACCTCATAGTTCTCCTGATTGAACACACGTTTCCCCACTTCAGCTCTTCTAGAGGCTGTTTGAAACCTGGTGCATTCTGGGACTGGTAGTCTTTTATGAGAACATTCTGTTTTATTATTTCTACCAGCAAAGACAAGTTGCTTGTTCAGAGCCAATTCACCTCTATTACAGCTCCTTCCTGAACTATGATAAGCTTCCTTATCACATGCTACAAGATGTATGCAGTGCTGCACAGGAAAAGAACCAACCAAGCAGGTACAAGGACTGGCGACAAATAAGTTCAGAATAAATTCTTTAATAGGCCCCAACGCGTTTCGGCTGCAAAGCCTTCTTCAGGGTCTACATCTTCTATATAATATATTTTATTTGATAAATTGTTTTTATTTATATTAATTATTGTTTTATTATATTTCATATTTTTGAATATTAATGTCTTATATTTCATTATTGTTTTTTGAAGTGTGCTCCTCTTTTTAAATACCCTCTGAAGAAGGCTTTGCAGCCGAAACGCATTGGGGCCTATTAAAGAATTTATTCTGAACTTATTTGTCGCCAGTCCTTGTACCTGCTTGGTTGGTTCTTATATATAGTGTGCAGGTACTTGTTGCTCTCTTCGGTACCCCATGCAGCGCTGCACAGACATCTAAGAGACAGTCCCTGCTCATCAGAGCTTACAATCTAGTCAAGACAGACCACACAGTAGGTGCAGACAGGGATACATCTAGGGGGAATGGTAAGGAAACACAAAGGAGATCAGGTGAGTTGAGATCCGAAAGTGGCAGAGAAGAGGTGAGTTTTCATCCTGGATTTGAAAAAGGCCAGAGAAGGCACCTGATGTACAGATTCAAGTAGTTTGTTCCAGGCATAAGGAGCAGCAAAGTGAAAGGAGCAAAGTCTGGAGTTAGCAATAGAAGAGAAGGGCAAAGATCAAAGCAATTTGCCAGAAGAGTGGAGTTTCCGGGAAGGGGTGTAGGGAGTTATAAGAGAGGAAAGATAGTGAGGAGCTTCAGAGTTAATGCACTTATAGGTCAGCAGGAGAAATTTGAACTGGATGCGGAAACGGATAGGGAGCCAATGAAGAGGCTTGAGAAGAGGGGCAATATGAGCATGACGAAGCTGGTGGAAAATTAGCCGTGCAACAGAGTGTTGATCAGATTGAAGGGGAGAGAGATGATTCAGTGGGAGACCAGCAAGGAGTAGGTTACAATAGTCAAGATGGGAGGTGATTAAGGAGTGGATAAGTGTCTTAGTAGTAGTGTGTTCAGAAAGGAATGGGTGGATTTTGTTGATGTTATAAGAAAGAAATGGCAGGTCTTAGCTATCAGATGGATGTGTGTGGAGAAGGAGAGAGGAGTCAAAGACGACCCCAAAGTTGCGAGCTGAGGAAACAGGGAGAAGTAGAGAGTTATCCACAGAGACAGAGAAAGGAGGAAAAGGAGAGGAGGTTTTAGGGGGAAAAATAAACCTCTGGGAGATGCAACAGTCATGTGTGGTCCACTTTCCACCCAAGGGTGCCATCTTGCCTCAGTCAAATGTCATAGCTAAGTAGGCCAAGGTAAAAATAAACTACGATAAAGAAGCAACTTCAAGGGGAGTAGGGAGGGTTGTGAGGACTGATTCCTGCTGTCCCTAGAGAACACCTGTTACAGGTAAGTAACTACGCTTTCCCCGGGAACAAGCAGGAAGTCAGTCCTCACATATGGGACTCCCCAGCTACAGGCTACTGAGAACCTGTAAAAACGCCAAGGTGACCTGCAAAGGGTGAGCTGTGATCAGCAGCAGTTGAGTCCCTACTGAGAGACTCTCGCAAGACCCAAGTGTCCGGCAGAGAACCAGCACTCCAGTAGCCTGAACACAGAAGGGTCAGAGGGCAGGAGTTGCCTACACCCAAAGAGATTATGGAGTACAGTCTGACTGAAGGCACTGTCCCATCGGGACTCCCTCTCCAGGCAGTAGTGAGCTGCAAAGGTATGGACTGAAGACCAGGTGGCGGCCCGGCAGACTTCCATCATGGGGACAGAACACAAATTTGCCACAGACGTAGCCATGGCCCCGACACGGGGTGCCATGACCCTCTGGTCCAGTAAGATCCCTGTTTGCTCATAGGCAAGGATAATGCAGTCTGCCACCCTAGTGGACAGAGTTTGCTTAGTCACTGGGAGCCTCAGACTGCTGGGGTCATAGGATACGGAAAGCTGTGGTGCTTTGCGGTGAACCTGAGACCATTGCAGATAAAAGGACAGGGCTCTCCAGACTGTGGAGAACAGTCTTCACCCTACTGGCATAAGGCCTCCTGGTTGAGGTGGAATGAGGACACCACTTTCGGCATAAACTTGGGATGTGTATGGAGCATCACCCTGTCCTTGTAGAATCTGTTGTAGGGCGGTTCCGCTATCAGAACCTGGAGCTCACTGACTCTGTGTGCTGATGTGAGTGCTACCAGGAAGGTGACCTTCCAGGACAGATACTGGACATGGCAGGTAGCCAGAGACTTAGTGAACTGCGAGAGCACCAAATTGAGATCCCATTCTGCCACTGGAGGGCGGATAGGGTGTTTGGATAACATTAGGCCCCACAGGAATTGGGACACAAGGGGCTGAGCCTAGAGGGGTTTTCCCTGAATGGAATGGTGATGTGTTGCAATGGCACTCAGGTGTACTCTGACTGAATTGGACTTCAGGTGAAGCAGATATTGGAGCACCACTTGTACTGAGCAGAAAAACAGGTTTGCCTGCCTTTCCGCACACCACACTGAGAATCGATGCCACTTGAAGGCATACATCCTTCTTGTGGAGGTCTTATGAGAAACCAGAAGAATCTTTTCCATGTCCCATGGGAGGTTAAAGGGGGCTAATGCTACCCTTTCAGCAGCTAAGTCGTGAATGAGAGGGACCCCAGGTTGGGGTGTAGGAGAGAGCCCTGCTCCTGTGAGTAGTCCTGGAGCTCGGCCCAGGGGAATCGTCGATGCCACTCATAAGGAGAGGAGCAGTGGGAACCAGGGCTGCCTGGGCCACCGAAGGGCTATCAGCATTAGCGATGCTCTATTATGCCGGACCTTGAATAATGTCTTGGCTACCAGCTGTATCATTGGGAAAGTGTACATGAGGCCTTTCATCCACGGGATGAGGAACGCATCCGCTGCCACATGGGATGGGTGCAGCTGGCAAGAGCAGAATTGAGACAACTGAAAAAGGTGGGTTTGACCTGAAAGCTGGTCAAAAAATGTACTGAATTAGTCCAATAAAAAAGGTATCACCTTATACTCTTGGTGGTTTAAAATATTTATTAACCTTTTAAGTGGACTACCATGACAACCACACTACTTTACTCAGTATTATTAGCACTCCAGTCTATTGATTGAAAAGACGCTTTTCAGAGCTATTTCTATGGGTAAAAATTAGAAATTAGCCATTTGAAAATTTCCTACATTTTCTACAGATAAAAATAGATACATCATGGGCCAAGGGCTCTCTACTTAGCCCACGAGGGCTGCAGAAGGATCTGGGATTTGGTATAACCAGGCTAAGCAAGATAACCTTGTTATTAGGCCATTATGATGCCAAATGCTTCTGATTCACTGTGATTCTTCTAAAAAAAAATCCAAGATCTATTTGCGAGAACCCCTGCCCTAGTGCTTTTACTGCATCAGACAACGACCAGCTGAAAAAAGAATGGCCAAATTTCATTTCTCATTTCTACCGACCACATGAAGAAAGAAGCTATTTTAACTCCTCAGGGAACTAGATTTCACTGAGGGAAGTCAAATTAGATGTGCTTCTACCATCTAAAGAAGTCAAGATTAGTTTTGTTTAATGTTAAGGGCACTGTTTCACTAAAGGCCTTTTATCCTAGTGCAGCAGCCTGGTTTCAGAGCTGCCATCTCCACACACATTATTAAATGTGTCCATTTTGCTGTGTTTGCACTAAAATAAAAAACAGGGAGATGCATGCTTCAGCAGAATTTGAAAATGATGCAATGTGCCAGTTCTGTGGGTGCCCTACTGGAAGAATTGCGTTCAGTTCTCATTTCAAGCTCTCGCTCCTTCGACTATTACACCAACATCCACATTGGGAAAGGGTTGATTGAACCAAATTGTGAAATTCTGGCGACACCTAGTGGCCACTCAAAGAGTCTGAAGGTAGTTTGGAAGACATCTCATGTTCACAGATCAGGTCACTGTAGTCTTTAGTCCACACACATGTGAAGAGAAACTGCCAGACAAAGGAAAGTATAAGAAAGTTTTGATTATCGCAAGCTAGCATTCAGATTTACCTGGATCCACATCAGAATCATTTGGATCAAAAGTGTCATCTTCCGTGAATGGCCGCAGGCAGCTCTGTCTGTCCCCAAAGGCATATCTCTTCCTCCTAGCAGGCAGTGTGCCATCTGAAAACCAAAAGAAGCCTGGATACTTACTCACTCACCGTTTCCCATAAAGAATCCAAAACAGCAACCCAAGTGTGAACACCTAGCTATTGTAAAGGAAGCAAAATGCTTCAGAGATTAATCAGAGAGGCTTAGAATCAATTCAGCAATACTTTTTAAAATATTGCATGGTGGTTTTAATTTGGTTTTCTGTCACTAGTGAATTAAAACCAATGGAAACCAGTGCAACCACAGAAAAAAAAACGCTTCCTCTATCAGGGACTGCACAACTGGCATGTTAATGCAATGGAAAGAGGGAAAGCATGAAAGCACAATGACTGTTCCAAGGAAGATGCTCTAGGATTAAAAAGGGAGATGTGGATTTCCCAATCAAAATAGGAAAGTGCTGCTCTCGCAGTAGCATGAACAGAAATCCTTCTTGGCGTGAGGATTACCTGAGGTCTCTGCATCCACACCAGTGTCTTCTGCCACTTTGAGAAATATCTGAATAGTGAACGAGAAACATCAGAATATAAGCACAATACACATTCTGATTCATTGTCTCTCCCATGGTTCTAGGTTTAGAAACAAACTTGTCACAAGAGATGCATGCACAGCCAGTTTCATTTGCTATGTTAAGGCCCCCTAATGCTTGTATATGAATACTTATGGTCTTCTCATTTCATTCTGGCAACTTTTTTTCTTTACTGATAATTTGAGTTTTGTAATATCACAGGCATGATCCTTACGCCACCTAAAAACAATATGAAGTTCACATGGAGAAAGGCAATTTTTCTTAAATCAGAACTCAGCTATTAGTGTAGGTGGGTTCAAAACAGGTTTGTATGAGTTCCTGGAGGAAAAGTCCATAAACCATTATAAAACAGGACTGGGGAAATCCATTGCTTACCCCTGGGACAAACGGCATGGAGTGTGTCTACCTTTGGGAACCTGATAGATATTTAAGACCTAGAATCGCACCGTAGGAAACAGAATTCTGGGCTTGATGAACCCTTGGTCTGACCCAGTATGGCATATTTTATGTTCTTAACTCTGACACGTCATGAGGGCGCAATGTGCAATTACAACTGCAGCATCAGAGCTGCATGCTTTATCATCTCCAAGCCAGGACTGAAAAGGGTTTTTAAAAGTACCAATGCCCAGTCAGCCCAGTGGTTCAAGAGTAACAGAACCATGCAGGAGACACAGGTTTAGCTTTCAGACCCAGGCTCATTTTCTGGGTCATTCAGAGTTGAACAAGCTGCACAGCTCACAATCCCCAAAAAGAGGGGTAAAGTGGGAGAGCCCATTCAGCTCGCAATGGTGAAACGTGACAGGAGAGCATCACCCTGGTGTGGCAGGAAGTGATCCTGTAACTAGGACCTGTCCTCCAGGTGATGTAAAACCCTCTCGCACCGAGGAAGTTTCTCCAGGGCCATGTGCCCATGAGGGAAGGGTTAGGACAGCCGTTATAGTTGGTGAATCGATCATTAGGCATGTATATAGCTGGTCGATGTGAGGATCGCCTGGTAACATGCCTGCCTGGTGCGAAGGTAGCGGACCTCACGCGCCACCTAGATAAGGTCTTAGATAATGCTGGGGTTGAGTCTGCTGTCTTGGTACATGTCGGTACCAATGACATAGGAAAATGTGGTAGGGAGGTTCTGGAGGCTAAATTTAGGCTTTTAGGTAGAAAGTTGAAATCCAGAACTTCCAGGGTAGCTTTCTCCGAAATGCTTCCTGTTCCACGCGCAGGACCCAAAAGGCAGGCAGAGCTCCGGAGTCTCAATGCGTGGATGAGACAATGGTGCAGAGATGAGGGTTTTGGATTTGTTAGGAACTGGGGAACATTCTGGGGAAAGGAGGGGCTCTTCCGAAGGGATGGGCTTCACCTTAACCGGAATGGAACCAAGCTGCTGGCATTAACCTTTGAAAAGGAGATAGAGCAGCTTTTAAACTAGATAATAGGGGAAAGCGCATTGTTCGGAAGAATGTATTTATTTTTATTTATTTATTTAGCAAGCATTTGTATACTGCTCCTTCCAGTGATAAGAAGCGGGAAAGATTACATGGATAAAGCTGTCGAATCAAGACAGAATAATTTTGATTTGTACATAAAGATTCGAAAGGTTAGCACGTCACGCAGAAAATTATCTACTTCTAAGCTAAGGGGATAATAATTTACATATGTACATTTATACATTACAGGTTTTCTGGGGAGCTGTGGGGAGTTGCCCCTCATGTGAATTTAGTACAGGTTGAAATGACTTTGACATAGGTGGGTTTTGAGTTTCTTTCTAAAGTCGGCTAGATCAGTGCTGGCTCGTAGGTCGGGTGGGAGTTGGTTCCATAGTGTCGGTGCTGTGTATGAGAAAGCCCTGTTACTAGTGATTTTTTTGACTGATCTGATATCTGTTGGAGTGTGGAGGGTGTTGGAATTGATGGTTCTCCTGTTTCTGTTGGATGGTTGCAATCTGATTAGGGTGTCGAGAAAGGATGGTGCTATGCTGTGGATGAGTTTGAAGGTGGTCGTCAGTATTTTGTATGGGCTGCTATGGGGAGCCAGTGTAGCTCAATTAGTACTGGTGTAATGTGTTCAGTTAGACTTTTCTTCATGATGATCCTGGCAGCTACATTTTGTGCCATTTGAATTATGTTCAGGGTTTTCTTAGGAAGTCCTTGAAGGATGGAGTTGCAATAGTCGAAATGTGGCATGATGAGTGCTTGAGCAACGGATCTGAAGTCGTGGGGATCAATAATATTCCGTATGGGTTGTAGAGCTCTTAGTTTGTAGAAGACTGCCCTGTTGGTTTTGCGCAGGTGAGTTTCCATTTTTAGGTCGCAGTCAAATGTAACTCCTAGATATTTTATTTCTTTCTTTGTTTGATAAGTGTTGTTGCACAGGGTTATTGATGTAGGTGGGTCAAAATTTGCTTTCCTTGAGATATACATCACCTCAGTTTTCTTGTGGTTGATTGTCATGCTGCTTTGTTGTAACCAGTTTTGCATCTCGCCAAGACATGTTTCGAGTGAGCTGTAGTCCGGGTTGTCAGTGTCAAGTTGCGTGTACAGCATAATATCATCGGCATAAATGTGGTAGTTGATTTTATGCTGTGTAAATATTTTGCATAGTGGTTGCATATATACGTTGAAAAGGAGTGCTGAGAGTGCAGATCCTTGTGGTATACCTTGTGTTTGAGAGAATGCTTCTGCTTTTTCGCCGTTGAATTGTACCTGTTGCATTCGGTTTGAGATGTATGATGTGAACCACTTTAGTGGAGTTCCTGATATTCCTATTGACTTGATTCTGTTTAAGAGGTTTCGATGGTTAATTGTATCAAAGGCAGCTGAGATGTCGATGAATAGGAGTATATACATTTTCTTTTTGTTTTCCAGGCCCTTGAGTAGGTTGTTAAGTAGAACTAGTAATAGGGTTTCGACCCCATGATGTTGTCTAAAGCCGTATTGCTGGTCATCTAGAGAAGCATTGTCGTTCAGGTGGTCTTGGAGTTGTAATAGGACCGCCTTTTCAATGATCTTTGCTAGGAATGGTATGCTCGATATTGGGCGGTAGGATGCTGGGTCATCTCTGCTGAGTGTACTCTTTTTTAGAATAGGTCTTATGATGGATTTCTTTAGCTCAGTGGGCATGAATCCTTGTTGTAGTGATAGGTTTACTATGTGCGAGATGTACGGTGCTATGTCCTGTTTCACTGCCTTGATCCAGGTTGCTGGGCAGGGGTCGAGTGGGGATGTGGTGCTTGTGCTTGTGAGTATGGATGCAATTTGCTGGTCTCCGATTTTGTGGAAATGTTTCCATAACTGGTCTTGATTTGTGTTGGTCTCAAGGTTGTTTAGTGGTGTCGATAGTGTTGAGTCATGGTAGGGTGTAGGTCTTGTGGCAGTTAGTTTGCTCGCATAGTGGTTTGCCAATGTTTGGGCCTTGATGGAGTTGTTTAGGTTGTCGCTTTGGGATGTTTTAGTAAGAGATTTGACGAGTTCAAATAACTCCCGCGGTCTGTTGATCGCTTTACTTAATATGTTGGTGTGATGGTTTCTCTTAGCAGAGTTGACGTCATCTTTGTACTTTGTAAGAAGGGTCATGTATATGGTTTTGAGCTCGATGGATTTGGTTTGTCTCCATTTTCTCTCTATTTTGCGGAGTTCTCTCTTCGATCTTGCTAGAGTTTCCATGTACCAGGGTTCGGAGCTGGGCTTGCTTGCATTACCTGAGGTTTTCGATGTAGGGTTTGAAGCATTTTGTATGTTCGTGTTCCATCTGTTTGTTAGATCATCCAGGTCCGTGTAGTCCAGATCTATGTGAGATGAAATGGTATTTATGAGGTGTTCTTTGTTGAATTTGTTGAACTTCCTGATTGGGTGAGGTATTCTCATTTCCTTTGCATTTTTGGGTAGGGACGGCAATTGAGATCGATTTGGTGGTGATCGGACCATGGGACTTGGGTTATCTTTAACTTAGGTGGTTCTAAGTTTGGTTGACGAATGGTGGGTACGAAAAGCATGTCCAGGGTATTTCCCCTATCATGGGTGGCATTGTTTACTATTTGGTTTTAGCCTAGTTGGTCCATGGCTTCAAAGAAGGTGTTCGAGTGGGTTGGGGGAATTGATGCTAAGTTCAAATCTCCCAGGATGATTTGGAATTTTTTGTTTTGGGTGGTAGTGATGTTTTCCAGTGCTGTAGCTAGCGCTTCGTGGTGTGGAGAGGGAGGTCTGTATATTAGGCAGATGGATAAAGCCGTGTTTTCTACTTTGAGTAGGTCAATGTCTGTGTTTGTGATCGTGGATGTGATTGTTAGTTGCAGGCTGGCTTTGGCTGCTATGAGGACTCCACCTCCTCTTTTGTTGGTGCGCGGGCAGTTGTGGAGTTTGTAGCCGGGTTTACTTATTTGGTTTACTATAGCAGGATCAGGGTCAATGAGCCAAGTTTCCGTTATACATAGGATGTCTGGTTGTTCATCAGTTAGAATGTTGTGGATGATGTGTGTTTTGTTCCTTATTGACCTGGCATTAATAAGGATGATGTTACATGTGTGATGGGCTGGGTGGGAAGGCCGTGTGGGTTTATCTTGCGTTAATAAGGATTTGTTGCCACGATTGCTCTTAGCTTTGGTTTTAGACTGCTTTTGTGGTTTGCTTGGCTTGGTAGGAGTGTGACTCTGAGGTAATATGTGTGTTGGTTGATTAATGGTAATGGGGATTAGATTGTGTTGATGCAGGAAGGGTATTTGTAGGGGGTGGGGAAAGTAGATAGGGGTGTATAGTAGCGGTAGCAAGTAGTGCGGGTTTAGGTTAAGTCTGTGAGGGGAAGCCAGAATACACATGCACAGTAAAAGGAAGGTGTAGAGGAGCTCCATTTCCTAGCTGCTTGGGGGCTTGAATTTCTTACTTAGTGTGGTACAGAGATATAATATTCAGTGGAACAAAGTGGATTGTGATACAAGAATACAGTGTAACAACTTGGTTAGTACAGTATAGTTTAGTGAGATAATTTACAGTGTAACAACTTGCTGGTAGGGTACAATGCTTGTGACACAGAGTTTCCTTATTGTGATACAAGAGTACAGTGTAACAACTTGGTTAGTACAGTATAGTATAGTGAGATAAATTATTTGGTGACTTCAACCTCCCATCACTCCAGGAAAAACAAGCAGAAACCTTCCTCAACGCCATGACAGCTATGGACCTGACACAGATCATACAAGAACCAACACATGAAAAAGGAAACACACTTGACCTCATATTTCTAAACTCCCAAACCGCCTCCTCATACAGAAGACCGACAATCTCACCAGTACCGTGGTCAGACCACTACATCATCAACATATCCCACACCTACCAACTCAAAAATAACAGAGAAAACGAACACCACCCAAGGAGATTCAAAGCATTTAGCAAGGAAGACTTCCTAACGCAAACCCTGCCTAACCTACACACAAACTCCAACAATCTTGACGACCTGATCCACAACTGGAATACCACAATCTCCTCAGCAGCCAGCACAACTAGAAACAACACCAATACCAGACCCATCTCCTCAAAAGCCCGATGGTTCACCCCCAGCCTCCGAAAACTGAAAACCAGACTTAGAAGAACCGAAAGGAAATGGAGAAAAACCAAAAGCGACAGAGACAAAGCAAAATACCTCTACGAACTCAATGCGTACCATTCAGAAACTGACAACGCCAAAAAAAACTACCACACCAAAATCATCACAACAGCCATAAACAAACCTCGAGAGCTCTTCCGAATTGTCAAAAAACTAACAAGGGCACCCAGCAACTCCGACCAGCTGCCAGATATCCCCCCTGACCTTCTAGCCTGACAATACAAACAGCTTCAGCAACCACAAAGCTCACATCACTATGCTGAAACAACCAAGACAAATTCATACCCCATCCTGAACAGAGACTGGAATACATTCGACACAATCTCAAAAGAAGAAATATCCTCCACCATCTCCTGCTTGAACACCACCACCTCCCCACTGGATCCCTGTCCCACCGACTGGATAAAGAAAACCAAAGAAGACCTCAGTGCACCACTAACCCACATCGTAAACGAATCCTTTACCCAAGGACACATGCCAGACGCCCTCAAGACCACAATCATTCGACCAACCCTAAAAAAGCACAACCTAGATCCCCTAGACCCCACCTCCTACAGACCAGTAGTGAGC
Source organism: Ichthyophis bannanicus (assembly GCA_033557465.1). Classification (NCBI taxonomy): domain Eukaryota; kingdom Metazoa; phylum Chordata; class Amphibia; order Gymnophiona; family Ichthyophiidae; genus Ichthyophis; species Ichthyophis bannanicus. The sequence continues at coordinate 909,066,342 of CM066032.1, read as the reverse complement.
CTCCCACTCACCGCAAAAATAATCGAGAAGATAGTCCAACGCCAGCTTCAAGAACACCTAGACGTCAACAACATACTGGACCCGCAGCAACACGGATTCCGACCATTACATGGGGTCGAGACCCTCATGACCACGCTGATGAACACCCTCATCATAGGAACCCAAGAGAAACACTCAGGATACATCCTAATTTTCCTGGATATATCAGCGGCCTTCGACACCATCTCCCATAACACCCTTATCCACAGACTCCAAACAATTGAGATCAAAGATACTGTACTCCAATGGTTCAGGTCCTATCTAACCAACCGACAGCAACTGATTCGCACCAAAACCTCAACCTCAACCCCCTTCCAGTAACATCAAGGAGTACCTCAAGGATCCACATTATCAGCCATGCTTTTCAACATCTACCTCCGTCCACTCTGTTCAGTCATACGCACTCACAATGTCAACTTCCACATATACGCCGACGACATAATGCTCTACGCCCCAATTACAACCACAGACCCAACAAACGACCAGCTATCAACCTGCTTCACCGACGTATCCAACTGGCTACAAGAGAACAACTTATCCATTAACATAAAGAAGACTGAGGCTCTTATAGTGACAAAAGACCCAGACTTCAAACCACCCACTCACCTCACCATGGGAACCATGCAAATTCAAATACAACCACACATAAGATATCTCGGCATCATCATTGACCAAGCCCTAACCCTTAAGCAGCAAATCAACAAGACTACTAGAACTGTATTCCACAAAGCGAAAACGGTACAACGCCTCCGACCTCTCCTCGAACCACAGGACTTCAGGACAGTAATGCAAGCTCTGACACTCCCTCATCTGGACTACTGCAACATAATCTACCATGGCCTACCTGCCGCACAAACCAATCCCCTCCGAACTGCCCTAAACACCACGGCGAGAATAATACACAATGCAAAGAAACGGGACCACATCACCCCAATTCTGAGAGACCTTCATATTCTCCCCATCGAAGCAAGAATCAAGTACAAAGCTCTTCTACTCACCCACAAAACCATCCACCAAACACAAGGCACCCCACTCCGCAACCTACTGCCTCGCCCAACCCACAGCAGAACAACCAGACAATCCTCCAACAGCTCCATTGCCGTCCCCCACAAAAGAACCAAAGCAACACAACAGACCTGCAACAGATCCTTTGAACTCTATGCCCCATCCCTCTGGAACTCTTTACCAAGCCACATCAGGAACAACGGTGATCTCCCATCATTCAAAAAGCAGCTAAAAACTGTCCTATTCCAAGAACATCTCTGAACAGGAATCCCCCCTATTTCTCTTCAAGAACTCCAGACCAGTAACTCTACTATCCTGTCAGTCTCTATGTTCGCCCCAAAATCATCAATGTTGAGCCCCCGGTGATGGCCCCCCCCCCCACTATTGATTCCCCCCCCCTGTTATACGTCCCACCGCTTTGACCAGGTGAAAAGCGGGATATAAATACAGTTAAATAAATAAATAAATAAATTACAGTTTAACAACTTTGCTGGTAGAGTACAAGGTTTGTGACACAGAGTTTCCTTATAGCAGTTATAGTGCTGGTTTATGGATGGCAGGGTGTTCAGTCAGGGAGTTAAAGTGTGTCAAATAGGCAAAAAGGTCTATTGGCGGTACTTGTAATTAAACGTTTACCTGGGTGGTTGCGGTGGTGTTGGGGTTCAGAGGTGGCGAGCTCGACCGAGCCAGAGGAGCTCTAGCCATGTGTGCCTGGAGCAGCTTGTTGTTCCGTGGTGCAGTTTTCTTCTCAGGTAGTGGACCGAAGGCCTGTGTTTTTGATGCTGGAGTTCTTCGGGGTTGTTCTCCGGACGCTGGTGGATGTTTTCTGTCTTGGGATGCGGCCGTTATGGTTTCTCAGGCACACAGCATGGAGAGGGGTTAGATCCGGGTTGAGGTACTCTTGCGGTTTTGGCGCAGACAATGCAGCCCTTCTTCTTATATGCCCAAGTGTCCACCGCCTAAGGGCCAACGCCAAAGGGCCCTCTGGCGAGGCCCTCAGGCGTGGGCGCGCCCTGTAGGGACGCCGCTTTTAAGCGAGCTTGCCTGGGCGCGTCTGTTCTGCTCCCACTGCCCCGATTGGGCAGGAGCACTCCCACTGCCCCGATTGGGCAGGAGTTTAGCAGAGAACAGCCGGGGGATGGAGGCAGCAAGCGGCTCCCTCGGAGTAGGGATGCCGCTTTTAAGCAGGCTTGCCTGGGTGCATCTGTTCTGCTCCCACTGCCCCGATTGGGCAGGAGCTTAGCAGAGAACAGCCGGGGGATGGAGGCAGCAAGCGGCTCCCTCGGAGTAGGGACGCCGCTTTTAAGCAGGCTTGCCTGGGTGCGTCTGTTCTGCTCCCACTGCCCCGATTGGGCAGGAGCACTCCCACTGCCCCGATTGGGCAGGAGCACTCCCACTGCCCCGATTGGGCAGGAGTTTAGCAGAGAACAGCCGGGGGATGGAGGATACTACCAAAACCAGAGAGGTTCCAAAAAAGAGTAAAGTAGCCCAAATGCCCTCGAGTATGGAGCAGACAGAGCTTAAAGATCCCAAATTACCCATGCCTACCAATAGCTAAATTAATATGAAGAAAATAAAGTCTCTAAAATGCTTGTATGCAAATGCTAGAAGTCTAATAAATAAGATGGGAGAGTTAGAATATATAGCACTAAATGAGAGGTTAGATATGATTGGAATCTCAGAGACATGGTAGAAGGAGGACAACCAGTGGAACACTGTGATACCTGGGTACAAACTATATCGTAATGATAGAGCTGATCAAATTGGTGGAGGGGTTGCGCTCTATGTTAGAGAGGGCATTGAGTCAGAAAGGATTAAAGGTTTGCAGGAAACAAAATTTGCTGTAGAATCTCTATGGATTGAAATTCCATGTAAAAAGGGGAAGGCGATGGCAGTGGGGGTGTACTATAGACCGCCTGGCCAGAATGAACAAATGGATGATGAAATGCTCAAAGAAACCAAGGAAGCTAACAAATGTTACAGCACAGTAATATTAATGGGTGATTTCAATTACCCCAGTATCGACTGGGTCAGTGTCACGGCAGGACATGCTAGGGAGATAAAGTTCCTAGATGAAATAAATGACTGCTTCTTGGAGCAGCTGGTTCATGAACCGACCAGAGGGGAAGCCATATTGGACCTAGTCCTTAGTGGAACACCAGATTTGGTGCAAGAGGTAAGGTTGTTGGGGCCACTTGGCAATAGTGATCATAGCATGATCGCGTTTGATCTAATTAATGGAGAAGGGATGGTAAGGAAATCCACAGTACTACCTTTTAACTTTCGAAAGAGAGACTATGATAAAATGAGGAAAATAGTTAAGAAAAAACTAAAAGGAGCAGTTGCAAAGGCTAAAGACTTACATCAAGCTTGGGTGTTGTTGAAAAATACTATCTTGGAAGCCTAGATCAGCTGTATTCCACGCTTTAAGAAAAGTGGAAGGAAGTCCAAAAAACTGCCAGCATGGTTTAAAGGTGAGGTCAGAGAGGCTGTTGTTGCCAAAAAAGCACCTTTCAGGAAATGGGAAAAAGAGACAAATGAGGAAACTTGGAAACAGCACAAGCACTGGCAAGTTTAATGTAAGGCATTGATAAGGCAGGCAAAGGGAAAATTTGAGAAGAAGCTTGCTGCGGAAACAAAAACGCGTAATAAAGACTTTTTCAAGTACATTCGTAGCAAAAAACGTGTGAGAGAGTCAGTTGGTCCATTAGATGATAGAACGGTTAAAGGGGCACTAAGAGGCGACAAGGCGATAGCGGAGAGACTGAATGAGGAAGATGTCGGGATGTTGCCCATGACTGAAGTGGTATTTAAAGGTGCGGAAGAATTGAAGGAAATATCGATACATCGGGAAGATGTTTTTGCAACTATTAGATAAACTGAAGGGTAGCAAATCACCTGGGCCGGATGATATACATCCAAGGGTGTTGAAAGAACTGAAATATGAGATTGCAGACCTGCTATTAGTAATCTGTGAACTATCATTAAAATCATCTGTAATACCTGAAGATTGGAGGATGGCGAATGTAACACCAATTTTTAAAAAGGGTTCCAGGAGGTGATCCGGGAAACTACAGACCGGTGAGCCTGACGTCAGTACAGGGAAAAATGGTAGAAACCATCATAAAGAACAAAATTGCTGATCATGTAGATAATCATGGCTTAATGGGAGACAGCCAACATGACTTTAGACAAGGAAGATCTTGTCTTACTAATCTGTTATGTTTTTTTGAAGGTGTGAATAAACAGGTAGACAAAGGTGAGTCGGTTGATATAGTGTATTTGGACTTTCAGAAAGCCTTTGATAAGGTCCTTCATCAGAGACTTTTGACAAAACTAAAGAGTCATGGGATAGGAGGCAGTGTACTATTGTGGATCAGGAACTGGTTAAAAGATGGAAAGCAGAGGGTAGGGCTAAATGGCCAATTTTCCCAATAGAGAAAGGTGAATAGTGGTGTACCCCAGGGATCTGTGCTCACTCCGCTGCTTTCTGACATATTCATAAATGACCTGGAAAAGGGAATAACGAGTGAGGTTATCAAATTTTCAGATGACACAAAACTATTTAAAGTTGTTAAAACCCAAGAGGATTGTGGAAAATTGCAAGAGGATCTTGATAAATTGGAAGACTGGGCATCAAAATGGCAGATGAAATTTAATGTGGACAAGTGCAACGTTATGCACCTAGGGAAGAACAACCTAAACTATGGTTACATGATGCAAGGTTCCACATTAGGAACCACCACCCAGGAAAAAGATTTAGGCGTCATTGTGGATAACATGTTAAAACCCTCGGTCCAGTGTGCAGCGGCAGCCAAGAGAGCAAATAGAATGCTAGTTATCATAAGGAAAGGAATGGAAAATAAAACAAAGGATATTATAATGCCTCTATATCATTCCATGGTGAGACCGCACCTTGAATATTGTGTGCAATTCTGGTCGCCGTATCTTAAAAAGGATATAGCATTATTAGAAAAGGTTCAGAGAAGAGCCAGCAAAATGGTAAAGGGGATGGAAGGATACCCTTATGAAGAAAGGCTAAAAAGGTTAGGGCTCTTTAACCTGGAAAAGAGATGGCTGAGGGGAGATATGATAGAGGTCTATAAATTAATGAATAGAGTGAAACGGGTAAACGTAGATCAATTGTTTACGTTATTAGAATATAGAAAGACTAGGGGACATGCAATGAAGCTACAAGGTAAACTATTTAAGACTAATAAAATAAAATATTTTTTCACTCAACGTGTAATCAAACTCTAGAATTTATTACCGGAGGATGTAGTAAAGGCTGTTAGTGTAGCTGGGTTTAAAAAAGGTTTGGACAAGTTCCTGGAGGAAAGGTCCATAAACCATTATTAAGAAGGGACCCAGGATATCAATACTTGACCCAATACAAGCATTGTGGAACCTGTGTCTTTTGGGGAAACTTCTAGGTATGTATGACCTAGATTGGCCACCGTTGGAAACAGGATACTGGGCTTGATGGACCTTGGTCTGACCCAGTATGGCATATCTTATGTTCTTAACTTGCTGGCCAGATGTACACGGGCAGGTTTTCAAAGGGCTCCTGTCCAAGGACTATCACTGCAAACCTGGCGAGGGAAGGTTATAAAGGCAAGAAGAAATATAGCACTAGTTGAGAATGAAGGCTCATGACATGTGGCTTGACAGAAGCTGGTTCTGACTCCACTGGAACCCAAAAGAACAGAAGGAAACTACCAAGTGAAAATTACAAAAAAAGTATCAACATTTACAGATGTAAAATCCTCTAGCCCTGTACTTAAGGAGACAGCTGCCTAATGGGTGTGGAAGGCATTGGCACTTTGGATACGTTCAATATGCGTGCGTGTTTGTATATATGTATTTGCATTGCCTGTGTGTGTCATTTGTGCCTGTGTTCTGTCTCTGTGTGTGTGTATCTATTTTATTTCTATAAAAACACTTTAAAATTGCATCATTAAAAAAATAAAACAAAAAAGTATACAGAAGAAATCTGCAACATATCAAACATCCTTGCCTGGGGTTTATATTGTTCCGTTGTATTGACAATGGTATTTCTTTGTAACCTTCTACATATAATACAGTATTTTATTGTTTGTAATATCTGCATTCATGGATGTATCTTAGCTCTTTGGACTTCATTATTGTTAAATCAATTGCGTTTTTTTATATGTACAGTAAGGGGACATGTTTACTAAGCTGGGCTAATGGTTAACACGGGCTGTTTGTAACTAGGTCTCATGTTATTCAGTGTACATTATCAAGTTTAAGTTACAATGTAAACCACTTTGACTGAAATGATAAAGCAGTATAAAAAAACCCTGTTAAATAAATAAATAAATAAATCTGCTTGGAGCATATTTCATGGAAAAAGAGAATATAAATGTAAAGTAAGAATAAGTTATTGAACAGAAACACATCAATTACAGTAATAAAATAAAAACTAAGTAAACAACAAGAACAAACACAAAATTATACTATAAAACTTGTGAAAAGTCAAAGAGATATAAACCAAAAATAAACCTTGAACAAGAAAACATAAACCAACCTCATAAGCATAGCCAGAAAACATCATGGTAAATATTAAATCAAAACCTTCTCTGCATGGTAAGATTCTATAAACGAGAATTATTATTCCAAAACAATACAGTGAGCATATACCTCTAATTTTTCCTAAAACCATGCTGGGCCTGACTATGGAGGACATTGAAACACTACAGTGTTATTTTTATTTATTTATTTAGACACTTTTTGTATACCGCCTTATCCTTCAATCAAAGCGGTCACAACACAATTGGGGGATACATTTAACACGTGGGGATATGAGACACATACACTAATACTTACAGGGAACATGGGCAATGGAGGGTTAAGTGGCTTGCCCAAGACCACAAGGAGCAGAAGCTGGTTCTGACTCCACTGGAACCAGCTTCTGCTATGTTTTCATCTGCTTCCTATGGATTTATACTAGACGGATGGATGATCAAATATGCCTACGCTTAGGCTCACGATACTGCAGTGTTTTTCTCTACTAGCTATTGTATCAGAATAAAGTTTAAGAGTACTTCCATTTTGCTTAGTTCTATGTGTCTCCCTTGACTATATCTTGCCATTGAACATCTAGGACATGCTCATGTCAATCTAATGCATCGTGAGCTCAAGGCAATGGTGTATTACACTCTATATGTGCCACAGTAAAGGGACCCAAAGCTCACATACCTCTTCCAGTGTGGTGTCTGAGATGCCGTAGCTGGAAATGCCCAAGTCAGCCAATCGATCGTCAATTTCATGGAAGAGTTCGACAAAAGCTCCCTCTTTAGCAGCTTCATAGGGTAACACATACGTCAGCTCATGCCCAATGTCCTCAACTAGCCGGGCTTCCGAAACATGCTTGTTGATGAGGTTGGAAATAGCAGAAACATCTAGAGAAAACAGAAAACAGCTATCATAATCCAACTCTGATATCTGCAAAGTCACTGGACATCAGGGACCAAACTCTGCATAGGGAGGTTTTTTTGAGGGCGTGGTATCTGGGACTTTTAGAAAGGGCAGACAGGGTTCTAATAGCCACAGAACATCAATGTGCTCATCATATAGAGGGGAATTTTATGACAGGATGCCTAGGCTAAGTGAGCTGGAAGGTGCTTAATTTGCACCTATTTCATAAAAACAAATAGGCACCTATTTGTTTTTTAATAAATACTAGCTTAAATCCCACACAGTTCAATCTCTATTGAAGGTACAGACATCACCCCTGCTCGAGAGCAGGTATAAATGTCAGAAGGTACTTAATGTGCCTTACGTGAGTTTTCATAAAATGCACACAGAAATTGCAGCTCCACCCACACACTGTCCAAGCTTCAGCCCAGCACATGCCTACAATACAAGAATGCACTGGCTTGCAATATGTGTACTTTTAGGCATGACCTAATTTTGAAAGACTTTTTTTCATGCAAAAATGGCTTATAAAATTACCCCATCAATGCTAATTTTATAAAAGGTCGCCTAGATTGAGAGCAGAAAATCTCCTATTTGATGCCTATTTTATTAAGGCATACAGGCACCTATGTGTCTTTATTTTTATTTATTTATTTATTTTATTTACATTCTCTTATATACCGTGCTATTCTGCATCAGTGCGGTTTACATTGAACAGGGCATTATAACTTGGAGATAACTATTTTACAGGGAACATGGGCTATGGAGGGTTAAGTGGCTTGCCCAAGACCACAAGGAGCATCTATGGGACTAGAAACCCCAGTCCTTCCGGCCCAAGGTTGCTGTCCTCTAGTGGGATTTGAACCCCCGACCTTCCGGCCCGAAGTACCTTGCCCCAACCACTAGGCCACTCCTCCACACCATACATGCACATATTTATACCTGCGTCCCAGCAGCTGCACATTTGTGCAGGAGCATTTGTGAGCTACGACAGCCTTGTTATAAAATTAGCCCCATACTCTCCTGAAATCCAAAAATAATTTTCTGAAAACACTCTAAAAATAATTTTAGCAGAGGCCCAGCTCCCTCCTTGATAGCAGAGAAAGCCTGTTCACAAAAGCCATCGTGAGCGTTTTGGTTTCCTGGACCATGGGATACTGTTCCAAGGGTTGCAGAGCAGAGATGGCATCCATCTGTCCAAGAAAGGTCGATGTGTCTTCAGTAGCAGACTGGCTAATCTACTGAAGAGGGCTTTAAACTAGATACAATGGAGATGGATGAAGAAAGCCCCCAGGTAAGTGAAACATTAAATAAGTGAAACATTAAATACCTTTATGAAAATGGGTAAAGGGGCAACATATAGAAAGCGGTATGTATAAATGCCCGTAGCATGGGAAATAAGATCCCAGATGTTGAGGCTTTAATAAAAGAGGCTGACTTGGATTTAGTGGCAGTAACAGAGACATGGCTCACAGAAAACCATGACTGGGATGTAACTATACCTGGCTATACTTTACTCAGAAAGGACAGGGTAGGAAGAAGGACAGGAGGAGTGGCACTATATGTAAAAAATAATATTAAAGCTTTGGAATTACAGAGCTTAAAAGGGAGAGAGGAGGCACTGTTGGTTAAACTAGAAAGAGGGAAAGTGAAATCTATTTGCATTGGCGTGATATACAGACCTCCCTCACAAGAGGAAGAGGTAGACAGAGAGTTAATTGAAGACATGCGCAGCATTGCTAGGAAAGGGGAAGTGCTACTGATAGGGGATTTCAATATGCCAGATGTTGATTAGCACATTCCTGCTGCAGTATCATCTAGAAGTAAGGAGATCCTGGATTCTCTACAGGGAGAACTATTCAGGCAATTGGTAACAGACCCCACACGTGAAGGGACAATACTGGACTTGGAGCATACCAATGGTGAAAGTGTTTCTGATGTTGTAGTGGGAGATCATTTTCATCCAGTGATCACCAGATGGTGTGGTTCAATATTAGGACTACGGCTGATAAAATTAATTAAAAAGCGAGGGTCTTAGACTTTAGGAAAACTAACTTTGCCAAGATGAGCCAATACCTTAGTGAGTCGTTAGCGGGATGGGAACTGCTGGGGGATGTAGGGGAACAGTGGGCAAAACTGAAAGGGGATATTTTAAGGGCAACCAACCTTTTTTTAGAAGGGTAAATAAAGGTAAAAGGCAAAGGAGGCCGCTATGGTTCTCAAAAGAGGTAGCTGAAAAGGTGAAGAAAAAGAGGGAGGCCTTCATGAAATACAAGAGATCACAGAGAGAGGAAGACAGGCATCGATATTTGGAAAATCTTAGAGAAGCTAGCAAAATCGTCAGGAAAGCAAAGATACAAAAAGAAAAAGAAATAGCCAATGCAATAAAATGGGAGGATAAGACATTTTTCAGATATGTTAGTGAGAGGAGGAAGGGCAAAAGTGGTACTGTCAGACTCAAGGGTGAATGGGAAGAATATGTACAAGCTGATGGGTATAAAGCGGAATTGCTTAACAAATATTTCTGTTCTGTGTTCACAGATGAACCAGGAGCAGGATCTCAGAAAACATCCACAAACAGGAATAGAAGCAAGGGGCATCTCGAACGAATTTCAGAAGATTGTATTTGTGAGGAACTTGCTAAACTAAAAATAGACAAAGTGATAGGACCAGATGGTATATACCTGAGAATACTGAGGGAACTTGGGGACGTTCTAGCAGCTCCACTAACTGACCTTTTCAGTGCCTTGTTGGAGTCGGGAGTGGTGCCAAAGGACTGGAGAGAGGCACATGTGGTCCCTTCACATAAAAGTGGATGTAAGGATGTGGTTAGTTTAACCTCAGTGGTGAGTAAAATAAAGCACCATTGAAAGAAAAAATAGTGAGGAGAAGGCGGTTACCAGTGGTGTGCCCCAGGGATCTGTCCTTGGTCCGATTCTTTTTAACATCTTTGTTAGTGATATAGCAGAAGGGCTGTCGGGTAAGGTTTGCCTCTTTGTGGATGACACCAAAATCTGCAATAGAGTAGACACCCAGGAAGGTGTAGATAACATGAGAAGGGATCTAGCTAAGCTTGAAGAATGGTCTAGAATTTGGCAGCTGGGATTTAATGTTAAAAAATGTAAGGTCATGCATTTGGGCTGCAGCAATCCAAGGGAGCAATATAGTATAGGGGGTGAAGTACTTTTGTGCACTAAAGAAGAGCGGGACCTAGGCGTGATTGTGTCTGATGATCTTAAAGTAGCTAAACAGGTAGAAAAGGCGACAGCAAAAGCTAGAAGGATGCTTGGGTGCATACGGAGAGGAATGGCTAGCAGGAAAAAGGAGGTGATAGTGCCTCTGTATAAGTCTTTGGTGCGACCTCATTTGGAGCATTGTGTGCAATTCCGGAGACCACACCTTCAAAAGGATATAAACAGCATGGAGTCAGTACACAGGGTGGCTACTAAAATGGTTAGTGGTCTTCATTATAAAGCATATGAGGACAGACTT